>JAESUZ010002064.1:0-1362652 GCA_017311185.1 Proteles cristata cristata | reverse complement strand
CCCGGGACTGTTCCCCGCAGACACGAGACGCCCCCGAGACGCCCCCAGACTGAGACCTGAAGGGCAGCGCGTACACGCTCAGAGCGGCGCCCGCACCCGCCTTCACCCCACCGCCTGTGAGCTGCACAGATGAGGAGGAGGTTCTGGAAGCTCAGCGAACCGCAGACTCTCTCAGCGGGTACACGGTGTCCACGAATCCTCTAGTCGGAAATGTGATGTCTGTTGAGACACGGGACGCCAGCCCCTCCGTGGGCTTCACTCTGAATGACGGTCCACGGGGCGCCGCGTGGGAGTGAAAGCATCGGCCCCTCGTGAAGAGCTTCGGGCAACTCCCCCGAGGCCGCCACCTTGGCCCCTGTGACCTGCCGCGCAGAGCCTTGGTCCTGAGTCCTTGGCCCTTCCGCCTCTCGTTGTCTTGGCCTCACTTCCAGATGTTAAGGTCCTGTGTGCGGGGCGGGGGTCTCAGCCACTGGCTCTGCCGCCTGCGGTGCCGCTCTCTGCACAGCGTGAGCTCCCGTGACGGTCGTTCGGCCCCGCGGGCGAAGGTCTAGAGAGAGACCCCGTTTCGCAGGGGTCAGCGCTCTGTTACCAGACCACCAGGGAGAGGACTCCAAGGCCGAGGGCAATGCAGGGGCTCCTGCGGGGTCAGATCTGGGCGCCACAGGCTCGCGGCCAAGAGGGGGGAGCGCGGGTTAGCTCTGCTTGGCCCTCAGCCCCCACTGTTAACACGGGAGGGGAAAGACGGGGGGGAAGGGCTGGGCCCCCCACTGTTAACACGGGAGGGGAAAGACGGGGGAAGGGCTAGCCCCCACTGCTAACACGGGGAGGGGAAAGACGGGGGGAGGCTGGGCCCCCACTGTTAACACGTGGGAGGGGAAAGACGGGGGGGGAAGGGGCTGGGCCCCCACTGTTAACACGGGAGGGGAAAGACGGGGAAGGGGCTGGGGCCCCCCACTGCCAACACGGGAGGGGAGACGGGGGGAAGGCTGGGCCCCCACTGTTAACACGGGAGGGGAAAGACGGGGGGAAGGCCCCCACCACAGCCACGTGGGAGGGGAAAGACGGGGGAAGGGCTCACTGTTAACACGGGAGGGGAAAGACGGGGGGAAGGGGCTGGCCCCCACTGTTAACACGGGGAGGGGAAAAGACGGGGAAGGGGCTGGGCCTCCACTGTTAACATGGGGAGGGGAAAGACTGGGGGAAGGGCTGTCCCACTGTTAACACGGGGAGGGGAAAGACGGGGGAGGGCTGGGGCCCCCCACTGTTAACACGGGAGGGGGGAAAGACGGGGGGAAGGCTGGGCCCCCCACTGCTAACACGGGAGGGGAAAGACGGGGGGGGAAGGGCTGGGCTCCCACTGTTAACACGTGTGAGGGGAAAGACGGGGAGGGGCTGGGCCCCCACTGTTAACACGGGAGGGGAAAGACGGGGGGAAGGCTGGGCCCCACTGCTAACACGGGGAGGGGAAAGCACGGGGGAAGGGCTGGGCCTCCACTGTTAACACGGGAGGGGAAAGACGTGGGAGGCTGGGCCCCCAATTGTTAACACGGGAGGGGAAAGACGGGGGGAAGGGCTGGGCTCCCCACTGTTACCACGGGAGGGGAAAGACGTGGGGGGAAGGGCTGGGCCCCCACTGTTAACACGGGAGGAAAGACGGGGAAGGGCTTGGGCCCCCACTGTTAACACGGGAGGGGAAAGACGGGGGAAGGGCTGGGCCCCCCACTGCTAACACGGGAGGGGGAAAGACGGGGGGAAGGGCTGGGCCCCCCACTGTTAACACGGGAGGGGAAAGACGGGGGGGAAGGGCTGGGCCCCCCACTGTTAACACGGGAGGGGAAAGACGGGGGGGGAAGGGCTGGGGACGCGCTGGGGACCCCCAGCTGGCGGGGCAGCCGGACCCTGATGCGTGGCTCCTCGTTCCCCGCCGAGCACCCCTTTGACCTCCCGGGAACCTGTGCCTGGCTCTTCCCTCCCCCAGGGCAGGAGTGACCACACTTATCCGAGAACGTGTCCGCAGGCCGCTCAGAGGTCCTTGAGGAAAAGCCGCTCACCACCGGGTAATTTGTGCAAGGGCAGCACCGCCTGAAACCGGCAGCCGGGCACCGACCACAGCCGCGGACCGCCCGGCGGGCCAGCGGGCGCACCTGACGCAGCTCCTCCGCGCCCTTCGGTGGACGCTCGGTGCAGGGGTGTGGTCCCGGGGGAGTGAGCGGGGTCTCAGCTGCCCTGGGTTCGTCCGACGGTGACAGGGTGGGTGCTCCGCCTGTGCTGGGCCCCGAGGCTGGTGGGTCAGCGGAGCAGGGCAAGAGTGAGTGCATGCGCGCGCGTGTGCATGAGAGCACGAGTGTGTAAATGCGCGTGTGTGGGCGTGTTGAGAGTGTGCGTGTGTGAATGCACACGCGTGTGTGTCGTGTGAGTGCTGAGGAGCGGGAGTGCCAGGCGGGAGCGCGCACAAGGACGAGTGTCTGTGTCTGTGCGTCCGGGAGACCGGGGACTGGCGCTCGGAGGGACGCGGCGAGTCTGGGGCACTTTCCCAGGAAAGCAGGGACGCTGGCACCCCCCGCCCCACCCCTGCACACGCGGGTCGTGCTGACCCGTCCCGGCGCCCCAGGAGCGGGAACCCTTACCTGGCAGCCCCGGCCCTTCAAAGCGGACAATGAGATCCTGTGTGAACACAGTGTCCTCACTGTCTATTCTCGCCCCCCGTGCCCTTCAGCGCCTTCACCCCGGCGGCCGCTCTGCTTTCCCGCGTGGGTTTGCCGCCTCCGGGGAGAGACGGTCAGCAGAGACCTCTGTGCAGGTAGATCTCTCCTCCCTGTTACTTCTTTCTTCGGCCCAACCTTAGTCCCCTCCGACGTTCAGAACACATAAAGCTGACCACTTCAGAGCAATAACTTCCCAAGAGCAATGATTTGGAAAAGTCTGCTTGCTAATTCTAGATCTGCTGCCGTGCACCTGCTAAAGCACCTTAAATAACAAACTCGGCAGAAGAGCGCAGAAGGGTTTCCGAACTTACTGGTTCCACTTTGCCCTGCAGGATTCTCCATAATTGGGCCCCGAGAGCTTGTTTGAAAGTCCCAGCCAGGCACGTGGCTGCACCCCTTTCCCTCGCGGGCAGAACATTCCTCCTCCGCGGGGAGGGTCTGCCTTGCGCAGGGCGCTTGGAGGGGCCGCCGTGGAGCAGGGGACGACAGCCCGCACAGCCCTGTTCCCTCAGGTGTCTCAGAGAAAATGAGCGATGGCCGCTCACAGGCGCCAAATCCGCTTCTTCCAAACCAGGAGAGGGAAACCCTCACCGAGAGAAGCCAGAGAAGCCGCAACAAGGAGAGAGGACAGGCGGCCGGACCATCCGTGGATGAGACGCTGGGGCAGGGAGTCAAGTCCAAGTCTCTTCAGACCTTCGTCTCCAAATGTTCACGTTGGAAAATATGGACAGTCCATATAGATACAGGCAATAATTAATTTTGAAGACCTGTCTTATTCCATGAGCATCGAAGATCACATTAGGCAGTCTGTTTACTACTGACTTGAGACCCAAACGAAGAGCTGTCCATGGTAACACCTCGACCCGCGTGAGCTCCTGGGACAGAGATGCTAATCCACAGCCCCAGGCAAACACGGATGGGGACGTCGTCCCTGGTCCATTCTACAGCTCCATGCGGTGGCCACGCTGCTGTGGTATTGGGGGATAACACTACAAAGACAAGAGACAGAACCAAATCAAGGGTCTTATCATTTCTAGAAGTTGTGACCCACACTGCTACTACAGCGTGTTGGCTGCATTTTCCTTCCCAAAAAAGGCAAGTAATGACCTTTAGTCATACCAGTACAAGTGTCATATTTGTTGATATGGTTGAGCCAACTAGAAGAATATTCCTCCTGATTTGTTTCCTTTTATAGATGTTCATTTATGTGACCTGCATGGTTTTAAGAGAAAACTCAAAGCAAAGGCAAAATACCTGGTAATATTGTAAAAGATATTTTGCTGTCATTTCTAACATTTTAAGAAGCTAAGATATTTTCATTTCCTAGAACAGCCCCTGCGGCCGGGACTCTTGCCTGTGAGATTTTCCTACTGACTTAAAATAGAGACCTGGCAGGATCTTACAACCTCTTGATTGAAGACTGTGAGGGGAGAGTGCTGTTCCACATATTAATGACACCGCTGGGCAATTATCTGGGTCGCTGCGGAGGGCCTGTCTTAGTCTTTCTGCAGGAACACCCACAGACAGGAGCTGGTGTTCCTCCAGCATCAGAGAAGCAACCCGATAATCATCACTGATTGGCGTGTGCTACAAAGAACTGAGAAGGAAAGGAGGAAGACAGAAGCAAGAATCTGAAAGGAGCATTACAGTATTTTTAATTATTAGGTCAATATAGTCAGATGATGAAAATTCCTGTATTGCTTTATGATGACTAGGCTTTGATCAAGTCCACTGAGAAATGCATCTCCTTCAATGAGTCTGATACTAAGTGTTTCTGTTTAAGCTGCTTTGGTTTATTACTCATTGAAGAGCAACCAAGTTGCCAGCTCTGAGAAAATGCTGAAATTAATCAATCAATGTCAAGTTTAGATTAAAAAAAAAAGTCAGAGTTCCAAAATGGTATATTCAGGGTTCACAGAATTTAGAGGAAAGGAAGGGCTTTTAGTGAAAAGTAGAACCAAATTTGAAAGTATGCATCCTGAGTTGGTTGAAAAGATCTTATTTGGGGGTAGGGGGAGTAAGCACAGCACAGCAATGTAAGCACAGCATTATGTACTGTACTAACTCAGGGGTCAGAAAAATGAAGAAAAAGAGAAAAGATTGCTTTTAGATTTATCAGTTTAGATGCAAGGAAAGGAGGCACATGAAGGGAAAGAAAGCCACCTAACTGCCAATCGATTAGCCATAAGTTAAATTCCCATGTCAACTTTTTAGGCAGAACAAGAAATAAGAATATTTCTTATGGGGCACCTGGGCGGCTCAGACAGTTAAGTTCTGACTTCCGCTCAGGTCATGATCTCAAGGTCCATGGGTTCAAGCGATGTGTTGGGCTCTGCACAGAGTCAGGAGCCTATTTCAGATTCTGTCTCTCCCTCTCTCTCTGGCCCTCGCCTGTTTGCGGCTGCGGGCGCGCTCGCGTGCTCTCTCTCTCTCTCTTTCTCTCTCTCTCTCTCAAAAATAAACATTAAAATAAAAGAATATTTCTTGTATTACTCTAAATGTATGACAATCATTTTTGTTTTGTTTTCTCTGCCTCCTTATTTTGGATGACTTGATATTGGCTCTCCATGTTCTGAAACAAGTAACTGAACTTAAAACCTACCTTGTCCTTCCTACGCTCAGAAAAGTGACGGCCATGGAGGCGAATTTGCTACTCCTACACAAATCTTCATGCTGCTGCATTTTTTTTTAGCCAAGAATCTAATATTGCTCAGTGGAAGATGAACCACACTGAGTAGATATTCATATTGGTTTGGGATAAGTAAAAAGTGAAAACAATACAGGTATTGTATTCACTTTACTGTTGCTGCCATGTCAAATTACCACAGATTTAGAGGCTTAAAACAGCAAAGTTATTGTCTCACATTTCTGACCAGACATTTCTGGTCAGAAATCCACATGGTTTGGCTGATTTCCTTGCTCCTGTCCTCACACGTCTGTAGCCGACATTCCAGCACAGCTGTTCCCGCTGGAGGCTGTAGAGAATCCATTTCCGGACTCACGCTGCTTGATGGCAGAACTTGGTTCCAGGTGATGTGGCGCTGAGGTCTCCGTTTGCTTGTTAGCTTTGGCCAGAGGCTTTAGAGGATACCTGAATTCCCTGGCTCATGACCACCTTCATCTTCAAAGCCAAAGTCAAGTTCCTCCCAGGCTTGAAATCTCTTTGGCATTCCTGTCTACCTCAGCTGGAGAAAGTTCACTGATTTTCAGGGCTCCTGTGATATGATAGGGCCTACCTGGATGACCCAGGATAACCACCTCATTTCAAGGTCTGTAAATTTAAGTACAACTTGCAAATCCCTTTTTTGAAAGAAAAAAAAAAGTCCATTGCTTTATTTTTAAAAGAAAATACACGGGAGAAGCCATGTTGATCCTATTTTACATAGGAATACACACATTAACAAAGCATTTCTTATAGTTTTCTAAAAGTTATTATATCAAGCCACTATCTACCAATTAAACAGATTAGAATTTTTTAAGTTAAAATGAAATGTCTGAAACTACTGGATATGCTAGACTTTTCCAAAAATAAATGAACTGAGAACATGAGTGTGGTTTATATTCACTAAGCATACTGTTAGCTTTGTTGCTTAGAGCACATAGGCTACAACTATATTGTGTCTTTGCGATAATGATACATTTCTTTAAAAACAGATCAAATTTTCCATATATATAGTTTTACATGATAGATTACAGTGCAATACTATTCTTCTTACATAATTGTAAGGATATTACAGAGCCCAAGAGGACTGGGTAAGCAAACCAAATATAATCCTGAGCCACCTGAACAAGACATAATGTAACAAATGTATAGGTTTCAGGGACTGGGGAATGGACAATCTTTGTGGGGTCAATATTCTTTTTATTTCAGGAAGTTTTCAAATACTACAGAAAGTTTAACCGTTGTCATAATAGAAATATCTGCCATTTGAGAACAAAATATTAGAATTTTTAGCTTAAATTATTTGAAGTTAGTTGATACTAAATTATATTGTTTAAATATTTTGGTCAGAATATATGTTTCATATTGTTTCCATTTACTTATGCTTTTTCCTACATGCATATGCATATTTTATGTCTGAATTACATACAAAATACTGTATGTATGTGTGTGTATATAGACACATACATATATATGTCATTTGTGTGTATATATATACATATATATGTCATTTGAATAGATTAAGGTATGAATTTTTTTTAATATTTTTATTTATTTCTAGGAGAGAGAGAGACAGCATGAGCAGGGGAGGATAAGAGAGAGAGGGAGTCACAGACTGAAACAGACTCCAGGCTCCGAGCTGGCAGTCAGCACAGAGCCCGACGCGGGGCTCGAACCCACGAACCGCGAGATCATGACCTGAACGAAAGTCGGACACTTAACCAACTAAGCCACCCAGGCGCCCCAAGGTATGCATTTTAAAGGTATGAAATGAATTACTCTTATCTGTATTGGTTATTTCCATTTTTGGTGATTCATTACTTTCTTATTTCTACTGCTCTTTGATGTTTCTTTGTTGTTTTTTGCTTTAATGTTAAGCAGCTATTATCTAAGTCACTAAAACTTTTAAAGGCAGTTTCACTGGGGAAGAATAACTGCTCAATAAATATAAAGCAGAGCTGGGATTCTTATTCTATATATTTTCCCCTATAATATAGTGAACTATTCAAGGGCTCTTCCAAAATGTAATGTCATACCTCTCAACTCAATACTACAATTATGAATAGGGGGAATTTAAGTTAATAAAAGAAACTAAAATGATTATGGTTTGCATTTTATTTATCTTTACAGTGAATCACCTCATTTTTAAGGACATTAACCTTTTGTATTCATATTTATCAGAATCAAATATTTAACTTTCAATTTGAAAACTAGGTTAATCTCTACGAAACATATTCTGCTATGGTCCCTTAGAGGATGGTGGTTGTAAAACCGGGACTAGGTGCTAATTCACAGTGCTTCAGAAATCTTCCCAAATCAGTGACTAAAAGAGCAAGCAACATTTCCCAGGCAACCAGAGAAAACATACCCAAACTCTCAAAATACGAAGTGATTTTCACTGCTCTAATAATTTATCAGGGTTAACATCAGAGAAGAGAAAACTTTGCTCATGTTAGTCCTCATTTCTATTTTTCTTTTTAAGTTTATTTATTTAATGAGGATATCATGAATGGGGAAGGGGCAGAGAGAGGGAGAGAGAATCCGAAGCAGGCTCCACACCATCAGTGCATCAGCCCCCTTTTGGGGCTCGAACCCATAAACTGTGAGATCATCTCTTGAGCCCAAACTAAGAGTAAGACGCTTAATCAACGGAGCCACCCAGGTGCCCCTAGTCCTTGTTTCTAAACAAAGTAGTGGAACTGAGGTCACCACATTACCAATACTGATTATGTTCCTTTCTTCTTTTATAAAAAGTAAATTTATTTTTAAAGAACAGCTTGCAATTTCTTTTCAAACTAAAATGCTGACTTTACCTAATTTGCCAAGGACTCTTTCTAGTGTGAGATAAATTTGGAACAAAATAAATTTATTTTATTTCTTCTAACATGTAGTTTAGCAAAGACAAAGACCTACAAAGAGAAAATCGTGGCACTAAATTTTATCTGAAAAGGAACCATAAAAGGAATCTGAAAGGAAATATTAAATATGAGAAAAACCTGCCCTGAGCAAATATTGTACATTGATGTCTTGATTTTTTAGCATTTCAATATCATTTGTAAAGATGTTCTACAATTTGCCTTTAATATTTTCAAAGGAATTCAATAGATTCAGGCAAAGTTGGGAGGACCACCCACCAGTAGAAGCTAAGGAATTCGCACTGGCACCAGGATCTGCATCATGGCCTCAGAACCTGAGTCTCTGATCCACTAACTGTCCTCCTCCGCGGTCACACATGGTGTGTCATCAGTGAGCTGCAGTCCCTATGAGTGACATCACTCGGGGTAGGGTGAAGGGAGGGCTTTGGCTCCAGCCTCGCTCCCAGGACCCAGGGCACACAAAGCAGTGGTGGCCATGGTTCACACTGTTCTGTCTTACCGTGACAGGCAGTGGAGTGATGGGGAGACCCAGGGGTTAGTGTCAGAGGGAGGGGCCCCAGCACAATGCACCTGTTCTCCCACCTGGGCTTTGCATTAAATGGGAAGTAGTGAGCAGATGCCTGATCGGATTCTCACAAGCATTCTTGACAAAGGTTGATTGGGGGTTGTTGGTTTCTAGGAAACAAATCTAATGAACCTGGGAATCAGCAACTCTCCCTTCTCTGTCCCAGGACAAGGAGAAGAACTGTGGGACACTGAGGCAGACAGGTGCTCCCAAAGGAGACAGTGAACAGGATGGCACTGAGCCTCTCTGCTCTGCTCATTCTTCCTGGAGTTCAGATACAACTCTTTACGGGGGACAGTGAGCAGAGTGAAGAGAAGCCAATGATCACACTAGTGAGCTCCCTTCCCAGGATGGAAGAATCTGGGTTGGCCACGGCTCCGCCCCCAAGCACAAGGTTTTAGAGTGGGGCACCTCTGGCCTTGACTCTGGCCCCAGGACTTACCAGCTATATATGGTGAGCAAGCTGCCTAATTCTCATGCTGTGCTGTTCCTCATACATAAATGCAGATGTAGTTACATATGTGTAATAAGCAAGATGAGATCAATACCTGGCAGATGCTCAAGTAATGGAAACTGATATAACTATTGTCATTCTGAGCCAAATGTGTATTTGGTCAGTCACGTTTAATTGATAGTTATTCACATATTAATATTGACTGGTTAGAGTTACAGCACACAACCTGTCTACTCCATCTGTCTGTGAGAAACAAAAACATCTGAAAGAAATCAAAACATCTTGGACAAAAATAATGGAATATATTCAATCAAATGTGAACAAGGTGAAACCAGGTTACATCCAGAGGCAAAGACCAGATGTTTTACCTCCGCAAAATTCATATGTTGACCTCAGATTCCTGATGTAATGGTATTAGGAGGGGGAGCTCTTCAGAGGTAATTAGGTCATGAGCATGGAACCTCTTGAATGGGATTGACACCATTACAAAAGAGACCCCAAGGAGCTCCCTCACCCCTTCTGCCAGGTGAGGGCACGGAAAAAACATGGCTGTCTCTGAACCAGGAAGTGGACTCACCAGACACAAAACCCACCACTGTCTTCATCTTGGACTCCCAGCCTTCACACTGTGAGAAATGAATTTCTGTTGTTTAGAGGCTACCTGGTCTATAGTATTTTTGTTATAGCAGCTTACATGAATGAAGATAACAGATGGAAAAAAAATCCTTCTGCCAATTTTACTTTCTCCATGTGGCTCAGATTTGTTTACATTTTCCCACATACAATGATGGTGCAGGCACTTTTCAACTCTCCTCCAAAATAGGCTCCTGGTCACTGATCTACTTCCTTTCATTTCTACCCCAGGTAATTGAGAGCAATTCTTCTAAAATTGCCCATCAATTCAAGGACTCCCTTTTGCCTGAATACAAAATCTAGGCACTGCTTTGGATTGCAACTTTGTCAAACATTGTCACCTCCTGGAATCCTGGGATCTAACCACAGTTGCCTTTAAGCTGGATCGGTTTTCCCACTGTGCCCACCCTCTGGACATTTACAGTCTCTCATCTACATACTACCCTCCTCTTGTGGCCTGACTTTTCCTAGTTTTTCACATAAGTATCATCAGTCCTCAGATTAGACATAATCTTCCCAGAAAACCTTCTTTGATTTCCTAAAGCTATAATAAGCACCATTCAAGTCATAACCTCAGATTTCACATTATGTTATAACTCAATTTTTAGCTGCCTCTCCTATTAGACTGGATACTCCTCTAGAACACAGAGCAAATTATTTCTTGAGTATTCTCACTGTTAGGTCTAAGGCATATGTTGTGTCTTAAATGAACATTTCTCCAATTGAAATGGAGGAATGGATGGATGAATAACAAATCAATTAACTAACGAGATAAGACCAAAGTACATGACATTATGTCAAGTACTGTTCGTATTCAGTATTCCTATCGTCCCAGTCCCTGCCTTTCCCATCCCCCAGATGAGCCATTACAATCCTTTACATTCATTCCACACCTCCTTTTAATTAGTGGCACTCACTTCTTTATCTGGAATGGCCAGGATAACACTAAAAATGAAGGTCACTGTGTGACATGATGGTGCAATTAGTAGATTCTCAGTGTAAAGACTAAAACTTGTAGAATCAACTTGGGGGGTTCCTTTGAGAATCTTTTTTCTTAGGGTTTATTCCTCTTTGATTCTTTTCTTTGAGATCCTGTGTTTGTACTCATTCCTTCTGCATGTTGTACTCATCCCTCAGTTCTCAGGTAAAGCTCACTACATCTGCACAAAATTAACATCTGGAGCTCTAGAAGGCATTGGCAGAATCCAGATGGAAAAAAAGAAATAAATTTAAGACTTCGACCAGCTGCATAGGACTTGAGGAAATCAGCATCTCATGTCCATTTGAAATTTGTCCTTCTTCTCCCCGCTAAAGTGAGAAAAATATGGAGGACATAAAGGACAGATATACTTAGGTGTATGAAAGAAGGTAAAGATGAGTGTTTTTCACTCATGGGGCATCCTGTCCTGTTGACAGCCATATGTGTGCACCTAACATCCAGTCCAGACTGGCCCATCAGGTGCAAGTCTTCCATGCTTGTTTTCTTCCTCAAAGACAAACTTTGATTAATTAACTATTTGTTCAATCTTCTCTGCTAGTTTCCTTCAGATCCTTGTAGAAGCTGGAGGCAGACAACTAGTGGAAGTTTTAAGAATCTTGCATCCCACCCATTTCTCCATATGGTTCTATGGAGACAATAGCATCGCTTCCTGACAAAAGCCAATCCCTCCTTTTTACCTGTAACTTCATCTTACCTTACACCGGTAAATATCACTTCTATCTCTCGTGTCTTCTTTCTCCTGCTTGAAGGCAAGCTCAATCCATCATTATGTCTGAAAGAAATCTGTCCAAATCTTCCCATCAGATTCTCCTTCTCATGTTGTTGACTTATCCCTGCTCTTCTCTTTACTTCCAAATAAAGAGCTATCTTCCTGTAAAGAGCTGTCTTCCTATAAAGAGCTATCTAGAGCCACTGAATCTAATTCCTTACCTCCCATTCATTGGCCAAGTTGCAAAGTCATCAAAATGATTTCTTTGCTATTTTCCAGAAGTAGCATTTGCTAAGTTAACAGTGGCCTGTAATCTGCTACATTCAATGAAACTGTTTTCTTTCAAGAGACATTTTGAAGTCAGCTGTTAAAGTATGTTTTGGGCACTCCTCGCCCTTTCACAATTATCACCGAGACCCTGACGCCTTTTCCTGATTGTGCTCCTTCACAGTTCAGAGCTCTGTTGTTGAGCTCTTCTCCTCCCCACTCTCTCTCATTATCTGCTGTTAACTCAAAAGTCTGACAGGAGGTCCAATTTCTTCTCAGTCCCCATGTCATCTGCAGACAATACTATTTATTCCCATGTCTTTAGCTATCACTGACAACTTTTAAATATCCTTCGATGCTTTGGCCTCTTTCTGAGGTTTACATCCACACTTCCAAACTGTATACAGAACAATTTCATGAAAACATCCTAAAGCAATTGAAATTTAAACTTCTAAAACCTGATCTCATTATTTATCTCTAAACACAATTGTCCTATATCCCTTATGGAAATGGTGGTTTAGGTAATGATGGTTTATTAATTATTAAAACCACTACCATTTTCCTATACAGAAGATACTATAACAGGGGAGTTCTTATTGATCTACAAGACACTTTAGATGGATGTGAAGCTTAGTTTACCAATGAAAGCTGAGGTGAGTTAAATGCTTGACATAACAAGGATTGCAAGTGCCCAGGTCCTATCCCAGAGAAAGAGAGTGACGTCAAATACAGGAGTGAAGAAGAGAAAAGAACAAGTAGAACAATGAAGTAGGGGCTAAGCTGCTAAAAACAAGTTAGTAAAGGACCGTGAGTGTCAGGGTAGCTGAAAGGAGACGCAGGGTGTCACATCCTAGGTTCTCTCTCCTGCAGTGGATGAGGGGAGCCTGTCCAGCTCTCCAGTAAAGAAGCTTCTAGGGGCGCCCGGGTGGCTTAGTCGGTTAAGCGTCCGACTTTCGCTTAGGTCATGATCTCGCGGTTCGTGGGTTCGAGCCCCGCGTCGGGCTCTGTGCTGACTGCCAGCTCGGAGCCTGGAGCCTGTTTCAGTCTGTGACTCTCTCTCTGACCCTCCCCTGCTCACGCTGTCTCTCTCTCTCTCTCCTAGAAATAAATAAAAAATATTTAAAAAAAAAAGAATCTTCTCCCCACATTTAGCAATAGTCTTAGATGGGTGAATGAAGCATAAGAAATTGTTTCTTGGGTCTGGAACGATACCATAACAATGACGTAAGGACCATCTGAATATACAAAAGAAAATCTAATTCAGAGAAGTAATATGTTGACAACAAACGTGGGGAAATGGAGACCCTGATGTAAATTTGGAGAGATCTGGGAAGTATTTTCAGAATTCCACAGTTGTTGGAAAGAGGGTTGATATCATTTTTATTTTCCTTTGATTAGGAGGTCAGGAACATTCCTCTAACAGTGAATCTCTTCATCCGCATTAATAACTTGATCACCATCAACCATCTGAGCCACATTAGACTCAGGGATGATCACAGTGGATGTCTCCCTCTCCCTCACCTTGGACCGCTCCTGGACTTGTTGGCTCTCATCCATTCTTCACCCTTCCTGCCCCCCACTCTCCATCACAGGGTCCACTCCCTGAACGCTGTATTTCCTATTACTCCATGACAGCTTCGTTCTGGCAGGATCTGGCCAATAGGAGCCTCCAACAGGAAATGGGAGGGTAAAGGAAAGGGGAGAACCAGTGTATGGCTTGGCTTCCCTCTATCTTTGATGGACTCTTCGGAAGTAGCTGCATCTCCTCTGTGTATCCGACAGAATTGTGTGCTTTCCTCTGCCTTTCCCTGTCGTCGAGCTCCAACCTGGGGAATAGTAGCATCCTGTGTGGCTCATCTCTGGCTGGCTTTACTCACTCCTTTGGATTCTCAATGTTTCCTTAATGTGTTAAGCAAAAAAACAAAAACACAAAAAAAAAACAAAAACAAAAAACCACATTGTTTAAATGGTCTCTGTTTTAAACATACAAAATAGTTTTCTTTTGTTGTTGTTGTTTATTAGACCCTCACTGATAAATTACATGTGGCCAAACATCCCCAATGAGCTCGAATGAAAAATATACACTAGTGTTTCATTTCGGATGTTGTATTTCATTCAGCTGATAACATTCCTTGATTTTAATATTAGAAGGATATCTAAAGTATTAAGTACATAATCAATTCTAAACAAGGACATGTCAAGGATAAAATAGCTATAGAATATAAAATGTCTTATTAACGCTTTGAACAAACCAGGGAAAGGCAATAAAATCATTCATCCATTCATTTCTGCACGTACCCATTTATTTGACAGACATTCATTAGCACACACCTTCTAGGAATCAGATTTTTTTTTAATACCAAGGTGGAATTAGAAGTGAGAGGATGGGGATAGAAGGCACAAAACTGGCCTCTGCCTCTGAGGAACTCAGATTTGATTGCAGGAGAAGAGGGTAAGCAAATAATTAACCATCACTCCAACCAGCTTCTGCAACCCCATATATATCCGTGCCAGCTGAGGAAGGATCCCACAGTCATTTCTCATTAAAAACACAGAAATGTGATTTTTGAATACATGCTTATTATTTCCTATGAGTTTCCTCTTATCTGAACATCTGTTTTATTCTTCTTATGTTTGACTTTCGTAAGCTTGTTTGATGCTTGATTTGATGCAAGCCTTGCCTTCTCCCGGCTACTGGGGACTGACAGCCATGTTTTCGTGTTAATTTGATTTATCAGACAGGAAATAAATGTGTACCCTGTCAAAAGTACCAGAGCAGCAATACAGCAAGACCTCTTTTAAAACTGACTACATCATATGTTTCTTCTTTCCAGTTCACTGAATATTTCCCAAAGCAGAAATACATTTAAATTTTATACTCCATAGACTTACCCATGTACTACCAAAAACAATACTTCATTTAATTTAAAAGCCAACTCCGATCTAAGCCATAATCCTCATCTTTTATGAAATGGTACAGCATAAAGCAAGCCTCAACAAATCACAGATGGTGAGTGATGTCGTGAGGATCACCTCCGCATCTGGAGTGTTGCCAGAGAGCCAGACAAATCCCCATGATCTGCAGCTCGGAGCAGAATTGAAAAGAAGAGGCATAGAAAATTATTAGAAATCAGTTATGTGAAAGATTGGTTGTATAAATGGGCAACTCCAGACCATATATGAAAATGGAACTCTGACCCACAATCTGTAACAACCAGCCAGCAAATCAACTCATTATCTACATAACTAGGCCAGGAAGCCAGCCTGCTCTCTGTCAGTCACACTTGTAAGAAGTCAGACCACTATCTCCTGTGACTGATCCCCAAAACAAACTAATAGCCCCTGTAATAATTGGCCAAAAGGGGCCAGAACTTGGTAAATAACTGACAGCTTCCCTAATTTTTGTTCCATCTTCTTTTATTTTTTTTTTTATTTTTTTTTTAAATGTTTTTATTTATTTTTAGGAGAGAGAGAGAGACAGCGTGAGCAGGGGAGGGTCAGAGAGAGAGGGAGTCACAGGCTGAAACAGGCTCCAGGCTCTGAGCTGGCAGTCAGCACAGAGCCCGACGCGGGGCTCGAACCCACGAACCGCGAGATCATGACCCAAGCGAAAGTCGGACGCTTAACCGACTAAGCCACCCAGGCGCCCCTGTTCCATCTTCTAACCTAAGATCAGCAGGTAAAACCAAATAAATAACCTAACTAATTGTATAGGATGCTTGTGTCTTGTTACCCCACCTCCAGGTTTCTCACGCCAACAGCCCCCATTCAGGGCACACCTGAAGTTGCCCCTTTTTTCCACACTCCTCTGCCTGCCAAGTCTCTGCTAAAGGGCAAGTGATAGTGGTCTACTCTCTTGCTATAGTAAGCACTGAATAAAGAGCCTTCACTTTCCTCATTTGGTTGGTCTTTATCTCCACCTATAGTTTTTCTGCTTTTTTATCCCACACGCATTTGGTTGGCTACATGTAGCATCACTGTGATGAACGCTGCAGTCGGGTTTCTAAAACCAGATTATTCATTGCAGCTTCACCACACCACTTCTGAGCGGAGATCAGAAACTACTGGTCAGAGTTTTAATTCTAAGCCTCAGCACACCCAAGAAACCCATAAAACCACTGCAAGAGATTCCCTACTGCGGTAGATGCCATTTGGGCTAAGCAGAAATGTAGGTTCTTATGGGGACAAAAGCTATGGACTAAAATCCGTGCATCTGGAGGATGGTGGATTGTCAGATAAAAGACGATCATGAGCAACTATAATTCCCAGGGAGTGTGGACAGGACATCACCTGGGGAGTGGGTCAGGAAGTTCCAGTTACAAAAGATGGTCAATTCATAGCAGAGATTGAAAATGAATTTTATAGCCTATAGCACAGATTTAAAAGAATCTGTGGCTTGAAAGGCAGGATGGTCTGTTTTGTGATTCTCTGAAATACAAGCATTGGCCCTTGAGTGTAGAAGGAAAAAATATATACCTTTAATTTTTAATATGTTAACATATTAAAAATATTTTAAATGCATGATTTGGGGTGTGTGTTAGACTGGACGATTTCTGGTCTTAAATGTCTGAAATTTTATGATTCTGCTCAGCTATTATTACTATAGTGAGATAATAACATAACCAGATTTTTGCACTGCAAATCCCCTGACAAGCGTTTTTCCTACTAAACAAAATCAGGTCAGTGTTTGGAATTCAAGGAGGAAGCTTGTCTCTTAACACTAAAAACAACCTGCTTGGGGCGCCTGTGTGGCTCAGTCGGTTAAGCGTCTGACTTTGGCTCAGGTCATGATCTCACGGTTCGTGGGTTCGAGCCGTGTCGGGCTCTGTGCTGACAGCTAGCTCAGAGCCTGGAAACTGCTTCGTATTCTGTATCTCTCTCTTTCTGACCCTCCCCTACTCATACAGTCTCTCTCTCTCTCTCTCTCTCTCTCAGAAATAAATAAAAATATTAAAAATAAAAAGAACCTGCTTTTTAAAAAAATGATGAATAAATCTAATGTTTTATCCTACTTGAGATCGTGAAACAGAAAGGACATCAGGGAAAAAAGTAAGAAAATTGAACAAAGTATGAATTTAAGTTAATAATAATGTATCAATATTGATTCCTTAGATGGGGCAAATATTCCACAGAATTGCAACATGTTAACAATAGAGGATTAGGGTATAAAGTATACAGGAATTCACCAAACTAACACTGTAACACTTTTTAAAATCTGAAATTATTGTAAAATTAACACTTATTAAAAAAATTAATGCTCTTTAAAAATGCAAATGGATGAAAGTGTGTAAGTTTCCATTTCTTTCTCTTTCTCTGGGGATATTCAGGTAAGAACATAGGCAAAGGTATACCAGATCAGAATTAGCATATCACATTCAAATCTAAATCGGTGAGATAGAAAATACAATGCGAACTTAGCTCATGTTATACAGAAAATTAATTCACAGTAGCCATCAATATATTTAAGTGTTAAGAATTGGGGCACCTGGGTGGCTCAGTTAAATCAGTTGGTCCGACTTCAGCTCAGGTCATAATCTCACGGTTTGTGGGTCTAAGCCCACAGCTCAGAGCCTAGAGCCTGGAGTCTCCTAGGGATTCTGTGTCTTCCTCTCTCTCTGTGCCTCCCCCACTTCCGCTCTGTCTCTCTCTCTCTCAAAAATAAATAAACATTAAAAAATAAAAAAAGAAAGTTTAAGAATCAGTCATCATGGTTTCAATCCCCAAATCATTTTCATTTAATGGTTTTTCCATTGCTCATGACCAATGTTAAGACAATGGAGTTGAAATCTTTATTATGGAATGTATTCAATATTACAAAAGGGACAGGTTCTTTCATGGAATTCCATTATGAATTTGGGCTTCCTTTATAAATAGTGTGGGAATTTAAGCCTTGAGTCACTACACTAAGTGAGCTGTTATAACCAAAGACTCAAGATAAAGGCATGTTCTTTAATAAATAACCACTAACAGTATTCAATTATGAAGAGTGATGACAAAGCAAAGCATACCATCTGCAGCCTCTGCTAGATTAAACAGCATGTTTTACTCAGCAGGACACTACTGTGAACAATTAGTTATCCATTATAAACTAAGCCTAATTAAAGGTTAAACACTAGAGATAAAGAGGAAAACTAACAAAAATACTTGCAAGCCAACTCAAGCATTGATGCTTCAACTATAGGTTTTATTAGAAATCATCACAGACATATTTTGATATACTGAAGTTAAGTTATAGTAAACAATTAAGGAAAGATGACTTACTTATGTACGATGAAATATATAAATATATTTTTAAATGTCATCGAGATATTACTGACATACAATAGACCACATATATTGAAACTGAAAAAGTTACATAAATATAAAATTATCACCACAATTGAGAGAGTAAACATACACCAACATATAACAGCCCTCGTGCTGTTCTAGAATTCCTTCCTCCCTTCACCACTCTGATACCCAGGCAAACACTGACTTGGTTTTTTAATTTTCTGGAATTATATGTAATTAGATGGATGGAGGGATGGATGGACGGACGGATGGACAGACGGACGGATGGACGGATAGATAGATAGATAGATAGATAGATAGATAGATAGATAGATAGACAGAGGACACACTTCTTTCACTCAGCATATTTTGTGATTTATCAATGTTGTGTGTATCAATACAGTAGTTCAATCTTTCTGATTGCAGAGCTAATATTTCATGATATGGGTATTCTAAAGTTTGTTTGTCCTTTCCCCTGTTCATAGACATCTGGATTGTTTCCAGCTTTTAACTACTGCAGATAAAGCTATGATGAGCAAAGGCATAGAAGTTTCTGCATGAATGTAAGCTTTCACTTATGTTGTCTAAATATTTGGGAGTGGAATGGCTAGGTCATGTGATAGGTGAATGTTTAACAGGTAAGACATTGCTAAACTGTCCTCCAAAGTGACTGCAGCATTTTATGTGCTCCTCAGGAGTCCCTGAGGGTTCCAGTTACTCCACATCATCAACTACATTTCTGATAGGGCCTCTTTGAGTCAGTGCTTGTGTCCAGAATATAAAGAACATTAAATGTGTATCTTGCAAATATTTCCTTCCATTTGCAGTGCCTGTCTTCATTCTTTTAATATCATCTTTCAAAAACTAGAAGTTCTTAAATTGGATGAAGTAATTTTTATTCTTTTATATACGTATGAAAGAATACACACACACAAACATACATACGTGTGTGTGTGTGTGTGTGTGTGTGTGTGTGTGTGTGAGAGAGAGAGAGAGAGAGAGAGAGAGACAGGGAGACAGAGAGAGAGTTGTTGTTTATTTGATTTTGCCTGACATATTCCTCAGTCTCCAGAATTGCTTAAGACCCTCAAGGACCAATCTTCTCCCCTCAAGGAGGTGGAGTGTATTTTTGCATGCTTTTTTATTTTTATTTTTTTAATCTTTATTTATTTTTGAGAGAGAGAAAAAGAAAGAGAAGAGAGAGAGCACGAGCAGGGGAGGAACAGAGAGAGGGAGACACAGAATCTGAAGCAGGCTCCAGGCTCTGAGCTGTCACCACAGAGCCTAACGTGAGGCTCAAGCTCATGAACTGTGAGATCATGACCTGAGCCGAAGTCTGATGCTTACCTGACTGAGCCGCCCAGGCACTTTGTATGCTTTAACTGTGGGCTGCATATAGCATCTGCCTTATAAAGAGTACAATTTTGAAAACGGAAATAAGAGTAACTTCCCAGTGTAGAGAACTGACTACCTCAGCCAGTTGAGCAAAATTAACACCAATACCGATTAGTCATGGTGATAGTATATATCTGTGATGGGCCATGTTGAAAATGGCACTTTATCTCTTAATCGCCATGCTCCATGCTAATGTAAGAAGATAATAAGGGCAATGGTGTGAGGCCTATAGGAGCTCTATGTCCAATCTTCCACATTGTTTCTTAGATCTAAAAACGTTCAGTTTTCAAAAGTATATTTAGGGAAAAAAGTGTCTAAGGACATGGATTTATGTAATACATTTAAGCTCTTTTTTGGATATAGATATTATAAATTGAAGGATCATTTTCTATTTGTATTATAATATAAATTGGTCATCTTCTGCCATAAAACTGCTGATTATATATTTATAAGAGAGCAAATGTTCCCTTTACTGCTCCTTGGGTCCAGGTGAGTTATTATTGTGAGAAGTCACTGCATACAAGTTACAAAAGTAGATAAATATTTCACATCAAAGTCTTCCATGGCTTATAGAATTTTCTGCGCTTGAGTGGCTCCTAAGGATGAAATTCAAGTTGGAACAGATATTATAGTGAAATCGGAGTGAATTTTGAAGGGCTCTGAAGGATTGGAGACAGTTAGTGAAACAGAAGAAAAGCACCACAGGAAATGATCATGGCAGACATTTGGGCTGAAGGACAAGAAGCCATTTGGAAGACTGGATCTAGAGGCAGCAATGAGGAACGCCGTAAATGGTAAAGGATGATTAACTGTCAAAGAAGGTATGCTCTTTCTTCCTATATTTAATTTAAAAATTACTATTTTGTATTTCCTTGGATAATGAATGCTGTATAAAATAGAAGCAAAGACTACACTAAATACCTTTCATGGCATTCAATATTTTGACAGTTCTGTGTTCACCGCATGAACATAAGGTGTGGATTTAATTACACAATTGCTATAAATCACACATTTGCTGTAAGTCATTACTAATAAAGTGGTGATAACAGGAAGAAATAGTATAAGGCGGTAAGTCAGATTCTGGTCTTTACTTGCTGGCTATAGGATTCTAGGTAAGCCATTTAATCCTTGAGATGCACTGTTCTTTTCTTCCCCAATTTAGGGATAATCAAGTATCTGCCTCATAGGATTGGTTATCTATCATTTACAGATGTCTGACACCTGCTTTACAGTGTTATTTCTTCTTTTAAAAGTCAGGTTTTTTAAAAATTAAATACAAGAAGGAAGAGCTCACTTTTTAAAGTTAATCTTCATTTACCATTCTCTTGATCCAAGTTCCCAACTTGTCCCCTGTTCTTCAGCCCAAATGCCCACTGTGAGCATTTCCTGTGGCCCCAGTCTGGAGGCAGCAAGTTCTTGCGTTTGAACATGAAGAGATCTTGATTTCTTCCTCATTTTTAGAGGATATTTTTGGCTGATAAACTTATTTTTTAACTTCTAGTACTAAAAAATGTATTTCTGGGGGCGCCTGGGTGGCTTAGTCAGTTAAGCGTCTGACTTTCGCTCAGGTCATGATCTCGCGGTCCGTGGGTTCAAGCCCCGCGTCGGGCTCTGTGCTGACTGCCAGCTCAGAGCCTGGAGCCTGTTTCAGTCTGTGACTCCCTCTCTCTCTGACCCTCCCCTGCTCACACTGTCTCTCTCTCTCTCTTAGAAATAAATAAAACATTAAAAAAATGTATTTCTGCTATCTTCTGTGACATCAGCACCTATTTTTATCCTTGCACGCCTGTGCATAATGTGGCGTTTCTTCTCTGGCTGCACAAAAGGTCTTTTTTTTTGGTGGGAAGTGTTTTGCTTATGGTGTATCTTCATACGGTTCTTCTGATGTTTATCTTGCTTGAGTCTCACTGAGATTCTCACACACATAAGTAAATTTTCTCATCACATGTTGAAAGGTTTTAACTGTGATTTCTTCAGATATTTTTTCTGTTCCAATTTTATGCTTTTCTTCTGAGGGACAATTATGTGGATGCTAGATCATCTGATAGTATCTACAACTCCCTAAAGATCTATCTGGTCAGTCTTTTTCAATCTACTTCTCTCTTTTCTTCACGTTGGAAAATGTCTGTATTTAAATTTATATTTTAATATTATATATCTGACATTTTATATATTTCTTTTATTTATATTTATATATTTATATATTTCCTGAACTCACACACAGCAGTCTGTCTTTGGCCAAGGAAGTGTGAAAGTGACAAGTGACACTTCCAGGCATTGCTGTAGTAGGCTGTGCACCCTTCCTCATGTTGCTCTGTTCTCTCTCTGTCTCGACGTCCGGAAGCACAAGTGTCATCAGACTGAGTTTGGCATGAGAATGACAACCATGGAAAGCAAGGGTCTATGAAGATTTGAGGGGAAATAAGTGTTTCGTATTTTAGTCACTGATGTGTGGGTGTCACTCTCGCTGTAGCAAAGTTCGTGTATCCTGACTGATACCGCAGAGAGTGTGTTTATATATGCGTTGCAATTTCAGAAGAGTCCATTTTAGTGATATTCTGTTATATTTGGGGGGAAATTGTATTAATCATCCGATATCATTCAGAGTGATAGACATATTTAGATTATTGAGATGTCCCCTTCAAGAGCATAATGGGTCTTTCCAATTATGTAAATCTTCTCTTCTGCCACCAAAGAGATGTTTTAGTGTCTACTATAGCATAATTAATGTCAACCTTGTTCTGATGAAGGGTAACTTATTATTTTATCTTTAATCTATTGATAGTAGTATAATGAAATATTTTGCATAAGTATTTGACATGACTTAATGAATCCCACATCACAAATGCATAATGTAGGATTAGTAAATTAAAGATAATAATGATCTTTAAACTCTTGATTACTGTCAAATAATATCTTAGAAAAATTACAGGCTTTCCTCTCCCACTAGTGATATATCTATACTGGTAATTTAATGAAATCCTACTATTGTGAAATTTTATCTTTTCTTCAGTAAAACATTCAGATGGATGACAGATAAACAGATAATATATATGTATTGTGAGTGTTGGTGAAGACATCTGCAAATAAGTCTAAGAATGCATGTATATAAACATATGTACACACACACAGTTACACACACATATTTTTAACCAAAACACTGAAATACACAGACATGCACTCATACATATATTCACATACACATAACGTGTGCACACAAATACAGGTTTTGACTGTTTCTGAGTTAGAAATTATTATTTAGTCTGTCTTGTTTTATTTGTACCCTCTAATTTTCCATAATCTGTAATCTTTCAGAGTACTTCAATGAAAACCCCAAGCATCATAACATTTTAACCCATAAATTCTCCACCATGGACTCTCTAACAGATAAGGATGCAATATCATTTTTGCTATTAACAAAGTTATAATATTTCCTTAATGCAAGTAACATGCCTGTGCATATATCCTTATAGAAATATGACTTCATTTATCTTCATTCTCTACATAAAAGTGGAATTGTGGGATCACGGAACAAATACCTCCCCTCCTTTTATTTCACTTATTTTTTATGGGACAACATAATTCTCCAAAGTGTTTCTACGTATTTATCAAACTGCCAATAGGCAATGATCATTCTTATTTCTTATCGATCTACATCCTAAAATTTAGCTGTATTGCTGAATATGGTTTCTCTAATTAATGAACTGAGATTCATCCCATGTGTTTATTAATGTGTTTGCATTTGCCTTCAATTGCTGAGATGCTTTGCCCCTTTTTTAGATTTTTTTCTTTTATTAATTTGTAATGTACCTCTATATATTCTGAACATGAGTCCTTTGTAATAAGCATTAAAAATAATTTTTTCTAATATGCTTGACTTTCACTAAGGTTTAATATCATATAGAAGTCATTTTCCACATCTAAATGGAAGTTTTCCTTTATGGTTCATGCCTTTTGTTTCCTGTACAAAATGTGTTCCATGTTACAAGGTCATAAAGATATTTTATGTGTATTTTTAACATTTTTAAATGTTGCTTTCACAGTTAAGTCTTTAGCCTGCCTAAGATGCATTTAGAATATTTCCCCACCTAGATAGTCACTTTTCTCAAAGCGACTTTTATTTTTCCCTAGGAACTTATTAAATTTATACATTATATCAGATAAAATGAATGTCTTATTTGGATTATTCCCACATCTCTCCATTGTATTACTCTTCTTTCATTTTTTTTTCGAAAATAACATCTCACAATTTTCTCCAGATGTTATTTCTACTTTTTCAAATTTTCTTATTCCTCAGCGACTGCAATAGACAGTTCTACTTCTTACCCACAGTCTCATTTTCTTCTCCAGACGCATCGAAGGATGAAACTACCCTGGCTCGAAGTTAGCTGTGGGTATACGACTTGATGAGACCACTGAGGCATTTCTAGATGGTGGCATTTAAGAACTACTATCCCTTTTCCCACGGCCCTATAGCAAACTCACAGCCACCAAAGATGTCTCGTGTTGCACATGGTAGCTACTGGGTAGTGCCTTCTCCAGCTTGGAATCCTGGTAGAAAAAGGGTAGGTAGTTGACCTGAAGACAAAATCAGACTTAATAGTGGACACTGAATCAGCAAGAAAAAAGCCTTCTGGTATTAAAGTTCTGAGGGGTGCCTGGGTGGTTTAGTCGGTTAAGCGTCCGACTTTCGCTCAGGTCATGATCTCGCGGTTCGTGGGTTCGAGCCCCGCGTCGGGCTCTGTGCTGACTGCCAGCCAGAGCCTGGAGCCTGTTTCAGTCTGTGACTCCCTCTCTCTCTGACCTTCCCCTGCTCACGCTGTCTCTCCTAGAAATAAATAAAAATATTAAAAAAAAAGTTCTGAGATTTGGGCATTCAGCACCATAACTTATTTCTTAATCTGACAGGTTCAGGGTTTTCCATTAGATCTCTATGTACACTATCATGTTCTTAGTGTAATTTTTGTTTTTATTTGTAACTCTTAGATTACTTAGCTTCTCCCAATAACACCCCCCATCTCCTGTATTGAAAAGAGCCTTTCATGTTCACACTGCACATGCGCAGAAATTTTTGGATAGTGGGATATGGTGCCTTTGTCTTTGCTTCTGCTTAATGGAACTGCCATGTGGCAGTATTCTACACAGAACTACACTTACATATGTCCTTAATAGCTGACTTTTATCAAGTAATGGAATTGTTATGTTTATTTCTTACTTTACTTGCTGCTACTTTAAATCAAGAATGATGCCAACATCATCAAACATTCTTTTACGGCTGTATCATACGACTTGGAATCTGGTGGTCTCCTATTTGAGGAGTTTCTTAGGACTCTAGATCTTTTTGCATTTCCAATACAGTAAAATGTATAGAATGGAGAGTTTCCGAACAAACAGCAGGAGCAGCATGGACAACCCCCACTGTGATTTGGGAGTCCATAGACGGCTGGGTGGGAGCGACAAGTGACTACCACAATCATGGGTGTTGGCGCACTTCACTATACATCATTAGCTCCGTATCAAAAGACCGTAGGCTCTAGGATGTATGTGTTCTGTTTGGTTTTGGTTTTTCCCCCAGAGAAGATCATTCTGACAATTAGGCAGTTGTGATGAGGCTGAGACCACACCAGCCAGGACCTGAAAACGGTCTGAGCCAGTAGCAGCTTTAGAGACACCCAGACCTTATCTTGGTTTCACTACCTGCAACTATGAGCTCTGCTGTGTGCTTCCTGCAGGCCCCGCCTCTAGAGGGACTTTGTCCCTGGCCCTGGAGCACAATCCAACCCTCCCCCGACCTTCCCCTCCCAGCCCAACACTCAGCAAACTCCCTCTGAGCAAAGCAGCTACTCAATAGACCCCAGTGAGCCCATGGCGCCAGACGTGGGACTCACTTGGCTTCTTTTCTCTCCCAGAATCCTGTGCCCTGAGCCAGGACTCAGGATGAATTCTCCAAAACTGGTCCAATGTGCCCAGGAAGATAATGCTCTGTGTCTCCGCCACTGAGCGGGTGTTCTTTCTCCACAGAGAATGTTAGTTTAACTAGTCCTCTGACCCCTTTTCCTTAAAAATTTGACTTTTCTGGTTTATGTGGTAGGAGCAGTAGATTGTCACCATTCCCTACATACCACTGAGAAGGGAAAGTTCTTACTGCATTTTTTGAATGAATTCTTGGCAGTTTTCAGAATTCTCATGATGGCTTGTATTTTGCGATCTTCTACTTTGTCTAAATCTTTCGGTAATTTTATCTATTCATACTCGTTATTCATTCATTATTCACTGAATCTCCATCCTATCCGCATGCAAATCTACATAGCTGTTTTCCTATAATATCATCTTTGTTACAAATTTAATCCATGCTTTTCTCTGCTATTTTAAATTAGCCAGAGATTTATTTGTTTGTTTCAAAATATCAATCTCGTTAATCTTATTTTCAATTCACACTTTCATTTTCTTAAATTTTTATTTATTTCTTTGTTTTAACGTTCTTGATATTATTTTTCTACCTTTAAAATCCCTATCCTGTGTAAACACAGAGTGAAAATTCTCTTTTTTTTTTTTAATAAATGCTTATTTATTTATTTTGAGAGAGCAAGAGAGAGAGAGGGAGAGTGTACACATGAGTGGGAGATGGGCAGAAAGAGAGTGAGAGAGAGAGAGAGACCACCCTGAGCATGCAGCACGTGGGCCCACCCTCATAACCACAGGATCATGATCAGATGCTGAAATCAAGAGTCAGACACTCCTTAACTAACTGAGCTCACCCCCCTACCTAGAGGACAATTTCTGCCCAAATGATGTTTTAAATATTAAATGAGATGATAAGTTATCAGCAAATTTATATCACAGTGATTATAATGGTTTTATTAAATCACGTTCTTGACTTATTCTCTTATTTTTGATACATGTCATTTCTCACTGTTGTTACTATTTTTGAGATAACTTATACTCCAATCCTTAGCCCATCTTTGAAACTAAAACATATATAAAATATTTCTATAAAACCATGTATCCTATATCAACATGTACATATGCATGAAGACCAGAAAGGTTACAAGCAAGATAAGTTTATGTTTCATTGTCCTCTTGCATGATTCACCAGAACATTCCTCAGTGGCTCTTCCTTTAGACCACACCCCCATCTGACTGAAGATGCCTCCTCACCCTTGGCCCACCGAGTCCCACCTCCTGTGCCTCGGCCCTATGCCCCATCTCTAAGAGGCTATCCCCTCATGCCTCGCATCCGGCTTTCTGCTCACAGATTTCTGCTCTGGCTCACTTGTGTCCTTTTCCTTATTCCTACCATAGCAGGAGGATATATTTCCTGCTCATTACACTGTATCAAATTACGGTTTGAATTATAAAAACTTTTTTTATAAAATTGTATGTGATGGGATCTCTAATGCAAGAATGAAATGTTAAAGTTGATGTATTTCCCTGATGCAGAAGGCCTTAGGAAATGGGTCAGCCTTCTATCAACCCCCCAGTCTCCTAACCACGTGCATGATGGTCTCCTCACTTCATTGGTCCAGATACCGCCACTGTGTCCACCTCACCAGCATGTGTCTGGGAAGATTTGAAGGTCCTGAGGCTCTATGGTAGATTAACCCTATTTGTGAAGCAGCCAGGTGAACAATTGTGCGGTCAGGTTACTCAGTCCGCCTGAGCTGGGTGCTTCAAGTCCTTTTCCTATGCAGGATGAAAGCTCCTTTTCTTTGGGAATCCCAGAAAACACTGTCGCACTGGGTTCAGACATATCAGCTGTGGGAAGCACCCCCCCTCCAGCTAACCAGTCCCCACTCCTTCCTGCAAAACCTCTGATGATCACACATCTCCATGGCTCACCAGCCACCTGGAAGAGGATGAACAGCATTTATGAATTCCCACTCCGCGCTTCTCCCCAGGGCTGAGGCCCCAGGTCACATTCAGTCCTTGCTTCCCCACAGCTGTCACTGCAGGGCTGCCTCGGGGAAGGACGGTGAAGACAGTTTAACCTCAGTCCGGTTTTCCCAGCATTCCCTGTGCTTCCCAGCACCCAGGCAGCATGGAAGAAACCCCTCTTGTGGACGCCACCCTCCCCTCCCACAAACAGTGGCCTGGTAACACCTGGGGGCTATGGCCTTCACACTTCTGCCTGCCTCTGAACTTGCAGCCCAAAGTCACCACGGGGCATGGAGACCATTGCAGCTTTATTGGCAAAATGCTGTGTGCAAGGTCAAGTCTATACTCACTTCCGCAAGTATTGGGCCAGTAATGAAACAAAGTGATGCTGGGTCCTAAGCAGAGAAACATCCATGCCTTCTTTTTCTCTTATCGCTAGGCAACCATGTTCTCATGGAATCAGCTTCTTGAAGGGTCAGAGAAGCAGGCAGAATAATGTAGGTTTGAGGAAAGAGAAAGAATGCAGGGACTGAAGACAATTCAAAGCTAGAATGTAAACCCACCGTTTTCGGGACCTCAGTGCCTAAATGAGGACAAGGATGTCCTTTCACCAGCTGGGACGGGAGCACAGGCATCCTAAGGACCCCACGCGAAAGCGCTGGACTAGGGGTGATGGGTAAAGGTAACCAGTGCACTCAGGCTGGAATGTTACATAAAAGCAGCTGCAAGAAGGTTGGCCAAACTTTCAGACCTTCTGTTTCCTCCCAGTACATCTTCCAGAAGGCCAGATAAGAGCAGCAACATGCCAGAGAGTGAAGCTTTCTTCCGACCCAGGTGAATTTATGGTTCTCCTGGGCATTTGTTGAAGGGACCGCTAGAAGTGAACTAGTGTTCTTCTGTTTCCTGTTTTTAGCTACTGTGTGTTATTTAAGACATCTCAGCTCCAGTCTGAACAGACACAGTGGATGTAATACCGCAGACTTTGCAAGCTGCCATCATTAATCAAGACTTCTCCTTTGAACACCTGTTTCCCTGCAGCAGGATTATCGTTAGCGCATATCAGCCATAAGGAGGCATCTTGTGCCCTGAAGTACACTGCTTCTCGAGAACAGTCCTTCATGTCTTCGGGGGTTTGGAAAAATGAAATCTTCCCTTCTTGGCATTTCCCTCTCATGATCTTTCCAGAGCGAGGTGACTCTTGCGTATTTCCCTGTTCCCCTGGAGAGCACAGGTGGCTGTTAATGATATGGAGTGACTGCAGTGTCACCCAGAGTCTCAGCTTTCATCCCATCTATTAAAAAAATAAGCATTACCCTGTGTCGTCAGTTTGTTCAAGAGATCAATTTCTTTTTTAAAAAAAATTTTAATGTCTTTATTTCTGAGAGAGAGAGAGAGAGAGAGAGAGAGAGAGAGAGAGAATGTGAGTAGGGGAGGGTCAGAGAGAGAGGGAGACACAGAATCTGAAGACAGGCTCCAGGCTCTGAGCTAGCTGTCAGCACAAAGCCCAATGCGGGGCTCGAACCCACAAACCATGAGTTCATGACCTGAGCCGAAGTTGGACGCTTAACCGGTTGAGCCACCCAGATGCCCTTCAATTTCTCTGTCTTGAGGTAATACTTTTTGAAAGCTTCCAGACTCTAATCTCAGGGCAGAGAGAGATACCTGGGTAAATATTGGGGATATCAGAGAAACTGAAATTCACATTTGAACCTTCATGTTTCACCTGTAAATGTCTTGTGAGTTTTGAACCATGTGCTATCATATACTCATTTTGTGTAACTCAGCTTCAAGCAAAGTAAATTCTACTTGAAAATCCATTACCTTTATCATATGGCTTCCTTTCTCCCTGGCATATGTGGGTCCCATTCTTAAAATTAAAAGCTTAATTTTAAGCTTTTCTTTCTTGGGAATACTCCTTGCATGGAAGATCATGGTTATCAGTCAGTTACAGTTTAGTATAAGTGAATTTGATAGATCTTTCCTGGGAGGGTGTTAGTAGAGAAAAAAGAACAGTGCAGTTTTGAGGATGCTTCACATGGAATGAAGACAATGGTAACAGGAAAACCACCGAATGCACATGAAATGACACATATTCAACTGCTGCTTTAGGACTTAGTCCTCAAGATGGAAATCTGGGCTTCCCGTTAAAGCAAGGCAATTTTAACAACTTTAATAGCAGTAGTTCTTGTAATCGTACAAATCACATTCCTAATCACAACTGGCAATAGAAAGAAAGACATATTCCCTACCTAAAACAAATAGTGATCCAATAGGAAACTGATAGGAATGACTGAGGCAAATGCAAGGTCATCTGAGTATATTTCACAAAGTTGATACTAACAACCTGATTCAAAAGTTCAGCCTGGAACTGAGTTCATGGAGAAGGGAACATGGAGCTTCTTTAAAGGATGGAGGATATGTTTAGTAGACATCAAAGATGGATAGGACTAGACAATGTAAAGTTGTAGTGGAAGAAAGCTCATGACACATTTGGGAAAGCACCATTTTTTAAATAGACTTTATTTCTTAAAGCAATTTTAAGTCCACTGCAAACTGAGGCAGAAAGTAGAGAGTTCCATTGACCCTTGTCCCCACACACATGCATCCTGGCCCATTATCAACACCCCCCACCAGTGGAGTCACTTTTGTTACAATTGATGAACCTACATGGATACGTCTTAATCTTCCAGAGTCCATAGGTTACATTAGGAATTACTGTTGGCGTTGTACATTCTAAAGGTTTTAACAAATGTATAGTGACATGTGTCCATCAATATAGTGTCATACAGAATAATTTCACTGCCCTAAATGTCCTCTGTATTCTATGTATTCATTCCTCCCCCAACCCAATCCTTGACGACCACTGATCTTTTACTGCCTTCACTGCTCTTTTTGTTTTAATGTTTATTTATTTATTCTGATAGAGAGAGAAGGTTGGGAGAAGAGAGAGAAAGAGAGGGAGCACATGAGTAAGGGAGGGGCAGAGAGAGAGGGAGAGAGAGAGAATCCCATGCAGGCTGTGTACTGTCAGCACAGAGCTCAGTGTAGGACTTGATCTCATGCACTGTGAGATCATAATCTGAGCCAAAATAAAAAAAAAACAGACGCTTAACTGACTGAGCCACCCAGGTGCCCCATTCACTGATCATTTTATTACCTTTTCTAGAATGTCATTTATTTGTCATCAGACAGTGTGTAGCTTTTTCAGATGGGCTTCTTTCACTGAGTAATATGCATTTAAGTTACCTCCATGTCTTTTCATGGCTTGATAGCTCATTTCTTTTAAGGGCTGAAAAGTGGTCCACTGTCTGGATGTACAGCACTCTATCCATTCACCTACTCAAGGGCATTTTTTTTATAGACCAAGTTCTGGGCCTTATAAATAAAGCTGCTTTAACATCTGTGTGTGGGTTTTTGTATGAACATAGGATTTCAGCACAGGATTTCATTTGGGTAAATACCAAGGATGCCATTGCTGGATCATAAAATAAAAGCATGTTTCATTTTGTAAGAAGCCACCAAGGTGTCTTTCCAAGTGGCAGCGCATTCCCACCATCTGTGGGAGAGAGTTTCTGTGGCTTCACATCCTCGATAGCATTTGGTGTTGTCTGTGTTTCGGATTTCCATCATCCTAATACAAATCACCAGTTCCTAACTCAGTTGGAATTGAGCATGCGTAGGAGAGTCATGGAGGCTCAAAACAGAAATTGAGCCCAGGCTGTAAATGGTCATAACAGCCTTTCTAGAAAGACCACACTGTTCAATAGACACATGAGCTAAGTGTTCTCCTCCTTTTTTTCAGAAGTCCATCTTCCCAGGTCATAAATGGAAAGGGGACAGTGTTTATCTCACAGCCCACCAGTTTGGGGCTCTGGGCTTATTTTCAGGCCCACTTGCCCTCTCCCTACACCTGCCACCCTGGCCCTACCCCTCACTTTTCCCACCCAGCCTCTCTCCACCCGTTCTCTCCCCACCAGATCCTTTCCTGGCCCCTTGCTAAGCTTCTCACTGTTCCTGGCCTGATCCCCCCATCCCTCTATGACCTCCCTGCTCCTGCCCATCTGTCCCTATACTTCCCCACCCCCACAACCATGACTTCCCCACAAGATGGAGGCGGTGCAGGAGGCTGCTCCTCCGCGTGGTTAAAGGGGGAGGGGAGGGACCCTCATCTGTCTTCACTTCTCTCCCTTTATGCCCTATAACAGGACCCTACCCAAGGCTCCCCAGGTGGGTCAGGGTACACCTCAATTCTTAACACTACACTTCCTCCTCTCCACCTACCCATGACTCTTGGAGAAAGGGCACCCCCTCAAGCCTGTGATGAAGGATCTCCACCCACCTTTCCAGAAATACAACTCAAAACTCACAGGGCTAGGGGCGCCTGGGTGGCTTAGTCGGTTAGGCGTCCGACTTTCGCTTGGGTCATGATCTCGCAGTTCGTGGGTTCGAGCCGCGTCGGGCTCTGTGCTGACTGCCAGCTCAGAGCCTGGAGCCTGTTTCAGTCTGTGACTCCCTCTCTCTCTGACCCTCCCCTGCTCACGCTGTCTCTCTCTCTCCTAGGAAAAAAAAAAAAAAACTCACAGGGCTGGATTTGCCCAATATCCATCCATACTCCCAGAAGTACACATCAGAGTCTGACTCCAGAATGCCCTTTGCCATCCTAGGGGCCAAGAATGTTCCAGAAACAGTTTTGTTGCTTCAACTACAGAAGAAGATTGCAAAGCTGCCAAGGATAATCACTGCCCACCCTTTTCAGGTGCCCTATTCCTTCATCTCTGCTTATAACCAAGTTTGAGCTACAGCAGACATGTCCTTGTACACTTCTGAGTGCTCAGGGGGTGAGTGACGGATTAGATTCACAGGTGCACACACGTACACACACACGCCTACACAGATGAGCAGAGACGCGTGTGCACACCTGTCAAAAATAATTTTCGAAGGGAACAGTAATCGTCCTCTGACTTCTATAATCTTCCTGGCTGTGACTCTGACAGTGGATAGTTTTCCAAATGATTAAGTTACAAATTCTGTTTTCTTCATTCTATGCTATCACATTGTGCCCTCCCGTCTGGCCAGGGATAAGAAGCAGGGCCTCTCTGCGCCATTTATTCGTTACGGGTCCCTCTCTTACCTGCAGGAAAGCTGGTTGGAGCTTCAAGATGACCACATGCAAGAATGGCTGGCTTCTCGCCAACACTCACATATCCTTGGTCTCTGCAGCGCTGGGGGACACAGGGAGCCAATCCGGGAAGTGATGCTATCACGCCGGTATCATATACAAGGACTTGACAGTTGAAATGTGTGTTGCGGCCACAGGGAAGGGGTCTGGAATGCCCTGTGACACAGGTCAGAACTTGCAGGAGAAGCAGGGGGCCCGTGTGAGGTTGGAAAGGCTCACTGTGCTTACAGGGGTTGGTGCTGGGGTGTCGTGTTACAGGATTGTCCCAGCTTGCTGTGAGGCACAGGACACCTGTGTGTGGAGACGCGTCCCCAAGCTGACGCCAGCTCATCTGCGTTTTCCCCTGCTGCCTGAGGGCCATTGGTGCCAGTCTCGGCAATGGCCGTGAACCTCACTCCCATCTGGTGCAAAGGGTCTCCATCCCTGTGACACTGGTGTCCAGATGCTCATCTGTCCTGGCATTTCTAGGGACAGCCCCTTCATGGGGTCTGATACATCTCTTGATAGATGTGAGAGCAAATGGTGGTGGGCCTGCTCTGGTCTGCCTGGACTCAGGCCCCTGCTCATTTGTTAGAGAGAACGGCGTGGCTGGACAATAATTGAGGTCATCAAGCCTCACTTCCACGGTCCTGCCTGGACTGTGGCTCTGACTTACATTTTTACATACAGACTTTATCCTGCAAGAGGTCACAGCAGAGTCTGATCCGTTTGAAAAACAAATTATAATCTCCAATGTTTTGCTTTTGCTTCTGAAGGTCTCTTTTGAATGTGATCACTGACTGGGAGCCATCCACATCCTCAGGGACCTTCTTTGAGAGGACCGTCATCTATTTGAATAGTTTAAGCCTTTTGTTTACAAGAGGCTAAATTACATTCTAGGAAAAACACGTTTGTGAAAAGCAATGCTTTCTTATTAGTTTGTCAGCTGAGGAAGGTAGCTAGTCGGTTCTGGCCTGGAATGCGTGTGAGCCAAGAACATGAATACATTCAGCCCCTGAAGTCACAGAGCTTGAGGCTCGGTTACCATGGAGATCATCCACCTCTCTCCTGAGGTGCACCTGTAACAATTGAGATTAACTGTTGCTATTGTACTTTGGGTCCTGGAGTAGACATCACAGAGAATTTGGGTGAGGGAATTTACACAGATAAAATCCATACTGGGAGACAGTATTCCCACATCTGGGTCCCTCCCCCAGAAATTTCGGTTTACTTGTTCTGTGATCAGCCTGGACATCGGGATGACAAAAACTTAATCAGGATTATATATCCCTGATGATCACGCAAGGTGAGTGTTCCAAAGGTTCTTTTTCTCTTCTGAGACTTGGATTGAAGACTCATTTTAAAAATAGGAAGGCAATCATGTTCATGCATACTCTCCAGGTTTCCAATTAGCTTTGGATAAATGCAAAGTTCTCTGGGCTCAGTGGGTTGCTGTTTTGAGTCCTAGCACCTCTCTTTTGCCCAGGAATACCCTTACTACTTGCCAAGAAACAGGACCCTAAGGGAAGCCACGGGACACTGAAAAGTGAATGATTCCTCCGGGAGCCATGAGGCCAGCTGAGCCCAGGCCACAGAGCCGTGTTGTTCAGGACTCATGGTTCCTCAGCTTGTAAACTCGACTTGTAAACTGCGCTATTGTGAAATTTCTTCTCAGTCTGCATTTCTACCAACCGTTTAACCATGTCATAATCATTCGATATATTTACAAATGTCTCATCTGGCTTCTTCCGGCACATTTCAAGTCTGAACTTCCCTAAAGGGGGCTGGCATGGGACTCGATTTGACCATTGACACACAATGGAAGAGAAGTACAGTGACCGCAGGGTATAAGCTTTAAGAACCAGTGTGAGACTGGGGCGCCCGGGTGGCTTAGTCGGTTAAGCGTCCGACTTTGGCTCAGGTCATGATCTCGCAGTTCGTGGGTTTGAGCCCCGCGTCGGGCTCTGTGCTGACTGCCAGCTCGGAGCCTGGAGCCTGTTTCAGAGTCTGTCACTCCCTCTCTCTCTGACCCTCCCCTGTTCATGCTGTCTCTCTCTCTCTCTCCTAGAAATAAATAAAACATTAAAAAAAAAAAAAGAACCAGTGTGAGACATAACACATTCCAGCGCACCTGCTGTATAATTGTGGTAACCTGTGCTGAGGTGAGGCTTCAGTTGGTGTGAATATCGGAGGATTACTCTGGGCAAAGGGTCCTTGCCAATTCACACTGTATGAGCCAGAAACAAACCTTAGCTGTTTCAAACCACTGAGGTTTTGGAATCGTTTGGTACTATAGCACCACATAGCTTTTCTGACTGAAATGATACATCCTAACTTCCAAAACCTCTGTGACAGCTTTTTAAAAGCTCTGTGATGTATTGAGGACGATTTAGTCACGTTTGTGACGATCACTCTTATCCTGATACAGCAGCCTGACTGACAAAAATGGAGATTATTTTTCATGCGTGACAACTATAAAAAATGTGCATTATTTCACTTGGCAATTTCTGGGATTTGGCCAGTGGGACTTACAGATGCTAATGTGATCCAGAAATTTCTGATTCTGAAACTAAATTTACAATTCTGTCCCTTAGGGATTTTGACTCCAAGGGACAGCTGTTCAGGATGCAGTGTGAACTGTTTCTGCAATCTAGTGGTCGACGATTTGGACATCCGAGACCACAGACCTTGTATGAGAAGCTTCAGAGGAGGTTAATTTCTCCCTTTTGGATTTAATGTTCTTAGGTTTAACTTAATTCCATACCTGAGATTCGTTATTAGCTTATATTTGTGGCAATGACCTGGGTACATGGGATTCACTTGAAATCATAGGCACAAAATTACATGAAAAATGGAAATATCAAGGTTCATTTAGCACAGCTGCTTGCTAATGAAGACACAGTACTAATGAAGAAATTTATTCTCTAACAGGAACTTCCACCTGAGCCTGCAAAAATCCAGAAAAGATGAGTGAACTGAAAGAGAGACAGGAGGAATTATTTCCAATTAAACAGTAGTGAGGCTTTTGTTGAAGCCCAGATATTGCCTGGAAAGTTCAATGGCTGAAGAGGGGCGACTTGAGATCCCATTCTGGACTAACTTGAATTTCAAACTGTCGGTGTGCTTTCCCTGGTATTTCTGTCATTTTAAAATGTGTTTCCGTCTTTTCTCCTCTTTGTTCATGCATTCCAAAATAGGGCATCAAAATACCAAAGAGTGCTCAAACTTTAGAAAAACAGCAGTGACAGCAAGTGAACACATTATACAAAACTGTTCTCTTTCTTGTGCTGAAGATGCTAAAATAGTACCGGCTAGGGTCGAAGCAGAGCCTATAACTTGTCTGGTGGTTGGAAGTGCATCTTTACTTTCAACACATTCAATGGGATGGACTTGTGTTATAGACATACAGAGGAAAAGGGGCACCTGGGTGGCTCAGTCGATTAAGCATCCCCCTTCAGCTCAGGTCATGATCTCGCGGTTCTTGAGTTTGAGCCTCCCCATCGGGCTCTGTGGTGACAGCTTGGAACCTGGAGCCTGCTTAGATTCTGTGTCTCACTCTTTCTCTGCCCCTCCTTCTCTCAAAAATAAATAAACATTTAAAAAAAATATATAGAGGAAAACAGAAGAAAGAACAATAATCTATTTTTGACATCCCAAGGAATATTTCAAGAGTAAGTACAACATAAAAAGTAACAGAAATGACAATTACTGGGGCTGTTATATTTGAGGCAGAAATATACATTCACAAAGAGGTCAACTGGGACAATGAGGAGATACTGGTCACATAGGGAAGGCTAAAGTGTCAAGGGTAATGCTCAGCCCAAGGACAGCTGATTGTGGAGTTGCACACCTTTGCCAGGTGGCCTGATGTCCCTCACCCACTGGGTTGTTATTCAAACAGGAATCTGTTGAAACATTCTGAAAGATTACATTGAAGATTTTGGTTTCGTTGTTTTTGTTGTTGTTGTTGTTGTTTTGTTTTGTTTTTATATACTTCAAACATCGGCTCATGTGTTGTTTTGCCTGCAGAGTTCTCCAGTCCGCCCAAGCAGAAGGTCAATGGCATTTTGGATACAGATAACTCGCCCAGTTCATCGTGGGTATTTGCTGTATGCCTGTGTGCTAGGACTGAGGGTATAAAAGTAAACAAGGTCATGGCCTTTTTTTTTTTTCAAGGAGATAAATCTGGGTGGCCCTTGAGGCTTGTATTCCCCTTTCTTCAGGAGCTCAGCATTGAGATGACATAGCTCAAGTGGGTTATTTTGACAAAACAGGCTAGAGCCGGCCACTGCTCACCCTTCCTGACAGGACAGCTGGGAGCGTCCTGGTGACAGTCACACGGGTGTCTCTGCTCCCTGGGCCCATGAACACGAGGGCGTTGGAGGAACTAACACTGTGCATCAGAAGACTGATGGTGGGAGTGGAGACCAGGGTGTGACAGTGACAATTCAGTTGTGTGTGTTCTTATTCTGAGCTCCTAAGTTCTCCCCGAACCCCGTGTTCCCCCTGCACCACATGCCGGTGCTGTCAGAAAGCACCCCCTGCACAGCCCAGGAGGGGCGCAAATGTAAACCACCACCCCAGGTACCATTAGGTGACAGGAAAGCAGCGCCTGCCGCACTGCAGGGAAAAGAGCACTAACTTCCCCTGCGGCCTAAGGACGGCTTCTCAGAGAGCGTGGTCATTCTCTGGAGCCTCGAAGGCCGAGTAGGATTTGCACAGATCCGGGAGAAGGCATCGAGGTGAAGGCGGGGGTGTGGGAAGACTGTGGGGTGCCTGGGTGGCAAGAAGCCCCGTGGAGTTTGGAGGTACGTGCTCTCAACGGATCTCATCTGCCCCGACGGCAAAGGGCTCCTGGAGTAAAACGTGAGCCAGGTGATGCCACCGCCCTCCTGGAAATACCCACGGCGGTTGACAGTTGTCACTAGGAAGCCCCAGAAGGGGGAGCTGAAGTGGACAAAGACCCGTTAAGAGGGTACTCTCTCTTGGCGGTGGCTTCCCACCTCTTCTTCAACACATTGCTTCCCCTAAAGGGGAGAGTATTGAGCTCCTACATACAGCACCCATATAAACATTATTGAGCATTTATTTTTTATTAATTATTTTTAATGTTTATTTATTTTTGAGAAAGGGAGAAAGAATGAGCAGGGGAGGGGCAGAGAGAGAAGGAGAATCCCCAGCAGGCTTTGAGCTGCCAGTGTAGATCCCCACTAGGGGCTCAAACTCATTAACCATGAGATCTTGACCTGAAAGGAATTCAGCAGTCCAGCGCTTAACTGACAGAACCACCCAGCCACCCCAAACATTCATTTATTTTAAAAGGCCACATTTTACTAAACATTTCTCATAAATTTTGGTTGGCATTTGATGTTAACGGTTGATATCCCTTCTTCTCCTGCAGCACATGGATGTATGCTTTTTCTTCTGAAAGTTCTGGAGTTTGCAGAGAGAATAGGTTCAAAGTTGTCAGTATCAAAGAAGAATAGATGAGAGTTCTCTTTAAATTTAAATGCCAACTATATGTGTTCAAATGCCAACTATAGAATAATAATGTGGCATTCTGTGAAGAATTGTCATTTTCTAGTAAGGCTTACTAATATCACTTCAGCAGTTAAATTCTGGGGGGGGAAAGAAACTAGAAAGGTCACCCAACAGCTTCTGTATATATTCTTCTTAGAAACATATAATACCATTGACCTAAGGTAGAATTTTTAATTTAACTAAAAATCTCTTTGGGTTGTTGAACAAAGGTTTTAAAGATTTGAGGTTAAGTGAAAATGATAAACTTAATAATGCAACGCAACTTGAAATGCTCTGGCTTCTGCTGATGGGAACATGAATTGGTAAAAAGGGCAGTTTTCACATTGAATTAAACGTGGAGTTAATGCTTATTATCTCACCTCTCTATCCAACTGCTTTCTTTTCTTGACACGCAGTTCACATTGACCTTCTCAAATAACTGTTCCCAGAAGCTGGGCGAGAGCCAGAGAGCATGACACAATGGGTGTGCCAACCACAAGGAGGAGAGGCCCATCAGGAATCCATGTCCAGCTACATTTCCATCCTGAAGGCAAAATGAAGACACGTTGAGTCAAACAAGACAAGTTTTTGCAAGCACATCTTCTATACAAGACATGTTACAGAAATTCCTTCAAGTAGAAGGGAAATCATTCTACATGGAAACTTGTCTATATAAAGGAATGTAGAGCCTTAGAAATAGTAAACATATAAGAAAATGAAGAGATTTATTTTAATGTATTTAAAATACTATGAACAGATAAGGGGTACCTGAGTGGCTCAGTCAGTTAAGCATCCGACTTTGGCTCAGGTCATGATCTCATGGTGCATGGGTTTGAGCCCTACATCGGGCTCTGTGCTGACGGCTCAGAGCCTGGAGCCTGCTTCAGATTTCCTTGTCTCCTTCTCTCTCTGGCCCTCTCCTGCTCATGCTCTGACTCTCAAAAATAAATAAACATTAAAAAAATATTTTAAATGCAATTAACAGTTGAAAATATTTCTGAAAAATTTTTGCCTCAGGACACCTTTCCAGTCTCAAAAATTATGAAGAATTGTTCATTAGGATTATATCCATCAAATTTGCCATATTAGAAATCAAAACTGACATACATATTAATACACATTAATGAAAATGTTTATTAATTTGTTTTAAAGTATTCATGATAAACCTGTGCTATGTCAACAAAAATAATATCTTTTTAAGAAAAATAACTGGATCTTCCAAAAAAGGAAAAAAAATGGTGAGCAGGGCGGCTTTGTTTTATATTTCTGCAAATCTTTTCAATGCTTAAGTTAATAAGAGGCAGCTAAAGTATCAGAACTGCTTTCACATTCATTCTGTTGCAAGATGACACATAATACAGCCTTGGAAAATTCTCCTTATGAAAATATGAAAGTAAACACAGCGAGCACTGATTTATAACTATGAAAATAGTTTCAATCTGGTGGATACCCTGAAAGGACCTCGTGGGCCACAGTGGGCCTCAGTCTGCACTTCTAGAACCTCTCGTTTCAATGACACTTTGTCACAGTCAGCGTGAAGGTTATAACATATGTAGAAGTAAAATGCCCAAGAGCATTGGCAGGTTCACCAGAGGGAGGAAGTGCAGGTAGGTGGAGGACTCACACGCTACAGCTGAAATGGTAAAATGTAAGTTAGAAGTAACTCGTGACAATGAAAGTTTATAAACTGCAACCACTAGAGCTATTGTTAAAAGTAAATACACGAAACAGATTTAGCAAACTGTCCACAAGTGGAGAAGAAATAGAGTATTACAACAGACCCACTTGTTCTCAAAGAAGACAGGAGAAAAAGGAAACACGAACACACAGCACAAATGGAAAACATGTAGTAAGAAGACACACAGAAGCCCAGCAATATCTGAATCTATTACATGTAGAAGGTTCACAGTCGATAATAAGAGCTTCCACCTTAAGAAGCTAGAGAAAAGCAAGTTTAAGCAAAGTAAGTATGCTGAAAGACATAATAAAGAGTTCAAACAATGAAGCAGAAACAGTAGAGAAAAATAATGAAATCAGAAGCTGGATCTTAGAATACATGAATATAATTTAGAGAACTCTAGCTGTCCTAAAGAAGGAAGAAAGAGAGCCAACACAAGGGTTGGCCTGTCTTCTGCTCAAGCTGCCATAACAAAACGCCACAGAGACAGGGGCTTAAACAACAGAACGGTGTTTCCTCCCAGTTCTGGAGGCTAGAAGTTGAGGATCAAGGTACCATCAGGTTTGGTTTCCGGCAAGTCCTCCCTTCCTGACCTGCTCACCGCCACCTCCTCTCCATATGCAAATGTGAGACAAATGTTCGATGGATATTTAGAAACTGATTTGGACTGGGGCACCTGGGTGGCTTAGTCGGTTAAGCATCCAACTTTCCCTTAGGTCATGATCTCGCAGTTCGTGGGTTTGAGCCCCGCGTCGGGCTCTGTGCTGACTGCCAGCTCGGAGCCTGGAGCCTGTTTCAGTCTGTGACTCCCTCTCTCTCTGACCCTCCCCTACTCACGCTGTCTCTCTTTCTCTCTCCTAGAAATAAATAAAACATTAAAAAAAAAACTGATTTGGACTTACCTGTAGCAATCAAAGTCAAAATAGTAGTTGCCTTTAGGAAGGTCCTGGGCAACAGGGCGGCACCTGGGAGCCCTCAGGGTGCCAGATGTGTTCTCAGGGCACAAGTCTGTGTAAATACGTAGAATGAATTGAGTTGTACCTTCACGATTAGTGTACTTCACTCTATGCATTTCTTCTTTAATAAGAGAGCAAAAGTAAATGTGTGGTAGTGTTTATCTTGCTAGATATGCTGGTCAAGAGTAAATACAAAATTAAATTTGGAAATATTTTATTTTCCTGTAAGAATATTTCCTCTCTTGAGCAGATCTAAAACTGGGGTAAGGAGCAGGCAGGTTTTGCTTCATCACACTGCTCAGTTGGTCATGTGAGATTCAATTTAATGAGAAGACAAATACAGTCATCCCTCATCATCGGAAGGCCCCACCACCCAGGCCTGGAGCTTGACCAAAAGGCATAGCAACCACATGCTCTGTCTACAGACAGCGAGCCCACAAGCATGCTGTGTCTCTCTTTATTTTTGACAGCTACGCACTACCTTGTGGCAGAAGAAGCCACTTAACACAGGTATCCTACGTATAGGCTGTATCTGCTGACAGATTTTTAATCACCAGGATCACTGTGGCTCACGGAACCACTTGGACCCCAGTTCCCTCTCTGAGACTCAGTCTTTCACTTTTAACTGATGCTGCATTTAAAAGAAAGAATTCAAAGGAGCAGCAGATTAAGAAAGAACCACCTCTAAATCACTGTGAGGTGCTCTCACACAGATACGTTTGTTTGTTCTCCTGTGTTACAGAGCCAGTTAACATAGGACTTCTAATGAGTTTGGCAGATCTGAATGGTACTGCAGATTATAATGGCCGAGTCAGGGAGAGCCCACCTCGCTGGTGCAGTGCAGACTATGGAAATCCTGGCTCTGGCAACCAGTGGTCCTGTAAGGAGACATGGCTAAGTACTCTGAGTGAGCAATTCACAGCTATTTCAAGACAAGCAAACTAGAAGGAGAACAGATGAAACTCACATCTTAGTGACTCAGCATAATAAGAAGCTATTGCTTGCTCCTGTAGAGTACAATGGATGCGTTCAACTTCATGCAGTCATTCAGGGGCCCATGCCATTGGAAGTTTGGCCATGTGCGAGCGTTCCCAGGTCACACTGAAGTGGCAACCTCCCAGCTGATGGAGAAAGAGAAGAGTGGACCACCTGTCTGAAAGCTTTTAAGGGTCAGAACTGGAAGAAGCATCAATCACCTCTGCCCACATTCGGTTTGCTAGAAGTCAGTGTCGCCTTTGAGTCAAAAGGGGGCCAGCAAAAATAGCTACATTATAGAAGAGACGCACAAGTCTTTTCTCATGGCGGCCAGAGAGCTGTCTCAATCAGAGACCTTAAGGTACTGTTTGAAATTCTTCACGAGACTATTGATGCAGTTAAAGATCTTTCAGAGATTTGAACCAGAAAATGCTTGCCCTGAACATCAAAATATCCAGAGTCATTAGATTAGAGCATGTAAAGTAATTTGCTAGGAAGAATTGTTTGGAGGATAAAATAACTTCCACTTTTAAAGAAGAGAAATAAGTAAAATTTAATAGGATGTGAATGTAGACAGTGAGAAAAAAGGGAGCAAAGGCCAATATTTCTTAAACAGGGAGAGCCCTTAATTAAGATGTGGTTAACTAATGTTTTCATTAGGATGTTTGAGCAGAAATCTTAAAATATGTACACAATTTATTTTTCAGTGGCTGTTTTATTGAAATGTAATATATAGAAATTGCACAAATCCTAAGTGTGCATATCAATGAACTTGCATAACATGAGGATCCCATGAAACCAGCTCCCATCAAGATAAAAAAACATGACTGGTGCCCCCTCCCACAGCCTAAGCCCTCTTCTACCTTACACAAATCAAAGTGCCAAATAAAGTTAATGGCTCTCTTGGCTCTAGCCGCTACATTCCCCAGTCTTTTCTGCAGTTAGGTATGGCCATATAACTGGGTGACAGCCAATGGCATGTGTGTCTTATGTCTGAATGTATAGTTTCCCATAGGAACCTCTCTCATTTGATCCTTCATGTCCTTGACCCCCATCACAAAGCATGCGGATCTTAGAAATCACATGCACAAGATAATAGAAGCACAAGATGAAAGGAGGCTAGGCTTCTGAATCACCTGTTGAAGGAGAGCCTTCTGCCAATCAGGAATACCAGGTATGGGATTCACATGAATGAGAGGTAGCTTTTTAATTCATGCTTGAGCTATATCTGTGTGGTTTTCTTTGCTACAGCAGCTAGAGTCACCTTAAGTAGCACGCCCGCTGACCGAGGACATCTCCCCTACAGGTCTCAAAGGCTCCTCAAGCTTGGCACGTCCAGAATTGAACCCATTTCTCCTTCCTCACCTTAGCCTATTTCAGTTTCTTCATTCTGTATGAAATCCACACCCACACACCTGGAAGTCAGCCTTGAACCACCAGACTGCCAGGGTTAGCCACTCACCATTTTTGTGGATTCTTTCTCCCAAGTGTCTCTGGTGCCCAGCTCTTTCTCTTGTTCCTCATCCTCATTGCCTAGTGTAAGTCATTAGCATCTCTCACCTGAACCTTTTTGGTATTTCTGCTTTCTGATTGCTCGCTATATGAGTCAGCGTTCTCCAGAGAAATAGAGCCAACAGGATATATAGATACATGAGAGGAGATTTATTATGAGAACTGGCTTATGTGATTATGGAGACTGGGACATGCCAAAATAAACACCACTTGGAAGCTGGGCCATCCGTAAAGCCAGTGGGATAATTTAGTCTGAGAGCGAAGGAAGGAAGAGGGGTCACTGGTGCAAGACCCAAAGTCTGAAGCTCTAAGATCCAGGAGCCCTGATTCTGAGAGCATGAGAAAATGAACGTGCCAGCTCAAAAAAGAGAGAATTTGCCCTTCCTCAGCTATATTATTTTATTCAGGCTCTCAACAGATGGAATGAGATCCACCCACAATAGTGAGGACACATCTTCACTGGGTCTCCTGATTCAAATGCTAATCTCTTCCTGAAACACCCTCACAGACACACTCACAAGTAAGGTTCTACCAGCTGACTGGGCATCCCTTAGCCCCGTCATTTTACACATAAAATTAACCATCACACTATCAGAATATTCTTCCTATGATACAAAACGTAAATCAAAACAAACTTCAAAGTCCCTCAGTGACCCTTAATTTCAAAAACAAAGGCCAAGTATATAGGGCTTTTTATGGTCTATGAGTATTCGCCAAGCTCATCTCTTTACACTTTTCACTCACCTTCCCTCATACCTAACCACCTACCACATCCTGTGCCTCCTCAGTGCTACTGGACTTCCTCTGATGCCTCAGGATGTGCATCGCCTGGAGGCTTTCCTTTTTCTGTGTTCCCTGCTTTGCACAGTAGGCATTGTTTTTATGAACTTCTGGGTAATCTATTCAGAGCTACCGGTTACCATGATCTCTTTCCTTAGAAAAGAGATAGTGTTATTAAAATCATCAGCTTCCTCCCTTATTTTTTTTATTCTTTTGCTTCCTATTTTATTAATTTTATTTATTTCTTTTGAAGGAGAGCAAAGGAGGGGCAGAGAGAAAGGTAGAGAGAGAATCCTAAGCAGGCTCCATGCTGAGAGCATGGAACCCAATGTAGGGCTTAAATCCACAAACCCTGAAATTATGACATGAGCCAAAACCAAGAGTCAGGTGCTTAACTGACTGAGCCACCCAGGTGCCCCAGCTTCCTATTTTAAAAGTATCTCTGTCTTCTTCCCTTCATCCCTCTCTGTCTCCCTCATCTCTCTCTTTCTTCACACTCCTTTCCTTGTCATATCCATTTTTCCCAGCATTTCTGAGCCTGGAATTCCATCCAGCTTCACTTCCCTTTGGATTCATAGCCATCATTTAAGCCACCATTCCAAATGAGGTTCCAGCTTTCTTTGTTGGTAATTCAGTTCACAGCAACATGGCTCCCCTGTCTCTTTTGTGCTCAAATATTTCCTTTGATTTCCTAACATAAACATAAAAAAGAAAATACCTGCCTGAACTCCTCACTATATGTCATCTCCTTCATCTATGTCATGGAAGACTTTAATTCAACCCTGAGCCCAATTCCAGCTGCATTGACTGAGCCCTCTGTGCATCTGTTTGGGACTCTTGCTAAGGCTTCACTACTGTGGTTGGCCCCCAGCAAAGACTCTCATGCCCTGACCCTGACTCTCTAGGTGTTAGGTCTGTGGGTCAGACAGCACCTGAGTCGTCAAGAAGGAAAATGGGTGCTGCAGCCCTCCGCTGGATTCCAGCCACCACCTGCATTTGCTCAGGTGCCTAAACTCCTCATATCCTAAACAAAATCCACACTGTCTACTTGTCAATGTCCTTCTCCACCTTCCTCTCAGCTTCTCAAGCATAACACTTAAGCCTTCAGTCCTTCTTCTTTCTCCCCTCCTCCAAATTCCTCTACATCTCAAATCTCTTTTATTCTTCTGCCTCTGCCTCCGTTCTTCACCACGTGAGTCTCTGCCCAGATCACCAATCTCACAGACTACCACCTTTGTTTCACTTAAAATCCCAAATGGCTGCCAGAAACATCTTTCTGATTTAAAACTGGGGACATCACCATTCTGTCTACAATGCTGTTGGCTTTCTATTGAATGCAGAGGAAATATGGTGAATCTTAGAGTAGCTTGGGGGTATCCAACTAAGTAATAATACCAGTATTTGATTTCTATATTTGAATGCTTCCCTGCTCTGCTCACCTTGTGTATCCTACCCCAGAGGACTTCAAAGTATTTTACCTTCATCTGAGCACCATGAACATTCTCATATATCCTTCTGTCTGAGAAACCTCCAAAAACTGTCTCTGCTGTTTCTTTTAAATCTCAAGAAAAGTTTAAAAATTTTTAATGTTTATTTATTTTTGAGAGAAGAGAGAGAGAGCATGGGAGGAGCAGAGGGAGAAGGAGACATAGAATCTGAAGCAGACTCCCAACTCTCAGCTGTCAGCACAGAGCCCAATGCAGGGCTGGAAACTCATGAACTGCAAGTCATGACCTGAGCCGAAGTTGGGCGTTTAACTGTCTAAGCCACCCAGGCTCCCCTACATCTCAAGAAAATTTTAAAGACACAACTCAGACATCACCTGTGATGTCTTTTTATCCATCATTGTTTTGTAGAACTGTAAGACTTTATTAACATCTTTACTGTGAGTAATGACACATATACATATCTGTTTTACATATATGTTCATATTTGTTCAAACATATATGTTCAAAATTAAGGACATCAGGTTATTTGCCATTGTATTTCCAGTGCTTAGAATAGTGCCCAGAATATTATAAATTCCTTGCAAACATTTGGCACTTAATTCTATCTTGTGTTACATTTTCATATTGGAATTTAAGATGCCTCTAAAGCAAAGCCAAGAAAATTGTATGATGTAATTATTAACTTGAAGAAAATGTTCTTTTTTTGCATTATTTTTTAGGGCCCCTTTTTCTCACAAACACTGTAAGGTAATAATCAGCACAGAATGCCTGACTACTGAGCTATTACTGAGCTAATGGTTTCTGAATGAGATTGTAGGGCATTAAAGTACTTTCTACCCTGAAACAAGATGATTGACATATCAAAAGCACACACATACAGCATATGAAGTTGAAAAGTCAAGTCAAGTGAATTGCTTGAAAGAAGCAGTAACTTAATCTATAGATAACAATGGCATTGGTAATGGCAGTCTAAAATACAATTTTGTCTTCTTTAAATTAATCTTTAGCTTTTGACTTCATCAAGATGGAGAAACCCAGGACAAATACAATGAAATCCATTGAAGATAAAACAGTAGTAAAAGAGAACAAAAGCAACGATGGTCAGTTAAATCAGATTCAGGAGGAAAACATCTGTATGTTCTCGCTAAGACCGAAGGAATAATGTATATAAGGAACAGTCAATAGCTGGGTGCATCTCAGGCAATCTACAAAACCAGAGACTTAACCACAGGAGAATTTAGATGTAATGTCTACACCAACCAGGAAAGAAAGAAAATCAGGATAAGTTACTAGGCCTTGATGGGATCCAAATAGGATGTGAACGTTCGTTGCCTGGAAAACATCAGAACACATAAATCTAGAGTTCTGCCAAGAATTCAAGTCTAGAACTAGAGATACCAAACATTCAGCCTCTCGGTAGCCTATGTTATAGAGCTTGATCATATCACCTTATTTCTTCAACAAAAAATTCTTCTTCTTTTTGCTCTGAAAAGAAGGCAAAGCAAAAAATTCTTCATGCTAAGCAACTGTACATTTTGTCTCCCTGCATATTTTTGTTTTCCACCAGTATTTCAACTAAGTCACATTTTCTTCTTACTCCAATGCTTGGACACTGTTATCTGCCAGGATAAGTGTTGTTCTGTTGTTATTCCTCTTGATTCTCTAATGTAGATGAAGCATTTCAATGAACCATTTCTACTTCCCATGACCTGGTGCTAAAGAGGGTGGCTTACCTGGGAAATCTATGCAATGACACCATCATTATATCTTTGATCTTCAATATTCCTTTGCCATTTCCTGAAGAAGAATTTGCTCTTCTTCCAAATGTTCCCAGGTCACAGTGTTCACAGGACCAGGGGTACAGTACAGAAGGAAGGGACCAGGTTTTCTGTGTGCGTGTGTGTGTGCGTGTGTGTGTGTGTGTGTGTTTATTTAAAATTGTTATTCTATAATGGTTGATATCTACAAAGGAGTAAATGTGTCATATAAATTATGGTGCACCACCTTTGTTATTAAAAATTTTAATTTCTAAGAATTATTTTTACTGAGTTGTATTTTTTCTTTTCAAATAGTTATTTAAATTCTAGTTAGTTAACATACAGTGAAGCATTGGTTTCAAGAGTAGAATTCAGTGATTCATCACTTAAACGCCACACCCCGGGCTCGTCATGACCAAGTGCCATCTTTAATACTCATCACCCACTTAGTCCATCCCCTGCTTACTCCCTTCAATCAACCCTCACTTTGTTCTCTATCACTAAGAATCTTTTATGGTTTGTTCTCCTCTCTCTCTCTCACATTTTCTCCCTTCTTGTATGTGCATCTGTTTTTTTTTTTCAATTGCACATATGAGTGAAATAATATGGTATTTTTTCTCTGACACTTTATTTAGCATAATACATTCTAGCTCCATCCACATCATCGCAAATGGCAAGATTGAATTACTTTTGGTAGCTGAGTGATATTCCATTGTTATGTATATATATATATATGTGTGTATATATGTATATATATAAATATGTATATATACATATATACATGTATATATAAATATATATTTATATATATAAATATATATACATATATATATATGTATAAATATATACATATTTATATATATATATACACCACATCTTCTTTACCCATTCATCAATTGATGGACATTTGGGCTCTTTCCATAGTGTGGCTGTTATTGATAATGTTGCTATAAATATTGGGGTACATGTACCCCTTTGAATCTGTATTTTTTTTTATCCTTGGGGCAAATACCTTGTAGTACAATTGCTACGTGATAGGGTAGTTTTATTTTTAATTTTTTGAGGAACGTCCATACGTTTTCTAGAGTAGTAGTTTTCTAGAGTGGCTGCACCAGTTTACATCCCCACCAACAGTGCAAGAGGGTTTCACTTTCTCCACATCTTTGCCAATACCTGTTGTTTCTTGTGTTGTTCATTTTAGCCATTCTGACTGGTGAGAGGAGGTATGTCATTGTGGTTTTGATTTGTATTTCCTGATGATGAGTGATGCTGAGCATCTTTTCATGTGTCTGTTAGCCATCTGGATGTTTTCTTTGGAGAAAATGTCTATTCATGTCTTCTGCCCATTTCTTCATTGGATTATTTGGTTTTGGAGTGGTAAGTTTGATAAGATCTTTATAGATTTTGGATACTAATCCTTTATCAGATATGTCATTTGCAAATATCTTCTCCCAAATGACTGCCTTTTAGTTTTGTTCATTGTTTCCTTCACTGTGCAGAAGTTTTGTTCTTTTTTCATCTCGATAAAGTCCCAATAGTTCATTTTTGCTTTTGTTTCCCTTGCTTTTGGAGACCTGTCTAGTAGAAGTTGTTATGGCCAACGTCAAAGAGATTGATGCCTATGTTCTCCTCTAGGATTTTGATGGTTTCCTGTCCCACATTTAGATCTTTCATCCATTTTTTTAGATATTTTTATTTATTTGAGAGAGAGAGTCAGCATGAGCAAGAGAGGGTCAGAGAGAGAGGGAGATACAGAATCTAAAGCAGCTTCCAAGCTCTGAGCTAGCTGTCAGCACAGAGCCCAACGCAGAGCTCGAACCCACAAACTGTGAGATCATGACCTGAGCCCAAGTCGGACGCTTAGCCGACTGAGCCACCCAGGCGCCCCATAGATCTTTCATCCATTTTGAATTTAGTTTTGTGTATAATGTAAGAAAATGGTCCAGTTTCATTCTTCTGCATGTTGCCATCCAGTTTTGCTAACACCATTTGTTGAAGAGACTGTCTTTTCTCTATTGGATACACTTTCCTGCTTTGCTGAAGATTAGTTGACCATATAGTTGTGGGTCCATTTATGGGTTTTCTATTCTGTTCCATTGATCTATGTGTCTGTTTTTATACAAGAACCAGTATTATATAGTAACAAGGTGTGCATTTCTTTTCTTCTATTAAGAAGTATATTTCTCATCCTAGTAATTGAGTTTTGGGGATAATTAGTTTTCAAAGAATAGAGCCAGTTTTGTAGAGGCTGTTATAACTGGTTTTTTAATTGACCTGAGATTCTTCATTTGTTCCTTTTTAAGACTGCAGAGTAATCTGCACCATTCTGATCAATGAATCACTATGATTTTCTGTAAGAAATGTTTTCAATAATTTTTCCCTGCGAGCAAGTGGCTCAGAATCCTCCATTATGAACTCTGTTGACTTGCTTTCTTTCCTTCAATTCATCCCTACAGCTTCCTGGGGAATCTCATAGGACCAGTTGATGGATAGAGTGAAGACTCAGCTTGGTTTACAAAGGGAACTGCATCGTATTGTAACTGATAATACCTGAAAATCGAAGCTGCAGTAGTACAGTCCCACCTGGAGAATTTTCTTTTACCACTGTCTTTCAAGGTCACCTTTATGTGCTGTGGGAGGCCCCCTCTCTCTCCCACCTCTGCCCACCACCATCCTACCTAGATATCCAGCAGCTTTGAGAACTTCTGTGTGTTTTCTTGTGAAGCTGGGGCAACAGGAGAGTCCTCAGGGGGGCTTTGCAGTCAGGGCTCTAGTCAGTGGGAACCTCCTCAGAGAGAAGGACACATAGGGCATCCCCAAAGAACTTCCAGAAAGAACTAGGGACACTTGGGAAGAAGGATTGCTACTCAATCAGTAACACAGAAAGGATTTATTAACGCAAAGACTACTGACAATATCATTATTTCATACAACCATGTCACTCTCCCAAGAGCAATTCTTGTGATCTCAGTTGAGATGGTAGCACCATTCATACAGATGGGCTTCACTTTCTCTTCACTTGGAGGAAAGGTGGAAACACAAAGTCGCATAACCTGCCTAGAAATCAATTTAAAAATTGAATCAAAGGCCTCAAATAAGTGTATGGGTTTGACCCCATAACTCCATTTATAGGAGATGTCTTAAGACATACTTTCACGGCTATTAATCTCAGCCTTGTGTGTACTGATGACACCGCAAAACCACCTCATTTCCCGCAAGCAAAGATTTCACATTCTTGACGTGAATGAAGCCACTTGACATGATGGAGAAGAATCCCTAACAGCTTATTGAATGGAACATTTTCATATTGTGTTAAGAGATGAAAAACAGGTTAACAAGCTCCATACTTATAAAATGTGGATATATCTCCAATAATATACACATTCCTCACTGGAACAGACACATTCTACATATGAATTTGCCTTGACTGCACCACCAACCATAGACTAATTTCTCATCATGGTATTCAGCACAGTGACACGCCCAGTCAAGTACTCACTTCACTGCAGTAAGTACAGCAATGGGTTCACATCCATGAAATGAACTGGTCTTATCCTAAATCCCGTACTTGAAAGCAAATGCACTAATTGAATGGTGGAGCAGTTAGCTGGGGCTACCATTAATGGCACCAATTTGAGCACAATATCCTAAGAAAATTGTGTCTGTCTTACAGGAAGCAGAATTTTCTATGAATCAGGTATGGTACCTTCTCCCCCATAGTCAGAATACATGATTCTGGGAAGCAAGGGGTAGGTGTCAGTATGTCTCCTGCCAACATTATTCCTAATAGCCAACTCACAAAAGTTTTACTTTCTATCCCAGAGACATTGAATTCTCCTAGTTTTGATGTCTTATTTCCCAAAGGATATTGGTTCCACCAAGAGAAACAAAAATGGTTCATTGAATTGGAAAATGAGCCTGCCATCTGGACATTTTAGTCTTTTTATGCCATTGAACCAACAGAGATAAAAGGAGTTACTCTACTGGGTGAAATGATTGATTCTCATTATCCCTGCTACACAATGGCAGGCAGGGAAGACTGCGTCTAGAACCCACAGGGATTCTCTGGGTTAACATCTAATACCACCATGCTCAACTGTAAAAATTAATGGAAAACGATATTAATCAATATGGTAGAACGTTTTGGTATCATTACTATAGAGGGACAAAAGTTTGGGGTACCCACATAGCTCAGTTGGTTAAGCATTCAACTCCTGATCTCATGGCTCCTGAGTTCTAACCATTTATTGGGCTTCACTCTGACAGTGTGGAGCCTGATTCTCTCTCTGTCTCTTTGTCTCTGTCTCTCTCTCTCTCAAAATATATAATTTTTAAAAAAAGAAAGCTTGGCACAGCCACTAGCTAGGGAACCCTGACAAGCTTCGATTATAGCTGAGGGCAAGAAAAGTGTAAAATTATCAGTGGAAGGAAAATGCCAGAGATCATCAACTACAGATTCATGATCAATTTTAAAAATTAGGATTATCATATATTTGCATATTTTCTCATACTATATATATTTCATTTTTCTTTCCATTTTTGTCCATTTTTGTTTTGATGGATCAGTTCCTGTAGGTGACTTTACTGTCTTTAGTTGTCATCTTGAAAGAGGAGATAATGGGCCACAGGTAGACTCAAATTTTGAGTCTTAGCCTTGGAAGTTGGGCACTGAGGCTCTTTCCAGTTACTTCTTTCCCTCAGCCCCAGAGTTAGTGGTTGCATTTTACATCTCTTATTCTGATATGCCTTAAAGTTTTCTTTACCCCTCTTAGAAGTTAATCCAATTACACCATTCCTTATAGATAAAGACAAGATCCCAGCATGCACAAAGATATGCTGACATAAAAGCAATATGAGGGTTATGTCAGCAAAAATGCCAGAATAAGGACTTCCGAAAGTTTTCCTTTCCATAAAATCTATGAACAATCCAGCAAAAATGGTCAAAATCAACTTTTCCAAGACTCTGAAATTAACTAATAGCTTACAGTAATCTTGTGAGCATTTATGCAAGAAAACAGCTAAATCTCGGGAAAAAACAATGAATTTGTGCCATTGCAATTTACCTGTGATGCAGATCCACAACAGCCTTGGAAGATAAAAAAGCCCAGTTCCCAGTACCAGAGGGAGCGGAGAAGGGCTGGAGATCTTTCGGAGCCTCCCTCCAAATGAGCATCATTACCTGATCTGAGTGCTGTTTCACCGGGAGAACCAGAGGTTACACGCAATTATCAGAGTCTCTGTGCAATCCTTAGCTGACCACTGAGATCACGGAATGAAGACCGGAGGAAAGATACAGACTTGACAGAAATCCATTTGAAAGTCCGTAAACAATACTACAACAAACAGCGACACCAGCAAGCCTTGAATAGGAGTGACAAACTGATTTCTAGAGTTGCCAAATTATATTATTTGAAGTGTTTTATTTGAAACAAAAATTACACGGACAGAAACAAGAAAGTATTGCCCATAAACAAGAAAAACAGTAGCCAGTAGGAACCATCTCTGAGCAAGCCCAGCCATTGGCCTTTGTTGAGAAACACTTTAAAGTAGCCATTGTATATATTTTTCAAGGACTTAATGAAGTTGTGTCTAAAGAAAGAAAGGAAAGAATGGGGACACGTCTCACCAAATATAGTAGGTCAATAATGAGATGGAAAATTCATATGGAAATTCTTGAGTTGAAATTCAACAAGAACTTAAACTTTAAAAATTCACTAGAAGGGCTAAATAGAAGATTTGAGCAGGCAGAAGAAAGAACTGGCATATTTGAGGATAGTTAGCTTGAGGAACAGAAACGTTAAAAAAAATTAATTGAAATAAACAGAACTTTAGTCACCATCAAACTTTAGACACCTATGGGACACCATCAAGTAGAGCAACATACACATGAGAGGAGCTGAAGAAGGGGCAGGGAGAAAGGGGTGGAGAGAATATTGGAACATGGTGGCCAATGGTCAGAAGACTAGTATTGAGAGTGTACCCATTTAATCACTGAGCACCTGCATTTCTCTCTTTCTAGTGTCTGGGTATCAGTCTGTTAGACCAAGAATAAAATCAATCCCATGTGCATTTTGCCTTGCAAAACATGCAGTGACAGAAAAGTCACATTTCTCTATTTCACTTAAGTTAAATCTGCTCAGCCCTCCACCTGCTGGTTATTGGGAAGTTCAGCCACTTCACTATTCATGTTCTTTGCCCCTGATGCTTCCCTGTACAGGTTCTATAAGATCCCTGGTTTGTGTTACCGTGAGCTTGCTGACAGACCCTAAGTCCACCATGGTTTCTTGGACATATGGACACAGATGGAGTCTGTTTGTTCTGTTACAATCAAGGGCTTTGATTGTATCAAAGATGGGCTTTCCTCAGCCCCCGAGTATGTGAACTCCTCCACACATCACAGCAGCTGTCACCTCAGTGCACACCAGCACGCTCAGTTCATGTCCCAAGTTCAGGATGGCCAGGTTCCCCATCCTGAATCAGGGACACTTCTGCTGCCTCGATGCTAAGCATGCATCACACTTCTAAGAAAATCCAAGATGGTGGCCTTTAATGGACCAGAGGCACCGAAGCTATTCCCCACTGCCCATCCTCCACACCTTAGACCTTTAGAACCAAATGGAAGCTTTTAAATCATAAAGTACAAGTCAGGGATGGTACTGCTTTATTATTTCCTGATGAAGCCCCATCTCTCCCAAAACCACCACCAACAATGATTAAATAACACTAGTTAGTGTTCTTTCTTTTTGATAGTTCACTCAGCCACATGCATATAGAGATGAATACATGGACATGCATTTGATTTACTTCATGCCAGGGTCTATTTCTTCAGTTAGTTCTTATTACCATAACTTTACTTTTACTCAGGCATTCGCTATGTTCAGGTGATTTACAAAATCGGATTCTATCAGCCTCTCATTTTACAACTCTTTCCATGGTCCTGACTGCTCCAAGTCCATCAGGTTCGGCCTGTCCCCATGGTCACTGCTTGGAGCTGGAGTAGAAATGTGGCACCCCGGGGCCAGTGAAGGGTAAGGACTGCTGGGCTCCCAGCTTTGGAGTCAACCCCTGTTGCCTTCCTGGGGGACACCCAGAAGCAACTCTTTCCATCCACAGGTTCACAGGGAGGAGTAAGGAACACGGGGGGCTCAGATCCTAATGATTCTACCTTCAGGGAACCAAGCCTGGCCGGAGCTGGACTGTCATCCAGGGACTAGAGAGACAGAAAAGCCTGGGCACCCTGTACGTCCTCTGAGCCAGGAAACTAATCAGCACGAAGGCCAGCAGCTCCCTGGCCTTCCCGGGAGTGAGCCTGGGGGCTTCCTGATTTCCTTGCTAAGCAGTTAGAGGTGGCTTTCACTTTCTAATTGTTGATACCCACCCCACTCCCCACTTGTTTCACAGGCATCCAAGCTGAGAGAATCAGGTTATTCTAATTAAAGGACAATGTATGTTGATAAACAGAAGGGCCCAGTGGACTAAGTCTGGGAAGTTTGCTCTAAATAGGAGACCTGCTTCCTGAGACCAGCTTGCCTTTCATTACAAGCAAATTCATTATTTCCCCTGTCTGTGCTTTGACCCTTCCTCAGTGTTAACATTCATAGGTAAGAAAAGTTCCATGGGACTTGGCGAACATGCAAATGAATGTCAATACCGACACAAAGTCAATTATAATTAAATTTATCATGCTCGGTCTGATTCATTATGGAAAGTAAGTTTTTACACAACTTTGAATTAATTCTAGAATAGAATTTTGGTTTCCAGCTCTTTCCCTTAAAGCACTATTAACAGTCAGCCAGTGGCTGTGATTTAAAATGCATTTCATTCGGAAGCCAGCTAGAGGACCTCCCCGACAGAAATAAGAGGAAATGAAATAACTTGGCATTTTCATAGGCTTCTTTCACATTGTATATCAGCAATCTCTCTCTCTTTTTTAAAATGTGTTTCAAATTCAGCTTCCCAATCATTTGATCCTTGTCTGGTTATGTTTCTGACAAACTGCTTGAACTAGCACATGTCTTCCCAAATTCATGGATGAAACCTCTCAGCCTCTAGCAGAAAAACATCGGGTAGCCATGCAGCTCAAAATACACAGCTCTTTACTGGTTGGTAAGAGCCAGGGACAAGCTAATGATCATCCTTCAGGCTCACTTGCCTTTTCTATACAATGGGAAAAATGATCAATTTCAAGATTTATGGGATCATATTTATAATACCAGGCACCACGACCGTCCACAGTAGCTCTGCAATTGCTGTTTTTGTTTGCCTTCTCTTCTATCCACAAACTTTCAAACCTAGCATCTACTCGGTCTAGTACTCAAGTCGGTCCTCAGCTTTGCTCCAATTTAGTCTTTAACTTCACCTTCAACTTTTCTCCTACTAAGTCCCCCGCTCTCTCCGGAACCATCTCTGTACCATTTTCCGCTCCCTATGGGTTACCACCTCCAGTCAAGCTTCTGCTCCCACCACCCTCCCTCCCTGGCAAGCTCTCCTCCTTTCAGGCCCAAGGACCTTGGGAATCCAGTTACCAGCCTGATTCTTCATGAAGGCTCCTCCCTCCCATGCAGTTGTCCATGGGTCTTCCTTCATTGCTGATCACCCACTGTGAGCCCTGCTCTTCCTCCTCGGCTGTTCATGCTCACTCCTGCGGTCCCACACTGGGGCTCAACTTTAGAGGTCTCTTTCCTCAAAGACTACACACTAGGTTTCTTGAGGGCAGGAGAGAACACTGTAATATTCTCTCTCTCACGGTTACCACAGAAACTTACGGTGTTTACTCCACTCATTAATGGTTTCATTCCTCACCTATTCCCCAATAGGAGACCAGACAAATTAACTTTCTCTCTCTCTCTCTCTCTGCTTTGGTAATTGAGCACCAATTATTCTTTATTATACATTCTTTATTACAAACATTCTTTATTATATATGTTTGTTTATATACAAACATTCGTTATTATACATGACAGAATTGAAGAAGACACTGCTTTTCTTTTTTTCTTTTCTTCTTTTTTCTTTAAATGTTTATTTTTGAGAGGCAGACAGATAGACAGAGTGCAAATGGGAAAGGGGCAGAGAGAGAGGGAAACACAGAATCTGAAGCAGGTTCCAGACTCTGAGCTGTCAGCACAGAGCCTGACGTGAGGCTCAAACCCATGAACTGAGAGATCATGACCCAAGCCGAAGTCGGAAGCTTAACTGACTGAGTCACCCAGGCACCCTTACACTACTTTCCTTAATTTGGACCTCTACATTTAAGAACCACAAAATTAATTTCTAAGATCAAAATTCATAATTGGCTTCAGAACATATAGCTTCTTTTTGAAACTAGTTTCAAAATGCTAAAGAGAAACTGAATTTTTTGTGATCCCTGGTATTTTATGGGCATGATCATTTTACTGCGATGGCAAGGCTGGGTAGATAGGGGTAAACAGGGTAGGCTGGGGATCTAGAGCACCTGGTTTAAACCAAGCTCTTACTAATTGTGTGATTTGAGCAAGTTCCTTAGTTAATGTTGATGAGTCTCATGCCCCTTTGTCTAAAACGTGGCGACGATAGTATGTATCTTCTTGGTTTGTTGTGGGCAAGAATCAAATGAGCGAACCCACCTGAAGCCCTCAGAACACAGCCCTGCAGGTAACAGGTGCTCAGTGATGGCAGCACCCAGCACTGAACAATAGCATGGAACCTCCACTAGAGACCAAGTAACAGATGGCCTACCCCAAGGTCCTCAAGGAAATGGATGGAAAGTTCTGGAAGTGGGCACCTTCTGATATATGCAAAATACTGCAGCTGTCCACCAATGACAGCAAATAGGTTTCTAGCACAATGGAGATTGCGAATAATACATTACCTTTTCTATAATTCATGTGATATGGCTTCATTTCTTGTAGCTTACATTTTACTTCATTTAGTTTATTTCAGTTTTGTTGTTGTTGAAGGATAGTTGACACACGACGTTACATTACCTTCAGGCGTACAATCCAGTGACCTGACACATCTATACATCATGCTCTGTCCACCACAAGTGCAGCTACGGTCTGCGAACACCCAACACTGTTACAATAGTGCTGCGCTGTACCTCTGCTCCCATGATGTATTCATTCCATAACTGGAAGCCAGTATCTCCCCCTCCCCTTCACTCATTTTGCCCACCACTCCAGCAACCATCACTTTGTTCTCTGTATTTATGGACCTGTTTCCATTTTTTGTTTCTTATGTTTTGTTTGTGGCTTGGATGGACTTAGAGGGTAAGTGAAATAAGTCAAAGAAAGACAAAAACCACCTAGTTTCACTTGCATGTGGAATCTAGAAAAAAAAATCAGTTTCTATTTTGAATTAGCAACATCATTCCTCCAGAAAACTCAGAAACGTATAATGAATTAAAAAACAAACTGCCTACTTTTCCTGTTAATTATACTACCTCGTCTATACAACATAGTTGAGTAGGAAAATATTAACCTGGACTCTGAATCCGCCTTGAAAAATTACTGAACATACAATCTTAGAGAAGTAATTTCCCTTCGAGAGGCTCATTGTCTTTACCGAACACAACACAAATTAGGCAGATGCCTTTATCACCCCATGTATTTATTGAGAGTTTGGATTGGAATCCTTTACATGAAAGATGTGTGAGAACGTTGAACTACAATAGGTCTGTCAGGAAGCTGAATTTACAGCAATGTATTTAAATTAAAATGTTCCCAGCAACAGATTTTCGCTAGGTCAACTGCTCTAAGTTTAAACAGAGCAAAATGTTATTACTTTAGTCCAGTTATGATGCTGGCTTTTTGGAACTGACATTTAAATCAAACCAGATAGGGGCTCCTGGGTGGCTCAGTCGGTTGAGCGTCCGACTTCGGCTCAGGTCATGATCTTGTGGTTCGTGGGTTCGAGCCCCTATTGGGCTCTGTGCTGACAGCTGAGAGCCTGGAGCCTGTTTCAACTTCTGTGTCTCCTCCTCTTTCTGCCCCTTTCCTGCTCACACTCTGTCTCTCTATCTCTCTCAAAAATAAACATCAAAAAAGATAATAAAAAAGAATTCAAACCAGATAGTAGGATGAAGTATAGCTTTTTTTCCTTTCGAATCTCCTTAAGCTGGTTATTAATGAATCAATTTTTGATTTGGCTGGTTTTGTGCAGAGATAAGATGCATAGCCATGTATGTGAATATCGTGGCTCTCTGGAAAATCCATGAAATAAAGGCATATGCTTCTGCTAGTGAAGACTGATCCAACAATATTTAAAAAGCAAAAAGAATGCACACGATTCTGGATCTGCCACTCTTCATATTGTTTGCAGCTTCCTGTGCCCAGCAGAGTTTCCCTTCGCGGCATACTAGAATAGGCTGAGTGCCATGGTGGTGGGGTTTGGTTCTCCTTACCTGCTGTGAGTAAAGACCAAGAGCCAGGAGGTGACAAGAACCCAAAGACAAGCAGTGTGGTTTGTGTCTGCTGCTCACGTGCTGTGCATGTTGGCAGAAGTCGAGAGGAGTCACTTGCAGGTGAAGAGCTGTTAGCAATCCTGACCTCTGTTGCCTCGTCTATCACATGGGTATCATGGGACCATCCTTCACAGCACAGCCGTAAGGATTAAATGAGAACACACGGTGTCATGGGAATCCCACATCTGGTTCTCTTTCCTCTGCACCTCCCTGGACGCACACCGCGTGACCGCAGGTACCCTGGCCTAGACAGGATGCACGGACAGGAGGCGCCAGAAATGCATCTGCCATGAAAAAACGTGCTGTCTGTATCTGTATTTTCCATCAGGGCTCCTTCCTTCTAAGTACTGCACAGCATGTAAAGCACCAGGCAGAAGTGCCCTCCTGGGGTTTTGTACGGAGGAAAACAGAACAGGGAGCAGTTCCGTCTGCCCCCACAGGGGGCGATAGAGAGTGCAGGAGAGAATCAAGAGGAAAGAATTGTGATTCTCAGACACTACCTTCTGTTAAAACCTCTCCAACAGCCACTCTAAGTGGGATTATGGTTCCTCCAGGGAAAAAGACATTGGGATGGATAAACGCCTTTCCCCGAGTCCCACAGACAGTATACGCTACTTCTGGTTGTCTGGGCTCAGACTAGATCTTTTGGAAGAAGCTGCATCTCCCTGAAGAAAGGGGACCAGCCCACCTCCGGGCACCTGGTCACGTGGGTGAGACGAAGGCTGGCGTTACTCTGTGTTGCCACAAAGTTTTGGCTTGGGGAGACTGTCTCCTTTGTCAGGACGGGCAAAGGATGTCTTCCTTTCTTCCTGTCAAGGTCTTTATCATTCTCATCAATAGCCTGGAGCCAACAGAAGGATGCCCAGCACCTGTAGCTCAGAATGAACTGACAGGTGCTCCATCGGAGGGAGGCGTTTGGATGAAATGCTTCTCAGTCAGACCGCTCACCTGGTAAAATGCTGCCTCCTTCGCCATATGTCAGGCCTTCGTTTGCCAAAACATTTCTGGGCCAGAGAAAGTGCACGCCTTTACATGAGAGAGTTTCCTCATTATTGGAAAAGAATGAAAGAAATATTCATTTAGTGAATTTGAAACTACAGAAAACGGGACATAAAATTGGCCAACGTAATAAAATTTACTTTCACATTTATCATAGAACCACTAAATTATTCTAGATATTGCAAGAGGATACTATTGTCAGAAAATTTATTTTCTAGTTGAAACTCCCTTCTATATAGAATACATTTGTTGGCAGCAATGAAAATCTTTCAAACCAGGAATATAACGATTTGTGACCTTGCCAAATTCAGAAGTCCTGGTTTAGTGAGATGCAATCAAAGTCTCGATGTGGTTGAAACTAGGCCTTTGAATGGTTTACAAATCAAACTGACAAGCAAGTGTCTCATCCATATATTATTACTATTAAACATTTATAATTGAATTTTTGATTTAAATGCCCTTCAGTTGCATGCATTGAGGAACACGTCCATAAAGGGAGAAAAACAGTAGACAATTTGGATATTGCGGCATAAATGTTTTAATAGATTTTTGGAACACTGTGAGTTTTGCAGAGGTGACATTTATAGCTTAACATAAATTCTGAGTATAATAAACTAAGATGTATGGCATCGGAGTGTATGTACTTAAATATTAATTGAAGTTGCATGATACCAGGTAACAGGAAGGGCAGATTCAGGCACGTCCAGGACAGCAAAGCCCATGACACACCAAACATGAGACCCCTTCCGTATGAGTCACGAAGAGACTGTGCTGACTGCTTGGAGAGACAAGGGCCACAGTCTCTGTATTTTCATGAAAAAGAGGCAGTGATGGTGCATAAAAACTACACATTGGGCATATGCCTGGCACAGCCTTAAGGACCCTGCATGGGTGTTGCATTTAATCTTCAGGATTTCTCAATGAAACAAAGGCAGACATCAACAACGGGAGGAGCAGGGGACCAGAGACGTGGCTTAATGAAGTGATATCAGACATGATTCTCTGTTGCCCAGGAAGAAAAGAGAGAGTTTCTTGGTGGACAGTGTGCCAATGGGCCAAAGAGTTTCTGTTATTCTGAGCAACCTGCAAATTAGTGTGGCATGGGCATGATGAATAAACGAAGAAAGCACTCAGGAGGAGAGGGAATTCAATAAAACTGGATCATGAAACAAAGTTGAGGACTCCCTTGACTACACCCCAGCAAATGTCAAGTGTAGATCAAACACATGAAATTCTGTCTCGTTCTTACTGTGTACATGTTCAATTGGGTCAGTGGTAAATTGAAGCAGAAGCTGAGGATATATATATATATATCTTTTTTAAGTGGCCACAGACCCAATGGGCACAGAGCCCAGTGTGGGGCTTGAACTCGCAAAACTGTGAGATCATGGCCTCAGCCAAAACCAAGAGTCAGACACTTGACTGACTGAGCCACCCAGGCGCACTCCCCCCCCCATATAAGTGTGGGTCACACTACATTCCTGTGCATGGCAGATAGAGGTTGTTTGGGAGCACAAGTAAACCAAAGGTAGGACTTTGTGTGCGCACCTGAGGAAACTCTCTACTGCGGGATTCCCTAGTATGTGAATTCTCAACATGAAACTCACATGATGCTAAAATATTCAAAGTATTGGATGACTTTTATAATCTCATAGCTTATCCCAGAAAATAAAATGTGTTGGGATTTTCACGGAGGATGCAAAGTGCTGGTGGATAAAGCTGCTAGCCCACACGTCACACTGTACTAGCAGATTCTATATGTCTCCCTGCTGCATGCTGCCACTGAATGTGAAAGGTTATACTAAAGTGTCCTAACTGAAGAAGTGAAAATTATTAATATTACTAAATCTCAACCCTTTAGTATGTATATATACATACATCCTTTAAAAATATTTTGGGTGTTAAAATGAGAAATGTAATGGCTATCTCAAGAAAAGTCACTTGCATTATTATTTGAATTACAAAACGAATTACATAGTAGCTATTTTTTCCACAGCACACCTTTTGTATTTGAAAATAAAACTGACAGACCAACTATGGTTATTCAAACATAGATATTTGGCAGTTATTTTCTTTAACATAAAGTGAGACATTAGCTTCAAAGGAAACAGCTGACAATATTTGTTTGCCCAGGATAGAATTTGAGCTTTCAAGTGAAAATTAGAATTTTGGAAAAATTGTGTCTGTCATGGTAAGCTTGATAATCTCCCAATGTTTAAAAATGTTCTTGGGGCACCTGAGTGGCTCAGTCAGTTAAGCATCTGACTTAAGCTCAGGTCATGATCTCACAGTTTGTGAGTTCGATCCTCACATCAGGCTCTATGCTAACAGCTCAGAGCCTGGATCCTGCTTTAGTTTCTCTGTCTCCTGCTCTCTCTCTGCCCCCCACCCCACACTTGTACTCTCTCTCAAAATAAATAAATAAATAAATAAATAAATAAATAAATAAATAAATAAATGAATGAATATTTTAAAATGTTCTTATGTGGGGCGCCTGGGTGGTTCAGTTGGTTAAGCTTCCGACTTCAACTCAGGTCATGATCTTACAGTTCATGGGTTCGAGTTCCGTGTCGGGCTCTGTGCTGACAACTCAGAGCCTGGAGCCTGCTTCTGATTCTGTGTCTCCCTCTCTCTCAGCCCCTCCCCAACTCATGCTCTGTCTCTCTCTGTTTCAAAAATAAACATTAAAAAAATTATTTAAAAATTTCTTATGAGATTGACAGTCACATTAACAAATGTGATTATTCGTATAGGAGGATTAGGAGGAACTTAACAGAGGACCAAGGGGGAGAAGATGGGCGGAAATGGTGGGGGAAAGGGAGAGAGGCAAACCATGAGAGACTCTTGAATGCTGACAAAAACTGAGGACTGATGGATGTGGGGGGAGGGAGGGACGGGCATGGAGGAGGACACTTGTGGGGATGAGCACTGGGTGTTATGTGGAAACTAATTTGACAATAAACTATTTGTAAAAAACAAAACAAAACAAAACAAAACAAAACAAAAACAAATGTGATTATTTGCTAATGTGTTCATAACATGGCAACTATCAATGGATATCACACTCATTAGCAAAAGCTGTTTGAGAAGATTTGTTAACTTGTTAGGAACCTGAAGAGGTCCCAAAATCCAAACATTGGGAAACTTGGGTAGTATACCTTCGCAGGAAAACAGAAGAGGGTCAGTGGAAACTAGGCCTTGATCAGACCAACCAGAATAGCAACGATTTTCTTAATTCAATTTGGCTAAGGGTTTTCACCAGCACTGTAGTGAGGACGAATTAGAAGTTCAGTCAAAACCAACAGTATCTTTTTTATATGGAGCCATTTTACCATGAGTACGATCGAACCAGTGCAGTGTAACCTGTGTCCGAGGGAAAGTATTCTCAGCAGGTGATGTGGGCTCAGCCTGGCCTGGGGGAACCACACTAACCAGGGGCATAAGTGTCCTGGCAGACGGAAGCACAAATGTTGTGCTAGGAGGTACCGAAGCTGGCATCCTGACTCTGCCAATAGCCATTCTGTGACTTAAACAAGGTGTGCCAACTGCTAGTTCCTGTCTTTATTATAGGATAATATCGGTATTTAATTCATGGGGTTGTGGGACCATGAAATATAATGCTCTGACAAGAGTAGCTGGAATAGAGAAAAACACCATCAACACACTCTGTCAGCATCATTTTAGTGGCCAGAGTGAACCGAAGCAGAAGCCATCTTCCTTACAGTGTGGTTCTCAAACTTGAATGTTTTGGCACCCTCAGCAAGACACACCAGACCCCTCAGAATATGGTGCCCAGCTCTCTTCGTGCCTTAGCTCCCACCACACTATGGTATAAACATTCTTGGCAAATCCTCTGCCTGGCTGTTCCCACTCCCCAGCTCATGCTCTTCCTCTCCTCCCCAGTTCCCTCCTGTTAAAATGGGGCAGTTGGGTTAGTTCAACAGGAGACTCACTTACGGCCAGAGTCAGTGCCCCATCTTACAATCCATCACCACCCTCTGTGATTCTTTGGTCACCTTATTGTTATAATGTGTGCTATTAATATATGTGAACATGGCCAACATGGTATTTGACACACAGATGACAATCTAGAACTACTCTTGAACTCCATTGAGAAAGTTTTCTCAATAAAGTGGTATATTATCAGAGAAGATAGAAAGAAGACCATGTCTTGATAGCAGTATCATTGGCATATAAAGGCACATGCCAAGCCACAGGACTTTGCAACAAACTATATTGTTTTTTTGATTAATACAGGAAATATTTGAATAAGGAGACATTTCACTCCTTTGATGTAAATCCACTGTAAAGACGGAATAAGCCAGTAACAAATATACTCTTAAAACAGCAAATGAACAGGGGCGCCAAGGTGGCTCAGTTGGTTGAGCATCTGACTCTTGATTTCAGCTCAGGTCATGATTCCAAAGTCATGGATCTGAGCCTTGTGTCAGGCTCTACACTGAGCATGGAGCCTGCTTGAGATTCTCTCTCTCCCTCTGCCCTCTCCCCCACTCATTCTCTCTCTTTCTCTCAAATTTAAAAAAAAATTAAATGAACAATAATATTTATGTTTATGTAGACTTTCAAAAAACATTTTCTGAATTTGGTTAACAAAATTATTTTTGTTACAAAATTATTACATTATGTCCAGTCCCTGAAATATCGGCAGTGAGAGGTCCGGGCTTAGCCATGGATGGCCTTGAAGGACGCATGAGGGATTACTTATTTTAGCACGCTTGCGGTTGGAGTCCATGAAGGGTTCACCATAGGGGAATGGCTAGACCCAGCCACAGGTTGATAAGGTCACTGTGACTGCTTTGCACAGAGCACACAGGAGGGGAGCAGGTAGGTGAAGGTGGGTCAGCGAGGATGGCTTCCGGGACACCATGTTGTAGAGAGGAAGGACAGCATCTGCTACTGGGGGGGGGGAGGGGAAGATGGCATTCTTGCTGCTGGGATATGAGGAGGGATGGCCAGACCCAGAGGTAGGGAAGGAAGTAGGTGGAGTACAGATATATTTTGCAGGTAGTGGCCGAGTTGGTTGGCTTAAATGATAACAAACAGGCAGCATGGGTCACCTTCCTGTATGGAGAAAGAAATGGGGTAAACAAGAGGAAATAACATGAATCTTTGCAAAGAAAAGGTCTTGCTGAACTAATGCCTTTGAAAATCGTTTGCAAATATATTTCAAAATGATTGGGTAACTCTCCATTTGCCTCACAGGAAAAAATAACAAAATTCTAGTAATTTTTCAAAAACAAATACAAGCCAAGTATTGGGTGATGCAAAAAGAGGTTATTGGTAATTATTATACTCGATATTACCATTTCATTTATTTGCCATTGAATTAACAATCATCATAACTCTATCGTAATCATTTTCATATCACGTTTTGCGATTATACTTCAGCTGTATCATCTTATATTTTCATTTGCTACTTATTTTTCTAATTCCCTACATATATTTTATAGAGGCATTTATATGATAAGTATCCCATAGTCATATTACCCAAACCTCTGTTTGTGTTTTGATCTTATTTCTTTTGTTTTTTATTTACTTTATTTACAAACATTACAAGAAATGGCAGGTGTTCATAACCATTTTAAAAATAGGTGTTTGTAGGACGTTGTTTTGATGTAATTTTGATACAATAGTAATAGCTCTATGTCTAGTTTGCCAAAGAAGGGAGTGAGGAAAGAGAACTGTCCACTCTAGATACATAAATCATATGCATAAGTCATGCAGGATTTTAAAGTAAATTGACCAGCTAGCAGCAGCTGTGATAAATGTCTTCAGGTTTTAGTCGTCACCAATTTAAGCTTGTTATCTCCTCTGCCTTATTAACAGAACCCAATTATCCCTCCTCCAGGTTTATCTGTGTGCATGGTACTCCCTATCGGGGAGCTGAACAGGGAGGAAGGATGCTTATTTTCTCATATGAGGTACGTAAGCCACCTGTAATTCCTTGTCCTGCTGGCGATTTTCTCACAGGACATGTTTCCATAGACTCCTTCCTTTTCAACTTATCCTGTGATTGATTCTTTCTGTAATGTATCTTTCATTCACCCAGGCAGACATAAAAATAACTTATAGTTTAGTCTCTGGCATCAGTAATAGGAGCACTGCTTCTATTTGCTACACAGAAGACACTGCGTATCAAGGATTCATATGAAATGCATTGATAGTAGCAGCAGCACTAAACAAGTTTTCTATCAGTTTCAGCATCTTAAGATCTTGAATTGTGGTCAGAACAGCAAATAATTAAGAATCAATCAACTCTATGGAGATTAGTGGTTTCCTCCTTACCAAGATTTCATGAAACCCTCTTAAGGTGCAGGCAATAAGTCTTCCAAATTCCCAAGAGCGTTAGTCCATGACTTTGTTGGCACACTTTGCCCTCCCTGAGGGGCACTCTTGAGGCAGGAAGAACCAGAGAATGAATTATCTTGGTCTCTCTTTGATGCTTTCAGGTTGGTCAGAACCAAGCAAGCCTTGAGCCACTCTGCTTAGGATCAATGACATCAAATGTGTTTATCTTCCTTCTGAGCCCTTTAAATTCATCAACCTCAAGGGGTGCCTGGGTGGCTTGTCAAGTAAGCATCTGACTTAGGCTCAGGTCATGGTCTCACGGTTTGTGAGTTTGAGCCCTGTGTCAGGCTCTGTGCTGATAGCTCAGAACCTGTAGCCTGCTTTGGGTTCTGTGTCTCCTTCTCTCTCTGCCCCTTCCCTGCTCACGCTCTGTCTCTTTGTCTCTCTGTCTCTTTGTCTCTCTCTCTCTCAAAAATAAACATTAAAAAATTTTAGAAAAAATTTATAAAAAAATTCACGAACTTCAAATACTGGAGGTAAAAATAGAGCATGTTGAGTAGCCTTGGTTCTTTAGTAAATATAAAATTACTACCCAAAATAAGTCTGATTTGTTTCTTCTCATCCTTTTATCATTTCTGTGGAACAACACGAGTATAAGTATGTAGTTTGTAGTTTGTCTTCTACTAAAGACAAAAATCTACTAAAGATACAAATTAAAATTACAAACACTCTCTGCATAATTCCAGAAAGGTGGTATAGACCTTATCAGTCCCTCATTTATATTTTATCCACCTAGCAATGCTATGAGGAAGGTAGAGCAGTCACTGGCTCTATTTCACAGATGAGAAAGATCAGACTGGAAAGTTGTATGATCTCCTAAAGAGCTTGAAGCTTGGAAGAGGCAGAGACAGATTCATGCCTAGATGTCTGCCCCCTGTTATGCTCTCTTTCCACAGCAACTTGAGCCTCCTCACCACCACTTACTCTCCCTTGGCTCACAGTGTTTTGGGTAAGGAATTCACATAAATTCTATTGGATTAACAGATAAAGGTACATGACAATCACAAATGTATTTAAGTGATATTAGTGCCTTTTTCTGTTATATTACTTTGTGCTGACTTGGCTAGGTTTCCAACAGGTATCAGTGGATCCTCACTCTTCTGATAATTGTAGATGAGTTTGTTGTAATCCTCCCATCCCACCGAGAACAACTAAACACAAGGAAATATGTGTTTGAAAGCTTTGCAGAGCTACCAAGACAATGGAAGCCAAAATAGGAGACAAAGTACAAAGAACTAAACTCACCACGAAGCTTTATTTTCCTCTGGTTCAGATGCCAATTAGGTCGCCAAAGGTGAGAGGTGAAGAAGCTGAACAAAGCTTCCAGAAGTCTGTTTCTTTAAGAGACTAAAAATGGAATTCAGATCTCAGCAGAGAAGAGAATGCTTGGTGATTAACCAGGCATTCAGTGGAAATCCTTGAAAGGCTACATACTGAGTAAGAACAAACAAAAGTGGACCAAATATCAGGATAATAAAGGCCAGGCTCTAATCTGTCAATCCCTCATCAGATTTAATTTTTGATTGGCTTCTGAGCTACTAGGCTCTAAATTTTTAATTCACAAACATCTCTAGAGGAAAATGGTGCTTAATGATGATTTATCAGAAGTAAAATAGATCCTCTTTAAGGATGTAGCAAATTATCTTTATAACATTTTAAAATATATGTGGCATTAAATTAAAAATTACTTTAGAAACCATAAGATAAGACCAAATGACAGAAAACAAAGAAGAAAACAGAGACTCATGAGAAATTCAAATATTGATATTAAAGCCATCAGACACTAATCACTCTAATATGATCAAGAAACTAGCTGGCACAAATGGAGATTATCAACAGAGAAATTGAAACCATAAAAATGAATCAAATGGAAAATAGAAAATAAAAATACTACAATTATGGGGCGCCTGAGTGGCTCAATTGGTTTAGCATTTGACTTCAGCTCAGGTCATGATCGTGGGTTCAAGCCCTGCATCAGACTCTGTGCTGACAGCTTAGACAGAGCCTGGAACCTGATTCCGATTCTGTGTCTCCATCTCTCTCTGTCCCGTCCCCACTCTCTCTCTCTTTCCCTCTCTCTCTCAAAAGTAAATACACATTAAATTTAAAAACAAAAACAAAAACTGAAGATGTCTTTGAAAACTAGCAAGGAATGAAAATCTGAGCCCCCCAATTCCCAGAGTAATACCTGTTGCCCTTTTCCAAAAGGCAGAGTGCTTGTACCATGCTGGAAATCCTGATGCACCAATATATCTGCTTTTGCTAAACTCCATCTGGAAAGTTGGCTTGTGTTTCCCCCATATTGATATATTATCTTTCCTGTGGTGCTGAGGGAAGAAGTGAGAGGGAGGAATGTAAAGGGGTGTTTCTGTGATTTCCTGGAATGTGAACCAAATATTGGAAAATTCCCACATCACTGGCCTAACACTGTGATTATAAGGCAGTTAAATTAGACTACTAGATATATGCTAAATAAAATGCCTTAGAATTCAACTTATAAATTAGAATAGTATTGGGGCATCTGAGTGGCTCAGTCGGTTGAGCATTGGGCTCTTGATATCGGCTCAGGCTGTGATCTTGAGGCTGTCTGATCAAGTCCCACGTCAGGCTCCTTACTGAGTGGGGAGCCTGCTTGGGATTCTCTCTCCCCCTCTCTCTCTCTGCCCCACCCCCACTCACACATGTGTGTGTGTGCACGCAAGCACTCTCTCTCTCTCAAAATAAATAAACATTAAAAAAATAAAATAAATTAGAATAATATTATTGATACTTAAAACAGTATCGGTACCATTCACTTATAAATTTATGTCCCCAGGAACAATATCCACCGAGCTAAAGTCAGCCAAAATGACCTTACAACTCATTAGCAACTGAATGAAACAATCAGAAATCAACCACTGAGATTTTTCTGGAAAGATATAAAATAGAAAATACATACAGCATGAAAACACAACAATTCAAAATCTATGGGATGCGGCAAAGGCAGTCCTAAGAGGAAAGTACATTGCTCTCCAGGCCTATTTCAAGAGATTACAAAAAGCGCAAGTGCAAAATCTAACAGCTCACCTAAAGGAACTAGAGGCAGAGCAACAAGAACGCCCTAAACCCAGTAGAAGAAGAGAAATAGTAAAAATTAGAGCAGAAATAAACAACATAGAGACCAAAGAAACAATTGAACAGATCAATGAAACCAAGAGTTGGTTTTTTGAAAAAGTAAACAAAATTGACAAACCTCTAGCCAGACTTATCCAAAAGAAAAGAGAGCACCCAAATAGACAAAATTATGAATGAAAATGGACTTATTACAACCAACCCCTCAGAAATACAAGCAATTATCAGGGAATACTATGAAAATTATATGCCAACAAATTGGACAACTTAGAAGAAATGGACAAATTCCTAAACACACACTCACTACCAAAATTCACACGGGAAGAAATAGAAAACCTGAACAGACCCATAACGAGTGAAGAAATTGAATCAGTGATCAAAAATCTCCCAACAAATAAGAGCCCTGGACCTGATGGCTTCCCTGGGGAATTCTACCAGACATTTAAAACAGAATTAATCCCAATTCTTCTCAAGCTACTCCAAAAAATAGAAATCGAAGGAAAACTCCCGGACTCATTTTATGAAGCCAGCATCACACTGATTCCCAAGCCAGACAGAGATCCAGCAAAAAAACAGAACTACAGGCCAATATCCTTGATGAATACGGATGCAAAAATCCTCAACAAGATCCTTGTAAATCGAATCCAGCAGCATATCAAAAGAATCATCCACCAAGATCAAGTGGGATTCATTCCTGGGTTACAGGGCTGGTTCAACATTCGCAAATCAATCAATGTGATACATCATATCAATAAAAGAAAAGATAAAACCATATGATCCTGTCAATAGATGCAGAAAAAGCATTTGACAAAATACAGCATCCCTTCTTAATAAAGACTCGAGAAAGTTGGGATAGAAGGAACCTACTTAAACATCATCAAAGCCATCTATGAGAAGCCTTCAGCTAACATCATCCTCAACGGGGAAAACTCAGAGCTTTCCCCCTGAGATCAGGAACACGACAGGGATGCCCACTCTCACCACTGCTGTTTAACATAGTGCTGGAAGTCCTAGCATCAGCCATCAGACACCAAAAGGAAATCAAAGGCATCAGAATTGGCAAAGAGGAAGTCAAACTTTCACTCTTCGCAGATGACATGATACTCTACATAGAAAACCCGACAGACTCCACCAGAAGCCTAATAGAACTGATCCAAGAATTCAGCCAAGTTGCAGGGTACAAAATCAACGTACAGAAATCGGTTGCATTTTTATACACCAACAATGAAGCAACAGAAAGAGAAATCAAGAAACTGCTCCCATTCACAATTGCACAAAAACCATAAAATACCTCGGAATAAACCTAACCAAGGATACAAGAGATCTGTATGATGAAAACTATAGAAAACTTATGAAGGAAATTGAAGAAGACACAAAGGAATGGAAAAACATTCCATGCTCATGGATAGGAAGAATAAATATAGTTAAGAGGTCATTACTACCTAAAGCACTCTACACATTCAATGCAATTCCAATCAAAATGCACCAGCATACTTCTCAAAACTAGAACAAACTATCCAAAAATTTGTATGGAACCACAAAAGACCCCGAATAGCCAAAGTAATCCTGAAAAATAAAACCAAAACGGAGGGATCACCATCCCAGACTTTAGCCTCTACTACAAAGCTGTCATCAAGACAGTATGGTATTGACACAAAAACAGACACATAGACCAATGGAACAGAATTGAGAACTCAGAAGTGGACCCAAAAGTATACAGCCAACTAATCTTTGACAAAGCAGGAAAGAATATCCAATGGAAAAAAGGCAGCCTTTATTAACAAATGGTGTTGGGAGAACTGACAGCAACATGCAGAAGAATGAAACTAGATCATTTTCTCACACCATGCACAAAAATAAACTCAAAATGGATAAAGGACCTGAACGTGAGACAGGAAACTATCAACACCCTAGAGGAGAAAGCAGGAAACAACCTCCTGGACCTCCACTGCAGCAACTTCTTACTTGACACATCCCTGAAAGCAAGGGAATCAAGAGCAAAAATAAACTGTTGGGACCTCATCAAGATTAAAAGCTTCTGCACAGCAAAGGAAACAACCCAGAAAATTAATAGGCAACCAACGGAATGGGAAAAGATAGTTGCAAATGACATATCAGATAAAGTGTTAATATCAAGAATCTATAAGGAACTCACCAAACTACACGCCCGAAAAACAACCCTGTGAAGAAATGGGCAGAAGATATGAACAGACACTTCTCCAAAGAGGACATCCAGATGGCCAACAGACACATGAAACGATGCTCAGCATCGCTCCTCATCAGGGAAATACAAATCAAAACCACACTGAGATACCACCTCACGCCAGTCAGAGTGGCTAAAATGAGCAAATCAGAGAATCCTAGATGCTGGCGAGGATGTGGAGAAACGGGCACCCTCCTACACTGCTGGTGGGAATGTAAACTGGTGCAGCCCCTCTGGAAAACAGGGTGGAGGTTCCTCAGGAAACTAACAATAGAACTCACCTATGACCCAGCAATAGCACTGCTAGGGATTTACCCAAGGGATACAGAAATGTTGATGCATAGGGCACATGTACCCCAATGTTCATAGCATCACTCTCCACAATAGCTAAAACATGGAAAGAGCCTAAGTGTCCATCAACAGATGAATGGATCAAGAAGATGTGGTTTATCTATACCATGGAATACTACATGGCAATGAGAAACAATGAAATCTGTCCATGTGTAGCAACATGGATGGACCTTGAGGGCGTTATGCTGAGCGAAATAAGTCAGGCAGAGAAGGACAAATATCATATGTGTGCACGTATAGGAGGATTAGGAGGAGCTTAACAGAGGAACAAGGGGGAGAAGAAGGGGGAAATGGTGGGGGAAAGGGAGAGAGGCAAACCATGAGAGACTCTTGAATGCTGACAAAAATTGAGGACTGATGGATGTGGGGTAGGGGGGGATGGACATGGAGGAGGACACTTGTGGGGATGAGCACTGGGTGTTATGTGGAAACTAATTTGACAATAAACTATTTGTAAAAAAAAAAAAATTGCCCTTGACCCTATATATTCCTCCAGTTACCCACATATTTCTCATTTCCCACCAAAAACTTGGCAGTGTTTGCTCCCTTCATTTCTTCACCATTACTCCCAAATCACTCATACCTCTCTTTTCTCCCAATACACCGTTCACACTACCATCCGTAAGCACTGGTGACTCTATGTAGACCCAGTGAAAGGGTCACATTTCCTCCCACCCTGAACTTGATCCTTCTTTCGCAGTGTCATCATGCTCTACCCAGCAGCTGGAGCCAGAAACCTAGCAAGGAGTGCCCCTGTGATGGGAATAATTATCATCTTCCTGTTTCTGTGACTGTTTCTCATGGAATTCATAGATGGGGTAAATTCCAAGCACATTTTTAAGGCTTTTAAAATACTTTGCCAATTATCTCTGAAAATGTTATGTCAGTTTATAATTCTGCTAGAAGTGTATAAAAGGGCTAAATTTGACATCAGGATATTTTAATTCTCTTTTGTCTTGATCAACATGGTGCGTGAAAAATGGTTCTCCTTTTTGTCTTTTCTTTCTTTATTGTCTTATTTTTCTTTTTCCTTTCTTCTTTTTTTAATTACAGTAAGACTTGATTCTTTTTCCACAAAGCTATTGGCCCTTTGTATACTTGGGTAATTGTGTTTTTACCCCAGTTCATTTCCTCATTATTATGTCAATTTTGTATTGTTTTGTAAACATGCTAAAATTAATATGAATCTTTTGAATGTTTTGTTTACCAATACAACATACCCAAATTATACACTGTTTTAGATATATATCATATATATATAATAAATAAAATTAGTTCAGTGTATGTAGAGCATCATAATATTGTTATTAAAAAATATTAGCATCACCTTAGACCCAGCTTTTGGCTGGGTAAGCAGAAGTAGAGCCATGAATTATGGTCTCACTCAGAGTGAGTATTTTACTGGTTCCTTCTAGGACGGACACTCTATTGCTTTTCAATGAAGCTTGGAGTTACTGATTTCAGTCAGCCCTCAAGGCAAGGAGATTGTGGTCTTACCTTACAGTGAACTGTGAGGTGCTTCCAGTCCCTCCCACTGGGTGGATCTGTCACTTTGATGAGTGTCCCTCTGCTCCTCCTCCTGGTCTCAGGTGGGGACAATATTGGATGGTGGGGGGCAGGCTGCAGCAATGAACAGCAGGGCTGTCTTACCAGCCCCCTGTGCCCGTGACCATCTAACATTTATTCTTCCTTTACAACTATGTAATCTAAGTGCTAAAAAGCAATGATACGCAGAAATCTGAACTAAACAAGGGATTGTTTCCAGCTCTTGTCAGTTGGCTGTCCTCACCCCAGTTCCCTCCACCCACTGCCTGGAAGAGGCCGCTTACCTCCCAGCCTCCCTGACTCCACACTCCTTCTCAGTCTCCCATAAGTTCATCTGAGAAGTCTTCCTAAGCCCTGACTTTGGTGCTATCACTACACATCCCAAAGAACAAGAGTCGGTGTAGTAAACCTAGTTCAATGGCTGTGGTTATTCCACTAGGGAAGTTTTAGTTCCTTTTCCAAACTTTTAACAGCAATAATTCCATGAACACTTTTTTACATTCTTTTTAACGTTTTTATTTATCTCTGAGAGAGAGAGAGAGAGAGAGAGAGAGAGAGCAGGGGAGGGTCAGAGAGAGGGAGACACAGAATTTGAAACAGGCTCCAGGCTCTGAGCTAGCTGTCAGCACAGAGCTGGACGCAGGGCTCGAACCCACCAACCGTCAGATCAGGACCTGAGCCAAAGTAGGACACTTAACCGACTGAGCCACCCAGGAGCCCCCATAAACCTTTTTATTTGAACACGGGTTTGAAGCATCTTAGCACCTCATTAAAAGGACTTCCATCTCCAGACACATCATTGTCTCCCTTTCGAATACTTGGCCCTGGTCCCCACCCACCCACCACCCCTAAAGGACGGCTCTGGCTCCGCCTTCAGCAGCTCCAGGGGTCCTGGCTCCTGGTCAGGACCTCACACCTCAAGCTGGAACACCCTTTGTGTCCTTCCTCACATGCCCAATGCTGTTTCTCTTCCAGTCCCCTGTCCCAGAGGACCATGCACACCCAGCACAGCTGTGACTGTGGACCCCAAATCAGAATCTAACAATGTCCCCCAGCCACTCTCCATGTGTGACAAGACACATGTGTATGTTTTATTAACTTGTTGCCAGAAGGGCAGCTCTCCACAGGCCACTGCCTTTCCTGCGTTCCTGGGTGCTCCAGGTCTGGGCAGTGGCCACAGATCCAAAACCAGGTCCCTGACACTGTCCCTCAGCCTTAAGGATGACAGGTTACATGGCTGCCTCCTTGTCTCACCTGGAACTTGGTCACCTGGGTGACTGCCCCTACTTAGATTCTCTCACATCCCTCCTGGGTCCACAGGTGGGATTCCATCTTCCTGTACAATTTGGCTCAGTCCATGCTCAGCCGTTTGTAGCCCTGACCTAGCCAAGAGCTCACCCTGGAGCTCACAGCTCTCCAGGTGATGAGTAAACACAAGCTTTATCTAGGTCACCCCTGCTGAGGCAGGGACCCTATCCATAGGGTTTCTGAGACTCCTATAGAGGAAGGGATTTAGTGGGGCCACCTGCTTTCGCTGAGCATCTCCTGTGTGTCAAAGGCAGTAGCTTGAAGAAACTGAAATCATAGGAGTATCCTTTCTCTGAGACTCCTTCCTCTACACGGCAGTACAATTAGAAAACACAATCTGAGGGAAGCCTGGGTGTCTCAGTTGGTTAACGTTAGGTGTCTGACTTCAGCTAAGGTCAAAATCTCACAGTTCATGAATTGAGCTCCACATCAGGCATTGGGCTCTGTGCTGACAGCTTGGAGCCTGGAGCCTGCTTTGGTTTCTGGCTCTCCCTCTCTCTCTCCCTTTCCCCAGGTCTCACTCTGTGTCTCTCTCTATCAAAAATAAATTTAAAAAAACATTAAAAAAAGAAAATTAACAAAGAAACCACAATTTGAGCAACTGGGAAATCTAAGCTTTCATCTAGGATTATGATCCACATAAGATGGCTTATTTCAGTGAGACAGTATCACCTGCTTTCCTGAGTATGGGTGTGCAAAAGCAAGCTGTCACTATTATAAGTTCCAAATACTCCTAAGATTGGTGTGAACACTGTAAGATTTCCTCTTCCTCAAATGATAAGAAGCCCAGGGGTGCGGTCCAATGGCTCAGAGACCAAGGGTCCTCTGACTGTCCATTCCAGCATGTGGCTTCCAATGTAGGGTGACAGGACAGCAGCCAGTTCACATTCTGGACAAGGAAACATGCAAATAGGTAGTTTTCTTCCCCTGAGCTTTGGTGGTTCCATTTTGGGTTCCATTATACCTTAGTGTCCAGATATATGTCCCTGGCTCACATGGGAAGGATAGATGAGTATTTTACCTGGGAACATGTTACAATACCCCTCACTCCAGACAAGAGAATTTTGTTAATAACAAAGAAGGGAATAATGAATATCAGGTAGGCAGAACCAGTGTTTGCCACAACGGGCTTACTTTCCTCATCCAAGTTGACAAAAAAGGAGCTCACACTGTTGTAAAATTTTATATTTCCTGTGACACTATATTAAAAATATGAATACTGTTATATTGTGTGTGTGTGTGTGTATGTGTGTGTGTATGTCTGTGTCTGTGTCAGATAATTTGGCCAGCCTCCAAGTTTACATTTAGTCAATGGACACCATGTAAGGAATGATATTCTTATTTTTAGACCCTTCACACATATTCCAAAGTAAGACATATTTCATTTTTATTGTTCATTAACTCTTTGTCATTTTCAAACCTTAAGCTTCTTATTTTGCTTGTGTATTTCTCAGGAACAGGTTTGGGTTTGTGATTCTAAGACAAAAAGGAGAAGTGAACTTCCCACTTTACTATTCTGCATCCTACCTCTTGAACCCACACCCATGATTCTTAGAAAAGGGGAGGCAGGTATGAGAACAAACGAAAGAGCAAATGGCAGAAAGTTATTCAATGTCTGATTCATGTTGGTTTGAGCATGATAAAAATTGCTTAACTCATTCAAATACAGAAGATGCTTTGATTAGTTCTTATATGATTGTAGCACATGGAACACTGATATAATATTTGGTTTATGAGTTATGATATTAACCATTTGTAGCAGTTTATATACATACAGATCAATTGATAGTGACTTCTGAAAGCTGATTATCTAGATCAAGTTGAGGAAGACATTTGTAATTCTGCAGTTACTGTCAAAGACAGTAATTGCCAAAATGGATAATTCAGTAAAAATGACCTTTATTTCATGCCTCAATTATCAATGTTCACTGATCTTTATAATTTGTGTTTAAGAAGACCAAAACAGAAAATAATGCAGTCTAGCCATTTGACAATAAAGATAACTGTTAAGAATGAGAGTTCTTTCTGACTTGGACACGCCATTTCTTCTTGGATTTCTCTCAAAGAGAATGAAAAGGTTTGCTGTTTTCTTCCAACATTTTTTCTCCAAGCTTATAATTGTAATGATCAGTGAAACATGATGAGACTATTGTATCAAGAGACGATAAGATGAGTAATCTCTATGTCTGTGTGTGTGTGTGTGTGTGTGTGTGTGTGCGTGTGCATGTGTGCAATACAAAAAGCTAAATGTAGTCAGGGTGACTTTAAAGGAAAATTGAGTATATAGCCATTACCCTACATCTATATAGCTCTATGTTTCCTTCCTGACTTAGGTTCTAATAAATGCCTATGGTCACATTTGGTTGTTGTCTTTCTTTCACGATGATTATTAAGATGTCCAGAATCTACTTTTTCCTCAGATTATTTTTTACATTTTATCAGAGTTTCCTTCAGCTCCAAGTAATAGGGATTGAATGAAGTGATTCAACCCATTGCATATTCTCCACAGGCAACAAAGGGTAAAAGTACACATTCCAGATGGGAAGAGTATCTCCAAACTGAACTAGGGAACCACGTTCCTCCTACCTTTCTGATCTGTGATCCTTAATGTATGACTTGCATCGTCATGTGCACAAAATGGCTGCTGTGCCTCTAGGTATCACATCTATATTTCAAGCAACAAAATGGAAAGGAAGAAATGGCCCAAAGAATATGCAAGCTAAGTCTGACCTTTTTATTGAAAAAAAATAGTGGCTTTCCCAGAAGTTCCCCCCCACCAAATAGTCTGATTATTTCTTATTGGAGAAACTATGTCACATGGTCATCACTTGAAAGAAGGGAATCTGGAAAATTGAGATTGTTAGCTCAACACATGTCTGCTCAAGTAACGTTGGAGTTTCCTTAGAACTGGAAGAAGAAGGGTAATAAATATTGGGTAAATCAATCACAGTGTCTTCCACAGTTTCTTTTGTGGTTAGGATATAGTTATATATTCACTGTTTACTTAAATAATTGATACTGCACATGAATTAAAAATGCATAACTAGGGGAGCCTGGGTGGCTCAGTCGATTAATAGCCGACTCTTGATTTTGGCTCAGATCATGGTCCCAATGTCATGAGATCCCACATCAGGCTCTGCTCTGAGTGTGGAGACTGCTTGGGATTCTCTCCCTCTCTCTCTCTCCCTCTGCCCTTTATATATATAAATTCTTTGAGGGCCCTGGGTAGCTCAGTTGGTTAAACCTCTGATTCTTGATTTTGGCTCAGGTCATGATCCCAGGTTTGTGGGATCGAGCCCCATGTTGGGCTCTGCACTGAGAATGGAGCCTGCTTAAGATCATCTCTCTCCTCTCTCTGCCTCTCCCCTACTTGCATGTACACATGCACTCTTTCTCTCAAAATAAATCAACATTAAAGAATTATGACTAATTAACTTCATAGTTAAAGCTAAGATTCACAACATTTAGGGTATTGTGAAGGGGGAGCTGTGATCTGGAAGGGAATTCTCAAACAAGGACTTACTAGTGTGTGGAAGTGCTCATGAGGTCGGCAGGTGGCCCCTGGGAAAAGCCTCCATCCTCTGGGTGGGCTGTGATGATCATGTTCCTTAGGTACTGTGTTGTGGGAGTGGGTGGGCAGGAAGGTGGCAGGGGTGAACTGAGAAAGAAGAGGCATGAGAATTACAGTCTAGAGGGGAGAAATGTACAGCATATGAGTGTATATACACCCAGAAAGTAGGGCAGGGAGAGGTGGAGAGACAGAGGCACCCACTGAAAATGTCAGGACCCCCGATTTAGTAATGTCCGATGCTATTTCTACTCTGAGAGCCACTGAACCCTCATTTCACATTAAGCGAGTTTAAACTGTGTTTAACAGGTACCTCTTCTTCCCCATTTGCAAAATGGATAACCAGCTGTGCACATGTCCCTTTGAGGGATCCTTCTTTCAACTTACATGGCCCATGTCCAATGTAGGGAAAAAGAACAAGGCGAGAGCAGCTATCACAAACAACAAATGTGCACAGATTCACTAACAGAGTTCTCAGCCATCGGAGAACTATCCCTGCAGGTGTCTGGGCAGCTAATTTTGAAGTCACTATTTGGAAAAATGGATTCATCCTCTTCTTGTCTGGAAAATGTGCTCACTTTCCTTTTGTGGTCCCTACTCATTTCAGTTGTTCTTTGTCAATTTAGGATTCTTAGAATAGTTGGTATTGTCAGATCACATCAAACAATGTTGCAGCAGGAAAATTAACAGAGCTTCAATCTCCGGCAACACACTAGATCTTTCTCTCCTATGGCAGCCCTGATACAATCAGGTCCCACGGCAGCTATCATCTCTGCTGTCACAGCCAGGCAGATGACATCTTGAGAGAAACACATTCTCTCCCACTTGGCTCACTGTGAAGTCCTCTCCTCATTTTCTGTCCCTTTTGAGAACGAACTCAGCTTTCTCACTAAATCCTTGCACATAATCACCTTCAAATATAACCAATTTCGTCTATGTTTAAAACATCGTTTTTAAAATTTATATACTTTTTTGGAATTCATTGGTCACATTTCACATTGACAAGGAAAGCATATGATTATATGTTGTATATATACATTCTATATTCCATACATAAATTGCCAGTCTCATTCTTCAGAAAGTAATTTAGGAGCATAAATTGAGGACAAGCACATTTACACATCTAGAAATAAATGTTGAATGCTCTTACTCCTTGAGTAATTTTCCAAAATTATCTTCCTTGTGTCCCAGAACTTTAAATCTGATGAAATAAGCCTCCTATGCCCTCCTTCCCACTCCTGTATCTACCAGGGAAAGCTTAAATTTCTGTTAATTGTCTCAAATGTATCACTACCTCCTAGAGGATTCATTTCCGACCAGAACATCATCCTCTCTCACCAAACTTCCCTCTCTGTTGGCACTTAGCAACCCTCAAATCCAAAAGTAACAGCTAATTTACAGGCCATATTGTTCGTGCTTCTAACTAGTTCTGCACCAGATTTTAAGAACCACTTAACTAAATCACTGTTGAAAGTTATCAACCTTAAACCGACACTATTAGAACCAGTTATTAAAACCACAGTCAGTGATTTGTCTTCTTTTCTTTGGGGTTTCAAGAAGTAGAGAAGGTTTGTGTGTTAGATTAAATGATAATCAAATCATTCTTTGATCTTCCTTCCCATGGTGTGAAGGTCATATGGCTGGTCAGAGGTCATATACACTGTTTCTGAGCTGGGACACCACTCTGATACAGGTGAAGAGAGCCATATTCAGAGTGGAAAAGGTCCCACTTGGAGAATCATCTGGAATGTGTGTATCAAGGTTTCATTTGCATGATGCTTGAGAAATCTGTGAGCCCCAAGTGAGCTTTTATTTGGGAGTCTGCCAAGAATGTGGCTATAAAGACATAGTTGTGGGGTTTCCAGTAATTATCTTTGGAAAAACATGTACAATCCAAGAGATCAGTAAAGCATAAAAAAATATACATTTTTTATAAAAGGAGAAAGTGGCTAAAAGGAAAATCTTCAAAACATCTACACATAGATATTCAAACTCATACATGAAAATACTAGAATGAACTGTCAAAGACCCTATTTATTCATACTTTCAATATCATAGGGGACTCAGTTCAGAAATCCACAGAATTTGGTGAGGAATGTATCTAAGACCCCAAACCAATTTACTCTGGCACATGGGACAAATATGGGAAAGATTGTCCAGGGAAACGGCAGACAGGACTCAGACTTGTAGGAAAGTCATGGTTTCCTCCTATGGCTCCCTGTCCCATTGAAAGTTAGAAAGTTTGACCTTTAAGACTTAGAAAAGAAACATAAACCTACTGTGAAAGTAACCAATACCGCAAGTCAATAAGTAGGGAATGTAAACCTGATATAATTCCCATCAACGATTTACTAGGAAAATCAACATTGGTCAAAATTCAACTAATTTAAGAAGAGTTTCTCAGTAATGTTTGCAGTGAAATCAAGCAAAAAACCCCTCGTAAAATGTATTGTATTAATATAACTCCATTGGGACATCTACTGGGATTTTAATCGACTTAGTCATCTTGGGGCACTTGGGTGGCTCAGTCAGTTAAGTGTCCAACTTCAGCTTAGGTCATGATCTCATGGTTCATGAATTTGAGCCCCACATTGGGCTCTGTGCTGACAGCTCAGAGCCTGGAGCCTGCTTTGGATTCTGTGTCTCCCTCTCTCTCTGCCCCTCCCCCACTTGCTCTCTCTCTCTCAAAAATAAATATTTGCAAAAATGACTTAATTATCTTCATCTTATATTTAGTCAATAATTCAATACCTTTGTCATTTTTATTATTATAAGTAATATTGGAGCAATATTACTATCTGCCATTTCATGCACAACTTAACCACAGTAATGATGCTGTCACAATTTCTGATTTTACAAATGAAGGATCCAAGAATTCATTAGTTTCTGTAAAATATCCAAAATGTACATAGAGGGTGGTGGCAGGGACCAGAGTCAGGTGGTATGCCACCAGATCCAGCCACACCTGTATGTCCCTGCCTCCCAAGTCCCCACTGCTTGTTACCTGGGATTCAAACATTGGGAAGTATCTTGAAAGCAAGTTCTTTAACTCTACTCCCGTTGGGAATTGGACTTGCAGAGTTGTAGAAAATCTTCCTCCCTCTGAGAGTACCCTTCTCTTGAGATGTGTGAATCAACATCTTTTGTAGCAGGGATTCAAACTAAATTTCCACAGAGTCAGGCAGATAACCAGCATGTGTGAGTTCCCTGAGCCTAAGAAGATGTAAGAGTGTAGAGGTCAGTATCCAAACACACACACACAGTGCCCAAGCATTGGTAAAACTGGTCAGTTAAAATTTTGCTCAAAGCACAGATAGGGAAAAAGATTCAGACTTTGAGTTATATTTGTGAATGTTCCAAATAAGTACAATATGAATAGATACTCTTTTATAAGACTGAAAAGGCAAAATATTAGCATGGAAGAAGAAAACTGGGCCATAACACTGATGGGTAGTGAGTTAAAAATTGAGTCATATGAATATTCTAATTAGATGAATTTTTTAATGTTGTCATTGCTCCAGAATTGTAAGTCTTTAGAGGTTAAAGTCCTTTGTTCCTACCTGATTAGAATGACCTACAATTGTTAAAAATGAAAAACTAGTTGTGCCAGACTGGAATATCCCAACTCATGCAAACGCCTTGAGCATTTGACTCTATTCTGTGGCATGTTTACTAAGGACAACAAGATTTACTCACTTCCATCATTCATCTTTGTTTAAATTGTACAATAACCTGGTGATGCATTGAAGACGACAAAGGGTTATACTTACCATCATTGGACAATGTCAAGGTGCAGTGCAAGTGTAGACCTGCAAATGGAACCCTCATGATCATCCCCAACATAACTACTTCTGAGAATCACTGTTTTGGAAGAAATAGCATTTTAAATCTGGACTTCAGCCTTCTTTTGTTTTCTATACCTTACCTCAGGAAAATGTTCTATTGGCTACTTGGATTCATACCAGTTTTCTACAGCAAATGTAAAAAGGAGACATAAGAAGAGGCAGGATTGTATCAGAGGTTGTCCAAGTGCAGACAGACGCATGAGGAGAACACCATGTGCATCTGAGGATTGGAGTGATGTATTTACATACCACAGAATGAGTGTGATTGCCAGAAAACCACCCAAAGTAGGAAGGAGCAGAAGAGGGATCCCTTACAGTTTTTGGAGAAATTATGGTCCTACCAACACTTTGATTTCAGACTTCAACCTTCCAGAACTATGAGACAATACATTACCATCGTGTTAATCCACCTGGTGTGTGATGCTTTATTGTGGCAGCCTGGGAAACTAACACAGTGCAGTAGTAGTTCATTTATGAACCTAATCAATACAATTCCATTTGACATTGGCTGTCTTGGTGCAGCTTTTAATAACATGTCTTAACTCTCAATAGTGACCCAACTCGGATGAAAGCATTAGAGACTCACTCTATGTCTTGCATTGAACCAGCTTCAATTAATCTTTAAGGGTCCCCCTTCTTAAGCGTGTGCAAGTGATGTGTAAGGAGAGCTAAGACAGAAAGTGAACAGCAACTTGGTATGAATGGGTGAGTGTTTTGTAAATCTCTGAGAAAACAGGTGTAGAGCATGGATACTGAGTTGAAGTGTAGGAAAACTGGTTGCTTCAACGCTTTGTTCAGTTCACCTGCTTGTGAGTGGCTGGGCTGTCTAAAGATCCAGTAACAATGAATAGATACTCAGATAAAAGGAAGAAGACTGGTTGAGTTCCCATTTTTGACAGCTTACAGGTGAGAGCAGGCTTCTGTCAGGGCTGCGCTGGGCATCTAAAACTCAGAGGAAAACACAAGGTCTTATGGGCTTCAGAAATGAGAAAGCAGAGTCCTAAGTAAACATGACGGCAGGAAAGAGAGGAAGGAAATCCTGAGAAACCATGCTGGAGGTGTCAACATTTCCGTGCCTAAACTCTGCCCCCATCCCTGGCTGATGCTTGACCTACTCACGTGTAGCTCTACGGGTAGACTAGGCCAGCTCAGCTAAGCCTAAAAGAACAGACCAGAGATTCCAACTGCTGCCTATTTCTGGGGAGACACAGGAGGAAATTTGAATTTAGTCAAAACAAAAAAATTAAATTAACACTTTTGAGAGAAACATATGAGAATTTATAGTTGTTATGACGTCCCAGTCATAATACCCAGTATGCAATCCAGGATTTCCAGATGTACAGAGAAACCCATGCTCAAGGGAAAAGGCAGCCCACAGGGATCTCATTCCCTGAAGCTTTCAGCAAAGAAAGTGGCAGAAAGCAAAGTTTCAGCAAAACCCTGTAAATCCAAATGCCCATGATATCCTGCTTTCTTTTTGGGAGGGCCATTGTTCAAAGGCCTTTAGGTGCCCCTGGTCACTTAACACATCATGCTTTGCCATTTAAAGACAAGGACAGCCCTCGTGGGAAAGAGGGGGAGGAGGAGGGCAAAAAGTTTCTTCTCCTCATTGGTATGTTGGTCTTCACCTTCTTGGATCGGAGGACACAGCCCATGTGTGGGAGCTGCTGGGGGTCAGCTTCTGAGCTGTGGTAACTCCAAGGCTCACTTACTGGACCTCCGCAGGACTGAGCAGAGGTTACCATGTGCCCAGAAAAGACTGAGAATTGCTCCATTCACCTCTAGGCCCTATTATTTACAGGCTTCATTAACTTTACTTTGTAAGAGCTAAAGGGCCCTGGAGATCATCAAATCTGTCCTCCTTCTGTAAGAATTAGTCTCAGAAGGTTCAGTATATTCCCAAGGTTAGACAGCCAGGTAGCGTCAGCACTGGGACTGCGACACCACTCCTTGATCCTCACTGCCATGTTGTCTGCGTCATGGCGTCTTCCACCAATCAATCACTTGATTAAGATATTGAATGTAATGCTTATCACATGCCTACTAGGAACCAAGAATTGTCCTGGGGATAGAGGTTCATTCATGACAGCGACAGAGAAGGTCTGTCCTCAATCTACATCTACACTTGCCCTTCTGTCTTAGAAGCTATACGTATGCTGACTTGGAATCTGTCTCATTTAATCAGTGAATAAATACATTATTACAATTTTCACCCCCTATAAAGGAATTCCATTTGTTGGTATTCTTAATGTGTTATCCCTCTGCCTCTGTTTATCTAAAAGAAGTTAAATAAGGTGTGTTTGGGTGGCTCAGTTTGTTAAGTGTCTGACTCTTGATTTTGGTTCAGGCCATGATCTCACAGTTTGTGAGTTCAAGACCCATGTCAGGCTCAGTGCTGACAGTGCAAATGGCCTGTTTGGGATTCTCTCCATCCCTCTCTCTCTGCCCCTCCCCATCTCTCTCTCAAGATAAACACAGAAACATAAAAGGAAAGGAAAGGAAAGGAAAGGAAAGGAAAGGAAAGGAAAGGAAAGGAAAGGAAAGGAAAGGAAAGGAAAGGAAAGAAATAAAAGAGGTTAAATAAAACTAACATTCCAAAGAAAGGTCCCTATTTAACTTTAGCTGTAACTGGGCCTGCTTCTAGGCATTACTCCCTTCATTTACACTGTACTTGTGAGTCATTTATTCATGTGACACCTGACCCATAGGGACAATATGAGTGAATTAATCCTCAGATGAGTCAAGCCTTTCAGTCTCCCGTATGAAGATCTGGATATGGTGGAGAAGAGACCAGTTGTCCCCAGTGTTTGCTGTTTAAATTCCAGACCCACAGACTCTATCATCATAATAAATGATTGCTTTACATTGCTGAGTGTTAGAGAATTTGTTATAAAATTTTAGTAATGAGTCACAATTTCATCTCTTTATAATTTACTAATATGGACTATTTTGGCCTCCACAACTCAGGACAAGAATATGAATTACTACTTTTCTCCCAACATTTTCTTTTCTTTTTTCTTAAGTTTCCTTATTTATTTTGAGAAAAAGAGAGATGGGGAAGGGAGAGAGAGCGAGCGAGAGCGAGAGCAAGAGAGAGAGCGAGAGAGAGAGCGAGGGAGAGAGCGAGGGAGAGAGCGAGAGAGAGAGAGAGAGAGAGAGAGATCCTAAGCAGGCTCCACGCTGTCAGTGCAGAGCTAAACACAGGGCTCAAACTCATGAAACAGAAAATCATAACTTGAGCTGAAATCAAGAGTCAGACGCTTAATAGACTGAGCCACCCAGGTGACCCCATTTTCTTTTCATTAGAGAATAATGCAAGCAGATATACACATATTTGCTATTTAACTTTGTATAAGTAAATTGTAGGGTTTTTTTTTCAGAGTCAGGGTGTTCAGAATATTTTTTCATTAAGGTTTATTATATGTCTAAATACAGATGAGGCAGAGAGAATGTTTTTCTCACACCTGCTCCATCTTCCCCACAAGTTCAAGGTTTCACTGAACTCTGGTGTCTGTATAAGCAGCATGCCCTCACCGCACTGACACTGCCTCCATCCACACATAAACTCTTGTCTTCAAAAGAAATAGAGTTCTAAGACTGAATCTAAGTAATTTCCATATCAGCCAGAAATCAGAAGGTATGTGGAAAGTGAATTCAGGTCTGAATACATAATCTTTTTTTAATTTACTTGAAAGTAGGCTTTTCTATGAATTCTAGAGTCATATAAAGACATTGCAGACTGCTCTTTAGATAGCCTTATTTCTACGAGTAAATTAATATCTGTTGGAGTCCTTTAGTATTTTCGTCATAATGCCCTTTTTTCTGAAAGCAATTCAGTCACCTCAATGGCATCCCAAAGTACATGACTGTGGATACTTGTCAGCTGCTGTTCCTTGCTGTATTTTGTTCATATTTTCCTTAGACTCAGGTTTATCTCTAATTCACTGACTTCATATATAACATCTCTTTGATTTCCTCACCTAAGTTGTCAAGTAGGCATTTCTGTGGATGAGAACATGAGACACGGACTCTTTCAGAGCAGATTTCAAGGGGTAAATTTCAGTGCTGGGCTAAAACTATGGTTCTTATGGGTTCTGCTGAGGCCAATTTACATTCACTGGTATCACAATTTAAAAGAAACAGTGATATAAAATAAGATCTGGTTGAGCACCTGGGTGTCTAATCAGGGTGATGAAGATGGAGTGAGTCATCGTGCCCCTGGACATTTAATTTCTCTATCTGAGTGATGAACACTATTCTCTAAGACCTAATAGTATCTCTCTTGTTGTGACTAGTTACATCATTGTCTTCAGTGGGGGGGAGAATATGCATTTTCCCTTCAAGTTACCTATGTCAGTGTTGTGTCTCTCTTGAAAAGGGTTCTAAACTTTTCTCCAACCTTCTATATTTTCCTACCTGTTTTCTACTCCCATTTTTCTTCTGCTTCAATTAAAAACAATCTGGAAACCTCAAACGATGTGTCTGCCATCTTGTTTACAAAAAGGCAGGACATTGTCTGCCATCAGTTAGTTTATACCACTGGCGACTCAGGGGCGCACATCTCCAATGAGCTGGGTTAGACCAGTTGTAGCATGGTGAGTACAACTCAAGCTGTGTGTTGTCAAGGATTCTTAGGATTTCAATGTGTTGAATGGTTGGTCACTAAAAGTGGAAATGATGAATATTCTATTTATTTATTCATGGATTTATTTATTTCATTTTTATTTATTTAAACAAAGTTTTTAATGTTTATTTATTTTTGAGAGAGAGAGAGACAGAGTGTGAGTGGGGGAGGGGCAGAGAGAGAGGAAGACACAAACCGAAGCAGGCTCCAGGCTCTGAGCTGTCAGCACAGAGCACAATGCAGGGCTCAAACCCATGAACTGTGAGATCATGACTTGAGCCAAAATTGGAAGCTTAGCTGACTGAGCCACCCAGATGCCCCAGTTTATTTTATTTTTAATCTAGCTTTCTGGGAAGACTTGTAATGTCTTATATTAGACACAGTATGTGTGAAAGAAATAAAAATAGCACAAAATCATTTCATATAAACAGAGTCTAAAAGAGCAAAAAGTACGTGTTAACTAAAGAGAAAATAACGTACAGTCCAAAGCTGCCTTATGTAATGGAAACGGGATTGCATCACAGGAGCTTGGGGAAAGGATTATCACTGGAGATGAAAGAAACCAAAACAAAGGTATTGTTTTAAAATCCAGTCTAAAATTATTAACATTAAAAATTCTCTTAAGTCTACTCAAAGATGCTCCTTTATTTTTAAGAATTCAGTGTTTATTTACCTCAAAGTGTTCTAATTTACCGTCCCCTCCAAGACACCCGTTGAGATGATCATTTCCTTGTGAGGAAGGGCTATTTATTTCTGGAACGGTGATGAACATCTGTGTTTGACACTGGAACACCCAAATGAAATTCTCTTCCTGACATGAGTCTCGGGAAAGCTCACGGTGTGGCCAGCCTCTTCTGATCAATTTTGCTGAAATCAGAAGATGTGAGGAAACGGTCTTCTTTCTTTGCTCCTTTGTGACCCAGGGGGATGTTAGCTGGCTGCCTCTCCTCTGCATGAAGCTACCACTTTTCACTATTCTTTTGGAATTGATCAGTGTCTCCCTTGCATCCTTACATAAGCACATAACGAATTATGGCAGCTCCAGGACAGAGTCTGTGATCATCTCGATCCCAAACAGGCCCCGTTTCAGTGCTTTGTCTGCGGCTGACTTTCCACAGTGGCTTCTTGAATATGGAAGGATTAGTTCCAGGATCCTCACAGATGCTTTTAATCCCCGTCTCTACCCTCACCAGGGCAATAGCAGCCTACAAACGGTTCCCTTGTATTCAATAAAATTTTTCCAAAGCACGAAAAAAAAATTTTTTTCCTTGTCATAATACACATTTGTGCAATAAAGCTCTGTTCTCTGCTCTGTTGATAAAATATACTTTATTCAGTCTACCAGTGCTTTTATTTATTTATTTGTTTGTTTGTTTATTTATTTTTTGATGGCATGTTCTTTATTTCAGCACTTCTGGTTCTCTATAATACTGCAAACCCACATCAGGTGCAGCAGAGCTGCATGAACTTGTGACGACCCCAGGAGGTACATCTCCTTAATCTAGCCGAAAGATCAGCCTTGTCTATAGGCAACTAGGGTAAGAATAAATACAGTGCTGAGTACAAGTCATGAGTATCTGTGGCTTTATGTGATTTGGGGCATATATATTATGTCCTTTGGCTGAACAGAGAGGGGACTTTCTTACGGACCTGGGTGTCACTGGTAAGGGACAGCCCGCATGGATCCTCACACACAGCCTGCTCCACGTGCTAGGACAGAGACACTTAGAAAACCCCATCCCAGGACACTGAATGTAAGAATATGGGGTCCCAGCCGTACTCTGCCCCAGTGAGGTCTTTGACCTGGAATGTCGCTTTGCCTCTCCTACCTCAGTTTCCCCAAAAGTGGAATGAGAGGGCTGTATCTAGAGGCAATGTATCTAAAGGCAATGCCAGCTTTGGTACTTTGCTTACTAAAACATTAGGGACAAACACAGGTCATCTTAAATCCAAAAGGTTTAGGACTGTAGATGTCCCTCTGCCTAGGAAAAGGGTCACCTCAAGATGTGTGTGTCCATGGCTGCCAGTTTCTTGTGACCGACAAGCTTGTAGATGATAGTAAAGGATCATATGACAGTGAGGAAGCAAAAGACGTGGTGTCCCAGGATTTCTATTTTTCTCCAAACACTTTAACAGAAGCCAAGGCCCATAACTTTAATTTTTAAATCAGACAAAAGAAAGAGGTGTGTCCCAAACAGCATGATCTGTTCTATCAAGTAGTTATTGAAATAAAGTTGAGAGTTTAATTTAGGGGAAGCTTTTTCTTTCCTTTTGTTTTTATAAGAAGTAAAGATTCTAGTTCACTTCAATCGAATCACCTCAAAATCCAGGAGAAAAGCTATGAGGTGACAGAAATCAAAGAAGCATTATCAAAATATATTCATTGCATGTTTTGGTCATTTTAAAGCATAGAAACAGTTAACATTGATTTTGCTACAAATGTCACTCTTCCTAATGATTATGGAATTTTACAGCCTATAATGTGGAATTGAGTTTTCTTTAAAAATACAAATCTGAAACACACATCATGTGTAAAATATAAGTGCTGTTAAGCATATGATGCAGCTATTTTTTGTAATATTCTTCTGTGATTCAATTACTGATATAGTAGGTTGTTATAAGGTACTTTTATGTCCAAGACACTGCTCTATGAGGTGATTTAAGGATTCTTGTTGCCACCTCGATCTTTCTTCTGAGTTCTTACAATCCGTGAGAGATATTGCACACAGCTAACCACAAAATAGTGCAGTGAGAGAAGACTGCATATAATGGTGTTTCTTGCTCTACATTGTTTATTATTAAGCATTAACTTCATGAATCTCTCTACAAATCTGTAGAAGACAAAAGAGTGGATGATATTTTTCCAAATTTACCAATGAAGATGTAAACTCAAGTCACCCTAGGGCAGAGTCATCAACTAAGAAGTACAAGGTTTTACTTGTTTCCAGGACCCAAGCCATACTTACAACTCAGATGTTAGGATGATTATTATATGCCCCTGTCAAGATTAGTAACCAGAGAAAGCTTTTTATTTGATTCGGAAGGAAGAGTTGTGAGTTATCTTGATGGAGGGGAGAGTATTGGATATTCCAGATGGAGGAAGGAGTATGGGCAAAAGGACACACATGATAAAGTTTAAGGGGCTACTTAGGTATTTACAAGAAAACCACTGACCAATGTGTGAGGTACCTGTGAGGTACTTAGGGAGGAAAAGTGGCAAAGAAGTATGGAGAGGAACGTAGCATGTGTTGGATCTGGAATGTCAGGTGGAGCTTGGACATGTAGATTTATTCCATGGAGATTGCGAATCCCTGGAAACATTCCAGTAAGTCAGTGATCGATCAAATGGGTGATCTGGGAAGCAAACTTGTAGAAGCATTAATTGCATCTTGTAGATTCATCTTGAAATAATCTAGCTGGTGGAGATGGGGTTGGAGTGAACTGGGAATTAATGGGTATGTGTGGTAAGAAACTCAACTGAGATCAAGTAGCAACTCAACACTAGCTCCACTTTTATATCTAGAGGTCCACCAAGTCTTAACCTTTCCAGTGGTAAAATTGGCCAATCCCAGTTGGAGAAATTGGGTTTATCAAACATTTGCCTTTCTTGTTTAAGCAAATAAAAAACTAGTTTTTACATTTATCTGTAGATGTTGCATGAATATTAGATTTTACCTCTTCCTCTGACAACTGAGTGTTCCACCAGAATTATTCAAAGAGCTTTATTTGGTGTCATTTCAAGAATCCTGAAACAGTAGGAGATATAAGAGGGCTCTTTTGATCCCCAAACTCTGACAAGCCTCATAGTACCCATGATTTTCTAAACAATGGTATCAGATCTGACTTTTTCATTGTGCTGGTATTGTTGAATTTATTTTGTTATTCTGTGATTTCTTATTTATTTATTTATTTTTAAAAATTTTTAATGTTTTATTTATTTCTAGGAGAGAGAGAGAGACAGCGCGAGCAGAGGAGGGTCAGAGAGAGAGGGAGACACAGAATCTGAAGCAGGCTCAAGGCTCTGAGCCGGCAGTCAACACATAGCCCGACGTGGGGCTCGAACCCACTAACCACGAGATCATGACCTAAGCGAAAGTCGGACGCTTAACCGACTAAGCCACCCAGGCGCCCCTCTTTTGTTTTTTTTTTAAATAGGTTTTTGGAAGAAGGAATTTGATCCTTTTTTGGAGGGGTGCAATATTTGGCAAATATTGTCACTATTAATCTTATTTCCCTTCTGCTTGCTTCATTTTCACTTATTACTCTTCTGTCTATACCAAATCTTGTCTTGTGCATTTCCATTCTGTTCTATATTAGGTCTGTTGAGAGAAATGGAGATGTTGGCCAAATAAGTCTCCATTTAAGTGAATCCCATGCACTGATGGTGGGAAGCCTACAAGAAGGGCAACCAATGTGTGCAAAGGTAATTGGTCAGTAATGTTTGGATCTCATCTGTCCCCATTCCTCCCAAACCCCACCGAATAAATATATCTGAGGACGTTTCTTGTCTTACCAAATCATGAAAGACAACTTTGCTAACTGCATATTCTGAGGTCAGTTTGTCAGCTTGTATATGTTATGGCTTGTTCCTAGCCTGTGTTTTTTGAAGAACTAAGTCAGCATTCAAAAGACCTTTGACAGAGCATGGCTTCATTTGTGTTCACCATGAATTTGCCTACATCCAAACCACAACAGAACTCTTATTTCATATGACCTCTCAAAATAATCCCAGTGACTTACTACCCTGGTAACTGGCATCGGTTCCTCAAGAAAGACTTAGACTTACAATCACCCTTAGGGTGGTATTTTGATATACAAAAGATACATTTGAGAGGAACTCTAGAAAAAAGACAAAATGGGAAACGCAGTATGGCAAACTTACTCTGATTGGATTCTGAAGCTTCAAAAGAAACAGACTCCAGGAGAGCCTCCCTCAAAGATAGGGAAAAAACAAGAAATATTTCACTTCTGTTCAAGCCTTCTGAAAGTACCTTCCACATCCAGCTGTGTCTTCCCCACCTACTCACAGCATCCCAATTTCTCCTGCTCCCCCTCTTGACCTTCTTGAAGTCTACATTTCCCTTCAGGCTTCTGTGTGTGTTTGTACTTCTAAACAGGAAAAAAAAATCACATTGCATAATTTCCCCTTAATATTTCTAGATCTATAGGAGGTTCAAACCCTAGTTGAGAGAGGAGTTGTGGGCTCTAAATAATATTTTCCTAACTTTAAAAAGTATTTCTGCCTGCTTCACGAAGACAGACAAGTCAGTGACAAAATTCGGACTTTTGTTAGGTAACTATTGTCCTCGATTACCACTTCTGCACCAACTAGCTCCTTTCATCTTAGGCTCTGAGAAAAGGAAAATGGTTAGAAGCAGCACAGTGGGAAATGCCAGGAGAGAATTTAATCTAGATGAGCATAAGTGAAAAAATGGAATTCAAAAAGAAATATATTATGTAAGGACATTTCTGAAGTCTTTCCCTGAAGTTCAGACTGGGCAAAGACACACAATTATAAACAAAATAATGATGAATATCTTTTAAGATGGACTTCAGAAATATTTCAAACAATATTCTGGACTACAGAAAGAACTGAGGTAAAGACAGATGTGTTCCTTTTTAAATATGCTCAAATATTGATAAGGCTAAAAAATGGAATTTGAGATTGCCAACTTAGAAGATTTTGAACACTTGGATGGATATTTTCAAAAAGCCTTAGAAATTATTTGCAAATTGTTGTCTGATAATACATTAGTATTCAGAATATATAAGAACCCCTAAAACTCAACAATGAAATGACAAACAACTGAAGTCAAAAATGGGCAAAGGACTTGAATAGATATATCTCCAAAGAAGACATACAAATAGCTAATAAGGATATGGCAAGTTATTCTGCATCACTATGAGGGAAATAGAAATAAAAACTACAGTAAGATACCACCTCACACCTATTGGGATAGCCATTATCCAAAATACAGAAATTAAGTATTGATGTAGATGTAGAGAAATCAGAATCCAGGGCTCTAGGAAATTGAGTCTATAGGTTCCTGGAGGTCTGACTGTTATTAAGATTGATTTTTTCTTGTAAATCATTAAGACAGTTACAACCTGTAGTGGAGTTTCATGTCCTGCATCACTTAGATCTTTATCAATCGACCATTTGTTTCTCCCCTGTCTTAGCTCTTACAATTATGTAAATGTACCTTATGACACCGAATTGAAACTCGAAAGGGAGTAAATGGATAAATTTTATGTCCTGTATATTTTACCACAAATTTTGAAACACATTTTTTTAAAAGCCTTAGAAAATAAGCAAGCTCTATATAAACCTTTACATTTGTTTTGTTTCCTAGGTGTATATATATACACAACTAGGGAAGGGCTAGTGTCCCACATTGTCTAAGAAAGAGAGGACAACTTTCCAAAATCTTTCTAAAGATTCTATGCCAAAGAAAACATCAGCACCCCCAGATTCCATGTCTATATCCCCAAAACCTCATGTTGAATCGTTTGTAAGTGTAAGAGTAAAATAACATGACTGTCTGTTGGCACTAGTGCCTCTAGATCTACCATCTGTTTTGATCAGTGATGACTTGGAGCATCACTGATTTGTGCCTAGTCCTTCACTTATAAAAATGACTTAGTGAGGATACACAGAGGTCAATGCCTTGGAGAGAAAAGTTTAATGTTACTCACAGTTCTCCTAGAAGGGACAAGTATGAGTGCCATGAAGGGCCACCATGGGAGCCCTGGGAGACAGAGCGAAAAGAGGGAACGAAGGCAAAGAAGGCACAGACCAGAGCCTCTACTGGAGTTTCCATGGGAAGGGCAAGGCAGAGAGAAGTAAACAGTGTAGGATTTTCTAATTTAATGATTCCAACTGGCTGTGGGTCAGAGGGACTCTCTTTAGTTGTCTAGTATCGGCACTGGGTCAATTCAAGGCAGGGGAAATACTGGCTTGGTGTATGAGAGTCCCAGATGGGAGGTGGTTAGGGGTATGGACTTGAAAATGGGGGGTCCTCATATGAAAGGCAGACTTACTGCCATATTGCTCACTGTCTCCAGGAATTAGGAAGCCTGGGAAGGCACCATCTGTCCAGCCAGAAGGCCACCCCAGAGATGTCAAAACATCATATCGTATAGCAAATAAGACACATGATTAGTACAATCAGATTCCTTAGAATTCTAAGATCACCCAAATAATGGAAATTTCTAACAGTCCTGCTTTTCTTCATGACACAAACAGTAACTGTTATTTTGGGCTCATTATCAGATGAATACAAGGTCTCCTGAAGTACAACGTGCATAAAATTTAATGAGTCGAGATCTACCCTGCAAAGGAACCAACTGATAAAATGTACTGCAGAAGGACTAATTTTAGAATGTACCAGAAAACTCTCCTACACCTGGTCAAATTATAGCCAATCTAGATATTAATATAATGACATTATGTATGATTTAAAATATAAACAAAGAATAAGTGATAGTCCCAGAAACCCTATAAGCAAAAGATTTCTCAGAACCAGGCAGAATGATTTCTGAAAGTCTGATTTTTTTCTCAGATAATCATTACCATTCTCACTGCAGAGCACATGAAATATTATACTCTGCTCCAGGGGTGTGAACTCAACAACACGGAAATCTCATAATTGCTATTATGGTTCAGAAATCTGAGAAGGGCCCTCTCCCATGACAGATACATGGGTATTTCCACACAAAATTCTAACTTAACATTTTTTGTGTATTTTTAAATGAAAATAGATAAAATCAGGTTTATTCTGCAATAACACTCCCAATTCCCTTGTGAAATCAGTCCTTTATGAGATTGCAAATCATCTCAAATGGCTGAGCCTATGACCTTCTCTGGGGTGTGTTAAATTGTTAAGAATAAAAACAGTAAATATATACACTCATATCCTACATGCTTTGGGAATAGTTCATGGCTTCAGAATGCTGTAGAAGAAACAGTGTTCTTAACTTCCTTAGTCACCCCAGTGAAAATGGGCAAAAAGTGTAAGAATTACTTGATGTATCAGTAATAGCCCCAAAACTTTCTGTCATAAAGAAACTAGAGGTCCATAATGGAAAAAAAAAAAAAAAGGAAGAGGAAATAATTTAGCAGACCTCCATGCCAAACATACCCTCTTGACTATAGAGCTTTTTCTAGAACAGAAGGAGACATTCATGGAAAAACTGTAAAGGTGAGACACTGTCTATAATCACAGTTTAAGGTATCTTTTCAGCAAATACTTCCAAATGGATTTCATAACCATTGTCTCCTTCCATGGGCTGTGTATATAAACTAGTCATAATATATTTATTTTCCTAGAGAGATTGAAACAGTTCTTTATTAAAAAAAAAAAAACTTAGTACTCACAGTGGTTTAAAAATGATAATATATGGTTTCCTCTATTTAGGGAGTTAAAACATTCTGTGTGGACACCTGGGTGGCTCAGTCTGTTGAGTGTACAACTTTTGGTTTTAGGTCAGGTTGTGATCTCATGGTTCATAGGATCGAGTCCCACATCAAGTTTTGTGCTGGTAGCTTGGGATTCTCTCTCCTTCTCTAACCCTCCCTCACTAACATGTATTCTCTCTCTCTCTCTCTCTCTCTCAAAAAAAAAAAAAGTACTTATACTGTCACTGTACAATGATAGATGGAAACATTTTCTAGGAAACTGATTTGAGATTTAGTCAAGGCTTCCTCCATTTATCAGAAAATCCCCTGTTCTTGTAACCTGAGAGCCTTTGCAAAAGTGGAATGAGCAAATAGATTCTTGAAACTAAAATTATTTAAACTATCAGGCACCTTTGAAATCTCATTGCCCAAAATATTACCCTTAGCTTTCATGGCTCTGCCTCATTCCCCCTCAGGAATCTATATAGTTTCTCTCTTTGAGCTGATCATTGGTAGGCTCACGTCTGAAAAATACCTCCACTGACACTCCATTCCTATATTTCACAGGTGATGTAGCTGAATATTACAAAGGAACACTCTATATATCCAGTTTTCTCGTGGACTTTTACAGAATGTTTTTTTCACCAATCATTTAATTAGCTAGTAGGTGATCTAAAAGTAGATGATTGATGTTCTGAAAAAGACATCAGAGAAAGGCTATCTTCTGGCCTCACTGGTAAGGACCATACCCTGTAATCATGCCTAACACAATAGTAATTAAATTTGCAAAGGATTAATCCTTAAATGCACATTTCCCAATTCAAACAACATCACCCATTCTCAAATGACAAAAGTGGGAAGGTTACAACAATTAGACATCTTAAACTGAAGTTCTCTAAGGAATTCTGGAAGCAAATGGTCCATGGGAGTTTAATGATGACATAGGATCTTCAGAACAAGCAGACAACTGTATGAAGTAAGCAGTTTCTGCCTAAGACTCTCAGAGCCAATTCTGTCACATTCCTGGAACCACTGGCTGTCACATTCTCCTTTGTGTACTTCCTTTGGACATAAACTTGAAACAGTTTATTGTGGGAGCCCAACAGTGACCACAAGAAAGCGTGGTTAGGGACGCAGGGATGTGCCTGCACACGGGGCTCCCTGCCTGGGCAAAGCATGCCTGCAAACAGGATGCTCTGCCAGGAAGCCTGCACACAGTATCCAAGTTTAATGGTCCGCTCGCAAACGAGGGAACATGCCCTCCTTAGAAGTAAGGAGAAGGCTGGAGTTGTGGGCAGGCCTCTTAGTAAACACGTTGTGGTCGCTTCCTCCCTTTGCTCCCCCCTATCCTTGGAATGTGTTTGGCTACTTGCCCTTAACTGGTAAAGGAATGCGTCTTGTAGGTTTCAGTTTGTATCCAGTTACCGGGGTATAAAATAAACCGCAAGAGGGGCTTGCATAGAATTGTTCCTCCGGCTGGAGTTGTGTCTGTGTCTGTCTTTTGTGTGTGTCTTGTCCTCTGTGTCATTTCGTCCGCAACAGCTTATGTTATACACTTTTAACTTAAATGACAGCAACTTACCTAAGGCTGTGTTTTACTACAATCACTACCCTCACCCTAAAATTCTGATTTCACAAGTTATTGCGAGCACACTCTTGAGAATTGTCAGGCATATCATTCCTTGCCAATTCTTAAGAAACTTCACATAATGGCCATAGTTTCAGGAAAGGTTATTAGAGTGCATCCTCATCAAGAATATTCTAAATATTAATTATTCTTAACAAATGGCAAGATGATTAACACTCAGGACAGGGTGGCTATAATTTTACTTATATAAAAATCATAACACAACCTGTGCAATTTTATCTGTTTCTTACCGCACTTTGATGGTTATTCATGGTGTTTCTCTTGTAATAATATTACAAATCAAACTCCCAAAAGACTCAAACATTTGCAACTACATCTTTTGCTATAAAATGACATGAATATAATAATGTATTCAGACCTATAGAAAACTAGAGAATGACATAAAAATGTGTTTGCCACACCAAATGATCCAGTAATGATTCAAAGGCAAACGTAGGATGATATGTTAGCCCACAAACTATAAATCAGACTTTGTAAATGAAACCTTAACATTGAGGACATCAGCACCTCTGGTTGTAACTTGAGAAAGAGATGAACTAAAGGGGAGATTCTGAATGAGAGTTCTCTTGCCCTGGCAAAAACACGGAGTATCCTGCAACTGTGATGAAAAAATAAGGTTTTTTTTTAAGTTTATGCATTTATTTTGAGAAAGAAAGAGAGCTAGCACAGGGGAAGGAGAGAGGGAGAGAATCCCAAGCATCCTTCATGTTCAGCGCACAGCCCAACACAGAGCTCCATCCTACAAACCATGAGATCGTGACATGAGCCAAAATCAGTCGCTTAACTGACTAACCCATCCAGATGCCTCCACCAGAACCAGTTTCACTTGCATCTCAGGGTCAGTGATAACTCAGGGTGGTGCCATCACTTTTCAAAGCCAGCCAACCAGTGACAGGATACATTTCAGCAAGTCCACCAACTGGCCTCACAAACCCATCAGGAGCCACCTTTGTGAAAGCCAGTTTGTCAGCACCATTTACACACCACAAAGTAACATGAATTACCGAGATAATGAAACCAAATAAATGACTCCGGGCTCCACCTTTGAAAGTCTACCAATTTCTCTCTCTCTTTTTTTTTTAAATTTCTAGGAGAGAGAGAGAGAGAGAGAGAGAGAGAGAGAGAGAGAGAGAGAGAGAGACAGCATGAGCACGGGAGGGTCAGAGAGAGAGGGAGTCACAGACTCTGAAACAAGCTCCAGGCTCCGAGCTGGCAGTCAGCACATAGCCCGACGCGGGGCTCGAACCCACAAACCGCGAGATCATGACCTAAGCGAAAGTCGGCGCTTAACCAACTAAGCCACCCAGGCACCCCGAAAGTCTACCAATCTCTTAACTTACACACTTCTCAGAATCCTATAGGAGATCAATGCCTTGCTATGCTTGGGGTGACTGTTCCTTCAAGCGTAGTTTTCCCTAACTTAAGAATATAAAAGTTTGACTTCATTAAATGCTGTCCTTCTTTGTTAATCTCATAAAAAGATCTCATTAATCAATTTAGCTTTTTATACTGAGGAAGCTGAGCTTCCGCCTTCTTTTAAATATGTAGACAGTTAATGCAAGACAAGGAAAGGTAAAGAACATGTTTACAAACTGGCAAATAGATCCATTGAATGTTTCAAATTTCTCCAAGGAAAAGCCTCTGCTACTTAAGAGAGGGGGGAGAAAAGCAATAAAAAGATAATGATTTTATTCCAGAAGGTTCAGAAGCACTTGCCTGGATTTCTGTTAAGAGAAACAAGAAAGCAGACATTTCTCAGAACAGCCTTACCTTCAGGGAATTTCAGGTTAACATGCTGTCCACCATTGGTTCCTTTTGAGGTCTTGTCTTTGCTTTACCTATAAAAGCTTTGTGAGCTCAAAGTTTATCTGCCTTCTTTTAGAGCTTGGCCTGAGTTTACATGAGGGAAAGGCAAATAGTAAACCTTAACATACAAGAAGATGGTTGTATTTTATATGTTATCATATGTACCAAATATGTTTTCCTAGAATAACCACTTCTTTTTAGATCTGAGAACACACAACACCTTGCCTTCCCCTCCATTTTCCCAACATGCAAATTATAGATGGATAACTCATTCAAATTCTTACAGGACAGAAAAAAAACCCATATGGCATTTAGACTTCTTTTAAATGAACAGGTATCAAGGGGGCAACGGAAGACCGTCTAATAATTTGGGTTAAGTACTCCTGGACCTTAATCCATTATTTGTTTACAGACTCATACCTGCTTCTGTAAAATGTAGAAAACACCAAAAGCAAAAGAAGAGATGATCTTATAACAACAAAATTCAAAACACTGGATTCTTCCCATGTCAGGGCAAGAATTGAGAATCCTTCACATAATGCACATATGAAGACCCATTAATATGCTATTTCTTGTAAGTTAAAAGTAATATAGTCATAAAACATTTCCTTAAATGTTATTCAAATGTAATTTAAATTTTAATACTGGCCATTTTCCCCTGATCTCTAAGTGATTCATAATTACTGATTATGTGATATGGGAATCAATGAGTTGGCTCTCTGTATGGGCATAATTTAAGAGATAATAAATACATTTAATAATTTCAAAGCTTTCCTTAAATCTTGGTTAACATTCTTGCCTTGAAATTGCATTACTCCTTAGAGAATGTGCTTAAATACAGTTTTTCCCTCCAAACTCTATCATAACAGTTTGTTCAATTAAAACTAGAGCATAAGTTATTCTTAAAACTGTAGATGGAATAGGAAATATGCAGTTTGAATAGAAATAAAAAGAAACTACACAATACTTGTTTATCGCAGGTTGACCTTCTTTAAGACCCCAAGTACTGATTGGCATTGAGTACAAGACTACACATGATAGAACCTTTAAGACTGATGGGGACGAAGGACACATCTCTGAAGAAATCAACAAATTACCACTGCGTGTAAGTTGTATATTTCAGAGATGCGGTGTGTACTTGCAATATCAGTTGGTGTCCAAAGAGGAATCAGGTATCATGATGAGATTGGATATTTTTTTTAATTTTAATTTTAATTTTTTTTACAAATAGTTTATTGTCAAATTAGTTTCCACATAACACTCAGTGCTCATCCCCACAAGTGTCCTCCTCCAGAATGGATATTTATAAGGATGTGTGCAAGGTTAAGTACAGCTAATGCCTTAGCACCCAGAGTTTAACAACTCCAAGGACCTACGACCAGACATAGGCATTTCCCATGGGGAGACAGCTGCTTCCAGAACCCAAAGACGAACACCTAAAAGAGGCAGTGACCTTAGGTGAAGGATCACAGTCACCGGCACCTCAGGGGCGAGCAGGCAGGGGACTGTAGGAGCCAATATTCAAATCTTCTCCCAGATGATGATCTGCTCCATTCTACAAGTTCAATTGGAAGTGTGCGGACAAAGGAACCCATTGAAACAGGCTGTAAACATCAGCCCGAGAAGGTAGAGCACAGTGGGGAAGGCAGAGACGAGGTCTGGGGGAGCTCATGGGGACACCCAGCACACTAGCTTTGCTGCTCTTCAAGGGACGGCGAGAACACCGCCTGTCCACTGAGCCCGTCCTCTCTGAAGACCAGCTGCTCTCCCAGCCTTCGTCATGACCACACTGTTGTTTCTCTCCTGGAGAGTTGCTCGGTGTGACTCACCATGAACAGAGACACTACCTCATTATCAGTGTCTTCCTAGCACCTGACAGAGTACCTGGTATCAAGGGTGAACAATGAATGTTTGTTGATTGAACAAATGTATAATCTACTGGCATAATTGTACTTTTTGTTTTCTGGGTTTGTTAGTTTGTTGTGGTTGTTGTTGTTGTTGCTTTTAGGTAGGCTCCAGCCCAGTGTAGGACTTGAACCCACAACCCTGAGATCAAGAGCTGCATCCTCCACCAACTGAGACCCTGGCAGAATCACAGTTTTCAATATTATTTTTATAAAAGAATTTCTCATCAAATGGGAAAAAATGCACATGGTGGAACTTGGTTCTTTCAGATATGCGACTAGCTCTGTGTTTACTTCAGGTGACAATCTTAGTTTTTTCCTCAGATCTATTTCAAAGGGCTTTCAGAATATTGTGTTTCCCTGCCATCCATCACTACTGCATGTCCTCATAAAGTTTATCCATGATCAAGAGGCTCCACGATTCTGATTTTCTCCTAAATCCTGTCCAAGACCCTGTTTGTCCTTTGGTCCCAGTCTGGTGCCATGTCCCCAACTCATCTCTAAACACAGAGTAAACTCTCAATGGTCATCAAGTTCATTTTTGACCAGTCTCTTCAATTCAAACTAAAATTAAGGGAGTTTTCAAGTAAATTCCCTAAGTGAATGATTTAAGGATCCAAGTCCATTTTCTGCGTACTCAACTCTGGTAGTTTTTCCAGCTAAGCTGAGGTCGGCTAGTCCTGGGCCTCAGGGCTCCTCAGTTCCCTCCCTGGGTTTCTTCTAGAGAATCCCAAAGCCCTCTCGCTTTTATTCTCCTACCTGGGCATGTTTCCAGAGTGCCACTGGCTGCTTGAAGTGGCATTTTTATCAAAATATTTCTTCCAAACAGGCATAGCATGAAGCTCAGTCTGATGTATCTGTCAATGGCTATTAATTTGCACATGAAATAATAGCTCACATTTATCTAGAGCCAGCTTTTCTTTTCAATTCACTCACTTAATACTCATCGGCCACCCTGTCCAATAGATACAATTATTAATTCCATTTTCTGAGATGAGAAACTGCATATAATCAGTTAATTCCATTGCAATGACCCACATTGGCTTGGTCCAGCCTGAATCAATACCCAGCAAGAGGAATGAATGGGTGACCATGAATCTTGGTCCTAATCAAGTCCCACTCCAGCTGCCTGGTCAGGAAAACCTACTCTGCACCTGGGTAGCAGTGGAATGTAATTAATGCCGAAAATGAATAAAAACATCTCATTTACAAGGATCAGAGCACTGTGGCCAGGAACTGACTGTGGCGCAGATCTTCCTGGGCACAGATCCTGGTCGCTTCACTTACTAACCATGTGACTTCAGGAAAGTTCTTTAACATTTTGGGGCTTCAATTTTTTTTATCTGCAAGTGAGGATTATAATGAGACATACCTCAGTAAGCATAATGTAAGGATTACATTAGCATATGTGAGTTAATATTGAGAAACAATTTATAGCCTGGTACTGTGTAATTCCCAATTCAGTTTTATTTACCAAGCACATATATAACATTTATTGTCTCCGTTTGTTAAATGCTAAAGTGGTGATACGGCTTCAGGCTAGTAATAAAACTTCTCAAACTTACACATTTTAAAAGTCTACAATATTTCTCACAGAAAGGAAACATTTGCAAATGAGGGTCTTTGTCAGCCTAGTGGAAGACAGGTCAGAAGAATATGTTTTAATGCTATAAATAAGCTTGTAAGTCTTTAGCAAGTGCTCTCCAACACATAACCTCATTTCCTAGTCTTACAAACCAGGAACTGGAAATGATTCCCATTAAAAAAATTTTTTTTAATGTTTTATTTATTTCTAGGAGAGAGAGAGAGAGAGACAGCGTGAGCAGGGGAGGGTCAGAGAGAGAGGGAGTCACAGACTGAAACAGGCTCCAGGCTCTGAGCTGGCAGTCAGCACAGAGCCCGACGCGGGGCTCGAACCCACGAACCGCGAGATCATGACCTAAGCGAAAGTCGGACGCTTAACCGATTAAGCCACCCAGGCGCCCCTATTCCCATTTTAAAGATAAGAAAACTGGGGCTTCTGGGTGGCTCAGCTGGGTAAGCATCCGACTCTCAGCTGTTGCTTAGGTCATGATCTCTCTCTGCCCCTCCTCCACTCGTGCTATCTCCGTCTCTCTCAAAATAAATTTTTTAAAAAACCTGTCTTTAAAATAAACAAACAGGGGCGCCTGGGTGGCTTAGTCGGTTAAGCGTCCGACTTTCACTTAGGTCATGATCTCGCGGTTCATGGGTTCGAGCCCCGCGTCGGGCTCTGTGCTGACAGCTAGCTCAGAGCCTGGAGCCTGTTTCAGATTCTGTATCTCCCTCTCTCTCTGACCCTCCCCTGCTCACGCTGTGTCTGTCTCTTTCTCTCCTAGAAATAAATAAATAAAATATTTAAAAAAATAAAATAAAATAAAATAAAATAAACAAACAAACAAATAAATAAAAATGAACAGTTCCAAAGGATCAGAAGCTTCAAGTACTAGATACAGGACAAGATGGGAGGAACATCTGTTGTTTTAGTTTCCTTTTGTAGCTGCAACAAATAACCAAAGGCTTAGTGTCTTAAACCACACAAATTTATTATCTTAACAGTTGTGGAGATGAAAAGTCCAAAATGGCCTCCATGGGGCTAAAATCAAGCTGTTATCAGGGCTTCATTCCTTTTTGGAAATTGTAAGGGAGAATCCATTTCCTGGCTTTCTATAGCTTCTAGAAGCTGCCCACGGCCCTTGGCTCATGGCCCCTTCCACCATTGTCAGAGCTAACAACAGCTTGTTGAGTCTTTCTCAACTCACATACTCTCTCTGCTGCTTCTGCCTCCTTCTCCCTCCCACTTTTGAGGACCCTTGTGATTATATTGGTCCCATCTGGATAATCTAACATAGTCCCGTCTGAAGGTCATTTGATTAACAAACCTTAATTCCATCTGCAACCTTAATTACACTTTGCCATAAACATAACCTATTCACAGGTTTTGGGGATTGATATATGTACATATTTGAGTGTCATTATTCTGCCTACCACAGATGGATAATACAAATTATCAAAAATAATGTTAAATCAAACCTGTTATAAATATATTTTGAATTTTTATTAAAAAATTGACAGTGCTATGTTTAAGCTGATGATTTATTATTTCATGTCTGTAGTATTTGTTTTAAGAGAACAAGATGATTTATTAAGTATCTCCAAGGAAAGTCACTCTCACATACCTCTGAACTGTGAAATTGAATATAACCAACAGATGGGCACCTGGTTGGCTTGGTGAGTGGAGTATGTGACTCTTAATCTCAAGGTTGTGGGTTTGAGCCCCTAGCTGGGTGTAGAGATTATTTAAAACATAAAAATTCTGGGGCATCTGGGTGGCTCAGTCAGTTGAGTGTCTGACTGTGGCTCAGGTCATGATCTCACAGTTCATGGGTTTGAACCCCACATCAGGCTCTGTGATGACAGCTCAGAGTCTGGAGCCTGCTTCAGATTCTGTCTCCCTCTCTCTCTGCCCCCTTCCACTCACGCTGTGTCTGTCTGCCTGTCTCTCTCAAAAATAAACAAATGTTAAAAAAAATTTTAAACCATAAAAATTCAAAAGAAAAGAACCAATGGAACATATCATAGTCAGACGTTTTGAGCTGTCACTCTGCCTATAGCTTGAGGAGAAATGCTAAGTGTACACACAAATCTCAGCCTTCAAACGCTGACAGCATTTAATTTTTTACATCTTGCAGAAAACACTAGATTACCAAATAGATACATGGGTCCAACTTATGCCAGAGATTTAAAAGTAGTGTCCTACCAGCCACTTCAGACCTGAAGACATGTAGAGATGTCCTCTTTCTCCTGAGTGATTTTTATTTTCCCAAAATTTTAAATCAGTTAATACTGAAAAATCAGGAATCTGAGCCTCTTTGCAAATAAACATGATGTGATAGTTGTTTGGCAATACTGTTTATTTTCTTGCAAGCTAATAACATGCAGAAGCAGAAGAACGGTCATCCCAGGTGATGGGCAAATGCCACTCGGCTCTGGTTCTGCTCCTTTTATACCCAGACCACTTAACTTCCAAGGCAGGTAGATGTTTGCACCTGGGCCCCTTATTCTGGGCTAATATGCAGAAACAGCCCAAAGAGAGGGGGACTTCATCCACAACCCCTGCAGAAGGGAGGAAGAAGGTAGAAGGAGGGGAGCAAGCCTGGGTGAAGCTTGTGGGAAACTGTTGAAGGAACAAAATGGGGACTACAAACCTGGTTCTTGAAGGACACAGGGACTTTAGGAGAGGAAAGTTTGGGGACCGAGAGGGAGAAGGTCTGAGGCATGTCCAAATGTGCTAGGAGAGAGAGGGCCTAGAAAGACTGGGGTTTACTGGGTTTTTTTTCCAATAGTAAATCAGATAAAAAATAATAACTTCTAATAGTAACTAAGCATTTCTAGGTGTCACACCGTGCTTGGAGGGTTATGGGCATCAGCTCATTGAATCTTCCCAAAGATGTTGGGACACAGCTTATAGTTTTATCCTTATCTTGTAGATGTTAGGAAAATTTGTCAAAATTATAGAGCTAGTAAAAAGAGGAAGGAAGGGGGGGAGGAAGGGAGGGAGGAAGGAAGGAAAGAAGGAAGAAAAGGGAAAGAAATGAAGGGGAGAAAGAGAAAAAAAGAGAAAGAAAGAGTAAAAGACGGCAGCTCCGGGATGCCTGGGTGGCTCAGTCGATTAAGCGTCCGACTTCGGCTCAGATCATGTTCTCATGGTTCGTGGGTTCAAGTCTGGCATTGGGCTCTGTGCTGACAGCTAGCTCAGAGCCTGGAGCCTGTTTCTGATTCTGACTCCCTTTCTCTCTGACCCTCCCCTGCTCACACTGTCTCTCTGTCTCTATCTATCTCTCAAAATTGAATAAAACTTTAAAAAAAAATTTAAAAAGAGGGCAGCTCCATCTTCTAAGGGTTCTTCTGCACTGTGTACCTCACTGTGGCTCCCTGCCACGCAGTACCCTTTATTATGCCTCCAGGTAGCTCCAAAGTGAAATAACAATACTAGTCACATCTTTTATTTGAAATTTATTCCATTTATTGTGGGTTCACCTTTTTTTTTCTTTGCTCCTTTGCCAGGCGAATCCTGGAATGGAGCACTTGCTGAGTGCATCTGAGGAATTCGCAGAGGCAGAAAAGAAGCCAAGCTGTGGGCAGATACCCATGAGAGGACACTTGGTTCCAGATGCTTCCAAGCATCAGGGGTCCCCTCGAGTCCTCAGTAGGATCCTTTCTTTTCCATTCACATTCGTGGTGCTTGATTTGGAAAATAGGAAGTAGGGCCTGGAGCTGCTAGAGTTCTGATACCCGCTGGGAGTCTTCAGTGTTCTCAGGACACGGAGATGGACAGCAAGGCGGGGTGGGGGGGTCTTCCAGGGGCTTTGCACGAAGAGCTCATGGGACGGGGTGGGGGGGGGCACTGTCCTCAGAGGAGGACAAAGGGATAGGCTCAGTTATTTGTGGGGACATATGGGAGTCCCTGGAGGACTTCCAGAAATCACTGGGATGGGAAGGGTCTTTGGAGCAAAGGGATGATGCACCATCACTAATATAGCAGGTATTCTACAATCCAAAGCCTGCCAACGAGATACATATTTCATCCACTTGCACTGCCCCACGAGCACTTCCCGAAATCTTTCAACTGAGATGGTTTACACCAGTCCTGCAGATGGGCTTCAGCTTCTCCCATTTAAGTACCTACATCTTTTTAGCGGCGCCCACAATTTTAGAAGGATTGCACCCAGGAGATTTTGTTTACAGGATTCCCCCACCCCAGCCCTAGTGAAGGGACTTGGAAACAGGATGGAAATATAAATCAGGATAACTTTTCTAAAGGGCAGTTTAGCAATCAGATCAGAAGCCTCCAGTACGTGCCTAACTCTGACCCAGTAACTTCACTTCCAAGAAATATCCTCAGACATTCTTACAAAGATACTCATCACAGCCTTGTTTCTAATGACCCTTGGAAACCACCTAAGTTCCCCCAAATAGAGATCGTATATCTAAATGCCTGAACTGTATTCAGGCCCGATGTTAAGAGAAGAAAATCCATATGCATGTTATTAAAAATATTTGTTTACTCCTCATCAAATGAGCATTATATGCTAGCAATCATCTCTGGATGACAGGTTTATTTCCCAAAGAATCTTTGGAATTGCAATGTACCAGGGAAAGAGCTTTCTCTGACCTCTTTTGTACCTAGAGGTTTAACCAAATGAGACGGTGCAGCGGTGTGACGGTGGTTCTTAGGAACCTTTAGGTGCTGCCCCGCAGGACCACCCTTTCCTCCTCACCCCCTCACCTTCTTCCTGGCTGGAGTAGAGATAGCACTTGAAGTTGCAGCGGGGAAAAGACCACTTGCTTGGAAGAGCAGAAACATTTCAGATACCAGTGCTGTAAACATTTGTGCACAGGTACTTGTGTGAACATCAACTTTCATTGTGCATTTTGCATTTCATTACCATCTTGCATTCCCATACCACATCAGTTGGATCACTGGAGCTGGATCTGCTGATTGCTAGTCCAAACCTCTTTTTTCACAATGACCCTCTCCTAAATTTACTTTTCAATACATTCGTATGTACCGTAATCCAACATTTTCACATAACTCTACTGAATGAAGGCCATACAACGACTGACATTTGTTGTTATTTTAGTACATCTCCCCATGGAGGCATGAGCACCTCATCTGCTACATCGGTGACTCGATGTCATTTCTATCTAGTCCAAGTTGGAGAAATGCAGTGAGAGGGGCAAGTAGATGCTATGGAGGCTCTGCAGCCAGCAGCCAGCAGAAACATGGCGAGATCTAGTACCTTCCATGAGAGTTGGTAACTAATGTTCCTAAAATCTCAAATCATGGCTTCAATCTTCAGAGGATTTTTCTCCTTGGGGCTCCTGGATGTCTCAGTCTGTTAAGCTTTTGACTCTTGATATCAGTTCAGGTCATGGTCTCCCAGGTTTGTGGGTTCGAGCCCCACATCTACTCTGCTGGGACAACCTGCTTGGGATTCTCTCTCTCTTCCTCTTTGCCCCTCTCCTGCGCATGCATGCTTTTCTCTCTCAAAAATAAACATTAAAAAAAGAATTTTCTCCTTGAAGGTACTTAAAGTATCTTCTTAGTTGATGCTGAAAACTCCTCTATTCCATTTCTCATCATCAATGCATAATTCCCATGAGCCAAGCAGTGATCTCTCACAGACGCTTGACATTCTACGTACTGGAATTCTTTGTAGGTTCTGTGGCCTTGGGCATTTTTAAACTATAACATAGACTCTTGGTTCCTTCAAGAAAATAATATCTTTTATTCTAATGAAATACTTTGATTATTTGGGGCAAACATTTGGAAAAACATATAATACAAATGATTAAGATCTGCTTATGAAGAGGACCCATTTCCCCTCCTTTATCCCTGTTGATAACAGCAGAGGGAACGTACTGAACAAGTAACAGCCTTGAAAAAGGCTGCAATTACCTTTTATGAGGTTCAAAGGGGTTAATTCCTAATAGAGAAAACGTGTTTCTTTTGCTTTTTTCTTTTTTAAAGCACATTTCTACAGAACTGTAGAAACATTAAATGATGTTTTGGTCACATTTAGGAGAAGCTGATTTAACAAACAGACCTCAGACTGCATGATGGTTCAAACACCATGAAAGTGGGGTGATTGTTGTACACATAGCCCTCCAGGCAAACACCAGGGTGCTGGGCTGCTGGGGTGGGAAAGGAACTGCTGATGTGTCAACAACACAAATGACCCTCAAACTGGTCATGCTGAGTCTTTTATGGTCCCTGGTGGCAACACCAATGCCTCAGCCAACACGTAGTTTCCAAGGACTTACAGCTCACCTTCAACCAGTATATGAGCGAGGCTACGAGTGACTCATACCAGTACTGACACATGCCATTTTCTTTTTTTTTTTTAAATTTTTTAAATGTTTGTTTACTTTTGGGAGAGAGAGAAACAAAGTACGAGCAGAGGAGGGGCAGAGAGAGAGGGAGACACAGAATCCAAAGCAGGCTCCAGGCTCTGAGCTGTCAGCACAGAGTCTGACATGGGGCTCAGACCCACGAACTGTGAGATCATGACCTGAGCGGAAGTGGGGCGCTTACCCGACTGAGCCACCCCGGCGCCTGACACCTATCATTTTCCATTGCTCACGTTCCATTGCCCAGTTACCAGGCCCCATTTAAAGGCACCAAGACACTTTGGGGTGTGAAGTTTGGTGAGTTCCTTATAGATTCTGGATGTTAACCCTTTATCTGATATGTCATTTGCAACTATCTTTTCCCATTCCGTTGGTTGCCTATTAGTTTTGTGGGTTGTTTCCTTGGCTGTGCAGAAGCTTTTAATCTTGATGAAGTACCAATCATTTATTTTTGCTCTTGATTCCTTTGCTTTTGGGGATGTGTCAAAAAAGAAGTTGCTGCTGTGGACCATCTTCCATTTTAATAAAACACTTAATTTAAGGGACATTAGGGATTTTGGTAGAACTTTCCAGACGGTTAAGTCTTAAGTATGACAAGTTCTTCTGTAAATTTATTGAATTTCCTCAGAAATGTTCTTTGAGTATGTCCAGAGTGCACAGCATGAAACATGGGGGATTTGGGACATAGTGGTCACACTAAGGTATCATAAAAGCAATGCAGAACAGCTTTTCCAATGTAATGTAACAAACATGATAATTATCTTTGTAAAGAAGACCAAGTATTGGCAATATTCCCTGTAATGCATCATTTGTGAGTTTCCTGTGTTAACTTGCTTAAGTCTGTCAAAATTTTGCAAAAAACAGTGCCCTGTTATGGAAGTATGGATGTAGGAGTGAGACATGCCTGGATTTCCCCCCTAAATCCCTTCCTCTCCATTGTTTCCAAGCGTCTAATCCTTTTCTGTTCATTAGCCACACTGAACTTGGCAAGGTGGTGAGCTGTCACCCTTCAGGGTGACACAGATTCAAAGGGCATTGCCTCATTGTCTCACAAAGGATAACCTTTACAAGCCCAAGAAATTTTTTACGCAATCCAACAATAGGAATTAGTGTTACCTAGGGCCCATTTTAATTTTATTGCACTTTCAAACTTTGTTTTCTGAAAAGCTTCCATAAACTAGCCTAACTGCATTGGGAAGCTAAGAGTGATGGGTTTGAAGATACACAAGGCAGATGGCTATTTTCTAAGCACTAGGCTCACCCCACATCTGGCTCTCCAGGGTTGGTGTGGGGGGTGGTCAGGGACAGCTGCTGACTGACAGAACTGAGGGCCCCTCTTAACCCCATGCCCCAGCCCTACCCAGGGCCCTTCATTCCCTCCTGCTTCTTCCCTCTCCTTCTCTCTCTCTCTCTCTCTCTGTAATTGCAAATCCTCTTCGGATTTGTAATTAGAGGACGTGCTGAATTTCTGCTGAGACTCCCACAGCTCTCATGCAGAAGGGCTCCTTGAAGGAGCCCCAGCAGGAATCTCGGTTCCAGGAAGGGGCAGGAGGGGGGCAGGAAGGGGGGAAAGGTCAAACTTACCACTGTGTTCCACCTCCCTGCTTCCCCTCTCTCCTGCCAGCCTCTCTGACACACGGCCATGACTCCAAGGCATCTCCACCTTTTCCTTAAAATACTTAAAAATGTATAAACCCGCACAGGGAAGAGTTAAACACAAGATCCTTGTGTTTACCTGAGGCCGAGGCCTCTGATCTCATGGAGACTGACCAGAGATTCAAGGTCAACATACCATCCAGCCCCTTCTCTATGCGGCCACCCTTACCTGGGCCCCTCCCACCTGCACAGCCCTCCAGACTCTGTCCTGGCTTGTCTTGCCCCACCTCAGGGCCACCTGTTTTCTCAGCACGGTGGGCTCAGGTCCCTGGGGCCTCCCCCACTTTCCCAGCAGGAGCCAGCAGGGGGGTGCTCTGTGGCCCTGGGCAGGCTGGATGCAGGGAGGTCTCGGTCTCCTCTGGCCTTTTCTGTTTGCGTGTGGCTGGGGCGACAGGGCTCACAGCCTTGTCTTAGTTCAAAAGTCACAGATGACAAGGGTGGGGGAGGGGGAGAAAAACCACAACAAAATAACTGGGGAAAAAATGAAATTAATCATTTCAAAAGTATTATCCAGCTTCCATTGTTCTTTCAGAAAAGTCGACAAACCCGAACCCCTTTCTAGACATAAGATCAGGGGCTTTACCTACATTCCCACACTTTATCCCACATCCGGTGCCATGGATGCTCTCACTCTCCTTCTAAAGAAATCGCATCTCCCAGGTTCTGGACATTTGCCCCAGGGTCTACCCCTGATGTCGTGGCTGATTGGCAACCGGGCCTGCGGCTGGAAGACGGTGCCGCTGCCGGTGTTCAGGCTGGTTCTGGATGTGGTCCTGTCCCCGGGGAGAATGGCCTCAGCGCCGTGAGTGTCTATGTGCCTCCATCGTGGCGGCCGCACATGTCCAGACTTTTGATTCTTCTGTTGGTGGCTGTCCTGTGGACTGTATCACAGCAACCAGGCAAGCGTGTTTACATTTACTTTTATTTTCTAAGAAATTTTCTTTCTCCACTGCCCTCGAACACCAGCATTTGGCGAAGGCTACTGTGCGTTAGGGCGCGCAAGGAAAATCCCACGGAAGGTTTCGTCGGGCTGTGAGTGAAACACGCTCCTTTCCATTGCAGCTGACTTTATGTTTTCACATCTTGTCTCCTACTCCGGCCCGGTAACATCCTTCCAGTAAATGCCAGGACCCATGTGGTCTGAATCTGGGTATATTTTGCAAATTTTCCCAGTTGTGATTACTGGAAAACGTTTGATGACATGAAACGGTGAAAAATCAAACTAAATGATCAAGTGAGAATTTGTATATCCTGACTATAAAATATGGTTTCATTGGCAGACTTTCCTCTCATTTTCTTGAGCAGTTAGGTGGAGCAATGTGGACCTTGTTTTGAAAACCCCATGTTTTGAAGGGAAGTTCAGAAGTTGGATTTCAGGCTTTTTTTTTTCTTTTACCCCGAGGGGCTTTCCATCCTGTTTTCTTTTGACAAAAAAAAAGGAGATAAGAAATGAACACTCAAACCACCTGTCTTTTAAAAAACCTTCTTTCTCTGATTATCTCAATGGCTAACAGTTCAAGATAATTAGCAACCTTAGCTCCTGACCACAGAAACTCTATCTTTTCTGTAATTCTTGAACAAGTGAATGCATCACACACTCTTTGTTTAAATAATTCATGCTAAAGGAGAATATTACCTTAGGTATACAGAAAGCCTTCCTTCCCAAGAGCTATGAGGATGATATGTGTTAGAACAAGTCTTTCTGTCATAACGTGAAGACAGGGAACAGCTTTGTTCAAACTGATTATTCTCTGTTCCAGAGAACAACATTCCACAGAAATGTTCCCCTTTCCCAAGGGCACCTCTAAAATAGAGAATCATAACTTATTTATGTGTTCTGGAACTCTTAAACAGTCCCCAAAATATGCCTCTGACTGTCATGGACACATACGAAAGCACATTTCCCCTCTTCTGGTGCCATAGGATTAAAAAAATTTTTTTTTAAGTGTACCGTACAATTTTACTGTAACTGGGGTGCCTGGGTGGCTTAGTCGGTTAAGTGTCAACTTGCGGTTCAAGCCTGGCATCCAGATCTTCACTGATAGCAAGGAGCCTGCTTGGGATTCTCTCTCTCTCCCTCTTTCTGTCCCTTCCCCTGCTTATGCTCTCCCCCGCTCTCTCTCTTTCAAAATAAGTAAATAAACTTTAAAAACGCTAACTATACCACATCCCCAGTTGCCACAGTGTTTAGTGAAATTCTTTATATATTATTCGCACAATTCTCTCACATATAATAAAAGCATTATTAGCAATGATGTATTTGTGTAGCAATGTGTACGTGTCCAGGCCTTATGCTACATGCTTTCTTTGTATTTGCTCAATGAATCATCCAGATAGCCTTGTGTTATAGGTGCTCTTACTATCCCTATTTACAGATGAGAAATTGAGGCACAAAGAAGTCAACAGCTCCAAAGTCGCCAGCCAGTAAGGGGCAAACCTGCTGTGGGAACCCAGCCCAGCATCACCTCCCTACCGTCAGGAGTCTAAGTCTTCTGGAAGGGAGCTGCATGTATAGTTAGTTATCTTCACCAGCTCTGGCTTCTCACTATCCAGGCCAGACCTCCCACCTAGCAGTGCACAAGTGGGGACTCGAAGTCAGTGGGCATGTTCTCAGGAGCCGCAGGCAATTGGGCGGGCTTCTAGAATGTGGTCAGGTCAATGATTCCAGTGCCGTTGAGACCCCTTTACCATTCCATTCTGATTCTTTCCCTCTCCAGCACACTTCTGCTTGTATCAGGAGGTGCTGATGTGGCTCTGGGCATTCTTGGAGGGGGGTCCTATGGGGCAATGAAGGTGTGGATGCATTTAGCTTGGGCTTGGAGAAATGTGTGCATGTGGCTGGCAGTCAGCTCCGTGTCCCCTCCCTCTGTCATGTCCTCCACGTGCCTGATGCAGAGATGAGGGGTGGGAGGGCCACCCTGCTATGCACAGCCCTTGAAATCTGCCAGTAGTGGAGGAGAAAGATCTAGTCTGTGTAACTAACTAATCATGTGCTATCTCAGCTCAGGCATACATGAACGCTGATAGAAATGTTCCAAAATTTGAACGCTTTAGAAATTTTAGAAAATTTTGAAAAATTTAGAGATCCTAAAATTTTGCCTGGGATTCCATAACACACGTTATTGATAAAGATAATCAACTTGGATTAACAAGTGTTAATTAACAAGATATTACAAGTGTTACCGTATGGCGGGTCCAAGCGCATGTGAGCAAGACATATGGGAAATTATTCTAGGCAGGTAATTAACACAAGTGTTCCGTTGTGTTTCTTGAGTTGATCAGATAAGTAGTTTCTATCAGGTGTTTTTAAGTTTAAAATTTGTTGTGGTTTCTATCTAAATCTAAATAAATATTTATTTTCATGTTTGATTTTGTGCTGGAAATTTTGTATTCCTTTCCTTTCAAAAGCCCCTTGTATTATATAACTTCAGATGCTTTAAAAACGGGAAGTAGGCTTATGTGTGTGCTTAAAAATGGTGTATTTTACAGTGAATTAGGTTGAAGCGACTACAAGTCCATGAAAGATGTTTCTCCAAACTCATAATGGAGCCCTTCTTGCTGTCATGCTTACGTGAGCGAGTGTGTGTTCCCTTGTCTCTTCGGCAACCAGAAGCGTGTTCTAGTTTCCGAACAGAGACTTTCCAGCTGTCATGCATATTTGTGGGTATGTATACAAACACACGTGAGCCTTCTCTCCTCATCCTGTCCACTCAGCAGACATTTCGTGGGCACCTTCCAGAGCTGGTGTGCAGCAGGCCACCAGGTAGAGACAAAAAAATGGTAGGTGGTATCCTCGTGGGGGCTTCTGGTAGAGATGGGCCATGAATCTCAGGATCACACAGAAAGCTATGGCAGCCATGAGGGTCCTGGGGAAGAGAGGAGCCCATACTGAGGGGACCTGCCCTTCCTCTTTGTTCCTGTGCATTCCCATACTGCCTTTCCCTCTTGCTCTGGAGGAAGTTTCTAATTCCTGGAGCCCAGATCGCCTGATCCTCCATCTCTCTGTCTATCAGGCACACACACTCTCTCTCTCTACTTTTTTTCCTGCCTCTTTCTACCTCTTCCTGTTTTCTTTCAGGCTGACCTTTAAAAGCACTTCACTTGCTTTTAAACACCAGGGTTGTTTAGGGTTCAAGTACTCAGACAGTTGTAGGAAAGTTTTGATCTGGCCATAAGCAACCTTCACTTTGCTGTGTGACCTTAGGAAGGTCACCAAATAATCTTGACTCATAAAGGGGACAATCACATCTCCTTCCATGAACCATACTCTGAAGATTTCATTCCTTAAAATATATAATTATGCACTTTGAAAGGTTTAAAAATCTACCTATCTATGTATCTATGTATCTGTCATCGATCGTCTATCCATCCATCCATCCATCCATCCATCCATCCATCCATCCCTCCATCCATCCATATACTTACCATCTATCTATAAATATTGTATTTAGTGCTATCAAGGATATGCAAATAATTTTTCATTTGTTTCTTCTCAAATAATTTAAACAAAGAATGGTAAACTATATAGTTTGGGAAAATGAATGTGTATCACAAAAGTTTGGAAAAAGTGTTTCAGAACCCATGAACTTAATGATCTCAAACTATTAAAATGTGAAATATTCCAAAGGTCTGAACTCACCTCAAAGAACAAACTATTTAGGAAATTACCATAGGCATTGAGTGACCCCATCACCCCTGAACTGAGTTTCCCCTGGTGGTGTGATTTCAGCCATGTTGTATTATGTTTGATACCCAGAGTCCCTCTCTCTCCCTGGTTGTGAACTTTTTGAGGGCACAGAACTGAGTGTTGTTCCCTGTGTTTCGTCACTGTTACTCCTGAACTAATAAAAGTCTGCATATTTGAATGGACTCAGTTGGCCACTCCTAACATACCTCAAACTAGGAACTTTCCAGCATCTTTGTCTAGTTGTTCAATTATCTTGCTCTGGCTGCCATAACCAAATAGCATAGACTTGGGTTGAGGGGGGCAGGGAAGCTTAAACAACAGACATTCATTTTCTCCAGATCTGGAGGCCAGAAGTCCAAGATCGAGGTGCCAGAAAATTTGGTCTCTGGTGAGGACTTTCTTCCTGTCTGCCTGGCCATCTTGTCCCCATGTCCTCTCATGACCCCTTCTCGGTGAATGTGTAGAGAGCGAGAGAGTTCTTTGGTATCTCTTCTCGTAGGAACACTAATTCTATGGGGTCAGAGCCCCACGCTTATGAATTCATTAATTATTTCCTTCCATGAACCATCTCCTAGCCTCACTTGAGGTTAGGGCTTTGGATTTGGGGTGGGGAAGAAAGAAGCATTCAGTCCGTAATAGCTAAGTTGGCAGAATCAGACACAAAGTTGGATTTTCACATCAAGCTGAGACTTGCATGTGTGTCTCCAACTCCACTGCTCCTGGCACTTTGCTGGTACAAGCTGTTTTTCAAATCCCCCCAGTTTTATTCAGGTCAAAAAACCACTCAGAGGCAGAGCCATACATGGACCTTATCACTAATGGGGGTAGTCTCAGTCTGAGCATTTGACATTTTTCTCTATTATTCTTTTCTCGGTACAACCCTGGTCCTCTTCCCATCCTTAACCACAGACATACATTCCCAGGGGCCGCCATATGCCAATTTCAATGAGGGTGAAGACTACAGCTTCTCTCCAAGGTTGAACTGATGGAAAACACCTCCTCCTGGCACACAACTTAGAAGATGCCTTCCAAGAGCATTAATACCTGCATGGTTATTTTGCAATCACCTATCGGTTCCCTGGATTATGATCTACCAGGTTTCAGGGAGCCTTTCTCTTCTTCCCCTTGGTCCTTTCTGGCCTAAACACATTTGTGCCTTTAACAGGTTTGACCACCTGAAACCTGTCCCCTCTCCCAGCCCTCTGAGATGCACTGACACCAGTCATGCTGACCCCAGTGACTTCCCACTGTCAACTGTGGGCTCTAGGAACTGGCCACCCAGTCAGACACTGCTTCCCCTGCACAGACCTTTTAAAAATAAACAGTTTTCTTGCCTATTAGTCTGTGAATTGCATCTTCCTTAGCCTCTTGTGAGGGAGCTCACAAAAACCTTTCAAATCTAGAAAATGGTGCATGTCTAAAAATATTCTGTCTCCTGAGCTTCCCTCAGCCACTACTGTGTCAGCTTCAGAAGTTCAGTGATATATTAATTTTATAAAAAAAAAAAACCAGCATTCCCAATTTTTTCACTTTATTAAATCTATGTTGGGTTAAGATTTGACTTGATTTTCTTTCTTGTTAGTTTTCTCTTGCTCCCCTTGAGATTAGAGATCAAGACTAACCTTTCCACTGGACTCATGCTCATTTCAGACTCTCTTTTTTCCAGTATTCCATTCCTCACTGAATTTACAATTCTCAAACAAGCAGCAACACCTTTGGATGGCCTTTTTGGAGATTTGTAGAACAATTACCAGGGAATGCGTTGTTGGGCTTTAGAGTTTCTTCATCAAAGAACACCTGTACCCTAGATGGACATCTGGTCACCCAGCACACAGAGCTGGTGTGTCACAACCCTGCTGTTAAGATGAATCCTGTCCATGTTGATGAGAGCTTGTCCTGGAGTGAAATTAAAGAAGACTTGTTTGATTTCTTACCCAAGACATGACATTCACATTTCACTGTGGAAACTTTAAGTACTGGAGGCTGTTAAATTAGGAAATATCCATAAGCAAAGCTCAGATTACTTTCTCTGTGACCCACGTGTCTTGAATATGTATCCAGCAGGCTGTAACTCCCATGTGACGCTGCCTTGGGACAGGTGTGGGATGAGGATCATGGAATACCATCCCTCATGGTGGTGTCATTTTCTGGAATCCATCATGGATGCTACTTTGTGCCGGCAAGGCTGGAGCGGACCGAGGGCCAGACATAGAGCATGCTGGACTTCTCAAGGAGGAGCTGCTGTCTACACCCCCTTACCTGACAGCGTTCAGGCACAGGTCTCACAGGTTCTGAGGGTGAAGGTGAATCCTCAGTCAGGCCTGCTCCTCCCCTTCTCCCAGGTTGGATTTCTGCTTCTAAACTTGCCAAGAAGGGCACTGGCACCAGGAAGGCCCTGAGTGATGGTCTCAGCTTAGGGTTGACCAGGAAAACACATCACGTAAAGACATAAGGAAGTTGATCCTCTTGGAAGGTTTCTGAGAGAGGGCACCCCAGAGAGGATCAGATCTAATTTAGAGTGTATCTCATGTCCCCAACAAACAGGAGGACCTTCTGGTGAAGATGATCCCACCTCACTGTCATCCCAGATCTTATGATTGATCATAACACAGCTCCCTGATTGAAACGACCTACTGCAAGCAACTTTCTTTATTTCAACATGGGGAATACAGAGGTGAGGGGGCAGGGAAAGGAGAGGAAGCCAGAGGGGAGGAGGGCAACCATGGGGGACAAGAGAGGGAAAGACTGTGAAGTTTAAGAAGTAGACAATCCCTAAATGGTCACTGGGGAATTCTGAGGAGTGGAACATACTCAGTGATATCTGAGAGCTTCAGTCCTGGGCATTCATCCAATATTTCTTTTATTCCTATCAGCTTATGCCTGTTCCATGTGCAGCTCAGATATTCTGGACCATTCTTTCCATTGCTCACCATGAACAGCACTATCCTGTCTTAGTACCCTTCCCGCTGATCTGATCAAAATGCCAAGGGAGATAAACAGCAAGCCTTCTTAAATTCTAAAGAATATAATCTTTAATGAAAGAAACAAAACAAAACAGAGTACCTGGGTGGCTCAGTCAGTTTAGCGTCTAACTTAAGCTGAGGTTATGATCTTAGTTTGTGAGTCTGAGCCCCACATCAGACTCTGTGCTGACAGCTCAGAGCCTGGAGCCTGCTTTGGATTCTGTGTCTTCCTTGCTCTTTGTCCCTCCTCCACTCATGCTCTGTCTCTCAAAAATAAATAAATATTAAAACAATAAAAAAGTAGAAGGTATATAAATGATTTAGAACTACTGTTTATATAAGAGAGAAAATCAACCTATTTTCACATCTTTCTGGAACTGACAGACTAAATTTTCTTTAGCAATTTTATATGATGAGTTGATGGTATTTGAAATGCTAGATAAAAATAGTGAATTGTGTTTTCCATAGTTTGATTTGATTACCAAAGTGGAAATCAAGATGAGAGACACTTAAATTTTGAAGTATGGGCTGGGTTTTTGAACTTATCTAAATCAACTGGTGATAATGTATAGCATCATCTAATTTCTGAATTCTGATTTTTTAAACAAGTACAAAAATCTACGGAGTTTATATCATCTTTATGATTCAGAAATTTGTGCTCAGAGTCTTTAAACACAACAACCTCCTTTAAAAGCAAAATAACTACAGACCCTACAGAAATCCATCATGCCAGCCTGCACTGGCTAGTGTTTTATCTGTTTTCAGCCTTTGGTGTGTTTTGAGGAAAATAGACCTAAATAATTTCAACTTCACTTTTTTTTTAATCATTAAGGTATAATAACTCAACACTTTAAAAATCTTTGGAAAAATTACATAGAAGATGTAGAACTCTTACTTTGGGAACACAGGTATGATTTCTATCGTTTGTTTCCATGTTTGGGTCTATAACTGAGGAGCTTTTTGTACCTTCGACAGATATTATAAAAACAAAACAATTTATTGGTTTCTTGAAAGGCGTTCAGAAGCAGGTAATACATTTCCCAGAGAGAAAAACAGAGCAGCTGAAAGTCTTCATGCACTGAATAACATGAAAGAGTGATCCTTGGGTGGGTTTCCATCCTTGGTTTTTTCCCTACCTGCCTCCCTGAGGAGGAAGAACAAAGGAAAGCTGTTTCAGTTAGAATCTTTACAGCCACCTTTTCCAATTTTCTCCTCTATCCAGGTTACCTCCTTCCTGAGTACACCAGATGTTTCAGCAAAATATTTGTAATTTACCCTTATTTTTCAATCTTTGTTAAGTGCCCGATTTAATGAACATTTCCAAAGAATTATGCCTTAATTAGTTGCAGGTATGGGCAACAACAGTCCTTACAAGAAGAAGAGAATGACAAGCCCAAATTGTATAATTTCTACACAAATCTTATTAGTTACTCAGCACAGTAACGTTCAGTTAAAATGGGATTATTCTCCTTCAGCAGGCTAACCATTGCTAAAAAGAGGCCGTTTGTCTTCTTTAAGCAGAATGAGCGTTTTCTCAAGGGGTGCCTGGGTGGCTTAGTCGGTTGAGCTTCTGGGTTGAGCTTCCGACTTTTGCTTAGGTCATGATCTCGCGGTTCGTGGGTTCGAGCCCCGCGTCGGGCTCTGTGCTGACTGCCAGGTCAGAGCCTGGAGCCTGTTTCAGTCTGTGACTCCCTCTCTCTCTGACCCTCCCCTGCTCATGCTGTCTCTCTCTCTCTCATAGAAATAAATAAAAATTAAAAAAAAAAAAAAGAATGAGCGTTTTCTCTGTTTATGAGATTAACTGGCTTAAAACACCAGGTCTCATTTGTCCAAACTTAGAAGGGATGGAACGTGTCAATTAATTATGTTGTTGAATTATAACTGCCAAGATTTGAGGAAGGACACCCTCTTTTTCCTCCGGGGAAGGCCCACTAAGACTGGAACTCACAAGGAATTCTGGTCTCGGGAAAGGGAAGAACCAGAAACAGATTGTTTTTTCCGTGGAGGAAGGTTGAAGATCTAGGAAGCTGGGTGAGGAGAAGGAAGATAGGAAGCAAAGCCTATATGCGTGTCCTCTGCTCTATTTTCTAAACAAATTTGGGGCCACCAGATGATCTTTAACACAAGGTAATGATGATCTCTTTGAAAGTGTGTATGTGCTGTCTCCTCTCCGATCTCAAGAATTTATTTCCTTATACTTCTGTCTCCACAGAAGACACAAGGCACTTGAGAGAGCAGATCTTGACATGAACCACACTGTCATTTCACCCCCTACTCTGGGCACAATGGTGGAATGTGTATGATTTCCAATTGTGTGCGAACTTGCTAACGTCTTGCTGTCTTCTTTATCTTTAGATTATCTCTAGATTCTAGAATAAAAATGGGAAGTTCCCCTGCATGGAGAATCAGGACACTGCTTGAACAGAGGGAGTTGGATTTATGTATCATCATGAAAACATTTTCTAAAGAGCTCATAGTTATTAAAGGTGACGATGAGATTCTCAGCAGGAGTATGAAATTCACTTAGTTTTTTCCAGGTGACGTTAGGTCTGCAGAGACTGCGGCTGGAGAGGAGAGCACTCTCTGTGGGGAGTTGCTGAGCCAGGTTTGAACCTGTGCTTCTGTGGCACCTGCTGGGGTCCTCAGGGCACCCTCTCTTCTGTGTCAAATTAGGGAACTTCACCACTTTCTCTCAAAGTTAACTTCACACTCAAGAACTCCACCCTTTCACAAAACTTAGATTCCTTGAACTTCTAGCAAGGAAAGAAACAGAGGAAAGGGGGTAAAAATATTGAGGAGGTCACAGAGGAGAATGGTGTGTTTTGAGGTGCTGGGTGAAGGGGGTCCTGTGAGCTGTGGGGTTGCCTTGAATCCACTTTCTGAAGGGCTATTTGGGCACCGTTGCCTGGTTATCTTCCTGACAGGATTCTCCTTGTGACTTGATGTGGCCACCACCATCCTTCTCTCAGGGATGGATGAGATATGGCCACTAGGGAACACATGACCTCAGAGGGAACAAAGACCTCATAAGGAGCGTCTACTAGCAGGAAACAGGGAGTGACAGCAATTCTGAGGTGGAGGCGAGGGAGGAAATTGAAGGAGAAGAGAACTGTGGTTGGGCATTTGCTATCCTCACCACTCCTGACTTTTCTGAAGAAAGATGGCCTCCAAAACCACAACCATGATGAACAGCGGACTCTTCCTCCATCCCAAATTAAGCTCACAGCCATCACAATTCGAAAATCATAATTCAGCAAAGGCTTCTCTGTGCTCTACATTGAGACTCATTTTCAAAATATTAATAGAAGCTTTTCAAACTAGAGCTGACTGCTTACAATTCTGTGTATTGTGTAAGGCATAAGTTTACAAGGATTACGTTTGGACGTTATTTCTTCTCTGATGTTTTTGGTGCCTAGCCTTATGAACTCTGAAGCACCCAAAACACACACGTTTATCAAATGCCATCTTGTTTAAGTTCTGGCCCTGATTGCAGGGGTGAGGTGAGAGTTTCAAATGTTTCCCAAGAAAATGTATAACAAGCTGATTAATGAGAGAATAGCCATTTTAGCTATTCTATTTACAAAGTCATACCTACTTTAAAGATAAACCAAGTGTAATTCCAGAAAAATAATACTATTATGAATATTGCTTTAAAGACAATTTCCTTTTACATTAAATAGCTATAGTTGTTTAGTCAGAAAGCTCAAACATTTCTGCTATTCTTTACAAGCTGGGTGCCAGGAGACATTGTGAATGGAAATTTACATTATATATTTCAAATGGGTCCAAAAAAAGTACTTTATGTGGTGTTTCAATTTTATTTTGTTAAGAATGAAGTAGACTCTAAAAAGAAAAGTTGGATACATAAGCATGTGTGAGATCGTGTAGAATGGGTCTCTTTAAATACGAAGATTCTAGAAAACAATCCCAAGAAAGAAAATTGTAGTACAACACTTGTTTATTTCCCTCACTTTCTAAACTGACCACCAAATGTAGGTTCTTCATGGGATGCTTTGAAATTTTAATCTTTCATAGAATAGAGATGCTTAAAATCTAATTGAATTGGTCAGGGATGGAGTTTGGGCGACATTTATTAAAAACAAAAACAAAAACAAAACCCAAAACAAACAAACAAAAACCTCCCCAGATAATGTGCAGCCAGAGCTGATTACCTCTTTGATTGTCAATGGGCTCAAATGGGGGAGAACAGACCTCCCAGTGAAGGTTTAAGAAATTCTTCTTCTGGGACTCTCAGTGCTAATGGGCATCCAACCTTCTAATAGGAAGGAGGTCTCTTAAACATGCAGGCAGCCTGAGTGATCAGGGCAAACACAGATTAAAAAAAAAACTTAAAAAGTAATTATTTCATTACCTGTGGCTAAGAGCAGCTTAATCTTTATAACATGCCTCACTGTATATTTTTATTTTATTATGTTAATTTTGGCCACCATATTAAATGGGCTTTTTCAGTTTTTTAGTCAGTTAAAAATTATAGACACATGTGAAATTATACATATTTTATCTATACATGTGTGCCTATTATATATGTACATGCATATATATACACACATACAAACAGTTGGCTCTTGAACTTATGCATGATTTTTATTTTTTATTAATACAGGAAAAGACTATAAATGCAAATTTTCTCTTCCTTATGATTTTCTTAATAACACATTGTTTTCTCTAGCTTATTTTATTATAAGAATAAAGCATATAATGCATACAACATAAAAATACATGTGTTAGTTGACTTTCTGCTATTGGTAAGGTCAATAGCAAGCTATTAGGTAGGTTTTTTTTAGGGGGGGTTGTCAAAAGTTATATGTGGATATTCAACTGTAGAAGTCAGCGGCCCTAACCCCCGTGTTGTCCAACTGTGTATTGAACAGTTGAGAAGAGAGAAAGAGGTAATGGGGTCATGAATACTGAAACAGGAACTGCGGCTCTCACTCAGAAACAGAGTGGGTTTCCTGGGCCATGCATCTTCTGTGTTCCTGCCAACTGACAGTCAGTAGTTCATTCTAGAAAAGCCTTGTTTTATGCAAGACATGATATAATATGGTGTGTTGGAGAGATGAAAATAACTTAATAAGTTAACCTTCCACAGGACCTGATACCAACTCCTAGTAAATTAAAACCCTGATTGGCTTTTCTTCTCACAAATGTCCTATTGCCCGTAGAAATTTACGTAACACTCTACTGCATTCCAGAATCATCGTGAAGCGGGTGGGGCCGGTCTCAGCGGCCACTCAATCAGCCTTAGGATCTGCAGAACAAATGGGAGCTTGATAGGGGGGTTGCACAGAAGGCTGTCCAGTGTCACTCTGATGAAACTCTCCAGGGAGCTCTTACATCTTAGCACATCCGGGGGCACCGACAGTTGCGGCTCTGCAAAGAAGACTTGCACTAAACGCTTTCCTAAATGGTAGGATTTATTTCAATGCTCACATACAATTGCATGAGACAAACTATTTACATAAAACATAAGTACAAAAAATATAATACAATTTATACTGTACATAATCAGGATTCTCTTATTTCATCCCCCAAAAATGTCGGCAGATAGAGATGGTGTGGAGGGGATGCTATGGAAGGAAGATGGCACTCTTAGCAACACTCAGGGTCGTTCTTCATGAATTTGTTGTTTTGAAAAATAAGATGAATTGGTTTGGATTATAGAAACTGGCAATTCACCAAAAGCAGTGAGTGAGCACGGCATTCTCTCTTCTGGAATAACAGCTCATTGTATCTCATAAATCTGTTTGCTTTCCTCAATGTTGGGACCTGAAGCAGGTGTGAGTTGGTTCCTGCTGATTGGTGGGTAACCTCCCCCCCTCAGCCTGCCCCTTCCCAAATGCAGCAGTGGATGAAATCCCAGCCTGGGGTGTCACAGTTGGTATCTCGAACTGATTTTTGAATGCAATGTATCTGTCAGGTATCATTAAACAACATTCTTGGATCTAGTGCTAGACTGCTCTCTCCAGTGAGCATTTAAGACCGACAAATTGATGAGCAGAAAGCATAAATGTGAAGGCTATTGGAAATTTGTATTACACATTACTAAGGACAAGGTTTCAAAAGAAACCTTGAAAAACCAAATGTAAGGACAAAAAAAAAGCACACCCAAGGGCCCAGTGAAGACACACCTGCAATCCATGAGGAGTCCACCTGGGCAAGTGAAACTTCATTTTCTCGTTCAGGGGAAGGGAAAGGCAGTGCTAACTCATCTAAGAAGCTCCATTATGATTAATACATATTGTCTTTTAAAAACTAATTTTAAGGTCAGTAACTATCTGCGAATTTACCAAGGGCTAAAGTTGGCTTCGGAGAAGGTTTGGTGAGAAAGTGAAACAATCCCAAATGAGTTTATTTTGTATCACAAAACAGCAACAGCAAATTCACACAGAAGGAGGCATTTAACATTTCATAACATCTTCAAAAGTCACATCAAGGGGCATGACACACCGGCTTTTTTATACACTTTTGAAGAATCCTACAATGGACCAAGTTTGTGCATCTTCTTTGCAGATGATGGAGAGTTTCAGTGGTGACTATAGGTGCCTGGGCTGAAGGTTCATACTGTGCTTTCCTTCAAAGTGCAGAAGTTCAAGTTTGATTTTGGCCAACGGTCATGGTTTAAGAGAAAACACCTTTAGCAGAAAAAACACCGCTAATTTTCCTAACCCAAATTAAGGGTGCCAACTTTGTGAACTTGTGAAGCAGTTGTGACATTGACTTAAAAAACAAAACAAAATAACTCTAGGTGGTTCTCATTTCACTCAGAGTATCTGTGCCGGCTGCCACCAGCCTGATTTTCCTGTACTATGGACATGACTGAAAGGGGTCAGTAACTAAAACTCTAACTTCTATAGACAGCACATCGGGATCCCTACTACAGACCAAACACTAAGGTGTTTTACGGAAGATGCAGAAGTAAGGTGATGTCAGTTTCTGGAAGGCTGAGATACATTAGCCTGAACTCTGAGCACACCACTTCTGCCCATTGTGTGCCACATGCCCTACCCAGTGGGCAGAGACATCACATCTGACTATGATGTGCTCCTTGGTCATTTTCTATTCCTGAGTTCAAAGAAACGTGTAAGAAAGGTTTTCTTCAGAGTGTAGCCAATCAGTCTTCTGCTTTGAATCGGAACCAATAATATCCAGATTGAGATGACAAGTCATCATCTTAAACAAGGCACTGGCAACTTTTTACAGGAAATGAAACTATCTGCACTTACAGAGGATGGCCAACAATGCCTTCTTCTTAGCAACGTGACAGAAGGACTGTTCGGATTTTCCAGAATCCAGATTTTGCTCCCAGCTTGCATTTATCTAGCATTTGAACTATTTTGAACTACTGTCTGAACCACCGTTCACCTAACATTTGGACTATGTGGCCTTAAGTTGCCACAAAGCTGAAAAATAATAGGGTCATGGTCAAACTCGGCTTTCTTACTAAATATGATGAGATGGAGTGGATGGTATTGCTAGTCCAACATGTTGGTTTAGGAAATGCCACAGTGTGGTTTTCCATCTCTCCTTTGTTCCTTTCAGGTTTTTAAATGTCTTTGCTTAGCTCTCCTCATCAGGTCAATACAGTAAAACCTGTTTGCTTGAACAAAAATGGATTCTGACTCCGGTCATGGATAATAAGCTTGATTGTTTTCTACGGCAGACCTAATATAATTTTTTGCAAATACTAGGAGATGAACATGCTGTCAGGCTCAGCCTTTGGTTCTGATGATGCTCTAAGTCCCTGTGCAGCATAAGCTGTATTTTCAAGAGACAACAATCTCCATTCCTGATGCCTTTGTAACATGTACCAAATTTTTAATAATGCGACACACAACCTAAGAAAAAACTTTGATCCATCTGCTTCCTAAAATATGTATAACACGCCCTTAATATAGTCCATAAAAAAGGTGTATAGAATAGTCATTATAGAAATCCCTGCCAAAAACTCAACAATGCATCTTGTTCATTACTTGTCAATTTCCAAAGGGAAAATCAAGGATTCCAAAATGTATTTCCCCGTGTTTTATCAGGCTATCAGAACAGATAATATGATTACCTTTGTAGAGTTACAAAGCATCTTTAAATCAATTGTTATTAATGACCTCAATAGGGAAGAACAGCAGAAATAAATTCCACCATGGCTCCTGGCCTCCAAATCCTTTATCTCACATGGGGATACACTGCGAAGTAATTGGCATTTATTTTTGTGCATTTCTCAGGTCAGAATGGCTGTTACTTTATGTTCTTCTATTTCATTCCCACTGTCCAGAGAAGCAACGGGGCTCAGAATGGCTTTCTAGTTTCTCATAATAGGTAATCACAGGTAATCAAACTTGTGGATACTGTGTCAACACGTTATCACCAAGTCAACAGGAATGATGGTGACATAATGGAGCCATAGAAGGGATGGATGTATTGGACATGTGAACACATGAGAATTCCACTCTGCCTCATCCTATCCTAAAAAGAATAGCAGAAAGTTTGCATATGAGTTGATTTAGGTAATCATTTTAAGCCCCACTTTCGGGAACATTGCTTATTGGAGCCGGAGGCTTAGGGACAATCCTGTTCTGTGGAGAACGGCTGCTTTGAGGCGGAAGCGGTGGGCTGGATCCACCCTGGCCTCTGGCAAGGTGCCCCAGGGCCATCTTTAGAGACAGAAAAGCTAAATTTGGGGTCGCCCTCAAATGCCACGTAAGAAAACCCCAGTGGAGTGTAAAAGACATCCTGCCGAAGGTGGTTTGACGATGCTGCGGAAATGTTCGTGATTTATTCTAAAAGCAAGTAATTATCATAAAGAAGCATACGGATATTTGCGAATTCACGCACGATCAAGGCTGCACTTCCGGGGTGCACCGAGCAGCACCGAGACAAAATGACTGGCTGAGCGCAGACTCCCTACGTCCTTCAAAGTCGCCTCTGCTCTTCAGTTGCAGGCGCGTGCACCCCGTAGGTGGCTCTGGGGACCCGGCGCCCCCGGGGAAACGCTCCCCCTCGTGCGCTGGGGGCCCCGCGGCGTCGCCCTTGTGCGGACGGATACGGACACAGGGCGCCCCCGCCGGAAGCCCCGCTGTCTGCACGGTGGGTCCCCGAAGAGTCCCCGCCTCAGACCCCCAGGACCGCGCGGGCCCGGGCTCCCCACCTTCTCACGGCCCCTACTTTCCGCCCTTTCCCAGCGTCTCTTCTCTTTGGCATCGCTCCGCGAGGCAGTGGGGCCGGACCCCGTACCCCCCGGGCACGCGGGCGGCCCTTCCCGGGGACCCGGCTTCTCGGGGGTCAGGGACGCCCCGGTGCCCCCACCGCCCGCTCCTGCACGTGAGGCAGCACCCGGGTGAGCAGGCTCGGGGCGTCCCTCCCTGGAGGAGGGGGCTCAGGGCCCCCCTGGGGGCAGCACAGAAATGGACCCCCGACCAGGGGGGCAAAGGTTCAGGGCAGACTAGTCCCGTGACCGCGGGGCGCACCCGGCCCCAGGCTCTTCCCAGGTCCCAGGCCTGTGGCTCAGGGGAAGGGGGGTGGGGCGCTCAGTCCCCAGGGAAGGTCCCTGCTGTGCTGTCCTTCCTGCAGGACGCCGGTGACCCATCCGGTCTGGAGAAGGGACCCTGAGCAGCACTGCCCCTGGACTCACTTCCAAGGAATTTAAATGTGAGACTACAGCCAGTGTCCTAAGGTTACCCAGCCAAACTTCAACTGCATCCAGAAATAATCCTAGAGATTAAACTATGATTAACGTCATTTGAGGTTAGGTTCAGAGGGAGTGCAGCTTAAAAATATTAGTCTCTACCTGTGCTGCTTGGAAGGAAGGATCGAAGGAAGGAAAGAAGGAAGGAAGGGAGGGAGGGAGGGAGAAAGGAAAGAAGGGAAAACAGAAGACAGGAAAATAAAAGATAAAGACAGAAGGAAACAGTCATCCAGAAACTTACAAGAACACCCACAGAGGGGAATGAACCACACGCTCAGTCTCCAGGGAAGCTCCCTTAGGGAGGGTCCCCCGCACACCTGGTAGACACCACTGTGAAAGCCCACCTGGGCTCACACAACACACGAGGTGTGAACAGGAGGCACAGACACACGGATGCTGGAAAAGCAATGGTTACTCCACAGCTGATTAAAATTGAAATTCTGTGAAACAAGGAGACTGCGAGAGAGACAGGAGAGAGAGAGAGAGAGAGGCCAGAATAATTGGTCTTTCAGTAGAGTGTCGGGGAACAAAAATGAGGGCATTTCTTTGCAGTGATAATTCCAGGATGTATGTCATCAGCAAGGTGAAAATTCGGCGTGGAAAGCAGACGCCGTCACCAGTCACGGCATGACGCTGACTGAAGTCCAGCCTGGACGGCACTGAGAAAGCATTTCCAACCAGGTCTGCAGATGCTTTCTTGAAATATTAGTATCCTCTTCCCTTGGGGAAATGAAACGACCTTTTAAGCTTGGATAACACTCGGGAGACGGATTCAAAAAACAACTATAACTTGCTTCATGGTGAGAATAGCTTTCTTAAAGGAAAGTGATATTGCGATTTCGAAATCCAGGAACGAGGAGGAAACCACCGGACTGAATACGGACGTTGGCTCCGCGTGTCTCACAGCAGACAAGCAACACAGAAGAGGCAACACGAACGCCCCACTGGAAAGACCCAGAACATCATTCAGTTTCAGTCTACCAGACCTCTCTGAGACCACTTGCCACTTAAATTTGAATGATAGTAGGGTAGCTTCCAGAAACCAGGGTATATTGGAGTATTTTCAGTACAATGATATTCATTTCTAAATAGGGGATTTCCCCCAGTGCTTTCTGGAATTATTTCTTTTACATGGGATAGGATAAAAACACAAGTTGGTGTTCTTCGATGCCCGTGCTATGCATTTCACAAAACTGGCAAAAGGAACACGTTTTACTGACCACTTAGGTATCAGATGAACACTTTCAATCTTGCTCTTACTTTGGAAGATTATTCAGCCAACTGGCATGTATTATTTAGCAGTTGTTTAGAGTAATTTATCCTGCTTTTTGTCATTTCTGGAGACCTCTATGAATGGTATTATAACACCCTGAAATGCTTAGCAGTGATCAACGCTCAGAAAGAACCAGAGGGATCATTAAAAGCCTCACATCTCCACTTTCTTAAGATACATCTTGCAAGACTGTTGCCTCCATGCAGGGAGAAGGGGGAGGGGGGGCGGAGGAAGGCAGCACTGAGACAGAAGCCAAAGGCACCAGAACTGAATGTCTCCTCCCCACCTGACCTGGAGGCAGCCAAGGGCGGCTTGGGGAGCACTCCGCTATGTACAGCGCCGGGGTGCGGAAAGCCAGCTTTGCATGTCTGTAATGCTCTGGGAAGGGGCTGATGGCCATACGCTCGTTCTATCAGGAGACAGAAAATAGAAAGTTGCTTTTCATTAAATGTCAGGTCTTTCAATCCTTTCCACAACATGGAAGATTAAAAAAAAAGTTGGTTTCCATTACATTTCAGTATTTTTAATGCTTTCCCTCATTGGTGCCACGAATGTTTAAGGGTTTTCTTTGCAGGGACAGAGCAGATGTGGGGTATATCCAAGTGTTGAGCAAGTAATGGTTTTACAGATCGTCTCTTCAGGATGCTACTATGGATTGGACGGGTGGGATTCTGGGCGGGTGGGCTTCTAGGCCAGCTGCATGGCCAGGAGCTCCCAGGAGTGCTGTGAGATCCAGGAGACTGCGGCTGGCCTTGCAGCTCATCACGCAGAATGCTGGACCCTTCCTGGAGTCTGTGCATCTGGTCTGTACGCTCACCTCCACCGGGGTTTCACAGTAACTCCATCACGACCAGGGGAAGAGTGTGTCATACCTCATGCCATCGCTTTGGTGGATATAAGCCAGGGTGACTCCCTGTTCGTCTCTAGGCAGGAACCATTCCAAATCCAAACACACAAATTACTTCCAAGGATGCCACAGAATTATCCAGATTGGGAAGACGGGAGATCCATGGGAAATAACTATGGCCACATTCATCTTCTTCATTTTATCAAATACTTATAGACCTGACACTCCCTTATGGAGAACGGGGACTCTCAGCTGAAGTGTCTGTTTTCTTGAATTAAAACATCGTAAAGATTTATGTTTAAGAGCAGGAAGACATTCCTATTTCTAAAGACTCCTTCCCATGTGGGTGGTACATTTATTAAAAAGCTCAAGAAAACAAGTGACTTGTTAGGAAAAATGGACTGAACACAATAAAACAAAACAAAACGAAGCTTCACACCATGGCTCATTCAACAATGATCAAGCATTTAGACCAGATTTTCAAGACACCATATTTAGATCTGTGTTGCTTTTAAGGATGTCTGTTTTTGGCAGCAATGGGAAACTCGTGGCTTGAAATGCACTTGAAATGTATCCAAACTTCAACTGTGAAGCCTTGGAAACATGGGCAGTCACGGAGCACAGGCCTTGAGGAACTAGGGAATTACAAGAAGCCAAAAATATAACAGCTATTAGTACTCATCGTAATTGTTGAGATCTGTAAAGTAGGCATTAGAATAGGTCTTCCCAGTGAGATGCGGGTTGAAGTATTTGTTTCTTTCCTCTAGGATCAAGTTGTTTTTGTTAAATGCCTGTAAAAAGGAAAATAATTGAGAGAAAGATTGAAGAATACTCCATGAGCAGTATTTCAGAAAGAGAATATTACTAATGAGGGCGCATTTATGTTAAATTTGAACTCCCTTCTAAGCCTCCTTTATCTTAAAATGTGTTTTCTCACTTACTTGCTTCCTCACGTGATTTGCCTTCCTGAAGACATGCCTCATAACTAGAATGAGGTTCACAGTTTTGGTAAATAGATTTTGAGTAGTCTAAACCTTCAATAAACCTACAGCTCTAAGGACTTCAAATCCACGCTTTGAATGTTACGTCACTGTTTAAACAGCATTCTGATGATCATGGATACGTACACAGATAAGAGATTTCAAAGGAGGTTATTTAAGTAAATGCATGAAATTTCAAATGATTTCGTGGCTCGCCATTTTCTACACTAGTGAGCATGAGATGAGAAAACAGCCATTCTGAGTTGGCCCCCGGGCATTTGCCTACATGACGACCTTGATTGGAACCAGGGTCCACATGGTCACGCAAGGACCTGAGTTTAGGGTTCCCGCCATAAGTTCCTCCTTTGCTCTTCCCAGGGCACCTGTTCAAATAACCACTTAGAGCTGAGCCTGCAAAAAGTTAGTGACATCTGTCCCAACCACCTTGTAAGTAACAGGTGCCTGCTATCCTCTCTCTGTCTCCTTCCTGCTCACTGCTGACTGGGGATGGAGGATTGCCCTTCTCTGGGCTCCTGGGATGTGTAAGTAATAAACCTTGGAACTTGACTTCCTTTGGACGAGTGTATTGAAACTTTGCCTTCAGTCAAAACAAGCCTGGGGTGTCTACTTCCCCAAAGCGGGAGCTCGGATGCCAAGGGAGCTGCCTGCCGGTCCCGTGGGGATGGGGTGGCCTGTGCCTCCTCATTCCACAGGTCACAGCACACATATGCTTAATTTAATACACTGGCTATGTTTCTCCCAACACAGGCTACTGTAGCCACTCTGACACAGAAGCCCTTCCTTATTGAGTCATTAAAGGCACCTCTACTTCCAAAATGCCAAACTATGCCAGGTGGAGGGCAAATATTGAAAGAACTGAAATAAAGATGTAGGATGGTCGGCAGAGGCCAACTGTCCAGGACTGGTCTGGGAAAGGTATCAGAAGAAAGTTCCAGAAGGATCATTAGAGCTGCTCTCCTGCCCTCAGAGCAGTGAAATTTCTTATTTTCTTGAGTGGCTACTGGATCTTAAGTGAGAACGGAGGACCAGCTAACTTATCTTGAGACACTTGAAGTAACAGACAAGCTGATAGTTTGGAATCACATTTAGAGGAGCCCCATTCTTGGGTTCTGAAGGCTTGCTTGGAAGGGTCTTGCTCATAAAAGGAGCTTGTGTTCCTCCTCACACTCTGGGACCTCTGTTCTGAGATGGTGTGAGGGGTGTGTTATTAGTGCCTGGTGCTTCATTCCCAGCCCTAGCACAGGATTAGTACAAGGTGCTGAAGGGTTCTGGATCCTGGTGGTAAGCAAGGCCCATGGGTAAAAGTCAACTGGCTCTGTCTCTGGCCAAGTGCTGGAGAAGGGAGCCTCGCGGTGGGAGGGAAATAAGAGAGGACATGGTGGGTCCCAGGACACAAGACCTTACAAACAACTTGTAAGCGCTGAAGATTCCCACGTTCCCACATGGGGAGGAGATCAAATTTCAGAGGAAATCATCATTGCAGAGAGAAGGTAACCATGTTTTTCCTAAGAATGGTAAGGGAACCACCAACTTAACAGGAATATAAAAATGAGAATTTCCTTCATTCACATGGGTGGTGGGGCACATGGGGTGAAGTAGACAACATCTATCTCCTTCCAGTTACACCCCCGACCTCCTGTATGTTATCTCATTTAAACCTTACAAGAAAGATATGACAGTGCGTACTGCTATACCCATCTTAAAGACGAAGAAACCGAGGTTCAAAGAAGTAACTAACTTGTATTCCAAAACCTGATGCACAATGCCTCAAATAAAAACCACACTTATTTTGTCAGGCACCATTCAAGACATAGGAGAAAATGGAGCCTCAGTGATTGTGAATGACTAGCATTAAGTTTACCCAGTTGATGACTCATGAACTCAGTTCTTTCTGGTCCAGAGTGGATACCCTTTCCACTCCTTCTTCCCCAGAACTGGCCTCTATTTCTGGGTGGAACACTGAATTAATCACCCACTGGGGAAATTTAACAAGACGGTTCTCCCCACACCAGTCCCACAGCACTTTTATAGAGTGCAAAGCTGAAGAGACTTCATTGTGCACACACGTTATTTGAAGATAGTTTTTATACTAATGGGACAGTTTTTCTCAGGATCCCATCTTGGTGATTCCGGCAATGAACCTATATATTGGATTACCCAGCCCTGGTCTTCATTACCACTGCCTGGCATGTACACGTCCTCGGCCTGGAGTTCTCTTTGACAAGACCTATCTTTGAACACAGAAGGCACAGTGGAGGCAGAACTGGATGTTGGCCAATGACTCAATATTTCCCAGCATTTTATCCGTCGCTGTTTCTGTGTCCTATTTCTAACACACCTCCCGATATAGGACGCCATCTTGTTTTGCAGACAAAGGAAAGCTAAAAAGGCAGCCATCCTAAGGGCCCCCTGTTACCTGACCCTCCACTCTTTCACTGAAGCCAACAGCCCTGAGCCCAGCCAATAGCCCCCAGGGCCCTTCTTTGCACATCTATGTGCTGGTCCCTTACCTTGATGGCCTCCACAGAGTCATACTTGTCCAGTTTGTTAATATGGTTGGTTATGCTGGTGTTGAGAGGGGCGGGAGCGACGGGATGGATGACAGTGGCATCGTGGGACTGCTGCTGGTACCGCTGGCAGTAGGTGTAGACGAGTAGTGTCAGGAGGCAGCCCAGGATGGAGCTGCTCAGCCCCACGGCGATCATGTGGAACACGTTGAACTCTGGGAAGACAGCATCAGAAGTGATGCTACTTTGGAAAAGAACACGCCACTCAACAGCTCAGTGCACTCGGATGAAGGCAGAAAAGCAAAAGGAAAGGTCCCTGACCAATTCCAAACTTCAAGAAATCGCAGGACCTTCCTCTGAAATGTCGTGGCTGCCAAGACACTTCCCCACAGGAGGTTCAGCTTATTTTAAGTTAGTGCTCTTATGGATCACAATCGGGTTTTTGGACCTCCCCTTGCTACACTAGCAGAAGCATTTTTTTTTTCTTTAAAAGCTTGCACAAGTCTGTTTGTTTCAAGTGCGGCATGATCTCTGGTCTATGGGGTTTCTCGACAATATGTTTTCCATGCTCCTTTTTAAAAAAATATTTTATTTATTTTTGAGAAAGAGAGAGAGAAGGGAGGGTCAGAGAGAGAGGGAGACACAGAATCCAAAGACAGGCTCCAGGCTCTGAGCTAGCTGTCAGCACAGAGCCCGACGTGGGGCTCGAACCCACTAACCGTAAGGTCATAACCTGAGCTGAAGTCGGATGCTTAACCGACTAAGCCACCCAAGTGCCCCTCGATGCTCCTTAACAGGCAGAGGACTCCTGCCTATGGCCTGACCGTGTCCCACAAACAGAGCGAGAATGCACTTCCTGCTTCCAATTACTGCTCAAAATGACTATATATTGGAGACCTTATAAAGAAAATGGTTCACATCAAAGAAATAAAGGATTTGTGTCAAAGGAATAAAATGATCTTCTGATGGTCATGAAATGACCCTCCTTTACATATTTTTTTGTGTTAAAGTAGCATCTTTGGGTTATTTTCTTTGAGTTATGAAAACAAGATGTAGAAAAAATGAGTGGATGTGGATTTCTATCTCTAATAGGCGACTGGCTCGAGGGACATCAAGGTAACATAATTAACACCTTTGTAATGTCTGAGAAACAACCAAAAGAAAACATAGATGTTCATCATGTGTTGGTAAAATGCTGTGCAATGAGGGTTTCAGGACATTCAGGTCATAAAGGCATCTGAGTAATGCTCGTGAGGCTGGACTTAGAGAAAATCGGGTGAAGGACAACATGACCTTATTTTCTCTATGCTGTGCTGGTGCTCTGTGGCCAACTTCTTGCCTGCGGGTTCCTGGCCTCTGTCACCTGCACAGGGCACATCCCGAGGACTGGCTTTCAGCCACGGTGTCCCCTCCATCCACCACCAGGGGGCGCAGGGTCACCCATGCTCTTCCCAGATCTGTCCATCCTGCACTCAAATAGGACCATTCCAATGCCTGCGAGGCACACAGCAGACACCAGGTGAGTCCCAGGGTCACAGAGAGAGGCCACCAGGCTCTCAGGGAGAGAAGGCCTGCAATTTTGTCCCCAGGCCCTGGGGTGTGTGCCCCTCAACTACCTTGGCTCCTCCCTGAGGACTTTCAGAGTCACATTCACCTCAGCTGGGTCCACATACCCTCGCTGTGCCCACATCCTGACGTTTCCCTCTAGGCTGTGCCCTTTGCTGCTCTGCTCCCAGACGCCGCGCTCCGGGGACCCCTGAGAGGGGAGCTGCTTGCCCAAGTGAGCACAGAGCCTGGGTTCTCTGGGAGCCACAATCCACTCTCTCCTACCCGATTCCTAATGCAGGTGTCTATGTCTGCAGCACCAGGGGCCTGGAGAATCCAGGCGGGTGTTACTAGAATGTTCTACAGGTAATACCTATTCCCCAACATCCACCTGTTTTTTACTTCTTTATTCTTTAATCAGTGGCTTAACAAAATGGAAGCAAGTCATAACTCTCTGGCCTCTCGCGATTTTGTCTGAAGCCTCTAGAGCAGGCCACCCCCTATCTGGGACGGCTGGACAGAGCATGGAGGGGGCTTCCCGCCACAACCACCAGAAGCATCTACCATAACTTCGAGGCTGTGCTCAAGGTAAGCAAGAGCGGATTTCACACGTGGTGTCACTGTTTTATACTTTCGCCAACTGAACTCCCCAGGGTCAAAGTCATCTATGGGTAAGAGTACTTTCTGCTGCACGACCAGCCCTTCATTATAACACATGGTGCCCTCCATATGCAGGTGCTCCGTAATCAGTCATGTGACCCGGGCCTGCCGGTGCCCGGGGAAGGCTGGGCCAGCTGACATCATTATCAGGATTAGACAGTCTTTGTGTCTCATGCAAGTAAAAATAGCTAAATCGAAAAAGTTTCAACAGGCCTACATTTTTCTGCACTGGGAAAAATAGTGCCTTTTGAATCTCTTTTGAATTTGCTTAGTGTGGCCCTTTCTTCTGTTGTTTCTGGTCAGTAATGTTGGAATAGAAACCAACTACCCAGTTGGCTCAACTGGCTGATTTTCTGTACACGATTTGATGGATTTTTCTTCAAATGGGAAAAAACACATCTGCGTTGTCTTCCTAAACATCCCCAAACAGTCTGCTAGGTCATTCCTTTTACCTCTCAGCCCTACGGTCAGGTCCATAGGATCTCTAACTTGCCTAGCTTGGTGTGTCAATGTCAGTAGCCTGAAGATCTAAAAACTCAGTTCTGAATATGATAAGGCCTCTGTGATCTAATCAACAGCATTTCAAGATTGGATTCTGGGTTGGGCAGCCAGTTAGCTGACTCGGACACACAGAAGCAGCATTTTAAGATTGGGAGTGGGCTTTGCGCCACATTCTCTGAGGTGCTCAATGCCCCTGAAGATCTCCCTAACCCAGGGATGGCCACGGAAAATGGTTGTTAAACCTTCAGTAGGCACAGAGGGCCAGTCAACTCTGCAGAGACATCTGCCAGCTGACCCCAGGTTCTGTCTTGGCCTCCCAGAGGACGAGAATACTCCTTCAAACCTCTGCTTCACTCTTGGCCTACGCTGCCTCCAAGGACAGCAGGTGTCCCTGGGCCCCGGGTCCAGAGTGCCCAAGAGTATCGCTGACGAGGGCAGCTGTGGCTCCAGCCCCCAGACACAGTCCTCCCAGACACTCACTGCCAGGACCCTCTTCCTGTGGCCATCCAGGCTTAACGCTCACACTGAGATCACTCTGCCTGGGTTCAGACTCTGGCTCCGCTGTGGACTGCCTGGTGAACTTCACCCGTGGCCTCCTCTCTCCAACTCCTACTGACCCTAATGCAGATGACAGTACCTGGCTGCTACCCCTTTCCCAGGATTTACAAAACCAAAGTCTCTAGAAACGGAGTTTTCCTCCCTCTCCTGGCAGCAAAGCATGACCTGACCTGACCCGACCCTGTCAGGCTGCAGAATGAACGAGAACTGGAGGGGGAACGTTCGCACCTTCACTTTGTGCACATCTCACAACAGCATTGTTAATTCACAGAACACAGCCCTGGGCACTACAGCGCGTTATGTGATAGACACTGCATGCCCCGTACCCATCTGAAACCTGATGAATGCTGGACTCCAAACCCTTCTCTATCTGCAAGGTTCTACGTTAAAAGGAACTGTGGTCTGTGGTACCTCCATGAAAACACTTTGTGAGGATCAAAGGGGACACTTCTTGCCATTTAATTCAGTGGCATATAGTGACTGATCTAAAAATATTAAAGGATATTTACAGCTATGATTATTTTTATGGGAGCTGGTATATATGTATCCTCCAGCTGGGTCCCAAGTTAGTGACTGCCAGTCTGTGAACTCACTGAACTAACATAGGTCAGACACCAGACCGTGCATTTCACAGGCACTGGCGTCTTTTATGATATGACTCTTGGTTCCAGAAGGGCTGGGGCTCTTTGTGTCCCCATGATAAATTCCATGTCCCTCACAAAACTCAGAGTGGGTGGTCTGTGAAGATGATTGCATGAACAGATCGACGGCTAACCAAAACAGACAGAATGCAACAGATAGTGGACTCTTAATTAACAGTAAGTACATTCCTAAAACATACCCACGAAGCTCTAGATTCCATCTAAACACGAAGACCAAAGCCTGTGGCTGAGCCGTCCGCCCCCACCCCCCATCTCCTGCTGTGGAAAGGATTATGGTCAGAATGGGTTTTTATAGGTCACCAGCCACAGGTATGAATATGCCATCTTGGTGTGGATATTGGGTCGGTTTAGCAAAGGTGGACAGAGGGTGGGCTTTGATCAATGGACAGTCACCCCGTCCTGCTCAGATAAGTTAAACATAGAGAGCAAAGTCTAAATTTATCATGAACTGGAACCAGAGAATGTGATTTTTGTCATTCAGGTTTGCAGAAAGTTTAAAAAATACCTCTAGAGGTGTCGCTATAACCTATACCCCCTTATAATTTTGTCACTCCAGCACTCTGGAGGTTTGAGGCTGGCCACCATGTATCTGCACTGTTAACATCAACAAAATGCTGGAGTTGGGTTTTACTCATGAAAAAGTTAAGTATAGCTGATATCAAGATCACTTGTTCATAAAGCTTCTTAGCATCCACCAACCCTCCCCCCCATAAAAGTTTATTAAACCATAGAGCACTGGGCCCCCCTCAGAGAGGTTCTGATTCTACAGACTGAGGTGGGACCTGAGACCATGCATGCCTGTCATGTTCCGCGGTGATGCTGATGGTCCTGGTCAAGGTACTGCCCCTGAGAACCACTGATCCAGATGTCAAATATTGACCATTTGTAGTTATGCTACCAGAGTGGAAGGTGTTTGGATCAAGCGTTTCTCCAGTCTGTTTTTCTTGGCCCAAACATCATGAGAACCATACGGGAAGAGAAATGATTGGAAAATAACAGAAATCAATTAAAAACTAGTTTTAAAAAAAGTTTTAAAACATTAGTTAAAAAGAGGAACTTACCCCCACACCTCTTCTCTTCTACACTACTGGATCTTGCCACAGATACTTCTGGAAAAAAAATTAAATCATGATGGGTAAAGGGTGTTGGGAAGGAAGAAAACATTAATGATTCATTTACAAAATGTCTACATTTCGAGTTTCCTGTGAGTCCAAGTTCCAAAAGTGTTGATTAACTGTTAAAAAACAAATTACATGTGTTTCTTTGTTTTAACCAACCTGAGATGCATTTGGTCAAGGTCATCTAGGTCAGGAAGGAGTGAGATTCATTATCACAGAAAGAAAAGGCTATAGTCCTTTGGGTTGAAACTAAGGCACTAACTTCAAAATAAAGGCAAGTATGTGATGATTTTCCATTACCGTATATTTTGCCAGCTGTGAGCCCCACAGCGTCTGCCTTGGTGTTTCCCTCCGAACTCTGGCTGCATCACAGCCAGTGTTGTCAAATCCCTGCAGAGGGGGACCAATCCAGTGGAGCTCGGAGAAAACTGCCATAACAAGTAAAGTCCCCATTCAGAGCTCACTCATGCTCTTTGCCATGGCAGACATAAATACACAAATAAAATGCCAATGAGGGAACAGATCCCAAGGATGTTTTAAGCCACAAGGACCAAACACCATTTTAGAAGACTGGAAATGTGATTCTTTCCTGAATATTCACTGGGTTACAAAAATTAGCAATATGTCTATGGTTAAGAAGGAAAATGACACAAGAAACACTGCAGTTCTATACCATACATGATGGAGGTGCCTTATAAGATGAACGCTACTAATTTTCTGTAAAATATGATCACCTTTTCCATAAGTGGAAGAAAACAAGGTCATTACCTATTATTACCTTGTAAGAGGTTGCTCTCTGCTTTGGTCTACATCAGTCCTAAGGCCCCCCTGGGGACATGCACAAAATGATTTATAAGTATCTCAGACTGTGCCTACAGGGAACATGTGACAGATGATTTGCTACCATTGATAAATAACATCGATTTCACATGGAAAAGCCTGTTGCCTCAGGGCCAGCCAGTCTCGTCTCCAAGATGAGCACCGTGGTAGATTTCCATTTTCCCAAATGTATTAAGGTTGCAAAAGAATTGGCCCCTTTTCTCTGTACAAACACATGCACACAGCATGACATAAGCATTTAACCTAATGGTAAAATAACAAAATAATTTATCTTAAATTTTTCGAGCAAAATCTCCTCCCTGTGTTATAGTCAGTAAATTGTAAAAGACGTGTGCTCAAAAAAAAAAAATCTTAAAACTCATGACCTAAATTCAACCCCCACTTATCTGTAAATCTATTGTCTAATTATTTTGAAATTACAAGGGTTGACAGGATCGGCTCTGTTTCACCAAATATGACTTCTGAGGACAGATAACATTCCCACTCATGACTCATTTCCTCTCTACATGATGGGAATGATGTTGTTCACATTGATAAGCATCTCTGCTCTCACCTGGGATGAAATTGGAATCAAAGACACACGGCCGGCTCTCCGTGGTGTTTCCAGAACACTGGCTGCCCACAGGGAACAGAAGGATGCACTGGCGGGCACGGACCTGGACTCCAGACACGTCGCACTCAGACCAGTCTGACCACTCCGACCAGCTCTCTGCAATGACCGGAAGGGAATGGGACAACAGTGCCCACGGAGATCGATCAACCTGGAAGTCCTGGAGCTCACATACGTCACTTTCAATTTTCATATTACATTTTTAACGGGTCTGTGTGTACATAAGATGGACAACTAGCCTCTGACCACTCCAGGAAGTACATCACACATGGGCATGGATAAAAGGGCTGATATATCTTGGGGCGCCTGGGTGGCTCAGGCAGTTAGGCGTCCGACTTTGGCTCAGGTCACGATCTCACGGTTCATGGGTTCAAGCCCCACATCGGGCTCTGTGCTAACAGCTCAGAGCCTGGACCCTGTTTCAAATTCTCTGTCTCCCTCTCTCTCTGACCCTCCCCTGCTCGCGCTCTCTATCTCCCAAAAATAAATAAAACATTAAAAAAAAAAAGGGCTGATATATCTTGATCAAAAATCAAATATGCTTAAAACACATTTTCTAGAACCCGTGTTATTTTGCTGCTTTAAAGTCACTGTATTAGACACTCAGTAAGCTAATTCATGAGGTCCAGCTGTGCAGACATGGTCAGTGATTAGGGGGGAGAAATCACCAGTGCAGACACCATTTCCCCCCTGGCACTGCTCCCCAGTGAAGACCAGCCCTCAAAGGCTTTCCTGCAAAATTCCTACAGGGCTCAGAGCTCAAGCAAGAGAAACGACAATGTGCGAACACTGTGTTTACTGTTGCCTGCGTGCAGAAGGTCGGAGCACGCATCTTGAGTTAAGGCCCAAAGCTGAGTGATGAAAGGTCACTTCACCTCAAAGTGGAAAATTTGCTCGGATCTGTTAAATTCGCCCAGGCTTACAGATGTGTGAAAAGAGAGGAGTGACACTTATATTTTAAGTAAGGGGGGTTAAAAATAATAATAAAAAAAAGAACTCTCAGTATTATTTGAAAAAAATTAAACACAATAAAAAGATAATGTTTCTATGCAGTTTGCTTTTTTCTTCTTTTTAGATTTCAGTATCATCTTTGGATTATAGGGGAGGTTTGGAAATCAAACATGTGCTTTGGTTCACTGTAAAGAGATGACATTTTTCCTCAAAAATGTATCAAGCGCCAGATTTGGGGATGACTGAGACTCTGGTTTCTAGGCACTTTTCTGTATAAATGGAACCTTCCAGAAAGACCTGCAGGAGCAAGTTAACAACAAAAAGGATGAGCATTTCAATGTCAAAGTTAGACTCAGAGGAGAGCGTCTCATTCATTCCTAATGGGCCTGTTGGGTGTGGAGGCTTTTGCAGTGCATCCACTGGGCACCTGTGCTGGCCAGCCTTGGAGCCTGCCTGCCCCGTCCCCCACACCTGAGGCCGAGTCCTTCACAAGGGCTCTCCTTGCTCCCCACTCTGATTTTCAGGTCCCACTACCAGGTTAAACCTTTTAATAATACATGGTGATAACCTGCTTCTGTTACAAGCTGTGACACTATGACACGGTGGCAGCTATCTGAATGCAGGACAGTGTGGTGTGTGTCACTTCAAGGAGAATAGCGAGGGACTGAGGTGTCCCTCTTTCAGTATTTGCCGTCATGGGCTACCGTCAATTTCACCGTTTCTAAATCAATCGAGGCAAGCGGCGAGTCTGCCCAGAGTCGTGGAACCTTCCAGGCCGCTCACCGGGGCAGGGCTGCGTGTTGCAGAGAGCTTCCTCCGTATGCAGCCCCAGGCAGATGTCTCCTCCGTAGGCCGGCGCTGGGTTTGTGCACGAGCGGGTCCTCATGTAGTGTCCACCGCCACAGGTCGCTGAGCACTTTGACCAGGGGGACCAGCAAGACCACACGCCATCCACTGGGAAGGGACACAAAGGCCTATCACTGCTGAACTCCTCGCCTGACCAGCCTGACGCGGCTGCAGACGGGGCGCGCACCGCGGGAAGGCATCTGCGCACCCCCAACCGCTCCCAGGGCTGCCCGGCCTCTTCCTCCTGGCAAAGAAACCACTTTTGCGTATCTCCCCCTCTGCTTTCTCAGTTCCTCTTACCTGCTCTATCAGGCAGTATTTCCAAGCATATAATGTGCAAGCATGTAGACAGCTGGGCAGTGCTATGTATGTAATACCAAGTCCCTGTTCTGGGAAGGACCGTGAACCACATTCTGTGGTCATGACCGGGGAGGCCAGTGAGCGCTCACGTTTGCTAACCACAGAGTCGACCGACAGCCGAGGATCAGCAGCCGCAGACACAGGCTTCCTTACTAACTGCGTTACGACATGCTCGTGACAGCGGGATAGAGAAAAGCTAACGGGTCCTGGCAGGAACTGTGAAGGATGCTTCTAGATGGGGGCACCCAGCAACCGAACTAAGCACAAACCATGTGGGCTTGGGACAGGAGACTAAAGACAGGAATCCTAGGATCTGCAGCCAGACTTCAGATGATAACGCAGGTGAGTTTTCAGCATGACCATGAGCCACAACTGGCCCCATGTCTGCAGGTAGCTCAGAGCATGACTTGTCCTCCCCAGGCTGGGCTCCTGATGCCTGGGCCTGGGCCTCCGGAACGGAGGAGTCAGCGGCCCGCCTCCTCGGGGACCTCAGGGCTCTCGCCTTGCGTTGGCTGCTGTGGCTAACACACGTCACCCAGCTTCGGTCTGGGACACTGTCCTATCTGACCCGCTGTTTACCTAATTCCTGAAGGATCTCCCTCCTGCCAGGCAGCCCCAGTTTTTTCTGAGTCGCACAGTAAAGCTGCGAGACTTTGTGAACCGGCTAAGGCCATGACTGTCACCAGTGGGCAGAAACAACCATAACCACAGCTAACTAAAAAGCTGATGACAGATTCACTATGATCACACGTAGAGGGTTTCATAGGTCACGTTCTCTGTATCCTAAAGAAGAAAAAACAAAACAAAAAACCAAGCAAACAAACAGAAGCTACCATGAAAAGCAACGCCAGCATCATTCAGGACCCATGGTTGTTTTGCCTACAATCACATTGTTTGTGTTTTAATACACCCACCATGATTTAATATGTCTTTATGGAGTAATATTTTTCTTTAGATACAGGCATAGGTAAAATTTTTTTTTTGAGAAACATAAGAGGAATTTCATTAAAAAAAATTTTTTTAATGTTTATTTTTGAGAGAGACAGACAGAGCATGAGGGGATGAGTGGCAGAGAGAGAGAGGGGGCGACACAGAGGCTGAAGCAGGCTCCAGGCTCTGAGCTGTCCGCACAGAGCCCGACACGGGGCTCGAACCCACAAACCATGAGACCATGACCTGAGCCGCAGCCGAACACTTAACTGACTGAGCCACCCAGGCGCCCCATGTTTCTCATGATAGACCTGCTGGCCAATGGGCAACAGGTATATGAAACAATGTTCCAGATCACTAATTATCAGGGAAATGCAATTCAAAACCACAGTAAGACCTCACCTCACCCCTGCCAGGATGGAGTTGATAAAAAGGATGACAAGTAGATAATGATGTGCGTGAGGACGTAGAGAAATTAGAACCCTTGCACACTGTTGGTGCAAACGCAAACTGGTGCAGCCACAGGGGAAAGCACCACGGTGGTTCCTCAAAAAATGAAAACCAGGCTACTGTGTGTCCCGCTTCTGGGCAGAGCTCCCCGAAAGGATTGACACCAAGATATCTAAAAGCTACCTGCATTCCCCTGTCCACTGAACATTATTCACAATTCTTGTGGCTTGTGGCTCTTCCACGAGGCAACAATGCGTTGCTGTGGTGCGCTGAGTCTGTAGTTAGCAGGACTGCCTTGTGCGGTCTGACCAGCACTGCATTAACAGTACAGTCATTTAATAAAGATTTGTTACGCCTTTGTTATCTCATGTGGGTGGCTCTCGTGTGAAATATTCTTACCACAATAAAAAACAAAAGAGGTTAAACATTTTAAAAACAAACCAAAGATTAAGTGCTTTCAATCACAATCATTTTATAATCATGCAGGATCTAACAGTTACACATATCAGGGAGTCGATGAGCTCCTAAGTACAACCTACATTGTGTTATTTCGAATACTATTCGCTCCTATAACATGTCAACCACTATGCTAAATATCATCGGATCTCATCTAATAAATGCTGTGCACCCCATACACACCAACTGTCCTCTGGGTATCGTGAAAATCTCCCCCGGCACAGGACTGTTTGCTGTTTGATAGAGAGAATGTCGTTCTTGCTCGAAATGTGAACAGTTCGGGGGAACATTTGTAACAGAACCCAGTTGCTAGAGCATTCCCACTTGTCAGTTTAAGCCACAAGATCACATCGAACCTCTACCACTTGCCATTACAACTGCATTGCCTTGAGGGATAGTTAAGAGTTGGGCAAATAGATGCTTCCTGTACAAAGGGAAATCAAAGGAAAATCCCAGCCACTTCATTCCATCAGGTAGTTGCCCTGGTCTGTCACTGTCCGATGCCCCCAGACCAATTCGACCCTGCCCCTGGCTTCTGCCATCTCAGCCTCGTGCTGACATTACAGATCTCAACCTTCTGCTGGGAGCAGTGACTCGGGTTAAGGGGGATGGTGCTTTGTACTGGATGAAAAATGATACTGAGTATTGAAATGCCATTTCATATTAGGAAGGCTCACGTATTTCCAAAATAGAAATTACAGAGTATTAAAGAACTCCACGACGTAGCCTTCGCTGCCAGGGATCATGCAGAACCTGGTTTGGAAACAGGTACTTGGAAGCCAAGAAAATCGCAGAAACATAGCCACCCTGCTAGGCATGCGTGCTGGGGGAACTGGGCCCGGCTGAGCGCATGACATCTTCTTTTTCTGCTATACAAACTTGGCTGGCCTAACAAAACAACTATACTAGTGGAAATAATAACTCGCTCACTATTGCCCCTTGTCCTCACTGCCAGCATGGGGGGTATTCTAGAAATGTAAGACCGAAGTGCAGAGGGATTAGGGGACAGAGGGAATGCGTGGGGAGTGGGCCTAGTGGGCTGAGCCCAGGACTGGGCACAAAGTAGGGTTTCCCGTAACTCCTGTCCTGTTGCTAAAACTCCTGTGGGAATCTCCTCCTGGCCAAGAAAGGCCAGCTCATTGGAAGATCAGACAAATATATGAAAGCTCAGATGCCACATTTTTTGCAAGGAGCAAAGCAATTAATTATAGGGAATTGATTTTAAGCAAATGAGATGTATAGATTATGTAAACTTCATAGAAGAGAATGACAATTCGTGTTCCAGCTGAATCTTCCACCCACTACATAAGAATGGTGGTCACAGGAAGTACAATTACTAGTGATCTAAAGAGCAGAGCAAAATGAAATGATTAATGTCTGAGTGTCAGGCATCCTGTGGGCTGTTGGAGACATAAAGCCCTATATTTATAGTTCTCCAGGACGTAGGCGTGTTTGACATTAATTTTTCAGTGTCCTTACTGGAGCCACACAGGTCTTCACAGTAGGACTGCTGTGCTCTGGGCTCCTCCAGGGACCCCTGGGCAGAAGTTTCTTGCACAAGCTGCCCTTACTCCAATCCTCAGGGCTCCTTCTGGACAGAAGTTATGTCTCATGATCCTTTTGTGTCATCTGTGCTTTACAGAACAAAGCGTAGGTTCAAGGACTTCATGAAGAGAAAGGCACAGTGTTCTCAGCTCATCATGGGTGTCTAACACATTATCTATAGAACACACATCCGCCCCAACTCATCATTTTGATTCAGAGTCTGCCCTTCCATTAGATTCTCACTCAGCGTCCCTCCTCCCTCATCCTTATGGTTTTCATAAATATACATAGAATCTTACTTGAATATGAATAGCGCTTAGTAACAAAGAACTACCTGTTGACTCCACGAATCCTTAGCTCTGAAATAAACATGGGTTGACAAAAGGAGTGAAGAAAGACCAAGATATTTCTCAGTGTTGGAGGAAAATTACGTAGGTGAAGTTACTACCAGATCAACCCACACAAGGGGAGAAAGGATCATTGCAACATGATCTCGACTCTTTAACCTTTTTGCAGTTTATTATACAAACTGGAATTGGGAGATCAAATTTTTCATTGACTGATGTAAAGCATTTTCCATTCATCTAGCCTTTGATTTTCAAATTTAATCATAATGAGAAAACTTATTTTTAAATAAGATATAGTGCTCATTTGTAGCTGTTCTTTATGGACCCAATAGAACAAAGGAGGAGTAAATTCACAGGGAGGAGAGTGTCCTAAATGAGGTAAAAATAGCTGGATGAGCAGCTTGGCACCAACATTCCTGCTTCCAACCCCTCCTTGCCAAGCTCCATCCTATCGTGTGTTTAGGAATTTTCTAGAAGGTGGGAGAGAGGATGGACATTTGCCCAACTCAGTCCCCCCTGAACTTCCTCATTCCCAAGTGGAAAGTCACAGAAGCCCCTCTGAATAATTCCACAACCCTCTGGAATTTTGTCTTTCAGAAAGAAAATGAGGATGGAGCTATTTCAAGACATTAAGGTTATGAATACATGATACTGGCTTGACCATCAAATTGACCAAAATAAAAACAGCCCCCAAATCATGTTAAGGGATGTCTCTGAGACGAGTCTGAGCCTTACACTCAAGGACCAAAGTGGCATCCAAACATTTGCAAGCTTGTTGACAGTGATGAGTGCTCGTGTCTGGATGCTGGGGAGGCGTGGGTGGACGGAGGCGTCCTGGCATTCCCTTGTCGCCCTCCCTGTTCAGTTTATAACATGGATCCTGATCTAATGATGTCACCAACGAACACTCTCCCAGCTCTGAGAAGGAATCCTACTCTCTGTGCTGGGGCTGTGGGAAAGAACTGGCTCTGTGACCTTTCCCACCCCCTCAGCATCACTTAGTTGGGAGAGATGAGTGGCTGAAGGGAAAAGTCTCTGGACGCTGGAGAAATACAGGCAGAGACAGCCCAAGAGCAGTGGAATAGCCATAGCAACAAGGGCATTATTGGGATTCTCAGCTATAAAGCTGAGAACTATGTGTTTTCAGTTTAATGTACATTTATTCAACCAGCCATTCAACTATCTATCCATCCACCAACTCATCCACCACCCATCCATCTATCAGCCCTTCACCTATCTGTTCATCTTCCAATCCACCCATCACCCATTCACCCTCCCGCCTATCCACCCATCCACCATCTATCCATTATTCATCGATCCATCCACCCACCTATCTATCCAACACCAATTCACCCAGCACCCATCCATCATCTATCCATCCATCTATTCGTCCAGTCATCCATCCAACAAGTGTTCACTGAGCACGGCTGGGAGCCAGTTCCTTGCTTAAGGAACTTAGAAACTTATTTGTACCTGCCGAAAAAGATGCTATGCTCGCAGCCTTCTGTAGTTTGGAAGGCACTGTACCCGGTGTTTGGAAAGGGCCCTCCCCCACCCCATTTCTGCTTGTCTAGTTGGCCACCTCCTCTCTGTACCCTCAGGTCCCAGTTCAGGGGCCACCTGATCGGTTTGCCACCATGATTCCAGCTCAATGGGTCCTTGGCTGATGTCGTCACTACATCTTGCCACACGCCCAATAGCCAGTGACCATAATGGGTTGACATTTTTCCCAGGGTAACTCCTCACTGAACTCTAGGTTCCTTTCTGCCCTGGACCATATCACTGTGCCCACAGGGAATCCTGTGGATGGTGCACATGGATAGGTGGGCTGTCCAGAAATGTTTGCTGACACAGTTGAAGGAAGGAAGGAAGGAAGGAAGGAAGGGAGGAAGGAGGGAGGGAAGGAAGGAAGGAAGGGAGGAAGGAGGGAGGGAAGGAGGGAAGGAAAGAAGACCAAGTAACTATGGGCTTGTTTTCTAATCGTTCTATGAATCACTGAGAGCTGTTTTGCAGGTGCCAGGCCTGTGCTGGGAGCCGGGGACAAGGCAGGGAGCAGGTCCATCACAGAAGTCCCTGCTGTCCTGGAGCCTTCACTCAACGGAGCCAAAGGCAGCACACACAGCCCAGGCAGTGCCCGAGTGGCTGTGTGGCGTCGACAACAGACTCTGACCATGGGAGCATCAGCTGCAAGCAAGTCAGGTGCTGGAGCCACATCCTGAGCTGCGGCAGGGGGGACACAGAGAGGCCGGAGCAGGGACTACGACAGACGGTGCTCAGAGCTGTGTCTGCACACGGCATCCTGTCTGGGAGGACGGAGGCTCTTTAAGCTCATTTGTTAACCCCGTGATTGCTTCGTTTGGGAGTTGGTGGAATGAGACACCAGATCTCAGGACGCAGACAACACAGCTTCTGTAGGCCTCTGGGGAGGAAGAGTATGTTTAGAGAACTGAACTCAGCTCAAAGTGGAGGGCTGCTGACCGAGGACATGAGCGGCTGGTTGTCTGCCACCTGGTGGGTCGTTCTTAATACCTGTAGCCCTGGGGGAGGAGTCTGTGGTATGAAGAGGAGGGAGGCGGCCCCAGGACTGCTGGGCGCATCAGTTTGGGAGGAGGCCAGCCTCCAGTTTCGAAGACATAACATATCTCTCGAAGCCACGACGAGGGCCGACTTCTCCATCAGGCACAAGGCCTAGGGCCCAGGACCTTTGTTGGGGCTCATGTGAATGTTTTAGTTGCATTTAAATAAGGAGCCTGGGTGGCCCAGTCACTTAAGCATCTCTTGGTCTGGGCTCCGGTCATGGTCTCATGGTCAGCTCTGCGAGGATGGCTCAGAGCCTGCTTGGGATTCCCTCTTCCTCTCTCTCTGCCCCCGTGCTCCCATGCTCTTTCTCTCTCTCAAAATAAATAAACATTTAAAAAAAAAACAGAAATAAATGAATATAATCCAGCCTAGGTTATATCTGTCTTTATACCACTGCAGTTCGAAAATATAATCTGTGATTTTTACATAGGTATCGTCTCAAGCATAAAACTGAGGAAACTGAGCAAGCCTCCTAAACCTTGAAGAAGGTCTTCAAAGGCCCTCGATCTTTTAGACGTTTTCCAGATGACTCAACCCACTCACCTGGGCAGGGCAGAATGTTGCATTCCTGGTATTCCAGGGAGGGACCCAGGCAAGGCAAGCCCCCATACTTGGGCTCGGGGTTGTTGCAAACCCGCTTCCGGTGCCGGATGCCCCTGCTGCAGTCGCGGCTGCACTGGGACCACGACGTCCAGGCTGACCACGCCCCGTTGACGGTGTGGGCCGAGTATCTCCCGGCACGCAGGAAATCACCAGAAAGGCCTGCCAAGGAAATGGCCCAAGTGTGATTTTATTAGACGTCCTTAGAGGAAGCACAGTGCAAACTAACTTTCATTCTGCATCAGCTGCCTGCTTCGTTTTTAGAACTACAGTCTCCAAATCGGCTGAATACTTTTTAAGCTGCAAAAGCCGAACAACTGCAGGCGAATGATAATCACCAATCACTCAAATTTCTTCCTCTGCGGCTGCTATTATAGAGGATGCAGCTGAGAACTAGGTTTGTAAACGTGGTGACTTCCTTACACAAGGAACAGGCCTTGGGTTTTGTGGGTCACTTATTTTCCTGAGAAACTTCTTCCCAAGAAAACACCACTTTCTCACTTCCTGCGGGAATGCTGCAACAAAACCAGGCTGTCCGGGTCGAGGAGATCGTCACCACTGGGGACATCCATTTGGAGAAATGGAAGCATGATTCAGACATGTTACTAAACCCATTCCTTTATCCGTGAGCCTTTCCCAAGTGAATTAACACTGGAGAAGGTTCCAGAGTTAATTCGGAGTTAACTGCTTCATAGGCCACGGAGACACGGGTCTGTTCAAGAACCATGCAAGGGGCAGAGCTCGTGACCTGGCACTGGACACATCCGTGAATGAGCTTGCCCAGTGGCCACGCTCCCATGAGGTTCAGCCCACGCTAACCAGCAAGTGTGTTTCCCCAGGGACAAATGGGGTGCTAAGGGCAGTATAGTAGTGAGAAAATGTCTCGTGTTAGGAACGGGCTCTGACTATGTACCGTGTGTCTGCTCTGCTCTGAGCACTCTGCACTGGGGAAGTCATTCAGTTAGGCACACTCAAAATGCCTGTTGGCTTTGGTGAAAATGGCTGCTCGCTTACAATATTAAAAATATTCAGTAATTCTCTCAGATGCTGGCAATGTGAAGCGGGTTTTAACCAAAACTCTGAGGACGCCACGAAGTTCCTGAAAGGTGTGACAAGGAAAATGTACTAACAGTATTAACAGCTTGCTGCCAAGCTCTTCTGTTGTTAAGAACTCCGGCTCCGAAACCTAGGTAGGAGGCTCTTTTGAGAAAATGGATCAGAAATGTCTTTCTGTGATGAGCCGTCACTCTGAGGTTAATCAATACAGAAACAACTATGCACAAACAAGCCTCATGTTGGGCGGTCAGAGGCAAAGAAGTCCAATATTGTATTTTCAAGATGTCAATACCCAAATGTGTAGATGGTCATTAGAACCAGAAGCCCCGAAGACACAAGGCAGGTGAAGTACTTTTTAAGCCTTGCCCACGATATGCTTTTAGAGGAAATATGGGGTATCTTTTGTAAATGTGTATCAAACTTGCTTTTAGTTTATATTATCACTGAAAAGAAACATCAGCTCTGGTTTTATTATATATCTGAGAATGAAAGGGTTAGAAAATAGATGTTCAGAAAAGACAATGACATTCCTGTGGGGACACACTGCCATTCACTGTCTCTTTTTCACTTAGATGTCATAAGAAGTAAGACAATTTACCGCCTTCTCAAAAATGAGAAAAGAAGTGAATGACTTGGGGACACGGTTGCCAGATTTTGCAAATAAAATAGAGGAAGCCCAGTGAAATCTGAATTTCAGATGAACAAGAAGTAATATTTTAGGGTAAGTATATCCCAAATGTTGCATGGGTCATACTTATCCAAAAAAAATTCATGGGGCACACTTATATTTAAAAAATTCTGCAAAATAACTGAAATTCATCTTTAACTGGGGATTTTGTATTTTATGTCATAGTGCTAATGTGACATCAAGGCTCATCCCTTGTGGAATGTAGATCTTACAAATGGGACCCCAGTTCTCTCTTGATGTTCCATCATATATCTTTACTTCTTACAGCAGAGTTCACAGAATATGAGTTAATATGATTTTGCTTGATTTTCTACATGTAGGGTATTTGCTTTATGTAAATTGTTGACTTATTTGCACAAAAGTTTTCTCTAAAGCAGACTTTTTTTCCCTCAAGAAATAATGAACAAACTTATATATAGTTGGTGAACTACACTGAGCAGGAAGGTTTGGGGTCAGGAAATAGTTAATGTCATAACGTACAACCAACCAGGTGTGGCTCTTGATGGTGATTGCCAGGCCTCCGCCCCTGATGTTCAGAGGCTCCCTGGAGGAGGCATGGACATTCGTGACCAGTGTGCCGCTGGTGGCCCTCACTTGGAACCTCTCGGGAGCCACTTCCCTCTGGCAGTGCAGGAGGCCGTTTATCGCACCCCCATGAATTTATCCCATCCACATCAGCCCAACATGGCGACCGCCTCTGTAGTTCATCACGGCCACCCACTCTGGGTCTAAGGAGCCTTCTCTAAAAGTGACGCTGATGGTGATTGTGCTTCCTCTGCCACGTTCATGTTGGGACAATACACTCAAAAGGTGGAACCCTACACACAAAAGTGCTGAGAGATGTCCCAGGTGCAAGATATTACCATCGCCGTTCTCATGCCATCATGCTCTGAGAGCCTTCTGTGAACACCTATTTCCTTTTCCCTATTGGACAGATTTGGTGAAAGGAGATGAGAAGGACAGAAGTGATGAATCAGAAACCAGAAATGAAGCTCTCTGGGAAGGCCAGGCTGCAGTAGAGACAGCTGAGCTCCAGGGGGAGCAAGTGAGTTGTCAGAGGAGAGTTGCCCACTCAGCTTGGGGGCCAGGTGGAGGGTGCCTCTTTATGTCTCTCTTGGAGCTTTCCTTTCCGCTATGAATATGGTACTGAAGAGATTAAAAGGGCAGAGCAGTTTCAAAGACTATTAAAGGATCCTCACAGGCTGAACTTTATAGCAGAAAGATCCTTCTCTAGACAGAAGCACAGAGATGCACTTTCTTTGTCTGTATGCAGTTTGGGGATAATCAGAGGAAAAGCTTATTTGCCGCTTACATTTAGTACCAGAGGATTCATGGAAGACCATTGAGCCTTCCTCCACGTATTTTCTGATACTGAATAAATCTCCCCCAAACTGTTCTGGACCTGGTACGAAGACAGTGCTATTCTCAGGGCTGAATTCACAGGACCACCTCAATACAGAACTCTTTCCCATCAGTTTGCTACAAAAGGCATTTGTGCATTTGTGGGATTGCTGGTGTAGGTTGCTGAGGGGAAAATAATCAAAAGGCAAAGAGCCCCTTGCTCAGCTGTGACCTTAGAGACAGGCTCACCGGCCCGTCTGTGGGAGTCGATCAGTCCGGGGAGGGGCGGGGTGGCGGCTCACCGTCTGTAGAGCAGCCGCTGGTGCCGTCACTGGAACAATACCGCATCTCGATTCTCTGTCTTCCCACTTCCAGCAGATTGGGGTCCGGCAGGCGGGCTTTGCAAGTGTAGCGGAATCGCTGCTCATAGTGGCCCCCGTTGTCTGAGATGTTGACCGGCGTCCAGGGCGTCCAGGGTGTGGTCTTCTTCAGCTCGGGGCATGGGTTGATATTGCAGGGTTGGTACTCCTGGTGGAGAAAGGGTGGGGGGGCAGGTGCTTATTGCAAGGCATAAACTGAGTCCAGGGCTGCCTCCCTTTAATGAAAGACAGGACTCTCTAAAACTTCACATCCTGACACCCACCCACTACTCGACAAAGTGACAAACGCATTTCTGTTAAATTGGGCAGTTGAGAGCATGTCCAGGGTTCAGGTCAAGCACAGAAGGAATCTGCACAGGGGTGCCTGGGTGGCTCAGTTGGCTAAGCGTCCGACTCTTGATCTCGGCTTAGGTCAGAGATCAAGATCCAATCTCAGATTGGAGAGATGGAGCCCCACACCCGGCTTTGCGCTGACAGCACAGAGCCTGCTTAGGATTCTGTCTCTCTCTGTCTCTCTCTCTCTCAAAATAAAATAAACTTTAAAACAAAAGAAGGAATCTGCACAGTTTATCCTGTGTCAACACAGAGAATGAGACAGTAAGTGTAACCGTATGTGGATAAGAATAATGATCCCATAAAAATCATCTTCCTTCTTTCACCAGATAAATAACCAAAACTGCTGATTATTCCAATGTTAAGCTTAGCTGTTTTTTTAAAAACAGCTTAATGTTTAAATGATGAAACCCAAAATTTTTTGGACAACATAATGCTCAGTGAGATTTAATGAGTATTTTAAGCTCTGGGATCACAGATTCTAAGCATCAGAGTAGTGGAGTATCCAAATAAAACACACAATATGTAATAACTTTGTTAAAAAAATATTTGTTTATTTATTTATTGACAGAGTGTGTGAGTGGGGGAGGGGCAGAGAGAGGGAGGGACAGAGGATCCGAAGCAGGCTCTGCAATGACAGCACAGAGCCCAATGAGGAGCTCCAGCTCACAAACGGTGAGATCATGACCTGAGCCAAAGTCGGACGCTTAACCGACTGAGCCACCCAGGCACCCCTGTAATAACTTCTAGAGTGTAAGTTTCACAGCTTTTCCCCATTGATACACCCATGGCATTTCTGTCTCCCTCCTTTCCCTCACTACCAGACACCTCCCTTGTAAGCACAGACTACATATGAAGGTCTGGCAATGGGACATGGGGTGTGCTGGTGGGGGCGGGGTGGAATTCACAACTACAATTATTAAAATTCTTCAAGATTGATTTGTCCATAATTCTAAGCATAAAAAGTGCCACATATGAGGGGTACAGAGGACTGAGGACACAGCACTACCTTAATGTTCCTTCATTTTACAATAAAGGCTATTTCAATAAAGGCTATTGAGGAAAACTCACAATATTTAATGCACCCAGTTATGGCCATACTTTAAAAATCATTTTTATCAATGTTAAACACATGCATAAAACAAGTGTTAAATAGCCCTCTCAGTTTTCTTATGAAAAAGAGAACCACTCTATCTTTCTCCATATCGTTTTTTTAATGCTTATTTATTTTTTTGAGACAGAAAGAGAGAGAATAGGGGCAGGGCAGAAAGAGAGGGAGACAGAATCAGAAGCAGGCTCCAGGCTTTGAACTGTCAGCACGGGCCCCGACGCAGGGCTTGAACTCACGAACTGAAATGCAAGATCATGATCTGAGCCGAAGTTGGACACTTAAAACAACTGAGTCACCCAGGCGCCTCTCCCCCATATCTTTTAGTTGAATATTTTCATATGTATCCCACAGATGTAACAAGTAGAATTTTCCAGGATTAGGCACTAGCTATTAACTATGCATTATGGAAAAAAGAGGGTTTGGCCCTTTACTCCCCCGCCCCCCCATGTGTCTAGAACATTGTTGAGGACTTCCCATCTCCTAGTATCTGATGCGATGATGCTGTTCTTTCGGTTAGATCAAGATCCAGTGTTTTCACTTCTAACTAGGCAAATACCATCCACAACCAAATGGGTGATAAACTGATGGGCTGCTGTGTCTTATCCAGGTCCCTTGCACACCAGTGTTTTGGTGATGATTGTATAGATTCTGTGAATTCACCATTAATTCATCCCTCTTCCCTTCAGTCAGGGATTCAGACCCAGTAAGAACTGCCTTTCTTGCTTTATGCCTTGAAAAAATACACCTTTAATACGATATTAGAGAGTTTCCAGTAGAAGAGAAAGTAGCCAGGTGTGCCCGCACTGCCAGCTCTCTCTGGAAGCCTATTAAAATACCTACCTTGTCATGATTCTAATTGTTCTAACTGCTTTTCTTGACTCATAACCCATGTTTTAAAGAATTTTATAAGCAATACTCAGGAGCTCTTCATGTTTGTGACATCATAGGCCTTCAGCAGAGAATCTGGAAAGTGCTTCTCCGACTTAATACTTTCTGGCCATTCCTTCCCCGCCCACTCTGGTGTTCCTCATTTCCACACCAACACACCCGGAAGACAGATGACTTCATTTTCTTTTGTTTATAGCATCTTTTATTATGGTATTATTTGAATGTCACTCCCAAAATGAAAAAATAGCGCCAAGGAATGCCATCAACCCAATCGTGTGAAAAACTAGACAGAACCTGCGTGAGCCCTCTCGTTTTCTCTCTTGTCTGAGGTCTTTGAGGCTTACAGCGTGACAGCACTGCCATCCCCAGATTGAAAATGCCACATGCCACTGTCATCCCCTTCATCAGTCTGGACCAGCCTGGCTGGGCAAGGGTCCAGGCTCCTTGCTGAAACGGACTCAGAACATATGTGGTTTATGGACCCCTGCTACAAAATGCAGGTCTTTAAGCCTTAATTAGTTCAACATCACCTATAAAACAGTAAGATCCCACATCTTAATAAATAAACGTACAGGATGCTCCCAATAACTCTTAGCTTCTGTATGCTAGAAATTTCAGATTTTCTATGGAGGTGAAGTTTCATTTTTGAAATACATGACTAGCAAATATATTTAAAAGCTGGCTCAAGTGGCTGAGGTGGTCTCTGTGTGCTGGTGACACATTCAGTGGGGAAAGGGGTCATGTTCCCCTGAGATGGGCCCAGCTCCCAGATAAAGATCAATCCAGGCTTCTTAGACCTAGTCTCTGATAACAAGGTTTGTTCTTCTGTTCATTGTCCCTTCATCATATGAAGTTTACCATGAGACTCAGAACTTCTTTTTCCACCTTCCTTTTGAGGTTTGATTACGACACATTCATTTAACATATCAAATTATGAAGTGCTGAGAAATGGTTATGACCAGTTTTATATTACTGGCCAAAATTATCAAGTGATTCAGTTCAAGGGGGAGTAGTTCTATGGCTTAGTTGAATCTGCATGCTACAACCTGGTGAGGAACCCCTACGATAACTACCTGGCCCTCAATGGAATGTGAACGGCATTACCTTTGATGCTAAAAATTGGAAATGTTTTCCAAGACATTTCGGGCAGCTAATGACTATTACTTGACACATAGGGTTCTTGATATTCTGGTGGAAATTATCAGGTAAAAATGGTTACTAAAATCAGTCCCACTTCTGGGTATATATCTGAAGAAACTGAAATCAGGGTCTTAGAGTGATGTCTACACTCCCATGTGTATTGCAGCACTACTCAGAGTAGTCAAATACGGAGACAAACTAAGTGTGCATCAAAGATGAATGGATAAATAAGACGTGGTATGCTGTGTGGATATCATATGTAATATACAATACAATGGATAATACACAATATATACTAGAATATATACTATTATTCAGCCATAAAAGGGAAGGAACTCCCCTGACAGATCCAGGCTTTTATGACTCTGGTTAGATTATTTGGGTCTTAGGAGGCTCTCAAGGCTTGGCCAGTGATAAAAGTTATCACTGGAGAGACTTCATTGTAGAACATTCTATGGTCTTCCTTAAGAAAAAAGGAGGAACACAGTTACTAGGTTGTCAGCCATCCTATATTTAAATCAAATTCTTCTACAGACACACACCAGCAGTGTCACGGTACCCCATGTGACAGGAACACAACATGTGAAGGAACACAGAACCCAGGCTGCAAGGTCTTCCCCACTTTCTCCCATGACAGGGCTTTCATGTGTGTGTCACAAGGTGGTAATAAGGGTCAACTGAAATCATTAATATGCAAACACTTTGTAAACCATGAGAAGCTATATGAAAGTGAGATTTTGTTATTACTCTACAGGCAAACCAAGGTCTAACATGGATATTCTGTCCCATTTCACGTTTCTTGACTGCAAGCCACTGAGAAAATCCTCAGGCAAAGAACTGATCCCCAAAGCTGAGGATTGTTTTGATTTATTCCACCAAACGGATCAGTCCAATATGACCATTTAGAATGGAAATCTCTTATTTGGTCCCTAAAAACCCCCTGCAATAAGGCTAAAGAAAAATTGAATGATATTTTCTGTACAAAGAAAAGAAGGAACAAATGGGAAGGTTCAGAGGGCCTCTCTCTTGCCAGAGTAGCTTAGACCCTCAGAAAATATTTGTCGATATTTCGATCTTCAGTTTCTTTCAGTTCCACTACTGTCCGCTAGTGTCACAACACTACCATAAGCTTTAAGGGCTGTAAGGTCAGCAAAGCCTCATTGGAGAACAGCAGGTACATTTGGGTAGAAGGCTGCGTACCCAGCAGCGAGATATCAGCACCTCTGGGAGAAGAAGCCAGGGGAGCAAGCTGGACCATGGAACAAGCAGGAACACAGAAACCAATGGGCCCCCAATGCTGTTTGGACATGACTGAATCAAAGATATTCTGAAGCCTTGGGGGGTGGGGGTACAGAGGAAACAGCACATAAAAGCCTATCTTGGAGTCAAAACCCCGGTGTGACAATGACCTACTAAACACAAAATCCACCACTTTCGACACTTGGATGGACCTTGAGGGCATTAAGTTATGTGAAATGAGTTGTACAAAGAAAGACAAATTCTGCATGATATCACTTCTATGTAGCATCTAGAAAGGACAGGCTCAGGGAACCTGGGTGACTCAGCCGGTTGAGTGTCTGACTCTTGATTTCAGCTCAGGTCATGGTCTCACAGTTTTGTGGGTTCGAGCCCCACATTGGGCTCTGCACTGAACCTGCAGAGCTTGCTTGGGATTCTCTTTCTCTCTCTCTCTCTCTATCCCTCCCCTGCTCATGCTTTCTCGGTCTCTCTCAAAATGAATACATTATTTAAAAAAAACTATTTAAAACATCAAAAAATAAAAAAGACAAAAGACAGACTCAGAGTGACATAGTGGTGGTTACCAGGGGTTGGGGAAATGGGGAAATGGGGAGATACCAGTCAAAGGGTACAAACTTCTGGTCATGAGGTTAACAAGTTTGGGGATCTAATGAATAACATGGCGATTATGGGTAATATTGTATCACATAACTGAAGATGGCTAAAAAAGTGGATCTTAGATGTTGTCACCTCAAAACAGAAGAGGTAGCTATGTAACCAGATGGAGGTGGTAGTTTAGCGCTATGGTGGTAATTATTTTTCAATAATAGATGTATCATATCAACATGAGGTATCCATTAAACTGATACAAAGTTAGTTATTTCTGGAAAAAAAATAAAGCTGGGAAAACATAAAAGTAAATAAAGGAAATAGCTGATGCAAGGAAAAACAGAAATAAATGGTCAAGAACAACTAAGAAAAATAAATCAAGAATGCTTACTAAAGCCATATTACACAATTCTCCAGATATGTGCCCTCATATACTCTCTGTCCCAGTCAACGCTGAAAGAATTATGCACATAAAGTCTAACCCAACAGCTAGGAGGCACCGACAGAAATGGCCCCTGGGGTCCATCCTCTCCTCCCGTCTGAATCGGCTCTTTTGTTAGTTCAGGCCATCATCACCTCTGTGAGCCCTGGTTCACAGAATTAAAGCACAAATGTCATGGAAGTTTGTCTACTTCTAAGCCTGCTTCCACGAGTAGATAGGACTTTTGTCGTGTTTACTTTATATTACCAGTCTTAAGTGTTGTGGTTTTTTTGGTGAGCAGACACCTCATATTGATCAATTCACAAATAAGCGCATTCTGAGGGAATATGCATAAATTTGGGGAGCACATTTCGGTGGTGAAGAGGGGCTCTGTGTATTGTTGCTTATTCTTCCTTTGAAAACCACTACAATATCTATATTCCATAGGTTGAAAGTAAAATAGATGGTGACAATTCAAGCAAAATTTTGATAGCATGTGCTCAGCACAAAGTAAGAAAATTACCCTTAAAGTCATTTTATGAATAGCTGAGGATATGAACTGAATTTATTCTCATATGGAATATGCACGGTTTTCATATGCATTTATCAAGTTCTCTTCCAGCAACGAACGCTGTCTGGCTGAGACAGAAAGTCATTCTGCACAAAACAAATAAGGAAGAAATGCAGTCTGGCTTGCCAAGGACCACAGCGTTAAAGCTCGTGCACAGCAGTAGGTCTGTGATCCTTGACCCCTGTGGCAATGAGAATACAGATTGACGGAAGTCCTGGAGATGAGCTTCGCGGTACCCAGTAAGGAAGAGAAGTAAGCACGAGATGATGGATTCAAAATTCTGTGGCCACAGAATGACTTCTGCTTCTAACCAAGATGGAGGAACAGAAACGGGATTAACCCTCTCACCAAACAAACAAACAAACAAAACAAACAAAAAAACTAAAAAATGTATGAAACAACAGTTCTTAAAACCCTGGACACCAGGTAATGAAGGACAGTGACTGCCAAGTGATGGGATACATGAGGTAAGTCCCATAGCTGACCCAGCCTACAACCTTGATGAGGTCTCCAGGCTGTGGTGGAGGAAGGAGAAGCCCAGGCACACAGACTAGGGATTGAGGAGACAAAGCTGAGAGGTAGAGGAAGCCAAAGGGGCTAGAGTTCTCAGGAGAGATGCACAAAGAAAACTCCAGTATTATGCAGAGATATCACCCCAAGCACTCAGTTGGGTACCAATCAGTGAATGCACCTGAGGAAACCACACGGGTGGGGAAAGATTCGCCTGCAAAGATCAAAGGGAACAGAGTACATCACTCACACAGCGCCAGGCATAGTGCTCGCACCTCAGAGCAAGAGTGAACACCCTTACAATTCACTGGGCATCCGTTAGATACTAAGAAGCGTCTTGCCTCCACAGTGGGAAAAAGCACCCCAAAGTTCTGTTCTGATCTCAACAAACAAAGCCTAAGAAAAAGCCAAAATGATCATACTCATTTCACCTAAATTGATCATGTCCCAACAGAGAGCTTTAGCAGAATTTCAGAAACACAAAAGTGTCCTCTTTACAAAAAAGAAAAAAAAATCACAATGCCTCACACCTAATCTATAATAACCAGATACACAAAGGAGCTTCTGGAAAACATAAGCTATTATGGGATGAAAAATCAGCCAATGGAAATTGGCACAGAAATGACACAGGTGACAGAATTTGTAGTCAAGAACATCAAAAACAGGGGGCGCCTGGGTGGCTTAGTTGGTTAAGCGTCCGACTTTCACTTAGGTCATGATCTTGCGGTTCGTGGGTTCAAGCCCCGCATCGGGCTCTGTGCTGACTGCCAGCTCAGAGCCTGGAGCCTGTTTCGGATTCTGTGTCTCCCTCTCTCTCTGACCCTCCGCTGCTCGCGCTGTCTCTCTCTCTCCTAGAAATAAATAAAACATTAAAAAAAAAAAAGAATATCAAAAACAGTTATGATAACTGTATTTCATGTGTTCAAGAAGCTAGAAGTAGACTGAACACAGGAAGCAGAGACATGGAAGATAAAAAGAAGAAATAAACTCAACTACACACAGTATTTCCAGGTACGTGAAAAGGAGAGATCACATCTCAAATCATCTGAGGTTGACTTTAATCTGAAATCAGAACCAGACAGACATTACAAGGAATGAAAACTGCATGTGACTATGTCACATGAACTTCGACACAAAAATGCTTGATGATATTTTAATAAGAAAAACTCCTATCTGCATGAAAAGGTTACTTCCCAGGATTAAGTGGTGATGATGTCAGGCGTGCAAGGTTGCATTAACATTTGAAATGTGATCAGTGTAATTCACCATTTATTAACAGTCTAGAAAGTAAACTTATAAGATCATTTCAAAAGACGCAAATATATTACTTGATAAGATCCAACATTCATGCCATATAGAAACTCTCCATCAACTGTGAAAAAAAATAAACTTCCCACACCTGATAAAGGACATGTATTAAAAATATACAAGCGACATTTTACTTAATGGTTAAAGCCTGCATGCTTTCTTCTTAAGATCAGAAACAAAGCAAGGATATCTGCCCCTATCATTTCTAGTCAATATTATACTGACAATTCCACCTTGTACAGCTAGGAAACAAAAAGAATTACAAGTCATCTATAACAGAAAAAAGAAGTAACTATCTTTTTATGCACAAACATTGTGATTGTGTATGTAGAAAATACTGCAGAATCTACCACAAAGCTACTAGAAGTAACATTAATTTACCAAGGCTTCAGAATAAAGGATCAACATAAAATATTAATTTCATTCATATGTACTAGCAATGGGAAATCAGAAATTAAGAGAACACCATTTACAGGGGTGCCTGGGTGGTTCAGTTGGTTAAGCGTCTGACTTTGGCTCAGGTCATGATGCTATGGTTCATCGGTTCGAGCCCCAGGTCGGGCTCTGTGCTGACAGCTCAGAGCCTGGAGCCTGCTTCAGATTCTGTGTCTCCCTCTCTCTCTGCTCCTCCCCCACTCATACTCTGTCTCTCTGTCTCTGTCTTTCTCTCTGTCTCTCTCTCTCAAAAATAAACATTAAAAAAAATTTTTTTTAAAAGAATGCCATTTACAGTATCATCAAAAATATGAAATACTTAGAATACATCTCACAAGTTATGTGCATGACTTGTACATTAAAGGAAACCAAACCTCCTAAATGATGTACAGAATCAATGCAATCTTAATCGCAATTCTAGAAGGCTTTTGGAGGGGGTAAAAATTGACAAGCTGGTTCTAAAATTCATACAGAAATAAAAAATATCAAGAATATTGAAAACATTTTGTAAAGGAAGAACAAAGCTAGAGGACTTCAACTTGACTTCAAGATTCATAGAACTATAATAACCAACATGCCATGGTGTCAGAATCAAGATAGAACGCTGAGCAAAGGAATTCTAGACTCGAAAGTCCAGAAATAGACTTGAATATATGATTTATTTGGTTTTGATAAGGAAGCAAAAGCAATTAAATATCCATATGCAAAAAGAAAACCTTTGACCAATAACTTGCCACTTCTTTGATAATAAATTCCAATGCACCATAGACCAATTATCTAAGACCATAAATCTTCCAGAAGAAAAACCTAGAAGAATCCCTCTGTGAGCTGCGGTTAGGCAAAGATTCAATGCCAAAAACATTATTCCTATAAGAAAAACAATGACAATTTGAATTGTTAAACATCAAGAACTGCTTTCCTTTGAGAGACACCGTGAAGAGAAAGAGACACAAGCCACACTTGCGTGTGTGAGAAAAAAGAGTTGCAAATCAAAGATTCAGATCCATTACATACTTAAAAAATGAAAACTCAACATTAAAAGAACTTAATATAAAAATTGTCAAGTGATGGAAATAGACATTTCACATGATAAGATATATAGGTGACCAAAAAAAGCATATATAAAGCTGCTCAACACCATTTGTTGGGAAAAAGAAATGAAAACCGTAAGGAAACTACCAGACACTATTAGAATGGCTGAATTAATCATAAACCCCAAACTTGACCCCATGAGTGCTGGTGAGCTTACAGAGCACCAAGAACCCCTCTCTTACCCTGCTGGTAGAAATGTAAAATGGCACAACCCCTTCAAAACCATTTGACACTTTCCTAAAAAATTAAACAGACGTTTACCATGTGACCTTGCCATCTCCTCCCTAGATATTTACCCAAGACAAAAGAAAGCATATGTCCAGGGTGCCTGGGTGGCTTAGTCGGTTAAGCGTCCGACTTTCGCTTAGGTCATGATCTCACGGTTTGTGGGTTCGAGCCCCGCGTCGGGCTCTGTGCTGACTGCCAGCTCAGAGCCTGGAGCCTGTTTCAGTCTGTGACTCCTCTCTCTCTGACCCTTCCCTGCTCACGCTGTCTCTCTCTCTCTCCTAGAAATAAATAAAGCATTAAAAAGAAAGAAAGAAAGAAAGCGTATGTCCACACAAATACTGGTACACAAATATTCTTCAAAGCTCTCCTGGTGTTAGCTCAAAATAGAAACAACCCTTATGCCTACCAGCAGGTGAATGTCTAAATAAACCATCTTCTATCAGATAATGGAATATTACTCTATAATAAGAAGAAATGAACTGTTGATGTGTGTGACATAGAGGAATCTGAAACTAATGCTCAGTGAATGAAGCCAGCGGGACAAGTGACACTGTATAATTCCATTCACGTAAAATGATGGAACATGAAAACTGGGGAGTCAGAAAGATCAGTGGTCACCTGGGATCGGCGACATGAAGGAGGGAAGAGTGACTAAAGGGAGGAAGGAAACTTGCAGGCTGATAGGCATGTTCATTATATTGAGGGCGCCCACAGTCTCACGGATGTGCACATTTGCCAAAACTTGTCAAATTTTATACTTACACACACAGTGTATTATATGCCAATCATACCTCAATAAAACAATTAAAAAATATATGTCCATGGAAAAACAAGTCTTTTCCTAATAGATGGTGGTTACCTTGCTGATTAGACGAGATATTCAAAAGAGCTGTGTTGGCACATACTTGCACACACTATGATTACAGCTCTATTTTTCGTAACATTCCCGGTGGAGTATTGGCAACGGAAATGCTTTATAAATGCAACACGTGCACCAGTAAGCCCAAATGTACGTGTCATCACACGTGCCTGCAAAATGCTACTTTTGTTTTTTAATTAAAAAATTTTTTAATGTTTATTCATATTTGAGAAAGATACAGAGCATGAGTAGGAGAGGGGCAAAAAGGGAGGGAAACACAGAACCCGAATCAGAGCGAGAGCTCTGGCTGACAGCCCAGAGCCCGATGCGGGGCTCAAACTCAGGCACAGCAAGACCGTGACCTAGGCTGAAGTCGGATGATAACCGACTGAGCTACTGGGGCACCCCAACTACTTTCTATCCATAGCGGACGTAGCCACTACCTGCTAGAGCCTATAGATGCCCGTGTATCAACTGCATGCTTTTATCATCTCATTTCTCCCATAAACATTTTCTTGAACTGCAGTGCGTTGTCACGCTGGTACAGGCTTTTGAACATGAAGGATTTAAAATCATCTTCCATGGCATCTGGAGAAGGTTTTGAGTCACAGGGCGGCTTGGTGGAAGAAGAACTCAGCCCCGAGGTCAGCTCCTCTCTGTCCCACCTTCTGCGAGTCTGCAAACGCTTGGAACATGCCTTAGTCCCTTTGGGCTGCTCTGACAACACAGCACAGGCTGGTTCGACAGAAATGCGTCTCCCCTGTTCTAGAGCCCGGGACTCTCACTCTACTGTGAGAGTATCGGCATGGTTCAGTGAGGGCCTTCTTCTGGGTCACAAACTTCTCTTTGTGTTCACACATGGCAGAACGGGTGAGCCGACCGGGGCCAATTTTATAAGGACAATAATTCCACCCCTGAGGGCTCCACCTTCATGACCTCATCACCTCCAACGGCCTCACCCCCTAATACCATCACTTAGGCATTAGGTTTCCAACACATGAATTCTGGGGGAGTTGGGGGTGTGGGACACAAACATTCAACCTATAGAACATATACCAACAAAGTGCCAAATCAGGGGTTACACAAGATGATCTCAGAATCCTAAACACATTTTACACATAAACACAATCCATAGTCTTGCTTTGGATTCGTTCACTGACCCAAAATAATACTCTGGGCATACACCTAAATCTGTTTCACAGAAGGTGACAAAATTTGATACTCAAGGCTGCATGTCTACACTAGCTTTTCTGAAAAGGCTGACGAATGAGAAATTTGTATGAATATTCCTGGTTTCTTTCCATTACTCTTACTAGTCATTAAAGCTCGTTGAAATGAAATGGGAACTTTTTTAAAATGTGAAAGTGGCATGATCATGGAAGCATGATAAAGTAGGAAATTCCGCTGTTCCATGCAGTACCTGCCTGCATGCCAGTGGGTTTCCTCTGAGTAAACTTTTACCGCTCCAGCTGTTCTCACGGGGTGTCCCGAGACCCTGCGCTCCTCAAGGGTGAAGCCTGGGGTTAACGCAACTTCCCTCTCACTGGGTGGCTGCCACCCTCCTTGACTCTAAAGGGGGAGAGGACCTGGCTGAACATCTCAGCGGCTTTCAAATGGGTGCATTCACTTTCAACAAATGGTCATCCTACGCGTTTTTCTTTTTACTTCTTTAAGCACAGAAAAGCAAGCAAATATTCCTCTGCTGTCTTACTGAAAAAGATAAGTGTTTGTGTATGTGTTAGATTATATATGTGTGTACATATATAAAAATGGAACTAGCTTTCCCCCTTACACATTATTTTAGGCATTCTTTTTTATAACACTGCAGAAAGCCCAAGAGAATAAGAAAATCAGTGCTGTTGTTGGAAATCTTTATTATAGAGGCTGTGATTTGTGGGCAAACTATAAACTTACATCTCAAATGAGAAGATCCATTTATTTATTTTATTCTCTCTCTATAATGCCTTTAAATTCGTAGTCTCTGAGAGTGAACATCAAGAACTCAGACAGCTTTTTTTTTTTTTTTTTGGCAAATACTGTGCGATGAGAGGAAAAACCACTTTTAGCTGGAAGCGAAAACCTATCATCGGGGAAAATATTTCCTTCCCCAGTAGACAACTGAAATGGGTGACCTTGAGCAAAGGCGCCCACCTTTTCCCTCCATCCCTCCACGTTTGTTGTAACACCTGCTAGCTGCTTATTCACTTGGCAAAATTCCTAAAGTTAGCTTACAAAGATCATGAACACTCAGTTCTCTTGTGTATTTCATCAGACCTGTAGGATCGTATCTTCAGGCCCCTGATGAGAGTCTTCCTACGTGGAGGCTTGGGAACAGCTGCTCTGGTTTCCATTAGTCACCTGTGCCCTGATACCTCGATTATGGCATGGCTGTGATCTTATGAGTACTGAGTACCAAGCACCCCAAATTCCCATCACCTGGGTGTCATGCCCTGCGTAATCCCCTCCCCATGACTGTGGCTGGGTCTTGGGAAGATGATGGCTTTGTGGCTCTCTTGATGAGATTCCTCCTAAGTGCTCCTCGTAGGGACAACAGAGAGATTGCCCTGCTGGCTTTGAAGAAGTTATTGCCATGCTGTGAGGGGGAACGTGGCCAGGAACTAACAATGTCCTCCAGCCAATAGCTAGAAAGAAAATGAGGATCTCAGTCCCCAAACTGTAAGGAACTAAATTCTACAAACAACCAGAGAGTCTGAAAGAGGGCCCCCAGACTTCAAAATGTTTGCAGTTCTTGATTTCAACCTGAGACTGAGCAGTGGGGCTGGTTCAACTGGGCCCAGACTTCCCTCCCATGGAAAGGTGGTATAATTAGTTGTGTTGTTTTAAGCCACTAACTACATTGGTGCCTATTTGTTACACAGCAACAGAAAACTAATACACTTATGTAAATATACATTTGTTATTTGTACTTAGGAGGGAATCTATTTTTTTCTAATATTCCAAGGATTCAGTGTAATAGATAATTCAAATGAAGCTGACTTTTCTTATCTCTGGCATCCTTTGCCTCTTTTTTTTTTTTTAATATTTTTTATTTATTTCTAGGAGAGAGAGAGAGACAGAGTGAGCAGGGGAGGGTCTGAGAGAGAGGGAGTCACAGACTCTGAAATTGGCTCCAGGCTCTGAGCTGGCAGTCAGCACAGAGCCCGACGTGGGGCTCGAACCCATGAACCACGAGATCATGACCTAAGCGAAAGTCGGACGTTTAACCTACTAAGCCACCCAGGCGCCCCTGGCCTCCTTTGCCTCTTAATCTAGTCTCTCTGTGGCAAAAAGATAAAAGGATTGGAATCCTTCATGGAAAAATTCATTATCTTCCTGCTATGATCTTCCAATTCTCTTAGGAGAAAGTTTTGGCTAAGGTTTTTAAAAAGTGACCGTTACTTATTATTAATAATACCTAGGGAAGTCAAGGTATTAATAAGAGACTTGCAGATTATCTACTAAAATTAAGGTTGGTTGTCACAATTCAGGTTTTATTTAAGATGTTCAATGTCATCCAGAGTTAATTTTTTTAAATTCAGTTTTATCGAATAGTGACAATACACATGTGTTGATGATCAAACTGCATTTCAACTTCACCAATTCCATTAAGGCTATAGATTTAATGGAAATCCACTATGCTTGAGTGAAATATATTGGGTTAATGTCTTTTGCTTTAAGGGCGTAAGCGGAATTTAAAATGGTGTTGTATTCATTCCACAAACGATCTTTCTCTCGAATGGGTCTCTGTGGGACACTGATGGGAGCTGCAGAGAAAGGCATCTGTTGTCAGGAAAGACAGAAGCTGTGGGTTCAACAAAGTTAAATGGGGTTTCTTCAAAGCAAGAGTAATCAGAACTTATTTTAGGGAATTGAATGAGAGAGCACACCTGGGTGGCTCAGTCGGTTCAGCTTCCGACTTCGGCTCAGGTCATGATCTCACTGTTCGTGGGTTCGAGCCCCGCATCGGGCTCTGTGCTGACAGCTCAGAGCCTGGAGCCTGCTTTAGATTCTGTGTCTCCCTCTCTCTCTGCCCTTCCCCCACTCATGCTTTATTTCTGTCTCAATTATAAATAAACATTAAAGGAGAGAGAGAGAGAGAGAGAGAGACACCACATGAGCACAGGCCGTCGGGGAGGAAGCTACCTGGAATCAAAAAAGTTCTCAAAGGTGAGAGCAATTTAATAATTTCATTGTTTATGACTGCTTCTGCAATCAACATCACTGATTGAAAACTGAAAATAGGGGTGTATCTTGTATGAGTCACCCCTTTCCTGCCAAACCTAACTAGGATTGGAAAGATTGAGGATGGAATCTTATGTTCATAAAACCCTTAGCCCATTTGACTCCATGCCTGAATGGGGGAATCCGTCTAAAATATCCCCTTCCTTCAAGACCTTTGGTGAGTGGCTTTCCAGCGAGTGCGTGATATAATGGGCACTGGCATGTCATTAGTCTTGCTCCTCAAGCAATTTCTTCTCTGAGTTTATTCATATGTGGGCTGGTCAGTTCTTACGGGTAAGTCTCTTCACTTCCAAGTTTGTGGCCTGTGTGATAATCAGGAGAGGCCACCAGGTCCATCCAGGGGGTCTAGTCCCTTAAACTAGTACCTTAGTTTTCTCATCTGTAAAATGGGCGTATAAAGAAACATATTGTGATGATTCAGGAATGTTAATGAGATAGTATGTTTACCATGGTTATCGGTTAGCCTGTTATATAGGGCATCTTTAGTCTGCACAGAGGCCTGGAAATGAAGATGCAATGTAGAACAAGAAAATAGTAGAGGCGCCGGGGTGGCTCGGTTGGTTAAGCATTGGGCTCTTGATTTCAGGTCAGGTCATGATCTCTCAGTACATGAGATCAAGCCCAGTCAAGTGCTGTGAGAGCCTGCTTGGGATTCTCTCTGCCCCTCCCTCTGCCTCTCAAAAAAAAAAAAAAAAAACTTAAAAAAAAAATGGAAAAAGAGTAGGGGCTCTCCGAAGTTCATTGGTCACTAGCCATCTTGAAGAATTATCCTCTCTCAGTGCAGATGGCCACAATAACCCATCATTATCCGGCCAAGACACCCTCAAGGGAATGGACTTGTCTAATTGGTAAAACAGGTTTAAATCTAACTTCCATCCAACTTTCCATGTATATATATCATTTCACTCCCTCTGTAATGTGATCATCTCATGGAAAATTTCCTTCAAAATTTGCTCTTATCTGAGTTTACATAAAGCTGGCTTTTAATCAGTTCATGTTCCTTAAATAATCAGCTAAGATTTCATGCTCTAAAAAATAGTAATAAGAACATCCATTTAATCTAAAACTCTCACATCACGAATGATATATTTGGAACATTCACTGCTATGGCCAAAGTCCTTCTGTCAGTTCGTCTCACCAGTATGGAAAGAGCTAGAACTCTTGGCCATTGTTGAGGCTTCCCAAGCTGGGATCCCATCATTAATGGGTCTGGGAAACAGAAAACATGTTTCATCAGGATCTTCTGCCGATAATTTAAATCACAAGGGACTGCATTTTTTCCCTCTTCTTCTGGCCAATTTACTGTGGGAAAATAATTAGTTCTTCAAATAAAGATCCTTAAGTGACTTTCTTTTTATAATTAAGATGGCTTAATTAGATTCCTATTACCTCCTGAATATTTCCTGCCAGAACTTATGATTAATGACCTAGATATCTTACATCAAACATTTATAACATTTATATTTTTGAAATTAAGGGTCACAGTAATATTGTCCAAATGACATTTTCAATTAACAACAGAGTTACGAAAATAGGAGTGTCATGTTATTTATCCATTCATCTGCTCATCCATTCGTCCATCTTTCAGTGATCACTGTTGGAGCAATTAGTTATACCACGTGCAAGACGCTAGGCTACATCTTCAGGATTCCAGAAGTTAACAGTGAAAACAAACAGGGCACATCCGAAGGAGATATGTAGGACTATAAGCTACATGTCATGGGAATTTACATGCAGCAGGAACCAACGGGAAATCACGGAAGCATCTAGTAACTAAAGGCACTGTGGTCAGTTCCATGGGCCACTCAGCGTGGGATTCCATGTCTGACCGACTGGCCCCATCCTAAGGGTGCCGGCCTCACAATCACAGCACCAGACAAGGGATGCACTCAACGCATTAGTTGGCCCTGAACAACCAATTCCGGAGAAATTATCCATGCCCTCGAAGTATAATGCCACTCCTGATGCAAAACAAGATGAAAACCCAAATGCAATCTTAGCTACTTGAAGAAAAGTTTCAAGTCTTGACCCGAGAAAATAAAAAGATACTAGTTGAAAAACTTGTTAAAATATTGGGTATTCATCTGTATTTTTTAAATATGGTTAAAAGCTTTTGTGCCCCAGTTTTAGAAATGTTCATAATGCATGCACAGGGTCCCTGCAGTAATCCTAATGAAAAGAATAAAGTACTAGGAGGACCTGTCCAGGACATGTGGCCACAACGGATGGCTGCTTTCATTCCAAGAGCCAAGGCCTGGTCTCTCTGTCCTCCGTCCCTGTTCTACTGCTTCTCTTCTCAAAGCCAGGAGCCCTCCCGTGTCCCAGCAGAAGGGATGGATTTCCAATCTGAGGATAAAAGCCCTGTCCTTCCCTGCCAGAATCACAGTAATATAAACATACAGTGGCTTTAATATGATCCTTCCCCACTGAACTATCACAAAAGTGAATATTCTGTCTAAAGGAAGTAACAATATCATAAAACAATAATTTGTCTATGGCTGCTGTTTGGTGGATTTATTTCTAGGATTTATAACTTTGTCTCTCAGATCTTAACTTAATGACTTGGTGATTTCTTAGGGGTTATAATTAAATCTACTTATTACTGACAATCCCATTGATGCAGTACATTTTCTTCCTCCCTCCCTCCCTCTCTTCTCTCTCTCTCTCTTTCTTTCTTCCTTTCACCATAGCCAAAAAAAAAAACAAAACATTTCGTGCACCTGCTTTTTTTGTTGGTGTTATTGTCTATAACCTAAGTTTTAGGCCACAATTCTGCTACATTATGGCCCACTTCTCATGAGTTTCTCTCTACTTCCATCTCTGTGACAGTGTGGGCAAGAAAAGATCAAGCCTATTTGACCAATTATCAAGTGAATATTAAGACTTTTGGGAGCACTTGGGTGGCTCGGTCAATAGTGGCCGACTCTTGGTTTCGGCTCAGGTCATGATCTCACAGTCTGTGATTGGGAGCCTTGTGTTGGGCTCTGTGTTGACAGTGTGGAGCCTGCTTTGGATTGTCTCTCTCTCCCTGTCTCCCTGCTCTTCCCCCACTCACTCTCTCTGTCTCTTTCAAAATAAATACAGAAATTAAAAAATTAAAAAAAAAAAAAAAGACTTTGCAAGGACACAGTCTTTGCCACAAGGTTGGACAAAAAAATCCCTGTAACTCACCTGCTTCCTAAACCTGGCCTTGATTTTGGCCATGAGGTCTGACGTGGCTATTTTCTGACATGTCCACAAATGAGGACTTCAGTGGAATTAAATATTCAAGATGTTGAAACTGAACTTACAAGTTAAACTTAAGTATTTTTAGACTTAAATATACTTAACGTATGGCAATGATATAAAACTTTATTAATCTGGAAGTTTCCTATAATAAATAATCATCCAAATTAATGTTTAAAGACTAAACAGCATTGCGGATTTTCATCAACTTAAATACGATGAGAAAATCACTCTGCTGTAAATTCCTAAAATATAAAATGCTGACTGGATCATGGAGTAGGTAAACTCCTAAGCCCATATTTCTAACTACAGGTACGTATTTATCCTGATGCATGCCACATTTCCATTTCTTAGCTTTTAGCCATACAAACCATTCCCCTTATTGGCATTACATAAAATATAAAAACTTTTATAGTTTATAAATATACTTTATATTTTACGTGAAAACATAAAAACTCATGATGGAGGTCACTTATTTGGAAGTTCCTTGAAGGTTATCTAAATCAACAAATGCAGTTACAACTGTCTCATTCTAGAAGGCTGCTTCTTTAATTAGGAGTGTTTCTGTTTCAAAGCCATATTTCAGGCCTATGGAGAATGCCCAAGTTAAAATATTTAGAATTCTGTACTGTGGATAACTTTAAAATTCATTTTTCTATTCTAGGAAACATTGAAAAATTTAAGCAAGAGTATTGACTGCTCTCTGCTTCCATTTGTGTTCATTTAGGCCAAAAATTCTATAGGTTGGCAGAATAAAAATGTCGCCTTTTCCTAAACATGACTAAAGTATCTCTAAGTTGTTGAATTTTCTTAAAAATATAAGTATACAGAAAAAGAAAATAAGTGATCCATTGGGGTAAATGTACACATCTCAGTTTTCTCTCCCTCTTTTTAAATGAATGATTTATTTTCAAGTTGGTTTCCATACAACACCCAGTGCTCATCCCAAGTGCCCTCCTCTACACCCATCACGCATTTTCCACTCTTCCCCCTCATCCACCCTCAGTTTGTTCTCTACATTAAAGAGTCTCTTGTGGTTTGCCTCCCTCCCTTTCTGTTTGTAACTATTTTTTTTCCAGTTTTTTTCTTTTACTGTGATAGGAATAACTTCAGTTTTCTTCTTTTCGAATATTCTTCAGTGTTAAAGGCTAGTTGGCTTTACTGCTCCATGAAATGTTCTGATCCATGTTCAGACAAAACATGTGAGGCAGAGGAGAGAGATGTGAGGCTTGTTCATGCAAATGGGACAGGCAAGAAGGACATCAGCAGATGAAAGCCTAAATATTATTATAACTAAGATATACTCGCAGATCTAATATATGTAATTCCACAAAATTGCAACCAAATTAGTATGCAAGGGGGCTCTAGTTTAAGAGATTTTAAAGAGAGGATTAAAGTGTCCAGCAAGGACACCAAGTTCATCAATGTTAAGTGCATTTCTGTGGCTCCGCGTTACCCAAAGTTAAAAGCCAAAGTCCTCAGCTTTCCAGACACTCAGAAACTCAGGCCAACCACCTTGGCCCAGCCCTTCTGCACTGTGATCTGTCTTGGGGACCCAACAACATATGCTGTGGCTTCATGTCCCTATGCGTTTGCTGCTGGTGCCTTACCTGTAAGACGCTATTCTCCTAAATTTACCAGAAAATGCTCCTCTCTCTTTGGTGCAACCACTCTACCCTACCTTGGACAGTGATGGATGAAGGACACAGACCACAATGACCTCTGTTAACACAGGAGGCTCCCTAAGAGACTGAGATGTGTGAAGAGAGGGCTACCTACTTCCCGTTTTCCCCTTCCTTGCCCCACAAGGACACCTGTCATTTGTCACACAGCAGGTGCTCAGCCAGCATCAGACCTCCCAGCACCCCATCCGTCAAACATGGCACTAACGGGTCCTACACATCAGGAAACAGGACAGTACCTGAGATTATTTCTGATAACTTTCCTCAGTGGGGTCCAAAATCTTTAAAAATACCAACAAACCTTCCAATCAATCAATAATCTATAGACAGGTAACGATCAAGCAGCTGGGGTTCCAGTGGGGGCAGGGCCCGGGAGCCCATCCAGCCCAGCACCCCTACCCCGCTGCCACGTGCTGGGGCTCAGCATGGTGCTGTTGGCCAAACAAAGCAATGGTGAATGTCACCCTCCATCTAATGACCAGTCATTGACTAATAGTGTTTGACCTTCCAGACACAAGTAAAAGAGCCGGCAAGAATACTTGGGATTAATTATTTCTATCCCTGACCTTGCAACTTTTAATCTTTTTGCCTTGTTACATTGAATCGCCTGTGATCTCCAGGTGATTCAATGTAACAATGGAGGTGCTGACAGGAATTCTTAGCTTTTTCTTGACTTTAATGGAAAAGCTTCTCATCTCTCCCTGCTTACTATGATGATATTTGCTATAACATTTTAATAGGTGTTCTTTAGGTTATGGTTCTCCGGGAAGGTTAAAGCAGCCCTCATCCACGCTGTGTTGACTTTTATTTTAACTATTATGAATAGAGTGTTGGGTTTTATCAAACATTTCTTCTGCATCTATAGAAATGGTTGTGACATTGTCTGTTAATCTTAATAACATAAAATATCTTATTTACTAGATTCTCCACTTGATCACTGTTGTATCCTGAATATGAACATATGCATATAAGTGAAATGTAAATATTTATATAGCTATAATTTATACGTATACTTAAAGCCTGACGAAGTGACATTGTACAAGACGGCACAGTGCACGGGCCACACAAAGGAAGATCCTGGCCAAGGGGGTGTGTGAGGGCAGAAATTCCACCTACATTGTCTTCTAAGCCATGAGCGTTGACCTGGGGCCATCTATACATAGAAGAAGAGGCATGGTCCTTTCCATAAAACATGCTGGCTGCCAGCCAAAACTTGGGCTGTGACCCCCGAAGGGGAAACATGCTCAGATTCACACAGAGACACCTTCCAAGTGATCTGGGCTCTCATCCATTCCTTTAATTTATTTTTTAACATTTATTCATTTTTGAGAGTTAGAGAGAAACAGAGTATGATTGGGGGAAGGGCAGAGAGAGAGAGGGAGACACAGAATCTGAAGCAGGCTCCAGGCTCTGAGCTGTCAGCACAGAGCCCAAGATGGGGCTCGAACTCAGGGACTGCGAGATCATCACCTGAGCCGAAGTTGGAGGCTAAACTGACTGAGCTCCCAGGCACTCAACCACAGCTAATCCTCAGAGCCAATGCTATTTACCCAGCAGCTCAACCACTGGATGGGTTGGCCTGAGAGAAGTCGGTACAGAAGCCCTTACTTTGAAACGGCCGTGTGTCTCTATGCTCAGAGTCCCCGCTGTCTGTGAGCTGCCACCACTAGCGGTGAGACTTTCAATGCCTTTCCTCCTCTCAGAGAGGTGGCCCTGAGAACAGGCACCCAATGTTTAGGTGAGGGTGAGAGATACAGATGAAGGGTTGAAGACATGACTCTTCCCTACATGCATGCCAACAAATACGGAGACAGTGTGGGGGCTCTTGAAGGACTGTGTCACCTCTGCTACTGATACAAAAACGAAGGGGCGCCTGGGTGGCTTAGTCGGTTGAGCATCCAACTTTCGCTCGGGTCATGATCTCGCGGTTCGTGGGTTCGAGCCCCGCATCGGGCTCTGTGCTGACTGCCAGCTCAGAGCCTGGAGCCTGTTTCAGTCTGTGACTCCCTCTCTCTCTGACCCTCCCTGTTCACGCTGTCTCTCTCTCTCCTAGAAATAAATAAAACATTTAAAAAAAAAAAAAAAGAAAATGCCTTCTCTTTAAAAAAAACAAAAAACAAAAAAAAAACAAAAAAAAATGTAATGGCTCTCCCTTGATCTGAACACTGCCAATGCATTTCGCATCATTCGCTGAGCAGCTACTTTGCGCCGGGCGCTGAGAAGGTGCTAGGATGCAGTGGAGAGCCACGGAGACGGGCCACCAGCAAGCGGGAGTGTGGAGTCTCCCGGTGTCCTCCACAACGTATCCCCGGGTCCCCTGGCAGACAGACTGCGGCCAGCAAGCCTCACTCTGCTTTCGCCACCTGCAGGCTTGCGAGTGGTTTCGTCCTGGAACAGGTACAACACTTGATTCACAACCGCAAGCCGTGCCCAGCAAATATCCGTCCTCCACTGGCATGCAGATAAAATGCCTGCAAGGTGCCAGGATTGTCAAACTTTCTTTTGTAACACTAGATGCTGCTATAAATATTTACGTGGAAAGCTTGTCTTTTTGAACATGAGTACTTCTGATGGAGATTAATTCGGATTCCTTGCAAACAAATGAGGCAAACACAGTAAGTTGATAGGAAACTCGCAGCTGTGCTTGGTGGGGCCTCCCTATGCAAATGTCAGCATCAAAGCAACAAACAGGGGGTAATGTATTTTGCTAAGGAACAAGGAGAGGGTCTGCTGAGAAGAGATGGAAGTTAATGGGTAACTTCCATTAGTTACTTTGTGTTTTTAAAAGACTCCAGGCATAGGCACAAGTAAAATGGCAGAATTTTGAAGAATTAACAATTTGTATCAAGATGAAATGGAGTTTCACTCCGCCAGGCTCCTCTCCTTATCCAGTGGCTTATGGGGCACATCTAAGAACCATGTGATCTGTGAGTGCCCACGGTGGCAAAGCAGTGGGAGGCCAGAAGCCCTGGGAAGATAATATAAAATACGGACACCCAAGTAAAAGCTGGCCAAACTCCTTCACGGAGGCACACGCAAGAAACCGATATCTCAGGAACAGCCCCAGAAATTGTGTTTACAAAATATAAGATCAGCCCCAATGGGCCAGAAATATTTCCGCTGTCCGCTTACTGGATGGCAGGCTCACCTGTTTCAATGAGATTCAAGTGGCAAAGGTGTTGTGTTGGGTCCACAGGCAAATCTCTGTCCTGCAGTGCACACCCTGAGGGCTCCTCAGCGGATGTGGTGGGGGGCACCCTCCTAGTCCTCTGGAGCAGAGGCGAGCCACCCTCAGACCGCCACCCCACCCCCCGCCCCGGGAAACGTCAGATGCTCAGCCAATTTCAGAGCCAGCTCCTCTTGCTGGAGCAAACTTGTGGGGACACTATTTGTATTCAAAGTCCCCTTGAACACTGGCCTTCCTAAGTCTTAGTAATGCTCAAATGACTTCTGCTAAAACAGGGATGCGGAGCTTCTCCCAGAGAGAGCCATCCCCTACACAGCAGACTTACTGGGTCTTTCCATTCCCTGGACACCTGTAGCTTGGATTCAACTCTGGCACTTTCTACCCAAAGTCAATGCCATTTGGTTGTTAGCCTCTTCCTCCCCCCAGGCTGAGAGCTCTTGAGTTCCTGGACAACAACTCACCTAGATTCACACTTCACCCAGCCCGCACCCCAAGTGCCGGCTCAACCTCACAGTCACGGGAGGCTTGTTTGTTAAGGGGACAGAGCAGGACCAGACTTGGGTTGGTGTGTATGCAGTGCACTGAGGGAAATAAGACAACATTTGATTAGCAGGAAGGTTGATGGTCTGAAAAGGGCTTAGGGTCACCACTACACTGAATTCGTATTTACAGAAGGGGGCTCAAATATTGGAATCTGAGCCACTTTAAAATAGGAACTTCAGATTTTCTTTTCTAATTAGTTGCTCTGCATTAGTTATATGGACTAATATACAGTCTTGCCTGTGGGGATCTGATAAGGTCTTGGAAGGTCACTGCCTGTGGGGATCTGATAAGGTCTTGGAAGGTCACTGCCAAGTATAATCTAATATCAAAACCAATTTTAATGAACTTCATACACTATTACTGCAGGCAAACTGGTTTTCAGTGCTAAACTTGACCCATTTGGACCAGCCTTGTAAAGCCAATTAGGAAGAATTTGAAATAATTTAAGAATAAGAACAAGGAGGGGGCGCCTGGGTGGCTTAGTCGGTTAAGCGTCCGACTTTCGCTTAGGTCATGATCTCGCGGTTCGTGGGTTCGAGCCCCATGTCGGGCTCTGTGCTGGCTGCCACCTCAGAGCCTGGAGCCTGTTTCAGAGTCTGTGTCTCCCTCTCTCTCTGACCCTCCCCTGCTCACGCTGTCTCTCTCTCTCTCTCTCCTAGAAATAAATAAAAATTAGAAAAAAAAAAAAAAGAATAGGAACAAGGGCGCCTGGGTGGCTCAGTCGGTTAAGCGTCCGACTTCAGCTCAGGTCATGATCTCGCGGTTCGTGGGTTCGAGCCCCGCGTCGGGCTCTGTGCTGGCAGCCAGCTCAGAGCCTGGAGCCTGTTTTGGATACTATGTCTCCCCCTCTCTCTGACCCTCCCCTGCTCTCTCTCTCTCTCTCAGAAATAAATAAAACATTAAAAAAAAGAATAGGAACAAGAAGTAACATGTTCATAAGCAAACATGATGGGAAGAGAAATTAAATGTGAAGTAAAAGCAGTCCTTCTCTTCACTGAGCTGCAAAGAACCTCGACGAAAGAGAACAGCCACAAACCACGCTCTGCTGTAAATGGCTGAGGGGACACCACAGAGCTCACAAGGGTGATAAGATCCACAATAATAATCACTTCATTTGAAAAGACCTTGGCAATATTTCCCCAGTTGCCACCATCTTTAAAAAAATGAAAATGTGAATTTAATAACTAGGTTTATCTACCTCCTTATCCTACACCCTGCTAGATACTGATGGATACAATTGTGAGTAAAATAGATACTGTCCTTGACTTTAAAATCTTGAAATATCCTCTTTTTTGGTATCAGTTTAGAAACAAATTAGTTCATTCCATATGGGATGGGGCTTTCCTCTTTGATATAAGATTAAACCCAAGTTTATATAACATATTTTGGGGCAACGCTGACCTTAAATTGAAATGCTTTAGGTTGAGGGATGAGCAGTTACTAAGGTTGAACCAATGACTGTGGGGAAATAACGTGCTTCAGGATAAAGGCCGCACACCAACGTACCCTCACATATTTGCATCCATAACAGCACATATGCCTTTACAATTCAATAGCATCTCTCTTTTAGAGAGTAAAAACAACACGACTTCCTTTTGCGCTGCAAGGAAACATAACTGGAAACGAGATACAGCTGAAATGTTTGAAGTCATTGATGGAATTGTCCTGTAGAAATATTACCTTCCTCCAAGCTAAGCTCCAACTCCATCTCAACCTGGCTGGACCCTGACCACCCCTTGTGGGGCCCTTGACCTGACCTCTGCCACCTCTGGACTCAGGTTTTCCTTCACTGTTCTATTGCCATTTCTGACTTGTATTCCTTATATTCTAGCCATGTGACCTACATTTTTCTTCCTGGGCTAGGAAGTCAGCTCTTTGGGGTTAGGAATTTTATTGTACATGTCTGCCTATCTTCCCTAGTACCTAATGTGCTTCTTTACACACAGTAATTTTTATTTTTATTTTATTTTTTTGGCAATCAGATCAGGAGATGAAAAGCTCTGAAAATTCATTCTACAAAGGACAGGACGGCAGACATGAATCAGTGACTGAAGTCACGAAGAGTTTTCTTCTCTTCCACGTGTAAGACTATTTAGAAATTAACAGTATCACAGCTGACTATGCCAAGTATTAGAGCAATTAAGTATCAAAGAAGACCCATGGAATAGGCACAAATGGCAGGGCCTTATCATTAAAGCCATTAGCAGTTGGGAAGATAAGAGAAAGAAATCAATTAAATAAGCTTCATAACGTAAACCGCCTGGTGGACATCAGAGGGCTCCTCCCGATGCCTGCATCCCATCTGTTTGCCTGCTATTTTTGTGTCTCCCTCTTCTGGTTTCACAGATGCAGAGCCTGGTAGATTCCACGGCGTCCTTCTCCCGGCCACTCCCACCTGTCCTCCCATACGACGACTCTGGGGTTCCTTCGAAGACTACTTTCTAAGAGTCTCGAACCGGGCCAATTCCATGGGACCAGAACAGAGGGGAATGGATGTGGGAGAGGTTTCACATCACGACAGAGGCAAGATGCCAGACGGCAGTGTGTGGGATGTTACTTTCTCACGCAGTGTGGCTTATACAGTAACGCATGGGTGCGACACGGTATGAGCCAGTTCTATCTGTACGAGTCTTTGTGGCCATGGCTCCTTTCAGACCAGCCTCATGAGATCCTGCAGGTCAAAGGGATCTTGAAAAAGGATGTTTCGGAGTGAAACAAAGAAGCAAGTGTTTGAAGAATGTCTGTCCTTGAGGCATATAGTCAGACCACAGAGCAAAATATTTAAGCTTTTTTTGCCCCCTGACAATTAAAAAAAAAATTTCTTTTTAATTTTATTTTGGAGGGAGAGAGTGCACCAGTTGGGGAGAAAGGCAGAGGGAGAGAGAGAGAGGATCCCATTCAAGATCCATGCTCAGCACAGAGCCTCATGCGGGGCTCAATCCCACCACCCAGGCATCATAACCTGAGCCGACAGCAAGAGTTGGACGCTCAGCTGACTGAGCCACCCGGGTCCCCCTTTCCTGACAGTTTCTGAAAGCTTGAACACATATCCTTGTATTTCTATTTAAAACTGTTGAAGAACAAATTTAAATATAGCAGGAGCTCCTGACAGTCTTCCTTGTATTCACATACAAGGGTTCTGACCTAGGATCTAGTTCTTCAACATTTGAGGATTGTCGAAGGACTAGCACTCAGGGAAGAAGGAACCATGGCATCTGTGAAAAAACAGTCAATACCTTAAAGCCATTGCTTCATGTTCCGACATCTGTTGCTTCCTCCCCTTACTTACTTAATTACACGTTGCTTTGAAAATTATTATGTAAGTGAATTGTTTTAACAGCCAAAATTATACATTTAATAATTCCATTGAGGGCACTCAGATGAAATGATACAAAAATGGGAAATGCAAATCTCAAGCAAAACAGAAATTAAAACATATTGTTGATATAATTAAACACGTATGTTCCTTCTCTGAAAGGAAGGGCTGCCTGCCGTGAGCCAAACTGAACGGCAAGGCCAGTGTGATCAAAACTCAGTTTAAAATCCTCTGGCTGCATGTGGCCACCCATGAACACTTCTATAACACACCCCACCCTCTCTGGGAAGGTGGGTATCTAAGTACACTGTGATGACTGTGTCCGCAAACAAGAACAAGGCAATGAACCAACCGGTATAGAAGACCATTCTGCATTAAACTTCACAAGTGAGGCCCCAGGGATCGTGATTCCCTTATTCACCCCACTATCCCCAGAGCCCATCACTGCACAGAAGCTTAATATTCATTAACTCATGGTGGAATGAAAACAGGTAGGGGAGGGGCGCCTGGGTGGCTTAGTCGGTTAAGCGTCCGACTTTCGCTTAGGTCATGATCTCGCGGTCCGTGGGTTCGAGCCCCGCGTCGGGCTCTGTGCTGACTGCCAGCTCAGAGCCTGGAGCCTGTTTCAGTCTGTGACTCCCTCTCTCTCTGACTCTCCCCTGCTCACACTGTCTCTCTCTCTCCCCTAGAAATAAATAAAAATATTAAAAAAAAAAAAAAAAGAAAACAGGTAGGGGCGCCTGGGTGGCTCAGTCAGCTAAGCATCTGACTCTTGACTTCGGTTCAGGCCATGATCTCACGGTTCCTGAGTTTGAGCCCCACTGTGCTGACAGTGTGGAGCCTGCTTGGGATTCTCTCTCCCTCTCTCTGCCTGCCTTTCTCTCTCTCAAAATAAATAAATAAGCTTTAAAAATGGGTAAAAAATTCAAGATGCTTAGATTCTAGTTCCATCAGTGTGAGTTCAAGCAACATCTAAGAAGACTGTGTCGTATGTGGGTCTTGCCAGCCTAAGTAAACCCGAGGAAGAACACACAACAAGAGATACAATCAGTTACGTGAATGGTGAAAGTTTTTGAGCGAAGGAATTTCTCCCCAGGTTGTTGTTTGCTTGTTCATGATTTTAGAGCGTTTTAGAAGCGAGTCAACGAGGCAGTACGTGCACCACTGTAAAGTGGAAACTGCAACGAGTCAGAGCCCTACTTCCCTCCAATTCTTCCAGAAGTCAGCTGAGCGGGCCCACAGGCCTCAGACTGGGATGGTGGGGCGGGTGGAATGGTCTTGTGCAGCCACAGAAACACAGCTCCAGCCTGTGCAGTGAGGTCTGCACTGAAGTACAAATTTTCAAAAGTGGAGGGCAGACAGAAGTATCCAAAAAATGCAAATAAATGCAAGAGCCCATCCCCTATGCTACCAACTGCCTCCGCGCCCCTCCCCCAAGGCCAGGAGTCCTCAGCTCCGGATGAGAGGGACAGCCTCAGAGCACATTGTTTAATGGCCAACATGGCTGGACAGTGCAGTTAGTTGCTTTTTAAAAACCAGGAACAAGCAATGCTTGCTCATATTCCAAGAGAACATTCTCTTTAACTGCAGGATGAGTGCCTGACCCAAGTAGACACAGACAAGGTGAGCTACAGAAATTGACCGCACGGAGAGACACCACGTTGACTCAGCGATCCCCGAAGCCTTCTCTCTGGATAATCCACAATTAGCCTGCAAGCACCCTCAGGGTTACAATCAGACTGGAGATGCAATGGGGAAAGGATGCTCGCTGACTGTTTTAGAGGAGCTTCTATTAAGGCTTTACGTTATACAGTCACATCTAAAATTTCTTTTTTTTAAATATTTTTTATTTTTTTATTTCTAGAATAGAGAGAGACAGCGTGAACAGGGGAGGGTCAGAGAGAGAGGGAGACACAGACTCTGAAACAGGCTCCAGGCTCTGAGCTGGCAGTCAGCACAGAGCCCGATGCGGGGCTCGAACCCACGAACCGCAAGATCATGACCCAAGCGAAAGTCGGACGCTTAACCGACTAAGCCACCCAGGCGCCCCGACATCTAAAATTTTTTTAATGTTTATTTATTTTTGAGAGTGAGCCAGCGAGTGACACAGAGAGAGAGAGAGACAGAGAGACAGAGAGGGAGAGAGAGTGATCGCGCTCAAGTGCAGGAGGGGCAGAGAGGGAGACGCAGAATCCGAAACAGACTCCATCCAGCCCCTGAACTGTCAGCACAGAGCCTGATGCGGGGCTCCGACCCACAAACTGTGAGATCATGACCTGAGCTGAAGTTGGACGCTTAACTGACTGAGCCACCCAGATGCCCCTATAGTCACATTTAATTACTTCTTTGGTAGCAGTTACAAATGTGGCATCATTTATAACAGAGACCTGATTTGCTATAGCTGAGAATTTGCTATGCCTTTTAAAGTCTGTTTGTTCTGGGTGTACTGTATATTCACGCAAGCGATTTTTGGACCCATGGCCATTTAACAGAAATTTTTATGACTGGAACCAGGACGGTGTTTCCATACATAAACTAAATATCTTAATGTCAGGTATTAGAAAATCTTTATCATGGAATTAATTGGTAACTTGTAAAGAAAAAAATATGTACATGTATGTCTCCTTTATTAAATCCCTTCTACAGCAGAAATCTCTATTCATAAACCTTCTCCTTTAAATTAACTTTGCAATCACCGCATTTGAATTATTATAGGCAGAGACAAACCTGATTTTTTTTTGTAAAGTCAAAGATATTTGTGAAACAGACTCTTCCAACACTATAAATAAAACATTTTTGTAAAATACTCCAGATCTCCATACCAATTGCTGTTTCCAGAGATCATAGATGATAATTTATACGTCCTAGAGACAGCCTTGATGGATTAATTCCTATAATCCATCATTTTTCTCTTCTCCCCATCTGCATCATGCACCATTCTTAAACTCCATCACTGAACTTCCAGTGCTAAATTTCGGAAAGCTTACACCCTGTGGCCACCCACCAAACTACCCAATTTTGTGTACTGATACTAACTTCTTCAAAATGTGAAGTCTCTTGGGGAGCCTGGGTGGCTTAGTCGGTTAAGCGTCCGACTTTCGCTTAGGTCATGATCTCGCGGTTCGTGGGTTCGAGCCCTGCGTCGGGCTCTGTGCTGACTGCCAGCTCAGAGCCTGGAGCCTGTTTCAGTCTGTGACTCCCTCACTCTCTGACCCTCCCCTGCTCACGCTGTCTCTCTGTCTCCTAGAAATAAATAAAACATTAAAAAAATTTATTAAAAAAATGTGAAGTCTCTTTTAACAAAATACGGCATTTTTGCTCTGACAATCTTTCATATTTGCAAGCCTTTCACCGAGCTCTCTCATAACAAAAGAAAGCAATTTTTTTTGCATTCCCATGCTAATGAAGGTGTAATACCAAGTTTCAGCTAGGGAGATCAATCATTTCTCGGAAGAAGAATATTTGGAAATACAGTTTGGAAATACAAGTGAATGCATTGTATGAGCTCAGTGCAATACATGAGTTCATGCTGTGACCTTCTTCATGAAGAAGGTCAAGGTCATTTGTTGAGCCTTTGAGGAGCTCATGTGGATCACATGAAAATTTCAGACCACTTGCAGCAAAGATGGCAATCAAGAAAGAGCACGCCTTTTAATATTCATGGTGAAGTGATTTTAAGACCAGCTTCCAAAAATAGGACAGGAAGGAGGAAGCCCCCCCCTCCCCCCAAGGATCTGGGATTTGAGGGCCTTCCAAGAAGGAGGGGGAGGAGAGGCAGGAGTGAGCACAGCAGTTTGATTTTGACTCGAACCCGCTAAAGTCATGGGGAACTTGGATCTCACACATCAGGCAGCCCCCAGCTAGGGGGGCCCAGGCAGACGGGCATGTTGGTGCCACACTCCTGCAGTCCCTCTGCCCTGACCTGGTGACGCCCTCCCTTCCATCTCCTCCCAACACCCTTCTGCAGAGGAGGAAAGGAGTCAGCCCTTACTGACTGAATACAGGGACCTTCCCCAGGAACCCCTACCAGCCTTTCCCAAGGGAAGGTCTGGTCCACATGATGAGAACCACTGAGCTAGATAGAAAAGCCTGATGGAAAACGAAGTGCAATCCGCCCCATAATAAGCATCCGCCCCATAATAAGCATCTACAGCTATCTGATGTCTGGTAAGTACCAGAGTTCATGGGACCCTGGAAGGAGGGGCTGAACCCCAATTACTGGCCAGCAGCGTCGGAATCCCTGTGCTCAGGATTTGGTTTTACAAAGCCAGCTGTAGCGGGTGCTTTGGGGGGGCCGCATCGTAGCCCCCACTCCATGATCCCAACTGCAGGCAGGGAGGTGGGTGGCTGTGTGCCAGCAGTATCCAAGGAGGCCAGGGCCTCACCTCCTGTGACTTTCCTTCCCCATTAGGGTCTTCTCAGCCTCCGGGACTGCTGGGCTTGGGCTGGGCAGTCCGGAGCATGTCTCAGTGGAGCCCAGGGAGCTCGGTGCTTCTGAGAGTCATTCCACAGGCTTCTCGGCTACCCTGGAGGGACTCTGTCCTGCGCTTCACAGCAGTGACCTTGACGACAAGCCCTAATATGGCTTTTTTCTTCTTCCCTCCATGCTCCCCTCCTCCATCTCACCTGTAGCTGTAGGTTCATTTCCAGAATAAACTATGCGGTCAAGCTCTATTTTAAACAGAGCTCAGGTTTGCCCCCTCAGCTCCTACCTCCATGATGCAGAGCACACGTCAGAATGAGGGGTGGCAGTCCTCCTATATATTTCAGACGCTTCGAAGAACTCTGTAGTTTTCATGCGGTCAGGTCAGAGCTGGGGGGCCCTGCAGTCCCCCACATTTGGTACCCAGGCTTTGCACTTTCCTTCCACAGGAGCACTACGCACATTTTGATGATTTTTAACATCCCCTTACAATTATGCAGTACCCAACCTGCACAACTGCATCCAGTGGCCTTGGAGGATAGGTACTGGGGTGTGCACCTTCCCAAAGCATCTGGATATCTAGGCCTCCCTTAAGAATCCAGTCCCTCTGGACTAGATGCACTCTCAAGAAGCCACCAAGGGTCATCTGTTGCTTTCAGTAAGTGATAGCTGATGGCTTCTTTTCGGCTTTTAGATCGAATTATTCACTTTATCAAATTCAGTCAGGTGAAACAGACTTCTATAAGCACAGTGGTGTTTATGGTACATCAGGAAAACTGCTTTTAAACTTGACTCTTTCAAATTATTTTTCAAATATCGGATACAGCCACAGGATGTCGCGGGGGAACATGTGGGTCATCAATACGAATGCCTGGCCTGGAATCTGGCCACTCCTCGTAGGAGCTAGGCCATTCCGTCCCTTTGTGTCATATCTCCATACATACAAAATGGTTATTCTAATAGTCCTACCTGGTTCACTGGTGGGAATAAATGACAAAATCACTAAGAAGTCATTCAAACAATGCCGGGCCTAAAGAAATGATCGCTGTGATAACGAGGGTGATGAAGGTAGAAAGTACAGTTTTTCTTCTTAAAAATTCTATATGCTTTCTGTTGAGTTGAAATCAACTATTTTGCTGAATTTTACCTATTAGATTTTATATAAAAAATTGGTTTTTTTTAGAATTACAAAGTGGCATTTTCGTAAACAATGGGCAAAACTACTGCATGTATGAGTTGTATATAAAACTGGTTGATACAACTAGCTAAAACTGGTGGTATCCTGCAGACGAGCCAACGGGCTCGGTGAAGTCAGCAGAGCTTCCAGACTCCTTGATAAGCAGCCCACGGCAGGGAGCCCAGGTGCGAGGTCAGTGCCTGTGATGAGCTTTCAGGATACAGTCAGCGTCAGTAAATAAACGTGAAGGAATGGGTCTTGCCCCAAAGTGAAGGAATCACTTACCACACATAACTTGGTGTAAACTCACAACGTCCAGATACCTGCAGCCTTGCCTACACGGGGTATACACGGCACACATGGGCCAAAACCATGCAAAAACGAGGGAGCGAGGGGAAAACCTCTTAGGCGCCTCCTCATAAACATGGAGGAGTATCTTCATAGGCGGAGTATCTTCCGCCTATCTTCCACTGCAGAATCCAGGTAACCACCGTTCAGAAATGGGGACACACTAAATATGAGCCCAAAGGAGACTAACAAGCACAAACCAACAAGAAGAAACTTAAAACTACCTGTGTGTGTTCACACACGTTAGCTTCCTCTGCTTCGTGTTTCCTGTCTGTTATACCCAGAGAGCAGGTGTGAGCGGCCCTTTCGAACGGGAGCAGGTGCCCTTGCAAGGAGGTGCTGACTCTTGTGAAGGTGGTTTAGTTCTAAAACATAAATAGGGCACTAGAGAGAATTTTATTAATCTAGGAGGAGAGGAAAGGAGTCTTTCTAGTAAGTCTTTTTAATCTACTTAGCTTTGTGGGTTGGAAGGATAAGGTTCTGCCAATTAATCTCACAGTTCTTGGCCCAGGATTTTCTGAGGAGGCCATAGCAATGGAACCCTTCCAGCTAAGAAGACCCGGACTGGGGTCTTGATTGGCCAAAGCAGGGCTTCTGGTACATAAACCATTTTTGGGGGGTGGGGGCCCGATGTTCTCATCTGGAAAATCAGGAAAGTGTGAGATGACATTTTTCAAAATGGTTTTCAAACTCCAACATGCTACACAAAACTGAGGTATCCCTGCCATTATTTTCATACATCACAGCCTATTTAAACTTCCAATTGCCAGGTTCCACCTGCTTCTGAATTTATCGATGGGGCCATTATTTGACACAATTTCCAGGATGTTCTATCAACTTTGATTAACCTTCACAGAATCCCTTTGATGGGGCGTATTGATCTCCATGTCTTTCTTCCTGACGTTCCAGGGTATTCCTTAGGCTGGCTCTTTAGTATCTAGGAAAGAGATGCTCCCCTCTGCTCCCTGTGGAGAGCATAAATCACAGCTTTTGGTCAATTGTTCTACACTTTGTGTGATATGTCAGTAAAAAATACGGTGCTGGCAGCACCAAGTCTGTTCCCGTCTGAATTATCTTTGTCGTATCTGACCCCGTCTTCAGCTCTAATCTTTCACACATCTGCTAAAACCTTTGAGGAAATTCTGAGTTACATTAATTTGAGAAGCAATTCTATTTATACGCCATAACCGTGTATGTCTTTCTTCATGTGTTGTAGTCTTCAGCCACAACATAGAATTAAGACTCGTGTTATCTTCAGTTAATGTCCATGGTCATCAGAATCTTCCTACAGATGCTCTCACGGTTGAGGGAGAGAACATGATCACAGCTGATGAACACAGAAGGACAGATGTACAAAGAAGGACAGAGATGTACACAGAAGGACACAAGGTCCCCGTTCTTTTAAGATACACTTTGTACTAGGTAAAAGTAAAGAAAAATAAGATCTTATCATTTATTATCTAACATCCAGAAAATTAGGCACACGGAGTCCTGTCATTATGTTCTGTGTGTGCTAGTGAGCCCGTTCTCAAAATACTTGTCCAGGCACTCAAAAGACACGTGTTATTGGTCAAGTTCATTTGTCTTTCTCTAGTTGAGTTACCCACCTCCAAGTTAGGTAATAATGAAAACTGGCCCACAAGAATACCAGAAGAATATACATAAAACATTTTAACTGCTCTTAGTGTAGTTTACGGCATGCAGGAGGCCCAATAAAAGTTCTTATTTTATGATGTAACACAGGATGTTACACCTGAATCACAACACACCTAAACAATAACTCAGCTATGCTTGCTCATACTGTCATTTCAGTACTTCAGCTGACATTATGAAGTTAGAATATTTTTTAATGTTTATTTATTCATTTTAGAGAGAACACAAGCAAGGAGCGACAGAGAGAGAGGGAGACACAGAATCCAAAGCAGCTTCCAGACTCTGAGCTGACAGCAGAGAGCCTGATGTGGGGCTCGAACCCACGAACTGTGAGATCATGACTTGAGCAGAAATCGGATGCTTAACTGACTGAGTCACCCAGGTGCCCTTGAAGTTAGGATTTAGGAAGACTCGATTTAACAATTATTACAGTTACTAGTTATTATCCAATAAAAGGTTAAAAATGAAATGAAAATAGGCCAAAGATAATTAACCCCCAAATGGCTACTCTAAAATAGTCTGGCTAACTATTTTAAATTAAATAATTATAACTGAATCATCAGGGCACTGATGTGATGTAGGCTTAAATCCTGTGCGTATAACTGCCAAAGACACTGTCACCCCTCAGCTTACTTCTCACCGATGGGATGGGATAAGCCCCCATAAAGGTGACAATTTCTCCTGGGGTCCCTGCCTCTCTGTAGATAGGTTCAGTACCCTCGGGAAAGTCCCTTACCTGTGCATTCTCACGTCCCTCACCCATAAATGTGAGTACAGTAAAGTCACATCCACAGGGCTGTTGTCACAGAACTAGTACCTGACTGTCAGTAGCTATGCAATAAATATCACTGTTTCTCCTTCTTCCTCTGCACCAGCATCCAGGGTTACTGCGAGTGTTTTACTAGATCTCAGTCGAGAATAACATGCCTAAATAATAACTCCAGTATGTTTAATTACAGCTTCATTTCAATAATTCACTTGATGTTAGCTGGTAAGTTAAAATTTGTAAGACTTGCTGTAATAACTATCATTATGGTTACTAGATAGTATCAAAACAGTTAAGAAACAAAAGACAGCCATGCCAGATACAATTAATATAAAATAATAACATTCTGGGGGAGCCTGGGTGGCTCAGTCCATTAAATGTCTGACTCTTTAAAGAAATTTTTTAGGGGCGCCTGGGTGGCTTAGTCGGTTAAGCGTCCGACTTTCGCTTAGGTCATGATCTCGCGGTTCGTGGGTTCAGGCCTCGCGTCGGGCTCTGTGCTGACTGCCACCTCAGAGCCTGGAGCCTGTTTCAGTCTGTGACTCCCTCTCTCTCTGACCCTCTCCTGCTCACGCTGTCTCTTTCTCTCTCCTAGAAATAAATAAAACATTAAAAAAAAATTAAAAAAAAATTTTTTTTTAATGTTTTATTTATTTTTGAGAGAGAGAGAGACAGAGCAGAAGCATGGGAGGGGCAGAAAGACAAGGAGACACAGAATCGGAAGCAGGATCCAGGCTGTGAGTTGTTGGCACAGAGCCTGACGTGGGGCTTGAACTCACAAACTGTGAAACCATGACCTGAGCTGAAGTCAGATGCTCAACTGATGGAGCCACCCAGGTGCTTCTATTTTTTTTTTTTAGTGTTTATTTATTTACTTTTTTTAAAAATAGTTTTTTATTTATTTCTAGGAGAGAGAGAGAGAGACAGTGTGAGCAGGGGAGGGTCAGAGAGAGATGGAGACACAGACTCTGAAATAGGCTCCAGGCTCTGAGCTGACAGCCAGCACAGAGCCCGATGCGGGGCTCGAACCCACGAACCGCGAGATCATGACCTAAGCGAAAGTCGGCGCTTAACTGACTAAGCCACCCAGGTGCCCCTATTTATTTACTTTTGAGAGTGGTGGGGAGGGACTGAGACATGAATTTGAACTCAAGAACCATGCGTACCTCACATCAGATGCACAGAGGAAGACAGTGGGGGGCCTCAATTCACACAGTTAAGTGGCTACACCCAACGCAGGTGTCCACTCCCTGCCTGTCAATCAGCTCCCCAACCACCCAAGGCTCGACAGCCACCGAGCCGCCAACATCTGAAAATTTTTGCCCTGAATCTTATTTTTCTAATTATTTCATTCTATTTTACTTGGTTGTGAATGCTGAACATAGTCTACCCTCCAAGTTCTAAGTGTTCACTCCTGTGGGAACAATGTGTACAGCAGGCCTCTAGAATGTGCTCATCTCGGTTAACTGAAACTTTATGCTGATGAGGAATACCCCGTTTCCCTCTCCCCCCAGCCCCTGGGCAGCTTCTTGATTCCACCACCATTCTGCTCTCTGATTCTATGAATTTGATTATTTTGGAGACCTCATGTAAGTGTAACCATGCAGTACGTTTCTTCCCGTGACTGCCCAAGTTCACATAGCATGATGTCTTCAAGATTCGTCCATGTTTCACATACTGTGTAATTTCTTCCTTCTAAAAGGCTGGGCAGCGTTCTATCATATGAACATTTTCTTTAATCCACTCATCTGTCAATGGATGTTTGCACTGTTTCCACACTTGGCTATGGGGAATAGTCATGCACTGAGTGCATGGATCTCTTCAAGATCCTGATTTCAATTCCTTGGGATGTGGAAGGATAGCAACCCCTGTGGCGGAGTGCAAATCGGTGCAGCTGCTACAGAAAAGAGAACAGAGGTCCCTCAACAAGCTAGAAGTGGAGCCACCATTTTGTCCAGCAAACCCACTTCTCCAAGTTTATCTGAAAGAACTGAAACCAAGATCTTGAAGAAATGTCAACATTTGGAATTTTAAGAGCAGGGTTTCAAGGAAAAAGCTAATAGCCATCAAAGAGGGCCCTGGACTGTCTGAAGTACACTTCTTATTGGGATTTAAATAAAGGTTTGGACGTTTCTTCAAAGGCAAGAACATACGAACTGCACAAGTGACACTTGGGCAATCTTTTCATAATATATCAATTTAACATGATGGAACAAGAAAAGATTCAGGTCTTTTATAACCTTTTTCCTACTTGAACTTGAAATCAACTCTTTTTCTATAAACTGCTATAGGACTCAGGAAACTCAAGTTCTGCAAATTTCCACAGACTTGCCTTTTACTGTGTAAATAACATTTCATTAGCATACTGTCATTTGTAGTAAGCTTGCTTTGGGTAAGACAGCAGGAGTCCAGGAATCACAATACAGAAATGAGAGTGAGGAGAGTTCTCAGTGAAGGGATCTAGGTGAGATGTCTAACAGAACCTCCCAGGGCATCACTGACTTTGATACAGTGGCCCTGGGGGGAGGCAATGTTGTCCCCTTCTTGCAGATGGAGACCGAGATTCAGAAATGTCACCTGACCCATCATCCAGCTAGATACTGGCAAGCAGATAATCAACTTCTTAGCTCCAAAATCAAAATGTTACCAGGGCGCCCGGGTGGCTCAGACTGTTGAGTGCCTGACTCCTGATTTCAGCTCATGATCTCACAGTTTGTGGGATCGAGCCCCATGTTGGGTTCCTTGCTGTCAGCATGGAGCCTGCTTGGGATTCTCTCTCTTCCTTTCTCTCTGCCCCTCCCCCATTCTCTCTCTCTCTCACATAATAAATAAATAAACTATAAAAAAGAAAATGATACCTGTGCGCAACTGCTATTATTCTAGAAAAGACCACCATGAAAAAATGAACATACTCTGCGGCTCAAGCTTTATAAAGGGTACCAAGAATAAGATGAACGTGTTACTTTAAGTGACGATCACTTTCAAACAAACGTCTTCGGGATTTCAATGATGGGATGCATTTTCTAAACAATCCAACAAAACGAAGCCCTCCGCCATCCTGCCTATGTTTCTCAGTTGGCATAGGCTGGCATCCCTGCCTTCGAAGCAACGAGAACTGGATAAGTGGGAAAAGCCACACGAGAAGAAAAATAAACATTGTGCTTCTATCATAAAAGAGACGGTTGTTTCACTGTGCCGCAATGATGCTTTCCTGGAAGGAAACAGCCACGAAGGAAACACAAACAACAACAAAAATACCCCAAAACTAAAAACACGTAAGAACTGACATTAGGCTCATAGGAGACACACGTGGCATTTTTCTGGATTTGAACACGGATGTTATATTTGTTTCATAAACCATAATTCTTTAAGTTTGGACACAAAGCAATAAACACATGAACGCTTTAGGAAGACATTCAGTTTTTACATTTATGATCAGAGGTATCACACACACACACACACACATTCCAGTGATATACAGGAAGCTTGGTACAGTTTCCTTAATATAATTCTTTCTTTCCTTAAACTCTTTATAATTTTTTTAATGTTTATTTATTTTTTGAGAGAGAGAGAGAGTGAGTGGGGGAGGAGCAGAGAGAGAGGGAGACACAGAATCCGAAGCAGGCTCAAGGCTCTAAGCTGTCTACACAGAGCCCAACATGGGGCTTGAACTCATAAGCCGTTGAAATCATGACCTGAGCCAAAGTCAGACGCTCAACCAACTGAGCCACCCAGGTATCCTGCTTAAACTCTTTATAACTGTGAGTATTGAAGTCAATTTGCAATAAGAAAGTAAATGATGTGAAATGTTTACTGAGCCCCTTGTAAAGTTCTGGAATGTAAAGGGCAAGATTGACTCCAGGCCATCCATCCCTGTGGTCTGCCAGCTGGTGAGACAGACCTTGCTATGTGCCTTTCTAAGCTTTGTCCATGATCACTGGGCCCTGAATTTATTTGGGGCAGTGGTACACTCTGTGAGTGTTCACAGGTTTACCTTTGACATTTTAATATATAATTTTAACTTTCAGCATCTGAAATATCAATAAATGTATCATTCTAAACTGGCACTAGGATCCTTCCTGGCCAATATGGAATTCAAGCCAACCGGCAAAGATGTGCTTCTGTAATCAGTAACGGCTTCTATCAAAGCGACTGCAGTATTTGCCGGTGTGAAGAGGAAGGCATCTCACTGCAAATCCCAGAAGCAGGACCCTCCCTGGGTTGGGCATAGCTGGCCAGCTGCTCCTACCCTCTTCCTCCCCGGGAACTCCCCAAGGCCGCCTGCGGCGTGTGGCTTCTGCATGTCACAGAACATGTACCGCAGCACAAAATGACGTTGCTAGGCCTCATGAACCAAGGTTAGGAAAGCAATGCAAAGAATAACGGGAAAGATGAGCCAAACCAGAGCTTCTGGTGCTGAACTTCTCCTCCAGGACAACCCCCACCCTGAAACCCCCGGCCGCATATGCTCTGTGGTACTGGCGCTGGGGGAGGGAGGATGGGGCGGAGGCCAGCGGTACTGAGCACTCAGTCTTTCCCACAAATGCCCCAAGAGGAGCAACAGCGGGCCTTGGGAAAGGTGCCTGCACGGGTGGGATTTTGAGAATTTAGAGCATTAAAGGAATTATGGCCTAAGGCAGAGGAAAATCAGAACCGTAGGTTGTCTTTTATTCCCCCTGAATTGGCCCCACTGGGCTCTGACAACAGATGCATGAAGCTTCCCCACCCGCAGAGGGTCTCAGGTTCATCTTGCATTTGAGACGTTGGTGTGGGGTCCTTATGCCACTGTCTCCAACCAGATCTAGGGGCCAGAATTAAGCACACGAAAGCTTTGTCACAGCTCACAAATCAGAACTGAGAAACCCCTAGGGCGATTCGTTCCATAAGTGAATCTCTAATTCAGGAAGCCTCCCAGCTACTGTGAATTTCCAGTATTTCCTCCAACATTCTCCTTAACCAGAGAAATTTAACATCATTCACAGCACTGAGTACATGCAGAGCATCTAGTGGCCGAGCATGTCGTGTTTGCAGAGCATGTAGTTTGCAGAACACCGATGTTTGCAGTGTATCACGTGTGTGTAGAGCACCTCGTGTGTGCTGGCTCTGGACTCCCGGCTCTACGTCGGGGGCCGGGAACGAGGGGGACCGTACTCACCACGTTACAGCCGGCGCAGTCAGGTCCGTTCTCGCAGGTCCTGCGGCGAGCTTGAATGCCGCCACCGCACTGGGCCGTGCACCGCTCCCAAGGACCCCAGCCTGTCCAGAACACGTGCGGGGGACACAGCAAATGCTCATTGCAGTACCTGTGGTGGGCAAACCAGGAGGGAAAGGAAACCGTTCAGCACAACCTGAAGCCACAGGTCTCTCCAGTGTCCGTCCCTGTGCCGGGATGTGGGACATGGGCATGCTCTGCGTCGGGGCGGGGGCGTTTGTGTGCGGAGTGGTTGTGCAGTCAAGGGGGCAGATGTGGTGCTGGCCATGCTGTGCACGCACAGACGATGGGATGCGCGGGAGACAATGAAGAAGATGCTAAACTCACAACGCAGGATGGACCTTCCTGGGCAGCCAATGAAGGAGAAACAAACAAAACAAAACCCTTCAAATAGACACCCAAAAAATGAGGACAGATAGAAAATATCTGGGTAGGGCATTTATCTTCTACACAGAATACTGAAAGATAAAGTAGGCTACGGATACAAAGTCAGCAACAGTGTATGTAAAACTCAGTTCTCATTCTGGAATCAAATAGGGCTCATAATCCTATTAATAGAAGTTAAAAGAAAGTGAGAGCCTAAGTTTAGTATGAAGCTTCATGCCCTACACGACTTAGGTCATTATATCTTTAAATTTATTTGTAGACTATCAAAATGACTTCAGACCACCTTACTGGAAAAACCACGAGTTATCCCATAATAATTGAATTCCTATTTACAAATACTGATCCCGTTTATATATTCCATACTTCACATATACGTTCATGTTGTCAATTATTAGCCAATGACACGAGGCCTTCTCTAGCCTTAGATGAGTCAAATTTCTCCTCAATCCTTAATAATACAAGTGAAATGAAGCAAAGTGAGGGGGAGAAAATGAACAAATGAAAAACAAGAAGGAAATGGCCTGGCATTCTACAGCTTACAGCCTCCAGGGAGGAAGGGACTACTTTAAACATAGTCAAACTTGTGACACACGCATTTGGCAATTTAAAAGACTCTTTTAAATTTAAAAGACACTTTAAATTCAGTACTCTGTCTACTGAGCAGAAATTTAGCTTCTAGAGGACAGTAGCCTGCAAGCACTTTTCTGATCTCCCTCTCCGCGCCCCATCTGGATTCGCACACAAGGCATAGACTCCTACCTGAGAGGCCTAGACAGTCACCTGTGATGCCATCATTATTAACAAATGCTTAATCCTTCAGGACACTATGCAGGGGGCATTACAAAGAGCGTTTCCATGGGACAGGTGTTTACAACCTAGGATGAATACAGGGAAATGGACACAAGGCCACAGCAGAAAATACTATCTTCATGAACAGAAAATAAGGACAGATTGTAGCTGGTTTCCAGAAACCAGGAAGAGTCATTTGGGAAGTGTAGCTTCCTGACAGCAAATGCTGACAATATCCAACTGGTTTTCTACCAAACCAGGAGAGCTCTATGGAGACTGTAAAGGTGTCAGAAGCAGGTACAGATGAAAGGTAAAAGCCAGGTCAAGCTGATGGGAGTCCACAGGAGGCAAAGTGAGCAATGGCTGGCATCCTGGGAAAGAAGGGAATATCGAAATGGAAGAGTTAAGTAAGAAACGTTACTGGGGAGAAGACAACAGAAGAAGGTGACAGGAAGAGGCAGCACCTACCTTCACGGGTGGGGAGGAAGAATCTGAAATTTACTTACAAGGAATCAGAAAAGTTCCACAGAGCTTGCGAGACAAAACAGCACCGTCAGAGTTAGGGGGTGAAGACTGGTCTCCGGGGGTTGGTGTCTCATCCCATTGGTGGCGTGGGGCTCCCTGAGATTTAAGGAGCTCTCCATGCATGAGTGTGAGGTCCCAGCTCCACACAGCCCACCAGGAAGAGCAGGAGGAGCAAATGCCAACCAGGAGAGTCTGGATTGCAACAATGCAAGGGAGAGGTGCTCCAAGCTGGACAAGCAAGATGGCGGTGGAAACAGAAAGGGAAGGAGCACACTTGGGCTTGGTGTAGTGGGGTGAAGATGTGGCAGCTGTGTGAGTGCAGAGAACAACAAACAGACAAACAGTACAGTCACGTGTCAGCCTCTCATTTGGGGGAACATGGGAGGCATGCTTCCGGCCAGAGAAAGCTGATATGTCACGGCAGGAGAAGCCTCTGGAAGCAAGAACTAATAAGGCACAAGCTTTATTTTCTCTAAAGGTTCACACAGAATAGTAGTCAATGGAATTGAATAGTCCCCACTCTTTCTCATCTTTTCAATGTTCATTAGGTTTTCCTCTTCCAAAGTCATGGACACTCTTGTGTGTAGGGGAGAAAGGAAAGGAATCTTCTAAGTAAGAGAGCGTGACCTCTAGGTAGAAGAGCCAAAACAAAATCGAGGATACAATGGGCTGAAAAAATTTGACCTTAAGAAGCATGTGCCAACACGCAGACTTACAGTAAGTAGAACATCCTGGCTACTCAGTGATTATTAACATATGTGTTGGTACATGGAATGTTCCAAGAGTGGGGAGCCATTCAAGAACACATTTGGAAGAAATGAAAACTCAGAACATCAGAACTCCCTGCATTTGATCCAAAATAGCCACGGGTACCATCTCTCATTGTGCATAGATTGAGAAGTAGAATTCCACCTCCCGTTTCCAAGCCAATTCACCAGTATTTAAAAGGTATGGACTCCCTGGGCTCCTTACCCCCATTTTAGCTTTCAAATATAAAACAAGCAATAAAAGAATAGGGAGAGCAAAAGAAAATCATGCTAAATATGCTTACAAAACACTTGACTTTTAATAAAAAGCACAGCAAGGGAGCTACCATCTCCCCCTAGCAAAATACATCAGAGCACACAAATACTTCCTCATATTGGCCTAGAGCAGGCCACATCTGAAAACATGCAGCTTGTCAATGGAGCTGAAGATCTACTGCAGGAGAGCTGGAAAACTCCATGTAGCACAGAAATTCCGACCAGTGTCAACATGTGCTATATTTGGCTGGATTTTAAAGTTGTCTAACATGTGCCTTCCATTTTTCTCTCTTTCTCATTATGGCAGTCCTGAGGAAATAGCTATACCAGGATACGTGACTATGTCACCCTCTGCAAGGGGGATCAGAAGGGAAATGGAAATTGCTAAGCTAGCCAGCTTTGTCCCTTTATGTCTGGGTTTTCACTCACAGATCCACCTGAAGGGAATCTCCTCAGAGGGAAAGCCCTTACAAGCCCCAAGTGCTGGATTCTCTGCAACTTCAAGGAAGTAGGGTCTCTCTGACCCCCTTGAGGGGAGGGGGATCTGATGCCCACCCCAACTAACATGTGCTCCAGACAGAAATGACTCTTGTTAAACCACTCACTGGGTTTCCAGTGTCTTTCCTGTTCACAAACAACAATGGGGATCAGAAGTTAGTTACTTCGATGGGACTCTGCTTGTTCAAACATGTTTATTAATTTATGGATAAAATATCTACACAATGGATCAGCCAGTGGTTCCTAATTTCTCTAGTCCTCTACACACAGCTAGCCTTTGCCAAATAATAGCCAGATGTTTTTGGAGTTTTACTGGCTCCCCTGGATTTCCAGTATCTGAAAGCATTGAAAGTCACAGGTACATTTCATGATGCATTAAAAATTAAGATTTTAATTTTGCCCATGACTGTTCATTTTCATTTTGCATTTAAAACTGAATTAATAAGCCAACAATATTTCTATGTAAATTATCAATTTTTCTACAGACCTAGTCTCCGTGAAAAGAATTGCTTTTCATAGCCCCACATAGACTAGATTCTCAGCACTGTATTGTTTCTTGTCGTATTTCTTCATTCTACAAGTGCATTCTGTTCTGGTTTGGTCTGTGCTAGTTTCTCACTGCAACCTGTGACAGCCTGAACCAGTTAGAACCCTATCAGAACCATGTTCTCCTTGCCTTGCTCTAAGTGACCATCTCTTCACTGGGCCATACTGGAATACTCAAATCTCTTGGCATGAGAGAAACTACACATACATTGGGCCCCCCCCCATAATATTAATTTTTACACCAGGAGAGAGCCAAGAGAACACACTACAGGAGAGGAATGACTTGCAAAGGAACAGTACTTTGGCTCACCATAGGACTAAGCAAACCCACGGAGACAAAGACAAATATGATTAAAAATCTTATGAGAAAAAGATAATAAAAAAATAAAAATCTCATAATATGCTCCCATTGGTTCCTGGGATTCTTCATTTTGATAATGTGGTGGGGAGACTCTTATGTGGTCCCCATGGTCCTACCTCCTGGGAATCACTTGTGTGATCTTTTCATAAGCTTGTGTGTGTGTGTGTGTGTGTGTGTGTGTGTGTGTGTGTGTGTGTAGGTTGGGCTGGGACCTGTGACTTGCTCCTAGCAGAATATGGCAAAAATGACAGTATATCACTTCTGTGATTTAGTGACATAAGACTTCAATGTCACTTTTTCAAGAAAACTCACCCACCATGCTTTGAGGAATTAAGCGGTCAGTATTGAATGGCTTACGTGGCTAGGGATTCGGGGAGGTCCTGGCTCACAGCCTCAGCTGACAGCATCCAAGGGACTGAATGTTGCCAACAACCATGGGATTTGGGAAGCACACCTTCTCCAGTCAAACCTCAGATGAGACCACAGCTATGGTCCACGCTATGTTGCAGCCTCGTGAGATCCTAAAGCGAAGGACTCACATCAACAGTGTTCAGGCTACAAACCCAGAAATGGTGAGACAATAAGCACAGAGTGCTTCAGGGACTGAGTGAGTGCTAACATTGTTATGTAAAGACCCCTACACAGATTTTCATACCCAGACAGGCAGTGCTATTGTAGAAAACACCTGAAACCATGAACATGGCTTTGAGACCAGGGAATGAGTAGAAGCAAGGAAAATTTTAAGAACATGTAGAGAGACTCTGAGGATGCTGCTAGAGAGGCTTTAGAAGGAAAACAGGACAGCGAATGAAAACACAGCAACAAAGCCAACCCAATTAGCAAACGCGCAAAGGACTTGACCAGACATTTCCAAAAGGGTAGACAAATGGCCAATAAGCACAGGAGGAGATGGTCAATGTCATTAGTCCTTGGGGAAATGTGAATCAAAAGTACACATTTGAGATAATTACTTTATACCTATCAGGATGGCCATCACAAAAGAAAAAGTAAGAAAGAATGAAAGTAATGAGTGCCGGCAATGGTGTGGAGAAACTGGAGCCCTCGCACCTTTTCGCCAGAAACTGGCAGGGATGTACGAGGTGTGGCCACTGCAGAAAACAGCTCTTCAAAAACCTGAACAAAACTGCCATACGACCCCAAAACTCCACTTTCAGGTTATACATGAAAGAACGGAAGCAGATTTGAACAGATACCCATACAGTAGTGTTCACTGCGGCATTATTTGCCGTAGCCAAAAGGTAGAAATAAGCCACTTGGTAATTGATGGGTAAAGAGATAAACACAGTATGATACAGTCGTATGGTCAAGTATTATGGAGCTTGCCGAGGGGAATGGAGTTCTGACACATGGTACGGGATGCCAGAAACCTTGAAAACATGATGCTGAGTGAAATTAGCCAGACACAAGAATGCACACATGGTAGTAGTCCACTTACACGAACTATCTCAAAGAGGAAAATTCACAGAGAAAGAACATAGATTAGAGATTACTGGGGGCTGAGAGGAGGGGAAAATGGGGAATCATCGCTTAATGGTTACAGTACTAGCATGACGAAAAAGTTCTGGAAATAGTGTTATAGTTATGCATGATAGTAAATGCAATTAATGTCACTGAATCGAACACGTTAAAAAGGGCCAAATGGCAAATTGCATGTTAAATATATTTAACCACAACCAAATTTGGAAGGAAAATAAGACCCGTGATTAGAAACTGAGGGAAGGGAGGACCTTGTGAGGCAGAGGGGAGAGCTTCCCAGGCTGTCACTGTGGTTTCTCTGGAAAGTGGAACATGTCAGCGTGAAGTGAGTTATTCAGACAAGTCAATTTCCAGGCAAAGTGTCGGGGTGGGGGGGTGCTGCCTGGTTTCTTCTTGTGGCTTATGGTAACATGTAGGAATGAAAGGAAAAAAAATGAGGTAAGGAATAGCAAACAAGAGGGACCAGGACAGAATTAACTGGAAATTTGAGTCTCTCTTGATGGCGATGCTAAAATTAGGAAGGCACTTCTGAGCACTGAGGAGTGGTAGACAGAGAGTAAAAATCTGCAGATGCGATGGTACAACCGTCTGGTAAAACCTCAGAAAGGCCAAGGGATCAGAGTGGTTTTGGTTACACGCAGGGTGCTCTGAGGAGGTCGGAGCGAGGGGGTGCCTCCCAGATGGTCTCAATTACCAGCAGGCCACGGGGTGTGGCCCTCAGCCCTCAGGAGGATCCCCAGCTAGAGAAGGGTTACCTCAAAAAGATCTGTGGGTGCAGATGTTTTACAAGAGTCAACCTCAAGGAATTCCACAGAAGGCCCGTAAGGGCTATTTCTGCAGAAATACCAGCTTGCCCTGAAATGTACAGAGAAAGTACAAATGAAGTGCAACCACGGGAATCCAGAATTCTACTGGCAGAAAACAGGTTGGTCAAACTACCCAGCCGCAAATACATGCTAATTTTTGTGAAAAAGAAAAGATGATTCAGGAGGCAGTGATGAGAGCCCAGAAGGTAGAGCCAAGAGCCGTGCAGAATTACGCAAGGGCCTTGAAACCTAATCAAGCAACTCCCAACCCTTGTCTGGCCAGATTTCAGAATTTCTGTGGAGCAGTGATAGCTCTAGACTTTCCGTTTTCCTCCCTTTTGAACAGTAATGTCTGTAGTTGCTACCTTTCACCTGTTCCCCCATCACATATCGGATGTCTTGTCTCTGATTTTAGAGGAACAACACCCAGGACACCTCATTCATATTTGAGCCTCACTTAAACGATAAGGTTCTGGAATCTTTGGGTATGATTTAATGGTATAAAACTTTTGGGGACCTTGGGAATGGGTGAAATACATTTTGCATATGGAAGGGCTGTGAATGACTGAGGGACCAATTAAACTGGCTGTGGCAGAGACTCCAAGGTGACCCCGATGATCCTTGCCTCCCAGAATTCATGGCCCAGGTAATGTCCCCTGTTGAGTGTAGATAGGACCTGTGACTTACTTCTTCACCAGTAGGATATGGCAAGGCGATGGCAGTCATTTTGCAACCGCACTGGGTAAAACTATCCCGCTCATCCTGCCAGGAAACTTACTTCCTTGCTAGATTTGAGGAAGGCAGCGATGGTGCTGGGAAAGCTCGCTTGGCAGGAACATGTTCTCAATTTGACCATCCACACAGGGCCACATGCTGACAACCAAGCCCGCGATCTTATAAGTGGCTCTTTCCCCGGTCAGTGCCCGGATGAGACCGCAGCTCAGACTGAGCAGGGAAACCCAGGTAAGTCACACTGAAACTCCTGATCCAGTAAGACTGCGAAATAATAAATCTGTGTTGCTTTAAGCCACCCTCAGTTTTTGGAACTATGGTTACACAGGAAGAGGAACCTAATATAGAAAATGACACCTGCATTGTGATAGTGTTTACACCGAGGCCGACTGATTCATCCTTGTTTGTGCTTCCACTTGGTTCTTGGGACTCAAGAATATCATTTTCCAGGAAATTTTAGAAAAGAAAAACAGTCTCCATACCTTCTACAGTGTGTGTAAAAGATAAGGTAGGTTATTTTCTTTATCCAGTACTTTGGAAAAAATGATGTGACTATTTCTGAGATTTATGTTGTCATAAAGCACCCACTGAATCACTCCACATCCTAGACATTCTGATCCAATGAAGTCATTAACTCTGATCCCAGTCTTAACTTAGGGACTTTTCTGGGGGAATCAATTTATTCACTTGCGGCCACTCGACAGTTCCTTAGGGTCAACGGCGCTAGAGCAGCAATGGTATTCCCCTGTGCATGCCTAGTCATGTGCCTTCCCAGGGAGACCAGAGCCTCTCTGAGTTTTGAGTTTAGTTCTCAAATATGTATAAAGGATGGCGTTCTCTCATACCACACAAGTGGAGAGACCTTGCACATAACACAACAACAGCAAAAACTCTCAGAGCTGTTTGCTTGTGAAAACCAAAAAAACCAGACATTATGTACTGGTTTTTCTAGAATCTATTAGCCTCTTGATGGCTTGATTATCCCGTAAGAAGGGCTGTTCAATAGGGAAGCTTCAATTTTAGCGAGTCCCTGTTTTCACCATCTACACACTCACTCTGCAAATTCAAATAATTCTCCGTTAACCAAATATTTTTCTTGCCCAAATGAGCAGGGTTTTTTTTTATTTCCTGCAAAAGGGAACATTTTTAGTATAAGTCCCCTAAACACAGTCTTCCCTGGAAACGTGGCTTTACAACAATCATTAAGCGCATACAGAATGCGCATACGTGGTAGCCACAGAGTTAGATAACACCTTCCTTCCTGTGTGCTCAGCCTTGGAAAGGTCCCAACAAGGGCAAGATTTGCAGGGGTGCTATAATTTGGGGGCAGCTTCTCACTGATAAAGGTGACTTTGCCTGGAAGGGCTATATTATGGGACCGTGTACGGCATTTTAAAACTTTCCAACCAATGTCAAATCTTACAAGGTTAGAAAAGGCAGGGAGACAATTTGCCCATAATCGGTCTTTCCATGTCCCGACTGGTGTTAGATGGGCAGTGGTAGACTTGTATAAGACTGTTTCGGGACTACTTCAGAAACAACCAGCATCGCTTTGTAAAGATCGTCGTTCATCTTCCTCAGGGTCAAAACGGATGAAATCTTAATTGGTAATGTCGGCACACAATGAAGACAGAAAGGAACGATTCTCCTGGGTTGTTTTGAGGTTGTAATAAATACCTTGCAGGGACCTATCTGTGCAGTAAACCTGTTGGTTTTGTCTGTATAAATATTGATCACATAGCAAATAACTGCATGCAGCATTTTTATAAGAGGCTCACAGTGAACCCATCTCGCCAGATACTATCCTTGCTACATTTTAATTAAAAGGTATGGAAAGCCATTTTGTTCCTCAGGGGTCAGTGCAATACACTTAGGAGAGTGTGACAGAGTAAGAATTCCGAGTGACGTGAAATTCACCTGCTTGGATTTCCTCCCAACAGTCATGAACTAGAATGTACGTTAAATATGCAAGAAAGAGCCAACCATCCCGACTGTAGATCTTATGAAGCCGAAGCCAAATGTTTGGTTGTATGAAAGCTCCCGGAGGAGGGGTGCCTGGGTGGCTTAGTCGGTTAAGCGTCCAACTTTCGCTTAGGTCATGATCTTGCGGTTCGTGGGTTCGAGCCCCATGTCGGGCTCTGTGCTGACTGCCAGCTCAGAGCCTGGAGCCTGTTTCAGTCTGTGACTCCCTCTCTGACCCTCCTCTGCTCACGCTGTCTCTCTCTCTCTAGAAATAAATAAAACATTAAAAATTAAAAAAAAAAAAAAAAAAAAGAAAGCTCCCGGAGGAGCTGAAGGCTTAGAGTCCAGCCTGGAAAAGGATGCGGCTCCCGGCTACCCTGTAGGCCCCCCCAGGCCCCCGGAGGGGATGGGTGAAGAAAGGAGGTGTACCCAGGTCCTGAATACACCCTCAGCCAGCTCCAGATGCTTGACTTAGTTCTGGGCAAAACTCTGCTTCATCTGATCCCCGACGTCTGGACCCTGGCCGCCTTAGGTCCTACCAGTTTTGAGACTGGGTCAAGCTGAATGCTAAGAGCATATTTTCCCCAGCAGACTCTTTCTGGGTCCCCAGGAAGCCCAGCCCGGAGGTGCCCGCTGTCCCTGCACCCCCGCTCCCTTGGGGACTGCTCAGCCAGTCACCTGGGCAGGCCCGCGGGCGGTAGTGAGGCTGTCAACACGAGGCTTTGAGCAAAATTAAACGATGTCAGGAGAAGAGGGCGATGGGGCTCAACAGAAAGGGATGCGCGCACAAGCTGGGCCCCGTCCCCGACCGCGGGGGGCGGCCGCACCGGAATGAGAGGGAGCTGAGGGCGGCGGGGCGCGGGGGGCCTACCTCTCCTCGCGGTTCTGCCCCACGCACACGCGGCCGCCGTGCCGGGGGGTGGGGTTGCTGCATGACCGCTGGCGCACCTGGAAGCCGATCCCACAGCTCGTGCTGCACGGAGACCACGGGGTCCAGGGGGTCCAGCCTCCGTTCCTGGGGAGAGAAGCGGTCGGGTCACCGGGCCGGACTGGCAGAGCCCATCCCTGGGTGCGCCCGCCTCCAGCTAACTTCCGGTGTCCCCCCCACCCCACCCTGGACTGTTGGGGTGCAGCTGGCTGGGGAAAGCAGGAGACAGAGGACCCAACCGGGTGGGCGGTGTCCCTGGAAATCCCGGCCCCGGGGTGGGGGGGGCCTTCTCCTTGGTACCTGATCTCAGAGTCAAGGTTTTTTCTCGAAAGTGAAGCTTCAAGTGTGCGATAAATAACTTAAAATGGGCTATATTAGAAACTACTAATAGGCTTTAGTTAGGAAGATGTTAAACTAATGAAAAATCGGTTTATTTTATTAAAAAGCAATTAGAGATGAACTCCTGAACTTCTAGGGTTTATACTTATGTGACTTATACTATGTAATTTATAATCTATAAAAAGGGCACATTTGAACAAAATATCATCTAAAACTACCTATAACGCTTACTTTCAAAATCTATTAATATCAGTGAAAATCAGCAATTTTCTTGATAGCATTCATATTGATAAAGAACCCTGTAATATCCAACGCTTTAAAACTAACTTTATTAAAAATGAAGGAAGCCAGGAGCATCTGAGTGGCTCAGCTAGTTAAGTGTCTGACTCTTGATTTCAGTTCAGGTCATCATCTCACCCTTCATGACATCGAGCCCCATATCGAGATCTGCACTGATGGTGCATGGAGCCTGTTTGGGATTCTCTCTCTCTCTCTCTCTCTCGCTCTCGCTCTCACTCTGCCCCTCCCCTGCTTGCACACACACACACACAGACACACACACACACACACACACAGACTCTCTCTCTCTTTCAAAATAAAGGTTTTTTTGTTTAAATCATGAAGGAAGGGTACTTTAAATTCAGATTCTTGGCTATTTTCTTACAATTTGCCAAAGATATAGAGTATAAATAAGGCGTGAAAATTGCACATAATTGTATTTATGTTATTACATATATGATATCATAGTCATATAAAATTAAAATAAAAGAAATAGCTTGTATAAAAGTGATTTATAAAGTTAATTGCCACTGACAGCTAAAGGATTTTTTGTTTAATATTGTACTTTTCCCTTGAAATGCCTGCATTCAGCATGTTTGTAATTTACACTATTAAAGAACAGGGGCGCCTGGGTGGCTTAGTCGGTTAAGCGTCCGACTTTCACTTAGGTCATGATCTCGCGGTTCGTGGGTTCGAGCCCCGCGTCGGGCTCTGTGCTGACTGCCAGCTCAGAGCCTGGAGCCTGTTTCAGTCTGTGACTCCCTCTCTCTCTGACCCTCCCCTGCTCACGCTGTCTCTCCCTCTCTTAGAAATAAATAAAACATTAAAAAAAAAAATTAAAAAAAAAACTATTAAAGAACAAATTGTAGGCAGTTTTAAGGATTTATTAAAACATTTTTAAGGATTTATTAAATCCTTAAAATCCTTAGATATTTGTTAAAATGTCTGTTAAACCCAGAATCCAAACTCCCATGTGAAAAGTCTACTGCATGTGGAATATATTTCTCTAATCACATCTGCTTTTCTATAGATAGGTTATCCTCATTGGACTTTTCCCCTGAAAAAAACTGACTGACATTATTTTTATTTCATACATTCCTTTAAAAACATGCAGATCCACCCCTGTATTGAAGCTCAAGGTATAAACAATATTCTGAACATATAATTTCTCAAATAGTTTCAAGTGATAATTCCTCTGAGAAAACTCTGTATATTTCATATTTCCCTATTTTCTGAAACTTCTTCATGATATACATGAAGTAGATAGTGATATCTTACTGTATGATATTATAAGAAAGCTGCTTTATGATAATTTAGCCAAGTAATCACAAAAAAACAACAGATCCTTGCAAGTTGCTCATAAAGATAATCAGTATCTTATATACCCTGTTACTTACACAAATTTTTTTTAAAGAAATCCAAATGATGCATTGAGTTCTATACAAAAATAGCTATTGTAACAAATAAAAGGATCTTTTTACTTCCAAAATTTCTTTACATGTTAGCAAAACTGTTAGTGAAGGAAACTTTGCTTTGAAAATTGTTTGGAAATTCTTAGTTTCCTAAACCTGTTAACAAACATGACTTTGTGATATACTCTATTTACAATATAGGGGACATGTTGTATACAGGGAAGTGAGTAAATGGAAGTGTATATAAATAACAGAAATATAATAAGTCAGGAAATGAGAGCAATTGTCTATGTGTGGGTCTGTCCTTTGCACCTGGTTTGTGGTCTTACAACATTGTGGCAGGCAGTCACTAAGGAGCACGAAGTAAGCATGTATCAGCCGATGAATCATTTTGAGGATTAAATCAGTCCAAACAACCCACGTGTGCATTTGAAGCACCACTAAAATGGGTTCCGTTATTTAATTACTAATCTGAAAATCACCACTAATTACATTGCTGGTCTGTTTAGAGGATGCCATTTCTACTAAAACCAAAGCCAAAGAGGTATCAATAAACAAGGTGCACTCACACACTTGATAGTCCTTTTATCCCATTAAACAGTATAAAAAAGAATATCGGTCACTGATCATAATCTTCAAAGAGTAACAGCTCTGTAACTTGTATAAAGTTTCTCCTATGCCTCGATGGAAGCCCTCTTAGTTTTGTGGAAAGAATGCCATGATGACATGCCTCTGTTATCTGTAGTAACATAAATAATCTAATCTATGTAGCTCTGTGGTCTCCTATCAACCTTGTGGAATGACCTGGGCTGGCCTGAGAAGGGGAGCAGAGGGCAGAGTGCACCCTTGAACGTCGCCCCACCTCCTTCAACCGCTTCTCCTCTTGGGCAGAGAGCACCCCTGTGCTCTGGGCTCCCCTAGTGAGCTATTGCCTGGTGTGATCTGCAGTATTTGGCACATCAGAGGAGATTTGACCAGAGGTCCCTGCATTCTGAATAGGCTCATGGAAACAAGATAATACTTTTTAGAAATACTGTAAATTAACAAGCAAGTGAGGAGGGAGCTTGGAGGCTGATTTGAGAAGCTTTCCTGATGCTCCTTTTATTTTTTTTTTTTAATTTTTTAATGTTTTATTTATTTCTGAGAGAGAAAGAGAGAGACAGTGTGAGCAGGGGAGGGTCAGAGAGAGAGGGAGACACAGAACCTGAAGCAGGCTTAGCTGTCAGCACACAGCCTGACGTAGGGCTCGAAACCACAATCATGAGACCATGACCTGAGCCGAAGTCGGATGCTTAACCAACTGAGCCACCCGGGTGCCTCTCCTGATGCTTGTTTTAAAATCTAAGAGGCTGCTTTGGTCATGGCGCTGTAGGTACAGGGGAAGGGAGCAAACTGACTCCAGTAAAATAGTCAATCTGTCAACAACAAAAATAGGCAGAGGAGACAGGAAACCAACCCAGGGAATCACTGTTGGAGTCCGCTGTCCACTTACTCAGTACTGGGACGTTAACTGAGTTGGGGTGCTCTGGGCTCAGAGCAGCGCAGAGCTGTTGGTCAACAATAGGGCTTCTTCCATCCCCCAGCTACTGTCAAAGCCCCCCACGGACTGCAGCCCAGGGGTCTGGGGGGCTTGGACCTGCAGTTGAGAAGATCTAACCACCCTCAAGGGCCGTCCCAGCAAGGGGGTTCCCTGTACCATTGGCTGAGTCCTTTTCTAGGGCTGTGGCACATGTCCGTCCTTGCTTGGCCCTTCCTTCCTTCCTTCCTTCCTTCCTTCCTTCCTTCCTTCCTTCCTTCCTTCCCTCCTCCCTTTCTTTCCTTCCTTCCCTTCCTTCCCTTCCTTCCCTTCCTTCCTTACTTCCTTCCTTCCTTCCTTCCCATGTGTTGACGCTTGGGACATTCCCCAACCTCCTTCCTGCACACAAGTCTCTGTGTCCTGACCAACCAACCCAGGTCAGGCATAGGCTTTCCTCCCAGTGAAAAGTCCCATAAAGGGAGGTATAGGTAAGGAAAATGGAAGGCTGTAGAAACTTATTTCATTTAGATGACAAACTCCTATCAAGGATCCAGACCTTCCTTTGATCTGCTTTCCTACTGACTAGTTTTATTTCTCCCTCTCCTCCTTCTCTCCATGGCTCCCTCTCTCCTCCCTAGGAATTAGGACTCAGAAGTGGCATGGTGTCATAAGAATGCATATTCAAATGTTTACTTTAATTGTAAAATGAAACCCTATTTTCCCGATCCATTTTTAAGTCTGACTCGGCCCTGCTTTGAAAGTCTGGTTTAGATAATTCCTTTATATTGTGGGTTTCATTTCATGTGTTGAATGACCTCAATCTGCAGGTCCAAGATATTGAGAAGAAAAACATATTTAATGATGTGACGTCATAACAGCATTTAATCAAAGATACCCTTGTAAAATGTATTGAATGAGCAATATTTTGAATTTCCCAACACTTACATTGGGTTAAACAAGGTGCCTATAAATAAAGAAGAGCAGGTTTAATTGGAAATCTCTGATCAGACTTCATAAAGGCCTTCTGACATGCTCTGCACACACTGAGGAAGTCTTTAACAGTAGTAAGTGAGCAAAAATGGGAGTTTGCAGGTTAGGTGCATGGCAATTCTTTATTTCTAGCAAACTTAAAGGCCAACATAAACAGGCTATCAACAGATACGGGGCAATAAAAACATTCTTTGGTATTAGATCACCATGCCTTCGGCAGATAACTTCGAAAGAATTCAGAAAACTGCTTGGAAATGCTATGACCTTATATTTCTATCTACTTTCAGGAGTCATACCTGTCAGTACTTGTAACTAGGAAAATAAAAATATAAGAATGGAATAGATGCTAAGCCTTCCCCAAATCAGGCAAGAAGTTGCACTCATGCCTAAAAGAGGAAAAGTAATTGGGAATTCAAGAAAAAAATTGCCTGAAGGAATGAATTTCCAATAAAATTGAAAGTTAAAGTGTTAAAAAAGGATGGCTCAAAATGTGTAATATTGATGGCTTTTAGATTAACTGGATGCTAATTTTAAAAATATATATTTAAAATATTTAACCATAAAGCCTATGGTTATCAGAAATATAAATTTTGTTTTTAAATTCCATTTATATAATTTGTTATTCTGGTGGTTGCAGAGAAGCATGATATGGTGACCAGTGTAAGACTTTTAAGCATAAAAGCATAATATATTAGGATAAGATTCTATAAGGGATAGAGAATAAAAATAAGAAATTAAAGAAGGAAAAATGTAAATGTTCTAAATATTAAATTAGAGCCTGTTTATCAATTTCTTAAATGAGCAGGCAGCTGTCAAATCACTAAAGCATTTAGATTCCATTACACATTTAAATAGGATGGAACAGAAATTATATCTTTGCAACTACTAAAACTTTATGTTTATTTATCTATTTTGAGAGAGAGGGAGACAGAAGCAGAGAGAGAGGGGAGAATCCCAAGCAGGCTCTACACAGTCGGCACAGAGCCCGATGTGGGTGGGACGTGATCACGGACCTGAGCTGAAATCAAGAGTTGGACACTCAGTAGACTGAGCCACCCAGGTGCCCACAACTACTTAAAGTTTTGATGAGAAACAATTAGATGTTGATCTACAAGTATTTGAGGGGTATCTAGTTTATCCACATTATTTGACAGGGGGCAGATGAGCAACTTTCCGTGAAGACCGCTGCTTCTAGAAACTCATTCTGTCCAAGGACAGACATGGCGAACAAGCCATGTACACGCGTGGGCATGCTACCCCAGATCTGTCCTTTACAGTTTCCGCAATATCAACTCCATGGGTAGCCTCTGAAGCTACCGGAACTATTCCCCCTTGCTCTTCACACCCGCAAGGAGGCTGCTGCAAACAGTGCATGTCGCTTCCCGCGTCTGCACGAGGGGACACTTATTAGTACGAGGGCTACTGGGGATAATTTGTTTGGTGTGGGATGTGAGGATTGGGTGAGCTGACACCCTGCACGCACCTCTGTCCTCGCATGGATTGGGGGTGAGGCCGGGGCTCTCTGGCCTGTGGTGGCTGCCTTGATTGCACAGGCTGCCTTTCCCGGGCCTGACTAAATGTTGGCAAATCTGCGGCCAGTAGCGTCACATCTGCTTCACGTGAACCTCCATGTGCATGCTTGTCAGCAAGCCTGAGGGACAGGGAGCTGGGACTCGGTCATTTTCAAGAACTGGCTGTGTCACAGTTTTCTGAGTGTGGCCAAATCTGATTTCAGACTTGCTTTCATCCTCAGGAGGTGCCCAAGGGCCAGGTCAGGGTGCAGAGCCCGTGGCACTGGCGTGCGTCTAGCCATTGGGGTCCCTGATGCTGGCAAAGGAAAAGGAGGACTGGGAAGGGCCACCTGGATGAGGCCAGTTCACAATGAATGTGTTGTGTTCTACCTGTAGGGACTATTAGCCTACATGTTCCAGAAAAGAGTTTTAATTGACACAGACGTTTCCTGCAAAGAAAACAATAACATCACACACACTGCAAATAGGTTTCCTAATGAACACATTAAACACGTTTAGATTTGGGGCGCCTGGGTGGCTTAGTCGGTTAAGCGTCCGACTTTCGCTTAGGTCATGATCTTGCGGTTCGTGGGTTCGAGCCCCGCATTGGGCTCCGTGCTGACTGCCAGCTCGGAGCCTGGAGCCTGTTTCAGTCTGTGGCTCCCTCTCTCTCTGACCCTCCCCTGCTCATGCTCTCTCTCTCTCTCTCCTAGAAAAAAAAAAAACATTTATATTTACTATTTAAAATCTCCTTCTAGCAGTGTCTGGGTGGCTCAGCTGGTTAAGTGTCTGACTTCAGCCCAGGTCGTGATCTCACAGTTCATGGGTTCAAGTCCCATGTCGGGCTCTGTGCTGACAGCTCAGAGCCAGGAGCCTGCTTCAGATTCTATGTCTCTCTCTCTCTCTGCCCTTCCCTGACTCACTCTCCATCTCTCTCAAAAATAAACATTAAAAAAGGTAAAAGTAAAGTAAGTAAAAAAAATCTTCAGTAGATCGTGTAACTTTTTTTAAACTTTTTAAAATATTTATTCATTTTTGAGAGAGACAGAGACAGAGCTTGAGTGGGGGAGGGGCAGAGAGAGAGAAGGAGACCCAGAATCTGAAGCAGCTCCAGGTTCTGAGCATGGATCCCAAGGCGGGGCTTGCACCCACGAACCATGAGATAGATCATGGCCTGAGCCAAAGTTAGCCGATGAACCGACTGAACCACCTAGGCGTCCCTGATCGTCTAACTTTTAAGTGGTAAGTGCCCCTGTCTTTCTCTAGAAAAGGGGAGGGGTACACTAAAGATGATGTCCGCACACTCTGGAGTCCACTCACACACATGGAAGGCACCAGTGTCAGGAGAGGCTCACCTGGAGCAGTTGGCAATCTCCATGCGGGGACCCTCGCACTGCCAGCCTCCACACTGGGGGGCCGGGCTGTCGCAGGAGCGGGTGCGACACAGGCAGGATCCCACGGCGCTGCCATCGGTGTGCGTGCAGGGCGTCCACGGAGACCACGCGCCAAAGTGCCCGTCCACGGTGAGATTCCTCGTCTAGGAAGCAGACACAAGTGAGGATGTCAGAAGGGTTAGGGCTGTAAACAGTGAAACACTGAAAGGTCTCTCACACTATAGTCAGAGCACATCGAGAATATTTTGATGTTACAGTTAAAGAGGGATGAACAGGGAGGTATATCAAATAAGGCGGCAGAGGTCATTGGTGGAGGCGGTGATGGAGAAGAAGGGGGGTGGTGGGGGAGGAGGAGACGAGGGAGGGGAGTGAAGGGTGCCAAGGGCTTGGAAATCAGCTGACCACAGAACTGTCCGCTAATGTGAGAAACCCAAAGAACGAGCAGAAGTGGAGTGAGAAATCACAGATGTGCAACTCTGCAGCATTTTTATGTCCCTTAAAAGAAAGATCGGCCAATTAGTTTCATTTAAGACCTGGTGTAGCTCAAATGTCAGCACAAACTGCCAACATTTAATTTAGAGCCCATTACAGCAGTGGGACTATACTGGCCGGTAGGCCTGTCCCGGTCAGAGCCATACTGTAACCTCCCGGCAAGGAAGGGTCTGGAAGGAAACAGCTCCTGCAGGTTGGGCCAAGGAAGGGGCTCTGAGCTCTGAGCTGGGTGTGCGGGCAAAGACGGGGCTGTCCAACCTGCACCCCTGATCTAGGAAGGCTGCTGGGGCCTGCGTCGGCTGCCACCTGGGTGGACGGTGCTCCCCACAGACACGGAAGACTGGACCACCTCCGTCACCTCTGACAAGAGAGACGCGGGGTGTCCCCACGGTCCGTGGCTCCTGGGGCCGAGTCCTCAGTCTCCCTGCAGGAGAAAGCAGCCTCCCTCTGAGGGGCTGGAAGGAGGCCTCGAGGCCAGACTCCTAAACTTAATATGGCGACTTCGGTGTTTCTTGGAAAGCGTGAGGCACGAAGGGAACTGTAAGTAACTGTGCTTTCGCTTCCCCTCCGCTGCACTCAGCTGCTCGCTCCTGCCCTACACCAGTCGTGACACTTTGAAGACTCATCATCCACACAAAACAGGACTCCACGGATGAGAGAATTCATTTTTTCCAGGCTACGGACTCTACCTGTACTTCCCCACTTCATAAAAGCGCCAACGCCGTATTTTGCGTGTGAAAAAACACAGGTGAGCTCTACTTCTGTTCTGTCATCTCTCCGAAGGCAGCAGGACGGAGCCCGCACGAAGCGTGTCCACCTGCTGGGACACGGTCGGTGGCTGGCGTGTCACCTCCAACGGCCACAGTCTGATTCTCTGCCTCCCCCTTTCTTGTCCGCACCTCACCCTTCTATACCCACTGGGTGGAGGAAACTCCAGAATTCCCTACCATGCCTGGTTCTTTTCGAGAAGAAGCAACGAGAAGGGAATGGAGCTGGATTTGAGTTGCTAAGAAAAGATTCTTTTTTTCACAAGAGGGAAAAGAAACACCTTTTTGGGGGAGGTATCTGCAGGAGATGATGGGTGTTAACTGAACTTTCTGTGGAGATCATTGCACAGTACATGCAAGTGACTGGGCTGCACACCTTACCTTCCACAGCGCTGTGTAAGGCTGTATCAGTTCTACCTCAGTAGAACTCAGAGGGGAAGAAAGAACTCACCGCACTAGACAGTCTTTTATTTCCCGGTTTGGGCACTGGCATAAGATAATATTCTTCAAGCAAAGAAATGCTACACATGTTCTTTTTCCAAATGCACGAATGAGCAAAAGATGAGCTAATATGACAGAGAAATAGAGGAAGAGTTTGAAACGAGTGGTGGTAAGTGAAAGAATGGAATGGAATGAGGTAGAAAATAATAGAATATTTATTGTGGTAAATACACTAGAAAGGAAAAGAAACACCACCGGCCAGTCATTTGTAAGAGAATATGGTGATGGCATCGCAGGGTAAGAGTGGGGGTAGCTGCAGACGTTGAGTATTTTCAATCCAGGTCCAGTGCAGTTGATTCTATTAACTTCTGGAGCAAGAAGAACTTGCGACACGCAGAAAAGCACAGGGGCAGTTGCCGAGTGCTCTCTCACCCATATTAACCATGTGCTCCTTTTGATGCGGAGTGTGTCACTTCGAGAATCTGCCTAGGGAGCAGATCCACAGATCCACGAATAATGGGCTTTGTTCTGCTGCTTCCCTTTTCCATACAGGTATTTTTATATTTTGTTGCTTTTCTTTAGAAATCGGAAATAGGGACGCCTGGGTGGCTCAGTCGGTTAAGCGTCCAATTTCGGCTCAGGTCATGATCTCATGTTCGTGGGTTCGAGCCCCACGTCTGGCTCTGTGCTGACAGCTCGGACCCTGGAGCCTGTTTCAGATTCTGTATCTCCCTCTCCCTCTGATCCTCCCCTGCTCGCTCACTCTCTCTCTCTCTCTCTCTCAGAAATAAATAAAACATTTAAAAAATTAGAAATCGGATGGGGCGCCTGGGTGGCTTAGTCGGTTGAGCGTCCGACTTTCGCTTAGGTCATGATCTCGTGATTCATGGGTTCGAGCCCCGCGTTGGGCTCTGTGCTGACTGCCAGCTCAGAGCCTGGAGCCTGTTTCAGAGTCTGTGACTCCCTCTCTCTCTGACCCTCGCCTGCTCACGCTGTCTCTCTCTCTCTCTCCTAGAAATAAATAAAAATATTTAAAAAAAATTAGAAATTGGAAATAAAGCTGTCTTGAATATATTATCTGTGGTTCTGCTATCTCCAGGTTTCTGCCAAGCACTTCCTATTTGAGGTATGTGCTTCGCTTTATGAAATATTAATTATTAAGCCACAGTAAAACATATACTGCATGTAGGTATTTTAGTGGATGCCAGGCACTGTGATGAGTGATTTCTGTGTGTTAACTCTGGAATCTTCACAATGTCCCCGCTACCTACTTCCCATTTTACAGAGAGGGGTATTGAGGTTCAGATTAGGCTCAATTTATTCAGAGTCACACTGGTTGAGAGGGACCCAAGAATCAGTGTAAAAAAACTAATCGAGAGCCTGCGATCTTAGCCATTTCATTCTGTAATGTGATTCGTAGATCCTTCCCTGATGAGAGTCTTGTGAAAACCAGCACTTATACTTGTCTCCCTAATTGTCTAATACCAAATGTCCCTTTACCTCTGAAACAGTGGATCTCTAAGTGCTAGCTAAGTAAGACGGAATTTTTGCTAACAAGCATAACCTCTAATCCCACGTTTGAATCACTCGTGTCCAATTCATTAATTCCCAGGTAACCAAGCATGTAGATGCATTTGATGGGTACAGAAATCCATGGAGTACACCTTTAAGTTCTTACTGTACTCCAACCATCGTGTTCTTATAACTAAATTGAACTCCTATATTTTCTACTGGGATGTTTTCTCAGAAGTCAAGAGATCTTCCTTCATGCATTTACAAAGTTTCATGTACCTTTGGTCAGAGATTGCAATACAACAGGATATTGGATCTGCTCCTTGGGAAGAACCGTCTTCACGTTACAACATCAACGTAATATCCCTAAGTCTCTCTCCATGAGTGAATTAATTACTCAAGGGAAAGACAGCACCTTTGAAGAGGACTAAGCGCAAGTACCCGGTGGCCTCGGACAGGATGGACAAGTAGGGGCAGATTCTTTATTACCTTGGAGCCACTGGTCTTTCACTCGTAAAATGGAAGCAGGGCTGCTCATCCCTAGGGGGTCATGAATATCCAAGGAGATACTCCACTGAAATGGCCTAACACACCACTTAGCACATGGTGTAGACACGCAATTACCCTTAGTTCCTTTTTCCTTATTTTGCAGTAGATTTCACTACAAAATTCACAAAACCTGCTATCTAAGCATAATATACAAGGTAACCACTGGGTCACCTGTCAATGGGTGCACCCATCAGCCACTGCTCTGGGGAGACTTTGACCGCTGGGAATGTCATTGTCTTGTAGGTTGAGGATAAAGTCAGAAGCACTGGACCTAGGTCCTGATTTCTTTCACAATCTAGTTTTTGAATCTTCTATCCACTCTTTGGTCTATGGTGCCACTATCTAAATGGATGGCTCTGGGCTTATTCCTTGCTAGAGGATCTTTTCTCTCTAAAGGTGCTCCTTACACAGTGTCCTGGGAAGAAACTAGAAATTGCAAGCCATCGTGGTGCTTATTTAGTATACATAGTTTACTAGTTATTGCACAATGTATTTTGGAACAGGGACTAATTGTATGATGGATACTGTACCCACAAAAGATGTGGATGGGGTTTGGGCATAATAAAGCCCAGGTCGAATCTTAAGACTACACTATCCTCGGGGTGCCTGGGTGGCTCAGTTGGTTAAGCGTCTGACTTCAGCTCAGGTCATGATCTCATAATTTGTAAGTTCGAGCCCCTCATCAGGCTTTGTGCTGACAGCTAGCTCAGAGCCTGGAGCCTATTTTCGGATTCTGTATCTCCGTCTCTCTCTGACCCTCCTCTGCTCACGCTGTCTCTATCTCTCTCAAAAATAAATAAAACATTACAAAAAAAAAAAAAGACTATACTATCCTCATTAAGCGACGTTGTAAGTTATGTGGAACATGAAGAATATTCAAGTCACTCCAGATCTGTAAGTTTAGATCTTGCTTGAGCACCCCAGATCTCTTAAACTAAGAATAATGTTTTCAATTATAATTATATAAGCCACTAGAACATTAATCTGTATGTCAGTCATTATTGCTCTATCACCTATACAACAGAGATCCATAAACGTTTTAAACATTTTTTTAAATGTTTTATTTATTCCCAAGAGAGAGAGAGACAGCATGAACAGGGGAGGGTCAGAGAGAGAGGGAGACACAGAATCTGAAACAGGCCTCAGGCTCTGAGCTGGCAGCACAGAGCCTGACGTGGGGCTCGAACCCACAACCGTGAGATCATGACCTGAGCTGAAGTCAGATGCTTAATCCACTGAGCAACGCAGGTGCCCCATAAGTGTTTTAAAATAGGAATCTTTTAATAGAAAATAGGTCTTTTTGTGCACTAGGTCCCTGGGGAAACCCTGGGAAGGCTTCCAGGGTTCCATCACCAAGTGGAACTCTCTAGAGAGCAGAGGATCTGTCCATGTTGTGAATGCAGCACTGACTTCGGGGAACTCAGTTGTGCTATGTCATTGGTCTGAAGTCTGTGAAGACTGACTTGGTAGTTTCCCACAGACACTGGTGTTACCCTCATTGTATCCACATTATGTGAGCTCCACATAATAGCATCTCCAATTTCATTGTTCACTTTGGGTTTTTATATTGGGTATAAGATGTTCTGGTGTCATTTGAAAATCACTCAGCTTATAAATCTTAGTTGCCTTTGGATACAGTTATGTAGATAAAAATTATTTAACTGATTATAAGATATTTTAATATATGTGTACGTATCTGTTTGTAGATAAAAATTATTTAACTGATTATAAGATATTTTAATATATGTGTACGTATCTATTTGTACACTCTGTACTGCTGTGTGTGTGTGTATATATATATATATATATATATATATATGTATATATAATAACATCTCTGAAATCATTTTGCATCTTGCAGTCCATTGCAGCATCTTTTTTCTTTATAGAACAACCAATGGCATATCAGAAACGATAGAGATACAGCAGATTTGGCCAATAAAATTAAACCTTTCTTCTATTTTAGTCAAAAATTAAAAATAAAATAGAAGCAAAATTACATCTTAATAGCCTTTAAAAATACCTAAGACTACTCTGTAATAATGCTAATACTTTTCATCTAGCTCATTTTTTAAAGAAAATTTTAATGTTTATTTATTTTGGGGGGAGGGGAGAGAGCAAGAGAAAGAAACAGACCATGAGTGGGAGAAGAGCTGAGAGAGAGAGGGAGACACAGAATCTAAACCAGGCTCCAGGCTCTGATCTGTCAGCACAGAGCCTTGATGCAGGGCTTGAACCTACGAACCATGAGATCATGACCTGAGCCAAAGGTGGACACTCAACCAACTGAGCCACCCAGGCACCCCTAGCTCATTTCTTTCTAAGAGACAGATTTTTAGAAAGAGATGTACAATGACTATAGTTGTTAGAAAACAAAACTACAGACGCAAAATGCAATCTTTTATGCCCAAAGCTCCACATCATCAAACTGAGACTTGACTTAATTAAGTGTTGCTCTCCCAGAAAAGGACATCTTAAGCCAATCAGGAAGTGCCTAATCAGCACTAGTTAGGTCATCTGCCTGAAAGACCCCTTCCATCCAGTAAGGAAAAATAACTTTGCAAGAACCAGCCTGCCTTTTTGCCTAGTATAACTTCCTTGTTCCCACTTATTTCTGTCTATAGAAGTCTTTCATCTTGTACCACTCCTCGGAGCTCCTTTCTGTCTGCTGGTTTGGATGTCGCCTCATTTGAACTAAGTTTGGTTCAAATGGACTCTTAAAATTAATATGCCTCAGTTTATCTTTTGACAAGTAGGTGGGTAATAGGAGATTTCTTATTCTCTGTAAGGTAGCCTGTCTAAATCAGACACATATAGATCTTCCTCTTCTGTGTTTTGCCCCACATGACATAATTTATTATCTGTTGTTGGATGCTTTGCATATTCTTATCAAAAGTGTATATATTATATACATCACATAGAGACATATGTAGACATGTATGTATAGAGAGAAAGAAGGACAGACAGAGATGGGGAACAGGGATGGTTTTGTACAGTGGAGATGTGAAGGGGCCGCCCTCCCATCAGGTCAAGTCCATGTCACCCTGTGACCTTCTTTGAATTTATAACAGAAACTGTGCTCTCAGCAGCAGTGATAACTTTAGGAACAACCCTCTGGCCGCCTTTTAAATGTTAGGTCATCTCCATTTTTTCCCTATAGAATAGATCACATGTGTATTTGTTACAAACCAAGTGGGTGAGTGTGTATCTTCCATTATATGATTAAGCAGGTCTCAGATACCCACCAAACCATGGGTCGCAGGGCGAAGGCCTTACCGCTTAAGAAGAATTGCTACTCTAAGAACCATTACTATATTCTTCTGTCGTTTTTTTTTTTTTTTTGCCATTAACAACACCACGTCATACATCTGTGAGAAGAAGCATTGATTCTTGGGAACTGCATGCCTGTAATTTACAACTACATTTCAGAAATTTATGTTTTCCCTAGCTGCAAAGATTCAAGGTGAACATCTTTGGGCTTTTAAAGTATTATTCAGAAATGAGAAAGAACTCAGCCCAAACGCTGGCATTTCTGTAATCAACTTCAAGAAACATTGAGAAAATCTGAAACTAAATAGCCCAGCGGTCTAGCAGCGAATCCTGTAAAGCTCTGCTCAGAGCCTGGATGTGGTGATCACACACACCTTTGCTGTAAAAGGTGTCAATCTCGCGCCCACATTTGGGAGAGGATGTTGGCTTTACTAACCCTAGCCTTCTTCACGTCGCTGCCTGGTGTTCACCTTCCCATCATTGCCTGGTTTCCCCTTCCCCTAGGATAGGCTGCATGAATGTGTGGCTTAGGTAATGGAAAGAGCAGTTCCCTTCTCAGGAAACAGTGTGTCCAGACGCGCCGGACATCTGCATCAGAGAAACAGCATGGATGTCAAATACCGGAACGTGCCTGTTCTCACCTCTGTCTTGCAGAGGTGCGCCCGAACTGACAGTCAGAGACACATCAGCAGCTACATGACAGCACAGTGACTTCACATTTTAAATATGTGGAGGCTAATAGCTATTGCTCATATTCTCTAAGGACAGAAAAAAGAATCTGAGATTATTACTGCACTAAAGGTTGTAAAGACAAAGGGGAAAAATTAAACTGCTTCTTACAAGCGAGGCTTCAAAGAAATGAATTGGCAAAGAAAACCGTTTTCCTCGCTAGATTCGGAAAATCTAGCTCTGAATGGAAATGAGTTTCTCTTCTTTCTGTGGGGTCACAGTGGGAATGGTCACAATGCTGTTTTTCCCAGAGCTTCCTGGGACCCTGCGCAGGATCCGGAAGACTGTCCCATCTGGAGTCCAATAGTATCATCCTTTACTCTATTCTTTTAAAAGCTCTACTTATCTCAGTTTCTGGAATTACAGCTCCCAAAGGAAATTGTTGGGTGTGGAAGTCACGGTTTTATTAATTCTAAAAAGGGCAAAATAGTTCATGCCAATTTCTGGGGAGAAGCTCCAAGAATGAAACAGTGATCTTACACCCCATTTCCAAATCAGCAGTGTTGTCTCTTAAAGTTTTTCTCTTCAAAGCAGACAAGAAGCTTACGGCAACATCCCTTGTGGCTCTGGTGGAAGCTAAGAGCTGAATGAGTTGAGAGAGACAGACTGGGTGTGCAAGAAGGGTCCCAGATGTGTGGCCACCACTGGGGTGTGGGTTAGGATTTAAGACAGCTGGGTTCCCAGGGATGGTGCTTTGAGGCCGTGCACTTACGGGACAACTGGAGGCGCTCTGCTCCCACTGCGTCATGCTGAGGCTCTCCTCCAGGCTCGTGCATTTCTTCATCACCATGTCCCAGCCGCAGTAAGGGTCCTGGGCCCCAATGCAGGCGCTGTAAACACACACCCAAAGGTCAACAGAAAGGCAGCCTTACCCACTACAAGAGACGTAAGCTTAGGTGAGTCTGGCCCTTATGAATTGATATGGGAACTAGTTATGAGAAACTCGGTTTTAGCCTACACACTAAAGAACAAGCCATCAACATACATCAGTAAGCATCTAATGAAATCAACTAATTACTCTTGGTTGAAATATCTATATGTATCCTAAGATACAGAGGAAACAACTAAATGACCGTGCCAATGTGAGCCTTTTGGTGTCATGAATAAAGTCAGTCAGAATTTTGCAATGTGCAAAAGTACTAGATGTTGTTACCACCACCACCACCGTCTTCGTCACTATCATCACCACCACCATCACCACCATCTTCATCCTCTTTAACAAGATAGAATTTGCTGAAAACCTGTTATCTTTCAGACACAACTTTTATAAAGAACATTATTTTCACTTTATCATCATCATAATCATCACCACCACCACTCTCACCACCATCACAACATCACCATGATCAACATCACCACCACCGCCTCTGTCATTCATAATCATCACCACCACCACCACCACTGCCGCCATCATCATAATCAATATCACCATCACCATCACCACCATCCTCATCACTACCATCACCACCAGCACCATCATCACCACTGAGATCACTACCACCACCATCATCACCACCACCACTACCACCATCATCATCATCACCACCACTATCATCATCATCATCACTTTGGTTACAGATGTTATTTGCTGAACACTTACTATAAAATATCAAACTATTGTATCACTGAGACATTTAACTCTGGTGAGGGAGGTAGTATTATTTTTACTTTATTGATGAGAAAACTGAAGCACAGAAGATTTAAGAAATTGGCACAATGACAAGCAAATACACCCCAAACCCTTCAATACCATTAGTTTGAAATTAATAAATTAGGGAAGTCTTCTTTTGGGTACCATAGCTTAAAAATGAATTAAAATTTTCAATTAAATAGGTGTTTAATATAGCTCCACCTATACTCAATACATTATATAAGAAGTGTTATATAGATGGTGGGTATTTTCTTTTAGCTTTGTCTCGATGAAAGAGTTCATATACCACCGGGGCATCATTAGATGAAGATTTTGGCCCATATGTTATAAACACAAGAGAGGGTGTTCAGTGGTGGAGGGAAGCAGACAGAGTGACAGTGATAGAGTCAAAATTATACAAAAGATGACCCTGTAGGCAAGCAGGGCATTGAACACTGGAGAATTCTCTCTCTGAAGGGGCCAAGAGGTCAGGCGTGCAGGAAATGGAAGCAAAGACAGGCAGGTTAGTACACCGGGAAGTGTTAATGTCCTCTTAGAGATAAGGGGCCCCTTACAGCAGGGAAAATCTGTTAGAGGATTACTAATTAATCAACAGTAGGACCAGAAACCGTAGCATAAGTATCAAATGTGGGCCAAGGAGCTGCTACAAGTAATATTAAATTGTTAATATTAATGATACAAAAGAATCGTAATTAACACGTCGAATATGTTAACCACATATAAAGTACTGCTCCAAGAACTTGACCTCTATTAGCTCATTCCAACCACACGGAACCTTACAAATACAACACTTCAATTAGCTACTGCATTTATTTTAAATGAAATAAACGCAATCTTCTTTACAATGAAGAAACTAAAGCAGGGAAAGATGAAGTAGAAGTCTCACAGCAGGGGAAGATGTCTCTAAGGACAATAAATGAAGCACTAATGGTATAAAACTATTATTTATTGTTGCTGTGTCATATGTATTTACCACCCAAAGAAGTTCAAAGGAAAATGGTTAAAACTGGCGCTTCTCACAGCAGAACGAGGTTGGGTGGGAAGGGCTGTGAAATAATGGGCTGTCACCATAGCCTCATTAGAACGGTAAGTGACCGTGCACATGTTAAAATGTAAACTGAGGTACATTAAAATTGTGAATATGAAAGCACAGGCTGGGAGGCTCCCCTGACAGGAGCTAGGGGAGAGAATCTTCTAGAGAAGACTCAGAAACAAACCAAGGAAATCACTTGATTGGCTATAGCTTAAGCAGTGGCCTTATTTGGGAAAGCCTGATTGACTGAGATCCATTGTTCCAAAGTTTCACATTCTCAGATACAACCTCAGTGACCCTGGCATCAGTTTTGGTTTGCTTAGGTCAGCCCTCAAGGTTTTAGGGTGCTCCAGTCTAAGGTAGCTTCTTATTTAATTACCTTAACAAGCACATAGTACTTTCTTTTCTTTTCTTTTTTTAATATATTTTTTTATTTATTTCTAGGAGAGAGAGAGAGAGCGTGAGCAGGGGAGGGTCAGAGAGAGAGGGAGTCACAGACTGAAACAGGCTCCAGGCTCTGAGCTGGCAGTCAGCACAGAGCCCGACGCGGGGCTCGAACCCACGAACCGCGAGATCATGACCTAAGCGAAAGTCGGATGCTTAACCGACTAAGCCACCCAGGCGCCCCAAGTACGTAGTACTTTCATGCAAAAACTCAAAACAGTTACAAAGGACAAAATACATGTTTTTCTTTCCCAGAAATAGGCACTATTCACACTTTTATATATTTGGGGGATATTTTCTTTGCACAAATACATATTCATGTATGGATATGTCTATATATACATATATATTTTGGTTTTTCATATGTAACACATGCAGAGGGGAGTGTACACACAGCCTGTTTTGCTTTTTACACATAAAAATACATTGTGACAGGTCACCTGGGTGTCTCAGTCAGTTAAGCAGCTGACTCTTGATTTCAACTCAGATCATGATCCCAGGGTTGTGGGATCAAGCTCCGCATTGGGCTCTGCTCTGAGATTCCCTCTTTCTCCTTCTCTCTCTGTCCCTCTACCCCCATCACACTCTCTCTATATAAAATGAAAAATGAAAAAAATATACCATGACATTTTCTTCCATCAGTATATACAGCTCTGCCTTATTCCTTATATGGCTGTATAGTATTCTGTTATCTAGAGGAACGAACTTTTATTTAAATCCTTTAAAAGCAAGGCTGTAATGCACATCTTTCTATGTATTTTCTTTTTTTGTATAAAAATTTTTTAATGTTTATTTTTTGAGAGAGAGAGGGGGAGAGAGAGCATGCACAGGGGAAGGGCAGAGAGAGATGGGGACACAGAATCCAAAAAAGGTTCCAGGGTCTTAGCTATCAGCACAGAGCCTGACGTGGGGCTCAAACCCATGAAATGCAACATCGTGACTTGAGCCGAAGTCAGGCGCTCAACTGGCTGAGCCACCCAGATGCTCCTGTATGTATTTTCTACAAGATAAACTTGTATACATGGAGCTGATGAGATGGAAGTTCTGGGTATTAATAATTTTGTACCAGTCAACTATTTGGAGGGTAACTCTCCTCTCCCTATTCCATGCTGGAATATGCTTTTTTCCCCTAATTTTGTCCTTTCTGATAGATCAAAACACATTTCTACTCATCTGTTCTATTTACTCAGTTGTGAGATTAAGATTTAGTGTATGTGTGTACATTTACGGATTATTGTATTTCTTTTCAGGCAAATTTCCTATTTGTAACCAATTCCTGTTTCATGCTTCCACTGGAACTGGAACTGGCTCCACTCTTTTTATGTAGTCATTGCACATGAAAATTTCTGTATTAGAAAATTAACCCTCTGTCAATAATGTTTCAAATACTTTTCCTACTTGTCATTAAATTTTTTTCTCAAGATACAGATGCTTTAAAATTTTATGCAGTACAGTTTTTGAATCTTTTTCTACACAGCATCTGGATTTTGTGCCATACTTTCAAAGAGCTTCCACGCTTAAAAATCATAAAAACACTTACACGGGATTCCTTCTAGTCCTCTCGTGTTTGATCAGTCATTTCATTTGACTCCCTATCTGTGATCCACCGGAAATGTATTTCTCGTAAGTCTCCTTTCCTCCCTCCTGAAAATTAAAACCAGTAGCTATGACAAAAAAAACACCTATTTTTAAGCTAAACTTTTCGATCCTCATACGAGCACAAACAGGTCCAGTGCTTAGGAGTGACGAGGAAGCTGTGGATGTTTTCTTTTTCCTTTTTCTATCGAATTCAGACAACATCTTTTTCAAACACAAGTTTACAACACAGAGTGTGAGCACCTGTCTTTTGAACTCTCTAGTTCGGGAGGCTTGGGCATATAATTTCTTAATAACTTACTTGTAAGTAAAGAATCCTTTCAATGATCAGTTCCACAGAGTAGAATTTGCCCTGTATTTATAGTATATGATGTATATCCCAAATTTCTCAACGTTAAGAACTTACCATTTTAAAGACACACAATTGATTTCATAACTTTTTTTTCAGGGAATAAGACAGATGAGAATAAGCGAAAGACTGTGTAAGAGAGAGCGGAAAGTGCATTTTTCTATCTACAAGAAAGTTCATATATTGTCGCTAAGCTCAGTGTAAGCAAATCAGCCCTCAGTAACATTGCCTGTGCAGATGTTCTGAAGGAAGTTTCTAGAAATCCAAAGCCCCTTCAACGGTGAGACAGACCTTGACACGGGTGAGAATTAAGAACCTTTCTGCTTCCTGCTGTCACCTCTCCTGGCTGTGAAGGCGAGATCTGACCCACAGTGATCCGGTCTTACCAAACCGGCCATTTTGCCAGAATGTTACAGGCCATTATCACACCTCAGAATTCTGTCCGGGCACGATCCCATTTTCACAGCGGTGAGCCAATGGGACAGAGCTACCCTTACTGAATCATTCAAAGGGCCTGAATTCCCTTTCGTGTTTTGTTTTTGTTTTTGTTTGTTTCGTTTTTTATTAAAGCAACATGGCCGTTAGACAAAATTCAAATTCTGGAAACAGGAAAATTCCACCAACCCTCTAACCTGGGCTCAACCTTCTCTTTGCAAATCTGCCTGCACAAGTGAAACAATGTCACACGGTCACAGGGGCTATTTTAAGCTGTTTTACATGAAAAGCTGCTTGTAAAAACATCTCTTTCTTCTGATAATGTTGACAGCTTTGTGCATTCTTGACATTCCACTTATCCCTCAAACTATTAAAACTCCTCTACAAGCACAAATGTCCATTCATTAAATACTCCATTTGTGGATAAATATGTTTTCCTCCGTCAAAATATTTCATACCGTGGCAAAATTCTGATGAGCTCTACCTTTCTGCTAAAGTATACTTTCAGAAAAACCAGTCATCATAACTTACTACTTTCAGAAGGCAGGTTTTTTTTAAGACACTGCATGGAAAAATTACAGATGTCTTATTAATGTGGTGTTTCTTCATTCCACTGTGAAGATGTTTTTTCTTTGTATGATGAATCTTTTTAATAAAAAAATTTTCCTTATTTTGTTAATAACCTTAGATTATCCTTCACTTGATATATTTCCTTGGTATCTGAAAGTACCTGAATTCAGAAAATATGTTGGTCACAATCTTCAAGTTTAATTTAAAAGCACATTTATGAAAGAATATGTTTTAGGGCTAAATGTATATTCAGAGACAGGCCTTAATTCTTGAAAAAGGATAAACTACTGTACCCTTTTCCAGGACGGTGATATTAATATTTAATTAAACTCTCCCTTTATTTATTTATTTTTTATTATATAATTTATTATCAAGTTGGCTAATGTACAGTGTATACAGTGGAATTTGGTTTCAGGAATAGATTCCCACAATTCATTGCTTACATACAACACCCAGTGCTCATCCCAAGAAGTGCCCTCCCCAGGGCCCACCCCCCACTTCCCCCTCACCCCCCATTGGCCCTCAATTACCTCTCTGTATTTAAGAGGCTCTTACAGTTTGCTTCCCTCTTTTGTAATTATTTTTTTCCCTTTCCTTCCCCATGGTCTTCTGTTAAGTTTCTCAAAATTCCACATATGAGTGAAAACATATGATATCTATCTTTCTCTGACTTGTTTCACTTAGCAAATACCTTCCAGTTCCATCACGTTGTTGCAAATGGCAAGATTTTGTTTTTTTCTTTGCCGAGTAGTATTCCATTGTGTATATAAACCACATCTTTATCCATGTATCGGTTGCTGGACATTTAGTTTCCATATTTTGGCTACTGTTGAAAGCACTGCTATAAACATTAGGGTGCATGTGCCCCTGTGCATCAGCACTGCTGTATCTTTTGGATAAATTCCTAGTAGTGCAACTGCTGGGTCATACGGTATTTCTATTTTTATTTTTTTTTAGAAACCTCACACTGTTTTCCAGAGTGGCTGCACCAGTTTGCATTCCCACCAGCAGTGCAAGAGGGGCCCTCTTTCTCCACATCCTCGCCAGCACCTGTTGTTTCCTATAAACTCTTCCTTTACATTTGAAAGTGTGTAGTTATGCTATTTGCTAATTTGAGTAATAGGGAAAAGAGGTGTTTTCATTAAAACCTTCTCACTGTATTCCTAGAGAGCGGGAGCTAATTACTGAATATGATCCCCTTGCATGTTAGATTATCTAAACATCAATGACTTTATCTGACTTCTTTCTGTTACCCTAATTGTCATTAGATCAGCTTATTTTTGATCTTAAGAATTTTGGCCATATTAACAAAATGCATTCATTAAACATGGGATTTTAAACGGGTTCCAATCATTCCTCCGTTTGGTGGATACTGAGGAGAACCTGCCAGGAACCAGACTGAATATGATGGGGGTGCCCTGGTCAGCAAAGCAGACATACTCACTGCACCCACAGAATTTATCATTCGGCAAAGTCAATAAACAATGGCATCAATAATCAAGAACCATTTGCAAAGGAAAACGGGGGAGCCCTCTTTAGCTGAAGGGGTCTCGGGTCAGGAAATACCTGATTCTAGTGATGTTTAAACTGAGATGGGTAGAAGTGATTTCATGTGGCTTAAGAAAAACAGAACATTTGGCAGCGAGATGGACATCGATGGGGAAGGCACTTAGGTGGGAGGAAATTGGAGGACTTAAAGGAAGATAAATGGAGGCTAGATTTTGGTTGGAGCTTGAGGAGTAGAATAGGCAGAGCCCAGAGCCCAGTTCAAGACTTAGCATTTCCTAGTTAAGTGCTCCAAACGTTAAAATAACTGGGCAAACACCACGTGTCCAATACCAGTACTTATTTCCACTATTATCATGTTAGTAGTGGGATAGATGGATTTATCTGTTTATGAATGATCTTTACCAATTCCTAAAACAATCTGAGGTGTCTTATTCTTAATGACCAATGCCATTATATACTTCAGAATCTGCTTTTATTTTAAGGTTTGCATTAAAAACACTTACTAGAAATAAGACTGAAAAACAATTCTAATTAGACAGTAAACCACTTGAGGAATGCATTGTAAGACACCCACACATCACTCAGTTGGTAAATCCAACTGGAACAGATATTTTCTTCAGTATGTAGTTCCATGAAATTGGAATAGGAATAATCACCTCACAGGAAATGTTTTGAGGACTAAGTTACATCATGTAATAAATAACAAAAACGTATTTTGGGGGATGGGGTGCATACAGTTAATCTAGTCTCTAGACACCATTGCATATTATATTATAAGGTACTGACTTCTGGGATGTTTGAAAATATTCTATTCCAAAAATACTAAATCCGTAAACACCACGGGCTTTTTATTTAACCGGGCAACGTGACACACCGCAGTGTATTGTAGTAAGTGGTACAAAGTATTTTAACTACACATTTGGATGGATTCACAACTTTTTGACTACCTGGCATAATGCCATGTGTGGAAGACACAAAGACCGGGAAGGGACTTGTGGTCTCATGAGGGAGGAAGACTATGCTTATGAACGTGGCGGGACAACGTAAGGAGGGTTAACTATTAAGTGAGTAGCTCAGGCAGTGGGTGCCACAGGAGTTGGGGAGAGAGAGGCCGGCCAGGAGAGTTCCAGGAAGATGTCATGTGTAGCCCAGGTTTTGAATGAAGTCGGAATTTAGCTCCCTGGTTATGATGGCCCTAGAAGGATGAGTCATGTGCATGCAGCATGATCAAGAAGATAAGCAGAGGGGCATGGCTGGGCCATGGTTTCCTTAAGATTCCCAGAAAGTATATACTGATCCAAATAAAATGCTGGGGTTTTGCTTAGGCAAGAACAATTTGGTTGTCGTGTATAGCATGTGTCAGGTAGTGAAATCTACTAGAAGATTAATTTATAATTCCCAAGAAGAACTAAGGCAGAACTACACTGTCATGGCATTTTTAAATTTAGGACACATGCCAAGTAAACAAAGATATAATTACTAGTAAAAATACATATTTATACTCATTGCGCATCACTTGCTAAAGACATTAAATAGTAATTCACGTTACATGTTATGATTTACAAATGAAATTAGTGATCTAGAATTTCAATTAGTTACAAACTTTTAATACATTAAAAACTATTCACTATTAACTTATCACTAAATGACATTCATTAAATACAATGATTTTATTTACATTTAATTTTGCTTTTAATATTAAATTAGAATAATCAATATGCATTGCCAGTAATACTAAGTGAATGTTTTTTAATTAAAGTCTTATTAGGTGTATATAACACTCAAACTTTCCTGAAAAATCTGTTTTAAAACTGAACAAGATTGGGGAGTGCTTGGGTGGCTCAATCAGTTAAGTGTCCGACTTGGGCTCAGGCCACGATCTCACAGTTCATGACTTCGAGCCCCATATCCGGCTCTGTGCTGACAGCTCTGTGCTTCAGATTCTTTGTCTCCCTCTCTCCCTCCCCCTCCCCTGCTTGCACTCTGTTTCTCTCTCTGCCTCTCAAAAATAAACATTTAAAAAAATTTTTTTAAAAAACTGAACAAGATTGATAAACATTTTACAGTGAAGCATTTCGGGAAAATTGATAGTACAAAAGAAATAGTTACAAGAACAGAGGTTATTTGAAACATGCAGAACAGAAGTGCTCTCTGGAATCTAGCAGTTGTGGTCAACGTGGGGCATCAGCTTTGGATTCTGACATGACACGGACAGTCCTCTTCACCTACTCATCACGCACAGAACCCTGAGCTGTTTTACTTTCCCTCTCAGTGAATCTCAATCACTGTGAATTTGTCTTTTAACAAGCATAAAATCTTTCTGGAGAGGTCAAGTCCACCCCCAGGACAAAGTTCCCCAAGGAAGGCAGTTTTGTTCTCAAGGGCCAAAACCAGGGCAAAGAGGACATGGGGAGTATCAATGGCCCAACACAAGTCCTTCCCAGCTCAGAGACGTTTAAGTAATTGGTGGGAGTGAGGACCAGAAAATGCTGTGCGCATGAGAGAAAGAAAAGAACCCTTGGGCGCCTTATTCAGGGAAAGGCCTGTACTTTTGGTCTTCTATGTTCTCTGCTCTACAACATAGATGTTATGAACTGTCCACAGTCTCCTCTCCTGCTAATCAGAGATAAAAATGAAGACAGAATTACTCTCCTCTCCTCTCATGGCTCTTCAAGGGAAACCCTTCTGTGGACGAGGGTTTGATGGGCAGAAAGAGAAGGCACAGCAGAGTCTGAAGAGTCACCAATTACATGTGAAGAATGCACAAGAGGTCAAGTAATACATCTTAGTTTTTGCACAAAACTTTAGAGGACACTAAGTCCAGAGAAAACATTTATATTACTCTGACTCCTTATAATTCACCCAACTTAAGTTTGCCCAGTACTGAGTGAATGAGGCTTAAATGCCAAAGAAACCTCCGCGAAGGCACAGGCAAGCCCAAGGGAAGAACTTCTGCCCATCTCGGCAGAAGAGCTATAGTAAGGGTGGCATCTACCTTGAATTTGGATTCTCCGGTGACCTTCCCAACGTGCTGACAGCAGTAATGATGTAAGCACTTGAGTCTCCTCACATCTGGCCCTGTCCAACCTCCCTCCATCAATGCTTGAATCTCAGTTTCTCTTGGATGGTTAGAAACATGATACAGTGAGCAACTTGAGTAGGGAATTACTGAATAGCCACTGACAGATGCTCCCACCGACTGGATGGAGCCATGTTGACATCACTCATTTACACATGGAATGTGGTCAGGGGAGAGTCTCACAAACTGCCAGAAAATTTATTTGTCTGACAGACCAGAGCCAGGTATGTAATCTAATACCATAAGGAGCAGAGTCTGGCCTAATAGGCTGTGTAATTCTCAGATGAAGTGAAGTTGTGTAAAGGCAGAAAAAAATTTCATGACAGGTCAATTTGCTGGTTTGGTCCAGAGGCAATGTGAAGTATACTTCAGCAAAGAAGGCAAAGCACATATACAAGAGCTATTTGGCTTTTTTCTCTTTTGTCTCCTCTCCCCTTTTTCTTTCTTTTTTCTTCCATTTTCCATTCTTTCTTTTCTCTTTCTTTTCTTTTTCCTTCCTTCCTTTCTTCTTTTCTTTCTTTCTCTCTCTCTCTTTTCTTTCTTTCTTCTTTCTTTCTTTCTTCTTCTTCCTTCCTTCCTTCCTTCCTTCCTTCCTTCCTTCCTTCCTTCCTTCTTTCTTTCTTTCTTTCTTTCTTTCTTTCTTTCTTTCTTTCTTTCTTTCCATGTTTGACTTTTACTTCCATTTTGGACAGAAAAGTTTTGAAATCAAGCCTTTGACAGAGTATGCAAGGAGTGAAGAAGTGTCATTCACTGGCAATGTCAGTTCAGCATGACCTACATGAGCTAGCTACACTACTAAAGCAGGAAAGGAAGGGAAGCATCTTTACTGATGTATTATATACTCAGTATGCTCCCAGTAACATACTGAGTGGTTTGATCATAATCACATACCAAGTAAAGGCTTATCTAGAATCCACCTGAAACTGAAGTTCATGACCTTTCCATATTCAAGCTGTTTTGCAGACACACGAGGATGGCTATTTCCTTAAGAATCATTGATTCATTGGATTATACTGCAAATAAAACTCTTAGGGGAAGCTAGGGGTATAAAAGCCAAGGCACTACTGGCCAGGATAGCTCAGGCACAGGATCTGGAGCTGAGAAAACCACTGTAGTCCAAGCTTCCCCATGGTATTTTCTGTGCAGCTTTGAAGTAGGGAGTGCAAAGCAAGAAGACTGTAGAGTAGATACCTACTACTGAAACCTCACATTGTGAGCTCTTTACTTGTGTTTCTCAAACCCAGCTGAACAAAAGGTTGGTAATGACATCGATCTTCTAACTTCATCCAAGTGAATGGAACACACATTGCCACTTAGGAAACAGAAACATGATCTTTGAAGAAACTGAAGGACCCAACACATCTCTGCAAGATGGTGTTCACCTATATTCTTTGCTTCTATTGTGTACCTGAACCAAAATATGTGTTTATATCATCGCCAAAGATGGATTTGCCACAAAGCTGCGGAAACTTAAACTTCTTCATGTCATGAAATTCACTAAGGACCTGATACTGTCCTAAGCATTTTGTATTCATAATTTGATATTTTTTTCCTTAGTGAGAACCACTACCAAGTTGTATAAGCTTCAGACCTCACAAAATCTACATTTCTCTTTGATTATTAAAGAACAAACAGTAGTATGGTTTGTTTTTTAAATTACAGTCAAGTTAGTGTATGTTCATGTTCTATCTAGCGTATTTCAACTGTTCATTTTCCAACCTGCCTAGGATCTGGGGGTGTGAACCTGATTTCACCTAAAAAAAAACAAACAAACAGTATTTCAGCTCAAGCCCCTCTTACAGTATGCTCTTCATAGTAGTAATTAGATGTTGGTGAATGTACTTTGTCTTTTCCTCCTATTTTTAAAGCCATGATGATTGCAACCATATACTGCTATTTTGTTCATTACTATTATATCATGCATATGTCTTCATAGTCATCATTTAATAGCTTCAGAATAACCCATAGCATGGATACTCCATTGAATAAGTATATTATAATTTGGTGATTAATTCTGTTAGCATTAGAAAGTTAGGATTGGAACACTGGTTGTGATTCAAAAATAGCTTAAAAAATAATTGGACAGGGATGTCAGGCTTGAAGATTAGGTCCTAATATAATACAGGATCAGACTCTAATGATAAATTGATTTGGGGATAGTCTAAGGTAACATTAAGGCCCTTTGGCTCAAATCCATAATAGATACTCAGGAGATTTTATTTATGCCAGAATTACTCATTAGACTCTGAGCCCCATGAAGACAGGGTCATGGATGTTTCATCTGTCATCCTATACTTCGGGGCTTGCTTGGTGCTTGGCACCTATTAAAATCAATAAATATACTATGAATGAATTAACTAAGGAAGAGCCACAGTCTTTAGAAGTGAATCCAAAGTCAATGCAAACAAAAACTCAAGACACTGAGATTTGGAAAATATTAAATTCATTTTTAAGGGAGAATATTTACTTTGTAAAATGAGTACATGTCAAAATTCTTTCTGAATGTTGATGTGATTCATAACTGAATGGCTAAAGTTGTCTTGCTGGAAGACCTTATGGAAATCCTTCAATGTCTCTCTACACACTGTATTTCTCCCATCAGGCAGATGCTGTCTGTAGAAAATATTTAAGTAATAAAGGTGCCAACATATTAACTCCATGCCTTGAAACTTGGCTCTTCCAAGCAATAAACGTTTGGCAGTAACTTAATCTTCATACCAATTTTCTTAATAAGTGTTAGTTTCCTTAACTAAATGACATTATTACAAGCTAACTGAATTAACAATGGCCAGATACCCATTCAAAAATGAAGCCAATCTCTTTCTTAATGGTCCCATCTTTCCCTCCAGTTTTATAAAACAAAACTAAAAAGACACATCTCTTCTGTTTTATATGTTGACTAGGGTTCTCCTGGTTTCCACCTTTTCTTTGCTCCCCAATAAGTTCTTATAATAAAGCAAAAGTGAAACAATAAATACCTAAGGCCCAAGGGTTTTCAATCCTTTAGCTAATGTCTTATGTCACTACACTTTTCCATAAAAGGAGTTTTAGTGTTTCACAAGAATTTAGGTTTACTTTATAGATGATGAAGTAAAATAGGGAGGGGGAGAGGCAGTATCCATGTGTAAATCAGATAAGAGTTTACTGAGCCTGTGTTGGACTGGGCACCATGCTGGAGCCTGAATAGACCTGTAAAGACAGACAATGCCCAGCTTCTGGCTCCTGGTCCGATGGGCTGAATGAAGCCTAGACTGGCATGCAGTGCTCAGAATTCTAGTCTCTGTTCTAGGCTTGACAATTCTCAGGATATTCTCTCTGTGATTTGGACCAGTTCCTCATCTATAAAACATTAACCCTACAACTTGATAGGTTTATCTTACCTCATGATAGTGGTGGGTGTCAAGTAAAAAAAAATAAAGAATCTGTGTCTGAAGAGAAAACAGTGCCATGTGATTGAGAAAATATTAAGGTAAAGAATTAACTCATGTATTTTAATAATTAATTTAATAGATTTAACCTGTGATTTTATAAATCACGGTATAGGATGATTGAAGGTATATTCATCATTAAAAACGCATACATGAGAAAATTCGAAACCAGAAGTCAGCAAATGATAGCCCATGGGCCAAGTCCAGCCTGGCACTTACACATTTCCTGAAACACAGTGCAGGGCAATGTTGTACCTTGGGACCCTGAAGACCTAGGCACAACTGACCTACCTTTGGTGGGACACTGAGCGGTCTCCCCAATCGCAGTGCGTGGGAGCTGTTACAAGGCCAACCTGCCTCTCACTCGCCCTGTGTCAGGGAGGCTGTCATGAGACTGTTTCTCATTGTCTCCCAGGTTCTAGTAAGGCTGAAGGCCATCTGCCCCCCACCCTCACCCCCACTAAGGTACAGATACAGGTTCTAAAACTGCTAAGCTGCAGTACAGCTGGCTGCTTGGCAACATGGTGCCCTCGTTCTATGTTGCATGGTGATCTGGTCCCTTTGTTTTGGCATCATCCTGTGGAACAAGTGGCATGGGTAGCAGCTAACACCTTTTCTGCTATTATTTCCTTGTAATAAACGCCACCAAAAAGAGGATCCTTCCTCTGCCTGATGCATCTGCTTGCCTTGCTGACACACAGCCACACTCATTCACTGTGGTCTGTGGCTACTTCCATGCTCAGAGGGCAGAGCTGAGTAGCTGCAATAGAGATCATGCAGCCTGTGCAGACTAAAGCATCTTCCATCTGGTTCTTGACAGAGACAGTTTGCTGACCCGCTGATCTAATTACAGCACAATCTTTAAAGTGACTTTAAAGTCTGAATCAAAGACCTTCCCATCACGACTCGCCTTTCCTGAGGCTGAAGACTGTCAATCACTTGGGCCACTTGGAAGGCCATGGTATTTCCCGGGGAAGGCTAACAGCCCGGGTCCTGTGATCACTCGTTCCTTCCTGAAGTGCTGAGATGAAGACCGCCTCAGCTGTCCGCCACAGTCTGTTCTCCTTCAAGTGAGAGTTTATGACTTTACGCTCATACATCAGGCAGGGATTAAGCTCACTCAGGTTTTGGCTGTTCCGTCCTTTGCATCCCTATGGAGACCTTCCCAGACTTGAAAAACCTCATGCTGCTTTGGGGAGACTTGACCTTGTGCCAGGTGCATATGATGTGGCCAATGGGATGGCATCGGCTTACCTACCTTCTGCTGTCACACGCAGTACCCTCATCGGGGCCTGTTAAGATCCCCACATTTGTCAAAATTCAGTCAATGGCAATTCACTTTAGGAAACGCATACACATATATGGTAAATAAGCCCTGGAGTACAAATGGATGTAGAAGAAAAGGAAAAACTTCTTTTGCACTTCACATGCCCAGAGGGAACCACACTTTGTGATAAGCTGGCTTTGTCATTCACATAATTTCCCCATGCTATTCACTAAATAGTTATGCAAAAAAAAAATCTAAAACAAAATCTTCCTAGTCATTTTTTTTGAGATCGAACTTGACTAAAATGTATTTTTAAAATATTGTTCTTCCAAAATAATCTTCTGAGGAAAACAGTTACATCTCATTGAAAACACAATGCATGCACAGCTTGGAACACACGGACAAATGGGGCACCTGGGGGGTTCGGTCAGTTGGGTGTCAGACTTCACCTCAGGTCATGATCTCATGGTTCTTGAGTTCAAGCCCCGCGTCGGGCTCTGTACTGACAGCTCAGAGCCTGGAGCCTGCTTCGGATTCTGTGTGTGTGTCTCTGTCTTGGCCCTCCCCTGAGCACGCTCTGTCTCTTTCTCAGAAATAAGTAAATATTTTAAAAAATTAAAAAAAAAAAGAACACACAGGCAAGCACTTTTTTCAGCCTTTCTTGAGGCTCTGGGACCACCTTGAGAACTGGAGGTGGAAATTCACTGTAGAATAACCAAGAGGTGTCAAAGCGCTTTCTGGTATGTTTGGGAGTAGCCTGGTAACAAACAAGTATAATAAAGAAGAAATAATTGGAAGGGGCCAGGGCTAAACAGTCATCAGTGGACATGTTTGAACTCATGGCCTTCTCATTAGCTCTGGAGATCAGGGACACACGTGGTCAGTGTCATGGCTCAGCTGATTCTCCCCCAAATCTGAGCCCTGATATGATGTCCTCATTGTCCCAGGGCCAGCACAGTGAATCAAACAGAAAGCCTGAGCCATGGAGGCAGAGCCCCAGCCCTGAACCTGGGTTTATTATCACACAAGGTATGCAACCTTGGGTAGGATCCAAAACTCTGACCCAACCATTTCCTCCACTGAAAAATGGAGATGATGGGTGACTTGACTCTCAGGGTATAATGTTTAAGAAAAATGATAAGAAGATCCAGGACAGTGCCAGGCACGGAAAGGAAACTTGTGGAAGTGTATCAATATCAATTACAAACGTTTTAGCAGAATTCAAACTGTGCATTGCCTTTGAAAAATAGATATTAGAAAAAAATTTAAATGTGAATATGATTTGGAGGGAGACAAGTAATTTAGTTAAGCTCAGTTTCTCTTGCCAAACACTATAAAACTCATTTATGAAATTGATCTTTCTAATAACAAATGAAATTACTTATATTCTACTATGGAAAATATATTTAACGAAGAAATCACTACTCCATCGTTACTCCATTGGTCTCCTGTTCCTATTCAACGTACTGCTTTAGGCATATGTTTAGAAAATTAAAATTGCTTTGTCAAAAAAAACCCCTTTCTCCATAATTCATAAAAAAAAAAAAGCCCTAGTCATGTGGATATTAGTGTCTTAAAAATGGATGCTTTTCTGCAGTTAGTGTCAGCAAGGGAGGTTTTCTTGTCCTTCTGTAGGAAAAGCATGGCAAAGAATTAGAAAACATTGGAAAGAATCAATAGAAATGCTTGGGTTTGAGTCTTCAGAGTATCTTTTCTCAAATACTTAAGGGTCAATCACAGTCTAACCCATTCTGAGTGTGGGGGACACAGAAGACCACTGTCAATCAGTTTATAGTAAAGCTCTAATCTCTCGTGGCTCTTCTCTGAGAGGGTTAGACAAGTAAACAGCAGGAAGGCTCTGCTCTGGACATAACAGTATAATCTTCTCCTCCCAGGAACGTGATGAAGACAGACAAGTGGCCTTGTCGAAAGAACTGGGAACACCCCCGGGGCTGCTGTGCCTTGAGGCTCCTGCGGCCTCCTGACCGGGCTCCATGCACAGCCATGCAGGAGACGAGGTGGGCATGGGGATGCCTCACTTCCCTGACTCGATGCAGAACTTAGCTTCTGCTGTCGCACGTAACCGGAGCTGGGCTCTTGTGATCCCCACTCAATGAGGCAAAGCACCATGGAAAGGATGAACTGCCTCCTGCTTTGCAAGCCAGGACCTCTCATTCTGGTCCCCCAAATACCCTACAGTCAGCACAGGCCTGTGTCCTCCTGCATGTCATGCCCACAGAAGTCCGTTAGAGCTCAAAGCTTGCAGGGCTGCAGTTGGAAGACTGCGGCCCTTCCAGAGGCTTCCCAACTTGTGGCATGTCTGTTGGCAAGCCGCCAACCCAGCCGGCCACCCTTTGACCATCGGAAACTGGGCAGAGGCATTCCTGCGCTAGGTTAGTCTTGCAGGAAGCACAAATCAGAATAAATTTTAAGCAGTCATTGGTTAACATTAGGAAAAACGTGTTACAGAAAGATAGTTGCTAATAAATATCACTATTTGTTATCACTGCTCACAATAGCATCATCAGTGTTAGGTAGAAAGCCCTTTATGTTATTCCTCAACACTCTGATACCAAAGGAGGCACCATATAACACACTTCGTTGTCTGGAATCATCTAGAAAGGAATCTTATAGTGATTTTTATTATACATAAAAACTCTTTCTACAAGGGGATACTTACTTTGTTTGTTTGTTTACATTTAAATCCAAGCTAGTTAACATAGACTGTAGCAACGGTTTCAGGAACAGAATTTAGTGACTCATCACTTACATACGACACCCAGTGCTCATGCCAACAAGTGCCCTCCTTAACGCCCATCGCCCATGTAGCTCATCTTCCTACCCACCTCCCCTCCGCAATCCTTAGTTTGTTCTCGGTGTTTAAGAGTCTCTTACGGTTTGTCTCCTTCTGTTTTTATCTTATCCTTCTGTCCCTTCATCTATATTCATGTTTTGTTTCTCAAATTCCACATAAGTGAATTCATACGGTATTTGCCTTTCTCTGACTGACTTATTTCACTTAGCATAATACCCTCAAATTACATCCATGTTGTTCCAAATGCAAGATTTCGTTCTTTTTGATCACCGAGTACTATTCCATTGTAATGCTTTTACCACATCTATATCCGTTTTGTAAAGTGCATTGAATTTAAAATGATATACATGATGCCGCTTAAATCTATAGCAATTTGCCTGTGTTAAATGAGAATGTGAGACCTAAAATACTTTAGTGGCCAGTATCAAGAAATAGCACATGCAGCCTGTTATGGGACATCCAGTCTCTGAGTTCCAAAGCTCATGCCATGGGGCACCTTGTTTGGGAAAGAATGACTTGTGTGTTGTATCTATGAGTGATGGACCCAAAGAGTCCATTTCTATGGCAAGTCCGCCATTACACACTACACTAGGGGTCGGAGTTACTGAGATCACTGATCCCAGAACGTTTGAGATGATGATTTCCCCAAGGGCTATCTTTGGTTGGGGACCAACATGAAGGTGCTGGTCAAGCATTTAGTGTGCACAGTACTTTAGGGTTTCTTGAGCACTTTTCCAAACTGAGCCTCAAAGGCCAATGTGGCCCGTAGTGGGCACCCCATGACCAATGAGAGTTGAGCAGGATCAAGGACAGATGCGATTCCACTTGAGCTGCCCTGCACCTCACCTGCAGGACTTCCTTCTTTCCTCTCTCAGCCTGTGGGGTCCTAGGGCCTCAGGAGAGAGCCACCAGGGTGAGAACTGCCCCCAGGGAGGGGTGTCACTTCGTTCCTTCTCAGGGAATTAGCTCCGGGCAGATACAACCCACTTCCTACCATTCTCTGCCAGCTCTGTACATACATTGCATATATACCAATAATAGTAAACTTGCTCCAGACCGATGAGGGAACCCCGAATATCTGCATGACCCCTGACTGTGCTCGTGCACCGAATAATTGCTTCTCCCCCTGATGGATGTTTACTGATGTCCTAAGTCGGCTCCCCATCCGCAGCCACCAGTGGGTGGTTCTCAGCTCAGGCTGTGTGGGAGCACTGTGCCCTGGGGTGACGTGGGGCCCAGGAGGACGTGAGGGGCCGGGATCTGCGGGGCGGCCTACCTGCGGGTGCGGTGGCTCCCGCACCTCTTGAGCGGGATCCTGGCCACGTGCCCGTGCAGGCCCACGAACAGGACGCTCCAGCTGTGGACGAGCTGCAGGCTCCGGATGGGCTCCCCGCGCCGCTCGGGGAAGAGCTCGATCTCCTCCAGCAGACAGCTGTGGCCATCCGGGCCCAGGGGCGCCCGCACCTTCTTAATGGTGCCGTAGTCTGGGGAGGGGGGGGGCGACAGGGAAGGAGGGACAGGGAGGTCAGGTCAGCTGAGTCGCCAGGCTTCTCCACGCAGCTGCTCGCAGAGCTTTCACAAGTGCTGACAGGGGCGCCTGGGTGGCTCAGTCCCTTACAGTCCGACTTCGGCTCAGGTCATGGTCTTATGGTTCACGGGTTCGAGCCTCATGTCAGGCTCTGTGCTGACAGCTCAGAGCCTGGAGCCTGCTTCATGGATTCTGAGTCTCACTCTCTGTGTCCCTTCCCTGCTTCTACTCACCTCTCTCTCTCAAAAATAAATAAACCGTTAAAAATGTTTTTTTCAATTTTTTAACGTTTATTCATTTAAAAACTTTTTTAAATGTTTTATTTATTTTTGAGAGGGAGATAGAGACAGCATGAACTGGAGAGGGTCAGAGAGAGGAAAACACAGAATCCAAAACAGGCTCCAGGCTCTGAGCTGTCAGCACAAAGCCTAACACGGGGCTCAAACCTGTGAACTGTGAGATCATGACCTGAGCCGAAGTCAGACACTCAACTGACTGAGCAACCCAGGCGCCCCAGAAATGTTTTTTTTTTTTTTTTTAATACTGACACCTGAATCCCACCCCAGGCCCCTTCAACTGCCGGTGCAGGGTGTGGGGCAGGCGCCCGCATTTGTCACAGCTCTCAGCTACCCTGCAGCCAGGCAGGAGACCCACTCAGCTACCTCAGCCTCCCCCAGGTCTAAGTCCAGACGCCCAGAGCTCAGTCCAGCCAACTGGAGCCCCCAGGAGCCAGCTTTGCTCCGTCCCACAGAAAACATCAGGTGTGCAGAATCCTCAGGAGACTATCTTGGATTCCTAGTGTCAGAAAGAGGTGCTGGCCTGGCCACCCCGCAGGGCAGACACCACACCAACGGCAGCAGCAAAGGTTGCCTCCTCTCCTCCCTGCCCCGGAAGCATCCTTCCTGCCCCGGAAGTACGTCTTTCTCTGTCTCTCTTCCTCCTCTATCTGGAGTATCGCTTTCCTCTTTCTCTCTAAAGCGTGCTCTTTGGGATGCCCTTTTCTGTCTTGAAGTCCTGAATTCTTCCCTCCTATACCATGGAACATCTGTTTCTGGCCTGGTCTCTTCCCCACCCTAAGTTTTCTAGTCATTGCGTCTTTGTGCTCACTTACTTACAAGCTTGGCTCTAAGTACTGCCTCTGAACCAGGCATCTCCCCAGACTGGCTGAGAAGAGCACAGAGAGAGTCCTCTTAGCCAGTGAGAGCCACGGCATGGCCAACGCCATGTATCAGGACGCAGACCTGAAATGTGTGCTAATGTCCCCGGTGCACTATGGTGAGGTCCCCACTGCCAGTCCACATATCCAGGGCAAGACAGCAAGCCCACTAGAAGCACCCACTAAAGCCATCGTCAAGCTCTCAAATCAACCCATCAGAATCCTGAGTCTCAAAAAACTATAACCATTATCTTGTAAAAACAGAAAATGAAGCTAAGAAGTTATTCCAAAACCAGGGTTAAATCTTTGGCTTTGAGGCTTCCTATCAATCTGTGAATCTCAAGAAGACATAGGACAGGAATATTTTTCAGTTTTCCATTCCTATGGAAGCACTCAGAGACTCAGAATATTTCATTTAAGGAGAAAATACATGCATAGACATATGCTCTCCTGAATTTATTTTTAAAAGTCTATCTGAAACATCTTCAGTGAATACTTACTGATTACGAACAGACTTCATAATAACATAGACAGTCTTGGTAAACCACTGCTTAATTTTATTTTGAGCTATCTGGTTAAGTGTGCTTCTTCCGAGAAAGTTCAAGCGTAAATGGAATGATGCTATGTGTTGGGAAGATGAAAAATACAGTGCCTGTCTTTGATGGAAGAGAGAGAGAGAGCAAGCACATGTCTCCACAATAGGGCAGCAGACAGTCTCACGAATGAACATCTCACAGATTTAAGTTCACAGATTTAAGTGTGCAAGAAAATTTGTATGTCTTTACTGCAAAAGTCAACCTAGTTTGGACTTGGTGACCACAGTCCCCAGCTGGTGGGAAATTCAACATCAGTGATTCTGGGGTCTTCCTACCCTGCATAGAGCAAAGCATTCTAATACCGGGGATGATATGAAATAATGAAAACAGCCTGTGAACCTAGATCCTGAAGACGATCTAACAGTAGGGGCCAAAATGGCTACTGATGGGTTACTGAGTAGTTTTTATCTGTAGACCAATTAAAAGTGCATTTGTTTTTTTTAAAAAAAAAAGCATCAACAGACATGCACAGGGGGCAAGATGGGAGCTTCAGGGAAGGTGACTTCAGTGTAGATGTCTCAGTCACAGTACCCTGAGGGGAAGTCCTCACCAGCAGATGGAAGTGACAGCTTCCTGTGGGGCAGTGACAGGCACGGGGCCCCAGCCACCCTTTGGGACTTCATGACAGTGGAAGATCTCATCTGAACTGGAGGACAGGAGGGGGAGCCAGGGACTGCCACCCCTCAGCAGTCAGCAAGGCTGGCTTGAGGGCTTAAGTGAGAGTGACCCTCTGGATGAAATAAGAATATTCTATAGCAATGGAGGGAAGAAGTGGGGGCGGCGCGGGGACAGAGGCAATGGGAGTCAGCAGGAAAATCGTCATCTTTGGACTGCTGTCACTCTATATTCGTGGGGAACATGGGTTATGGAACAAAATAGTATTTAGCGGTTGAACAAAGACTCCTTGCTGTTTATTATTTCTGTTGTTTATGGGGCGCTCGTCTGAGAAACCTACCCAAAAGAATAATAGTTTAAATGTCAACATGCTCACATGTATGCCGATTTTTAAAAAAAATTTTAATGTTTTCGCTTATTTATTTATTTATTTAGAGAGGAGGGGGCAGGGGCAGAGAGAGAGAGAGGGGGGACAGAGGATCTGAAACCAGCTCCGTGCTGACAGCAGAGAGCCCGCAGGGATGTGGGACTTGAACTGATGAACCATGAGATCACGACCTGAGCTGGACGCTTAACCAACAGAGCCACCCAGGCGCCCCAGGAACCTCTGTTTGTGTGACGCTTTTCCTGCGCTGGTCCGTGCCTTCATCTCGCTCCAATTCACATACACGTGACCTCGGGCAGAACACCTTCCTGACCCGGATGCCTCCGGGACACGCACTCTCCTCTCCTGCGTCTGGATGAGCGTCAGGACACACATGTGCACAGGCCTTGGATGCCCTGCACAGGTGCCACCAGGGTAGCGAGTCACCCACGGGCCTCATCTCGGGCTCCCTCCTACCTCCACCTCTCGGTGCACGAGTCAGGGGGCACCTGTGGCTCTGGGAGCCCCGGAGCATCCCACTCCCCCCGCAACAGGTTCTCTGGCTAGAGTGGCTGTTCGTCCACCTTCCTAGGACTGCAGCCCTGGTGTCCTTGCTGAGACAGCGGGGGGTCTTCTCTGCTCCCCTGCACCCACAGCCAGGCAGAAGCTTCCTCCTGGGGTGTCTCAGATGCTTATTTGTCTTTCTCCCCGCTTCTCTCTGCCCCCAGGAGAAGCCTTCTCTTGGGGACACGTTCACATCTTGTTCTTCCCATCTTCGAGGACAGTTTTCATTTTTTAAATGAATGACTGAATATCATCACTGTATTCCCAAACTTTTTTATCAAGACACAGAACACGGTGTAGTGCAAGTCTAAGGCGTACCACCGGCTGATCTGAGCCTGTATATATTGCAGCACGATCCCCGCCCCCCACCCCCCACCCCCGCCCATAGCACAGGCTCTGCCAACACCTCTATCATGTCACCAGATTGCATCACGAGCAGATACATTTTGAAAAATAAAACAACCTCGGAATTCCGAGAAATTTCTCTCGGAGTACATGAGAGCAAAGAGAAAGTAAGCCTGAGTAATCCCACATCTCAGAAGAGAGAAGGGGAGGGTTGAAAGAGGACATTTCTGAAACCCACGACATTGAGGTGACCCTGCTACTTTAAGCGGATTTAATCAGGGACTCTGCACATAGAAACTCCACCAGCCGCTGCTTGATTGGTATGTGGTGAACACACCTTCCATGCTGCTTCACGGTCCAGATGGATGTTCTCTCCTACTTACTGGACGTATTGGTTGAAGCATCATACAGGATGTGGCAAAGTCATGGTCGCTTTCCGGGACAGAAAGACAGAGCCTGGCCCACTAAAGAGACCAGTAGACAAACAACTATTTTGTTCAAAGAACAGTAAGATCCTGGCTGGTGCCAGAGAGTGCTTAATTTTTTCTTGCTGTTTCTGCTTTATAGCATTTATCACAGCGTAATTATTCATTTCCTTGTTTCCTTGTTTCTATGCTTAACCTAAGACCACGGGGAGAAGATACTATGTCAGTTCTGTCCCGTGACGCATGGCCGCTGCTATAGGCCAGGGAGATTACTAAACACATACTGGGCAAGAGGCACACCGATGGCTAAGGGACGGAACGGGAGAAATAAGGAATGAGAATGTCATCATTAGTGCATCTGCTAGAAAAAGTCCTGATTAATATGTTTTCCATTGTGGCCTTTAATGAGTTATCAGTCAGGGTGAAGGGAAAACAAGAAACATTATTTTCCCAATATGCACAGAATTTGGCTAAAAGTGTCATAAACTAAATAGGAACGAAGGGAACCATTTTAATTGGTTTCATCTGATAAAATATTAACTCTGAAGATTTGCCTTTAAAAATAAAACCATATATACCTTCCACACACTGAAAATTCAATACTCTATTCAAAGTGAGTTGCTGGGGGAAAGAAACAGATGTCAGTGTCAAAAGTTCAGAAATAACAGACGTAAAACCAACGAGTCACTGAAGTAGCGATTGGTGAAACTTTGCTGTGCACACACCGAAAGGGCAGTGTGCAAACCAGGGCACTTGGGCCATTACCCGGAACGAGGCTCAGGGGTATATTGTTATATAAAGCACCTTATATAGTGGGAAGGCAGTGACTTGATTCTTCAAAGTGATTGGTTATTATATTAGAACTTTCTTAAATAACAAGCCACTGGTTAGCGGTTACCTTATAACAACCTTGGGAAACAGTTCAAGTTTTTCTTAGGATTTTCAGAGGCATAAGTAAGAAATGACCCAGGTCACGTTAGCCTTGCGAAATAAGCAAATTAAGTTTTGTTTGTATGACTAAACCGGTTTGGGCTGCTCAAGGACTTTTCAAGATTAGTTTCCATTTGTCTTTTACTTTAACACAAATTTTTCAATCATTCTTGAAAATTCTACCGTGAGCAAGGAAAGAAAAATCGGGTGCTTTGTGCCAGCTGTGGCTTGGGTCCCCAGGGAGCCAAGGGCACACACGGGACGGGCACAGCCTTGACACACACCCTCCTAATAGCTGCTGCTTCTGGAAAGCGTCAGCTACTGATTGTGCCATGGACCCCAATTTGAGAGTCAGAGTTCTGCAGTTTACTCTCAAATTGAAAACTCTGTGCACTGTGAGAGCTCCTGCAGGATGTTGAAGGTTGGATCAAAGCTGATAGGGTGGCTGTTATTTGAAAGACATGAATATCTCTAATCACATGAAAATTTCATTAAATACTGTACCGAGTAACTTACATTTGCCTCATTTCCTCAGAACAGGCAGCGCGTTCATATCCTAAGGGGTTACCAGATGAAATAAAGGATACCCGCTTAAATTTAAGTTTTAGATAAACCAGGAATATCTTTTTTAGTATTGGTATGTCCTCTTCAATAGTATTCATGCTTTATGTGAAATTGAAATTTAAGTGGACATTGCGTGTTTTTATTTGCTAACTCTGGCAACTCTATTACCCCCACATTTCATCTGATCATCTCAGCAAGCTAGTGAAGATGTAGCTGACACAGGTGGTTCCTGGAGAGCACAGGTTTGAACTGATGACGTTTACCTGCGTGTGGATTTCTTTCAATAAATAATAGTACTATGAATGTAGTACAATACTGTATTTTCTATTCCTCGTGATATGTTTTAAACTTTATTTTGAGAGAGAGAGCGAGAGCAAGAGAGAGAGCAATAGCATGTGAGAGGGGCAGAGAGGGGCAGAGAGAATCCCAAGCAGGCTCCACACTGTCCGCATAGAGCCTGATACAGGGCACAAGCTCACAAACCACGAGAGCATGACCAGAGCAGAAATTAAGAGTCAGACACTTAACTGATTGAGCCCTCCAGGCACCCCCTTTATGATTTTTCATACTAACATGTTCTTTCCCCTGGCTTACCTTCTTTTTCTTTTTTTTAAAGCTCTTTATTTGATTTGATTTTTTATTTTTTTCTTAAATAGCTTATTGTCAAGTTAGTTTCCATATAACACCCAGTGCTCATCCCCACAAGTGCTCTCCTCCATGCCCATCACCCCCCTTCCCTCCCTCCCACCCCCATCAGCCCTCAGTTTGTTCTCAGCATTCAAGAGTCTCTCATGGTTTGCCTCCCTCCCTCTCCCCCACTATTTCCCCCCTTCTTCTCCCCCATGGTCCTCTGCTAAGTAACTCCTAATCCTCCTATCCGTGCAAATATATGGTATCTGTCATTCTCTGCCTGACTTATTTTGCTCAGCATAACACCCTCTAGTTCCCTCCATGTTGCTATACGTGGCCATATTTCATTCTTTCTCATTGCCGTGTAGTATTCCATGGTATAGATAAACCACATCTTCTTGATCCAATCGTCACTTGATGGACACTGAGGCTCTTTCCATGTTTTGGCTATTGTTGAGAGTGCTGCTGTGAACATCGGGGTCCATGAGCCCTTACGCATCATCTGGCTTACCTTACTGTAAGAATATGATATACATTACATATTACACACAGAATATGTCTTTAGGACTTTTTATGTCATCAGTAAGGTTCCCAATCAGCGCAGGCCAGAGGTAGTTAAGTATTTGGGAAGTCAAAATCACATGCAGGCTTTTGAACATGCAAGGTGTGGGCTTCACTAGCCCCCTGTTATTCAAAGATCCAGCACAATGAGTGATTATTCTTACTTTACAGATGACAAAACGGAATTTTGGAAAGTGGAAGAATTAAGATATATTTCTGATAAGCTGTACTTTCCAAATCCTGTAAGGGAGTCAGACATGAAATAAGTTTTCACTTCAATGATAATGAATGAGATCAAAGATTGTAACAAAGAATTCCAAAGTAAACATTAATTAAAAAGCTACTGCTAAGAAAGCAGCATCGTGCATAAGAAGATGCCACTGAGGAGGGTACTTGTTGGGATGAGCACCGGGTGTTGTATGTAAGCAATGAGTCATGGGAATCTCCCTGAAAAAACCAAGAGCACATGGCACACACATGTTAGTCAAGTTGACAATAAATTATAGTTAAGCCAAAAAAGAAGAAGAGGTCATTTTACGTGGATTGTCTGTACTCTCTTTTTATTTCATGAACTTGTCTACAAGCTATAGAACCTGACCAGTTGGGAGGTAACAAGAAGAGGGTCAACACCCTGATGCGATGGAAGCTGTCGCCTGATGCCCGTCTGGGGGACACGCCCAGGTGCCACCTGCTTCGGAAGGCATGTGCTTCTCTGGTCCCCAGGACCACGCTACCCTCTCACATGCACCATGCTGGCACACAGTGGAGAAAACACAATGACTGGCCCGATCCTTTATGCCATCTGTCTAGTGAGGCACGCAGGCAAATTCAAATAAGTGTCTATAGAAGAGCAGAGGCTGTACGTACACTTAAAAGGCAGTATTTCTGGGAATAAGAGGAAGGGGAAACTATCCCAAGAAACAGGGACCATGCAAGTTGACTGTCACCAGACCAGATCCTGCACACATAAAAGGACTTCAGTGACATGCTTGCCAGTGGTAACAGAACACTCCAGGGCATAAATCATCAGAATGCACATGCAAACCATCCCTCATATTGATTTTTGCTGGTGACTAATGAAGCCATGGAAAACCAGAAGTGAGTCTGATGGCGGGCAGAAAACGCGGAGGTGAAACTGGATTACTATCATAACAGAGATATTCATTCCGACCTCAATAGTCTGAGCCATTAGGAAAATGACCAAAGGAAAAAGCAAAGCTTGCAAATAAAATGGCTCACTGAGGTAAAGTAGGAACATCGTCACACGAAGGAATAAGAAATTCAATTTTAAAATGAATGAGGGATTGCTCGGCGGGAAATATTTATGTAACACTTATCAAAACGCAGGAGTGAAACTTGAAAAGGACATGAAGAAATCTCTCCAGAGACTAACAGGCACAAGAAATGATGCATGAGGGGTATCTGGGTGACTCAGTTAAGTGCCCGGCTCTTGATTTTGGCTCAGGTCATGATCTCATGGTTAGTGAGTTCGAATCCCATGTCAGCCTCTGTGCTAAAAGCACAAAGCCTACTTGGGATTCTCTCTCACTATCTCTCTCTGCCCCTGCCCTGCTCTCGTACATGCTTTCTCTCAGAATAAATAAACAAATTAAAAAAAATTGATCCCTAAAAACCTGAAGCTCGCTCCCTCAGCCTCACGCCACAGGAACTTCTGTGTGTGCCCTACAGCAGACAAGCTATAGGGCACTCCACGTGAAGAATTAATGAAACAACAAAAACAAACAAAAATAAATGTGTTTTTTTAAAGCAGGAAATTTGTATTTTGGTTTGTATTTTGGAACAAGTATTTTGGTTTCAAAGAAAAATGCAACCTTAGAGAGGAGTGTGGCAGTGAAGCAAGCTTCCAGGACAAATTCCTAGCGTGTCTCCTGGGGACAGGATGACTTGCTCATGGGACTGGGGAGGTGGCTGAAATGGCTACAATCCGCAAAACCTTCCAGCACGGACGCCTGCAAGTGGGAGCTGACAGTTTCTCTGGCCCAACACCGCCCAAGGGAAATATATTACAATCCACGTAGGTCATTTGAAACCTTTCTGGTATCAACCTTTAAAAAGGAAAAGCAAACAGGAAACCAGATGAATTAATTTTTATCATGTTTGTATTTAACTCAATGTGTCAAAAATATGATATGTAAAATTACAATACGTAATTAATATAATATTACTGAGATATTATGCATTTTTTATACTAAGCCTTCAAAATCCAAGGTTGATTTGGACTCGTCACCTTTAAGGTGTCCAGAACCCGCCCCCCCCCACCCCCCCGAGGCTGCAGTTGTGGCCTTGAGCAGCCAAGGGCTGCACAAAGCTATCCAGGTGGTGCCCTGGAGAGCCAGGTGTCTACTTGCCCCCAGCCCCCACCAAACAGCCAATAAGTTCATGGGGGTTCACTTTACCCACAGTATGACAAGCTTCCTTGGGCTGCATTATACATTTTGAACTTTGCCATATGATTTCCTTTGAATAAAGAGTTCCCATCCACAAATGTTTTAAAAATTCCTGCACTGGATCAATTGTTTCCTATCACAGGTAAGATAATCCAGGTGCCTAAAGGTTAACTAGTAGCTCTGGGACTAAACCTGGCCCCTAACTCCTCGTCTCCCCATTGGACATCACACAGCTGACAATTTACCACAGGGAAGGGACAGATGCCCCGTGAGAGAGGTTGCAATCCTTGTCAGACCATTTCAGAAACTTACGGACTGCCACAAATTTCTTTGTTTGCTTGGGAGAGTTTTGCTATTAACTAGGGATCAAACTAGTCCCTGCTTCTCTTTGGAGTATAGTTTCTGTATCACTTCTCTGAGAAAATGAATGACCCTGAGGACCTTCCAAACACAAACAGTGTGGGTGACATGATCTTTTATCATCCACAGTTTGAATAATCAACGTTACAGCTAATGCACAGAGGAAAAAAAGAAAGTAGCCCAAATTAAACTAACAAGGAATGAGAAGCACAGGTGTGTGGTTTGATGTGTAAATAGGAAAATACGGGCCACCTTCACTTTCCTAGTTTGGTCAATTTCCTGAATCCATTAAGACAAGCCCCTGTGGAAGAACATGAGAGACCCCACTGATAGGGCCACCTATAATTGTCAAATAGCCTATTATCATTATGTTTTCATTATGTTAAAATTCCAAGTGATCACAGGATGTTAGAGATGGAAGGAACCTACAACAGTATTGTGAATTTTGCAGGCGAGAAAATCAAAGCCCAGAAAGGTTAAGTGAGTACCAAAGTTCACACTCTTGGGTCAGAATTTAGAATCTCTTTATATCAATCAAGTGCTGGTTAGTTTTGTCTTAGAAGTACCGAAGGGACAATACGCAATTGCTGTGATGGTGCATCCATACGGCTGAAGAGTTCCTAAAAGATCAGGGGGAACTGATAAACAGTGTGTGAAGCGATAGTTGTTAATCAAGACAAAGATTAAGCTATGATTTCTAGATATGTGCTTATGTTATCCCAGAATTCAGGACACAGATAACCAATGTCTGATTGGTGCCACGCCTGGAATTGATCTCATGTCTCTATCAGCCTTTGGGCTCTCACTTCCAAGAGCTCAGGAGGAAAACGAGAGAATAATCTGATGAAAAGTGTTATCTTAAAAAAAGAGGATTTAAGGTGACAAAAGATATTTAAACAAAAAAAATCTCACAGTAAAAGTAAGTCCCTGAAACCACTATTTGCTGTATTCATCATGTTCACTTTGTGCAGCCCTCCTGCACATCACTCAGTTATTCTGGTTGAGAATTGGCCATATTTTTAGCTTTGGGGGAAAATAGCTGATATTTTTCTAATTGTCAGTGTTCACTTTCCTCGCTAATAAGGACTGCATAGTTTTAATGAGATTCGGTTTTGCATCTTGATAGAGATGGCAGAGTATAATAATCTCTTCTTTGCTCTGAAAATGCACCTCATAATGAGATAGGGAGTATTACGGTCTAATTGTGTCTCAACATTCATGTTGAAGTCCTACTTGGAGACAGTGCCCCTAAGAAGGTAATTAACACAAAACAAGGTTGCCCAGGTATAGGGTCCCTTTTCCAACATGACTGGTGTCCTTGCAAGAAGAGAAAAATTAGAATGCGCACATATGGACCCACAAGTGAGGACACATCAGGAAGATGGCTGCCTATATCCCAAGGAAAGGGGTCTCAGATAAAAACAACTTTCTCTACACCTTGACCGTGGACTTCCATCTCCAAAAATAAGTTGGGGAGGGGGAGGGCCTGGGTGGCTCAGTCAGTTAAGCATGGACTTCGGCTCAGGTCATGATCTCACAGTCCGTGGGTTTGAGCCCCAAGTTGGGCTCTGTGCTGACGGCTCAGAGCCTGGAGCCTGCTTCAGATTCTGTGTCTCCCTCTTTCTCTGCCCCTTCGTTGCTCACATTCTGTCTCTCTTAAAAACAAAAACAAGTATTGAAAAAAAAGAGAAAGAAGTAGGGAAGACTACTTGTTTGTTTAGCCCACCCAATCCGTGGAACTTGTTATCTTTGTCATCACGCATGCTGGAACAACAACTCCAGGTCAACAGTAGGAAGTACAAAAAAAGTAGACTTTCTGTCTTTCAGAGAATTTGCTTACCACAATTTCAAAGCTAGATCATGAATTATTTTTCCATATTTCCTTAAGAGGTCATGAATGAAATTCAAATGCAAAGGGGCTATAAATTATAGGTTTGACTCAGTATTTTTACTTTGTATGATCACAATGGAAGATTCATATTAGTAATATCCTAGTATTTTCAAATACTGCCATTTGTTTCAATTAATCCCCTATACATTTGATCCTGGGCTAGTAGAGCAGCAGGCGATGATATAGAACATGTAACATTGTGAAAAATGGATGCATTTTGATAAGCATTACAAAATAATTCATACAGATGGTGCTGTTGCTCACGACCTTTATGCTAATGGCTCTCCTGCTCTTTGGGGGAACATCAGAGAAACGTGAATGAGCACTCAAGAATGAACTTTCAGGTATCTGAGGAAAAGGTCGCTGATTATAATTAATTTCTTTGTGAATGATTTCTAGAATTTCAGCCTCACCAAAATTTCAAAAGTTTATGAAAACACACCTTTTTTTTTTTTAAGGAAAGAAGGCAGGAAGAAAGAAGGGAGGGAGGGAAGGAAAAAAACAAACTAATGTGGTCAGCTCAGTAGACAAGCTACTACTACTGTAAATAAAATTGATCACTTTTGAATTTTCATACTTGGATATGATTTCAACTTGCATATGATCAATTGCAACCTTCTGCAATTCAGTCCTGGACAACAAAACGATTGAGCTTAAACAATCCTTACAGCAAAATTCTGTATGCTCTATGTGTAGAGTGGCTTTAATTCGATGAATTTGAGAACACTGAACACTGAAAAGGAATTTCAGAGAAATTGATTCTTCTTAAGAACAGAAGCCTGGGGGAGCCACCCAGGCTCATTAGGTTAAGCGTCCGACTTCGGCTCAGGTCATGATCTCACAGTTCATGAGGTCAAGCCCCATGTCAGGCTCTGTGTTGACAGCTCAGAGCCTGGAGCCTGCTTCAGATTCTGTCTCCCTCTCTCTCTCTCTCTGCCCCTCCCCTGCCCATATTCTGTCTCTTCTCTCTCTCTCTCTCAAAAATAAATAAACATTCAAAAAGAATAAAAAAAAAAAAAACAGAACAACGGCCTGAAACATTCCCAATCACATAATAAATATATATTTTCTCTAAGGTGCAATAAAAACTTAAAGGGTGGAGTTGTAGCAGACTATATATATATATATATATATATATATATATGTATATATATGTATATATATGTATATACGTATATATATATATATACATATATATATATACGTGTATATATATATATATATATATATATATATAATTTTCTGTTTTGTAAAAATTAGTCCTAAGAAACAAAAAAGGGCTTGTTCAGAAAAATGTGGAATAAAGATGCAGAGATCATTTATCGCAAACCATTGGACGGTTGAATGTAATCTTGACTCCATTCTCCTCTTGTTACTTCTCAACGTGTTATTCTATTTTAAGGGAGTGTTTATTATTGAGCTTGCTGTGTGCTGAATCCAGTACGGAAATTAAACTCACAAAATGGACACACGGCATTCTCACGATGGTTATCGGTGGCCAGGCAGAGATTCACTGTGGACACTAAGACCACGAACCTGGAAAGCTAAATTATTTTCTTTCCAATTGTGCCTTTGACTCTATTTGATTCTCTGCCACTGTTTCCAAGGGACATTTTATTGTTTTGTCCCATCGACCCAGAGCTGCTGCGGAGTAAAAGAAAGACTTTTGTATTTGCATCCGTTACTGTTCCAACCATTATCGGTGAGGTAATGATGAAATGCCCTCTTCCACTCACTGGGCAGCATGTTGCCATGGCAACAGATCATTATATAAAGTTCATCAATTCTGCTGGTCATTATCCCAAAGTAGCAGGCAGCTAATATGTTATGAAAGTTCTTTCTTTTAACTCCTAATTGGGCAAATGAATTAAACTCATTTTGGCAGTGAGAGCTCAGCATTGCATTTACAGAGTAAAAGGGAATTTAAAGAGGAAAACAGGTCTTCGTGGTTCCTATATGCTGAAAAGGGAGATTTTAATTAACTCAGTTTGTCAGATTCAAGTAATGGCTTATTCTTTTTCCCCAAAAGAATATGTTAGCCAGTGGAGGCATCTTAGTCATAAATTATATGCAACGTTCTTCCACCCCAATGTATTATTTTAAATCATATTCCTGCATCTCGCACTTGGTGTATAAGTTCCAGGGACGCTGGTCCTGGAGGATGTAGCTGGCCTTGGTCACTGTGATCTCGCGGGCATCTGGAATGGTGCCTGGCACACAGTAGGTGCTCAAGCAGAGCACACGGTTCAGACTGTGAACCCTGGGGCCCCATGGCCCAGGTTGGATTCCCGGCTCCAACACTTATAGTCCACGTGGCCAAGAGCAGGGCCAGTCACACTTTGTGTCTCCTTCCCCCCGGGGCCCAGCCCACAGGTTGGGGGCCACACGGTGAGCTTCTCTGTGCAGAGGGCTTGAAGGGTGCCTGGCACACAGGGCACATCAAGTAAGAAGCCACTAGTAGTATTTTCTTGCCACTTTCAGCCCGTGGATTCTAAGCCCTGCTCAAGTTTTGTCTAAACTAAGCAGGGCCCTGGCTCTGTCCGTCCTCACCATACCCAAAGCTGGAGGGGATTTCCTACCTCAATCCCGACAACCTCTACTGCCTTACAGAAAAGCACACCAGACCAAACACTCCTTTAAGTACACAAAATCATAAGATGATGCTTATAGGAAGTTTATCACTGGAATTTCCTGTGAATAAAAACAATATTACATTTAAAATGAGAGCGATCAATCCAGCCCTCTGGGTGTCCTCTCCAAACTCTCCTCTGACCACACCACTTAAATCTAACTCTCATCTTCCCACTAAGGAGGCAATTCAAGTTTCTAGAAGGAAATTACTTGCCTTAGATTTATTGTATCTAAATTACAAAACAGCCACCCAGCTGGCAGCGTCGGCAGCCCTTTTCTGACAGTCACCAGCAGGAACACAGAGTCTAAATCACACTGTCACCCCACTGGTGAAATTTACACTGCGTCTGGTCCCATTAGTGTGAGTCGGGATGGTTGAGAAAAATCTATGCTAAGCACTTTTGTACTTTTGCAACATTAATTTAAAAGAAAAAGAGAGCTCACTACTCAGTGGAATAAAAATTATCATTTTTCTGAATTGCTACATTACACTAATTATGAACTAGTACCTGATGCTTCAAGCTATTTGGTGGCTACAATGTCATGCACTTTCCTCAGGCATGACCTTATCCATTCCTATGGCCTCAAAGCTGAGCTGAGGTCTCTATTACTGACCCAAACTTTTCTCTTTCGCTTTCAAAAAGGACTTCCAACTACCAGACCATCCACATGCAACTGGAACTCTCCATATTCAAAATGGAGCCATGTCTCTGCCCTTTTGGCTCAAATCTGTTCATGCATCTGAAATTCTGAATTCATTTGTTGGGATAAAAATTTCAATGTGACGCATCCTATCTTTCAGCTTTATCTCCTGTCTCTCCACCCACAACTCCAGCGAATTTAAATTTCTCACCTTTCAAATGCCTCATGTCTTTCTACAGATAGCTTTATGTTTTCCATATTCTGTGCCTTCCCTAAGGAAGACCCACCTGTCCTTCCCCACCAGGCAGCCATCTTGTTTTTTGAGATGTGCTGACAGCTCAAGGGAACATATGCCACCTGACACAGACAGAGCTCTGTGAGTGGAAGACGAGAGATTTTTTTTAGCAGAAGACAAGTGTAGACCTCCAAACACATGTGAAGCTGGGATGTGAGATAAGGAGCCAAATATCCAGGGTCAGGACAGCCCCAGTTGGATCCAACAGGCAGGTAGGATGCATATTTTCTGCTGTTCTATGCAGAGAAATGGGCTCACATGTGACACTTCCGAGATCAGAGGCCCCACCCTGAAGGACAGATTCCAGAGCCCTTCAGCTTGCTGGCTTCTGTGCCGACTCTCCAGCGTGGCTCCCCGAATCTTTTCGTGGGTTTAGTCTGTGATCTATGTGTCATCCCAGCCCAGTTCTCACTCAGGAAGGAGGCAAAATTATGAGTCCTAACAAAATTCACTGTTTTTCCCTAACTAAGATTTGACTATTTGAGAGACAGCCAAAACCTAACACCATTTATATATTGTGCATCCACGAAGGCCATGGTGAGGGTCCCAATCAGAAACACAGGACTGGGGATGAGGGGCAACATGTCCATGTCCGGAGATGGGGCAGGACCTCCTCAGGGCACATGAGCAGGGGCCTGACTCCTGGGACGGAGGGTGTCAGAGGGCGCAGGACAAAACTCACACACTGGAGAAATGACTGAATCACCTCTCGGGAGAGAAGATGTCAAAGGCTCTGTCACTGAAACCAGGAAACAGTCCAGAGCCCAGCCAGGTGAGATGAGCGGCACTGAGCCTGTGGTTTCTTGCTCCCAGCATGCTCTGTACCTAAGGCCGGGAAGGAATCTGAGTAACCCAGGGGGGCGCGTTAAGGACCCACCTTGGAAAGAGATTCCTGAAGTCAGCCTGCCAGGCAAACCATCACAGGTCAGCAGTTCACTAAAGACCAGAACAACTGGCTCTTCTCCAGTCTGTGCAGAAATAAACTAACGCTGAACAGGATTTTAAAAAATGCCAACATTGCGCAATCAATAAAATTTCTACATGAAAGAAAAAAATTATTGTTTAACTCAAACAGCAGCAACTCATTGTGAGGATTGGCTTTAAAGACCCAACTTATCAAGGACAAGTCAGGACCACTCTTTTTCACATTGAACCAGTGTGCTTTTGTGGAAGCCAAGATCGGATTTTAAAAATTAATCAGGCGATCATATCAATGAGGACCCTATCAATGAAGCTTCTACTGTGATAATTATTCTCTTTCAATACTACAGGTGAAATTTTTAATTACTATTCCAAAATCCCATAAATGTAGTTTAGTATTTAGACAATTAATTAGTGGGCTTTTTACTTTTGGGCACAATTATATGAAAACCGAGGCCTCTAAAATCTCCTATCTGTTCTGAGAGCGTGAAAACCAACTTCTACTGGTCTAAGTTCAGGGTTATTCTAAAGGACTCTTATTGATTCCTGACTACGCTTGAGTATTTTAGCCTCACATGGTAGCAATGCTGCACACATATTTTCCAGTTGAAGAAACAAATTTTCCTTGAGCAAATTCTCCTTTCCTTTCTTCCAACTCAAGTTTCATTCCTCAAATAAAAAAAGATCATATATTTGATCAGTTTCATTATACTCCGTTTGGAGCACAATAGTTTATTAAACTAAAAACATGGGGCACCTGCATGGCTTAACTGGTTAAGTTTCTGACTCTTGCTCAGGTCATGATCTCACAGTTTACAGGATTGAGCCCTGCATTGGGCTCTGTGGTGACAGCGTGGAGCCTGCTTAGGATTCTCTCTCCCTCTCATTCTGCCCCTCCTCCATTCATTCTTCCTGTCAAAGTAAATAAACATATTTTAAAAATAGTTAGACTGGGGTGCCTGAGTGGCTTAGTCGGTTGAGCGTCCAACTTCGGCTCAGGTCATGATCTCATGGTTAGTGGGCTCGAGCCCCGCATCAGGCTCTGTGCTGAATGTTTGCTCAGAGCCTGGAGTCTGTTTCAGATTCTGTGTCTCCTTCTCTCTCTGTCCCTCCCCCACTCATGCTCTATCCTACTCTGTCTCTCAAAAATAAATAAAATATAAAAAAAAATAAAAATAAAGAGTTAGACTAAAAACAGATGACAAGAATCGCTCTCCTGGACATTGTTTTTATCTCAAAGGTCTTTACAATTTTCAAACTGAGGGGGCACCTGGGTGGCTTAGTTGATTAAGCATCGAACTTCGGCTCAGGTCATGATTTCACACTTTGTGGATTTGAGCCCCGCATCAGGCTCTGTGCTGACAGCTCAGAGCCTGGAGCCTGCTTCGGATTCTGTGTATGTGTCCTTCTTTGCCCCTCCCTTGCTTATGGTCTGTCTCTCTTTCTCTCTCTCTCTCTCAAAAACAAACATTAAAAATATTTATTTTTAATTTCAAACTGAGTTAAGCTTCTGTAGTCTTTAGGAACACACAAAGTGGTGGGTCAGAAAGTTGACTGATTTGCATTGAACACTCTTAAAGAGTGACATAAAGCCAAAAGCAGAGTTTTTTTTCTTTCATGTTTGGGGTTACAGTAATGACAGTGGGGCTGGGTGATAAGAAGGATGGCTAGATGGACAGATGGACAGAAGGCTTCCCACCTTCCACCTACCAGCACATTTGGCAATTATTTAGCATTTTCTAAGGTCATCCAAGGAAAAAAAAAAAAAGAGAGAGAGAGAGAAGGAACTTGTACTTCACATTGATTTTTCTCTGGTCTACCTGTGTAACTGCCTATGTAATTATCATTTCAGGCTTTCTTGATTTAGGGGTTGGTTACATTCGGTGGTCTCCATTCTTCATACAAGGTTCCATTAGGAAAAGTCACGTCCTCAGCCTCCCTGAGCAAATACTGATTTACTCAATGGGTAAGTCAGATAGAATCAAGTCAGGGCAGCACTGGTCCCTAAGGACATCAGCTTGGAACACCACCCCATCTTAACGCCATGCGAATTGTATGGTTCCTTGATAAGACCCCCTCAACATCTTTTTGCATGGGCAATTCTATTTCAAGACGATGAAATACCTTATTTAAGAAACATCAGTGTGCCCATCTCTATGTTTCAAAAGGGAAGAGGAATGAACATTCTATAAGCCAACCAATAACTGAACAGATTTTTAATCTCACTGTGAAGCTATGCTATTTTTTGGAAGACAAAAATTAAAAGCAAATTTTCTGCTGGCATCTCTGCAAATGACAAGTACTATTTCCTTCCGTCCACGGCAGGTATGTTTGCAGACCTGCACACTGTCAATAACGGCACCACAGTATCGGACTGTTTACCCAAATCACAGTTTGCTGCAGGCTTCCTGGTAGAGGGAGTGCGCAGTGTTAATTCACCCTGGTGATCTGGGGAGAGCCCACTTTTTCTAATGGCTTCTGGTGGGAATACTAATAGGTACCCGTGCTCTCTCTACCTTGGTGCTCTCTCACGCCCAGGTCTGTCAAATCCCTTTCACACCAAGGGATTTTTCTACCCACATTTCCTCTTCAGAAGGCTAATTTGCAAAGGAATGATGGGGTGTTTTTTTCTTCCAGCCACTCTGCTGTGCAACCACTTCAGGATGAAAGCCTGTATATAATGTCATTGTTAATGACATTTTATCATGCAGTGGAGACTGTACTTAGTCCTCCCTGGTCCTTCTAAGGGCCTGCTTTCTGCTTTTAGAATTTGATGGCCTAGAGGCCAAGGCTTAAATCCACTCAGGAGGGACTGGTCATCACTGCCGGGCAAACATTATTTCCACTAGTTAGCAGACTAGTGCTTGAAAAAGGGAGATGTTAAAAATGAAGGCACAGACAAGCCTCCACGTAATCAGACTGTCTGATCAGATGGGGCTCTGCTTTGGTCCACATGACCTGCCGCCTCTGCAAAGCCCCCGTCACATGGCCATTATGTTAGATGAAAGCATCACAGAAAGATTTACTCTGAACACCATCCCCTTCAAGGGACAAAGGACAGGGCACTCTGGCCTTCTGAGGGGAACCTGGGTTTTCCTAGTGCACAGATTCAAGTAGTTAACATAACAGCATCAAACCATTCCAGGATTTTATAGTACTAAGAACGATTTATTTTTTTCTGATTGAACAGCGGAGACAATGACTGTGTTAAGCCTGTCGACAGCAACTTCACATATTGCACGAATGCCCACCTACAACGTGGAGGTGCACTTCTCCTTGCATTCTTTTTTTTTTAAAAAATATTTTTATTTATTTCTAGGAGAGAGAGAGAGAGAGACAGCGTGAGCAGGGGAGGGTCAGAGAGAGAGGGAGTCACAGACTCTGAAACAGGCTCCAGGCTCCGAGCTGGCAGTCAGCACAGAGCCCGACGCGGGGCTCGAACCCACGAACCGCGAGATCATGACCTAAGCGAAAGTCGGACGCTTAACCGACTAAGCCACGCAGGCGCCCCACTCCTTGCATTCTTGAAGGAAATACAAAACCTCATCCCGATGCTGTGTCCAGAGGTCCATGCCAACCCCATGCAGTGGGCAATTCCTTCTTGAGGGTCTCCTGGATACTCCCCAGGGGTCTGGAACAACTGAGTCAGAGAGGCGGCGCCCCCCGGGGGAGAGACGTAGCCACCTCACTGCCTATAGGGTGACAGGAGGATTCTCCTGACAGGTTGTGTTTGTCCCTTTGGTCAGGAAAACAACACACATCTTGGTCACAGTAATAAGAATGAAAGGAGGAGAGAGAGGCGATGGCGCATTGTTGAGGTCATCACTTTGCAAAGTTTCCAGGGAGAAAGGGTCCCTCTGTCCCTCTGCAGACATGAGACGTGGGGCACTGGACGGACATCACAGAACCTCTTTGCAGGTATGACCTCCTTTCCCACAGAAACGACGGCGCGCTACCTAGCTCTCTGTCTAAACAGGAGGACAGCAGGTCCGGGAACAGGAGACTTCGTACTTCAGCTCTAGTAACTACCACGAAACCTTAACGAGATACATCACATCTGAACATCGGCCAGGATTTATATGAAAAGGTGGGGTGAAGACAAATGGTGTGTAATTCTTCTGAGCACAGATCGTAGCACTTGGCTACCCGAGGCAACTTTCAATCACTGCTGATCATGGGCAACAAGCCAGAGGAAGATTAGAAGACTCAGCAGGGACTCTAACATGACAGGTGTGGGGAGAGAAGGTGGAGAAAAGGAGAGCAGGACAATGGGCTGCTCCATAGACGTCAGGACGGACGGAGCCACATTTAGAAGAAGCAAAATTTATCAGCTCGTTTCTTCCCACGTCCTGCATCTCACTGGTTGAAGCTCACCTCACAGGGAGTTGAGCTCCCTGCCTTTCTGGGTGCATCTCTCCATCCTTTTTGCACCTGCTTAGAAGCTGGATCCCATGCGAGTGGTGCAGTGTCTCATCCAGGTTCAGAGATGGCTGGCGGTGCTTGGCCACCAGCCAGTAGGCATCAGTTGGAAGAATCCCACAGTCCTGCAAGGAATCTATCGGCCATGGTGGAGGCTGAGACAGAGCAAATGGCTGAGGGTTCAGGATAAAGCAAGCCAACAGAAGGGATGTCCAACGCGTAGGGTTTCCCTAAGTTTTCCCGACATGCTGGGCTCCGCCAACTCTCAGAGTGCTGGTTAACCATCTCTATCTTCATTTGTCTTTATCTGAAATTAAAAAGGATTCTCCTCTCACTACCTGTCCTTCCTTGACTTCTTTCCATGGTTTTTTTCTTTGGCTAGAAATCCAGGTTTTCTGCTTTCAAGGTAGGAATCACACACGTTGGGTCCCCTGAAGTCTCCGTGTGCCTTTACTTCTGAAGGAAAGATTATCCTAGAATAAAACCCTTGAGTCACATTTAATTTTCCTCCAGTTATTGTGCAGATTGCTGTGCCTGCAACCTGGTCTTAAGATTTCCATTGCTTTCTTTTGTTTTCCATTCTTTCTCAAAGCTTCTCTAGCATTTGTTTGGCTGAATCTAAGCAGGAACGAGTCTGGTTTTGTGCTTGTAGAATAGACCCCTGGCATTCTGCTGCCTGAGGTTTTCTCATTTGGGGAACTGCCTAACTATCCTCTATTTCTGGTTGAGGATAATATCCATGATTCACATTTTCTTTGTCTCAGAATAGTTTTGACCGTGGTTCAGATTCACACAGCTGGAGCGCATTCTGGGACCACCTAACTTTTTTTTCCCGTCTTTTCCATTTGTAGTTATTTTTGCTCCTCAATGCCTCAATAGTCCTTTCTTTATCTTTGGGTTTTAAAAATTCACCTGGCTACACCCAGTGCTCATCTATTCTGAATCAGGAACAGTGAGCATATCTGGTAGCCTCAAGTTGGATAACAGAGTTTATATCTCCATCACACACAATTAGAAGTCAGTCATAATGATGTCAGTGTCTAATCTAAGAGAGAGATGAGGTGCATCTGTTGTAGAGAGATTCTAGATCAAGAAAATTATTATTTCGGGGGAGCCTGGGTGGCTCAGTCGGTTAAGTGTCCAACTTCAGCTCAGGTCAAGATTTCATGGTTCATGGGTTTGAGCCCCGCGTCCGGGTCTGTGCTAACGGCTAGCTCAGAGCCTGAAGCCTGCTTCAGATTCTATATCTCCCTCTCTCTCTGATCCTCTCCTGCTCACACTGTCCCTCTCTCTCAGAAATAAATTAAAAATTAAAAAAAAATTTTTTTTTAAAAAGAAAGAAAATTATTATTTCTCCCAGAACAGCTCAAATATGGTCCAGAAATGGACAGCATTCAGTTCACCTGGAGGCCCGTTAGAAATCCTAGCTTTCTATGGGGCGCCTGGGTGGCTTAGTCGGTTAAGCGTCCGACTTTCGCTTAGGTCATGATCTCGCAGTTTGTAGGTTCGAGCCCCGCATTGGGTTCTGTACTGACTGCCAGCTCAGAGCCTGGAGCCTGTTTCAGAGTCTGTGACTCCCTCTCTCTCTGACCCTCCCCTGCTCACGCTGTCTCTCTCTCTCTCTCTCCTAGAAATAAATAAAACATTAAAAAAAAAGAAATCCTAGCTTTCTGCATAATGTATAAACATCTGGAATCACTATGTTGTATACCTGAAACTAATGTAACATGGTGTGTTAACTGTACTTGAATTAAATATAATAAAAATAAAATTTTTTAAATAAAACAAAAATTGTCATTTGTTATGAGTTCTCTTATCATTCCAAATAATCCCAGCTCTCTATACGAAGCCAGAATCCAGGTCTTACCCACTCTCAAGTTGAATACACATTGATTTAAAATAGTATTTCTAGGGGCACCTGGGGGGCTCAGTCGCTTAAGCGTCTGGCTCTTGATTTCAGCTCAGGTCATGATCTCAAGGTTCATGGGTTTGAGAATCCACATGGGGATTCTCTCTCTATCCCTATCTCTGTCCCTCCACCCCCAAAACAAACAAACAAACAGCTCACTAGAAATAATAAGGGTTTTGAATTAAGGGAATAAGTAGTTTTGTAAAAAAAAATAAAATGGATGGTTTGCAGAGGTGGCAGAGGGTTCAAAACTCTATGCTGCCTGAACAAGAATGAGAGAGAATACAGGAGGAGACGCAGATCTGGGCAATAAAGATACACATTCATCCACAGACACGCTGGAACTGAGGCAAAGGAAAAATACAAGGAATATACGGCATCCTGGAAGGGCCGGTAGAAACCCTGAAACGGAATGAACGGTACTGCCAGGGAGGTGGCATAGACCAGAAGCTCCGTGACTCTGGGCAGAGCCTGAGTCACAGTCACACGTGAAGGGCAAGCAGGGAAGATGGAATCCAGCAAAGGAATGTCACAGGCAGAAGTGCCAGAAGAGATGGTGTTCCATGAATCAAGTAAGGAGGAGAGTCACGCAACACATGAGTGGTCAACAGGACTCTAATTTTATCTTTGGAGAGAGGAGGCGAGTAACCGTGTGGATGTGAGACACAGTCGCTTACAAAGTCCAGGCGTACGCTTTCTAAAAGGAGTTACCGCGTGCCATTTTGCCTCTTGCCTTAAGAAGACCTTCAAAGAGATAACTTATAAAACAACAGCACAGTCATAGCCCAGATAATGAGCCTACCCCGGGCTGGCATTCCAACAAGAGAGAGACAGGAGTTATACTAACAGACCAGGGCCTCCCTATTGCTAAGGTCTATTTCACTTCGATTTTTAGATAATGCTGACAAATAAAATAAACCAACTTTCAGGTGGCCATTGGCAGGCTGTCTTCAATTCCTGTTAATTCAAGTAAAATCAAGGAGGGGCTGGGGGAGAAAACACACCTAACCACCAGATCTGGATTCCCAAACCCAAGCTGTCTAATTGATTTTATTAGTAAGTTAGGAAGCGCTCTGCTTCATGTTCGCTAGTTGTGAGTGCTACCATCACGCTCTACCAGTTGAGCATTTATGAAGTCCTGGGTAAAGGTCCAGAAAGTGCTGCAAAGTCCTGGAAGGGCCCCAGTCACGTGTGCTCAGTATTAGCTTTAATATCAAAGAGGAGGAATGTTCCCGGTTTGCCTTGATGGAACTCTACAGGGAAGATATAAATAAGAGCCCATATCAACATCAGCTTTTAGAATTTTAAGTCAAAATCTCTACCTTTGTTGTCCCTACCTGCCAGAAACTGCTCGGCTCTTAGCAGGTTTAGTAAAAACAGACTGGCATTTTGGAATATTCTAATATTCCATGTTTCCATTTCAATTCCTTGGAAACAAAGAAAAAAACCCTATATGTTGGATCACTGAAAATAATATCATTTAAAACTAAATTTTATTCTAAATTAAAACCTACAAAAGAAGGTATTTCTTTCAAAATGTTATCAGTCAGTGCTATAAGAGGCAGACAAAAAGATCCAGAGCTTGGTTGAGACACAAAATTTGTAATTTATAGAAGTCCTATGGTTATATCAAGCTCATCTAAACAAATGTAAATACCATCTTTGCACTGAGCCACCACTGGAAATCTGTCCCAGACCTCTGTACATGGTTTGAGGACTGCTCACTTTAGGACCCCGTGTAGCCATGGTTATTTCTCTGCTGGAAGGGACCTTTACCTGACTAGTGAGACATGGTCACTGTAGGAGAGTTCGCTGGTACGGCGTCTTCCCCCCTAATCCCAGCCTGTGGTGCCAGTTAGCAACATCTTGATGCATACCAAGATTTGATTTGTAAATTGTAGACTGAAATCTGAATCAGTTCTGTAGAACAAAAAAGCAAACCTCTGTAAGACCTATTCGCTGAACGGCATGTGGTGCATCGTTATGAGAATCAGATTTGCAAACCTGGAGCCGACACAACCTGAGGCAGCCAGCGACTGCGGTCAGAGCGAATCCCCTAGTTACCATGCGGGAGGCGGTGGAAGGGGGTTCAGGGGAGAGCAGCAGCCCAGTCATGAGGTCATTTAAAACAGACAGGGGCAAGCAAGTTTCTTGAAGGATGTACTCTTTAAACGCCATGGATGTTGACCATAATTTCATCTCAAGTCTATAATTTACCCAAATTGGTCTGTTTTGATGGGACTTAAGATTCTGCACAAGCTTCTTGTTTGCAGTAAAGATCTTCAAGGGGCACCTGGGTGGCTCAGTCAGTTAAGTGTTCAACTCTTGATTTCAGCTCAGGTGATGATCTCAGGGTTGTGTGAGCCCACACCCCACATTGGGCTCCATGTGCTGATTGGGCTGAACCTGCCTTGGATTTTCTCTCTCTCTCTCTCTCTCTCTCCCTCCTCGATTCACACTTTCTTGTCTCTCTCTCTCTCAAAATAAGTAAACTTAAAAAAATTTTTAAAAGATTTTCAAATATTTTATTCCTATGGGCAAGTTTTAAAAAGTGGTAGAAAAGTTGCTCATTGCTAATGACTGAACATGTGCCTTCTCCCCAAATTCATGCTGTAATCTTGATCTTCAAGGTGACGATATTTGGAGGTGGGGCTTTGGAGAGGTCATTAGGCCATGAGGATGGAGCCCTCATAAATGGGATTAGCACTCTTTTCAAGAGACATGAGAGATGATCTATTTCCAGCATGTGAGGACACAGCAAGGAGATGGTCATCTACGAAGACTGAATGAGGAAGAGGGCTCTCACCAGGAAACAAATTGGTGAGCACCTTGATCTTGAACTTCCAGCCTCCAGAAGGGTGAGAAGTAGATTCGTGGTTTAAGCCCCCCACTTTTCCCCTATCTACACTATTTTGTTATAGCAGCCTGAACTAAGACACCAGACAAAATTAACGGACAAGGAGAATGCCCTTAGAAATTCACTACAAGTCATCATAGACACAGGGAAGAAAATCCACCTTCTTATGGCCTTGGTTGTGGGAAGGTCAGAGTCCTCAGGCTGAGGCCCCAGGCTACTCTGGACTGACCAGCCTCATCTCCCTTCACCATCTCCACCCCCGGGTACTGCTAAGGGACTCACAGCTTCCTAGAATTCCAAGATGACTCTATTCTCCATGGCACCAACCAGAACACTTAGGAAAGAAAACGAGAGAAACTTTTGGAAAGGTCCAGTTCACTCATTCCTCAGCCTACCACACACCAGACTCTCTGGTGGGGTATTAGGATAAAAATGGCAAAAACCAAGATCTGATTTATTCTTATCCTCTAATGAGCAAGACACACAGTACAATGATAATTCTCTGTCTTCTCTTAAAACACATCACAGGCTTGAGCGCCCAGTCCCTCAGGCTACCACATCAACCCTCGTCGGAGCCTTATTCGGCATGGATGTTCCACCTAACTTCTTCTGAACTCTTCCCTCAGACTCATCAAGGATGGCCACCTAACTCCCTTCCCGCTCCTGACCACAGAGGCACTCACGGCCTCCTTTGTCAATCCCACAGTCACATCCCTGTCCTTACCTGAGAACACAGGGGCTCCCCCCAGCTGACCCCTCTTGTACCTTTGCTACTTCCCTCCTCCTGCAAAGCCAGGTCTTTCTCCTTAGTCAGCTCTCAGCTTAAACTTCACCTTCTGGGAGAGCCCCTTGTTACTCACTAGCCCACGGCTCTATTCATGTCCACTCCATAAGCCTGTCACCCTGTCATTCCCCTCAGTGGCTGGATGATGATATGTTGTCCCCAAGAGAGCAAGAAATTTCCATCTGTTCATCATTTGACTCATTAGGGCTCATATGAATGACAAAATAGTAAAAATTCAATGTTGGTGACTTTATGAATAAAATCAACCCATAGATGGGTATGAGATATTATAAACAACAAAAGCAATGGAAAATGTGTTCTGTGAGAAAACGGTTATTAGACAGGGCACTGGAGGGTGTAAGGATGGAGATGGGCTCCATGGTGAGGGGACTCTGCACAGGACAACCTGAAGGCAAGGAAAAGCTGAATAGGTGTGCAATCTGAGACATGGTCACTGAGGCTGGTCTCAAGAACCCTCCTCGGTGCCAGAAACCAAGGCGGGACCTGCCTCTAGTACGCTAGTTACCTTGGAAGCTAGACATGGCTAGCTGTCATCGATAATTTGATAGATAGTGTTGCCGGCTTTTCTTCAAAGTATTTTGTTGTTTATGCCTCCAAACATATTCTTCAAAAGTCTTCTATCTACATCCTACACCAGGAATATCTTGCAAGCACTGTTTGAATCAATTGAAAATCATTATGGCAATCCCAGGATAATACTGCACCCAACTATGCCCTCCAATTCCATTGTCTCCAACTATGCAAATGCAAATGCTCTTTCCGAGAAAAGGCTTATTTTATGAGTAGTTAAGAAATGATAGTTATGAAATCAGGCATTGTCTTCCCAACTAAAATTATGACCAATGATTAATGTAAAAAGGGAGTGAAATTAAATTTCCTATGAGAAACACAGAGGATGACGAAGATGAGGTTGCTTCATGGATTTTTTTGGGAGAGGAAAGATGACCGACTCGCAGCTTCACATAGAAATCACATATTTAGGGTTTAAAACATGAAAGCAGAAGATGGTAGGTAGGAAACTGCTCAGAGGAGGTGCCGAATCCTACCTGTGGCCAGATAGATGATGTGGACAAGCATGTCCCTGCCCTGCACCACGTCGACGGCCACGTGGGAAAAGCGGCTGTTGTCCTCCATGAAAGAGGGCACCGAGGTCACGGGCTGGACCACCTCATGCATCAGGATGAACTTCTGAGCATCCTGCAGGTTCCTTTCCGTCAGGTTCATGTACAGGCCCTGGTCCACTGTGCCACACTGGAAGGGAAAACAGGCCATTACGGGACTGGCCACGTGGACACGCATAGCTGATCTTGGCCACGCCGGCAGGAGGGGGACTTGGAAGGTTAAGAACTTCTGTGTGCAAACGTGTGCGCTTCTCTGCTCTCCCCAAGGTCCCTGTCCCCAGTATCCTTCCCATTCTAGGTTTGAACTCATCACATCCAAAAAGTCTTTCAACTCCATTACAGAAAGATATGACCAGATGTTAAAAATCAATCCAGTAGAAACCTGTGCTGATTTCAATTTGAAAACACATATGAAAGACAACTCCTCATCACCTATTGAAGTTCCACAGAAGCCGTCTGGCCAAGTGCACACTATTACATCTGTCCGATAAGTCAGGTTGAAAAACTGAAACTGCAGCACTCAAGAACACCATAGTGATCTATTATTACCCCTACTGGAATGGTGGGTCTATAAGCAAGATATGAATTCCATAGAGATGGAATTAGGCCATTTTAATCTGTAAATTATATAATATTATTCCAGTATATTTCATATGGGTACAAGGCACCTGTGGCTCCATTGCTTTGTGCTCATTCTCTAAGCCAGAGGAAGGGAGGTAGGGAGAGGGGGACAGATGAGGGTAAAGGAAGAAAACAGGAAGAAGGAGAAGGGAGGAAAGAAATGTTCAGGCAGAGCAGCCACCATGAAGATGGGTCTGGTATATGAAAGGTGTGGAAAAATCTGGCCTGGCAATTGCTGAGAAGGGAATCCAGAGCCATGCAGTAGAGAGATGGGTGGGTACTGAGAAGGATGACTTTTGGCAAGGATAAGGTAGAAAGTGGGGTAGGAAAGAGAAAAGCTTTCATGGGGAAGAGCACACAACCAGAGAATCCCCACCGATCTTTCTCAGCTCTTTCATAAGCTTGAATCCTGGGGCCAACAAAGGAACTTCCCATAAGCAACTTTGATGGAAATGAACTTCCCTGTCCATCCCATCCGAGACTGCTGTTTGTAACATGACATTTCTAATACTTGTTAAAGGGGCAAAAGTGTAAGATGGAAATGGCTTTTTAAAAATAGATGATATTTCTTGTAGCACTTGATAAAATGCCCTACGTGCTTTAAAATGATAGGCTGGTTGTAAAATTAGAGAGTATCAGAGAGAAGTGGATTTCGAGTCTTGTCCAGTGCATAACACCACATTTCCTTGAGGGAAAGCCCATATACAAGGCGATGGGTCCATAGTGATGGGGTCACGGTCAGGTGAAGGGCTCCACTCTGCCACCCCAGGAGCCATGCAGTCTCGGGTAAGATGCTACTTCTCAGCCTCTGTCTCTGCCTATGAAGTCACTGCAAGAACACTCCACTCAATTCACAAGGGCAGTTGTGAGGCCAACTGAGATCATCAGTGGAAGGCATTTGTAAATTAATTGAAGGCACTTGTAAATGCCAAGGAACAAAACAGTGTGCCTGGCACAGAGAAGCCATTCAACCAATGGTAAATTTGTCTTGTAGCAGGACGGCGATTCTATGGTCCACTGAGTTTCAGTGGCCAGAGGGAAACGCATGAATAAATAAAGGAAGGAATCAATGGGTGAATACATAGGCAGCTGCTAGTGGGGCAGGGGGCTGTGCTAGGAGATTCCACATAGCCATCATACTTAACAGCAGCACTTACAGAACAGGGACATTGCCTGTTAACAAATGTGTTACAAAGCAAAAGCGCTCTCCCAGCCTCAGTCTGAGGTCTGCCCAGGTGTGCTCTGGTTCCGAGAATGACTCTATGTTTGCCCGATTGCTCTTCCTGAAGTCAGTGGCACTGCTGACACACAGGTGGCACTTAGCTATCTACTTGTTGGGTGAAGTTTTACACAGGTTTTGTGTCATATGCGCAGTGTTGATTTGTGTTTTAAATGCATCGCAGAAATCAGGAGTCATAACACAAAACTGAGGACCTCGTGCTGCCCCTGAGGAATGTGGAGGTCTGCGAGACCCAGAGGAGACGTCTGTGGACTAGAGCTTATCATTTCTTTATCCCGGACCCCATATATTAAGTCATCAACCTGAACTGCCATTGTGATATTGTGACCTGTAAGAAATACATATTTGGTCTTTGTCATCTTTCCAACACAGAGCTCCCTAATGAGTCAACTCTGGGCCAGCTGGCTGGATACCCAATCACATAATTAGGTAGGGTAGGGAACTTTCAACCCACCCCTGACCTCCAGGGAGGGGAGAGGGGATGGAGATGGAGTTTAATCACCATTATCCAACGACTGAATCAATCTTGCCTATGTAATGAAGCCTCTATAAAACCCCAAAAGGTATAGGCTTCAGATGGGTGAAGATGTGGAGGTTTAGGGCTCAGAGAGGGCATGGTGTGGAGTAGCTCTGCTCCTTGACCCAGACCTTGCCCAGGGCATCACTTCCAGCTGAAGGCTCCAGAGTTAGATCTTTTTAAAGAAACCAGTAATCGAGTAAGTAAAATGGTTCTCTGAGTTCTGTGAGTCCCACTAGCAAAGTAATTGACACTGGGGTAAAGATCATTGGACCTTTCTATTGATAACCAATGGTTCAGAAGCACAGGTGAGGAATCAGACTTCAGGTCAGTGCCTGAAATGGCGAGGGGGTGGGCAGGAAACTTGTAGAACTGATCCTTGCACCTGTGAGATCTGATGCTCTCTCCTGGTAAATAGTGTCAGAGTGAGTTGAATGGTAGGATGCCCAGATGGTGCTGGGAAATTACTGAATGGTACGGGAAAAACTCCTACACATAGGAATTGGGTAATACAGTCGTTGGCCAAGAACTAATTTTGAACTATACTTTATAATGTCTTAGTTTATTTTTCCAGCCTATAATAAATATCCCACCCAAGGATGCTTTTTCATATTTTGAAAGCTATTAAGATTTACGGCTTATATATTGGATCGTAAGTAACCCACCTAGCTCTCTAATGCACTGCAAATTCTCGGGCTGTGCCTTGGACACTGGGTTCCCACATGTGTCTGCATGACACCTTGGGGACTCTGTGCAAGAGGGAAACAAGACAAATGTCCCTGTCCTCAAGTGGGTTACAAAACACAATGGTTGCCTTGCTAACACTTCTGAAAGTAATAAAGGTAGGTATTCTACTAATTTTGTAATGCTAGAATACTTGCATTTTTGTTTGCACTAGAGACAAAAGTCCCATCCTCTCTCCAGTTTGCTGGAGCTTCATGTGGGTCTGCGACCACCCAGCCTCGTGCTCAGGGCGTCCAGTCTTATTGACCCTCCTCTTCCCATCTTGCTGCAAATGTGCACTGTGCATTGACCCCTTCATTTGACCCAACAATGGCCTCCTCATCTGTCTGACCACTTAAGGGTCTGCTTTCCATTTTGTCTCCATCATTTCTGATTGGTGGTTGTCAAAACTGCACAGAAAATTCCAGAGTCTGTCTACTGGATGGTGTTTCCTGTGACTGACCAATGCTTTTCCTTGTGAAGTTCAGGGCCAGGATGACTTGGACTGCAGGCTCTAATGGGGGTAAGGCTTTCATAGAGCTATTTAGAGTGGTTTCTAGATGGCAACTGATAAAAATGCTATTTTGTGCTGTTTGGTTATTGTCCTCAATTGAGATTTCTGTATTAAATCTTCCAAAGTGATGCACTGCCCTTCCTATCTCATTCTTCTTCCTGAATCTGAATCATATTTTGGCTCCTCTAACTTGCTAGTTCTCATTATAAATGCTGCATAAAAGTCCAAATGTCGCTAGGCAAACAAGAATAGAAAAAATGGAACCACTTCTTACTGTTGGTTACTGCAAACATAAGGCCCTATATACATGACTAGTGCAGGGATCCTTCATTCAAAACATATTCCTACCCCGTTCTAGCTATGTGCTCTCATGAGTGTCAGTAAGGACGCCTATGTGAGCATGGCCATCAAATAGGGTAAACCAGAAGAAAATCATTGGTACAATTTTGTTCAGAAATTACACAAGGAATCGTCATCATCTAAAATTTTAGTTCCCTGTCAATATTAAATTCTACCCAAACAAGTTAAGCCCAGCTAAGCAAGCTTCTTGCCTGAAACAAATGCCACATTTGTGCCAGCTTCATGCATTACAGGGCATGAACCTACTCTCAGCTCATCAACGTGAGTAAGCCTTTGGGTGTGACACTGGCATTATAAAACCAGATGCCCGTAGCCTTAGGAAATGAGAGATTTTGCTGCGTGCTACAAATATATTCAGATAAAGGGGCTAAAAGTTATCTACTGCCCAGAGGTGGGAAGGCATCATGGGTTTATTAAGTCACTGTTCATTGTGAAGACTTTTGCAATAGAAACATCAAGGCATTAAAAGTACACTATAAATATAGGGATAAAATAAGAAACAGATTATCTTCATTAATTGTGTTTAACACTCAGGACTTTACAAAGACTCTTCTTAAGAGGAATGATATAGTCCACCTTCAGGATCTGATGGAAGGCCTTCTTTAACAGTTATGCTGTACCCCATCATCTGAGGACAGGGAGAAATTCAGAGGTAGAGACTCAACAAAGGGGCAAAGAGGAAGTGTTTAGTTAATAATGACATAAACCGCCTATGCCATGAGGGGCCTTGGCTAATTCAGGTTTGTTCCCACTAAGCTGTTAGCTGGCTTGACCTGTAATATGAATCTCTTTGTACTGAACTGGTACTGAACTTTCATAGTAGCGGGGCTGGGGTAATCAATATAAATCTGATCACTCAGCTTCCTGACTTCTAAAGTGGGGTTAACGATGCCTACCTTACAGAGCTGGGGAGGAGATAGCAAGGCAGGTACATAAAGCTTTAACATAATGTGGGACATCTGGAAGGCACCCAATAAACAGTCCCTTAGAGTCGTCTTCTCCAAATACCTTCTACAGTCAGCAAGCACATTAATCAATATTACCCAAGTTTACTCCTGAAGCATTCCTATGTCTTTGTATCCCACTTTCCTCATCTTATTGGTGAGAATGAGAGACGAAAGATGCCGATGGAATGTCCCAGTAAAACAGCAAATGGTAAAGAGGTTGTAAAAAAACACCCCTCTCTACCCAATCCCATGCTCTTAAGTTACCAAAAATTTAATTTAAAAAATTCTTGCAAAACAATTAGAATTGAACGGTCCCTACCAAAGTCCAAGGAGAGGATAAAATAATTGAACCCTTTCTATACTCCCAGTTTTCTCAAAAGCCAGAAGTTTTAGGTGCTGGGATGATAAACGAACCAGAACTTGGAAGCCTGGGTACAGAACCCAGTTCTGACACTGATTAGTTGCGGTAACTAATGGTCTTTTGGCCAGAAGAGGTTGGGGCTTTGCATCTGAAGACTGGGGTTGAGATGCCAGCTCAGCTACCGATCAGCCAGTATCCTTGGACTGATTCTCAGCACTGAGGCTCAGCGCCCCTCTGCCTGTGGGAGAATTGTTACTGATCACAGCACCGTTGCCGGCAAGCAACATGAGGAGAACAGAGTCTTGAACGTGGTGGTACTAAAAATTACAAGCACGATGATGACGATGATGATTGTATGAGCTTCCTTGTCAGAAGGGAGGCCCTCAAGGGAAGTCTGCTGCTGTTGTCTGTATGTTTGTGTCTCCCCCAGATGCATATGTTGAACCCCCAACCCTCAAGGTGGCTGACTGTGGAGACGGGGTCTGTAAGGAAGTAATCAAGGTTAAATGGGTTCACACAGGTGGGTTCTTTTTTTTTAATTCTTTTTTTTAATGTTTTATTTATTTCTAGGAGAGAGAGAGACAGCATGAGCAGGGGAGGGTCAGAGAGAGAGGGAGTCACAGGCTGAAACAGGATCCAGGCTCTGAGCTGGCTGTCAGCACAAAGCCCGACGCGGGGCTCGAACCCACGAACCACGAGATCATGACCTAAGCGAAAGTCGGATGCTTAACCGACTAAGCCACCCAGGCGCCCCCACACAGGTGGGTTCTTGATCCCATAGGATTAGGGTCTTTCCCTGGTCACTGAGGAAAGGCTATGTGAGGACAAAGTGAGAAGGTGGCCATTTTTAAGAGAAGAAGAGATTCACCAGAAACTGAACTGGATAGAACCTTGATCTTGGACTTCCAACCTCCAGAACTGTGACAAAATAAATGTCCGTCATTCAAGCTGCCCAGTCGGTGGTATTTTGTTATGGCGGCCAGAGCGGACTACCACACCTGCTGATGGACCAGACATGAGGAAATCGCATTTCTTTGGGTCCCAGCTTCTTCTGAACATTGGAAGATGAGAGTAAATGACGTGCAGAGCCCCTTATAGCTCAAATATCCTGTAATTTCGTGATTCATAAGCTAATAGCCACCATCTGCTCGGCTCTCGCCCCAGCTGCACCATCACGCCCCACCCACCCCGACAGGAAATCTCCCCACGTTCACCAATTAGTGCCCTAATTCTGTTTGTGCGTCTCCACTGCTCTGTGCCCTGGGCTCCATTCACTACGGCATCATTCATTAGGGATCAGAGCTTCTGGGGACACAGAGTCTGCCATCATTAGCACTAATTGAAGCTTGGGTTCCCAGCCTGCTGCTTTATTCTGGCCTCTTTCAGTTCAGCCTCGGGAGTCCCAGCTGACAAAAGGCCCCCTTTCAGCCCAGGCACCTCAGCTGACAAAAGGCCTCGCCATGTTCCATGAGTCAGGCTGAGTGTGGACATGTCCAGGAGGGTCAGGGGAGGCCCCAGCTGCACTGTACGTGCACTGGACTTTACACCATTGACACAAGACTGTGTTTTCCAGAGGAAGGAGTGCCCATTACCCCCCCTGAAATTACCTGGAAGTTGGGGTTGGGGTTGGGATACGGTAGCCAGGTGGAGCGCGAGTTCTCCTGGTACTTGAAGGGCCCGTTGAAGGCCTGGGAGATGGCGCTCAGGTTGAAGACGCACACGGCCGAGGCAGCGATGCTGTTCCTGGGGGGAGGAGGGACAAGGAAGAGAGAGGAGGGGAGGAAGGTCAGAGAGCCCCGCGGGGACCCCACGCAGCGCAGGCACCTTCCCCAAAACCTCAGGATCACAGTCCTAAGTCCCCCCAGGGATGAAGTTGAATCAGTGACTGGTGTGCCTCTGTGGCTTCCTTTGGGGGAGAATAAACACTTGAGTGTAGAAGCAAGACAATTTAGCAGTGATGACACGTCTAATCCTGCCAGATGGGATTAATTCGCTCAGCCACAACAAGAGGACAGAGGGTTGTGAAGAGTTGTATGTTAGGCCTCTTAAATTTGGGAGGAAAAAGACGCTCCCCTTCAGAGGCTGGAGCCTCTCAATGGTCCGGGGGGCTCTCGACCTAATTGTTTATCAGGTTCCTTTAGATGGTGGTGGGGCAAACTTTGGTGAATTCTCTCTCTCTTTTTTCAATCCCCAGAGAGTTGTGCTTATTTGTAAGCCTTTCAAACATAATCAACTAAAAGCATTTCGCAAAAAGTCCCTGTCAGAGATCCTTCATTTATATATACATTTTTAATTTAAAAAGCATTTTAAATCCAAAGGGTCAGGGAGAAAAATTTGACATAGCACTGTCATAGGAAATCTTGAAACCTTAAATCAGAGTTCAGGCTCTGCAGAGACAGCTGTAAATGAGAGGTTCTCAGGAGTTCAGTGGCCTTGTGCTAACTGTGGAAACAGCAAAATATGGCCTGGTTACATAAATCTGCTTTTTCGACCACAGCTCTGGTTTTTGTTATCTGTGAGCCCCCATTTTTAGACACCCGGGAACACAAAGGTAAGACCTTCAGAGACTCCACACGGTAGTAAGCACACCATCTCCTGCTGCCCAGCTCATGGCCAAGGATGTGAGAAAACCACACAGTCCAATGGCAGAATGGGTGAAGAGAGTGATCTTCATCGCCACTCCTCAGCGCTAAGAGACCTTGACAAATATACAGAGGCAAACCAAAACTATGAGCATAAACACCAGAGAACTTGGCCACAGTGTGATGTACTCATCCACTGCAGGGACACGTTATATAGCTGGCTGTCTCCCATCATCATGTTCTTTCAGTTTGGAGCACATCTTGTCAAGAATGTGGTCATCTGTCCAGAAGGTAAGATGCAGGCTGAGACACAAGAGGGAAGAGAGGTGGGGCATATTGTGGGATTAGATGGATAAGAAAGTTCTTCCCAAGACCTGATGAGACTAAGTGTTATAGAGAGAAAGGAAAGATCTAGTGATTCTATCTCTAATATAGATAGATGATAGGTAGGTAGGTAGGTAGGTAGGTAGGTAGATAGATTGATAGATAGATGATAGATAGATAGATAGATAGATAGATAGATAGATAGATAGATAGATAGAGATGCTATATACTATCTGATGTCCAATATGCTGGGCACTTGGAACACTAAACAAATCATCCAGAACAGTCTAAAACTTATTTTTGCAAGGTCTAAATTGACCATTCACCATTGGAATGGTTCAGATTCTTCTATAACTTTTTAAATTGTTCGTCTTTGCCCAGAGCCAGGGGAATGAACAGCTAAGAAAGCCCAGCTCCCATTGTGTGTAAAATTGATGTCAAGTCAGCAACCGAACATTCATCTTGTGCAGCCGACGCGATTTCTTAAACCAGGTTTTGGAAAGCAAATCAACTTCAGAAACAATAAATTGATTTTTTAAAAGAAACATATCAAGGAGGGAAAATAAGCTCTGGGGTTGAAAACCAGATTTACAATGAAGGTGGTCATGGCAGGTGGGGGTGGATGGGGAGCCATCCATTTCGGCCTTCTTCTAACTTCATGTCAGAAAGAGGGCTCTTCACGGAGTCAATGTGATTGTCAAGTGACTGGTAACACTAAAGATCATCAGGGGAAAGGACAGAGGGGAATGTAACAGGGAAGGAAGGAGCAGATGAAGTGATTCTCCAGCAATTCCTGGGTAGGCTTCCTCCATTCTCCCAGGACCGTGATGTTGCTCCGGGGTGCGGGGCTGCTCCAGATGCTGAAGCCAGACAATCCTGGACTGACCTGGATGGATGGCCATCCCACGTGCTTTCTCAGCACTTTCAACCTGCCCTGATTCCAACTCTCTCCACTCTGGTAAGTTGGTAGATTAGAGATTCAAAGACGGTCCAAGGCAGAGCCCACACCACAGACCACCGTTACCCCTGACGAAAGGCAGCCCAGAGTCTGAGTATGAAAAGGTGATCTGTCATCCTTGGGGGCGGGTTGTGATCCTTCGAATCTTTCACCGCACACCAGCAAAGAACGAGAAATAGGTGTGAGTCATGCTACACTCCACCAGAGTAAAAGTGAACGAAAGACCAGGAAACTTCCCATGCTCTTCCTTAATCAAAATTTCTGAGTTTTGGAGCTAGGAATGTTTCTTCCCCACAACAAAAAACAAAAAATTTTATAGTTTTTTTCAAGCATATTTTTAAAGTACAATCATCATTTTAACAAAGCCTGACCAGGTTAGCCATCTCCTGGGACAACGGTTGAAAATACAGCTACAACAAAGTGAGAATGTGCCTTTCACTTATGAGCAGAGGCGCGGGGATGAATTATACTACCTCAAAGATCAGACTTGGACAACACTGCCTTCAGTATGCACAAATGCATAACTTGCATATAGAAAAAAGATGCGTCTAATAGGTACCACCATTTCAGAGAGTGCCCAGAACACACTGGCAAATCAGGAAGGAGAAAATTATAGTCGAATAACTTGATGCTACAATTACCTAAGGATAGACTGAAACTTTTTTGCTTCACTTTATTTCCGTTTTACCAGCCTCAGAAATCACATTATCTTTGCGTAATATGTAATTCATACTCAAACATTCACTTGGCCGTTAGCCCAGTAACATAAGAAAGATTTCCTTTAAAGCCACTTTCCAACCTCAAAGGTCAAAGAACAGTAGACTCATGCGCAATGGACAGAGGGGCAGGGAAAGAGTTTTCTTCCAGTTACTTACACGTTAGTGGTAAAGATGCCATAGATCAGATCCAGCTCGGGCAGGAAGAAAGTGCTCTGCAGCTCATTGTAGTAAAAGGGAACCTCCCCGGGCCGGGAGCAGTTCAGGCGGGCCTTCATGAACGTGGTCCAGGTGTCCTCGAGCAGGAATCGTCCCCCGATGTCATTCTTGCAGACCCGGGCAGCTCTGGAGAACACGGTTTTCCCACAGTCGTGCTCCACGGCATTTTCTCGGAAAAAGAAGTAGGTGAAATTTCCAATGTCGTAAGATGACACGAAGTTCGGTTCTGGAGACAAGAAGGAAGAAGAAATGTGTGAGCATCCATATGGGATCTCTTCACATCTTACCTCTTCGGTAGTTCTCCCAAGGAGATATGGTTTTGTGCAGACACTGCCTGCCTCCTAAGGGACAAATGGAAGTCCTAGGAGTAGCTCGGTGACCTGAGTTAAAGGACAGAACTCTGCACACAAGTTCTCAGTGACAAGGAATCGCCCATGTGATTCCACACGTAAGCATCCAAGTCACAGGACATTCATGCCATCAAAGATGGGTAGTGACATTTGCAGCAGACTTTTATTTTATTTTTTTTTAATATTTTTATTTATTTCTAGGAGAGAGAGAGAGACAGCGTGAGCAGGGGAGGGTCAGAGAGAGAGGGAGTCACAGACTCTGAAACAGACCCCAGGCTCTGAGCTGGCAGTCAGCACAGAGCCCGACGGGGGGCTCGAACCCACGAACCGCGAGATCATGACCTAAGCGAAAGTCAGATGCTTAACTGACTAAGCCACCCAGGTGCCCCGTTGCAGCAGACTTTTAAAGCAACATATACTAGTTCATTTGTATATCTGTACATGCTCTTCAGAAAGAGTGGGAGAGGGGTGCCTGGGTAGCTAAGCATGTTGAGCATTTGACTTTGGCTCAGGTTATGATCTCATGGTTCTTGAGTTCAAGCCCCGCATCGGGCTCTGTGCTGACTGCTCATAGCCTGGAGCCTGCTTTGGATTCTGTGTCTCTTTCGGTCTCTCTCTCCCTCTCCTGCTTGTGCTCTCACTTTCTCTCAAAAATAAATAAATGAATATTTTTAAAAAATTAAAGAGTGGGAGAAAATGAGATAAAAAATATGCAATGTGACTCAGAATATAAGAACCTGGTACCATGTTTGTGTACAAGACAACAAAAGTCTTTGATCTTACTTGTATACATGAGTCTGACTGACATAATTTATGTGCTTTTCTAGCGAGGACTTTAAGATGGCTTTCATTTGTGAAAACTGAAATAAAAACTGAAACTATGAGCTTAGTGTCCTGAATTAGCTTTTGCAATCCCAGTTACTATGGTGACCATGTAACTGTGAGGATTGACTCTTATTTTCTTATTTCTGGGTTGCTGGGGAATCCATGCAGAAGAGGGGAGTGTGAAGAGATGGGGTCATTGCCTTCCAGCTTCCTGGTCTCATAATTAGCTTAAAAATAGGGATTCAGAAAGGACAAAATTATAGCAAAACCTTTAGTCAATCACCAAGCTTGTTAAGAGTTTAAGAATTCTATAGTTTGTCAACTGACTTTCATATATACCATTCATAGTGTTATCTTCTTAGCTTCTTTTTTTTTTTTAATTTCTGAGAGAGAGAGAGAGAGAGAGAGAGAGAAACAGCATGAGTAGGGGAGGGTCAGAAAGAGTGGGAGACACAGAATCTGAAGCAGACTCCAGGTTCTGAGCTAGCTGTCAGCACAGAGCCTGATGCGGGGCTTGAACCCACGAACTGTGAGATCATGACCTAAACCAAAGTCAGACACTCAACCGACTAAGCCACTCAGGTGCCCCATTAACTTCTTGTTTGAGCCCCTTGATGATACCCTTTCCAACACGGATACAACTTAATATTTATCTTTATAAAAATTCCAATAACCAGGTTTGATTCTTACTCTTTCTTCTCTTGCTAAGAGCTTTCTATTCAATTAGCCAATGTCTCAATATTATAGTGCCATTAAGATAATGCGGCAATAAACCTTTGTGTTCAAAATGAATGGAAAGATACAACAACCATATCCATGAGGACACATTTCAGGGACAGTTAGTTTTGGGAGGGGGCAATTCAATTGGCTTGGACTTTGCCAGACCCAATTAGATTGTGCCAACAGACATGTTACTGGTACAACAACTAAAGTCTGTTTGGCTACAAGACAACCCATGACTGTTAAGAGTAAGACACACAACGAGCTCACCTCACATGTGAAATGTAGACGCTGATTGAGAGGTGTCACTGGTTACCCTACCATTCTGCCCAGAAAGCTGCTGCCAGTTTTCGATTAACACCTATACTATTAGATATCACCACAGAATGTCTCATTTTAATTCAACTTTACACTGCAAAGGTGTAACAATATTCTAAGTTGTATAAGTTGTCCATGCAATGTGTTTTCCTCCTCAGTCTGTGATATTAAGCCGCTTAAGCACATCAAGTAATAAAGAATTCAAAAAGATCTGATTTTAACTTATAAACTGTCAAACATGCTATTAGGTTACTTCTGCTTTAACCTGAAATGGGTATAAAGAAAACTAGATTGCATTAAAATGTAGGATATGGGAGTCAGATATGTTGTCGGTACCGTATGCTTTAATGCCGGAGAGAGACTCACAAAACCAGGAAGCTACCCATCTCTGACTTGTGTTTTGGGAACACACAGCAAAATAGTGGGGAGATTTTTGAATCTGTGTTCACCGAGGCTCCAAAGGGAATTACTCATTGAAGAAGACCCCAAAAGCAAAGATACAGAAATACGTGCAAAACTGTATTTGGTAAGAAAATATTCACCTACATGTTTAGTTCAAAAGAGAAGACTAAATCATTTTAGAATACGTCCTGCACCCGGGCGAGGCGCTACAACCAGTTTGATTGTTGTACTAAAAAACAAAAAACATTATCATCATCACCGCCATCACCATCATCATCACCACCATCATTGTCGTCAACAACAAGGACCACAAAGCTTATCTAAAATAGAGGAAACCGGGACATGTGGGGGGCTCGGTCAGTTAAGCATCTGAATCTTGGTTTCAGCTCAGGTCATGATCTCACAGTGCATGAGTTCAAGCCCTGCATCAGGCTCTCTGCTGACAGTACAGGGCCTGCTTGGGATTCTCTGTCTCCCTCTCTTCCTGCTCCTTCCCTGTTCATGCTCCCCCCGCTCGAAATAAATAAATAAACTTAAAAAAATTAAAAATAAGTAAAATGGAGAAAACAAAGAAAGAAGGTAGAGGATGGGTATGTCTAGTAGGGCTATGGTTACCAATACATGTGGATGAGGTACGGGCAGAGTCCACAAGATTTATCAAAAGATTACCCACAAAGACCTACTCCCACTACTAATTTGGGGACAAACAGCATAGAAACCAGAGTAAATGTCCCTAGAAAGTGTTGAGCAAGAAAATGGAAAGATACAAAGGTAAAATCATTCATGGTTGCTTCCAGTCAAGATTGAGTCAATAATTTTAGAAATCGCTACAGAGTTCTAATGCTCCCGTGCCAGGCTCTGTGTTCGGTTCTTCATATTCATATGCTCATTCAACTCTCAAAACCCAGACAGGTAGGTGCTGTGATATTAGTTATTGGTAAACTGCCCAAGTTCACACAACTAGCAATGGTCATGGAGGCGGGAGGGGTTAGGTCCTGAATCCAGACCATTTGACCACAGAACGTAGGCACTGACTACTGAAAACAGATAAAAACAAACACACATACACCCTGGGCTACAAGAGAATAATTGATTCTGTGTTAACCATATTCAAGAATAAAAGTTCGCGTTCCGGACAATGCTTTAGAAACCAAAGTGGGGAGTAGGTTTACTCAGAAAGACAAATGCCCAGGTGAGATTCACCCTGCAGCTGTCAGGGACATCAGGAGGCACACAGAGAAGAAAAAACAGGAAGAAAAGGCCAACAGTCCAAGGGCTTATTAAGCAAGATTACTGCTGGGAGGCATTTGCCCAGCTCCAGAGATGATATTTCAGATAGCACCGCCACAGCCCCAGAGAGCCCGGGAGTGACTGTGAGGGCGTCCACGCCATGGTCACAGTCAGCCCCATGGGACCACCTCACTCAGAGGTGGTGTTTCTGGGTAATACCACACACACTGGCCCACAGCCTCCTCTTTCCACCGAGAACCTCCAAAATCTTCCAAACCGCCCTGAAACAATTCTACGATAGGGTGACGAAGCACATTTTAGACAGAAATGCCCAAATGCATTTTTTTCCCGCTGAGAAAATGGGGGAGAATTTGTGTTTAGTGTGTAGTAGATGCCTTTCTCTAACCCACCACACACTGTAGGTCAGTTTCGTCAGGGAGCTAAGTGACATTTGGAAACATATCCTGCAGATCTGCTGTGATCCTTCAGGATGCTGATGGGTCCCTGACTGTGTGACCTGCTGTAAAATCAGGAAGCTCCGTTTCCTGGAAAGAGGAGCCTTTTGAAACTCAGCCAGCATCCTGTTCCCTTTCCAAAGACAATAAAAAAGCAGGAATAATTGTCAGACAGACAGCCAAATATCTCTCTCATTTGGAGATATAAATCCGGAGGTAAGGGAGGTTTGAATCTCACCAGGCACTACAATAAGATGCATATTGTTCCCTTCCCATTATTTAAGTTCTGTCTCTCGTTAAAATGCAATTCATCACAAACTAGTAATCTGTCACTCCTGAGTGAACCGAACAAGTCATAAATCAGGCACTGCCTTCTTGTCTACAATGAATGTGGGTGCGTGAAAGGGAGATTTGAGTGGTCCTTTATTCTTTATTGTCATTAGAGATATACATGAATAAGAGGTGTGCTGCTCGTTCAGAAAAAAACAGACATGAGTGTATGTCAGCTTACTATAAATATATGCAGAGAGACGCTGTTTTTCCTCATGTTTATAAAACATATTATTTTACAAAATATGTCACGTCCTAAGAGTAGATATGTTTCATCATATCAGAACTCTTATTTTCTACATTTACTTATTGGTGGCCATGCAGATAGGGAAATAGCAGAGATTTATATTAGGATAAACGTGAGTAATGAGAAGAACAAGAGTATCAACATTTTTTAGAAGATTTGGACCACATAAAATCAAATGTTGAACATCCACATGGATCCTTCCTTTCAATATTCTTTCTATTGCAACATCTACATGGAGGTGGCTCATGTTCAAGAGTGACCAGGTCATTGGTAGGCTCCTCATACAGAAATATTTGTCCCCATTGATGAGAATGGATATAGGAGACAGAAAGGAATTTCCATTTCCCAACTCTACAAAAATCTTACTAGAATCACAATCTATCATAAATCCTTTCTCAATGAAAGACCACCTTGCAATCCACTTGCCTGAGGCAGACTAGAAAATGCCTGGGCATGGGGTGCATGTGGGTTGTGGCTCTGTCCATCCCAGACTGAAACCCTGGGCTGGACCATGGACATCTGGAATGTTCTTTCATCCTGGATGACAGTTCAGGGCCCAAAAGACCTACTTTGCTGTAAGAATTAAAGAGACTGGTATGCAGTAGGATCTAGATAAATGATGCTTATCATTTACTCTTGATTTCCCTCTTAATAATTTATATTTAGTAGAACCTCACATAATGATAATGAATTGCCGAACAGGCGAATGCTAAGCTTAAAGGTGATCAAAATGTGGGAAACTTAAAGCCATGCCAAGTTTTTAAAATGGCAAGCTCTTCCACAAAAAGTAAAGGAGTTAATGGAAACAATCTTCAGACATGCCCAGTGAGCCAGATATTTTTAGTTCCCTAATTTTGGGCGGTCAGTCATGACCCAAACCATGTGCACATATATTCCTAGATTCCATACACTCTCTTCCTGTGCACATCTCTCCTTGTTCCAGCTACATGCAAATGTGCTACAGAGTATTCCAGAGTAAACTAATTTTATCTAGGTATTTAGCTGGCATGGATAACAAAGCTAGAATGAAACTGAATTAAATACAATGTGGTTTAAAAGCCATTGATGTACTAAAACTTTCCTCATATTTCCAGTAAAAGACAGACAGATGGACAGACAATACATATCTGTGTGTATGTATGCGTGTGTATGTACGTCACATATATACATATAGAGCTGAGGCATATGTATATATGGCTCAATACTTCCACCTACTGGCTGTGTGAACTTGGTCAAGTTATTTAACAGCACCCATTCTGTTTCCTCTGTTTTAGAAAGGTGGTAACAACACCCAATATACCTCATTGGGGGAATCAAAGGCAATGCATGTCAAGGACCTGGCACCTAATTACTAATCATCAAATTGTAGGTTGCCATTTGCATATGTAAATTATAATATAATAAGAAATATACATGTACATACAAAATATGTAAATTAATATTAACACATATTGGTAAACATATCGTTGATATTTATCGAACAAGGTAACTCATAAACTCGGCGTTCTCTATACCAAATTAAGGTCTCTGTTCCCCTCAGCAGATTTGGCACCAAGCATGGTGGAGGTGCTGCATACAGAGCCTTGAATGCCAGAGCAGTCCTCCATCACCAGGCGCTTCCAACCTGCCGTGGGGGCTGTGTTGGGCACTGGGGGCATATACGTGGTAAACTGAAAGATACAGCCCATGCACTTGGGGACATGGTGAAGAAACAAACAATCAGATCAACAAGTGATCACAAGGATGGCAAGAATCAATGGGGGCGAATTCAAGAATCAGGAAGGAGAGGATCAGGAAACAGGTGGATGTAAAGCTAGGAGGGGCCACCAGGAGCTAGAGAGACAGCAGCTGAGAGAAGACCCTCAGAGCCACCAGGACTGGAGGGGACTAGTGTTGGGATGAAGGAATGAGCAGGACAGGAGAAGGGCCAGGACAGCAACCCACAGGGGAGTTTGGATTTCAACTGCCACTGGAGAGGTGCCAAGGAGTTTTAAAGAGACGGGTCTGACCCACATTCCTGCGTGTGTGGTGACGGCGGTGTGTCCTTAGTGGTCCCTGAGAGCAAAGTGAGCCTCGGATCCCCAGGCCCTTCACTCGCTGAGCACCTGGCAGAAAGAAAAGCACCGCCCAAAACTACAAACATGGTTCCAGCAAAGTTGATTGCTTCTTTCTTCAAGGCGACTGTGACCTGCTGCAAATGCATCATTTCCGTGGTTTTGCAGGGCCACGCAGGAGTGACGGCTAGCACGTGGACCTGTGTCATCTCTCCCTGAAGGAGCTCTGCTACCTCCACGTGAGCAGGCACCCCACCAGCCCAGGTCTCCCCAGAAGTCTCCCTCTATGTCCTCAGGGGCTTCGTTAACTGGCCCTTGTCTCCATGTTTTTGCTCAAAGTGACACAGATGCCCTTGTCTGCGCTTCTCCCTCACTCCGTTCCAAGCACAAAGCCTCCACAGCCCTTCTAGAAGTGTCTACCACACCACACGTTCTTAGGCTCAATCCTTTCAAACTGATTGCGCCAATATGTATTTCTGAACACTTCTGAAGCAGAACGTTTCAACTTACCATGTTCATTTTCTCCTGATTGTAGTCAAAGCAGTGGTTTACTTCTTCTAGGAATGAATCACTTCATCTGAAGAATTTTAAATCAAAACTTAGGAATTTTTAAAAACTGGAATATTAACTGGAATTCAAAGATCTTTGGGGCTCTTGGGTAGCTCAGTTGTTTAAATGCCCAACTTTGGCTCAAGTCATGACTTCACAGTTCGTGGGTTCGAGCCCTGAGTTGGGCTCTGTGCTGACAGCTCAGAGCCTGGAGCCTGCTTCCGAGTCTGTCTCCCTCTCTCTCTTTCTGCCTCTCTCCCACTCCCACTTTGTCTCCCTCTCTCTCTGTCCCTCCCCAGCTCTTACTTTGTCTGTCTCTTTCTCTCTCCAAAACAAACATTAAAAAAAGATATCACAAATATTTTAATGCTTAATTGTAATGCTTAATAAAAGAGTTTTAAAGAGAAAAGCCTGTGAAAGCTCTCTGGAAGAAGATACGGGCTGTAAGAGTGCAGTTAGAATACGTGTGCTTGCATAATGGCATGATCTTGGTCTCCTGAGCGGACACAGGCCAGCACAGGCCAGAGTAGAGTCAACTACCCAATACTGAGCAGTGGATGATAAAACTGTGAGAAGCCACCGAGCGCGTACAGAGTTTAACAGAATAATATGGAGACAGGTTTGCTGGGGATCTTATAAACAGCATGACAACACGATTTATGAGCCAAATGGGGGCACTTTTGAGAGGGACAGGGAGCGATGCTATCGTCATGCCAAGGTGGCAGGAGTGATGCAAGACTGTGGCAAGGAAACTGCTCACGATCTCGAGACCATACACTGGACCAGCTTCGTGCCTGGTTATGTAAGCATGAGAAACTGTCTATACAACAGGCTGTATTCTCTACAATGGAGCAGAATTTATCTGCGTGGATATGTGTTTTCCTTGATCTACATCAAGCCTTTGGCCGTTGGTGTCTTTGGCCAAATCATACCTTGGCCGGGGAGAGAAGGGATCGTGCATCCATTCTCTTCCGAAATGTGTAAACTGAAGAGTCCAAATGACTGACGGGCAAGTGCATAGCTGTCACCCCAGGAGGGAAGGGACTCTGTGCTCCCCGACTTTCAGGCATTCAGCAGAGAGACCGAGCAGAGCGCAACCCCGCTCACAAAGAGCATCATAAGAACAGATTCCTTTGTGTCACTTAAATTTTTGTGCCCATAAAAGACTGCTTTAAAATATGTCACAGGCGGGGCGCCTGGGTGGCTTAGTTGGTTAAGCGTCCGACTTTCGCTTAGGTCATGATCTCACGGTTCGTGGGTTCGAGCCCCACGTCGGGCTCTGTGCTGACAGTCAGCTCAGAGCCTGGAGCCTGTTTCAGTCTGTGACTCCCTCTCTCTCTGACCCTCCCCTGCTCACACTGTCTCTCTCTCTCCTAGAAATAAAAAAAAAAAATTAAAAAAAAAAAGAAAAAAAATATGTCACAGGCTCTTCTGCTTTAGGTTAATAATCCCTGTTCATCTCATCTCCTTTTGTAAATTTCAACAATAAGGAGGCCCTCCCAACCTTCTCTAGAGTCCTCCTTCTCTTTTCTGTGCATAAAAATGTGGACATTGGGAGACACAGGAAGGCAGGTTATGATGCTGGTGGTTCCCGAGGTGTCAATTCAATGTGGAGGGCGGAGGATGTGAGCTGTGGTGTGAGTCTGTTTTCAAATCCTGGCCCATGGACACCTCAACCGAGTGGCGCTGGCTCAGGGGGCAAGTCCCTCTGACCCCAGCTTTCACGCATGTAAAATAGAAACAACGTCGTCTCCCTTGGACGATCGCATGGAGTATTACACGTGGTGCGTATACAGAGCCTCCCATCTGCCAACAAGTTATAAAGAGCCGCCATAACCCTATGAAGCAATCAACCCTATGTATTCACCACACAGTTTCCAATATACGCACAACTGGACCATCTGCCTGACGGCTCGCCAGTTAGAAAAGGCGTCTCATCGCGCTGGGTCTCGCGTCGGCCGACTGCAAGTGTGCTTTAATTGTGCTGTGTCACATGACACCAGGCAGCCGTGTGCTCTCGGCCCACGACTCATCATCCTCTAGCAGCTGAAGCCGCACGCGTTAGATGACAGCCTGTAGCCCTGCAGCTGCAGCCCTGAAGGGAGCCCGCCGTTCACAATGACACCCCTTTGAAGCATCTCCCCAGATGCTTGTTAAATGTAAGAGTAGACTCTTGTCTATACAACTGTGATTTCTGTTCTGGCTTTACTGGGCTTCTTTTCTTTGATAGACTTGACTGGGTCACCTGGGTGGCTCAGTCAGTTGAGCACCCAACTTCTGCACAGGTCATGCTCTCAATGGTTTGTGAGTTTGAGCCTTGAGTCGGGCTCTGTGCTCAGCTCGGGGCCTGAAGGATCCTTCGTATTCTGTGTCTCCTTGTCTCTCTCTGCCCCTCCCCTGCTCACGCTCTGTCTCTCTCTCTCAAAAATAAATAAATATTTTTAAAAAATAATGAAAAGACTTGACTTTCCCTGCACGACAGTACATCATTCCCAGGCTCCACTTGTCTTTATTTCGCTTGTTCTGTGAACGCTCCTTCCATTTATGAATTTCCTGCTCAGGCAAATGTTGTCCATACAGGGAGCCCCTAGAGCAGATTATTCACACCCTCAGGGACCATGCTGTGGAGACTCTGCCAAGAGTGAACTCACTGCCCCCAGGTCGAGCCCCAAAGAGTCACTCTGGCCTGGCCAGGCCTGGCTCTCTCTGAGGTGGCATCTGGTCCCAGAGCAATGTCCTGAGCTGCTCCACCAGGCACCTGTCTTCACGGTTAGGAGAAACAATTTCTCCTTGAGTTAAGCACAGAGGGGATTTTCCCCCTTCGAGTAAATTATCTTTAATCATTAGGAGGTTAATCAGTGTATTTTAAAGACCTCAAACAGTCTATTTAATGGGTGGCGAACATCATTAAAGTACTGTGTTTCAAACCAGGAGAAGTTGAGGTTGTTACAAAAAGTTTTCTTGGATAGAAATATAAGAGCTCCTAGGAGATGACATTGTTAAGATGAGAAGGCCTGTGAGGTCAGGCCCGTCTGGCTCCACATGAGGTCATGGTTGGAATCTGCAGAAATAGAAGGAGATGCGGATCTCATCCGGGCAACCCCACAGATGGCCAGGCACCTCCCCCCAGAGAAGGACAACGCGAAGGTCGCCGAGTGCTAATAAGATACGTCCATGTAGATGTCCACGCTGACTTATTAATTTGTTTGTTTGTTCATTTGTTTTTATGAGACACACAGAGAGAGAGAGAGAACATGGGGGAGGAGCAGAGAGAGAGGGAGAGAGAGAGAATCCCAAGGAGGTTCCCCACTGTCAGTGTAGGGTCCAACCTGGGGCATGATCCCAATACCCCGGGATCATGACCTGAGCTGAAATCAAGGGTCTGACGTTCAACCCACTGAGCCACCCAGGCACTCCAAGGCTCATTTATGAATTAGTTTCTCCAAGTTGCTTCCAAATTTTTTTTCTATATGAAAGCATATAGTTCCCTCGGAACCCACAAACTCAACTTGCACGCTATTAATTTGGAAATGTCATTTTCCCCTTTTTCATAGGTTTACTGTTTCCCCCAAATTGATTGCCAATTTCTTGAAGGCAAGTTTTACAGCTTCTCTATTTTAGTCATTGACCATTAAACATTTACTATCTTTCCTTACAGTAATCATTTAATAAGCGTTATTAACGATTAGTATTTTAATGCATCAAGGCTGTTAAGGTCTTTCTCTAAACACATAAATTTGTTTTAAGAGTGATTTTGGCACGAGGGGATAAATCTGATGTTGAAACTTACATCCATTACCACGCACATAACTCAAAACTTCAGATTCCTCTAGAACACCATCCAATCGATTGCATTGCCTTTGATAACTGACTAAATAAATAATGGTTGAAAATGAGTATCTACATGAGAGACAAAGGAAGAGTGTTTCAAATGTTTGGAACTGAATCAGTTTCAAATATACAAACCCATTTTTTAAATTCGGAGTTACAAGTCATATGGCATGTTCCCACTGTTTAACACCACCATTCCTATTGCTACTATTTATGATGTGTGCTTATCGCCTAATCAGTCAACAGATACTGATAGGGTGTCAACTGTGTTTCAAGCATGAGGTGAGGTACCCAGCACACACCGATGGCTCACCTCTCACCCCTGCCCTCGAGGAATTCATAAACTTGTGGGAGAAACACAGAAGCAAACTACTCATTGAGTAATCCATTTATCTAAAAAATATTTATGGGAGTCAGGGCACCCAGGTGGCTCAGTCAGTTGAGACTCTGGATTTTGGCTTAGGTCATGATCTTAAAGTCATGGGTTGTGAGATCAAGCCCCGCATCAGGCTCCGTGCTGAGTGTGAAGCCTGCTTAAGATTCTCTCTCCCTCTATGACCCTCCCCTGTTCACACTTTCTCTGTGTCTCTCTCTGTCAAAAGAAAAACAAATTATGGTGTATACTATGTGTCTAGTGCTGTGGAAAGCATGTGGAGCACATCAGTGAACAAAACACATTAGCCCAGCCATTGAGGAACCTCCATTCCAGGGGAGGAAGGAGACAAGCACTAAAAGGCATAAGTTAAGGATAGAAGCTGAGTATGGTAAGGGGGACAAAGTGACCAGGATGGGAGACAGTGTCACTTCAAATAAGGTGATTGGGGGGACGTTCCGTCAAGAAGTCCCACCTGAGCAAAGACTAGAAAGAGATAAACCAGTTGGCCAGGTGGCTTTTGGGGAGGGGGGGGACAAGAGCTTTCTAGATAGAACAGGAGCCAGCAAATTAGCCTTCCAGCCAATTCTACCCACAAGCCATAAATAAAGGTTTCTGAGCACACAGCCACCTGTGATCAGCTAAGCCCTGGGGGTGGCTGCTAAGAGGGCAGAACTGAAAAGCTCCAATGGGGACACAGTTAACCGCAAAGCTTAAGACGTTTATTCTCTGACTCTGCAAGGATCTCTGGGAGAGATCAAAGAGCCAGTGGCCCTTTGCAACATTTAAGAGGCCGAAACAGAGGGATCAAGGGGTGGGAAGAAGGAGTGAGGACACAGGGGGCACAGAAGGCCATGGGTAGGGCTTCGGCTTTCTCTGCAGGTGGAATGGGGACCCTGAGGGTTCCCAGCAGGAGAATGACGGAGAGCTCCAGCACTGCCACACAAGCACTGTCATGCGTAATGCCAAGAAAGGATGGGGGTCCAAATGAAACTCTTTGAGGGGCCAGGATCTGGGAGGAGGCAAAACTCAAGGGAAATGAGGACCCCATGAGTAGCGTGTGCAAAGGAACATGGTAGGGAAGGCACGCCCTTCACACTTGACCTTCAAGGACACCAACAGCGCACAAGGAGGAAGTAGGAGGAGTTGGGGCAGAAAGAACAGGTGGAGCCAGACAGCATGGGGTGGGAAGGAGAGAAGAGGCGAACTTGAGGAACGTGTCCTTAGCCAGCAGGCTCCCCTACTCCATGCCAACCCTTGCTGAGAGCACGTCCCACCAGCTGGGGCTTGTTGCACAGGTGCAGGGGTGTGGCTAGGGCACCCCTTCATTGGCATACACCCACAGTGTTGGCGGTGTAATAAGAAACTGTTTCTGGAACTCTGGTATTCGATCCAAGGGGCTTAGCTTGCTCAAAGCAGGTTGGTGGAACTGTAGCATTTGTTTGTGCTAGGTCTCTGGGGACATTAGAGATGTGGTGGGTCCCTACTCAGGGCTCCCTGTGTCCTGGCGGGAAATGAGCCTGGATAGACCAATGCTGACATTTGGCTGAAGATTAACCCCGAAGCCCGAAGGTTCCTGAGAAGCTGGGTAGCCACAGGGCCCTAGCTTGCTGTGCTCTGTGTATAGATCCCAAACTCCTGAGGAACAGCCTCTGTGCCTGTGTGCTTAGCCTGGGGCATCGGGGCACTTGTTTCTGTTTAGTCCTTTGAGGGAATAGTTCAGAGTCAGAATAAGCCAGGGCCAATCCATTTCAGTATGCTGCCTTGGAGGGGGCATGCCTGCCCCAGAGATCATGGGCTGGAGGAGAGACGCAGAGTGGGCAGAGATGCCGTAAGTGGACATACTGGCCACACCACTGGTCTAGAGAACACAGGGAAGAAACAGGTGGAAAAGAGCCATGCCTTCAGTAAAGAGGAGACAGCACTGTCTGCTAAAAATGTTTCCTCTGAGAAAGGAGCCTACGGAGGGGCAGAGGATTTAACCACACACAGCACAGAAAGAGAGCTGGCACTGCCATTAGGAATGAGGTGCAGGAGTTTAACATGTCAACGTTTGATGTTTCCTTTAATTTTTATTTATTCTTGAAAGAGACAGAGAGAGAGAGAGAAAGCATGAGTGGGAGAGGGGCAGAGCGAGACAGGGACACAGAATCTGAAGCAGGCTCCAGGCGCTGAGCTGTCAGCACACAGCCTGATGTGGGGCTCGAACCCACGAACTGTGAGATCATGACTTGAGCTGAAGTCAGATGCTTAACCAACTGAGTCACCCAGGCAGCCAGCATTTGAGCATTTCCTGATCAGGGCATCGTTAGGTGTTGAATAGTATCTGCCTCTCCCCCCCAAAAAGATATGTTGCAGTCCTAACCTTCAATACCTGTAAATGGGATCTTATTTGGAAATAGGGTCATGACATATAAGATTAGTTAAGATGAAGTCATATTGCATGATACTCTACATAGAAAACCTGACAGACTCTGCCAGAAGCCTCCTAGAACTGATCCAAGAATTCAGCCAAGTTGCAGGGTACAAAATCAACATACAGAAATCAGTTGCATTTTTATACACCAACAATGAAGCAACAGAAAGAGTAATCCATTCACAATTGCACAAAAAACCATAAAATACCTAGGAATAAACCTAACCAAGGATACAAGAGATCTGTATGATGAAAACTATAGAAAACTTATGAAGGAAATTGAAGAAGACACAAAGAAATGGAAAAACATCCCATGCTCATGGATAGGAAGAATAAATATAGTTAAGATGTCATTACTACCCAAAGCACTCTACAGGTTTAATGCAATTCCAATCAAAACTGCACCAGCATACTTCTCAAAACTAGAACAAACTATCCTCAAATGTGTATGGAACCACAAAAGACCCCGAATAGCCAAAGTAATACTGAACAATAAAACCAAAACGGGAGGGCTCACCATCCCAGACTTTAGCCTCTACTACAAAGCTGTCATCATCAAGACAGTATGGTATTGGCACAAAAACAGACACATAGACCAATGGAACAGAATTGAGAACTCAGAAGTGGACCCAAAAGTATACAGCCAACTAGTCTTTGACAAAGCAGGAAAGAATATCCAATGGAAAAAAGACAGCCTTTTTAACAGATGGTGTTGGGAGAACTGGACAGCAACATGCAGAAGAATGAAACTAGATCATTTTCTCACACCATGCACAAAAATAAACTCAAAATGGATAAAGGACCTGAACGTGAGACAGGAAACTATCAACACCCTAGAGGAGAAAGCAGGAAACAACCTCCTTGACCTCCACCGCAGCAACTTCTTACTTGACACATCCCCAAAAGCAAGGGAATCAAGAGCAAAAATAAACTGTTGGGACCTCATCAAGATTAAAAGCTTCTGCACAGCCAAGGAAACAACCCAGAAAACTAATAGACAACCAACGGAATGGGAACAGATAGTTGCAAATGACATATCAGATAAAGGGTTAATATCCAGAATCTATAAGGAACTCACCAAACTACATGCCCGAAAAACAAACAACCCAGTGAAGAAATGGGCAGAAGATATGAACAGACACTTCTCCAAAGAGGACATCCAGATGGCCAACAGACACATGAAACGATGCTCAGCATCGCTCCTCATCAGGGAAATACAAATCAAAACCACACTGAGATACCACCTCATGCCAGTCAGAGTGGCTAAAATGAGCCAATCAGAGAACTCTAGATGCTGGCGAGGATGTGGAGAAACAGGGCACCCTCCTACACTGTTGGTGGGAATGTAAACTGGCACAGCCCCTCTGGAAAACAGTGTGGAGTTTCCTAAGGAAACTAACAATAGAACTCCCCTATGACCCAGCAATAGCACTGCTAGGAATTTACCCAAGGGATACAGAAATGCTGATGCATAGGAGCACATGTACCCCAATGTCCATAGCAGCACTCTCCACAATAGCTAAAACATGGAAAGAGCCTAAGTGTCCATCAACAGATGAATGGATCAAGAAGATGTGGTTTATCTATACCATGGAATACTACATGGCAATGAGAAACAATGAAATCTGGCCATGTGTAGCAACATGGAGGGACCTTGAGGGTGTTATGCTGAGCGAAATAAGTCAGGCAGAGAAGGACAAATATCATATGTTTGCACGTATAGGAGGATTAGGAGGAACTTAACTGAGGAACAAGGGGGAGAAGAAGGGGGAAATGGTGGGGGAAAGGGAGAGAGGCAAACCATGAGAGACTCTTGAATGCTGACAAAAACTGAGGACTGATGGATGTGGGGGGAGGGGGATGGGCATGGAGGAGGACACTTGTGGGGATGAGCACTGAGTGTTATGTGGAAACTAATTTGACAATAAACTATTTGTAAAAAAAAAAAAGATGAGGTCATATTGGAGTATGACAGGCCCCTAATCCAAATGTCAGCGAAAACTGAAGAGCGTCTGAAACAAAGAAGGGAGCCCTGGTTACTGTTACATGTGAGCAGCTGGTAGCGGAGGGACAGCCTGAGATTTGCACGTCATTGACTCCGTGATTTGACTTCTATGGGTGAGTGTAACGAAACCACACCTTCAGCCAAGAGGCCCCGGGATCTCTTCTCCCCAAAGTGGAAGCTCGGATGCGGGGGTAGCTGCCCGCCGACCCTGTGAGGCAGGCTTGTGCCTCCTGAGTGGGCAGGTCGCGGTCTGCACATTCTTCCCTGAGCAGACTAGCTCTGGGGTCCCCAACACACCCACTCCGCTCCAGCAAAGGTAAATCCAAAGCTCTGCTCTCCCTGTGTCCACTCTGTGCCTTGGTTCCCAATCAGCTGAAAACTCTGGAGAGGAATATAAAGCTTCACTGAACGGGTCCCTAACATCACAACTGGAAATAGGACCTTTCTTGATACTGTGGCACTGACTGTTTCCAGCTTGTTTCGTACCAGGTACAACAACAATCTCAAAAGAAGAAAGAAAATCACTCCAGAACACAACGGAAAAGAACTAAGATAAGGGTGTCTGGTCAAGATGGAAGCAGAAGATGGGAGACAAAGTACAGATAACAGGCAGGTCGGCGAGGATGGATGCCCCTGCATCCAGGCTCAGTGGGGGGACAGATGTGGGACCACATGGGGTTAGAGGTCAGAATCTAACCTGGATGGAAGGTCAGTCAGAGTGGAAAACGAGGGCCAATCAGGAGTAGAAACAATATCTTGGGGTTAAGTAGAAGAAGGCAAGGCCTCAACAGGAGAGAGAAGAAGTCTTTGCTCTCTTCCCCAGGAGTGGGTGCCTTCCTTTGCGGGATGGGGAAGGGGGTGGTGGAGCTGAGGGCAGAAGACCGTTTGTGCCATGGGAACTAAGATGATACGGTGGCCTGAGGGAGAGCCCTACCATGTTGACCCTGCACTTGTTTTCCATTGCTGCAGTTGTTTGATTATATCATATACATACACCAGTGCATTTGAGGAACCCAAAACATTACTTAGTATGTTCAACAAATAATGACAGCATGCCCACAGTGACTGTGGTAAGCAGTTAGGTCCCCTACTGTCTTTCTCGGGTCACCTGACTTTCAGACAAAAAGGGTTCCACCCAGACATTAACAGAATCGGAACATCTGATCAGCCAGTGGGTATCTGAGTCACATGCAAAGAGAACAGGCAATGTTTATAACTCATGCCATGACTTGAATTATGTTTCCAGGATATTCTTTCAGGGGGTCACTTTTGGGGGAAAGAAAAAGTGATGGTAGATGGTATTCCTGATTACTTTTTACTTTGCTTTGGATAAACTGTAATTGCAGTGCCTTTGGGTTGGGGGGAAGGTAGTTTTGATTTTTCAATGGAAACTTTGCTTGGCCAGTAAAAATCAACAAATGAATAGAAAGAGGAACTTTAAGCTCCTCAGATGAAAGCTTCAAGGCCTGAAGGGGACTGAAACCAATTCAACAGAAATAATGTTAATGGAAAAGCTAGTTACGGCTTCAGTTTACGAAGACAACTCATGTTGCCCTTTGGAAGCACACAGAGTCATTCAAATTACCGGAGAAAATTGATGAGGACATTCTCTTTTCTACAAGGGAGTCCTTAAAAGGCAAATTGATGGTTGGTTTGATTACATTATTTGGAAATATGCTTATGTCCTGTTTGTATACACGTAGACACATAAATACACATTAATCATGAGCCTAAGCCAGTGATTCTCAACCACAGGCACCACCACACCAAGAGAGATTTGGAAACTTCTAGAATTTTTTTTTTATTGTCATAATGAGGTGGTGGGGGAGGGAATGCCATTGCACTTGGTGGGTATCGGCTAGGGATATTGCTAACCACCTTATGATAATCAGGACAGCCCTCCCGCCACACACACATCAAAGAATTAACTGTTCCAAAATGTCATTGTACGGAGGTTGAGAAATTCTGGTCTCCATAATTAGCTTGTACTTGACAAAAGGCCAGTAAATCATCATAGAACTTGAAAGTTCAAAAGAATAAATATTATACTGGTAATCTCAAGATTTCATCTTTGCACAAACTGTCAAAGAAAGGGATTACAGGTGGTGCGCAAATCTCACCATAACACAGTGAGTGTGTGTGTGTGTGTGTGTGTGTGTGTGTGTGTGTGTGCATGCGTGTGGTCACATTCACACATCAACACACACACACACAGGGGTTGAATTTCAGCGGGCACATGTCAGGACATCGTACAAGAGTTGATGGTTGGCACTACCTTCTCTCTGCTCAGTGAGCAAGGGACCAAGTACTAGTCCAGGATTAAAAGGAAGTCTTCTAGAGTCTTCTAGGGGTTTCTGGTTTTGTTAAAAAAAAAAAAAAAAGACACAAGGAATATGGCCTCTTCTTCCACTGGGTCTCGTCATATCTGGATGCAGTGCCTGAAAATGGAGCAGTGATTGCACCTCCCCAGCACAGCCGGCTTGAGGACCACACGGAATGTGGGCAGCAGGGACATCAGTGGCAAGGCTGGGCACGTACTGACTCTCGAGCCACCGAAGGAAGGAACTCTGAAGACATCTACCCCGATGGTCTAGCTGTGTGACTTGATGGCTTTTTTGTGACATCAGTCAAGCTCTTTGGAGTTACCTGCAGCCAAAGGCATGCTCCCAGATGGTATCCAAAAATTTCATAAAATGTTAGTAACTTCCCTTTTTTAGATCCATGATAAGAAAGAATGTATATGAATCTAAAGGTATCTCTGATACAACTTCAGATTTTCTGAACGTCAAACAATAGCATAAAAAGCAGCTTAAGGTCCATGAATAGGCATGTCAACAGTAGCCCTATTATTCTGGTCCACAGTGGTGACCTCTCTCTTCCCTTCTGCTACTACAGAGCCACATACAACGCCCTTCCCACAGATGTACAAAACAAGTTACATTTGGATTTCGTTAGAAAATGAAGAAACTGGGGCACCTGGGTGGTACAGTTGGTTGAGCTTCTGATTTTGATTTTGGCTCAGGTCACGATCTCAGAGTTCATGAGATCAAGCCTCACGTCAGGCTGTGAGCTGACAGTGCATGGAGCCTGTTGGAATTCATTCTCTCTCTCCCTCGCTCTCTGCCCCTCCCTCACTCCCCCACATGTTCTTTCTCTCTCCCTCTCAAAACAAATAAATAAACATTTAAAAAAGAAAATGAAGAAATGGTTTGTCTGTAGAGGTGGTGACAGTTTGCTTCCGAAGCACCAGGTAACCACAGGAGGTGGGGACAACAGTGACCCCAGAACTCACCATTGAGCCACTTGGAGTTGTACTGTGCTGTGCGGAGAGGAGGTAAGATGCCCAGGCTTCGGTAAATGGCAGGATCCCGGCCGGGAAAATCCATGGCCGTGGCGGCGTAGAGTTCCCCGCCGGCCGTGAGAAGAGCTGTGGAATTGTGCTGGGGACTGTAGGGACAGCGGGCCATGCCACTGATCTGTTCATGGATCTCGGTCAGGTTGCTCAACTACGGGTAAGTGCAAGACAGAAGAAACCAATTATCCTTCAGGAAAGCCCTTTAAGAGTGCTAATGGATTCTGTCTGCCTGATCTGCAAATAAGGCACCGTGCACCACACTCTCTGGGGCTCAGGATAAGACACCTCAAAATGTTCGCACTCTGGCACTGATGGAAGCCTCGTGTGGTGGACTTGGACAGGGAATCCACCGATCGTCTCCCTCGCTGCCCCCCTCGGAGTGGTTGGACTGTGTGCCACTGAATTCAGAAAATACCAAGTTAAGACTCCTGTATATGGGCTCTCCGTGCAATGCATGGGCACAGCAGATCTTTCCACTTTAATGAAGCCAATTTCAGTATTTATAGAAATATAAACCATAATAACGATTATGTGCAGATGTATCACTATGAGTGAATTAAGATGTTCTGAAGAGCCCCCAACCGTGCTCACAGGTAAGGCTGCGTGCTATTTTGCCCCACGTAGCCCAAATTTCCAAGACTTTACTAGGTCAGTTTTCACACAGACAACTCCAAGTCTTGTAGGTATCCTCTGTGAACCCAGCTTCTCAAATGCTGGATTCCCAATCAATCATTGAACGAGAAAAGTTCTAACACAACAGGGACCCAATGGATAACCGCCACATAGGGTAGATGTCAGGGTTAAATAACCAAGCAGGTGCAAAGCGTTTATAACAGGGTGTGACACCGAGGGGCTCTCTCTGTTCTCCTCCTCCCTATATTTCCAATAACTGAACACTAGCTTGAAAATATTGCCGATGATAAATTTAGGCTTTGAGAGGAGTCGTGTAACTGGAAATTAACATAATGGTATTTCTTCATTATGCTCCCCACGGAGCATCAAACTAATATCTCGAATTGGGAAGACTGTGTGTGCTCTGACCTACGCCCATCAGACATGGATGCCAGGAATTCCCTGCCATAGGACAGGTTAAAAGAAAAAGGAAAAGGCCAGGTAGGAACTTTACTTTGCCTTGGGCTTCATTCATTTGTTTGCTTGCTTTAATTTTTTTTGACACTGACCTCATTCAACTTGTAAATTCTATTTTCTTTCTTTGGATTATGATCTTAAGGCCATTGTATATACACTTGGCACTATATAATAAATCAGGATAAATGAAGAGTATGTTGAGGAATCATGTTCAGGATCACTAGTGGTGAAAAAGCTGATAGAAATGGTTTGGAAACATATTTAAATTTAATTAAACAAGCTATAGTTGTGTTCAGTTCTTTGTATAACAGATAATGTGATTAGTAATAAATCAATACATTGAATATTCAGTTTGAAAAATACTTTTTTTTAATTAAAAAATGACTCCTTAGGGAATAGAAATACATGCAAAACTACAGTTTTAGTAGAATGTTTGGATTTTCCCAGTTTTAAATTCTGTCAGGGCTCAAGATGAAGACCTACCGAGCGGTTGGTGCAGACAGGCGTGAAAGCATTGGTCCCACAGGTAAATAACCGGTCGCCACCTACCAAAAGCACCCGGATGTAGTTCTGACATTCCTCCTGAGAAGAAAAAAAAATGCAAAAAACACCTTAACAAGTCCTGAGTACCAAAGAAATGGCTAATCTGAATATATTTTGATTGGCTAACAAATTAAATGGTAATTGACTACTAAAGAGAGAAAAAACCTTAGATATTGACCAAAATATAACATTAAAACTGTTAAATAATCTGACTACTACTATGCCTGCATACTACTTGCTCAATAGAAGATATTTCTGAAGATAAATATACATTCAAATAAAATCTCAACACATATGTCTTCTTTTGATGAATGTGGTTTCTTTTTGAATTGTATCTGTTAACACTGCAAACCTTAAATCACCTTTGCAAGAAGCTATGGGATGCCGCTAGTGAAACAGTGTCTTAGAAAACTTCTCCAGAACTTTGAAAAGAAATGTTACAAATGCTTCTCCAAAGGGAAGGGTCACGTGTGAAACTCTGTATACAAATTGCAACAAATTCATACCATTGTTACTTAGGTGGTGAGAATCTATGAACGTTTTGATTCTTGATGGAGAAGTAAAAATGTAACTAATAAAGAAAGCATGTCCAGAAGAAACATCATGCTGGGTGTTGACCCAGAGTTGAATATGTTTTGTGCTTGTGAAACATGCTTAAGAAAACCTGGGGCATGGCCGTAATAGTGCATGGACTTCTGAGCTACAAAGCTCTTCATTCGTTCAGCAAGCATTTGCTGATGAGATAACCTTCCATAGACACTGTGCTTGAGGACACAATCTAGGCACTGAGCAGAAAATGAAACTACAGAGCCATAGCAAGTACTATGGAGCTCTCTGGAGAATTGTGTATTACTACCTTCAGAGGGGAGGGGAAGGGAAGAGATGTAGGAAACTTTCCCAAGGGAGGTGACATCTAATATAAGTTTTAATGGAAGAATAGAATTTAGTGAGGCTTCCTGGAAGACGTTCCATGTGACACTTGCAGGGTTTTAGTGACTGAAGAGGAAAAAAAGACTTTCCAGGCAGGGGCAGTGGACCGTGCTGAAGCGCCGTGGCTAGACAAAGCCTGGCGTTCTCACTGTGTGTGGAAGAGGTAACACATAACCTGGGGAGCCAGACACAGGCCACCTGGGCCTCACGAATGTGAATTTTACTCGGAATATCAAGGGACTCATTACGGGCTTGCACTGCATGAAGTCTGACCTTGATCCAATGTTTGTGGTGGAAGGGCCACTCAGGAATCAGCATGGAAGCTAAGCTTGAGATACGGTTCTGGAGTCAGGGAAGGAAACCACTTCCTCGATTGGGTCCTTTGTCATTCAGTGCCTGGACCAGGCAGGAGGTATGAAAGGGCAAAGCCAGAATGCAGTGAGCCAACCAGATGTGGTGAGGAACCATCCAGGTGGACAGAGCAGAGGCTGCATGATCCCCAACAGTCTGAATCACATGCTGCCCCACAAAACCACCCCTGCATCTACAGTCACAGCAATGCCTTTGCTCTTCAATCAGCCAGAACCCCGATCTCCATATGGTGTTGCTTTGCCATAACTCAGTCAGTTTGGTGGCCTGGCCATGAGGATGTTGAAAAGAGCTAAGTTTTGGGCTCTCCTCTCTAAATGTGAAGTGAAGTGTCAATGGAAGATAACTCTCCTGACATCATTACTAGCAATGGTGGCAGAAGATCACTGGCTGCTAATCTGGACACCCCTTGAGGGGAAAAAATAATGAAGGATCTAAGTTAAATATCAGAAGACTTAAGAAATGAGTATGAACAGTCGACAGTAAACTGGTTAATTGAAAAAGGTATATCAGATGGGGAAGAGGCTTGTTCTGTTCTGTTCTGTTTTTATGACTAAGGAAAGCGTTCCTAAGAGAAAGTGCAAAACAAGACTTCAAAGAGCCACATGGTTATCCATTCCTGGGCTCAGGGAGCACATGGAAGGTGAAGAGAGGGGCGCAGAAGACTGCCCACATCAGACAGCACAGGGGCATGGGAGTGTTAAAGACAAGATAAAGGCAAGTGTGAAAAACTGAAGCCTAAGCATGTCTGAGGGAGATTCCCAAACAAACAAACAAACAAATAAAAACAAGCTTGGAGAACAAGGAACATGGGCTGAGCAGGCTTGATGCCCTAACAGATGAAACAGACACAAAATTGACTAATCGTATGAGATGGAAAATCACAGTGGAGAGAGATGAGGATTTTTTTTGTTCTTTGCTGTGCTTTTGGAATTCTTTCAAGAAGGAATCAAGATGTAAAATAACTTTTCTGCTGTCATTTAAATCAAGAGACTGACACAAGGTAGAACGTGCCGAAAGCAGTACTATAGCCCCCAACAGTCAAGGGTACGTTATTCCAAGATCTCAACTGAATGATGATACCTACAGACGGGGTGGAGAGAAAGCAAGTGCCTCTAATCAATTTGGGAAGGAAAACAATCAGGGTAGCAAATGGATGTTTATCTTTATCTTCCAAAAGAAAGACAAACTGAAAACAGGACCGGAGGTCATTAACATTCGTGCAGGGCCATCCCAACCTTGAGGAAGCAGGTTAGGGAATGTGATAACCAGCTTGCAGAAGTGTGCCAGAGAGGTGGGACAAATCCAACTCACATACTTTTTTTTAACCTTGGAAAAAAGTAAATGGGGGGGAGCATCATATTATTTCAACTGGAACCAAGAATTGTAAGAAGCCTATTCCTGTACCCAGCACCATGTGAGATTATTCCTGGGATTCTACTGTCTCAGAATGGCCATGTGCCCATGGGCCACAGATCAGCTTCCCCTGCTCAGTGAGTATGCAAGGCAGGAAGGAGAAAGCTGTCAGGGACCAGGACCATCGGACATGGAGGTCCCCATAGTCTTTGTCTCAACGATGGAGGGCAGACCCAGCCTTGCTGTAAATGGGACCCGACCAGGATAATGTTCTAGGTGAGCTCAGTACCACACTGGGATGCACCACTTGGAGGGGGAGTGGGGGAGGGGGAAGGTCTGCATTATCCCCAGGGAGGCTAGGACAAGGCATGGTTGCCCCTTATGTCCGATAAGAGGAATTTTTGGAGGCAAATGTACTTCTGTGTTTCTTCTTAACTGTCAAGAGCTGAATTCAATTGCCCAAAGTCTCGCTCAGCTCAGCTCACAGCCTCCCTGCTCACACTCCCTTAAAAGTCACCTCATGGTTGTTTATTTTATTTTATTTTATTTTTATTTTTTTTTTACAAATAGTTTATTGTCAAATTAGTTTCCACATAACACCCAGTGCTCATCCCCACAAGTGTCCTCCTCCATGCCCATCCCCCCTCCCCCCCACATCCATCAGTCCTCAGTTTTTGTCAGCATTCAAGAGTCTCTCATGGTTTGCCTCTCTCCCTTTCCCCCACCATTTCCGCCCTTCTTCTCCCCCTTGGTCCTCCGTCAAGTTCCTCCTAATCCTCCTATACGTGCACACATATGATATTTGTCCTTCTCTGCCTGACTTATTTCGCTCAGCATAACACCCTCAAGGTCCATCCATGTTGCTACACATGGCCAGATTTCATTGTTTCTCATTGCCATGTAGTATTCCATGGTATAGATAAACCACATCTTCTTGATCCATTCATCTGTTGATGGACACTTAGGCTCTTTCCATGTTTTAGTTATTGTGGAGAGTGCTGCTATGAACATTGGGGTACATGTGCTCCTATGCATCAGCATTTCTGTATCCCTTGGGTAAATTCCTAGCAGTGCTATTGCTGGGTCCTAGGGGAGTTCTATTGTCAGTTTCCTGAGGAACCTCCACACTGTTTTCCAGAGGGGTTGCACCAGTTTACATTCCCACCAACAGTGTAGGAGGGTGCCCGTTTCTCCACATCCTCGCCAGCATCTAGAGTTCTCTGATTGGCTCATTTTAGCCACTCTGACTGGCGTGAGGTGGTATCTCAGTGTGGTTTGGTTTGTATTTCCCTGATGAGGAGCGATGCTGAGCATCGTTTCATGTGTCTGTTGGCCATCTGGATGTCCTCTTTGGAGAAGTGTCTGTTCATATCTTCTGCTCATTTCTTCACTGGGTTGTTTGTTTTTTGGGCGTGTAGTTTGGTGAGTTCCTTATAGATTCTGGATATTAACCCTTTATCTGATATGTCATTTGCAACTATCTTTTCCCATTCTGTTGGTTGCCTATTAATTTTCTGGGTTGATTCCTCTGCTGTGCAGAAGCTTTTAATCTTGATGAGGTCCCAATCATTTATTTTTGCTCTTGATTCCCTTGCTTTTGGGGATGTGACAAGTAAGAAGTTGCTGCGTAAGTCACCTCATATTTAATTCAAAGACTGATTCAACGGATTCTAGAAGCAGGTTGGATGTGAATCCTAAACAAATAAGTGCATTCGAGACAATGTTTTGTGTGGTTGTTTTTTTTTTTTTAAGATAAATTGGCCTAAGTTCAGACAAAAGAGAATGTAGAAAATACAAGAATGGAAGAAAGTAAAAGAGCTTAGCTTTTGAGCAGCAGATATATTTAGGAATCAGAAAGTCAGAATTACCAATGAGAGGAAATGGCCCACCCAGGTGCCAGGCTCTCTAATAATCAGTTTCCTGCTGCTGGTGAACCTAAGACCGAAACTCTCCTGCAGAAAATCTCCTTCCTGGTGGATTACACTGTGGGTCACAGCTACACACATGGCTGTTTCGTGGGTTATCTAAATATTCTAGAAATACTGCTTGTTTTAAGGTGCAGGCTTGATGTAGAAGTCCCGTTAGGAGACTCTGTTATAGGTTTGACTTGTAAATCAACATATCTAAATATCTTTGAGTTTTCTCATCTAAGAATTGTTTCTTTTTATCCCACTTCTGCATAGCGAAAGTGGTTTAAGGGAATTTAATGAATTCTGGTTTTCCAAGAAGCCACAGTGCTCATTTCCAAGGCCACTCACGGCCCGCCACTGCATGGTTTCTGTTGTTGAGAAGGAGGGTCCTCTATCTACATGTTGACAATAACACTTGAACATTAAAGTGACCCACGTGTGCCTGCGATCCCACAGGCGGGTCACCCTGCCCTTGACTTTGAAGCAATTCTTAATTGAGTTGATAGCTAGGATGCATAGTTGGTGACTCACTAAAAAAGCTTTTGAGATAGAGGCAGGCCAGTGCCCACTTGGTCTCAAGCACATATGGCCTTGATCCTAGGACAAAAAACACAAGGTTTAGGACCATTTTCTCAATAAATTAACTGGTTTCGCTGTATGGCGTTTCATCATTTTTTCCCCAAAGAGGTATGTTCTGCTTGAAGAATGACTATAAGTGTGTAGAAAGATGACTTGTAAACAGGGTGAATGCCTAGGCAACACCCAGCCCATGGCCGGCCCATCAACATTAGGAGTAGGGGGTAAGGACTGAAGCCTGGCAGCGTTTATACTGATCACAGCACTCTCACTGAACGCAGAGTATCTCTTACTGACGCGTCACCTTTGCAAGCATGTTGAGTGCCACAGAGCAATTTACAGTAACTGCATGGGCCTCCCATGTTCAATGTACATTTATTGAGAGTCATGATTACCAGGTGAATCTTGAAAAATTGTATCATCCAGTCAGATGTGTGTGTGTGTGTGTGTGTGTGAGTGAGACATATATGTAAGACATATGTGTGTAAGATGCACATGTATTACATATGTATATAGCTCCATACAGATTACAGAAGTTCAAAAGCTTATGTATTTTACTTTGAGAGAGAGAGCATGAGCAGGGGAGGGGCAGAAAGAAAGGGAGAGAGAGAGTCCCAAGTAGGCGCTGCACTGTCAGCACAGAGCCCGACATGGGGCTTGTTCTCACAAACCATGAGATCACAGCCTGAGCTGAAATCAAAAGTGCGATGCTCAACCAAATGAACCACCCAGGTGCCCTCTGAAGTTTAAATAAATATATGGACATGCTATTTTATCTATATTTTTGAATATAGATGTACACATCTGTAAGCATATAGATATAGACACATTTGCATATGAATATATATTATTGGCATATCTATTGTATGCTGTATAATACATAAGGTACGGACATATGAAAGTGTATTTATTATACATATATTTACATATCATGACTATGTTCAACTGAATGGACTCCACGGAAAACTTGTTGGGGACACCTCAATTTTAAAAAGTCCAAACTGGCTGCACAGAATCTATACAGGTTGCTAACATCTCACCTGAAGAATCCTCAATTTTTGCAGCAATTCCATGGAATAAATTCAGGTCGGTAGCATGCTGCACGCATTAGCTCAAGAATTCCAAATGCAGGCGCTTTGGGTGAGAAGGTCCAGGCGCCCCCCACCCCCTATGCCACCAGGCTCCTGGGTACGATGGTGTAATGTTTCCTGCCCTGTCCTTGCACAGCTGGACAACATGGTAACAGAACTGCAGAAAAGCCACAGGGGGAACCAGACACAGAACCCTGGACTCCAATCAGAACTCTCCCACTAAATAATTCTAGCAACTTGGTGTTCGAAGTACTGCAGTGAGATCCCAAGCGAGAAAACAGAATCATACAAGCCGACATGTGTGCAGAGGGGCTCCTCACCCCCTGACGGCCTGAGTGGTTCCTGTGTGGCATGGCCGGAAGGGCAGCAGTGGGGACATGGCGACCCCAGACAGACGAAGAACCCGTCTTAGAGCACAGGGGAATCGCCTGTTTGTGTTTAAAATAATAGTTGTTTAAAAGACATTTCGATAATTCTCGAAGCTGGTCTCTATACTGGTATTTCAGAAAGAAAAAAATATAACACATTGTATTATTAAAAGTTTGAGAACGCAGAAAGACAGGGTTTTCTTCCCCTTTTAACGCATGAAATGTTTGAGTCACTGTAGGTGACGTTATGCTCTTTACTCAAAGTGAGCTGAAAAAAATTTTAAGTTTATTTATTTGAGAGAGAAAAAGAGAGAGAGCACAAGCAGGGGAGGGGCGGAGAGAGGGAGGGAGAGGGAATCCCAAGAAGGCTCCATGCTGTCAGGGCAGAACCAGATGAGGGGCTTGAACCCACAGAATCGTGAGATCCTAACCTGAACCGAAGTCAGGTGCTTGACTGACTGAGCCACCCAGGCGCCCTGAAAATTTTATAAATACACCTGGACTCAAACCTCACAAACAACTGGCACCCTCACTACCTCCTTTCTCTTTTAAATGGACCCAAATCAAAGATTTAGTGACATTTTCTTGACCGGAGTCTGTGAACTGTCAGTTGAATGGACGACACTGGAAACGGTGCCCGTGTGGGTCCCAGTAATGCCAAGGAGACAGGGAAATGGGTCACTTTTCCTCTCCCCTGCCCTGCAGCGGGCTGAGGAATGTTCCAGGCACAGCACCATCCGTGGGCTCAGCCCCTCCTCCGCGCCTGGCGTGCCCGGCCCTGTATACACTGTGTGGGATAGACCACTGTTCTTCAGGGAGACAGAGAACAAAAATGTATTCACTCGAAATGGCTGGCATTTTTCTCATTTTCCAGATGTCACATTTTGCATTATTCCTTTCATTCCGGGGAGAAGGGAAACTTTGTAATTCTGTGTGAGTTGTCCTCACACCACTGCACAAACAAAACATAGGAAATCGCTGAAATCTCATTTCTAAACTCAGGGCCATTAAGAAAAGCCTGAATTCCACTCCCCCAAGTAGAAGTTACAACAGTCCCATTTCATCCATGACCCCCCTACCCCCCCAACAGCAGTGGATGCCTGAAATCACGGTTAGTACCAAGCCCCATAGGTACTATGAGTTTTCCCAGACGGACATGGCTATGATAAAATTTAATCTGGAAGTTAGGCACACTGAGAGGTTACAACAACAAATAACAAAATACAACAATTATAATAATACACTGTAGTACAAGTTTTGTGAATGTGGGCTCTCTCTCTCTCCTTCAAAATATCTTATTGTGCTTCATCACCCTTCTCCTGATGGTGTGAGATTATAAGATGCCTACGTGATGAGAAGAAGGGAGGGGAGGGGTGCCTGGGTGGCTCAGTCGGTTAAGCATCCGACTTTGCCTCAGGTTATGATCTCACAGTTCCTGGGATCAAGCCCCACGTCAGGCTCAGAGCCTGGAGCCTGCTTCAGATTCTCTGTCTCTTTCTCTCTCTCTGCCCTTCCCTGCTCACATTCCGTCTCTCTCTTTCTCAAAAATAAATAAACATTAAAAAAATTTTTTAAGTACCAGCAAGACTAAATGAGAAAAATGAGCGAGTGAAGGAGGAAGAAGGGGCTGGATGTCTGCCTGCTCTCCCTGCCCGAGGATACTCCCCTGCAGGGCTGCCCAGGCCGGTGCCTCTACAAACCCATCACATTATATTTTGAACGTGAACTTCTACTGCACATGGTTCGGCCACACAACCAAATTCCATTCCAGCTTAGCACACGTTGTTCACAAGTGCATATGGGTCTATCAATATACTTAATACAACTCGGAAGAACGTGCAATCTCTCCTCAAGCCCTGGCAGTTGATGGTCATCTTCATCTATGTTAATACAGCCTTCTTAAAAAATCCCATCTACAAATGCCATTTGAGTCAATTTATAACTACTGAGAAGTGCCATTGTTTTTAACCCATTAAAACCAGAGACACGTGGAGCTTGAAGGTCTGATTTCATTGGACAATCATTTGCCTTCTGTGTTTCAGAAAACTCAGCTGAAGATAGTCATGATTGATCCCTCATGTCAATCAAGGGTCCATCACCTAATGCAATGAAAGATGGCCTTTGCTACTTGTTTCTGATTTTCACTTGCCTCATTTCCAAGCACCAAACAACCAGTGGTCATAGCTTTAGGCAAAACATGGGTCAGTTTTGATTCAGTAGAAGCAATTTTTCACTCCGCGTAGTAATGACCTGCTAGGAAAAGGCTACCACGTCCTTTCTTATAAAATTATTGACTCATGGACTATAAGCAGGAAAAATGTTGGCTACATTAATAATCAGATGTTCTCCTTAAATACATAAGAAACACAAGGAGACTGATGGCCAGAGAGGGGAAGGACATTGATATCTTTAAAATTATTTTTTAATGTTTATTTATTTTTGAGACAGAAACAGTCAGAGTATGAGCAAGGGAGGGGCAGAGAGGGAGGGAGACACAGAACCCTAAGTAGGTTCCAGGCTCTGAGCTGTCAGCAGAGCCCAACACAGGGCTCAAACCATCATGACCTGAGAGGAAGTCAGATGCTTAACCAAGTGAGCCACATAGGCACCCCTGGAAATTGCTACTTTTGAAAAAGTCTGAAATAAATGAATGTGATCTAGATGAAACAGGAGAACCACTTGAAATGGACCCTGTAAATGTTGCCAATACATTCACCATGTGGGGAAATATGGAAGGGATTCTCCACCATGTCAGGACCTGGCAATGTCTGAAGGCATGTTTGGTTATTTTTGATTGTCACGACAGTGTCAGAGGAATTACTAGCACCTGGTGGGTATCCAGGACACTGCCACAAATTCACAAGGAACAGGGTAGACCTCACAACTAAGAGTCATCTGCCCCTAAAACATCAAGAGTGGGGAGGGCAAGAAGCCCTGAATGCTCACCCCACCCCAGGTGTGGGCCTCAGGTAGTCAAGTCCTGGGCTCAACAAGAAAGCAGCTCAGGGCCATGGGGGGCAAACATGGCTACTGGTGGCTGGTCCAAGACGGGGGTCAGCAGGGCAGGGATTTCTGCAGAGATAGACACAAGTCCTGGGAAATAACTGAGGGTGTCAGGGGGACACCTAAGATGGGGGTCCTCTGAAATGGTAGGAAGCCATGGTCACCTCACAGGTCCAGCTTACACACATGTTCAAAGATGGGCACTGAGGCTGGTGGTTGGGTTTCCCCAAAGCTGGACTGTGCTTATCAGTATGTTCACAGACCCAGAAAGAAGGAAGAGGAGAAGGAAGAGCCAAGTCCCAGAAAAAAAAAAAGATAAAGACAGGAAGGAAAAGGAGGGAGAAGGAAAGAGAAAGCAAGAGGGCAAAGGAAGCATAGCCAGAGACCATGGAAGACACCTAGGTCACCAGGCAAAGGGGCGTATGTGGGCATTAGAAACATGGGAAGATAGGCCAACGCTTTGTGCTGGAAAGTCTCGCTCCCCACTGTCCCAGGCAAGTCTGCCGCCCCACAGCTCAGGAAGCCGGTCTTATTTGAGGTGCTCCCTGTGCTCGGGTGAGCGAGCAGCGATGCTTCACTTTCCAAGTTTTACAGATAATTTATCCAAGCTCAGTAAGAATTCATTAGCTACTGATCATTTATTTTGTGGAGTATTTTAAGAGACAGTACTCCCATGTTTTGCAACCTGGTGCTATATCTTTATATCTTCTTGTGTCACTGATGATTTATCTCAGAAGCATCTTCTGAGGGTAAAGATCTTTCAGAAAACTGCCTTCATCAATTTCTGCCTTTTTTCTCTTTCTTTGTCTCCAAGTGTTTCGCTGCCTAAGATTGCACTGTCTTCCTTCCTCTCTTCCTTCTTCCCAGTTATTCAAGTTTTGGAAAAACCCAATAACTGCATTCGCTGAGACCGGCCTTCATGGCTGACTCTCAAGACTGTTAACTTGAAAGACAGAGAAAGAGGCAATGAAAATGGGTAAAATAAAGTACATAACCATCTTTTACAGATGGTGTGAGGATCTTTTACCAGTGCTTGCTCTATTTGCCATAGTTTCCCAAAGCTCTGGGCTCTGGGATCACATGGACACAAGGAACCCTTCTTGCTGTTCTCTGTGTATCTGTTTTTCTCTCTAACACAGAGTGATTCACATTGGAAAGGACCAGGCTCCAATAAAGTAAGACCGTCACTGTCATAAGGAGACATAATGAGCCCATGTCCCAGTTGCAGGAGAATTTCCTCGAGATGATCCAGCACGTCTTTCTCAGAACAGATCTCCTTGCATGCAGGAATGCTGCTTTCATTGAGGTGGCCAGCTGTGTGGAATCAGGTCTATACCACGGAAAGTCGATCAAGGGACGCATTTCCAACCTTGGCTGTGCACTGCTCTTTCCAGGGGCACTGGATGGCTCAGTCAGTTAAGCATTGGACTCTTGATATTGCCTTAGGTCATGAGCTCCCGGTTCATGAGTTCAAACCCTGCACCAGGCTCTGCACTGACAGTGCTTGGGATTCTCTCTCTCTGCCCGTCCCCTGCTTGTGCTCTCTATCTAAGCAAACAAACAAGCAAATATTGAAAAAATATAAGATAGATAAATATATTAAACTAGTCTTTCCTTAGAAACTTTAGGATACAGATTTTCATAAGGAAAGAGACGAGTCATGTAGAGAAGAGAGAGATAGAGGGGTTTATGTTATAGATATGTTACAGTGAAACTTATAATGAAATCTCATAATTTCTGACATAATAATCTTATTTATCAAATGGTCATTTTATGGAATTAGCTCTAAGATATGCTTAGAGGGGAAATTAAATGTTATTTCAAACATTCAGGCCCATATTTTTTTTGAATGATATCACCGCCAAGTGATTTCATATCATAGCCTGAACAGATCTGATCTTAATATTCTAAATCTTTTTTTGAAATGGTGGTTAATCTTGATTTAATACTAAAGCTTTGAAAATCTACTGTACATGTATTTTGCATCTCGCTTTTCAAATGCCTCACATATATTCCTTCCAGAAGGTGGTCACACTCTACTGCACACACATGCTCCCTACCTTCGATTTGCCCTTACTGTAACAGGCCTTCTTGGTGGCTTCGTCACATCCCCACTCCACGGCCTGTAGGAAACACCAAAAAGACAGCAACTGTTATGGTTTTGACTGAATAAAAGGGAGAAAATAATACAGCACCGGTAATGAGATAAGGAAATGTGGGTGTACCATGGGACTAACAAGAATTTACAGTGAATGCCTGAAATTCCCTTATAGAGGTTTATATCTAGCTTTGAAATCAAAGCCTTGTAAAGGACTGGTCCCCTAAGTATCTGCATGTAAGCAGTCACAGGGTGATATTTAGATCCATCACTGTGAGAGAGGAGCAGGCAAGGAGTGGGTGGCTACCCCTGTACTGATTACTGAAACTGTCACTCGAGTGAAATCACAGGATAGAGCCACAGCATGCTGAGAAGACAAGCCTCGACACAAAATGATCTGAACACTCATTTGGACACTTGTGTTTTCTCTTAATAGTACGTCATTTATCAATATTCAAAGATAATGGAGCAAGGCTGATTTTGCATATCTCTACTCCCAAGATACATACATAAATGACGAGTAGTCAATGAAATAAACAGCTCAGGCAAAGAACACATCTACTACTTCACCCGATGCCAGTGATTTTCATACTGTTATTAGCTCTGACTAAATACTTAGAGCCACAGGTATGGGTTATTTTCCCCCAAAATTGCCAAATCTGATTCACAATGATCAAATTGATATGCACACTTTCACATGGATGCTGACTCATAAAGGGCACCTGTGATTAGCTGAGATAGGATACAGTTCTGATTTCACTAGAAGAAATGATGCCTGCACAAAAAGCCATCTATATGCTGAGACTGTGAATCATGTCTTTGAATAAATTTAAGCATCTGAGTTGTTTATCTTAAGTCTTATTGTATGGAGAATCAATCTGTGTTTCATTTTACTAGTAGAGCTAGAATTGCCAAAGAATTTAGGATTTCTGCAGAAGCAGGTAAATCATTACCAGAAAAAAAAAAACATGCAAGGGACATTTTTTTTTGTTAATTGGAACTAATGTTAGACAATATGGTAAACTAAGCCAAAAATAAGCTTAAAAAAGACAGCCTCTTTAACAGATGGTGTTGGGAGAACTGGACAGCAACATGCAGAAGGATGAAACTAGATCATTATCTCACACCATACACAAAAATAAACTCAGAATGGATAAAGGGCCTGAATGTGAGACAGGAAACCATCAAGGAGAAAAGCAGGAAACACCCTCCTTGACCTCAATGGCAGCAATTTCTTACTTGACACATCACCAAAGGCAAGGGAATCAAGAGCAAAAATGAACTCTTGGGACCTCATCAAGATTAAAAGTTTCTGCATGGCAAAGGAAACAAACAATCCATAAAACTAATAGGCAACCGATGGAATGGGAAAAGATAGTTGCAGATGACATATTAGATAAAGGGCTAGAATCCAAAATCTATAAGGAACTCACCAAACTCCATACCCGAAAAACAAACAATCCAGTGAAGAAATGGGCAGAAGATATGAACAGACACTTCTGCAAAGAGGACATCCAGATGGGCAACAGACACATGAAACGATGCTCAGCATCCTTCCTCATCAGGGAAATACAGAATAAAACCACAGTGAGATACCACCTCATGCCGGTCAGAGTGGCTCAAATGAACAAATCAAGAGACTCTAGATGCTGGCGAGGATGTGGAGAAACGGGCACCCTCCTACACTGTTGGTGGGAATATAAACTGGTGCAGACCCTCTGGAAAACAGTGTGGAGGTTCCTCAAAAAATTAACAATAGAACTCCCCTAGGACCCAGCAATAGCACTGCTAGGAATTTACCCAAGGGATACAGGAGTGCTGATGCATAAGGGCACATGTGCCTCAGTGTTCATAGCAGCACTCTCAACAATAGCCAAAACATGGAAAGAGCCTAAGTGTCCATCCACGGATGAATGGATCAAGAAGATGTGGTTTATCTATACGATGGAATACTTCATGGCAATGAGAAACAATGAAATCTGGCCATGTGTAGCAACATGGATGGAACTTGAGGGGGTTATGCTGAGTGAAATAAGTCAGACAGAGAAGGAGAGATACCATATGTTTGCAGGTATAGGAGGATTAGGAGGAACTTAACAGAGGACCATGGGGGAGAAGAAGGGGGGAAATAGTGGGCAAGAGAGGGAGGGAGGCTGACAAAAACTGAGGACTGATGGGGGTGGGGGAGAGGGGAAGGGGGGTGATGGGCATGGAGGAGGGCACTGGTGGAGATGAGCACTGGGTGTTATATGGAAGCCAACTTGACAATAAACTAAGAAAAAAATAAGCTACTGTCAAATATTATGAAGGAGAATAATGGCTTCAGACTTCCTTTCAGGAAGAAGGTATTTTTCAATTCTCCAAAACCTAGGAGAGTAACAAAGTAATGGTAGCAGCATAATCTAGTATGGACTGTCCCCCAAAGAATGTTACATAACAGAGATTAAAGCACAAAACACCATAACTTATACAATTTATCTTCCTTGGAAAATATGACTCCATAAGAAAATTATTCTAAAGAAAATCCCTTCCCTGTCTTTAGAACAGAAACAATATTACAACTGTTTCCTCTTGTGTAGACTTATTAGAGATCCTTATCAGTGTCAACATCTGATAAGAGAATTCGTTAATTCTTTCCGTGATGTCTTCCTGTTCATGGTTTTAACAGCAGGCAATAAAGTCACAGGTAGTCAGCATCTCATGCAAACAAATGACTCGAATTCCATACTAGTATGACAAATACTTTCAAGAAAAGAGAGGATACGTCCGGAGAAGAGATGAGAGTTTCACATGCACTTGCAGATGTACGTGTCCCCATGAGGCTCACCTAAAATAAGTGTATTACTACTAGCCTGAGTGAACCTTTCTAAGATGTCTTTATAAAACTGACTTTGTTGTTTGTATCTAAATAAAGATATCCATATTTCTGCCCTTCAACTCAAAACAGAACTGATACACTACAATATGTTCTTTAACGAAGTGACTTTATTACAACTTTGACTTTGTATCACGAAGCGGATTTACTTATATAGTTACCAGGACAACCACACAATCAAAAGCTTTAGATAAAGAGGCACTTGTAGGGGCTCTTGTTAATCTAGTGATTTTGTTGGAAGTTAAATAGTAATTTTCTTTTCCATAAATGTAAGACCTATGAGAAACATGGTTAGTCCGAGGGTTGCAAGGATATTCATCAAATGCCATCAAAGTTGTTCAAATCTTCCTGCCTAAATGGCCAACAAATACTTTTCTCAGTCTGCTTAATGCCCAAGTAGACTTTGCGTCTTCAAGATAAATACTGATCAAGGATTGGAAGAGGAAAGTAATAGAAAAAAGAATGAGAGTTTTCAAAAATATTTCATTACTTTATCCAGTTTAGCAAGAAAGAGAACCTGCACTCACAAGCTGATTAGACCAATAGAAAATAGGATAAATCTGACAGAGTTTTCTGAAGACAGTTATTAAAAGTAGCAAAGTTACTTCCGAGGCATTTTTATTACAGTATAACCAGTTTTCCAATAATATTCAAATCCAGAATTAACTGAAGACCATGACTGTATAGCTTTTCTGTTGATTCACTCCATAGCTGAACAGAGGACCTGATAGACAGGAGTTATATTAGGAATGGACCGAGCTACTCCTTGTAAGGATAAATATTACTGGATGTCACAGAACATATCAGAGAATACAGAGGGAAAACCTGCCTTTTCCAGATTGGCCTAAAGTGGAATGTTCCTCATTAATCCCACAGTGTCTTACGATGCCCTTAGTGAACTAGGCTTTACCCATTTGACCACTTCACAGCTATGGGGGGTGGGCGGGTGAAAACAAACAAGCCAAAAAACCCCACCACTTTAATTACAGAGAAATACGAGTATCAGTAGAATCCTCTCGTACCAGAGTTTATTTCTCCAAGTTCCTCATTCTGTTTGAAATTAAATCACATTTCAACTGAGTCATAACTTTCTTTATTCCACAAGATTTGTTCTAATCATTTAAATTTCTTTTAATCAAGCCTTCTCACTCTATTCTCAAGGAAGATTCTTTGTTATTCTTTCACGCATCATAATTTTGGAACAAATCCCATTACTGATTTGTGAAGCCATCTTTCCAGTTGACTTCCTTTTAAGACACTTACCCAACTACACAAACCTATCTTTATGACAGTCAAAATAATTGTGAAGGCATTTAACATTCTACGTTTCAGATCTCTGTACAACACTCATGATCCTCTTTCTTAAGTCTTTTTTTTAAATCTAATTGTCATCATGTCTTGTCTTTTTCTATTGCACAATAGCCCTATAGAGAAAAAAACCCTTAATTCTCTTTTCTGTTCTGCATTTAATCTTCGTTATATTTTTTGGCAGCCAACACATAGCAGTAATATTGTTACTTGGTTACTTGGATATCCAAAGGCTATATTGACTAGGCAAAGAGTGTGAGGCATCTACATCTTAAAAGACATGAAGATTCCTGTTGGTGGAATGTTTTGTTTTGTTTTGTTTTGCTTTGTTTTGTTTTGTCTGTAAATACGTACCAATAACATCTGTGTCATTCAATCACTTACAGATTTGCTTTATGTATACACATTCATTCTTTCATGTGATACATGGTAAGGAAGGACTGATGAAAGAGAAACACACTGATACAGAATATTTACACACACCAGCTATTACTTTATGATGATATATAAGTGTCTTCCATCAATCTGGACAGCACTTGCTAAATGTGAGAATGCCACAGTGGTCATTTCCATTGTAATAACAGCCACGTTCATCTCAGATCCAGGGATACCCTGGAACTCACAACATCATCAACTTTTAGGAAAGCCACAGTGCTACAGACAGATGGAAAAGGAAATAGAGTAGGTTTGCAGAAAATCATTTTCGATCTGCAGAAATCCTGAGTATGTAAGGAAACGCGACATGGCCCATACCCCACACACTAAAGTTATGATAAACGGAGCTAGGTGCTCAGGAGTAGATCAGATGTGGGAAAGAAAAAAGATTGGCTCTTTCTACGTATGCGTTCATACATCTAAGTCCACAGTTCTCAGAAGCATATAAACAAAGCTGTGTATTATCACATTCCACAGCGAAAGAAGTTAATTAGACAGGGACCAGCAAAGGCAGATACTTTTCATAAAAATGAAGAGAACAACATTGGAGGCAGATGGGCCACTACTCTTTCAGCAGATGGCTTTGCTAATTAGATACTGGCAAAAGATAACATTAAAAAAACTAGTTTAATTACACAATGCCAAAAATTAACAACCACCTGAGGGCTTTTTTTTTATACATTGCATTCATATTCTTATGTCATGGATTTCTGTGAAATGCTCGAGAATGTTAAATCGTGGTGGCAGCTATAAACACATTGCCAGGGAATGTGAGACCATATCCTTGTTCAAAACAGAACCGAAACACAAATGAGTGGGAACTGGAAATAACTGTGATTTGTACGTAGCTTGAATAAAGTGTTAATCCAGTTTTCTTCAAGCACAGACATGCTCCTTAATTACCTTTAGTGACCACACGTGACGGGTTCAAAACACGTGGCATTGGAGATAGAATGGTGTGCATCGAAAGATATGAAGGGGTGAATAGTTTAGTCACTCTGGAAGGATTTGTTCAACATTCCTCTGCCTTTACTTCTTAGCGTCTACTGTATGAATATTTGCTTTCAATACTAATTCGTGGTATGCTTGCATTTATGTCCACAGCAAATATAAGCAAGTGCACTTCATTCCTACTGCTGACCTCCACATCAGAGAACTTTAAGGAGACAGTGGTCCTATTATCCAACTACTGGGTTTTAATTCTCATTGCACTGACATCATCCAAAATTAGAGAGACAGCTTACTTTAGAAATCCCATAAAAATGTGTTACTGCTATTTTTAAAAACCTTAGAGCAAAGCCCAAGATTTTCTTCCACATACGAATACCAAATCAAACTTACTGTGATAATTGCACAGTGGAGTTCCCAGCTCGTAAATGCTCATTGGGCCTTCTGATTTTCTTTGGATCTTTCTGAACTGAGGGCTGTTTTGTAATTGAGTAGACAGTATATCAGAATCCATAGCAAAGCACCACGGCTTGGGTGGCATAACAATAGAAACTCATTCCCTCACAGTCCCCATGGAGAGAAGTCTAAAATCAAAGTAACAGGAAAGTTCCTCCTTCTGGAGTCCCCAAGGGACAGGCTGCTCCCTGCCCCTCTCCCAGCCCCTGTCAGTGGCTGGCAGCCATGGTGTTCCATGGCTCATGGAACTGTCATGCCAGCCTCTGCCTCTGTTGATCCACATGCCCTATTCTTATAAGGATACTATTCTTAGATTAAGACCCACCCCAGTCTAAGAAAAACTCATCTTAGTTAATTGCACCTGCAAAGACTCTACCTCCAAATAAGGTTACCTTCTGAGAATCCGGGTGGACATGAATTCTAGAAGCATACTATTCAACCCAGTACAGAGAGTATGACATGAGAGTAAGAGTTTGCGACTGACAATTGATAGTATACAAATAAGAGTCATTGATTTGTTGGAAGTTAGCTGCCAAATCTTGGGCAAAATGTTGACAACAATTTTCAAAACTCTTGCATTGTGCTAACTATAGAGCTGGGTGCTTTCTGTACATTTTCTAAGTCTCTATAATTTTATGTGAGAGATAACATAACTAAAATATTCTCGATGAGGACATCAGCTATTTAACTTTCCAAGGCCACATTAATGGTGAGTGGGACATCAAGATTTTAACTTGATATCTTGCACTGAAGTCTGTGCTCTCCCATCCCTGAAGTCGTTAGAGTAAGTGACCCTCGTTATTGATTGTCATGGTTTTTTTCTCCCACAATTTAGAGAAACGCATTTTTCAATCACATGAATTTGTGCACACGTACGTTCAGAGCTGTTGGCATTCAGTAAATATTAATTAATCATAAAAGACATTGATTCCGTTGTCATGAAGAGTACGCATTGTTAAAGCTTCTGGACCTATTGATGATCCTAGTATTGATCTTAAGTGGGACATGCTTCACTAATGAAACTCTAAGGTCAACAACTGCACAGCCAAAATAAGACATAAAAATCTTAGGTTGGTTTTTTAAAATTAAACATCTTGAATATGAGAACACAGTCTACTCTTTACAGCAACAGCAATGTTGTACTTTTAAAAATGAATATTGAGGAGTACCTGGGTGGCTCAGTGGGTTGGGTGTCTAACTTTGACTCAGGTCATGATCTCGTGGTTCCTGAGTTCAAGCCCCACCGTGGGCTCCCTTCTGTCTCCTTCTCTCTATGCCCCTCCCCTACTTGTGGTCTCTCAAAAATAAAAACAGAGCATTAAACATGAATATTGAGGGGCGCCTGGGTGGCTTAGTCGGTTAAGCGTCCAACTTTCACTTAGGTCATGATCTTGCGGTTCGTGGGTTCGAGCCCCGCGTCGGGCTCTGTGCTGACTGCCAGCTCAGAGCCTGCAGCCTGTTTCACTCTGTGACTCCCTCTCTCTCTGACCCTCCCCTGCTCACGCTGTCTCTCTCTCCTAGAAATAAATAAAACATTAAAAAATTAAAAAAAAAACATGAATATTGAAATACCATCCTTCCTCTGCTACAGCCCTGCAAAGGATCCCTCATTTACCTAGAGTAAAAGTCAAAGCTATCCGGAATGTTCTGCCATATCCAGTCACTTCTCTTCTCTCTATCTCATTTCCTAGTGTCTTCTATCCCACACTCTGTTATGAGAGACATGGGTTCCTTGATGTGGTCCTCAGACAATGCAGACATATCCTATATGGTCTGTGCACTAGCTAGTCCCACTTTCTGGAACACTCTTCTTCCAGATACCTACCTAGCTAATGCCTGTGCCTCCTGCATATATTTGTTCAAGTGTTATCACCTCACCAGGGCCTTTCTAACTATGTATTTGGTAAAACTTCAATCTGCCTCAGCAATCCCTCCCTAGAAGGCAAGCTGCATTTGGGCAGGCATCTTGCCCTCTTGGTTTTGTGTCCCCAGAGCCAACAACAATGCCTCACATACAACAAGAACTCAGTAGACACTTGTTGAATAAATAAATGAATATAGAATTCTCTACGCCCACAGCCTTGGAAGTGGCTCCAGGGTACCTTCACAGGGCCCCCGGTGTGGAATGGGCCCATGATGCTTTGGAATCCTTAAGTTGGTTGGGCGAACCCACAATGCACTGCACTTCTGTGGCTAATGCTTCTCAAGGATTCCCCCACCTCCTACCTCCCACAAGCTCTTCACTTTGCCCTGACAGTGGGAAGAGGGCTACAAAGATGCCTGCTCTGTAACAAGAAGCATGAAGGAGTAGAGCAGGATTTCCACACTACTTCAGCAGGAGACTCCTTTCTTTAAGTCAGTCCTGAAGCATCATATCACTTTAAGTAAATTCTTATGCATGATCACATATAAAAGACAGTAAAAGTGGCCTTGACCAAATTCATGCTGTAAAGGCCAGGATTACAGCCTTAAATCATTAGTAAAATGTAAGAACAAATGACCACTGAGAGTCACAGCACTCAGTATCCAATTATGTCCGTATTTCGTTTTGGTTTTCTAGTTTTGAAATAATACTGATTTATACAGATTATACAGTGATAAATATGGCCACCTTTGAATCCCAGGTAACATGGAGTATAATGGAAATAACAAGTCACTTTATTCTATGTTCCCTGATAAACCAGGTAATCCAGGTAATGTTATAATAAAAGTTAATTCACCAAGGGTTTCCAAAGCCTTAACATTTTGTATATTATGTACGTTGGTGTAAATGGTTTTTAAAAAATAGACTTAAAACAGGACTGTATAAAATCCCCAAGCGCCTCTAGAATCCTGGGTCTCCAGGAAGCATATTGGACATATTTGGTTTTTAGGCACCAGGTGCATCTGATACCCAATTTAAATGGTGTGAATGGTCCTGGGGAGGGAGAAAAACAAAGGAATGGAGGACGAGCTCTAATGATCCTACCCGTGAACACGGATGAGCCCCACTGAGATGATTTTGTGAAAAAAGTGCATTAGGAATGAGTCCAATATCAGAGGACATTATAATAGATGGCATAATATTTTAAATTATGATAGACACTAAAGCCTCAAACAATTAGTATACTTCAAAAATGGTCCTATTAATGACAGTAGTACTGGAAGGTAAGCCTGGTACGAGAAGCTGTTCTGGTTTCAAAAAAATTATTTTCACGGATCCAAGCGGGACTAGTTTGAGAAATGGTGTATTGTGTTAACCCAACTGTAGTGGTGGTGGGGGGGGGGGGAGGGGGATCCAATTACTAGAAGAAGGACTATTTTTATACACAAACTTCATAAAGTATTCGTATATAAGAAACTCAATTCAAAGTCAATCAAGCACAGGATAAGAACTGCCATTAGAGTAGACCGAGTCCCCAAGGACTTGCCTAATTTAACAGTTTTCATGTGTTTGCTGCAGGGGAAATGTTTCTAATGTTGTATTTTCTCTCTGTATGTTTTTTAAACATACATTGTATAGATGATGCCATTCAAACATCACAGTATCTGTAATGGTCAACAGAAATTGTGATGTTCACTAGATATTAAATAGATACATCAGAGTCAAATTAAAATTAGATCTGATATCGGATGTAACATTTATTCTGTGCCTGCAAGCAGGTGCTCCAAATGGAATGAGCTGATTATAGAAAGTCATGAAAGCCATCAGACCAAGCTGAGCCTGTTAAGACTAGTTGAAGATTTCTATGACGAGGACATTGCAAAAATACAAATTAAAAAATAAAATAAAATAATAAAGTAAAGTAAAATAAAGAATGAGCAGCATATTGGCGTGGGTGCTTTGTAAGATAAAGACCAACTCTGGGGACAAACAATTTGCTACAGCTGGAAATGGCTTTGCAAGGCTGACTTTGTAGCATGGCTTTGACCAAAGCATGCTTACACGGGGCACTGACAGTGGGCCATCATATTCTAGAGCCATTGGGAAAAGGGAAGAGAGACAATTCTGGCCCAAATATAGGAATGAGTGCCCCAGCCATGTAATGAGATTTCATTCGGAAATATAGTCAAAGGGTTCAAAGGGTTCAAAGGGTTCACAGGGAACGGATCTCACAAGCAATATGAAACAGGTGTAGAAAAAGGCTCCAGCCATCCCAGCATGAATGCAAATGAAGGTGCAGAGACACAATCATTCTTCTACACCTTATGTACCATTTGTGACTTTTGTGTGTTAGATTTCTCTTGCTGGAGATGTAAGGTCACCAGCATAGGGGTCAGCTGCTTTAGCACCATTATTGTATATTCTGGATGAATCCTAATGAAGTCATTCTACATAAACTGCCAGCTTAATGGCCAATATAGATTTAAATAGATGAGTGTTTGTTTTTCGCTTTCCTATCAATATTTTCTATCTTTTTCTGAAACTGGCTTCATGAAAACAAGCACTTCATACCTGATTACTATTCTCTGCCTTTCTGAGTTAGATTGTGTGCACTAGATTCACTGGACTATCCCGAAAGCCCAGATTATAGATGCTTTCCAGGGAATAATTTTATAGCCACTGATATAAACCACTCAGAATTTATTTATTATTCACATCACAAATGCTTGTTTCCTGAGACGCATCCTACCACTACCAAGACTGACGTTACTTCCAGTTCCAGAACATGCCGATCTATTTGCCAGATCTCAGGGTATATTGAAAATCCCTTTTATGAGCCTTATTCAGCATTATTTCCATAAATTTTTGTTTGCAGCTGAGAAAAATGAACATTAAAATTTGTTTTCCGGTATACATTTGGGCAGTTATATCTCTTTCTTATTTTAAATAAAATGTGATACAGGAGGATCTACTTCTGTTCAAGAAACACTATTTATAACATGATCACAATGTGAAATGATACCTTAATGAACATTATTGACACATTCATTTCCCGGTTAATAGTTAACATTCTTACAATTGTATGAATGTCTGCAAGAGCATATGAAATCAAAGAATTTAGAATTAAACTGCACTTGTGAGTTCCATTTGTTTCCTCAAACATTTGTCTCTCTTCTCTAGTATCATCAGTTTACTTACCAGCAGAAAGTCCTAAAGTTTTATCATAACTACTACTAAGATCTTAGGTGAGAAACGGCTCCATATAGTAAAGGAGTCCCAAAGTGTTTCAAGTATGAGAATAAGAGCACATGTTTTTTTTTGATATACGCAGGGTCTTTGATATTTTGCTCAAGAATGAAACTTTTGGGGTACAACTTTACAACAGGTTACAGTGAGCATCACTCCCATCGCCCTTCCCCCATTTAGTCCATTCTCAGCAGGTTTTTTGCTATCCTACTAGCCAGAGTAGGCAATTAATTGCTACCTGTTGTAACTTTACCCAACTTGCTGTGAAGGTATGGGCCTTCAGGGCACCAGTTGTATCCAGAAACACACATTTTTGCATGCATTAGGGTGGGACGCTGTAGTGCACTGAATCATGGCCCCACAAAAGGTAGCCACATCCTATTCCCTAGAACCCATGAATATTACCTTAGATGGGGGGAAAAAGGACTTTGCAGATGGGATTGCTTTAAAGATCTCAAGACGGGGAAATTATCTTGGATTATTCAAGCAGCTTCTAAATGCAATGAAATGTACCCTGCAGAGAGAGGCAGAGGAGGGCCTGACATGCATGGGGAGGCATGGGACTCTGAGGCCGAGTGCAGTGATACAGCCACAAGTCAAGGAATGCCAGCAGCCACCTGAATCTGGAAGAGGCAAAGAACAGATTCTCCCCTAGAAGTGCAGCCGATGAGACACCTTGATCTTCCAGAATAATCCTTTTGGACTCCTGGCCTCTAGAACTATGACAGAATACATTTCTGTTGCTTTAAGTCACTGAGTTTGTGTTAATTTGTCACAGCAGCGATAGAAAACGAATACAGGCCTATGTCTACATGAACCGTACATATCACACACACACACACACACACACACACACACACACACACACACACACCTCCAGACAAACAATTTTAATGTCATTCCCTTCCATGTTTCTGTGCAATATCGGAGTCGTCCCTATAAATATGAAAGATGCATCCCTGATCTCAAGGAGCTGTTGAGGGGTGCGTGCTGTGGTGTGGGGAGCAGTGAAGGGGAGCACCTGGCCCAGATATGGGTAGGGATGAGTCAGGAGGAATTCCCAGGGAGGCAGCGCTGGAGCTGAACTGGGAAGGCACGGACCTGTGGGTGAGCAGGTAAAAGTGTGGGTGTTGGGGAAAAGCAGGTGAAGCAGCCAGTGCAGAGCTGCAATGGTCAGAAAGCGGATTTGGGGGGCAGGGGGTACTAAAAGTCACGAGGGTAGGGAATGGAGAGCTTGTGGGTTTACAGGCTGGCACGCAGCGCCAGATGGGACTCCTGATCCGTGCCACCGAGTTCAGAGTTTTTCATGAGCCGAGAAAAGTCGTGGGGAAGATGGAAAGCAAGATGCCAGCACGGTGAGACGAATCATGGAGAGAGACTTCTGGGGTGCGGTAAGGCCTGGGGCGGGGAGCGGAGGGCGGACACGAGACTGGTTTAGAGGCTGTTGCAGGCAGCCGGGAGGCAGCCGGTGAGAGACCGAAATAAGCAGGGACAAGAGAATGACCACAGACGGAACGGGTAACCCGCTACTCAGGGGGAAGAGTACCGCCTGCTGAAAAAGTAGGTGTTGGAAAGAGGGGAGGATGCCACACACCTAACTTGACATTGGGTGGAAATCAGCAGCTCAAGTCTGTCTAGTCTCTAATGGGAAACCCATCCCCACCCTTTGGGAATGGACTTGGATTGGACTGAGTGCCATGCACGATTCTGTACCACCTTCTTTCCACCCCCATAAGTAGCTCTAATCTTATAAAAAACAAACAAAAAACAAACAAACAAAACCTACGTTTACAATGCCGGTTGAAGAAAAACATACTAGGATAATAAATCTATTTCCAAAATAGCAAAGTAGTTGACAAAAGACAAATTTATGGGATATTTAGAGCACCACCCTTGTGAATCAAATATACTTTTAGTTCATAGGTAGTAAATGCTGGGTTTTCAAATGTAACTGGGAAAAAAAAAACAACTATGACCCAAACCATATTAATTACAGGAAAAGGTACTGGTAACAGTATAGGAATTCATACTAGTCCTGCACAGAACTTGGCATGTAAAGTTGTATGAGCATGACTTATTTGCTTGGGATTCTGCATCCTGAGACAAGCAAATGAGATTAAACTGAAGATCTATGGTACAAATGGAAATGAAAAATGAGGGAAAACTTATAATCCTTGACATACAGGACATTTTAGCAAAGCTAAAGAAGTTGAAATGTGTAAGTGTAAGAATACGAGAAAGTACAAGAATACAAGAAAACTAGAAAATGAGAAAAATTAAGCTTTCATATTTGTTAGGCTTAGATTTTCACCTATGTGAAAAATTCAGGAAGAAGCATGCTATTAAAAAGCTATTATTTGTTCTGCTTCCAAACCAGTAAAATTCCAGAATGAATGCTTGAGTTTCAGGTATACTTGGGTCTCAAAGATAATTCTCGGGGCGCCTGGGTGGCTTAGTTGGTTAAGCGTCCGACTTTCGCTTAGGTCATGATCTCGCGGTTCGTGGGTTCGAGCCCCGCGTCGGGCCCTGTGCTGACTGCCAGCTCAGAGCCTGGAGCCTGTTTCAGTCTGTGACTCCCTTTCTCTCTGACCCTCCCCTGCTCACGCTGTCTCTCTCTCTCCTAGAAATAAATAAAACATTAAAAAAAAAGATAATTCTCAATATCCACAGGAAATTTAATGCCATTTTTAGGGAATACTTTGGGTCTCTAGTGCTGACTTTGAATGAATTCATCACTGTCCACTTTTCAGATCAACATAGCGAGTTCAAGGAGACTGGTGCAGAAAGCTCTCTCTCAATCTGGAGTTGACACAATGTTCCAAGCATAACTGATACATGGAGGAGAAAGGGAACAGCAGAAACCAGAAATCAGAAAATGTGAGACAGTAAATATCCTAAAAACATACCAGCAAGATCCATCAGGGAAAATATCTCAGAGTTCCTGATGGGGATGATGCCTAAAGCTTTCCTGCCAACAGGATACTCATTACCTTCCCAAGAGTTATGAGAAACAGGCACCAGTATCAGATTCATCCTATAGCATGGGTGGCAGAGAAAAGTGACTCACCAAATGTCGCCAACCTATTAAATGGATGACACAGGATTTGAACTTGGGTTGTCTGGTTTCAGCATCCATTATCTTACCCCATGTGCTTTGGCCCCCATCTTTCAGTGAATGGGGTGCCAGCATATCCGAAACTCCTAATGCCTTCCTACCTCATCAGGGTCCTACTGAAAGAGTGAGTAGGCTTGCTCTGAACTTGTCAGAGGAAATGAAATACACTGCTTTCTCTTTCTAATAAATAGGAAATGACCTTTAATGGGGAAACCAGAAATAAAACGACTTGTTTGAACAGATGATGCCTCTTCACTTGGTCACTACTGAGATTTTGACAAAACCATTAAGGTTTCAATGTCAGTTACATGTTTAGACGTGTTGGTTGGCAAATCACTCCTCCACCGCCCTGAGTTCTGAAAGGGCACAGAAAACACAAGAGTTGATGTAATTGAGACAAACTCATCACTCTGCAATTCTATGGAATTATCCAAATCATGCGAAATTATATCAAAGGTAAGACAGGGGGGACCTGGGTGGCTTAGTCAGTTAAGTATCTGACTCTGGATTTTGGCTCAGGTCATGATCTCCTGGTTCGCGGGTTCCAGCCCCACAGCAGGCTTCATGCTGACAGTGCAGATCCTGTTTGGGATTCTCTCTGTCTCCTTCTCTCTCTGCCCCTTCACTGTTCATGTGTTCATTCTCTCTCTCTCTCTCTCTCTCTCTCTCTGTTTCTGTCTCTCTCTCTCTCTCAATAAATAAGTAAACTTGAGAAAAAAAGTCTAGACAAAGAGCATATATAAGTGGACAAGTGTGTATACAATCCTTTCTTCCAGCACATTACATTGGGGTAAAGATTATTAAGCTACATACAGGTAGTTTATTAACACACTGGGTTATATTCCCAGAGTGACTTTATATGCTGGGTTTGGGAGAATGAAGAAAACACTAGCCCACAGAGATACCATGCAGGTTGATAAGCACCCAGGTCAACAGTGTCCCCATTATGAGATGAAGGACCCACGCATTATGTAGGCACAGCCAAGAAAACACACTGGAACTTCCGATCTGAGATTCTAAGACTCCGTGTCCCTCCCATTCCAGTGTAAGGTTGATCCTCACCTCCCCATGTACAACATGGACTCCAACCCCTTCCTCTCACAGCACAGAGCAGGAGAACTCTAAGAAGTTTGGCAGATCATCAAAGAGGCACCACCAGGTCCGGGGAAGACAAGGACAAGGAGCAGTGGAGCCTGGCGCCCTCCTGAGTTCCTACCCTTGTGGGGAGCTAGTCCACCTTTTCTCCCAGCCTCTACTTCTCAGCCGCAAACAATGGTAAGGATTCCCACCGCTGTCCCCTTCCTGGAGGTCCCAGCCTTCGGGAGGCCACTGTGAAAGGGGGAAGCCAAACAGTCCTCCCCAAGCCCTCACACAGGCTGGACCGAAGCACTGTGCCTTCAGTGCAGTATTTTCTAGGACAGTCATACCCGGAGACCTCTAATATCTCTGAAATAAATCATGCTAACAGAGTTATCCTCACTTCCTCAGGCCTACAGATCTGATTACACTGAATATTAAGAGAAATAGATTTTTCTTCTTTGTTTTTCAAAATAAGATAATTCTTCCCCATGTGCATCTAGATGTGCTCTCAAGGGCAACGGATCTAATGGACTATGATGATGGATAATTGGGTCTCTTAATTATTTTCTTAGGATTGTTGTAGCTGTGAAGATCAAGCCACATCCACATAGATCCAAATAGCAATTATACAATATTTAATTGCTTTTTAATTTAGAAATGATTTCTGGTTTTGAGAACTATCTCTGTCCCAGTGTCTTCAATCATTTTCTTTGCATACTCAAAGACCTGATCAGTCTATTTATAACTATGTTGATTGGTTTACCTTCTATGGTATTTTGACAAATGTCATTCATAATTAGTTAGATTTGTGTTCGTGCTAATACACAATCTGGGTGATTCGACCAACACATGATGCTTAATTACCCAATTTTAATTGAATCTTAAAAAATGGATGCAGCAAGTTCAAATGTGATCTACAAAATCTCAGAATCTCCCCTTCTCTAGGCACCAGGCTCTAGGCATTTCCAAAAGATTTTATCCCTAAGCCACTTTTGCTAATCTTTGCTTTTCCTTTAAATAAGGATGAGCCTCAGGAAAAAGAAACCCTTAGCTTACAGAATAGCTTCTATATTCCCTTTACATCAGTGATAAACAAAAGTTTTACTGAATAATAATCCGAAGAGAACAAAGTTTCTCCTCCGATGCGTAAAAACAGGAAGAACGGTCACTGAAGCTTGTCTGTGTTTAATATTAATAAACTCACAATATAGGAAACATGGGTAGAAATGCTCTGCATTCATATGTAATCATTTTAATCAGTTCTAGGCTAAGGAAATACCCGAACCCAAGTGATGCCAATTATCCAGTTGATGTCTTTGCAATCCATCTTAACTTGTAAGTATATTCAACTCATATTTACTGAGCACCTATTAGATGACAAAATTTGGGTTACAATACGATCCTTTCTAAAGCCTCCTGCTCTTGAGAAACTCTCGGCCTGACAAAGGGGAGAGAAAAGGCGGGGCATAACTGTAACACAACTTAGGAAGTAAACGCACGTAGAGGGAGAACATCAAGAAACGAACACACTGGGTAACGGAGATGGGGAGCCACACAAAGAAAATGGGCAAGCTGTCATATGAGCGGCGATGGAGGCAAAATAGAGATTGGAGATTGTCCTGGCAGATGAAAGGGACACGTGCTCGCTGGACACAGATAACCGCACGTGTAAGCTCTGTTAGGAGTGAAAAGTCACCTCGTGTTCATGGACCAGAGAGAGAGGTATGTGCTGAAGCCCATGAGGATGGGTGGAAGTCAGAGGACTTTGAAGCTGGAAAGGGAGAGTGGGACAGACCATGAAGCCTCTTATATGATGTAGTTTGAAAATAGAGGTTTTTTTTGCAGTTAAGCCTGTTAAGCCTTACGGTAACATAGTACATTGAGACATTAGCCATTTAGGGGCAGGGGAAACTGAGGCACGGGGCATGACAAACAACCGCCCAAGGTCAGCAAGCAGGTACAGGATCTGAGATGGAACCATGATCACATACAGTTTCAAAAAACACCTGAGGACAAAGGATGGCACAAATGAGGAAACAAACAGTGAATGAAAGAAGGTGAGCTCGCTTGTGCCCAGGGAGGAGAAAGCAAAAGGCTGCCCAGGTGCCGGCTGTACTACGGGTATAACGAAGGGTGCCCCAAAACCCCTCTGTGAAATGCCCTTGTTCAGAAGGAGGGATGATTTGCTCTAACACACAGACGCGTGGCTTGAGCACTGTGACACTGAGTCAAGAAAATGCAGTTGTTTGTTCTCCTGAACAGTGGAGTGCGGTGTCCATCATAACACTAGCGTCGTCACCTGGCCCCAAAGAGGTTTGCATCTGGAAGCAATCCGGAGAAGGATTTCTTCACCAGGTATGAAAAAACTCCTTCATTACCATCTCTATTACCTCCTCACCGCAGCCTGTACTGACCACCTTCCAACTGCCCCGTGGATGAAAGTCAGATCGCCTTCTCGTTTCAGTACATGGCGCATGTACTATCACACTGGAGAAACAATCGCGAAACTATTCTAAGGGGGACAAGGAAAGTCCAGCACACCTGGCAAACAGACTATATATTTCATATATACACATGTAATATAATTTCACGTATACACACGTATATGTGATCTTTTCTCAGACCAAATTAAATTTCACGGAAAGTCCATCAAATGAAGTTACAGATTCCGTGTTATGCTTGAAAACGTCCATCAACACGGTCAGCTCCACCACAAAACATGAGGTTTGTTTTATGGACGGAGACTCTGCATGGCTCTAGTCAATTACTTATAATTTCTCCTTGCGGCACAGGAGGCCAGCAAATAGCGTTTAGAATAAAGGAAGCCCCTTAGCCTCTCCCTTCCACCACGTTACTTGTAAGGCATCCAAGTACGAGAGCCATCAGCGTGGCATCCTGCAGCTGGCCACGACTTCCAGATGTTTCCCAGCGGCAACGTCAAGCCCCATGAATGGGATGTGTTGGAAAGGTTCTCAAGTAGGGTATGCACAAGGGTGAGCAGAGAGAGGGGGTCTCTGGACTGCTCTGCACACAGCGGTGGGGGCTCCCAGGAGGCAGAGAGAGGTAGAGCCCATGGGCAGGTGGTCATGGTGCGGTCTCCACGCCCTGTGACCAGCTGCAGGCATCCAGAGCAAAACTGAGAGATCTGCATTTACTGGATGCTTGTGGAGACTGAATTCCAAAACATGGCTGAGGAACACTGGGGAGAAGAGTTGTCCGATGTCATGTCGCTAAAATAAAATAGAAATATGCACGCTCCTTGGGAAGGAATCTCCAGAGAAGTTAACAAGTCTCACCCTCTTGTCTTCAGCTGGGTTCTCGAGCGCTAATTTCAGGCATTACGCTACATATTCATATGCATTCTTAAATTAGAAGGCTCGGTGAAGCGAAATTCTACTCTGCAATAAAACTCCTGGCTATTGGATTAAAAACGCATTGATCAAACCTACTCAGTCTCGGGGACGGTGTCTAATTACCTAATGAAGACGGATAGGCAGGCAGGCAGGCTGATCAAGGAGACGACGGGGAGACAGCGGGTCTGGCTGTCATGTGGATCTTCTCCACTTGCAGGCTCGAAGGCAACACGTCACAGGGTCCCTCTCTCCAGGTTCATAAAGACAAAGAAAGTCCTGCTCCAACCACCCTTGGGTTTATCCGGGGGCATGGAAAGCCGGGCTGAATCCTGCCTGTGTGGTTTCATTGAATCCTCATATTTCTCTCCCTCCTTACTCCTCTTTGCTTAAAGGATATAATAAATAACAACAGCCTCCAGAGGCCATGGTGTGGAATAAGAATTTATAAATGGCACCAAAACTACAGCCTGAACACAGCAAGCCTGCAGAATTGTTAACCATTTATTGATTTTAATTATTTTTTTAAACTCCCTTTTTAATCCCATCTTAGTCCTCCAGGTATCTGTGTTTAGCTTGGAAATACAGCCACAAGGGAAGGGAGAAAGGCAAACAGCTACTGGGCAAAAGTTTGCTCTTAATAGTCCTGAAAGGTTCATATAAATGAGTATTTCCATGTGTGTTGGTGAGAATTTTTTTTTGCTCTAAGGGAGATTTGAAAATAAAATTTCATATAAATGTCTAAGGAATTCCAAATGTTTAGAAAAGCTTAAGCCATTCAGCCAGGAAAGATACAGATGTCTGCCAAAAGGCAAAACAAATCAAAACAAAAAACCCAAAAACCTACAAACTCTGGTCAGAATGTTAAGTCGCTTATTGTGATATTTGGGAAAAGCTGGACCAGTTCGGTGCATTAAGGAATTGTTGAGAATTTGTTATCATAATTTGTGATTTCACGAAGAACATATCCTTGGGTCTGTGTTCCTTCCCTCACCCCCAGTTCTGAACAAGGAGCACTGAAACTCTTTGGAATTTCAGGAGATAACACACTCCTGATAGGAACAGCTTTTGTTATTCATAATAAGGTCCTTCAATCACATCTGAGTTTATGCTAATGATGTGATTCTTAGCAGGGCCCAAGGATAGTTTCAGGATGGAGGCTGGCTCTCCAGCAAAGCGACCACCCTGGGGGTTGGGGGGCTGGAACTTACAGCCCCTCCCATGGACTTCCGGAGCCTGAGGGGGGGGGGGCGGGGAAGGCTGAAAACTGAGTTCACTCATAAAAAACCATGATTTTTTTAATTAATTAATTACTTTATATTTATTTCTGAGAGAGAGAGAGAAGACGGAGAGAGAGAGAGAGACAGCGTGAGCAGAGGAGGGTCAGAGAGAGAGAGAGGGAGACACAGAATCTGAAGCAGGCTCCAGGCTCTGAGCTAGCTGTCAGCACAGAGTCCGACGTGGGGCTCGAACCCACAAAAAACTGTGAGATCATGACCTGAGCCAAAGTCGGACACCCAAGAGACTGAGCCACCCAGGTGCCCCTAAAATTTTTTAAATGTTTACTTATTTTTGAAAGAGAGAGGGCAGAGCATGAGCAGGGGAGGGGCAAAGAGAAGGAGACACAGAATTCGAAGCAGGCTACAGGATCTGAGCTAGCTGTCAGCACAGAGCCCAACACGGTGCTTGAACCCACGAACCAGGAGATCATGACCTGAGCTGAAGTCAGAGGCTTAACTGACTGAGCCACTCAGGTGCCCCAGTAACCATGATTTGATTAATCATGGTGATGCAATGTAAACCCCATAAGTGTAGAACATGATGAGGTTCAGATAGCTTCTGAGTTGATAAACACACTGAGGTGCCAGGAGGGTAGTGGACCCACCATGCACCACCACCGCCATTACTTTTTCCCTTGCATCTCTTCCATTTGGGCGTCCCTGAATCACATCTTTTATAATACACTGGCAAATTTAAGTAAAGTGTTTTCCTGAGTTATATGAGCCACTTCCAGCAAATTATCGAACCTGAGGACGGGGTGGAGGGAAGCCCTGATTTAAAGCAGGTTGGTCAAAAGTACAAGTGACAATCTGGACTTGTGCTTGGCATCTGAAGGGGAGGTTAGGCTTGTGGGACTGAGTTCTTTTTTTTTTTTTAATAGTTTATTGTCAAGTTGTTTTCCATATAACACCCAGTGCTCATCACTACCAGTGCCCTCCTCCATGCCCATCACCCCCTTCCCCTCCCCCCACCCCCATCAACCCTCAGTTTGTTCCCAGCATTCAAGAGTCTCTCATGGTTTGCCTCCCTCCCTCTCCCCCACCATTTCCCCCCTTCTTCTCCCCCACGGTCCTCTGTTAAGTTCCTCCTAATCCTCCCATACGTGCAAACATATGGTATTTGTCCTTCTCTGCCTGACTTATTTCGCTCAGCATAACACCCTCAAGGTCCATCCATGTTGCTACACATGGCCAGATTTCATTGTTTCTCATTGCCATGTGGTATTCCATGGTATAGATAAACCACATCTTCTTGATCCATTCATTTGTTGATGGACACTTAGGCTCTTTCCATGTTTTGGCTATTGTGGAGAGTGCTGCTATGAACATTGGGGTACATGTGCTCCTATGCATCAGCACTCCTGTATCCCTTGGGTAAATTCCTAGCAGTGCTATTGCTGGGTCCTAGGGGAGTTCTATTTTTAGTTTTTTGAGGAACCTTCACACTCCTGTATCGCTTGGGTAAATTCCTAGCAGTGTTATTGCTGGGTCCTAGGGGAGTTCTATTTTTAGTTTTTTGAGGAACCTTCACACTGTTTTGAGGAACCTTCACGCTGCACCAGGGGGGACTGAGATCTTAATCTGTGTGGTCTGAGGAATTCTGGGAAGCTAGTGTCAGGATGGATTGAGTTTTAGGACACTGGGTTGGTGTCCAGGGAGTTGGAGAATTAGTTGGTATGGGGAAAACCCCATGGAATGCAGAAGTGTTATAAGTAGAAACAGATCTGATGACAAAGGAATAAAACACTCCCTCCTCTTTCCATCTGTCCCTCCAGGGTCCCCAAAGCCATCGGAACACTTGAATACAGCCATTAACTTCTTCCTATGACTTGATTTTAAGTTTTTGCAAAACAAAAGAAAACATGGTTTTTAATGTGTGTGACCCATATAGTTCTTCATCATGGGATCACCTGGGAAAAATCCGGTTCTCCTCGTTGATTACACTGGGATTGATAACCACCTGGGCTGCTCTAACGCTGTCTGGCCAGGCCCACATTTCCTTTCTCACTTGGGTATTTCTCAGTATGCTTCCTTGCAGAAAGGAGCCTCAAGTGCTAGAATGACTCATCTTGTCTCAAACACACACTCCCTTCATCTCTCCCCCACCTCCCCTGCACAGATTGGTAAGAGGAATTTAGCTTGTAAATCTACTTTGCTTGTTGTCTTTAAGCTGATTGGAGGATTAGAATCTCACAAATGGTGGCCAGGTGCCTAGCTTCTTTTTAGGAAATATGGGCTCATCATGAGACACAGACACAAGCCCAAGTGTGTTTGGGGGAATTATGTCATAGAATGGACAAAAACAAAATGCATACCATCAAAAACGATCATTTTAATTTTCATTTATGTCTATTATTTCCTACTTAAGAGTATTTATTTGTGTGACACATGTCTATAAGCCAAGAGGGATAAGGCTTGTACCCCCTGAAGACAGATGACAGATAGAAACAGGGGCAGCAGAGGGAAGGAAGAACAGGAAAGAAGGCCAGGAAGAAGAGAGCAGATGCGTGCCCTGAAGAAAGGAGGGGGGCAGTGGTGATCAGGCAGTCAGAAACCTTCAACCACCCAGGCTCCAAGTAAAGGACACGCTGTGTTCTAAGAATGCTCCAAACCAATCCGGAGCACTGCACCCAGCACCTGAAATTAAAATATGGCCAAACATTCACTTTCTAGGAAAATGAATTCAATTTAGTGTCAAACGAACTGGTAGAGTAGAGCACAGCCTATGGTTCTCAGCTCTGAGCCTAAGCTGGTCCTAAGTGTGAGCCCTTCATGCTCACACTCCCTCTGAGTTCACCTCTGGGTAACGGCCGGCTGTTCCCACAGTGGACCCTGGAGACCAAAGATGGAAACCACTAAAAGAAACTCTAGGTTCCTCATTTTGTATATTCCTATTGGAGGACAAAGAAAGCTATCTTCTGCTTAATAATGAGGATTCCTTTTTAATGACAGTGACAGCAAAGAACATTGCCATGAGGACATGGAATGTGTGACTTATTAGGTGGAGGGAGTTGGAGGAAGGGAGGGTGGCATGTGCCAAGAATCAAGCATCTCTACCTACTCAGTAATGTATCCCTTATTTTGAGCCCTCCAAAAGGTGAAGATTGTCTTTGATCTGAAATTCCTTCTATCTTACCCTTGGGATTTTTCGCTGTAATGTGTATGCACTTTAATATTTAGGTATAGAAAGGCGGGGGAAAGTATTAATATGTGAGCTGAATGACTGAAACAATAAACAAGTGGTCCATTGGGATTACAAATAAGCGTATGTGTTTTCTTCCTTTCTCTCTATCTCTTTCCTCTTTTTTTTTCTCTTTTCTTTTCAGGCATGGTGGTGTAAGGTCTAAAACTAAAGCCTACTATTTCGTGCTGCCTGGATACCTGGGGAACTGGAAGGGTCTCAAACGGCACTTGCCAGGGCCCCTCCCTGCTGTGTTATGGTGGATAAGGCCCCCTAGACAGAAGACCTCCCTTACCACAAGACAGGGTACTGCCCCTGCTCACCGGGCACTATCAGCTCATGCAATTATTCAAGTGAGCCCCTCACATCCTGGGGCACCTCAACCACTTGATACTAGAAAGCCAGCACCCTACAGCCCAGTTCTTCACTCTGAACCTTGTGTGGCCGGCCCTTCATGGGGTGTAGGGTCTCCCTACCCTGGGCTTTGAGACAAATAAACTGCCATCATGCTGACTGTCCAGTGCCGGGTGCCCTGTGTCCACACAACCCTGAAGTGGAGAACTTCCTCCCTCACCATGTAGGTGGACAGAAGGCAATTAAAATAGTCATCACCTCCTAGGTTATGTTAACCAAGTTCAAGTGAGCTGCCCCCTCAGCTTCCTTTCAGGCCCCCCCAGGGCTGCTTGCTACCCACACTGAGTGTCTGGGCTCCAGACCCAGAAGCAGTGAACTCTAGCCCACTGCACACCACACACTCGTGGGGAATATCGGGCACTTGGTTGGCATGCGGTGTTTCCATGCCAAAGGCCTGGCATCTGAAAAATGCTGTTGAGATGAAAGGCAGTGTTTTGCGGAGGAAGACCAAAGAGGAATTGCTAAGTTTTAACATTCCTGGCCCCAGAGCGCCCTCTCCTTCCAAGCCTCTCCCACATTGTCTCCCCCCCCCCACACACACACAAAATCCATTTATCTCAGGTTTCCCAACCTGCTCTTGAACAAAGAACATCATTACTCCCTTCACACTGCCTTCCAAATGCTGCTGGCTCTGTGTCCGCCCTGAGGACATCTTAGGATAACATGGATGGCATAAGTCTCTGAATACGGGTTGATGTTTCCAAGGAGACAACAGTCTTGTCCACGGTTCTGTGTTTTGTTGTGATGTTTCAGATAACATGACATGTCGGTTAGCCAGGGCACATTTCAAAGCCCAAGAATGTTTCTGTACTTTCCAGGTGTCCTATAAATAGAAGCCACTGGCAAACCTCCACTCGTAAATACTATTAATAAAGGCGATGAATAGAAATCTGATTTGGGGGGCACCCTGCTATTTGTGGCAACTTCTAGAAGGCTACGGTTCCCTAAATGACTATTACACATTTACAGTCTCTGTCAATATAATGACGTAATGCTTGGTTAAACAAGTCATTATTGTTTAGTGTAATTTTTGGCTAGAGTGGAAACTTTTATCAGGTCCCTTGAGGTAGCACTAGAAAAAAAACATTTTATCTTTAAAACAACTTCTCTCCATCCCTGTGAGAAAGAATGTGGGAAGATTCTAGCAATGGGATGATTGCAACCATTCTCTTTGGATGGGAGGGAGGAAGCATGGTGAAATTAAGAATATCCTTACTTCTCAAGAGTAATGAAGAGAATTTGACCTAGCCCAGAATGCCCACCAAATTCTAGCCTCCTTCTGGAAAGATCTTGTGCATCTCATCATCAAACCACCAGTTAGTCTGCTGAACAAATACATACAATCACAAACACATCAATACAATATTCACATGGAGTTTTGGGAAGCTCTGGACATTTGAACAGTAGATTCGAACACTTAATCTCAAGCACCCAACAGACTACAGAATAAAGAAAAGAGACTTAAATTATGGCCCCTTATGTAATTCTCAGAAAACTTCTTAAAAACCCCATTTTACAGGGGCACCTGGGTGGCTCAGTTGGTTAAGCATCCAACTTCAGTTCAGGTCATGATCTCATATTTCATGGTTTTGAGTCCCACGTCGGACTCTGTGCTGACAGTTTGGAGCCTGGAACCTGCTTCAGATCCTGTGTCTCCCTCTTTCTCTGCCCCTTCCCCACTCATGCTCTGTCTCTCTCCATCTCTCAAAGAACAAATAAACATTTAAAACATTTTGGGGGTGCCCGGGTGGTTCAGTCAGTTAAGCGTCCAACTTCTGCTAAGGTCATAATTTCGCAGTTTGTGAGTCCGAGCCCACGTCAGGCTCTGTGCTGACAGCTCAGAGCCTGGAACCTGCTTCAGATTCTGTGTGTGTGTCTCTCTCTCTGCCCCTTCCATGCTCATGCTCTGTCTCTCAATAATAAACATTAAAAAATTTAAGAACAAAAACAAAACACAAAACAAAAAAAATACCCATTTTACAGATTAGGAGCCTTGGGTGCAGGCTGAAGGTAAATGCATCATTGAGTTCTGCCCAGATAGAAAGTGGCAGAATCACAGTGGATTCCCAAGTTGCTGGCTCAAAACACTAGGATCTATTCCTAGACCTATATGTTTCAATTACAAATAGTAGATGAAGCTCTTATCGGGCTTTCATATTCAGAAAAGATTAGATTCTTATTTCATATAAACCAAAAGGTGAGCTGAGAATCCAACCACACCGCATGGGGCTCTTTGGTTTGGAGAGAGCCACGAGACATCAAATCTCACGGAAACCTCCTCTGTCAGAACGCTGTCTGCTTAGCAAACCCAGTTGGTTGAAAACATCAATTTCTTATGACCATCATTGAGTCTTTGGCTGACTTGACTTTAGGAAGTTCTTACTTAAAGTGAACTGACATCTACCACCCCACAGCTTTTACCCATTAGTTCTGGTTCTATGACTTAGAGGCACCGAGATAAATTCTTTGCCTTCTTCCACATTGTTGTATCTTTTTTGTTTATGAACCCCTGAATTGCCCTCCTGGGACTTTCCTTCTCTAGACCAGTGTGGCCAAGTTCCTCTTCTTGTTTCTCAGATAATATGGAATCTGATTCTTCTGACTACCCTGACCTCTTTCCCCTTTTTTATGATTGCCTCTAACTCAAAAGTATAGAATTCAGCTTAAATACTGAAAGACAGTATATGACCTGTATTCTGAGATTTGCTTCATAATCATCTGGGGCTGGGGTGGGCATGGGGGAAGTGGATAAGGGAACAGAAACAAGATTTGGAAAAATATTGGCACATTTTTTAACTGACTGCTAAATACATAGAGTTTCATAGAATTTTCTTTACCCTTGTCTTTATCTGAAATGTTCCACAATAAAAATTTATTTTCAAGTGTAGCTTCCAAAAACACGTATACTTGAGACATGATAGGATTAGTTACAAAAGGCAAAAGCATCACATTCTGTACCATCACACTGCACACTTACCTAATGAAAAATGATTACTTATTTTAGAGCCACTGAAATCTGTTGCCTGTGTTTTCTGAAACATCTCTGCTATTTCCCATTCTTGATGAACATAGTTGGCTTTTGCTGGTTTTTATTGCTGGTGGATTTCACTTCGATTGCAGACCTTATTGTTTTGCCCTTAGAAATACTATATTGGTAGATTTCTTCTGTAAAGAACCAATAGACACTAAAACTGTCAATCAACTTATTCACTTGGGACTACCGAAAATATTTTTAGCATAACCTTTACGTCTTAACCTGAATCATTGACAAAAAAATACTGAGACAGGTTGAGATTCAAAACCTAAGAATGAACTTGCGAAACATTTCCTGTGAGTGGAGGATGCTGAGGGTTGGCCATTCAGCCTGGAAAGAGGACCCTCAACCAACAGTGATAGGACCACCCACTCATTCATTGAGAAACACCCAGAAAATGGGGCTGTGGAGGCTGCTCTCAGGGGAGGAAACATAAAGCTTATATTTGCATGCTTTTTTGAAATCAAGTTTGGAATTTGCTGGTAATGTGATGACACTGGATGTAAGTGATTTGCTGGATGTAAAAATAAAAGCTGAATGATAATGGCATTAAAAATGCCACCTTAATAAATATTATTGTCCTGGAGCAGTACCAGTTGATGTAGAGGTAAGACATATTGGATTTAGAAGTAAGAGAAAGAGATAATTGGATGTTAATAAAAAATTTATTTTCCTTCCGCTGTGACAAATTTCATTTACATCACACTTTATAAATACTCACCTTCAACACTTTAACAGATTGCTGCAATTTATCATGAATTTTTAAAATGCTACCTTGCATAGAGATAATTAATCAGCACCAACTGTTTGATTTGTAATTGCTTAATAATTTGGGGATAAATTATATTTATCTCTGTTTTAAACATACTAATTTATTTTTGAAAGAGGTATATTTCAATTTGTTTTAGAAATGATGACAATTTCACGAAAAATATGGCTATAAGGAATACAACATTTGCATCATACCGTTATCTTCCAAGACTAAGTAAAAACACATCACCCCCCCCCCCACCTCAGTTGTAAGATCAGGTCTTTAGACTAAAGAAACTACCAGAAGTGCATCCCTTGGAATCATCACAGAAAGCCATATGGGGAGAAGACTGTAGTGACGGAGTAACTGTTGGTTGGAAAGCCGAGAGCCTCATGCCTCTAATTTGTTACTGCGCTGAGTCACCCAAAGTCCCCACGTGCAACAAATGACTTAGACTAGGATCCCCACCCTCGCCCAGAGACAGCATGGAGGCAGATGAAAGACAGGGGGTTAGCCAAAGAGATAACCTATATACGAGAGTTTAATACTATCTGCTGTAGGCATGGAAGCAATAAAAATAGATATGAATCTTGCAATAACCTCCTGTGTCGGAGCTGTGACTCTTACCCGACTCAGTAACAAGACACTTGAGATGACTGTGGAATCCATAAACGGACACACACATAGCATTTGCATTCTGGCTTTGCTTCTATTAGTTACGCAGCCCTCAGCAAATCGCCTACCTAACTTACTTTGCTCTTCTGGCAATATGGAAAAAAATAATAAATGCTCTAAGTACCAAACAATGGTGATATAGAGTTCTAAAGAGATAACACCCATGAAAATACTCTTGCTGATGCTAAAACAGAATAGAAGCATTTGCATTATGATTATTTGTGTAATGGTAGCAAAAAAAAAAGCATAAAATATTGAATGTGAGATTTTGTACAACAAAGGGTGATCTTAAGGTTTCTGTAAACATATATAGGATTTTTCTGTAAACGTGTATAGGATTTTTCTGGTACACCACTGACTTCTGCTTATACAGCACTAAATTATAAGGGCTTAAAAAATAAGTATTAGTTATAGGGGTCTTTTCTGACCCAGGAAACCAGTGTTATTAAGCCCCATCGGACAATGAGCCCCCTTTAATGACTGCACAGAGAAGAGTCCACGCAGTGGGCCTGGGACTTAGAAGGGTGTGCTTGCAAAGCCAGCCTTTAGTTGGTATTCGGTAGCTTGGGCTTCAGGAGGGTTTCTACCATTCTCTGTTATGAACGGCTCACTGCATGTAAGCTACTTATGTAACAAGGTGGTTTATGCTGAAACTTGCTTGTTTCAAGGAGTCTGGAATTTTAGAAGGTTCCAGGCAAAGGGTGTCTAGATGACCCACCCTCACTAAAAACCGAAGGAACTGAGTCCAGTGACCTTCCCTGGCAGAGAGCACTGCACATGTGTTGTCACGATTTGTTGCTGGAGGGATGAAGCTCATCCTCTGGGACTCCCCTGTGATGAGACTCCTGGAAATGCACACCTGGGTTCCTCTGGATGTTCCCTCAGGTGCCTTTTCCTTCTGTGGATGTAGCTTCATAGGCTTTACCATAAGAAGACACAGTCACGAGCATGACCATTTGCGGAGTCTTATGAATTCTTCTGGAGAAGTATGGAACCCAGGTGGTCTTGAAGACCACCCCCCACCAACTCCAACACAGTAACTTTACAAATGTGCATAGAAGGGAAAATCTTCATAAATCAATGGGCAGAAACCTGAGTAAGATTTTACAAATGAACCTGAAGCAATACTATGTCTCTAGCCTTTGGCCAGAACAGAGTGTGAGAGGCAGTAATGATAAGGTGGGAAGTCACAGCTGGTCAGATGCACAGCATTCCCTTCAGGAACACCTTCTCAGTGTGGCCCAAGGGCTGCTTGGCATGGGTCTCAGTGCATACCTGGAGAAAACTAGCCTGGACCCAGTCTAATCTGATAGAAAGGAGATTTCTTTAAGCCAAGGTTAGGCAACGGTTGTTTTATCTGGAACTTTTGGCTAGAAAGAAGATACTAGGAAAGGGGAAGTTGTCTTTAAATCAATCAATCAATCAATCAATAGCATGGGTGTCTGTGTTTCTGTCATTTAAATAACTCCTTCACCAACCCTACCCAGTTCTTTGTTGATACTATTTGCTAACAGGAACCAAGAGCTTCCAGGCAATATAAAACCACTTTGTAAGTCATATATAACCCTCACAGTAACCTGCAAGATGGGTACCAGGATCATCCCCATATTATATATGAGAAAATGAAATATACTAATATTACTGAAATAAGATGGATTCTTAAATTTTAATTTCTAATGTGTAATGATTTGGGTAGACCAGTAACACCAACAAAATTCAAAAGAAACAGACAATTTTTGTTACTTCGTTAATGGTACATTTACTTCTTCAAGACTAAAATTTCTATCTTCTCTCTAGCATGGAATGCTTCCCTACTGGAATTAAAATATTCTTTACCTCATTCAAATATCTCATTTTATATCCGTGGACTGAACAGATCCTGTTCAAAAAAGATTTCCTCTACCATTCTCAGTATATGTTTACACAAATGACTCCAACCAGGGATGAAATGCCCCCCGTCAAGGGATGTTTGGCAATGTACACAGAAAATTTTTTGTTTTCACACTGCCGGTGGGGGGGAAGGGGGGTGTCGCTGGCATCTGGTGGGTGGAGGCCAAGGATGCCGTGCAATATCTTAAAATGAATGTACAGACCAATCCCACAGTGGAGAATTATCTAGCCCCAAATGTCTACTATACCAAACTTGAAAAATTCTACTTTATATGAAAAGCAAATCCCATATCCATCTTATTTTATGAATTGTATCAATTTACTGATTGACAGAGTTATGGAGGGAAACTGAGAACTATCTGGGTTCTCACAGACTTCCAGATCACTGAACAGGCAAGGTAAATAGAACCATGAAGCCTGGCTGAAAGAGACCAAGAAATACTGCTGTACCTGACAGGACAGAGACAGCTGTTTGACATTTGCCAGATCATGACATGTCCCGGGAATACAGGGGACTGTCAAGGAAAGGGAGAGCTGGGTGGCTCATATCTCATTTCCTTCCCATGGCAACACAAGTGGCAGAGCATCACTGGAATTCAGTCAAACAAGGTTCACTCTCTGGAGTAGACCGATTAATGTCGAACACACTTTAAAAAAAAATTATGACTACAAATAAAATAATGAAGATCCAACAAGCAAAGAAAAGGAAAAATGAAACATGAGCAAGAAAATTTAAGTAAAGAGGAAGTATCAATTGGAAAAATTAGCAGTCAGAACAGACGGAAGCAGTGGGACTGGGTGCTGTCAGTGGGCCTCGAATCTGTCTCTGAGGTTTTCAGGAATGCAGGGGAAGAGGACCCAGGACCTTCTGAAGGCAAAAGCTGGATAAGCAGTAACTGCATTGTTCCCAAAACTTTCAATCAAATACACACGCACAAACTGACACACTCATCCTCCTTGTGAAATGGATACTAAGGACATACCACTTATCTATACTGAAATCCACTGAATTAATTTAATTTCAGAACTAGAATGTAAGAAAAGGAACAGTGAAATCTTAAGTGCCATAGGTACACTGAGGCACTTCCCACTTTCTGGAAGTCAGATCTGACCAGTTGGAGAAAGGGATTTCCAACTGAGCCAACTGCCATGTCAACAGAATGACCTTTCTAAAATACACCATCGGGGCGCCTGGGTGGCTCAGTCGATTGGGCATCCAACTCTTGATTTTGGCTCAGAGCATGATTTCATGGTCGTGGGATCAAGCCCCGAGCCAGGCTCTCTGCTGAATGTGGAACCTTCTTGAAATTCTCTCTCTCCCTCTGCCCCTCTCCCCCACTTAGGCTCTTTCTCTCTCTAAACTAAAATAAAATTAAAATTAAAAAATAAAATACACACTCCATCATGTCACATGTGTGCCTTCCCACTCGAAAGCATAAAACCTGAATTCCCAGTGGGAGGCAGGACAGCGGTGTCTGTGTCCTAACCTGTGGATCCAGTGACCCCCATTATGTCACCTGGCACAGGGGGAATTTGGGTTGGAATTAAGATCGCTAGTCAGTTGACCTTGAGATGGGGAGATTATCCTGGATAATCCAGAGAGTCCAATGTCATCCCAAGGGTCCTTATAAATGAAAGGGGAAGGCAGGAGAGCCTGAGAAAGAAAAGGAGACGTAATGAGGAGGTCAGATGGATGAGTGAGGCAACTGCTGTCTTTGAAGATGGAAGGGGGCAGGAGCCATGAAGGGCAGGTGGCCTCGTGGGGCTGAAAATGGCAAGAAAACAGATTTACCCCTAGAACCTCCAAAAGGAACACAGCCTTGCCAACACCTTCATTTTAATCCACTGAGACCCATTTTGAACTTCTGACATCCAGAAGGATAAGGTACCAAATTTACATTGTTGTTTTTTTATTGTTTGTTTATTTTTGAGAGAGAGAGAGAGAGAGAGAATGAATGTGAGTGAGGCAGGGGCAGAGAGAGACACACACACAGAATCCGAAGCAGGCTCCAGGCTCCGAGCTGTCAGCACAGAGCCAGTTGCAGGGCTCAAACTCACAAACTGCGAGATCATGACCTGAGCAAAGTTGGGCGCCTCACCGATGGAGCCACCCAGGTGCCCCAAATGTACATTGGTTTTAAGCTAGTAAGTACACAGTAATTTGTTACAGCAGCAACAGAAAACTAATGTGTTCCCCTTTCGGTTTTCTACTGCATTACAGTAAGTTGTTATGAACTTAGAGGCCTACAGAATACCTATGTATTAGCTCACAGTTCTTTTGGGTCTGGAGTCCTGGTGTTCATCAGCTGGGTCCCCTCTTTAGGAGCTCACCAGCCTAAAGTCAAGGTGTTGGCTAAGATGAGGATCTCTTTTGAGGCTCAGAATCCTCTTCAAAACTCACTGGCTGTGGCAAAATTCAGTTCCTGGTGGTTTGGGAACTGAGGCCCTCTGCTTCTAGGAGCTGCTCCTCAATCTCCACCACGTGGCCATCTCCACAAGTTGGAAATGTGCTTCTCCAAAGTCAATAGCAGAGCATCTTTTTCTGCTGGGAGTCTCTTCTAAGCATCCATATGATTAGGTCAAGTACCCTAGAATGATCTTGGGCTTTGATTAACTTGTACTCATCTCATAGGTGTCCTTATGCAAAATCCTTTACTGCTGCCACCTAAGGTAACCTCATGGTGACAGTGAATCCTGACATCACCAGTTCTTCCCACACTCAACAGGAGAGGATTAGATCAGGCGTGTCCGCCAGGAGGCAGAGCCCTGGGGACCATGCTGGAATTCTGTCTCCCACACTCCTCGGTTAGGAAACCTAAGTAATTTGTCAGCGTTCCCCTGCCAACTCATCTTTAACCAAATTCCCCAACACTGGCCAGTTAGTGAGCTGCAGGCACTGCCCTGAGTGTGCCCGTTGTCACATAGAACACACGTTACCTCAGGCAGGCCCCGCTCTCTCCAGTGACGGCCCCTATGTCGTTCCCTTACCTCCTTCTTACTTGTTTCAAAGAATGCTCAAACTTCACTTCATCTTTATGGTCACAGTACCAAACGCAGAACATGGAGTGCATGGAATTAATCACTAGGCACCTCAATGCACATGATCCATGGTTTTACTAAAAATATGTGTATAATCAGTTTGCCTGTATCAAATATGTTTTCCTGATTGAATGCGCCAATTCCAAATGGAAGCACATTGTAATGAATACCCAGCAATGCAATAATTTTCAGAGGACCATAAAACAGTAGCTCATATAGAATTCTGAAAGAAACTAATAGTGACATGAGGAAAGCAAAAGACCTTCATTTTCATAATGTAAACTCAAACCTAGGTTTGCTTGCCTGAAAAGTATCAAGGTAGACACATCCTGAATGAATTATGTCAAGAAATCGGCCATGTGGGAGTTAACAATGAGCCAGCGAATAAGAAAAGACGAGAATATAATTACTTCCATTCCGTTTTTATGACAGATTGGGCTGATTCAAATCCAACGCAATTTATCAATTATTTTGAACAATCACCAGCGATGGGATTTTTTTTTTTTCTTCTTTATTTTCTAACTCAAGGACTCTTTCATAGGGTAAAATTCTGAGGGACCTGCAAATGGAAATCATGAGCTCGTGTGTGCCTAGAGTGTTTTTGCGTAAAATGAGGAAAAGCTTTCGCATTTGTTCTCGCAGTTTTCAGCTGGAAGAAGTCTACCAGGAGAAGACGGATATGCTTTAATAAATAGTTCTTCTTGTGCCGACGGGCCGCACATTGCTTCAATTACAGTTCTACCCTGGGCCTGCGGGAGGGAGGGAGCCCTCTTCACAGCCAGACTCCAGCCCTGGGAAAAGTGATGGTAGCACTGCAGGTGGGCACCCATCGGCTGGCCAGATAAACCCTGCCAGTCTGGGCCAGTGGGCCCAGCAGGATGGCCCGCAAAGCCTTCTGTTCTAATAATAACACCAAAGTGGAGGAAATGAGAGAGGCGCATCTGCAGTATGTGCTAAATTCCTCACGCTTCCAACATGGTTCCAGTGTCCTCTCTCCGACTGGAATCATGTGCACATCACTGTAGGGGCTGTTGCCTTCCATGCATGGTCTAGGATACCTTCCACTCCAGCAGGGATATTGGACATTTCTTGTTAGAAAGTGGTCCCGCCCACGAAGTGCTTGCATTTCATTTCAGGAAACTGACCTAACTACGTGGTGTGGTGTTTCATTCTGCAAACCCACTCGCAGGGGACTCTGAGCATCAGCCTCTGCTCTGGGAACCAGCCAAGCCTGTGTCTCCGTGAGTCAGCCTGAATGGCCAGAAAATGCCCAGAGCTCTTCCTCCCCAAAGAATCCCAGGATTAACAAGGAACTCTTGACTTAGTCTCCCAACATACTAACATCCAAATTAAACACATTGCTTAATTCCAACTGTAGTTGCCCTGGTTAAAGCTGTGAGTCATGTGGCCCCAAAGCAGCCAGGCTTAGTTCTTCTCTAAGTGAAACTTTAACATCAGCTCAAAAGTTCCCATAACAGCTGTTTCCGGATGCCTGATCCATCTCTCTGCCAAACAGCGGTTCAGGAGGGCAGATGTAGGGAAAGAGCACACTCCCAGCAGGGTCCCAGAGCAACCTTCTCCCCTGGGGAGATGGCATGCTACAATGAGTCTTGACCCCAGCACTCTGCTGGGAGCTGCTTCATGGGGAATTGAAGAAATACTATAAAAAAATAGATGTTACCAAGAAAATTGAGCCAAGAACTGATGTCCCTCCTCTATAGAGCTGCACCAAAAATACTGATCACTTTGTATAATGCTTCCGGGAATACTAAGGGTATGTTCCACCACTCTGACCAAATACAAAAGATAAATTAAGGTGCTAAAATTCCATCTGTAATGTTATAATAAGAAGAATTTGCAAGAAGATTTCGTACGAGGCTGTGTATGAAGACACACCTGTGACTTACAGGCAGGTGGGTCACCATCACCTGAGCATGCCAACAAAGTCAAATTTCCAAATCGTTACAATGCTTGAAGTGCTGATTTAACAAATACACGTTCTATACAATACTGCGTTTTCCTAGATTGATAGCTATATTTCCCATAGAATCTGGTGATCACCCTGGCCTTTCATCCCTCAGTCTAATATATTAATAATCTCAGCAATCCTTCTCTGCTGCCTGATGCTGAATTCTTGCCAACTGCCTTGGGCAACACAGCAGATGTCTGTGATCCTCTCCTCAGCTCAACATGCTCACTGCCTGAAAAGTACCCCTTCAAGGAGTGGCCCCAAAATATGACAGAGCCTTATTGTGCTCTGTCTCCTGGTCATAGCCAGCTGAGCCAGGGATGGACAGCTAACCCATTCCAATCCGAATAAGTATTCCTTGAGTCCTGTTTTCAAATAATCTTCTATTTGTTTTTTATAAAGGATTCTCCATTCTCAATTTTTTAAAAAATTGTTAAAGTAAGCTCTGTGCCCAACATGGGGCTTGTCATGATTCCAGGGCCAAGAGTCGAATGTTCTACCCACTGAGCCACCCAGGATCCCACATATAATCACTTATTTATCATTTATTTTATAATCACTTATTTTATTTTATATCACATATTTTATCCCTTCCTCTCTTTTACACACACACACACACACACACACCTGAAAAACAGTACATTGCCCTCTGCAATATCTGAAGTCAGTATGGAAAGAAACAATACGTGATGAGACACAGAAGTGCCCTAACGTCTGTCTCCGGTCAGGGCCCTCCTTCCTCCTGGCACCAGTTGACTTTGGACACTTGGCCCTCTGAACACAGTCAGCTGCACTCCAAACAATCACAGCCAGGTTCAGCCTTTTGCTTTTGCTCTTCATGAACCACAGGCAGTGAGGCCACGCACGCCCTGGCCCAGCCAGCAGGTGCAGAAGACCAGGAACTTAGGGACAGATTGATCCATTTTCCTGTTCCCTCACTCACCTCCACTGCACACAAAGATAAGCAAATATGCACAGATGCGCGCATACACACACATGCACACATGTATGCAACAAATAAGGACATTAATTGTTGTATTAATGTAGACATCAGCATGATATAGAAAATATCTTCTGCAGCAAGAGCTGTTAGGGTCAATCAAATATTTGTTAAGTGGCATCAACGTCAGAAAAAAGTATCAAGCACTATTCCTAGGTTTCACACAATACTCGAAATATTATTCGATTCAAAAAGACTAGACTCTTAGTTCTTTCTTACATATGTACTTCTTAGAGCCAAGTATTTTTGTACACTGTAAATATTTGTTTAATGTTTATTATTTATTTTTGAGAGAGAGAGGAGAGAGAGACAGACAGAGCACAAGCAGGGGAGGGGAGAGAGAGACACACAGAATCCAAAGCAGGCTCCAGGTTCTGAGCTGTCAGCACAGAGCCTGACGCAGGCTTCAAACCCACGAACCATGAGATCATGACCTCAATCAAAGTCAGACATAACCAACTGAGCCACCCAGGCGCCCCTGAACACAGTAACTATTTTTCATGACTATAACTAGAAGTTTTCTCTAAAGATAATTTAAATAATGATTTACATGTCAAAGATTTTATCATGCCACCCATTGTAAAGATATATAATCTATTTACATTAAAAAATTCTACACTTTTAAAGGAAATTATATCCGTTTTCTTACATCGGGTTAGTTTCCTACGGGACTTAGCAAAAGACAAAGAGCAAACCAACCTGGCCCATCACCTATTATTATAAATGAAGGTTTATTGGAGCACAGCCACCTCTATTCATCTACAGATTGTCTGAGGCTGGTTTTGTCCCACAAGTGGCAGTATGATTTTTGGCAGCAGAGATCACTGCAAAGCTTCAAAATTTACTATCTGGTCCTTTGCAGATAAAAATTTGCTAACTCTTCCTCTAGTCAAACACAGCAAAGCTGCAAATCAAAAAAAAAAAAACAAGATTTAAAAATCTTTTCCCTCAAACTCTAACTTAAAAAAAATTAAAATGCCATTGTATTCAACCTCACTCAATGAAAAGATACAGACTCTGAAAATCTCTGTCTCTCTTTGAAACCACTGATGGGTAAAGAGCGTAAGAAGCAATATAAGACAAATTTAAAAGAAATACATGACACATATATGGTGTTCTAAAATAGAATTAAAGGGGCACTGGGATGGCTCCGTCAGTTGAGTGTTCAACTCTTGATTTTGGCTCAGGTCATGATCTCACAGTTGTGAGACTGAGCTCCATGCTGGGCATTGAGCCTGCTTGAGATTGTCTTTCTCCTTTTCTCTCTGCCTCTCTCCCACACTAAATAATAAATAAATAAATAAATAAATAAATAAATAAATAAATAAATAAATAATAAAATAGAATAGAAGATACTTCCAAAGCCTAGGAAAACCATAAAATAAATTTCTAAGATACTTTATTAAACAATGGTCCTATGGGAAATAGTGTGTAATATCATCGCATAGGATATTTTGAGGAAGGCTTAATAAAGGACTATGAACAAAGATGGGGGAGGGGGGAGGGAAACACAAGGGCCCCCAGCGCTTCCCAGGGAGTCTAGGTGGACAATGGGAGAAGACTGGGACCATAAAGAAAGAGCCAGATCATAGGGATCTCTGTAATCTGAGTCTCTGGGGAGCTGACCTTTGACCACGGGCCATGACCAGTCCAAGGTTACCTTATATGAGTGCAAGTGAAGGGAATCATTACCCTGGCCCCTCTCTCTTCTCTCCTGCCTTTCTATGTGCCTTCTCCATTGGCCCACCCAACAGGACTCTGGAAGGCACAGGAACGTGTAGCTGGGCCACAGGAGAAGGGGTCGTTATACTAGAGGGCACACAAGAGAAGATACCCAGCGCAGACACATGTTCTTTCAGGGTTAATGATACAGAAGAAGATAAACATGGAGCCATTTTCAATGGCGTTTATATTTCTAGCAAGTACAGTCTCATGAATGAAATTCATTTCCTAAAACTCAAGGTTAAAACTGAGGGGGATTCTTTTTTCTAACATTAAACTAAAAAAAAGAAAACACAATTTTATCAAAAACTGGTCGCATGATGAGGTGGCTAGAATTAAAAGCTGTCTTGGTAAGAAAACAGTTAACTTGGCAGCGGCTAAATGCACAGCTCCATCTAATTCTTATCATGTGATATTTGAAAAGAGTAGACATGACAAACAAAACAAGTGAAAGGCAGTAAAACAGTTCATCATGTTCTCCACACAATGGCTTTATTCTCTCAAAAATATTTTCAAATTCAATGCCTTTTTGCTAGAAAAAGAATCTTAGCTGCAGTAATATTGTATTCCATTGTTTAAGCTGACTGGAAGCCAGTACTGTGGTACACACAGAACATCTTCAATATGACCCTACCAGGATTTCTTGAAATGCTTTGCTTGTATACACTTAACTGGTTAAGCCTCTGCATTTACTCCTATCAACACATATTTTCTCATTTATATATCATATACATATGTAGCTATACATATAGATATGTATTTTTTATAAATTCATTAATGTTTATTTATTTTTGAAAGACCAAGGGAGACAGAGCCCTAGTGGGGGAGGGGCAGAGAGAGAGGGAGACACAGAACCTGAAGCAGGGTCCAGGCTCTGAGCTGGCAGTCAGCACAGAGCCCGACGCGGGGCTCGAACCCATGAACTGCGAGATTGTGACCTGAGCTGAAGTTGGACCCCCAACCAACTGAGCCGCCAAGGTGCCCCTAGATATGTATATCTCAATTACAGGTTTTAAAATAATGGCAGAAAAATAAGATGAAGGATACTGTAGAATAAAGGTTTAATATTCTAATTGAACAAAAGGGTTTTTTTAGTCCTAGCTTAATAATTTATGATATAGTGATAGTGATTTATGATACAGTGATATGATACAGCGATACAGTGATCAAAGAGTCTATTTGTACATTTGGTTTATTTTGATTTTTAGTTTAAAAGTGTTATGACTAAAGTAGGCATCATACACAGATACATAAATCTAACTGCATCGCTGACCATTCTACTCGATTTTGATCTGCTCTTTTCTTTTCAAACCTATCTTCCAATTATGATGGGGTTTTGTTGTTGCTGCTGTTGAAATGTGCCTCGTGCATTTCCATCCTCACTGGTGTCAAAATCTCGTGCTTGACAACTTCTAGGGGTTTTAAAACGAACACAAAACATGCTCAAATCCTCCAGCTAGAAATTTTATGACCAAGTTAAAAGTGTAAAAATATTAATTAACAATTTTCTAAATTTTCAAATCTAAAGTTTAGATAAGCCATTATTACAGTGACATCTGTATCATTTTAAACAGCAAGTTCATGTAAGGCTGGAAATATTTGGAAGTGTCTGATTAAAACATTACTTTCCCATTGCAGGAGTTTTTTTGAAACACATATTCTATCTTACTCATTCCTGAAATGAAATGGTTACTTTTATCCAAACACACCCACTATTTATCATAGCTTAAAAAATTACAGAAAGTTCAGCAAATGTGGATGATTTCTCAAAAAAAAAGATGATACACAAACATACTCATACATATGTGTGTTATATGCATACACACACACACACACACACACACACACACACAGAGCCATATATTAAGCTTGATGAGTCCTTAACGTTAAGTTAAGATGACGATTTTTAGAATACATTGCCACTGGATACTCGGAGAACCTCCCTGTGGAACATAAAGTAACAGTCCTTCCCCATTTTGTTATAAAACACTATGAAGATCCTACCACACTAACTAACACAACGCAGAACTCCAATGCTCTGGCGCTTATAAACCAATACCTTCCCCCACTTGTCCCTGACTCCCTCAAGATATCCCAGAAACTGACTCCGAAGTGGCAGGACTTGACATATCGAAAAAGTGAGGGCACCAGCATCAACTGCATCTTAATATCAGTAAATTTTACACTAACTCTTACATAAAAATAATAGAAAAGGAAATTTTGGTATTTCTTCTAACCCATTTTTGAAATCGCTGCAGATTCCCTGCATCAGGCTCCCCTCCAGGTGTGTGTTAAAAATGAAGATTCTTCATGAAGGAGGTCAGAATTTATGGGAGGTGGAGTCACAGATCACAGGGCTTAACCAAGGTCAGGGGAGCGGCCGACCACGACGTCAGATGGCCCCCGCGGTACCTACCCTCCTTATGTAAGGTGACTTGCCTGTCCCCTGTCCAGAACTGGAGTCTAGTTCATCAGCCCGAACTCTTAAAGGCCTGTGACCATTCTGACCGATGGAATATGACAGAAGTGACCTGTGTCTGCTAATTCCATGCTCAGCCCCAACTGAACCATCAGCTTAGCCTCCTAACCCTTGAAGCCAGCCGCTATGTAAGAAGTACAGCCATCTCAAGGAGCAAGAGAGGCCCTGCAGAATAAAATGATGAGTGCAGAGACCAGGAGTTATACGGGAAAGGAAGAGAGAAAGAGAGAGGTTTGTAAAGATTTGTAAAGCTCGCAACTATAGCAATTAAACAATAGCGACATTCATGCAGTGCTTAATGATACACCAGGCTGCATTCACCAAGTGTTATCTTCATGAACTCATTCGCTCACCAGGAAAACCTGAAGGGACGCATTGTGATTACGCCCAAGAGGAAACAGAGACACAGAGAGTTGAAGGAACTCGCCCAAGGCCACACACATAGGAGGGGAGGCAGTGGGAACTGGAGAGTATTTTCCAAATACTCGTCTTCACTGCCTCTAGTTATTAATACAGAAGTTGTAGACAGAATGCCAAATAATGAAATTTTGCCAAATGTACAGCCAGATGAACTATTCTAGAATTCCTGGTAAGTTTAAACAGTCAGATTTCCTGGTGCTTTATGAAACAAAAACTAGCACAAGAAATAATATCTCTCTGAAATCCCTAAATAAAACTACGGGGTTTCAGCCGTTTGCATCCTAAGGGTAATCCCGAAAGCTAACGTTGCTGTGGGTGTGGACCAGTGGCTGGCAGTTGGGGGCCATTCTGCCCTCACCCTCCTGAGAACATATGGAAATGTGGGAGGACATCTTTGTTGTCATCACTGGGGACTGGGGACACTGAATTCTAGCGGGTAGAAGTCAAGGATTCTGCCAAAAATCCTACGATGTGCAGGCAGCACCCTTCAAAAAAAAAAAAAAATCATATGGCCCAAAATAGGAACCGTGTGAGATATGCAGGTTAGGAAATGGTGAGAGCTATGCTCCGTCTCCTCTATGCTCCGTCTCCTCACTGGTCCCTGTCAACGACAACCCTCTGTCCTGGCCCCGAGCTCCTCCAGTGCTGGTTTATGTCCCACACCAGCAATTAATCACAGGGTGCCTGGGACAGCACTCCACTATCACTATGAATTTTTCAGGAGCATAAATCTTATCTTGTCAACCAGAACATAAGCTTCCAGTGAGTTCTGAGGTCCCTTTCTTTCCAGGCAGAACACAGTGCAAATGGTACCTGATATCTATTTATCAATATGATTTACCTTATAGTTTCCATTTCTTGAAAAATTTGATATGAAAGACTCAAAGCAATCCAGGTAATTGCTTCCTTCTGAGACCACGTCTTCCTTAAATGTCTCTTACCTCGTAAGGGTGTACGATGCCTTACTTTTCACTGCCCCTCCACGGGCCTATGAAAAAGAAACTTTCTCTAATTTTAAATTGCAAGGGAAAGTTATCACAAGAGAAACACAAAATCCAATTTGTGAACACTCAGAGCTGACACTCCAGCTGCTTTTTACTCACTGCATGGGCGGTCGATAATCATGGTTTTTAAAATTTTTTTTTGCAATAATAATAGCAAATCTAATGCATGCCATTAAATTCGACACTGTTCTCGACATTAGTTGGTCACAGTATGCGTTAATATAATTTTTCTCTCATGTCTTCCTCTCTTGTACTATTTGCTCATCTAATGCTTTTTGCTTTCCTTTCTCCTTCTTCTCTAAAATTTAAGAGTATTTAGACCAACGAAAGATCTGCCGTAAGCCTAGATGAGCCCTATGACCCCCAGTAATTGGAAGTGAGAAACTGAGAGCCCAAATTAGTAATTGATCTTCAGGCGCAGGTGGAGAGGATATTAGTATTTTTTGCAAAAATCAATAAAGAAGAAACTAAAAAGATTAATGTTGTTGAGATCTTACATTGGCTCTACACTGCTCTCTAAAGAGAAAACAAATGAAGAGCAACTAGTTCCTTTATATGCAATATCACAACTACATCCTATATAATCCAACCCCTTGCTTACCACCTGGTAGTACTTTTGCCAACAGAGGTATAAGTGGTTTGAAAATATGTGGGCTTTTAAGTAATCATATCATAGAATAGAGAGGAGAGACAAGACAATGAAATGGGCAACAGACAACAGTGGATGATCCCCAAATCTTGTCTGCTTGTCTTTGAAACGTGGCCAGACAGCACCTGGGCTTCCCGCCACACAAAGACGATGCAGGGACCCTCTGGCACATGACTGCCACCAGCCTCATGTCTGAGGCAGCCACTTGGGGTTGAGAGTTGCTGATGCCACGGCTCTATGGAGGTGCGTCACCAGGGAAACAAGCCTGGCCACATGCGCCCTCCCTCCCCCCCCCGCCCCGGAAAGCTGCACACATCCAAGAGCTATTTCCCCTTGACATCAGCAAATTTGCCCAAAACTATGGCAGTGGACACTTGCCTTGGGCTCAAAAGCCATAGTTCTGCCAGACGCCAAGAGGCAAGTACAACCTAGGAATTCCATTTTCTCCTGGCTTCCTCCTGCCGTTCCTCCCATAAGAGTTGACATTATGCCTCCTTCATATCAATACCTGTACTGGTGGCAAATTCCCTGCGTGGAACACCCAGTGCTGTCCACACACCTTGACAAAAAGTGCCGCACAGATCCCAGTGCCCCACAGCCAGCCCACCTGCTGAACCTCTCAGAGCTCCAAACCCTGCATCTGACATTCGCTTCATCCAAGGACACTGGGCTCCTAAACATGACACCCACAGAGCAGACAACCCGGGCTTCCTGTACACTGAGAGGCCAAAATGCATCAGTGGTTTCCTAAGGAGCCAACAGTCTACCGCATTCCTAAACTTTACTGGGTCCACATTCACCCATTCATTCATTCCATCACTCTCTTGCTTGCCTTTTTCCTCCTTCCTGTCTCTCCTTCTTTTCTATCCCCAACAAGAACTTAAACCGCCTTTTCAAATACCCACTGGACAGCCAACTGGATGCCTCACCATCAATAAAGGTCACCAGCATCAGAGTAGGACTCATCTTCAATCTTTCCAGCCTGCCTAAATATCCACTCCCCAGAAACTCCCTCTCATCGTTGCTGTCAGCACATCCGTGATTACATGCACCGATCTCCCGTCCACGCTTGGATCCACCCCCACACAGTATGGCGTGTGCTCTCACTTCCCAGAGTTCATGTTCAAAGCAGAGATCCCCTCACTCGGCAGGCATGGAAGGAATCTGGGGATTTCCATCTGTAAAAGCCTATTGAAGTGAACCTGATGATCTCTCGGATTCTACAACCACTGTGTTTAAAAGTCAGTAAGCCTCTGGTCCTAACTCACATTTGTAACATTCATTCTGCTGGAAAAGGCAGTACAGAGAAATAACTTTGCTAGTGAAGGATATCTGGTTCTTAGAGTCAAGTGAACACAGAGAGAAATAAGAAACCAAGTCACTCGTGGGGGATGCTTGGACTTCGTAATGAATGTTATAATGGCTCAGATGCCGTAGAGAAGTTCCAAGGGCAAGCAACGGGGAAGGGAATGAGGGGGGCTGCCGTCCCCCACACCTACTCTTCAGTATCTATTGCAGAAGGTTAAAAGCAGGAGAGTGGCAGCCAGGAAGTCTGAGGTCCATTCTGGAATCCACCAACTACAGATGTGTGACAGGGCCAAGTTCTCCTCACATGCAAAGTGAGGATGAAGAAGGTGCCTCTCACCCAGAGCTCTGATAGGACTCAACACATGCCCTGTACGCTCTTTGCATACAGATATAGTTATATATAATAATGTCACCATATTGACTAAGATCACCATTACACGTAAGATTTGGGGAAATTTAACCTCCTTCTGTTGTTAAATATCTCCAGAAATAACATTGCATGCATCTGAAACATGTAGCTGGAAATCAGTGTACTCATTCAAATACCACTCGCTGCTTCCTTTGAATCTAGGTAGAATGAGCAGAAAATATCATTTCTATTTGCCAAATACCAACTCTGATCAACCGGTGCAGAAAACAGATTACTACCTATCATCTAAAGGATAATTTAATGCGATGAATGATAATTAAGGACATAAAAACCTGAAATGTTACCATGTAAATTTAAAAAATATTTTTTTAATGTTTATTTTTGAGAGAGAGAGAGAGAAAGACTATGAGGGGGGAGGGGTAGAGAGAGAGGGAAACAGAATCTGAAGCAGGCTCCAGGCTCTGTGCTGTCAGCACAGAGACCAACAGAGGGCTCAAACCCATGAATGATAAGATCATGACCTGAGCTGAAGTCTGACATTTAACTGACTGAGTCACCCAGGCACCCTGCTACCATGTTAATTTAAAAAAGGGTGTGTAATTGGGGTAAGAAAAGAGAGAACTGACTCCCACATATAGAGAGGAATGCAGTCTAAAAACATCAGTTATTTTAGAAGGTCAGGAAGAAAGTTATTAGTGTATAAAATGTAGAGTTAATACGCTATCTGTACATCCATTTATAGGCTTATTATTCCTTAGAGGTTGACCTATGAATCTTCAAGTATATTGGCTATTTTTATTTTTATTTATTTTTGAGAGACAGAAAGCAGGTGGGGGAGGGGCAGAGAGAGGGAGACACAGACTCCAAAGCAGGCTCCAGGCTTCGAGCTGTCAGCACAGAGCTCAATGTGGGGCTTGAAGCCACAAACCATGAATTCATGACCTGAGCTGAAGTCGGACACTTAACCGACTGAGCCACCCAGGAGCCCCAAATACTGGCTATATTTAAGTAGCAGTGACAAAGTGAAATTTGTCAAAAGATGGTAAAATAGTTTTCTTTTTAAAATGGTTAACTGTGGTATGTTTATACAGAGCTCTCCTAGCCTCAGGTGCACATACATCATGCAACACAGTCTGTAACTACAAAATACGTATTTTGCACGAAAATAGAAGTCTCTGTGTTCTCTTTGAAAAAACCATACTTTCCCCCAAATGTATTTCTTTTTTTTTTTTTTAATTTATTTCTAGGAGAGAGAGAGAGAGAGAGAGACAGCGTGAGCAGGGGAGGGTCAGAGAGAGAGGGAGATACAGAATCTGAAATAGGCTCCAGGCTCCGAGCTGGCAGTCAGCACAGAGCCCGACGCGGGGCTGGAACCCACGAACCACGAGATCATGACCTAAGCGAAAGTCGGACGCTTAACCGACTAAGCCACCCAGGCGCCCCTCCCCCAAATGTATTTCTTAACAGTTCTTGTATCTTTCTGGGCGAAATTCACTCCCACTCTGAATGGTACAGAAAAAAGCTAAAAATCTGGGCCTGAATTTGACTTATGACCTACTAAAAGAATAAAAACAGTTTAACTGGAATTTATATGAAGGTAACAGTGCTACAGTGAAATGTTAAATAATTTCACCAGCAACTCACTTATAGCACACACATGCCATGTCCAATAGAAAGTTTTCTTCAAACCAATCACCTTCTCCCCTCCTTTCCAATTTGCTTCAAGTACGTACCATCTTTCCAAGTTTACTGCTCCAGTTCACTCATCTTCTGTTCCTATAAACCCTTCCTGTGTCCTTGACCATGAGCCATGAGTGTAAGATTATATATATTTGCTTCAGTCATGCTTCAAAATGATAAGCCCATTTTAATGATCATTTCCTTGGAGGGAAAAATCACCTAGTATTAGAACGATACTTTTATCCATATGTGTAAATCTAATTAAAAAAAAAAGCCATCAGTGTAAAACCTCTATTCACTAGGGTAAATAAATTATAAGTTCTTTTCTGACTCAGGGAACACATCTACATTTATGGTCATGTGTACTTCCAATTTACACTCAGTTGCCCAATGGCATCATATGTGCTTGGTCAGATCTTATGATGCCTAATTTTTTAACTTTCTGTTTTATAACTTTTATGCCCAAGGTTAATTTAGCTACCTGTTTTTCTCTAATTACAAAAGGAAGTATGTCTTTTAGGAAGTCTTGGACCAAATATAAATATAAAATGTTATACAGAGGGTAACATGGTCCAAATGTGTTATCTCATGATTTTTAAATTTCAGGATCAGCTTATGAAATAACACTTTCTGTGATAATTTACAATGTTTAAGTTTCAGGATTCTTATGGACAGTAACAACATTGGGCAGGAAGAGAGATACTGTGAGGGAAAGACAGTATTTTCTGTGTGTAGGACACGCTCCAAACCGGGGGGCTCAAAAAATACATAAAAGTGGTCTCCTCTCCTCAGGGAGCTTCCATCGAGCTAAGGCGGAAGCTTCAGGATCTCTCCCTGGAAGACAACACACTCGAAGTGACACATGATAGGACAGAACAACGTGCAGTTAAAGTCCAGAGAAGATGACCTGCGGCACTGATGCCCCATCATGAACAAAGCAGAGTGCAGAGGAAAGGGATCAAGAACAAGGTGGCATGGCGGTTGCCTTAGAAGATCAAACAATGGCGGAATGTTGAAAAGTGATGAATTGAACTAAAAAAAAAAAACAACCCACACATACTTCGTTCTGAGTTCCATGACATCCACTAAAATGTTCCACTAAAAGAGGAAATATGCTTACTTGGGTGGAAGCACACACACACACACACACACACACACACACACACACACACAAGTGAAGAATCTATAGTTACGAACTTAGGTGACCAAGATGTCACCTATCATTAGGGGCACCTGGGTGGCTCAGTCGGTTAAGCGTCCAACTTCAACTCAGGTCACGATATCACAGTTCGTGAGTTCAAGCCCTGCGTCGGGCTCTGTGCTGACATCTTAGAGCCTGGAGCCTGCTTCAGATTCTGTGTCTTCCTCTCTCTCTGATGCTCCCCTGTTCACACTCTGTCTCTCTGTCTCTCTCTCTCTCTCTCTCAAAATAATCTATAAACATTAAAATAATAAAAAAATTGTATTGATGGTGCACACCTGGATGACTCAGTCAGTTGAGAATCCAACCCTTACTGTCTGCTCAGGTCATGATCCCAGGGTCGTGGGATTGAGCCCCACTTTTGTGCTTGAGATTCCCTCTCTCGTTCCCCCTCCCACACTCATGCACATTCTCTCTAAAAATATAATTATACTGATGGTGTCATAAACCGAATAGGATCCCCCCAAAAAGACATGTTGAAATCCTAACCCTCAGTACATCAGAATATGATCGGACCTGGAAATAAAGTGTTTACAGAGATAAACTAAATTGAAGCCCTTATGACGGGGCCTAATCCAATAGGACAGGTGTCCTTATAAAACATAAAAAACTGGAAACTGAGACGGATGAGCACAGAGGGCAGCTGGAGTGAAGACAACACAGAGAAGACAGCCAGGTGACCAGAGTGACCCATCACTAAGACAGGGGACACCAAGGACCACAGGCAAACACCAGAAGCTGGGAAAGGCAGAAGCACCCTCCCCAGAGTGACTTCAGTGAGCACAGGGCTCTGTCCCCCCTGAATTTCCTATTTCTGGCCTCCAGACCTGGGAGATAATACATTTCTGTCGTCCTAAACCGTTCAGTTTTTCTTACTCTGTCACAGCAGCCTTGTTAGAATAAAAATATCACAACCTAATCTTTTTCTGAAGAGTTGTTGAACAGTCTTTCCCACCCAAACATGAATGTATAAATAATAAAAATGTTTACATAGTTTAATTTTCAAGTGCTGCCCTGATTCCATTTTATGAAGAATATTAGATGTGAGATCTGTCTTCTGTTTGGAATAGAACTTTGAACCAGGGGTCTAAAGGAAAATATCTGTGATTAAGGTTACTTTTCAAGACTAGTAGTCTTGACAGTTTTGAAGTTTGAAGTACAGAGAGTGACACCTTTCATAAAGAAGGGGGTAATACTCAAACACCTTAAAAAGGCACCATTGTTTCCAAACTATTATCATAATATTTTAGGAATGAGCTCTCCCAGCCCTCACTGCTGTCCATGGCGGAAGGAAGGACATTAGCCTAAGTAAATACTTCCCTCATGGAGCTATTAGGAGTGTGGGGTCAATCAGTTAGCCATTTGGACAAGTTTGACAAGCCAAGCCCACAGTCAACTGGCCATTAATGGCACAAAGTGAGGGAAATTTGCCGCACCCTCAATATTAATTAAGCACTGAGAGCGAGCTTAACTGTTCAGAAGCCCGGGGACTCCATAGCAACCGGACGTGCAAACCTGAGACTCTTAGAGCTGAAAAGGCCCTTGGAGATCATCTGTCCATCTGGTCTAATCCAGTTGGGATGGAGGAAAGCCAATGAGAAGAGCTGCAGGAGGGTGCTGAAGCAAGAGCCTGGCAGGGAGGGGCGCTATTACCATAAAAGTACCAGCTATAGGAGGATTGGGAGGAGCTTAACCGGAGGACCGTGGGGGAGTAGAAGGGGAGAAATGGTGGGGGAGAGGAAGGGAGGCAAACCATGAGAGACTCTTGAATGCCTAGAACAAACTGAGGGCTGATGGGGGTGGGGGGGAGGGGGAGGGGGTGATGGGCATGGAGGAGGGCACTTGTGGGGATGAGCACCGGGTGTTCTATGGAAACCAACCTGACAATAAACTATCTGTAAAAAAAAAAACAAAAAAAAAAAAAGAATAAAGAAAACATTGGATATTAAAAAAATAAATTAAAAAAAAAAAATCACCAGCATCTGACTCGGGAAGAAGTTAGGCAGACAGCAGAAGAATGTGAGCAGGGGAAAACAGCAAATGAATAAGACATCGGTGGGAGGCTTGGGTCCCACTGCAGGAGCTCAAGCAGGTTGGGGAACGATGAGTTACTGACCAGCAGGGACAGTCGCAGAGATGGCCTCGTGTGTGCGTCAGCTTCCTGTCCCCGCCTGGGCACAAACTGGTGGAGCAGGGAGGGAGGGCAGCGAGCTGGGAGGCTGGGCAGAAGAGGACCACCAGTGACCTTCACCACCTCGGCAGGGTTAGGCTCAGGTACCACCGCCTGTAACCCGCCCCTTAGGCACAACTTCATCGTTTGTAGACAACTGTCATTTGAACACGTTTGGGGAAGGAGGTCATAAATATGGAACACCCTTCTCCGCCTTCTTAGCTGACACTATAAAAAGCGAAAGAATATTTACAAGAAAAACTTGGCAGTGATGATTATGAATGGACAAGAGCTACACTTCATAGTTTCTTTTTCCCTTACGGGGCAGGACCGTCAGTGTCCTCGCGCAGCCGGAAGACAGCGGGCAGTGAGCTCCTAAGCCCTTGTTCAGGGGCCCGGCTCCCAGGAAAGCCACACGTCCCCAGTGCTCCCACCTTCAGACATTACTAACGACATCTGAAATGGGAGCGGAAAGAAAACTGCAATCCCGCCGTCTCACTCCCCCCCGCCCCCCGACTTCCAAAGGATCCTGTGCTCACCTGCCCCTGGGGTTTGAAGACACTAGATGGCACCTGTTGACCCAGCAGGGCCGGCTGGGCTGTGACCGCCTTGCATGGCCCCCAGGGAGGTGAGGGGTGTGCTCCAGGACAGCACTGAGACGGCGGGGGACAAATTAAGCTCTCTGACATTATCAGCCTCCTCGTCCCCCTAAGGTTGCGTGCACTCAGGAAAGGGGCAGACAGGCAGATGACAGCTGCTGCCACGTGCCACAGACCATTTGTTTTGCCAGAGAAAACCCATCCTTTACGCTTCAGATTTGGGAAAGGCAGAGTCGATATCTGCCTCTGTTTTCTCTGATCCTGTTCCCTTATCTCTTTGCCTTGGTGTCAGAAAACATTCCTCACCATCACTGTGTGATGTGGGCACAGAGCCATGCTTCTCAACTAGGGGTGACTCTGGCCCTCCAGGGGGCATTTGGCAATGACTGTAGACAATTGTGGTGCCACAGCTGGAGAGCAAGTTAGTGCCTGCATCCAGCTAACAGAGGTCAGGGCTGCGGCCTCTGTCCTACATCTTATAATGCACAGGACACCCCCCCATCCACCCAGAACAAAGAACTATCTGACCTAAATGTCAATCTTGTTATGATCAAAAAACACTGAGGTGGAGGAAAAGAGGAATAGTCTTTTTTTTTTTTAATCATGCAGTCATAACACACGGAAAAGCCTCAGAGCGCCACAAATGGGTAGAACCTCTTCCCAACAACGATGCCTCGACTTGAGAAGATTTTCTTCTAACGAGCCCCCACATGCCACCTGTGCTGAGTTGAATGGTGGCCTTCCAAAGGATATAGCCACCCAGAACCTGTGAACGTGACCTTACTTGGAGAGACGATCTTTGCAAAACTAATTAAGGATCTCAAGGCAAGATCATCTGAGATGATCCAGTGGGTCCTCAATCAAATGATAAGTATCCTTATAAGAAAAAGGCAAAGGATATTTGAGACCTTCTGACAGAGAGAAGGCCATATGAAGATGGAGGAGAGATTAGACCGAAAAGACAAGAACTCCCGGGGCCACCAGAAGCTGGAAGAGACAAAGACGGATTCCCCTCTAGAAACTCTCACAAGAGTGTGGTCCTGCTGATATTTTGACTTTAGACCACTGGCCTCCAGAACTATAGGAGAATAAATGGTTATTTTTTAAGCTGCTATATTTGTAATAATTATCATAACAGGCCATAGGGAAACTCATACACTACTAAAAAGATAATATGTTAGACTTGACTTGTACTCTTTCTAATGGAGATACCTGGTTTAAATGTGACTTCCAAATGAATTTGGTGAGATCTGTATTTACAAGCCAAGCATGTGTCTCATGACCTAAATGACTCTTTCAGTCAATGATAACATTCATTCTTTAAACAAAAGAAAATCTCACTTGGGGCACGCATCAGACCCAACACTCAAGACAGCCTCTTCACCCAAAAGGGGAACAAATTATAAGCAGCAAATTCATAAGCATCAGGAATCACAAAATCAATACACACTGGTCTTCAAATCTGTCTTGAGAAGGTTTAATGTGGACAGCAGACAGAAGTAAAAATATAGTAACCAAGCCCTTAGGACTCTCTTTGCAACAAGTGATAAGAACTCAACTCCAATCAGTTTAAACTAAGGTTTTCTAATATTTTCTAACCAGAAAGTACCAGAAGAGAAAACCGGATTGAAGCACAGGCTAGCCCAGAGATTCAGAGCATATGCCATAAGAATTCAACAGTGTCAATTCCTAGTTATGACGGGCTCTGTTGGGCCTTTTTCTTAGGCTGATATCACACGGTGACAAGGAGGCCACCAGTACCCTACAGTTAACATCATCCTTCAAGCTCATGACTGTGAAGAAAAGAGATTATCCCCATGTCTCTCGGCATATTTCAAAGTCCCCTAAAGGCCACTAATGAGCTGCACTTGAGTCATTTTCAGAACCCTGGGCCAAGGAGATGGGACACTCTTATTAGGCTTCCCGGGTCAGCATCCCCCTTGTGAGATCAGGGAAATGGTGGCCATGTGTATTAATCCCCTGTGGCTGCTCTAATGAATCACCATAAACCTGGTAGCTTGAATCAACAGAACTTCAATCTCTCACAGTTCTAGGGGTGAGAAGTTAGAAACCAGTATTACTGGATCAAGATCAAGGTATCGGCAGAGCCATGATCCCTGCAGAGGCTCTAGGGGAGAACCTTCCATATCTCTTCCAGCTTCCGGTGGCTGCAGGCCTACCGTGTGGACACGTCACTCCTGTCTTCAAGGCCAGCTCCTTCAAGTCTCTCTCTGCTCCATGTGCACGTGGATCTCTCCTCTGCAGGCATGTATCAAATATTGCTCCACCTCCCTCCTAAAATAACACTTGGGAATACATTTAGGACTTGCCCTTATAATCTAAGATCACTTCCCCATCCCAAGATTCTTAACCACAGTTTTGCCAGATAAGGCAGAATTCACAGGTTCCGGGGATTAGGACCTTCTTTGGGGGAGCCCATTTTTAGCCTCTCACACCGTGTCACCAGCAATACTGCCAGAACAGTAGAGAGTAGGGCCCTAATAATCCCAGGAGGAAGAGAGAGAAGTGAGTGGTGACAGATGACCCATGCAGGCGAGAGCACGCCCTTGCTCTATTAACCCTCATGCTGATTCTCTGGATACAATGAAGTCATTTGAACCAACACAAAAGCCAAACAGAATCTCATACCTGCTCTATCTTCACGGTGAGGCTGTGCAGCAGACAGTGATGAAAATAGCATGTTTCATTTCAGGCTCGTGTTCATTCGTGCTCGTGAACCTGGCTCACTCATGGCTGTTTCTCAGAGGAGAAGCGCAGTGATCACCAAGGCAAGGGCCCGAGCATCAAAGAGGCATCGACATTCCCATGATATGAATATTAGCCAATCTAGACAAAGCCAGTGGTTTAGATACTGAGACAGAACCACTTGCTATAAAGCTCAGAAATCTTAGGTGCACCGGCTAGCATAGCAGGCAACTGTAGGTATGAAAAGGAAGATCTATACCCATTCTTTCAGTGTTTCTTCCTTGACTCAGAAGAGGCTTAAGCCAAGAGAGCAGAATGGGAATCCCGAACAAACACTCATTACAATACAGGAAGAAGTTCTGAAACCAGGTTTACATTGTTTTGGCTTTTTTTTTTTTTTTGACTTGCTTTCTTCATGAGACTATTTAATTGATTAGCTTATGCCGATTAAGAAAAGCATATACACAGCAAACAACCTGGAAAATTATGATAAAGTAAAAAGAAAAATCCAAACCGCCCACTACATGGATATCACCACTGTTATAAAAAGAAAATCCAAACCGCCCACTACACGGATATCACCACTGCTAATTTACATATTTCAAATAATAAATTTAACGTATGTATTAAGAAGAAAAACAAGTTGAGGTCAAGCTGAAGGAATGTCTGAACTTCCTATTTCTTTACTGAACTTCAAACCCCAAACAACATTGCTAAAAGTACCATTTAAAAAAGTTTTAAACATGTAAATGATGAGGTCAGCAATGTAGCTGTTTAATTTCCAACCGCATTTCTTTAAAGGGCATGTTCCTGTGTCCATGTAGGAAAACTCAGATTAGCAATTTTGTAAGAATCAGAAGAAATAAATTAAAAAAATCATTTTCATGTGTCTGTTGTCCATATGGATGTCTTCTTTGGAAAAATATCTATTGATGTCGTCTGCCCATTTCTTAACTGGATTATTCATTATTGGGATGTTGAGTCGTACAGTTATTTATATAGTTAGGATACTAACCCTTTACCCAAGAAGTTATTTGCAAATACCTTCTCCCATCCCATAGGTTGCTTTTTACTTTTGGTGATTGTTTCCTTTGCTGTACAGAAGCTTCTTTTTTAATTTTTTAATGTTTTATTTATTTCTGAGAGAGAGAGACAGCATGAGCAGGGGAGGGTCAGAGAGAGAGGGAGATACAGAATCTGCAACAGGCTCCAGGCTCTGAGCTTGCAGTCAGAACAGAGCCCAACGCGGGGCTCAAACCCACGAACCATGAGATCATGACCTGAGCCGAAGTCGGACGCTCAACTGACAAAGCCACCCAGGCGCCCCTGTACAGAAGCTTTTTATTTTGATGGAGTCCCAGTAATTTATTTTTACTTTTGTTTCCCTTGCCTCAGGAGACCTATCTAGAAAGAAGTTGCTACAGTGGATGTCAATGAGATATTGCCTCTGTTCTCTGCTTGAATTTTGATGGTTTCAGGTCTCACGGAGGGGTGGGGGGGGATGGGTGAAATAGAGGATGGGGATGAAGGGGTGCATGTGTTGTGATGAGCGCTGGTTGCTGTATGGAACTGTGGAATCAATATATTGTACTCCTGAAACTAATAGTACACTGCATGCTAGTTAACTGGAATTTAAATAAAAACTTATCAAAAAAAAAAAAAAGAAAGAAAAAACACACCTTGAAAATTACTAAGTTTAACAAGTCCTATACAAAATATTTTGACAAGGAACAAATTTTGAAATATAAGGTTGCTTTTATCATGATACTCGAAGAAAAACAGAAGGGAGAAGATGAACATTTATCCAGGAAAATATCCCATTTATGAGACAATTTGTTAGGGAAAAATAAAATAGACATCATTGAAAATTGATTATATTATGAACTATAAATAAATCCTAAGAAATTACACAGGAATAGAGACTGTGGCTCTTATGTTCCACCCACATTTGTGGCTTTTGCTTTTTTATATTCAAAATCATTTGGTTTGTTTTATATTTGGAGCACCATTTACTTATATACTTATTTATCTTGGCTTCCCCATAGAATTTCTAATTGCATTTCTATTTTTCCTTTTAATATAAATAATCTTCATATAATTAACCACTTCTCAGTTGTTAACCTTGTGATTTGAATAAAAATATCTACTTTCTTCTTTAAGGCAGTTTTGCAGAACCCTCTAATTTCATTTTGCATAATTTCTGATGAGTTGTATATGTGAGACCTCATATTTTTATTTCTATGAATTCCTTCTTGAACTGTTTTTTTCCTTCCCATGGCAGCCTTCTGATGCTTTACAAATACAATATGATCTTTATACTATTTTTTTTAGTTTTTATTATTGAGAGACAGAGCATGAGCAGGGGAGGGGCAGACAGAGGGGGAGACACAGAATCTGAAGGAGGTTCCAGGCTCCGAGCTGTCAGCACAGAGTCTGAAGCGGGGCTCGAACTCACAAACCATGAGATCATGACCTGAGTGGAAGTCGGACGCTTAACCGACTGAGCCACCCAGGCGCCCCTATACTATTTTGAACTTTAAAGACTCAAGTAAACCCTCTGTGTTGTGTTCCATAGACTGTTCAAATATTCAACTCAAAAGAGTACAATCTATTTTGACATTTATCTCCAAATCTCTAAATAAAATTATTTTACTGTAGTTTCTTGATTTTTTTTCAGCTGAAAATATCATTTACCGGCTCCTTCTTCAACCTATCCCTCCCTGCATCGCTATACATCTGTTCTGCTCCCGTCTTCTCAATATCGTTTTATCGTACTTCTGCTCGGATATTCAGCATTTACATATTTATGACTGTGCCAATACTATTCACAGATGTGCCATAAAGTGAGAAATGTTTCTCAGAACAATTTTGCTTTTCTTGGAGTTAATAATGGTCTTGTCTTGGTTTGTTCAGGCTGCTATAACAAAATACCCTAAACTGGGTAGTTTATGAAGCACAGAAACTGATTTCTCATGGTTCTGGAGGCTGGAAAGATCAAGGTGCTGGCAGATTTGGTGTCTGGTAGGGTTCTGCTCCCTGGCTCACAGATAGTGCTCTTCTCTATAACCTCACACGGTGGAAAAGAGGTCTCTTGGGTCTCTTTTTAAGGGCACTAATCTCCTTCCCGAGGGTTCTCTCCTTATGACCTCTTCATCTCCCAAAGAGCTCACATTCAAACCCATCCCACTGCAGGTTCAGTTCTAATATTTGAATTTGGCGGGGGAGAAGGGGCGGGGGGAGGGGGAATGCAAGCATTGTCTATAGCAGGGCCCTGGTTTCTTTTCCTGTGTACTAATTACTGATCTGTCCCCCAATGCCCAGCTATAAGTTTGCATTTTCTCCAAACACATTCTAAAAACATTTTTTCAATGTTTATTTATTTGGGGGGGTGTTGCAGAGAGTGAAGGAGGCACAGAATCTGAAACAGGCTCCAGGTTCTGAGCTGTCAGCACAGAGCCCAATGCGGGGCTCGAACTCATGACCTGCGAGATCATGACCTGAGCCAGAGTTGGACACTTGACTGACTGAGCCACCTGGATGCCCCTCTCCAAACACATTCTAACACCTCAGGTATTCCATTACGGGTATTTTCCTGGAAAGGCACCTCTGACTCTGTTTCACCCGCTCCAGCCTGCTCCTGTGGCCCATGGCTCAACCCTTCCACAATTACGTCTCTTTGCCTTCATCATATCCTCCTGCCTCTCTGTCCTGTGGGAGCCTCTATTTCAGGACTGGTGTACTAATCAGACACTGTTCCCATAGATTCCTCACTTGCCGTCTCTCAGCCTCTGTCCACCTTTCTGGGAGACTTCATCAATGTTATTTTCTTATTAACTGTGGACATCATGTTTTTAATCATATTCTAAAAATCATCTGTGAAAGGCCATTTAATAGACTGGATATTTTATTTTCCATGGTTAGTGGACGGAGTATCTTCTCTGATTTCAGTAAACATTAATGGTAACTTCTTATCTCTACTGCCTCTGAGTTTCTCATTCAATTTGTTTTATCACCTATTTTTCATAATGAGAACTGTAAAAAAAAAAAAAAAGAAAGAAAGAAATAGAGCTGTATACATGAATTGCTTTGTAGACCAGGGGTGAGAGGTGCCTATTTTTCTAGATGTGACATGTCTCGTACTGGAATGACTACAAATGTCAATATCTTTAAGATTCTACTAATAGCTTAGGAAATACCACAATTGTGCATTCTAAACATCTACATAAAATGCAGTAAGTATGAACACTATCGAAGGGGGACAGGAGCTAGGATCTCACTACACAGCCTTACATTTCACTTCCAACTGTGGTTGTTTTTTTTTTTTTGTTTTTGTTTTTACAAATAGTTTATTGTCAAATTAGTTTCCACATAACACCCAGTGCTCATCCCCACAAGTGTCCTCCTCCATGCCCACCCCTCCTCCCCCCCACATCCATCAGTCCTCAGTTTTTGTCAGCATTCAAGAGTCTCTCATGGTTTGCCTCTCTCCCTTTCCCCCACCATTTCCGCCCTTCTTCTCCCCCTTGGTCCTCTGTTAAGTTCCTCCTAATCCTCCTAGGAGCACATGTACCCCAATGTTCATAGCAGCACTCTCCACAATAGCTAAAACATGGAAAGAGCCTAAGTGTCCATCAACAGATGAATGGATCAAGAAGATGTGGTTTATCTATACCATGGAATACTACATGGCAATGAGAAACAATGAAATCTGGCCATGTGTAGCAACATGGATGGACCTTGAGGGCGTTATGCTGAGCGAAATAAGTCAGGCAGAGAAGGACAAATATCATATGTGTTTTTTTTTTTTAATTGAAGATCTAAGCTGTTTCTCAGTACCCCAGTCCAGTACATTTCCAGCTTTGTCACGTTCCAAACTCAAGCTTCTGTCTTCTTTCATGGTGACATAGGAGCTGTTGTGGTGTGGTAGAAGGGGAGGGAAAACCTGGAAATCTAATTCCTCCCTCCATTGCCTCCTGCTTTTTGCAGTTTCCATGAAAAAAATCAGCTTTTTGAGCAAATCAGAGGACTCTAGATGCTGGTAAGGATGTGGAGAAATGGGCACCCCCCCTACACTGTTGGTGGGAATGTAAGCTGGTGCAGCCCCTCTGGAAAACAGTGTGGTGGTTCCTCAAATAATTAACAGTAAAACTCCCCTAGGACCCAGCAATGGCACTGCTAGGAATTTACCCGAGGGACACAGGAGTGCTGATGCCTACGTGTACTCCAATGTTCATAGCAGCACTCTCAACAATAGTCAAAACGTGAAAGAGCCTAAGTGTCCATCCACGGACGAATGGATCAAGAAGATGTGGTTCATCTATATGATGGAATACTGCATGGCAATGAGAAAGAGTGAAATCTGGCCATGTGTAGCAACATGGATGGACCTTGAGGGTGTTATGCTGAGCAAAATAAGTCAGGCAGAGAAGGACAAATATCATGTGTTTGCACGTATAGGAGGATTAGGAGGAACTTAATGGAGGACCATGGAGGAGAAGAAGGGGGAAAATAGTGGGGGAGAGGAGGCAAACCATGAAAGACTCTTGAATGCCAAGAACAAACTGAGGGCTGATGGGGGTGGGGGGAGGGTAAGGGAGATGATTGGCATGGAGGAGGGCACTTGTGGGGAGGAGCACTGGGTGTTATATGGAAACCAACTTGACAATAAACTATTTTTAAAAATCAGCTGTAAATCTTACTTCTACTCCACTGACCATTGTGTGTCTTTTTCTCTCCATTACAGTTTATTTTTAAGACATTTCTCTTTGTCATTGGTTTTCAGCAGTTTAACCATAATGTGTCTAGGTGTGGTTTTATATTATTTATCATCCTAATGATAGGATGAATGTCTAAATCTGGTGAACTGTGTCTTAAATCATTTTTGAAAAGTGTCAGCAATAATTGCTAAGAGTATAACTACTACTTTGTTTTCTCTCTTCTCCTTTTGAGACTCAAATTATAGGTGGGATAGAATTTGGAATGTGCCGTATGTGTCTCTTACCTTTAATATTTTTCCCCCTAATTCCTCTCTGTACCTCAGGCTAGATATTTTCCAGCAACCAAGTTCCAGTTTCCTCTGTTAACTGGATCATCTGTGGGTTTCAGTCTATTGACTATTTTTACCTAATTTATCTGTCACAAGGTTTCACCTTTTCACATTTCTAGAATATTTTGCTGCAAGACAAATGCAGAGACTCCAAATGATGCTACTTCCACCAAGGAACCTTCCTTCAGAGAGAACTACTGTGTTCCTCTGTAATGCAGATTTGAGGGAACAGGAAGGTTTAGGCAGGGACTGAACAGAGTCAGGGTTGAGGTGCAATCTGAAGAAATTCCATAAACCTCTGACCCATCTTTGTTTTTAGAATGTGGACTTTCCAGATTTTCAGGCAGAAACCTGATGGGTATTTAGATCCTTGGTCTTTTAACAAGGTGGGAGATCCCTTCTATTCTGTTTAGCTTAGATCTTTAGCCATAGAACTATTACATTTTGGCAAACATCCGCAGGGGGAAGATTGGCCATTTATTTGAGACCCATCATGTCTTGAATTTGTAGCTATACTTCTGTGTGAGCGCGAAATGTCTGTTGATTTCTCTGAGTAGCAATCTACTGGAGGCTGAACCTTTAGCTGAACCCAAAATAGATTTATCGCCTGTCCCACTTTACTAGTTCTTGTGAACTTGTAACATTTAAATATTGTCTCTGTTCTCAAAATGGTGTGTCAGGAAACAGCTGAGGTAATCATATTTATTGAATAGCTGGAATATTCTCCTGAATCTCATTGAATATAATATTTGGAATTTCTTTAATGTCATATTGTATTCCCCTGAACTACTACCATTTCATCCGAAGTAATTAGTTTGGGCTGTTATCTGGCTTTTACCACCATGTTTTGGATTGTGGTATCCTCTGTTCTTAGATATGTCTAAATTTCCAAATAAAGGGTGCTTTCTATCCTTTAAAAAATGCCTTCCAACTATATATATATATTATATATATATAGTTATGAATGATTCCATTCTATTCCTAGTATTCATAGAGTCTTTCCTTTTACCTATCTTTATTGTCATTTAAATATCATGTTTTTATGGGTAGAAGATCAGTATGTGGTGTGTCTCCACCTTCCTGAACCAGAAACTGATGGCTACACTTTTAAGACTACTTTTGATTTCAATGCTCCTTTATTGAAATGATGAATAAAAATTTCCAGCAAAAAGCATTATGAGATAATGGGTTTCACTTCACGTCACTTAATACATACCCATACTTAATTTGCTCTTAAACAGAATACATCTAATAGTGAATATCTGAGTGGGCAAATTACATCTATGCCTTCCAGAAAGCATGTGAACGATAATGGAGTATCCCCCAGAACTGAAAAACAGGGTTGAATTTGAAGAAATAAGCTGTACAATCAACTCATTTAAAGTCATAACAGAGATCATATCGGTTGAAAGAGGTAAGCCCTGAGGCCGGTAAAAACTGATGCAAACTGATTAAACATCGTGCCCTAATGAAAAGGTTAAATATAACTTTTAAAAGTTTAGCTATAATGGGGGAACCTGTTTGACTCAGTTGGTGGGGCATCTGATTCTTATTTTCAGCCTGGGTCATGATCCAGGGTAGTGAGACCAAGCCCCACATCAGGCTCTGTGCTGAGCATAGAACCTGCTTAGGATTCTCTCTCTCTCTCTGTGTGTGTGTGTGTGTGTGTGTGTGTGTGTGTGTGTCAGTCTCCTCCCTCTCCCTACCATCTCTCAAATAAAAATAAAATTTAAAAAATTTTAGCTATTCAAGAACAGCAAAAGGAGTGTTTGATAAACAGACATTAAATGGGGCAGTGTCCATCACATTGTACACATCTGTACTAACAGCGGGGAGCCTGCTTAGGATTCTCTGTCTTCCCCTCTCTCTCTGTTCCCTTGCCCTGCTCTCTATCTCTCTCAAAAACAAATAAATAAATTTAATTTAAAAACCTGTAAATTAAAAAAAAAGAATGACAAAATTGGGATTTTTAGTACAGTCACTGTAGAGAACAGTAGACCAATGTAACTCATTTGTTTTCCAATTCTATTTCTCCCTTGCCATTCATTCTCAGTCCGCCCATAGGTCACTGGGAGATTCCACTTCCAGAATACATAATTTCTTACACAAACAAGAAATCCTTTACTTATCTCTGAAACAAAGGCTTCTTCTTGGATGTTGGCTCACCTATTTTTGTCAGCATTTGGGGAGAGGCGCACAAATAAGGAAATTGAAAGCAGGGCAGAGAATCTAAGCATGGCCATCATTCAGCAATACTGTCAAAGGCTGGGGCCACTTCTAAAATAGAAGTCGAAGTGCATTTCAGATAAATGAAATGGACCCCTCTGTTTATCTAGCTGCCTGCGATTGTCAGACGGTATTTGTTGCTGGCTCAAAGAAACTTCCTGACTTCATTTTGTGAAACTAAAGGATGCATACAGCTAAGAAAAATATTCACGCATCTTCAATTTCGCTTTCGAGGCTACAAGTGAAGCATGAATTCAGAAATGCACAGGGAAAGTGGTAAAAGCCTACAGCATGCACAATACAACAGAATGCATGCAATAATCAAGTAGACATACAAACGTTTCATTTCTTGGGCGACAGGGGCAGGTGTCTGTGCCAGCAAGGTCTAGAGCACCAAGACCAGCCTAAGTACAGTACACAAACACGCTGAGCGGCACACACCATAGGGGGCGCTCTCAGTGCCTCACCCGGCTCTCCTAACACAACAGTGCGCCTGTCCCTGGCTGCCATCAGCTTTGGCTGATACTGGCTCGCTGATGGCCCCTTCTCTGAAAATTGCTCTTGGCTAATGAGTGCAACCTCGTTAGAAGCCTACGTCACCAACTTACCCCAAATGCGAAAATCAGTAGCTAATGATTGAAGGACAAGGGGGAACTGAGTATAACTCATCCCCCTTGCTTCAAAGGGGACCAACCGCGATCCTATCTAGGCTCCAGAATTCCCTAGGGATCAATTTGACACTAGACTCTAGCGGAGAGCAAATTCCTGCCTAATTCTGCTCTCTGCTGTCTTCCTCACTCCCCACCTGCTGAAAACATGCCCTCAATACAGCACAAGCAGATGAGTCCCTGTCCTGGACTTCCAGGAAACCCAACCTAAGATACGGAAATAAGTTATAATGATAAATTAACGATTACACTTCCTGTCTGCCATCTGTCAACCATGCACAGAATAGCAGTCAGTACCAATGAGTACAGTAAGGTAGCCTCTTGATTAGTGATTAAAAGACTGTCCTCTGGAGCCCAACAGACCCAGATCCAAATCTTAGCTTGGCCACATACCACCTGGGTGGTGTTGGTTAAATCACAGAAACTCTCTAAACATCAACACCTCCTCTATAAAATACTAAAACTAATATAAATTTGGGGGACCTGGGTGGCTCAGTTGCTTAAGCATCAGACTCTTGATTTCAACTCAGGTCATGATCCCACAGTCATGAGATTGAGCCCTGCTTTGGGCTCCATGGTGGGCGTGAAGCCTGCTTAAGATTCTCTCTCTCTCTCTCTCTCTCTGTCTCTGTCTCTCTCTCTTTCTGCGCCTCTCTCCCACTCCCTCTTTCTAGTAAAAGAAAAGTAAAGAAAACAAAAGAAAAAAGAAAAACAATATAACTTCAACTTTAATGATGTTGAGAAGGTCACGCTGAGACAATGGGTGTGGAGGGCTGAGTTCAGAGTTAGAGCAAGTGCCACCTGGTACTGTTGTCCTCATGTGATTTACGGCAATCAGGCCATTGTATTTGCATCAAACAAGCACAATGCCAAGGTCCTAAGTGTAGGAAAAGTTTGCCTTAAAGAAGAGAGATCCGGGGGACATTTAGGCAATGACAGAAGAAAGAGAACGTTGAAGGACCGTGCACATTTGGAGTTTAACACTGAAAGGGACTGCAGGGATACCCTGGTCCACTCTTCCTCCAGCTCTCCTCTCCACAAGGCACCGTGGAGAAACTGAGGTCTGTGGTTTATGCAAAGTATCTTTGCCTTGTTATTTACAGAGAGGTTAGAAGCGTGAATAAATCTCTCTCTCTCTCTCTCTCTCTCTCTCTCTCTCTCTCTGTGTGTGTGTGTGTGTGTTAGAAAATGAGAATGGCTGTGGGGGGGTGGATGGAGAACAGGGAACTGTAAGGGCATCCCTGGGGCTTAGGCCCGTTTCTCCGAGCACCATCTGGAAAAAAAGGCTAACACCTGCCAAGGTCCGAATGTCCCAGTTCTCTGCATCTTCCCCAGCATCCAAACTCCACTTTCTGCCCGCCCCCCCCTCCCCGCCATGCAGTTGACTGAGGCCACGTGACTGAGTTATGGTTGCTGGAATTTGGGCAGAAGGGAGGTGTGCCATTTCCGGGCATGGCCCCCAGGATCTCGTTCGCATGATTTTCCATTTTCTGTTCCATGCTGCCCCTGGAGATGTGGGTCAACGAGGGGGGCACATAATGCAGAAATCCGAGGCTCAGGGAGCCCACCACCTCTACAGCGCAGTGTCATGCAAGTGTGTAAGAAGGCCCGTGGGTGTGTTCAGCCCCGGAGAACGCGGGCGCTGTTGGCTGACAGCAGTTAGCTCACCTTCACTAATACTCTAAAACTAGTGAAACCTAAACCATCATTATGAAATATGCATGAGCCACTATAAATCCTCCGGGAAGTTACAAAAAAGGGAAAGTAAATGTGTTTGAATAAGAGGGTAGATAAAACACCAATCGACAGGGAATGTGCGCCAAGAGAGCCGCTGTAGGAGGTCAGAATTCAGGACGAAGGTGACCAAATTCTTAGGTTTCTAACTCACAGGTCACAGCCTGCTAGGCCTTGCACATGGACTCAAATGAAACACATCAACCAAATACCGTCTGAAAAACCAAACCAAACCAAACCCAAAACCAAAATTTTCACTGCCTTATATTGTGTTCATTCATTCCATTCAGGAAATAACACATTGAGAACTTCTTAGGTACGAGGTACAGTAACAAGCCCTTTCTTAAAGGGTCAATGAGTAAATAATTTAGGCTTTTTAGGCAGGGCAGTCTCTGAGACAACTGGTCAACCCTTCTATGCAGCAGAAATAGACCATACATAAGACACACGGGTGTGTTTGTGTTCCAATAAATTCTATGAAGTATCAGCCCAGTTGGGCAGTATGCAAATGAACAGGTGTGGTCATGTTCCAAGGAAACTTTAACGATGGGCCACCCCTGATGGGTGTTAGTAACACTGATCTCTATGATTCCTTCCACTTCTACAATAGCATGATTTTAGGAACATGTCTGATAAAGAAAGAAAAAACAAAGTTTAGAAATATGATTCCTGAGGACTACCATAGGGACTGGTTTCTAATTATCCAATATAAATTTAAAATTTGATTAAAAAAATCAGTCAATATGAATATCTCCTTTGAATAGTTATTCTAAATTATTAAGTAATAGATCATTCTTATACAGAATCAGAAACAGGTTCTGGGCTCTGAGCTGTCAGCACAGAGCCCGACAAGGGGCTCAGATGCATGAGCCACGAGATCATGACCTGAGCCAAAGTCAGATGCTTAACCAAATGAGTCATGCAGGCGCCCCAGTTGACTGAATTTATTTTTAAATTTAATCACATATTGACGGAAGGAGACTCCAGAATTCCAGAAGCTTCTTTAGAGATGGCCACCAAGTTTTCATACATGTATTTGGTTAAATATATGAAGAACTCTAAAGAGAAAAATTCCTTAAGCACATCAAAGATCTTACAGATTCAATCAATTAATAAACATCACAGACTAGAAAAGGGGCTTCTTTGAAGCATATGGGTGTGAGGCAGCAGTTACCCAACACAAGGTTTCAACCTTCACACTATTAGCACTCTGAGCCCCAGTGGTCTTCGTGGAGTGGGGACAGGCCACCCTGTGCCTTATAACACGTGGAGCAGAATTCCTGGATTCCACCCAACAGATGTGTCTCACTGTCCCAACTAGCGGTGAAAGCCAGAGGTTCTCAGCAGGTTCAACAGCCCCCAGTTGAGACACTGTCAAGTTGAAACTCACTTCCCCAAACTTAAAGATTCTGGAAACAAAGTTAACATCTACCCTAACTTCCAACAGAAATCTCTACCAATATTGACCAGGTAGTCAGACATTTAACAGGTTTTGACTAACAAATCATGGAGAGGCAGGTGGCAAATCGGAGCACAGATTTCAATTTTTCTGCTTATTTCAGCAGTTGTGAGAAATGGGCTGTGAATTCCTTTCCCTCGGTAACAAAATAATATAAAAATGAATTTGGAGCAATTTCCTCAAAGAATATTAGAAAGATAGGGAACCTAAATGAGCTACAGTCTCTTTGTGTTCTTAGGATGCTGTTCATGGAGTTTCTACCTCGGTCATCCCAGGCATCCTCCCAGATGGGCAAATGCCGACCATTAGCCTTGAGGCCGGCTGCGTTTCTGTATTTCTCAAAAACCTTCTTTGTTCTTGCAAAATAACTGCTGTTGACCAAAGCAAGAAGGAAGGTGAGCTGAAGAGTTGAGTCTGACTATCACGACAAGACATGGGACACACTCATAATGGTGAGTGGCCACGTTTTCTATCACCAAGCTTGACTGGCTTTCAAGATGTCACAGCTAAATTGCAGCACTCGGTGGCCACAAGGAAACTGATCACAGCCTCTGAGTGGAAAGATGCCTTATAAATGATATCACATTGATGTCTGATTCTCTAGACATTGGTGAAAACCAGGTTCTCTTCCCCTAAATTAAAAGCAACTCTTGGTCTTTCACTTTACTGCATGAGGTGTGCCTGTTTGAAAATCATAACAAATATTCCTAGTACAGGCATTTTACCTTGCGGTACACCTATAGTTGCAGATGTTTGTGGTGATGCCAAGACATTTTCCTCAGACAGACAATGTTCACCGAGGGTAACAGAGGAACTGTGTCCGACCTAAACCTGGATCAAACCTTTCCTGCTTTAAAGGCCAACAGTGACGTCTCATCCTAAGTAGAGAGGCAAAGGGAAAGACTACTCTGAATCCGGGTTCTGTGGAACCTCCAGACTGCTTTCAGCATCAGGCTTTTCAGGCAATCGGATCTCACTGTGAATTTTCCCATTCTGAGGCCACCCCAAGGAGGTCCATTTTTCTCACCAGCAGATCTCAGCACAAGCTGAGTCCCAAGGCACGGCCGTGTCTGGGTAGATGCTATGCTCTGACTCCTCTGCATAACATGGGCAACCCTTGTCCCGTCCTTCAATCTTTGTTCAGGGAAGAACAAGACCTGGCCCCTCCTCTTCTCCTTTCACCAAACAACATAAACCGGGATCACCAGTGTGGGGACCACCTTGATCTGAGGAAGTGGGGAGTGGGAGGGTGCACCGAGTAGTGTTCACTGTGCTGTTCGTCTGGTCGGGGGTTATGCTGGCTACTCTGCTTCCAGCAGCACATTGAATTCAGGGGTCATTCATGGGAGACAGTCTCTAGAATTCTGTAACAACCACCCAACAGAAGGAGAAAAAGAACATCATTCAGCATCTTCTTTGTTGTTACTGATCTTAAAACACTTTCCAAGGCAAGAGATGAATCCCGGGCAGAGGAAGAGTACAGAGCATTACTGAGCAGACAGGTGGCTTTCGTGTCAGAAAGGAGCAGATCAGAGTACAGTCACCTGCATTGTCCTAGAAGTACCCAGAACACACAGGTATTCCTGGATGCCTCGTTTACCAAGCAGCCTTCATTGTTCTAGTATCTGAGTTGTGTTCCTTTCCCTCTCTTGAATTTAGGGACACAAATATGAGGCTTACCTCCATCCCACTAAAGCGGAGTTTAAAAAGTTAAAGGGTGAACATATTACTCGAAATCAAGGCATTAACACAGACATTTGTCTCCAGTCTACCACCTGTGGGTAATCTAATCTAGTGACCCACCAGAAAGGAGACAGAAATAGAATGTTCCTCACCACACACAGAGTGAATTTCCATGTGAATCAATGGGTTCTCTTCAGAAACAGAGGCTGTGAGGCTATGAAATGAATCAGAGGGTCACCTGCCCAAAGTGACTCAGAATGAGTATCTACTAGGGACTCAGGATCGGCAATCTTTTTCTCAATTAAGAAGAGGATGGAGCACAAGTGTTTACCAGAAAGGACAGCAAGGTCAAGCACTTGCTTGATGCTAGTAAAAGAACGTCACTGCTAGGAAGCTATAAGCAGCTTGACATGACAGACGAGGTGGAGGCGCCCCCACGGCGATGGGTAGAGACAGGATCAATGCCAGTAGCCACTGGAAGTGGACCCTGCTGTCATGTGGTGAGGAATGAGATCAAATGAAGCCTTTTCCGGTGTGAGATAGGGCTCTTGCTGACTCTCAATACTGATTATCTCCACTTTGTGGAAAATCGTTCTCCCCCTCACCTCAGCTTCCCCACTTTCCTTGTTGAAACTATCACTTGTTACCTTTAGTGAGAGAGGGAAGGAGGAAATTATTAGCCTGAGATGTTCAAATTAATCCAGCTGATCTCAGTAGAAAATAACATTTCTATGAAGGCATCCGAGTCATAAACAATTCTGTACACACTTTCTAGAACTGCCCCATCCAACGGGGTAGCACTTGCTACAGTGAAATCTTGAATTGGTGGCCAGTCGGAATCAAAACATGCTCCACGTGTAAAATACACATGAGATTTTACAGATTTAATTTTTAAAAAAGGAAATATAACATCTCATTGATTTCATGAAATGAGTCCATGTTGAAATATTGTTAAGATCAGTTAAGACAAATATGTTATTGAAACTTATTCCCATTTCTTTGTACTTGTTTCAAAATGACCAGTTTCAATAAACTACCCGTGAGGCTCACATTATGTTTCTATTGGACTGTGCTGATTATAACATCAGTACAGCCCTTTCTTTATCTGTACATCTGCTTTTTGGTCACCCTTGGAAATAGCCATTTACATTAAAATAAATAGTCCACAGAAATCGAGAAGACATGTAGGAAAGAAGAGTCTGTCGGGAGGAATGGCCACCTTTATCACTCTCCACATGGAGTAAACAGTAGGCCTTCAAGCAGCACAAACAACCACAAAATTGTGCAAGAGGAGACTTGCACTGTTTTGCACCAACAGCAGAGTGATGTCTGACAGCTGGCACCAGGGCTGTGTCGTCAAAGCCACCATTCAGAAAGTCACTGACTTCTTGTTGGGTCCTTGTCCGGAAGCCGTGCTCTCTCACCAGGTGGTCATGCTGATGGGTTTTCAACCAATAACCTCAACAAACTTCCACCAAAAGGCCATCGCAACAATGGGAAACAATGATGAGAAAAGCAACTTCACTTCCTCATCCCCACGGCAATATCACACATGTGTCAATGGCCAAAGCATGACCTGATTCTTTGCATCTATTTATTCTGAAATAACTAAAGTTGCAAGAAAAACACAATGGACTCTCATAAATGCTTTACTGAAATTCCTAGGTTTGCCATTAATTATTTTATCACATTTGCTTTATCATTCTTTCCGTGTGCATTATTATAAGTTTTAAATGATTTCAGAAGAAGTTAGAAAAATGCTGCCCTTTACCCCTCCTTATCTCAGGTTTGTCCAGAGAACAAGGTCATTCTCCTACATAATCGCATTACAGTTACCGCAATCAGAAAATTAATATCAATACATTTCTACTCTCTACTCGGCAGCCATTAAAAGTTTGCCAGCTGTGCCAATAGTACCCTTTATAGAAGCAAGAAAAAAACATTTTTTCTTCCTCTTTCAAGATACAAGTTGGATCGAGTGTTTCATTTGACTGCCATGTCATTTTTTCTCCTTGATGGACTGGCTCTTCATTCTTTACATGCCTTTCATGACCTGGTGATTTTTGAAGAGGAGAGGCCAGTTTTGTTATAGAATAGGCTCAGTTTTGGTTTGTGGGATGGCTGGAATACCAAGGAAATCTTGCTGTGTCCTTGTCCATGCACTGAATCAGGACACATTTGTTCCATTACTTGGTTATGGTCAGAATGGTTGGGTTTTTCACCATCAAATCACAATTTTCCTCTTATAATTAATAAATGCCTCAGAGGTAAACACTTTGAGACTTTATAACTATCTTGGTCATCATCAAAGTCTCACCCATAAATTTTAGCATCCACTGACCAGTTTTGCCTGTATCAATTTTCAGTATGATGGTTACCAAATGATGATCTCTTAATGAAATCATTCCTTTGATATCTGGCAGTTGGCATTTGACAGTAAGTAAGAATGGATCCTTTCTTGCCTCATTTGTTTATTCGTTTATTTATTTTTTAGGTTAGTATAGTCATTGATTCTTAGTTTATTCACCGTGTTATAATCTGATAGCATCATTATTTATTTTAACAATACAATTGTCCCAGATTTCTTCAGTGAGCCCACATTCAGCTAGCGCCTACATCCTTTTAGCCTGCCCTCATCATTCTTTGAATACGCCCTGAATTCCTGAAACAAAAGATCTTCCAGGCTTCTCTGAGACTTCTTCTGCCCAGACTCTGGAAACAGCTACTTCTCCAAGAAACTTTAGTTCCTTCTAGTGGAAAATTAAATTTAGAAACCAAGAACTGCATGTTAAATGTGCTCATTGCTACTACAATGACGGTCCTTCGAGAACCTCCCAGCCAAGAAAACTAGGAAACAAGGAAATGAGAGGGCACATACATGCAAATAAATGTGTTTACACACGTCTCCACACAACACTTTCCCCCTAACACACACACAATGTGGCAGATAGTCTATTATACCATGAGAATCAAAATGAGCCTAACACATAGCCCCCATCTATTGAAAGATCTATATTTTTATAAAAGATTCTTCAAAATCTGAGTTTTAAAATGGTGTTTTAGCTAAACTGCTGATCATTTTGATTTCTTATTAATACAGTCATGATTTTATAATACATTCACGATTTTCACCCTCGTTTGGAGAAGACTAAATTAGGACAATGCCCATGAAAGGTAGGGAGGCTGCACAGTAGGAGAAAAGGGCCAGTTGGGAATTAAAGCAGGTGATGACTCGTATCGAATTGGGGCAGCTGAGAGTCCTGCAGCCTGACTCGCTGCTCTGTGGTGATTGATACCCTTACGTACATCTGCCTTCATCCCCTCAAACAGTAAGCTCATTGGGATGGAAAATGAAAGCTTGAGAAAGATAAATCGCACCTACCTGGATCAGAGACAAATCCTCAAGCTGTAACCTGAAGAGGTAGTTTCTACAAAATACAAAAAGAGAGCAGTTTTATTTTTAATAGATGCAAAATATTACAGGTCATCAAAATCATGAGAACAAGAAAAAATGAAGCAATGATTTGGGGCTTCCAAAGCATTGTCTTGCTAAGATTGTGTGTAGCCCAGTTGTCCTTGCATCTCAGAATTCAGAGAGGCATTCAATATGTCAGCAGGTGCACATTCGAGGTTGGCAAGAGAGTTAAGGAATAGAGTGCGTGTGTGTGTGTGTGTATGTGTGTGTGTGTGTGTGTGTGTGTGTGTGTCACTAAGGTTAATCTCAATTATTAATGGACTCTCTTGGTCCATGTGGAATGGACCAAAGGACATAGGCAGTCGATTCTGAAACAGAGTTTAAGTAAGCAAATACAAAACCATTCCTCATAAGCCTCCATTCTTAAGGATCACCTACATTCGCCATGATTTCCAATTAGAACACACCCGTCTTGGAATTCAACCATAGTCTGAGTATTACAGTGTTCTGTCTTGCTGTATGGATTCGGTGTGGGTAAGTTTAGAAGCGTCGACTTGTCGGCCCACAATCAAGGGTTTGAAAAAGTCCCCTCTGGCTGCCCAAGTGTGAAGCAAAAAATCAGAGAAAATGAAAGGATCTGTTTTCGACAATGAAGGGGAAGAACAATGAAATATGCAGTGGAGATCAGCACAGTGTGGGGGCAAAACCCAAGCATCAGCCAGTTAGGCTTTGGACTCTACTGCTTTGGTTTTTAGAAACAAATTGGCCTTCCTCCCGTGAACTGCTCTGGCCTCTGATTCCAATCATGGATGCCCCCTTAACCTCATGGATAGGAGGAGTGGTACAGGGAGAGCCACCTTCCAGGGACTATGGAGGAAACAGTTAACCTGGGTATAAACAATAATGGCAGGGGGCCTGGCATACAACAGACCCCATGAAGGTATGAGAGTGGGAGGAGTCTCCAAGAAACTATTGTTTTGGGGCACGTGAGTGTCTCAGTCAGTTGAACCTCTGACTCTTGATTTCAGCTCAGGTCATGATCCCAGGGTCCTGGGATCGAGCCCCATGTTGGGCTCAATGCTGAGCATGGAGCCTGCTTAAGATTCTCTCTCTCTCCTTCTCTCCCCCTCTCCCCTGCTCTCACGCTATCCTATATATATATATATAAAATTAGAATAAAGTTTAAAAATGAAGCTATCATTTTACATAATCGGCTGATCCAACCAAGGTTATTTCCAAGGCACTAAGAGAGTAACAAGTTTCCCAACACCAGCAAGAAACTCAAGTACATTATTTTCATTATTTGGGGAGGTGAGTAGATGTCAGATGTGGACACTCTGCCCTATGGAAGGGACAAATGACAGCCAAGTGAGGACAATGGCATGACCATGGGAAGACCAAGCATCCTTACTGAGTGGACAGACATGGGAAGACAAAGCCAGGAGAGAGGCTCATGCCTAGAAGCCTGTGTGTGCACACTGCTCAGGAGAGAGGGATGAACTCACTTGTAGAGCTGTCTCCTGTGTCCCCAGTGTCACCTCTTGGTCACTCCACTGTCTTACAGTCTACGCCCCACCACGGGCCACCACCATCCCGGGCTGAGTGCCAGAGGTCTCCTCTAAACCACTTAAGCCACCTCTTCACCACACACTTTCCGAACCACCAACTTAACCTCTGAAATAATGCCAGAGAAGCTCCCAGAAGCATTGCTTGGAACATGTTGCCTCCACCACGAAGCTGTTTGGGGAGCACATCCCCTCTCTTTTGTTACAGACAGGTCAGAGCCCTCTGTGCAGACCCAGATTAAGGATGCCTTTGACAAGGGAATGTGACAGCAGCGTCTATTTTTATTTAGTCGGGCACTATGCAGAGGCCAGGTTTCCAACAGAAACATCTCCTTTCAGGGGAAGAAACGTGAACCCAGCAGGCGCAGGGAAGGGGTAGTTGAGCTGCCCAGGCAAGCACCACCGGAGGCCCACTAGCATTTGAAGATTTGCCGAGCCTTCATCCGATGTGATATAGAGGCAGGCATGACTCTTCTAAGAGAAGTTAGCAACCGAGACACACGCCCAGAGCAGTCTTCCAGATAAGAGGCTTGAAAGTGGCTCCAGTGGCAATTACTGGCCGTGTGGCCCTCATTACCTTTATGGGCACCATGGCTCCCACACTCAGCTGTCTCCTAACTGGCTTCCTGCCTGCAAGATGCTACCAGGAGTCACTGTGCGGTGACCACAGAAGGCAGTATCACCTAGTGGTGAAGGATATTTATGCAAAAGCCAAAGCTGTGCCAGGACCCAACCTCATGAGGGAAGCTTAAGCACTCCATGCCTCAGTGCTCTCCTCTGTAAAACGGGGCCCATCCTCCTACCTACGGCCTGTGGCTGTCGTGAGGGTTACATTCAAGGAAAGCACTCAGAAAGGCACCTGATCCATTGCAAGCACTCGATCAATTGTGGCCACTTGCAGGTAGTTTGCGGAAAATACTGACATTTCCAGACACACTGCAATTCTCAGCAGATTCTCCATTGTACAGAGAAAGAACAAGAGCTGCTTTCCAGCCATTTCCGGTTTCCGGCAGAAGCCGGCATGACTGTGTGTTCAGGTGCCTGGCGGCCGACGTTTGCAGGGATAGTACGGCACTATCGGGTTTTTAGAAAGAAAGCAACACCGTCTCTATCGTCATGGTTCCCGGACCCAGTCACTGCATTCTTCAACTCAGCAGCTCTTTTAAGAAAGATTTTTTTTCCTGTAAATATTTGCAGTAAAAGAAATTATTCATATTTTTAGTCAATTACCTAATAGGTATAACAAGGTCGAAAGGGCACCTCCCTCTCACTCCCTCTCCTCTCTTTCTCTCTCCCTTTTATACACCCACCCCACTCATCACACACACACGCGCGCACGCGTGCATCTATATCTGGGAACTTTCTAGAAAGGCACATCTCATTCACAAACAGAGCTGGAAGTGCCTTCACACCGCTGGGGAAGGAAGATGGTAGTGCCCACCATGCTCTGTAGAGCTCTGGGCAGGACAACTGGAGAGAAATGTTCCAAGTCCTCTCTCTCTATTTCAGGGTGGAGAACATAGGGAGATCATTGTCTGAAACCCCTCAGTCCACTTCTCAGGTGCTGTCCATGAGGGAAGAGTTATGGCATGAATGTTTGTTACGTCCCCCAAATTCATATGTTGAAACCCTAACCCCCAAACGTGACAGTGTTAGGCTTTGGGGAGGTGATTAGGTCATGGGGGTGGGGAACGCATCAATGGGATGGATGTCATCATAAAGGAAGCTCCAGAGACTCTTCATCTCTTCTACCACGTGAGGACATGGGGAACCATTGGTCCATCTATAACCCAGAACCCAGCCATGCTCCCTGACCTTGGAATTCCATCCTCTAGAACCATGAGAAATAAATCTCTTATAAGCCACCCAAGTCTGGAGAGTTTTGTTCTAACAGCCCCAACACACCAAGACAGGAAGACACTAACTTATGATAAAAAAAAACATGCCACATTCTCAGTCCACATCTCCCCCCAAGCAAAACCAACTCTGCTGAGGACCTTTTTCTGCCTGGCAGGTCCCAGTAGGTAAAGGTGCCCTTCCCCACCCCCACTGCTAGTGAATTTCAACCATTTACTTTTACTCCTGTGAATACCTAGGAGCTATGGTGTCCTCACAAACCATCTGATCACTGATAAATCTCATCACTGATAAATCAACAGGTGAACAGAAAGGAAGGGGGGAGAGATAGAGCCAGAGATGTTACCACCACCATGCCAGTGCCCCAATTAAGAGAGAAGCATCAAAGAAGACTGAAACATTTCCCTTGGTATTTTCTAGGTGACAAGATGCAAACTGGTGACTTAAAATCATCCTCAGGGATTTTTTTCCTTAAAAAGAAAGCAGAAAATTCAAGAATTCTAAAGCTGAGTCATCCTTACAGGGTATGTACCTTCAATCTGTCGAGGAGGAAAGTTCTGGAAATAAAGAGGTGCAGGTGGTTTATTCAAGACTCTTAGGATCAGATAAAGTCCCAACATTAGAATCAAGACCTCTCATGCCATGCTGTCCCTTGGCCCCGTGCCACACGGCCTCACCAATCAGTCATCACATGTCACCTAATTTCGCAGGCACACCCCCACACACACCCACACACAGAAACACACAGTAATAGTTCTTATACCATAATTATTTTGTCTTCATTGTTCATTCGCAGGCACATTTATGAATCATTTTGAGACCATCGTAGTCTTAACACTGCTAACGGCTGTTTTTTGATTCTAGGTAATTGATTCTTACCCCTGGGACTGGGATCCGACTGTGACATATGTCTCCCCATTAAGCGAACATGTTAACCCTGCTGGTCTGGCTCATTACACGGTGCCTTTTTCCCTCCTTATTTCTCACAATTTTTTCATGAAATTGTCTGCCCATACTTATTTTAAGAGTGCCCATGTTTCTTCATTTATGACATAAGAGAGCTAAACTATACTGTCAGTATTTTTAAGTAACACAAATTCTTTTTTTTTTTTAATTTTTTTTAATGTGTTTTTTTTTTTAATTTCTAGGAGAGAGAGAGAGAGACAGCATGAGCAGGTGAGGGTCAGAGAGAGAGGGAGTCACAGACTCTGAAACAGGCTCCAGGCTCTGAGCTGGCAGTCAGCACAGAGCCTGACGCGGGGCTCGAACCCATGAACCGCGAGATCATGACCTAAGTGAAAGTCGGACGCTTAACCGACTAAGCCACCCAGGTGCCCCTAAGTAACACAAATTCTTAAAAGATTGGGACCCTCTTTCAATACGAAATGGCCAAGGGAGTTGGATATTTATGTGACCATTGAATGAAAGACTTGTTATCATGACATATTTCAACAAATTTCCTGAGAAACACTTTGAGTGTTTTCATTTTTTGCAACCAAGTATCGTATTTCCAAATAATGTTAAATAAAAACTCAGCATGTAAAAGAGGAAGGATAAGTCTTCGTTAATGAAAACTCATTCCACAAAGTACTCATATATAATATTCGTTCATCACAGTTGATTAAGTTGACTTAAAATTTTTGAAACTAGAATGATGAAAAATATGTATCGATAACCTTGTACAACCTTTGTGTCAATTGGTTGGTTACATTTTTGTTGCTGTTTTTTGTTTGTTTTCGATATTTGTTTAATATCTGACTGCAGTCTACACAAATTCCAGGTTGGCCTTCCTGGACCTTCCATATTAGAAAAACGCAATATGACACATTTCAATATTCACTCTATCTATCATGATTTTCAATGACTTAAACAATGTTTGTAAAACATGAAATCTAAATGAAACATTTGTGGAATTCCCCAACCCCCTCCCTGGAACCTAAGAATCTGACAAAATACAGTGTGGATTGTACTATTCTCAAATGCCTTCCCTCAAATTATTTGGTTCCAAGTACAGCTTGAAGTCCATTTTTGCTATTGGACAAATTCCAACGTAGCCAGCAATGAGAGGGAGCTGAAATCTCCCAAGGCAGCTTGATCCATCACAGTTTGGGTCAACGACCTACGCAGCTAAAGATTACAAAAAGAAAGAAAATCTTCTAAAGGGAATAAAAAATTGATATCCCCAGATGTTGGGCCACTCACACACTAAAGTAAGATCTATGGTCCTTTGCAAGTGGCTATCCTCCAGGGCATTCCAGAAGGGGCAACCACTTTATCTTGTACTTGTGAGCACACCAAGGAGGGAAAACAATATATATGAGGTTCACAAGAAAGGCTACCAACCTTTCCAACATGAAGGAGTAATGATTCTGGCTTCAAGCCAACGGGGAATGCTAACCAAATGTTTCGTATCGGGTCAGTTTCTCGAGGAGGGCAAAGCTCTGAGCCACCCAAAGCATTTAAGTGGTCTCATTCATCATCATAACACCCTGGAGGACGTAAATAGGTAGTAATAAGGAATATCACCATTCTACAGGGACAAAGGCACTGGTGCAACAGGTTAAGGGATTCAAATTTGTAGAATATATTAGTCGGACAGCTTAGGGGAACTCTTCTGTATTTCCAGTCTCCCCCCCCATTCCAGAAATACAAAGCAAGAGTTTGCCATGCCGTAAAGGTTCAGTTTTACGATGATAGTAAATAAAAGTATGAGTTTTTCTTCCCTCTGTAAGGATCACCTTTTTTTTTTTGTTTCTAATGTCTTGGAAAAAAATTTGACATTGTGTATTTGAATGTAATAACTGTATTACTTTTAGGAGTCATAATGTATGAGGGATACATAGATCCAACAGACTGAATAATTCAAACCACAGAGCCATTAAATTTGGCAGAGACAACTGACAGTTTCCCCACTAGACACGGGAATGTGTTTGTTCCCTCCTCACTGGAGTTTCTTTCTTATTGATTGTAGGATTGCGTAACTCATTCCTGCATCCTCTCATACCCCCCAGTGGCCTATTAGCAACAAATCACTAAGCACAACAATATATCCTCTGAGGGAGCCATGCGGGCCTTAATCGACGAAGTTCATTTGTGTCTTCATGTAAAGTAATAAAATTCAGCCAGCATTAAAGAAAAGGTTGAGCCATCATGAGCATATTAACTAAATGACTCATTTCATCTAGAGATGCTATAAAACTTACCTCTGACCTCCATTAATTATGAAAGACACAGGTGTTTTAAAATGACATTCTCTTAGAATAACTCAATTGGGCTCTGATGAATATAGCTATAAAATCAAAGAAGAAAACTCCAGGTCCTTATTGAACATGTACGTTAGAGGCTTGCTCATAACGGAGCAGTAGAAGACCAAATAATTAAGACAGACAGATATGCATTTTGCACGAAAAGAAAATGGAGACAGAACTGCAAATTAATCCTCCATCAAATGTGTTCCCAACAATGGTGACAGTGACTTCTCTTTCTGTTTAATAGAAGTTCAGAGCATGGTCGATTGTGAAGCCATCTGAAGACAAAGCATGCACTGCGGGGAAACTATCACCATTTGCGAAAATCTGAGAGCTGACGTCAACTGAATGGCCATTATTAACTACACCTGGGTCAGCTTCATCCTCTCCGATTTGTCCGCTGTGGGATTTCCCCCCAAATTGTCATCCATACACTACTGGGCACAGCTTGAAATGGCCACACTCTCCAGCACACCCACATTTCCCATTGTACTGATAGATCTGAATATTTGAAATGTAAGTTTATGATTCTAACGCTAAGGGAAAGTGACACCTGTATCCTTTAAAGCACAGGGTGTTTTTATAAAAAAAAAATTTAATTACCTAAATGTCAGTACTTAATGTATCAATCATAGCAGTAACCTTAAAGCAGCTGAAGATTTAATTTCATCCTAGATCCAACTGAGAGATTGAGTTGTTGTTCTAGAGAGTTTCATCATGCTGGTTGACTCCAAATAGATTCCAGGAGCCTTTAATTTTTTCTGTGGTTATAACCATTCCAAACATACCTCTTTCATATGCTTTATTCACAAGTTTTGGGGCACTTAATTATTTTTTTAATTACCAAACTATTGCAAATCTATAACAACTATTTAGTTGGATCACATTTAGACCACAGTTTCTGAAAAATACAGTCATGCTATGAGCTACCTCCTCAGTCAAAATTTTTGCTACCCTCCTCTAAAATAATAAATATATATAGTTTAGGCTGTGACAATTTTAAGATAATTTGGATTTTATTACTGTTGTCATTACCATATGTGTCCAGTACACGTTCCCCCCTAATTGCATTGGCTTATTCCTTTCCTTATTCCCAAAAGGTTATTTCAAACCCTTTAAAGGTCTTGGTTATTAAAAATGTTCAAAATAATACATCAAAACCAAGAATAAATCAGTTTAATAGTACTCTTGTATGTTTAAACACCAAGATTAAAAGGTACAGAAATAGATGGAGAACTTTTTATTAGCAAGTAAAATAAGATAATAAAGATGGATTCTTAGTGGCATGCAATGATTAAGACCAATGCTGTTAGCAAACTGCACTGATAGAAAATCAGAAAAGCCTTTTCCCATAAGCACATTTAGGGTCATAGTTATTAGTCAATATTGGTAACAATCACACCGATGATTTAAATTTTATTATGCTCTAAATAATACTTGCAAATCCCTCAGTGTTTTGAGGATTACAGATGATGACTTATTGCTCCAAATTTAACTCACTACTTCTGCTTTTGTGGGTCCGCTGGGCATTTGATTTGTTCCCTCCTAGTTTTCAGTTAATAGAGATCATATTTCATTTGAAGAAATACCAAGTGAACTACCTTAGGATTCCTTTAACCTCTGCCTTCTTAGGAATGTTCGCTCCTCAAGTGATCTCCATATACAATTCTTTTTCTGGGTTATCTTCAGAGTTAGCAAAAGCTGAGCTGTTTTGTTTTATTTTTTTTCTGGCTTTCATGTATCTTCAAATAACCAAAGAATTGCCACTTGTTCCCCACATGCTCAGGGCTAGCTATGGCCATCACAGCAAGCCACACTCCCAAATCTTGCTCCAAATCTCACCTCTGACCCCTGCCCCCTGCCATTCCATTTGGAGTCGCCATCAATCACTGTAAACCCTGCTCTGAAATATGTCTCAACTCTCTTCCCTATTTCCACCATCACCGCCTACGTGTAAGTTCTTCATACCGTCACCTGATCCACAGCCCCAAGTGCTGTCCTTATGTCTAAATCCTTCAAATTCTAGCAGACTCTGCACACAATATGGTAGAAATACTTTCTTCAATGAAAATCTGAGCATATAAATAGGCTGAGAAATCTCCTAAGTTCCTAATGCCTTCAGCAGAAGTTCTCAGATTTGCCAGGAGATCATCAGAAGCTTGATTAAACCAAAGATTCTAACATTACTTCCAGAAAGTCTAATTCCAATGAGCTGGAGAAGCCTGGGCATCTGTGTGCTTGTAAGCCCTCTTAGGCAACTACTCTCATGACTGCCAGAATTGGAATCCCTGGTCTGGAAGATTAAGCCCACACTCCTCCATAGTCTGACCCCATCTAAAGCTCCTGCTTCATCTGCAATAACTCCCCCTCTCAGCCAAATGGTCACCAAATGGCCCAGTCAAGTTGAGCTCTTCTCAGCTTCACTGGGCTCTCGGACTTTCCCTGAGGTATGGCCTTTCTGGCAAGAAGACCCATCCATCTACCAGACTCCTAATGCATCTCCGAGATCCACTGGAAAAAGCATCCTCTCCGTGCCCCCTGTCCATCCCCCAAAAGCATCATGTTTCTTTTTTCTTGGGGCTTCTAGGACCCTGTACCCAGGTTTCCCTGGGAGAATTTAATTGCTTTGTTTCCCCCCACAGGCACTAGGTCAAGAGTCAGCCGACTTTTCTTTAAGGGCCAGATACCAAATGCTTTGCCTTCATGGATGGTCTCAGTTGCAACTACTCATCACTGTAGGTGAAGTTCAAAAGCAGCCCTAGGAAATACACAGCTGAATGGCTGTGGCTGTGCTCCAAGAAAACTTTAGTTAAGAAAAGAGGAGACCAACTATGGAACCTCAGCTTGCCAACTTGGCACTAGGTTTATGCCAGGCTATGAAGTCATCAGGTAGAGACTACGCTTCACCTTTGTTTCCCCAGTGCCTTAGATACCTCCTGGCATAAAGCAGGTTCACGAAATGTTTGATGAATGAAGAGTCATGAAAGAGTAACTAAGTGAATGAATAAATGCCGATGGACCCTATGTGGGACTGGCTGGGAGCAAAGCTTTCAACATTCAAACACTGTAGCGAACACATACACCCAAAGTAAAGAGGCTGATTAATTTTTATTACACTGTGTTGTTGGCTCATTCATGCATTTGGGGGGAAAAAAGGACTTTATAACTAAATAAATTATTCTGCTGCTAGACTTATCTGCTCACCAGTTTCAGCAGGGAAGAAAAGTACAGAGATTATTCTGTTTTGGGGGCGCCTGGGTGGCTCAGTCGGTTAAGCATCCGACTTCTGCTCAGGTCATGATCTCATGGTTTGTGGGTTCGAGCCCCGCGTCGGGCTCTGTGCTGACATCTCATCTCAGAGCCTGGAGCCTGTTTCAGATTCTGTATCTCCTTCATCTCCCTCTCTCTCTGACCCTCCCCTCCTCATGTGCTTGCTCTCTCTCTCTCTCTCAGAAATAAGTAAAACATTAAAAAAATATTGTTTTTTACAACAGCGAAAGCACAATGTGCAGGTCTTTCTCCCAAGAGTTTCTGGAGATCACCTGTTTGTTAAAAGCTCACACTCCTGGACCCTTTTCAGCAGGAGTCAGTCTTCTGAGTCAGCAGAACTGGGAACAGGGGATAGTGGAGTTTCACTGGAATGAACACCCCCGGGGAGACTTAGGTACACTCATGTCTGGCAAATACTAGACAAAAGGTAACAAAGCCAGCAGAAAAGGAGTGGGACTTCCTAACACAGATCAGGCTAATTAACCAAATGGTCCTATTGGAAGTAAGGAGATTAATAGGCATGAGAAAGAGGAAGATAAGCAAAGAGGATCCTAAGAGAAATGCACATCTATAAATCCAGTGCCAACACTGGAAGAAAAAAAAAAGATAGAGAAGAGAAAATATTTGAACAATTAGAAAGTAAGGGCTGAAAAAAAATTCCGGGTGATGAACAGGAATGAAAAGCACCATCCCTTTTTGTTTTCATCACCAGCTGTTTTTCCTAAATCATAATTAATATAAATACAATGTAAACATCATTGCTACCCTGGGTTTCTTTGCACTATGGGGGTCTACTGCTTTCTGGATTCACTCCTAATTGCTGACTTCATTCCACTCAGCAGGGGTTACCTTTAATTGTGTACACTTGACTACAGTGTATCCTTTGGAAAATAAAAGTTGTGGCTACTAGAAACAGAACTGCTGATGTCATAAAAAAAAAATCTCCATTTTTCCTTTTAATCGTGTACTGCTTCCAACAGATTAATTCTAAGGTAAAACTTAAAAATAAAAGTAGCAATTAAAATAACCACCACCCAAAAAAGAGTGAATTACACTGGTTCAATTTTTTAAAACATGATTTTATGGGAATCTAAAATGCAGCTCTTTGTTTAGATCCAGCGACAAAATCATTTTGAAGGGAGGAACTTAGTCTAATTAAATAGAAGTCTGCCCATGCATTCAATGTGATCTTATGGAAACATATGCTTTGAATACTTAAAGCAAAATCAGTGCCAGCACAAGAAAGGCAAGTTAATCTTTCCTTTTTATCTTTATTTTTGCAGATTCAAACCAGAGGCAAAACAATGCTTGAAAATTACACACTGAAATTTTTCAGGACTAGTTTTTGTGACTGTAATGAAGGTCAAGCTCTGCCTTGGAAGCACTAAGCCCTTAGTTTTAGTTTTAGTTTTTGTTTTCAGTAATAGACATGCTGATTAGAAATCTATAGTACCTGTTACAGAAACATATATACAGAAATGTCTTCCCCTGTATACAGATGGTTTACTGACTAATGGCAAAGCAAAAGGGCACCAGACAAGGAGAAAGACTCGGGGCTGGTCCTCAAGCCTGGTGCAAGAAGCCTCCTGCATTCCCATTTACCTACCTCTTGATATCTCCACAATGTTCCCATTTTTAAATGTAACTTCAATAGAATTAAATTTTCAAATTTCCAAGGTCGTAAATTGTATTTGTCCTCGAATTGGATTGCTACCTGACGCAACTGTTAAGTCTATGGGCTTCAGTCCCACCACCTTAACCACCAGCAGAAGGCTGGGCTACCTGGACTCAAAGGTGCTCCTGTGAAATCTCACGGGTGAGTGCTCTTACAAAAACATCATAGGTTAGAGACTCTGCCTTTCAGTCTATATACTTCTATTACACTGAAGCTGGTTAGAGAACAGTGAGATAATCAGGTATCAACTGAGAAACAAAGAAACAAACAAAATGAATGGAAGGAAACTCACATTCTATTTGATGAGACGTCCTTTTCATTACCACTCCACGGCTTTATGCTTTATGAGAATATGGCTAATTTGTGAATGCCCCCATTATGGTTAGTTTATAATCAAACACTGTTGTATGTGAACCAAGCTAATTGCTGTTTGGAACAACATGTGAATTTAGCACAAAATGACTGATCATGCTTTCAGGGAACCAGAAACACTAAAGACAGGTTTATTTGGAGAATAAAAACATAATCATCTTCTTACATCTTGTTTTACAATCCTATCTGCAACAAAACTTACCTTTATATCAACTTTGTGAACTATTATTAGTACCAATACTTTTATAGTTACCTATACAAAATCTCTATACTATGACATACTTCTTCACTTTGGAATTCTTCCTCTTATATATAAAAACACCATGAGAACAGCTTCTAGTAGATTTTTAGGCAAAGATGTGTACAAATCATTCATAAACTATTACCCCAATCGTATAAACAAACAGAAATCAAATAATGTGGGGAAATAATTGAAAAGGTTAACTGTGATTATTTCTGAAATTGTGTTTTTTTCCCTTATGCTTTAACTGCATTTTCCACGTCTTCTAAAATGCAAATGCCTCATCCTTGAAAACACAAATATTATTTTAATTTTTAAAGAGACTGAGGTAAAACAAAGTATGAATGCCAATGCTTTGAAACCGATATAAAAGGTAATGTGCATCCTGGAAATAATAAATTTAGGGATCTTTCCAGAAGTTCCACGAATTCGAGATGCAAGTACCTTCTGGCACCGTATACACACAAATCGCTTAAAGAGAGGTTTTCCCTTGGCAGCACAATGAACTTCTTCTTGTGATGAGCAACAAAGAATCTTGAACTGAATTCAATTTCAGGAACATAAAGTATCACTGACATCAAGTGAAACCAGCCAGTAAATGCCCTTAGGATGCTGAGCGCTAACTCTAAGAAAACAGAAAGTGATCATTGTATTTTTCCACCATTCATATTTAAACCATTACAAATTGCCTAAATATGCACCTGCTATCTAAACTTCTTTTGCTAGGTCAAGCCCTCCCAAGCAGGAAGCTGAGGGCTGGGTTATTTTTAAAGTGTCCTGGCTGGCTCACACACCCTCTCGAACTTTCTGAGCCTAATCCCACCGAGTTTCCTAGGAAAATTTCTATTCTCCTCGCTCAGGGATGTCTGCCCGAAGCGCACATTCACACGTATGCGGAAACCCAGAGATATCCGCACAACCGCCCTCTCGCTGCTCGCTCACTGCTTGCCTGTTACTGTGACAATCGCTTTTCATGGATTATTTTATTTAATCCTCGTAACAGCTGAGAGGGGTAGAAATAATTATATCGATTCTAAAGATGAGAAATTAGATTCTAAAGCTGGCTCAAGATGGGCTCAGCTGGGCGAGTCCATTGTACCTCCTTCTTTCTTGACTTTTTTATTGAATGTCTAAGATGTCCATTCTATGTCTAGAATGTACTATTCTAGACCAGAAAAGACAGTCATATTCCTGGAGTAGCTTATCTGAAATTCAAATTTAAGTGCGCCTCCTGGACTTTTATGGGATAAGTCAACGGGTCCTTTTGCGCCTGGTGACCACGCTGTACCGTGCGCCAGGTTGACTCCGTGGCTAGTCTGATCCCTCCCGGCGTGGCTGGGCTGGGATGTGGTGCGAGGAGGTGGAGGTGGCCTTTGAGGGACACTGGGAAGGAGACCTCCAGGGACAGGCATCCCTGTGGACGATTCCCAGGCGCTGTCTCCTACCAGGTGGGAGGTAGCGCCCACCACGAGCTGTCTCTTCCAAATGTCAATTTGCTCAGTGGCTTCTCACATCCTTGAGGAGAATCTACGTCATTCCTCAAAAGCCAAACACCTGCCGCGTGTATGCCTGTGTGTCGTGCTGTCCTGTTCATGTGGCGCCAAGCCCTCCGGACACAATGGAAACTCTTTCCAGTCGGGCTCACAGGAAAGCCTTTTCCAAAGTTCTTCAGGGTTGAATGCAAGATATGAGACCCAGCCGTAACGATGGAGGCCATAATTGTACCTTCCACCCCAGCAGGCGTCGCCTTCCCCTTTGGCCAAGGAAGAGGGCTCATTTTCCCCAAGGGTTAGCTTTGCTACTCCCTTGTGTCCTTGCCCAAATGTGGGCCTTGGGAATAAATATGCTGCAAACCCGACCCATCTTCCCCGGAGGGTCCTTGCGGATGCAGAGGGACACATACGTAAACCAAATCCTTGGAGCATGTATATTCAATCCACATATGTGTTTGAGCTTCTGCCAAAGAGGAAATTGTGCCACATTCTAGAGAAGGAAAGACGAGACAGGCACACCCTCCACCATCCGGCAAGTCACTATTTGGTCGTGCGAGGGGTGTGGGTGACACCTGACAAAAAATCATGTCGTAAGCAAAGAAATGAAGGCAGATGACAAATGTGCTAAGATGACAAAGCAGAGCAGGGGCTGGAGGAGCCCAGGCCACAGGAGGGCGCTGGAGCCAGAGCTCACTATGGGTCTGAGTTCACAAAGTAGACAAGTTGGGTGGGGGGCGGGGGGAGGTAGCTAATGTTCCAGAAAAGCAAAGAAGTTTGTCACCAAATCGTAGAGGCAAGAAAGAGAACATTTTACAGTTGTGGGCAATATAAATAATCCTACCACATGCCAGGACTAGGAGAGAATGAAACGGAGCCGAGTCCGTGAGGGATGTGGGATCACAAGGCAAAGGGTGTGTTGGGTAACACCCAAGGTGGTCAGCGTTTACCCAATGGGGGCTACAGAAGGGGGGCATTTGGAAAAGATGTTGGGCATGGTAGAAAGAAGGAGGACAAAATCTTGAGGCCAGAGGGCCAGTTAAAAACCCCTGTAGCACTACTAGGTATTTACTAAGGGACACAGGTGTGCTGTTTCAAATGGGGTACAGGCACCCCAATGTTTCTAGCAGCGCTGTCAGCAATAGCCAACGTATGGAAACAGCCCAAATGTCCATCGATGGGTGACTGGATAAAAGAAGATGTGGTGTATATATACAATGGAGTATTACTCGGCAATCAAAAAGAATGATATCTTGCCATTTGCAACTACATGGATGGAACTAGAGGGCATGATGTTAAGCGAAATTAGTCAACCAGAGAAAGACAAATATATGACTTCATTCATATGAGGAATTTAAGATACAAAACAGATGAACGTAAGGGAAGGGAAGCAGAAATAATATAAAAACAGGGATGGGGCAAAACATAAGAGACTCTTAAATGTGGAGAATAAACAGAGGGTCGCTGGAGGGGTTGTGGGGGGGGGATGGGCTAAATGGGTAAGGGGCATTAAGGAATCTACTCCTGAAATCACTGTTGCACTATATGCTAACTAACTTGAATGTAAATTTCAGAGTGGCTCAAATGAGCAAATCAGAGGACTCTAGATGCTGGCGAGGATGTGGAGAAACGGGCACCCTCCTACACTGCTGGTGGGAATGCAAACTGGTGCAGCCCCTCTGGAAAACAGTGTGGAGGTTCCTCAAAAAATTAACAATAGAACTCCCCTATGACCCAGCAACAGCACTGCTAGGAATTTACCCAAGGGATACAGGAGGCTGTTGCATAGGACACATGTACCCCAATGTTCATAGCAGCACTCTCAACAATAGCCAAAACATGGAAAGAGCCTAAGTGTCCATCAATGGACAAATGGATCAAGAAGATGTGGTTCATCTATACGATGGAATACCACATGGCAATGAGAAAGAATGAAATCTGGCCATGTGTAGCAACATGGATGGACCTTGAGGGTGTTATGCTGAGCGAAATAAGTCAGGCAGAGAAGGACAAATACCATATGTTTGCACGTATAGGAGGATTAGGAGGAACTTAATGGAGGACCGTGGGGGAGAAGAAGGGGGGAAATGGTGGGGGAGAGGGAGGGAGGCAAACCATGAGAGACTCTTGAATGCTGAGAACTGATGACTGATGGGGGTGGAGGGAGGAGAAGGGGGGTGATGGGCATGGAGGAGGGCACTTGCGGGGATGAGCACTGGGTGTTATATGGAAACCAACCTGACAATAAACTACTAAAAAAATAAGTTAAAAATAAATAAATAAACAAATAAAATCTCTTGCAACATACAATTCAGGCTCCCAGTGATTACATTTAATGGAAGTCAGCATCTGAAGCCCTCCATGTATTCCCAGTGTGCTGAAGTAACTAAAAATACACCAAGTACGCCCACCCATCCATACTCACTATCCATTCAAAAATATCAAGGGACATGCAGGTGACACGTTCAGTGCTGAACGAAGCCAACCTCTGTCTCCTCATTTAAAGCTACGCCCTTATATCTCAATGTCTTCAAGTGTTCAGTGGTGCACAACGTTTCCTTGAGATCTGAGAGCAAAAGGAATGTTTCTAGAATGGTTCCGTGTTGATCTCGAGTATAAACCAGATTTTGCTTCACTCAGGTATATATGGAAACCGCACTTCCTCTCTTGCTATGAAAGGTATGTTTTATAATCTAGCAAATTTGATACATCACTCCAGTGCCCAAAGTGCTTCCCTTGAGTTCCAGAAGAGTCCAAATCTACAAATGGCCTCTTTCGTCAACGTTAATATTTTTCCTAAGAGAGGAGTATGTGGTATGTTTTATAAATTATCCTCAAAATACATTGGCAGGATAAATTATTTGAACAGAAGGAGCATGCCTGTTCTCTAAGGGAGTAATGGTAAATATGAGGGAAACAACTCGGGATCTGTTCTGACTGTGTTCTAGTAGCCTCATCGTCAAACCGCAATGTCAAGTATTGACCTGGATACAGGAGCGTGTGCACCCGAAGAAAGGGAAATGTAACAGTTTCCTTGAATTTTCAATTGACTAGTAAATGGTCTAGTCAAGGTCACATTGGAACGGACGTCAAAATCTTGACTAGAGAATTTTACAAAGAATGTACTGACAAGTTACAAAGTTTCTAGAGTCAAAATGCCTGGATCTGAAATCTGAGTCCAGCTTTCACAGTATGACCAGACTCAATCCCCTCATCTCTAACACAGGGATGTTGACAATACCTACCTCTCAGCTTTCACAGGGACTAAGTGGATGAATTCATGTTAGAACAGTTGAGCTCCCAATAAACGCTTGCTATGCAAAGCAGTCATCATTTTATTATTAGTAGCACACACAACGGTATCTTACGCTGTATTTTCTTCTTGGAAGAAGTGTTACTTAGCACTCGTGAGCTACAGCAGAGAAGCTCACGTGTAGCTGCACAGATGGAAAAAGAAATCCAAAATTATCTGCGGTGGCAAAACAGAAGATCTCTCACCTTGCTCCTACCACAAGTTCTTTCTGTCCTGGGTCAAATGTTAACTGCGAGAAATCCACAGCGTTCTTCGCCCTGAACTCCCGTAACCAGGGGCCAATTTCTAAATAGGAAAAATAAATACATAAAAAGATAAAAATGAGTGATCTTTCCTCCGGGGACGGCAAAAAACACACATCAGGTAGCAAACATCACACTGCAGAGAAGATTCGGAGATCCCCTGATGTGACCGTTCAGGGGAGACTGGAAGTTTCCATCAGAATGTCACAGAGTCTGCGCTGAGAATGTGTACAACACAGAGGGCAGCCACCGATAAAGCGAGCATAGGTGCTTGGGTGTGTGTGATTTACAAGCCAGACGTGCATTTCCCTGTGGGCTCTGGGCTGGGCAGAAAACTCACACAGCATCCACGTTTTCATCAAGGGGATACTGAATGCAAACTAGACCCCTTCCTGGGTGTCCCCCATGGCAGGAGCTGAACACTTGGGAGAATCACAAAGCCCTCCTTGGGACCCCAGGACGAACCCAGGAGCACCATCTGCCTTCCTTCAACGTGGACACCCCACGTCCCCATACTCTGGGTTTCCATCCTGGAGCCGCGACCAGGCGTGTTAAACGCATTCGGCACTTTCTAGATGAGAAATCCAGTTACTTCTAGTTCTCACTGGCATTTCTGTCCCTGAGGGAAATCAGGAAATGGTCACTTTTTAGAGACAGGTTTTTCACCAGGCTGTTAACTCCTATGACATGGCCGCCAGCCTAGAATCCGATTATTCTAACATGACAGCTCTGAAGAGGGACGCAATGCTGCTTCACAAGCCATTTTTGCAACTTTCGTGAGCACATTTCTGACACCAGAAAAAAGAAAAAATCTACTCCGTGAGTTCCCTTCCAGTTGTGCCTCCCTTACCATTATTCCTGACAATTAGCCATGTTATCTGTCATTTTTTTTCTTGGATTTACTATTCTGAGTGATATCACACTGACTAAATAGGCACATGACAGATGTCACATCAGCAAAGTTACAAAACAGATCTAATATGGAAATATGCTCACGTCTCATACACAGGCCTTTGTTGATGTGATTGTGATGGATTATTTTCAAGAAATGGCTCTGCCTAATTAATACAGCATTTCTCTACTATCAGTGATTGGGGAAATGGCCATGAACAAAAAGTTCTATTTTGCATGAAGGAAACCAGGGCTGGGTTCTAGAGAGACCTGTCTTTGGGTTTTGAAATTTTAATGTGTATCTTCATCCTTTTTAGAAGTTTATAGGGGTGCCTGAGTGGTCAGTCGGTTAAGCGTCCAACTTCAGCTCAGGTCATGATTTCATGGTTCGTGGGTTCGGGTCCCGCGTCGGGTTCTGTGCTGACAGCTCAGAGACTGAGCCTGTTTCAGATTCTGTGTCTCCCTCTCTCTCTGACCCTCCTCTGCTCACGCTGTCTCTTTCTCTCTCTCTCTCTCTCTCTCAGAAATAAATAAAACATTAAAAAAATAGAAGTTTATATAAATGTATTCACTTTACAGCCATGTCTTTAAAAAAAAAACAATTCTCGCAAAGTATGTACAAAGCCCTGGAGCTATAAAAACTTGTTAATAAATGGTCTGTTCCATGAGCTCACAATTCAGTTAGGGGACTAGCACTAGTATCTTTAAGCATAGGATCCATGAAAACAAGGACTTTACGGGCATCTGTAATGTTCCAGGAAATATTCACACATAGAAAGGAGAGACCTGACCACATATGGACAGTGCAGGCGTGTTCTAGAAGAGCAGAGCGACAAAGGATTCCATGGTGCCCCCGGGGCCATAATGGTTGCTGCCCACCTTCCTGTCCTTCAGTTCTCTGTTTCTGGGAGACAGACCCGAAGGCTCTTCTGTCTGCAAAGCTCACCTGGGTGCCTGTGGCACATGACCCAGGACCCTAAATGTGTAAGACAATGATCAACGAGTGGAATGAACGAGCAAGAAATTAGGAAGCGAATTCAAGAGGAGGAGAATTAAAAATGAAAGGAAAGAGGGAAAAAAGAAGAGAGAAAGGAAAAAGCAACGGTAATTCAAGAAACTACTGGGATGATAACTGACAGGCGAATTTAAATATAGCTATAAAATATTTGCTCACAGGTCAACAAGTTTGGACATGGCTTCATCTGTGATAGAGAGGCTTTATAAAATCTCCAGGCAAGCACTTGACAAATCAAAGCAGGCATCCTAGGAATGTGAAGGGCCCACTCGTGGGCAGGAAAGAGTACAGAATGGGCCAGCAATGTTAGATTTTTAAAAGTACCACTATGCGCTTTAGGTCGTGGCTATATCAATGGTGGTTATCAAAATGCAGGAGAGAGAAGTGGTTGGGGGCATCCCAGGGGCTTGATATCTAACTAGAGAGGAGACTTAGGCAAAGAGTTGAAGATGACAAAATCGTTCCAAGACAGGACGAAGGGAAAAATAACGATGGGTGGGGAATAGGCCTTGGGGGTAAGGGTGGTCTTGGAGAAAGATGATCGGTTCCGATGAACTATGGAGAATGCCCCCTATGAAGAATGACCAGAGCTATTGCTGAGCATGGCTACGACCTGGAAGTGCCCACAGAGCTGTTTTGGTACAAGAGCTTTATCGCACAAAGAAGAAACTGAGGACCAGGAGCCCTGCCAGGACTGGAGATCCAGGCTCCTGAGTGCCTCTCCCAGGCTCTACTGCCCAAAGCTCACAGCAGCCAGGAGCTGAGCACAAGTGTTGTACTCAAGATGGTGAAAACGAGTAGGTGGCATGAGTCAAGGACGGAGGGCCACGGGCTGACCTTTCTGATAGAGGAGAGGAAATGTGAGCCACATACGCAGAGAGAAAACTATGAAAAGTCATCAGAAGAAAATCCATGAGCTCCCCTCCCATGCGTGCATTCATCTTTCTTCTCAGCTCGACAAACAGGAAGCATGTGGCCAACAGGGACCAGGGTGAAGAGACATACTTTGGTTTTGGTTCCCGTGCTGAGCAGCTGGAAGGGCTACACTACTTCCTGAAATGTCCTCCAATAATAAAAGGAGGCAGGCAGACATGGAAAAACAAGCTAACAGCACAAAGTTCCATCAGTATTGCTCCCTTTTCTGTACTTAAATTTTCAAAGACCTTCCCCATTAAAAGCGTACATTTTTGTGGTTAACATTAAATAAAAGTTGGGTCATCTGCACATTCTCTTCTTTTTTGATCTTCCCGGGCATTCCTCCAGGCCTGGCACTCTCCACCTTGCATATCACGTAACCTGTATCTGACACAACACCCCGAAGCCCTGGGGAGGAAGCTAATGCACTAACCCATCCCTCGCTGAGAACGTGCCTGTCCCGCACACCTCTCCGCCCCACTTCCCGGTAAGATCAGAGGCTGGCGCTCTCTCCTCTGTGCCAAGACCGGCCTCTCCTGTTCTGCTCATGCCACCTCTTACTCCTCTTCGGTCCCTTCTCTAAATCACCTCTTTTCTCCTCTAATACCTCCTGTGTTATCAGGCCCATTCCCTGTATCTGCAAGTACATGCACAGTCCCTCATTTTGAAAAATCTTTTAAGTGGTGCCTGGGTAGCTCAATAGGTTGAGTATCTGACTCTTAATTTTGGCTCAGGTCATGATCCCAGAGTGGTGGGATCGAGCCCTACGTCGGGATCCACACTGAGTGTGGAGCCAACTTGGGTTTTTCTGTCTCTCTCCCTCTGCCACTCTTCCCTTCTCTCTCTCTCTCTCAAATTAAAAAAAAATAATAAAAGACCAAAAAACATTCATTACATTCTTTTGTTATGATAGTGTCAGACACCAGACACAATGCGTAGTAAACTCCCAGGTACAATTTATCAGAAGAGGCCGTGGGCTTAGTTTCACAGGTAAGTTTCAACAACCCCTTAAGGAACATGTAAGGTCAACTTTATAAAACTTACTTCAGAGATTAGACAAAGAGGTACAGCTTCCTAACATAGTTCTGAGGTGATTGGATCCTGATAATCTTGCTAGTAAGGCTGTACAGAGACATGATGGAAAATCATGGGCCACCATCATTTAAAAGTATGGCTGAAAACATTGTTAAGGAAAGACGTGTATTAGCAAATCATGCACATGCACATGTGCTTGCACACGTGCACACACACACACACACACACACACACACTGCTTCATATGGGACAGGATTTATTCCAGAAACACAAGGATGGATCCCCCATCCTTTTTATATCAGAAGTTCTATCAGTAGAATCTGCCACCACAGTAACAGAGTTCAATAGTAGCATTGAGAAATCACCAGTCCTGCTTTCTAAAGAATCAGAAAATGAACAGTTACAGACACAGAAAGCTAAAAGAGCACAGTGTCAAGTAAGGCAGGTGAGGAGAGCATCTGAACATGGGGCACGTGGAGGCCAACAAGCTCCGTAGACGCCAAAGACCGATCAGAGCGAGGAAAGTGAGTGGGGACAGCACACAGTTCGTGGTGGGTTGAGAGATACAGTTGTTAATAACGTTAAATTTGATATACATTCACTTCTCCCAAATAATGGGCTTTACCTTTTTCCTCCTATCTCTTTCAACTGATTTTGCTGAAAAGAAAACATAGGATGAACTATGGCAGCCAACATGACCACTGTGTGGAAGTCAAGAAGTAACACAAAACCTTCAACTTCAAATTGAATACTTGGTAGATAATTTTTAGTATTTGATAGTAATCATTCGAACGAATCCTATTTACTACACAAATGTGGCTATTAAAAAACGGCCTCTGTCAATGACTTTCTACTACAAAATTAGCTGCAGTGATACATATTTGCCTTCTCTTATCATTGCATAAGCATCCATATGATTGTTTTGTAAATACTCTAATAAAACATATACTGATTTGATTTTAACAAGGACACAGTGGTACAGTTTCGAGAAATAACTTTCATGAACATATGTCACTATTAATCAATTTGGTCCAAATGATGGCATATATAAACTAGAGACTAGCTTCCAAATTCAAGTTGTTCGCCCTCCGCCAACCCTAGAAAATCAAAACCTTTAAAAACAAAATAAAAGTAGGGTGCCTGGGTGGTTCAGTGGTTGGGTGTCTGACTTCAGCTTAGGTCATGGTCATGATCCCACAGCTTGTCGATTCGAGCCCTGCGTAAGGCTCTGTGCTGATAGCTCGGAGCCTGAAGCCTGTGTCAGATTCTGTGTCTCCCTCTCTCTCTGCCTCTCCCCCGCTTGTGGTCTGTCTCTCTTTGTCTCTCTCAGAAATAAACATTTTAAAAATTTTAATAAAAAATTAAAAATAAAATAAAAGTTACTATTAAATAAAAAATTCAAACAATGTAGAAGATATTGAAGGAAGGCATGGTTGTAAGCCAAGAAAATCTTTTAGAGCCTGAGAAGTAAGAATCTCAGGAGATTTTGGTGGTGAAGACCAGCACTGGTCTGAAGTCTGAAAACCAGTCTGCTGTCTCCTCCAGGGACAGAAGCTGGCAGTGCTCACTGCCCAAGGCCATGTGGACTAGTAGACACACGCTGAGCAGTGACACCTCCCAGGTCAGATAGGAGTGGCTCTGGGGAGCCTGTTCCATTCTTCACTCCAAACGTCAGTCAATTAAGAAGTCCAGGGAGCAGGATTGAGAATCTATTGGGGGAGAGGGGACTTGAAACTCTCATCGGAAAAATTCTAATGTGTAGCTTCCTGCACAACATATTTGGAAAGTAACAAGAAGGAAAAATCAAACTCCTCTTCATTTTGAAAGTGAGTGCATTCCCACTGGTATATCCTGTTAAATAAAACCCACTCGGTTTAATAAATAATGCATTTATTGCTTCTGCTGTTGCTGTTATTAATAACCATGATCTACATGTCAGTTAAGAGCTACAGAAAACAAACATTCCCACTGTCACTAGTTAGGTTTTATGATCCAAGGGTCTTGGTGTAAGGAAAGGAGGAGAAAACATCAATGACCATGTACTGATCTGCTTTATTGGAGCAAAGAACAGGTGCACACGGGAGGCTCCATTGGTTATTATTAAGCATCTGACTCAACTTCACCTCAGGCCATGATCCCAGGGTTCATGCACTGACGGAGCAGAGCCTGCTTGGTATTCTCTGTCTCTCCCTCTCTCTGTCCCTCCTCCACTTGCTCCCATGTGCTTGCGCCCTCTCCCTCTCAAAACAACGGACGAACGGATCAAGAAGATGGGGTTTATCTATACAATGGAATACTACGTGGCAATGAGAAACAATGAAATCTGGCCTGTGTAGCCACATGGATGGACCTTGAGGGTGTTATACTGAGTGAGATCAGTCAGGCAGAGAAGGACAGCTACCATATGTTTGCACGTATAGGAGGATTAGGAGGAACTTAACGGAGGACCGTGGGGGAGAAGAAGGGGGGAAATTCTGGGGGAGAGGGAGGGAAGCAAACCATGAGAGACTCTTGAATGCTGAGAACAAACTGAGGACTGATGGGGGTGAGGGGGGGAGGGGGGTGATGGGCATGGAGGAGGGTACTTGTTGGGATGAGCACTGGGTGTTATATGGAAACCAACTTGACAATAAACTATTTAAGAAATAAATAGATAAAGGGGCGCCTGGGTGGCTTAGTTGGTTGAGCGTCTGACTTTCGCTTAGGTCATGATCTCGCGGTTCGTGGGTTCGAGCCCCGCGTCGGGCTCTGTGCTGACTGCCAGCTCAGAGCCTGGAGCCTGTTTCAGTCTGTGACTCCCTCTCTCTCTGACCCTCCCCTGCTCACGCTGTCTCTCTCTCTCTGCTAGAAATAAATAAAACATTAAAAAAAAAAAGAAAAGAAAGAAATAGATAAAAATAAATAAATAAACATTAAAAAAAAAAAAAAGAATAACTTTATTGGAGCAAAGTACATTCCGGAATGACAACGCAGGGGTGATGCAAACAGAGTGGAAGGGCAGGACTTCTCAGCAGTGTAAGCCACTCAGCTCTGGCGCGGGAGGACAGCACACTGCCCTGAAAATTCAAGGGTTCGGTGCTCCCTTCCTCTAGAAGGGCATTCCTGCTGGCCAGGCACCGTGGGCCAGGAAAAAAGCACAGAGGGTCCTCTTGGCTGAGCATTCTGGAAGTTCTCCTTGTCTGACCACTCCCCACGTTGTGGAGGAAACCACCCCACATCGGAGATGCCTAGTACTCTTTCAGGGCGGCACGCATCTCCCTGCCTTCCACAGATGCCATTTTCAGCTCCACGCCTTACACACCCCATTCTAAGCAGTGCAATCTGAGCCGAAATAGGATTGGACAAGAAAGGCGTGGAATTTTTAAGAAGCCCTCAGAACAGCATGGCAGATCAATGCTCTGGACTGCTACCACTTTCCTTCTGTTTCCTTTTCCTGCTTTACCCAGGCATGTTCTTCCAACAACAACCGCTCAGAGCAAGGTGAGCCTGCTTCACTCACACAGCACCTGGTGCTGGTTTTTAGCTACATGAGTTCTGCCTGAAATTCTTTAAGGGATTATGATAGATTTCAGTTTCAAAGCCTCATGTGCTTGTCAAATATCAGGCTAAGGCAAAGCACTTCACCGGAAGGGAAGACACAAATTCATAAACATTTATACTTCCGGGGGGAATATATATATATATATCAGAATAACCAATGTTTCTTAGTAACACATTTTTTATTGTTACTATATTATCAGTACTTACTTAGTTTCAGGAACTATGTTAGATACTTTTACATGTTAACAATTTCTTATTTTATTTAATGCTTGCAATCCTGTGAAACCAGAGCTATAATGTTTCTTACAGAAATAAAAGACATAAAAATTAAAAACCCTGAGTGTTTAAAAAGTCAAACAGCTTGCCAAATGTAACATAAGTGGTAAGCAGCTAAGCTGGAATTTAAACCCAGAATAGGACTAAGGCCATGTTTCCATAAGGTCTGAATTAAAAATCCATTTTCTCAGGAACGTATAAAGTGCATTAATGCTTAGTAATATATCAGCATGGCTTAAATTATCGGAAAGAGTAGTTGCCACTCACCAAAAGAGAGCAAAATCAGACAGAAAGGAAGAGATGGTAATTTTCATTTGGGGACAGGGATGTTCTCACCCAAGCTGCCCATTGGGCAGGGCACAGCTGGAAGAAGGAAGGTCCCAAAGAAAAGCTGAAAGAATCCCGCATCCACCACAGATAAGAAAGCATCCAGAAGAAGATCCCAACAGTAGAAATTTATCTCCATCATTTCTTTCCAAGACAGGTCCTGGTTACAACAGCTAATGTGGAAATGTGCTAATACTCTCTGCCTTACCTTAGGTTTCTAGAAAAATAGAAAACTATCAGGCCAATTTTGTTTCTCCAAATGTATAGACCTCAGTTATTCTCACTATAACGTCTATTTAGGAGGGCATGGCTCTCGTACAGTCCACTCCCCTTTCCTTTATAGTTGGTAAAACTAAGAGCAAAGAGGTTATATGGCTGTCCAAAGTTGTATGGCAAGGAAGGCTAAGTGGAAAATCTCGAGGCCTGTGATTTCTTTGCCAATCTGTTTTCCTCTCCATCACAATACTAAGAATATCCATCCAAGCAAGAATAATGGTAACATTTTAAGGAACTAAAATGTCTATATCTAGATTTAGATCTCAATATATTCACCCATATATTAGGATGCATGTATGTAAATACGTGTGTTTATTCACACATATGTACATACACAGATACATAAATATGTATATTAAGAATATATTTACATATATATTTATATCTAAATACAGACATACATAGTTCCACATATTTATATTTAGGTGTAGGCATCAATATGATCATTATATGTATATGTGTGTATATATATACATATGTATTTGCATAAAAGTTTGTAAGAGATATAAAAATACATACATATATATAAAATATAGACTTAAAGAATACCTTAGAGAAAAAAATATCTCAAAACCTTGCTATAGGAAATGATCAAAATGTTCAATTGACGTGACTTTTAAAAATAAAACAAAAATACTCAATACTAACCAATTAGGAAAAGTAAACACTTTTAGACCAGTGAAAGCAGAAAGGATCAAATACACCAAGAAGACATAAAGCGCCTTTCATTTACATTTTTATTTGTAAACACTTCACATAAACCACAGTCTTTTTAAATGCAAAGACTGCTTTTTCCATCATTTCTGGGTTTAGTTGTGTATCTAAAGTTGAGTGTTGTGACACTCAACAGGGGTCAGGCGTCCCATTAAGTCTCTTCCTACGTTTCCTTCCCAATGGCATTTTAAACACCTAATGTTTTCTTTTCACATGTTCGCCATTGGAAAAATCCACTAGCTGCAAGTTTTGCAAAATATCTGAGCTCTGGAATTGGGTTCTTCTAAAGTTCACCACTTCGTCTTAGACAGCCTGCCTGGTAGATGCCTTAAGAATCCAAAAAGCTGTGACAGTGCACTTCTGTACTTGAAGCATTCGCTGATGTGGGTCTTCTTAACTCAAACATAATTCAAAGCCACAAGTGGCAGTTAAGCTGTGTTTTACAGCCTGGAATGCACTGTATAATGTATACGCACAATGTAAACTCGCATTAAATAATAGTCACAAATCTGTTAAATTGCAGGAAGGAACACACATACTTTTCCAGGAAAGGTAAGAGCAAACAGCCTGGCTCGGGAAGGTGGCTTTTAGATGAAGACCGGCAGGGGGTAGGCTGAGAGCTTGCTCCCCACCTCAGAGAGGTACCTGTGGGATTTTCAGATCTCATTTCTCAAGGTTAGATCCCCACAGGGTAATATACAACTATTTGTTTTTGTGTTTTTCCTGGATAGGTATTTTAAGAGAAACCTTATGAGACAAAATTTCAGCAGAATCAACTACCATCTCATCATCAGTTGAAATGTATTCCCTGTCGGGATCAAGGGTGGGATTCGTGATTTCCAGTTTCCCCAGGTTTTCATTTGTTTGTGTGATTTTCTGGCTGTCTCAGGATCTTGTTCAATCTCAGAATCTAAATGCCAGTGTTGCGTGGGGCCCAAGAAATTCTGAGTCATCCAAGGGTTACCTGAGACGCACCTGGCAAGGCATAAAGAGAAGGTTCTGGAATGTTGTCAGTAAACTGGTTTCAAAGTCTGTGTGGCAGGCTGGCGTTGCCTTCCTTTTTGTTTATAACTTTTAAGATCATGGAAACCTCCTATTTCATTAAACCATCTGGAGCAATTATTCCTGGTGGCTGCAGGATAGGAATCAAACTGATAAGAGGCAGGTTTTTATTGCTGGAGAACTCACACAAGAAGCAATTTCCATTCATCCATCCATCAAGACAGGTTTTTTGCTAATTTAGAAGATTATGCAAATACATATGTAAACCAGGCAAGACTTTCAAACCCCTGGACTGTGACCACTTTGTCCTCTAGGATGTGAAGGGTGTTTTGGGGTTGCCCTGCCCCTAAACTCTGTGCGGCTTTCCTACAGGAAACTTTTCTGGTGCAGAAGGGTCTTAATTTTGCTTTGTGACCTGCAGCATATGACTACAGGCCATAAAATCTAATTGCAAAATCTTAATGTTGTGCCAGAGGACATTAAAAAGTAATTTCCTTCAGATTTATAACTTGAGAATTACAAATGATGTTAATGTGACTAAAAATATAAAAAATGAACTGTTTCTACTCAACGAGCACTTAGATGATCCCAGAAGTGGCCACATGCTTGCTGTGTCAGTATTGACGAGCAGAAGTCTGAAGGGTACAAATAAAACAATTTGTGCAAGAAAGTCTCCTTGCTTGGAGATATTCTAATAAGTCCCCAGGTGGTCTCTTTGCCAAAGTACTGCTTCTCTCTATATGCTACAGCTAGCACGCATTGCAAGACTGACCCAGATATTTCCAGAAACTTTCAGGGGAAGCATTAAGGTGACCTGCGTCTAGAATATTGGGGCAACACAACACAACAGCTACTGATTTGTGTAGTCAACGAATATTTCTTGAGCACCTGGTCCAAGAAAGAACCCCTTTTAGTACTAGCTGGGACACAAAGTTATGTAAGACAGACCTCTGCCTTCAAGACATTTGTAACTGAGCTAAAAAGGTAAGAAATACTCACAAGAGGGCTAAACTGAAAAAAGTGCGACGATAAGTGTTCTAAGGCAGTGCTAGCCAATGAAAAGAAGAACATGACCTACACACATGCTGTTGAATTTTCCACTCAACATTTAAAAATGCTAAGAAGGGGTACCTGGTACCTGGGTGGCTCAGTCGGTTAAGCATCCAACTTTGGCTCAGGTCATGATCTCACGGTTAGTGGGTTTGAGCCCTGCGTTGGGCTCTGTGCTGACATCTCAGAGCCTGGAGCCTGCTTCAGATTCTGTGTCTCCCTCTCTCTCTGCCCCTCCCTCACTTGCACTCACCCATACTCTCTCTCTCTCTCTCAAAAATAAATATACTTTAAAAAAATTTTAATGCTAAGAAGACGGTAAAATTACTTTTTGACCATATAGTTTATTTAACCCAGGATATCATTTCAATGTTATCAAAATAAAAATTATTGAAATATTCAATTTCATATGTACATTCTCAAAATTTGAAATCCAGTGCGAATTATAACTGATGCACACTTCCACTGTACTAGCTACAATTCCACCACTCCAGGCAAATGTGGCCCATGGCTCCTCTGCTGGACAGTGTGTACCTAATTTATTAAGAATGGGGCTTCATTGGTAATACAGAGGCATTGTTCAATTAATGCTGAAAAAGAAATTGGCCCTGGATTTCTTCAGAACCAACTGCCATTAACACTGTAAGTGAATCAGGACTGATCTCCATTGTTAATGAAAGTGACACAGTGCTTGGAATTGAGCTGACTTGGATTTGAATCCCAGATGCAAAGCTTTTATTGGTGGGACTGTGAGACTACCACCAATCACCTCATATTTCTGGACACACCATAAAACAGAAGGAAAATATGGAAACAAGAGTGTGTTGAGAAGACTGTATAAACCAATCCCCATGAGGTATCTGGCAGAGCATAAAGTCACAGAGGGTCTCCAGAACCCTCAGTCCCCACCCCCACCATGATGGGCAACGTAGGGTGGTTTACCCCTGCCTCACACCACCACGACGATGGCTCTATTATATCCTTAACAACATCCTGAGTACCAGGCAGAATATCTGTCATTCATTTTAGCTTCCTCTAGAACGACATTCAATTTCATGTAAATCACAGTCTACCTGTGAAGGGTATAAGGGTCCTGCAACATTTAGGAAGCCCATGAACATCTGTTCATAACTACTGAACAGGTAACACTCTGGCAGAAATCTATTAACCAACTGAGAGATTATTCAGTAACCCGTTGACTCAGCAGGTCTGGAAGTGTTCAAACCCTCCCTATTCCAAAGAAGAGCTTGACCCTTGACTGACTCCTGGAGGTAATCGCTAAGACCTTGGAACATCATGCCTGATAAGATAAGAGTGCCTTTGTATATCTGGGGGCCTTGGCCATGCCACACAGTCCACGCTGACAATGTGATCGATGGCAGGGACCTTTGACCGTGCTCCTGCGTGTGATACACGCGCACAATGGTTTTCTCTGTCCGCGATTTTCCGGGGCCACAGTAAACTGCCATCGCCTTGCCGTCAGCCCCTCTCAATCTCACCTGCTCTTCACTTCTCTTCTGCTTTTCCCCAACCCAGACGTCTCAACTGTTCTTCAACCAGCTCCTCACTGAACCCGTTCTCACACCCCCACTTTGCTAACACGAGTCCATCCTTTCAAAATGATCCATCCTGCTCTGTAACAACTGTAAAAGGCTGGGAGCCACTAAAGAGAAGAGTGCAAGTTCATGAGTATCTGTGTTCTACTATGTGTTACAATAGGCCTCATATGGGTAAGCACTGGTTATAACGTCAAACATTCCAAGGCACAACACGGCCCCATTACCTACCTGTACCTTCCTTAATTACCCAAGGTGTTCTCCATCCCTCTGGTCTGTCAGTACTACCTGTATAATCCAGCTGCTTGCTGATTATAATTAAGTAGCAGTCATGAACTATATTCTACCATTCTTCTCATTATTTTACATGTGAATGAGTTTGTATCCAAATACGGTTGTGAATTTATCAAAGAAAGCTAACTTTAGTATTTATGGAGTATAATTGTGTCTGGGCTCTAGAGCAGGGATTGACAAAGGATCATACATGGACCAAATCAGGCCCATGGCCTTTGTCCATAAATAAACTTTTATGGAGTACAGCAGTGCCCAGGTGTTTACCTACATTCTAGAGTTGCATTTGCACGATGCTGGCAGAGTTTAATAGATGGTCTGACTCCCAAGGTCTAAAATATACTATCTTGCCCTGATCTCTGCTGTGGAACATAGAGTAAGAGCTCAATAAACATGGATTACAGATAATCAAACACACTAAGCATAACTCTTTGGTAATAGAAAAAAAAATAGTCTCAAAATGAGAGGGGAACCTCAGGACACACCTACTCAAATGCCTCATTTCAACAACGCGCAATCCAGAGTCCAGGAGAGCAAAGGGACTTGCTGAAATGCACTCAGCCAGACATCACTGCAAATTAATCTAGAAAGACTCCCGGGTCACTCACCCTACATGATTTACCGTATATCACGTGGCATCACCAAGTAACAGCATTTCCAGGATATTCTATGCCATTGGTTTTATATGGCTTCTAATACCTTTCAACTAAAATGAAAAAGGCATACAGAAAACCATTACACAATTCACAAGCACAAGTGGAGTGTTCTATGCAGAGTCACACAGAATCACTTTGACACCCCAGCTAATTATTAGACATCCACTTCCTCCAAGAGAAAAAGCAAACCTTCTGGAAATCTAGCTGGGCCTATTACCTATTAGCTAGTGTTCACTCCGATCCCATAAAGTATACAGCTCTCACTCACAGCTCATTTAGGTACCAATAGCCCCAAGTCACTCAAGATGACAGACTGAAAAAAAAGAAAGAAAGCAGGTTTTAAACACGAACCCAAAGTTGACATTCAGGGCCTAAAGTTTCTGTTTCCGGCGGAAATGGACTTCTGCCTTGGCGCAGCCTTTGGAAGAGACCTCCGCCCTCCCCTCCAACCTCAACAGAGACAGGCTAAGGGGTAGATGGTCAGGAGAGACAGGAAAATAAAGTCTGGTTATCCTTCTGTTTCACCCCAAGGTACACTTTGTGAAAACCTATGGTAGTTGTCAATTCTAGGTACTAACCTGACCCCCGATGTGACCTGGTTGTTGGCCAGCTGCTGTTTCTCAGCCTTCAGCAAGGCCGCTGTGAGGACAGCCTGAGAGCCACCATTTACGAATTCCTTGAGGTGAATTCAACATCACTGTCCCATTCCTAACCCTGTTTTCAATTTTTCTTGACACGTTCATACGCTCATTTCCTGACATATCCCACACAACTTCAGAGACTCTTCTGCTCTGAGCCCAATTTTCACGGCCAATGCTAATCACTTGCCTGACCCCATTTTGTTTCTTCACTGGACCATCCATCACCAGGTGCCTGATGACCCTCGTTGTACAAACGCTTATCGACTCTGTGCCTGACTGTTCTAGAACTAAAGACACGGCAAGAAAATAAACAGAGACCCTCATTAGATGTATATTCTAGTGAGGAGGACGGCATCCATAAATAAGAAATAAAATTAATTAGTTATTGTCGTGAAGTAAATAAAACAGGTAGAGTTTTGAGAGTATGGCCTGGAGTGACAATATAGTTTCCAGGGAGGACCACTCTGCTGAGGTGACACTGAAGCTGAGACCTGAATGACAGCAAAAAGCCACATAGATGTGGGAGAAGTGCATTCCAGGACAGAGCCCAGTCCGGGACCTGAGGGGAGGGGGCAATGAACGGGGGGCACTGAGCAACAGAAACAAGGCAGGTGTGTAGGGAAAGACAAGCTGAGGGGAGAGCTGAGAGGGAGGTAGGGCTGGTTCAGGTAGAGACTCTATTATTAGATTCTATTCTATAGGAGAAATTGGAAAACTCTTGCTTGTAAAGGGCCATATAGTATTTTGGCTCTGCAGGCCATATGGCTTCTGTCACAACTACTCCACTCTGGTGCAGGTGCTGTAGACAAACAAACTCGAGGGTGTGGCTGCATTCCAAAAAGACCATAGTTAGGACACCTGGACGCAGGCCAGATTTGGCCTTCACCAGCCCCTCTTCTAGGATACTAAGAAGCCAAGATGGGGGGAGATGGGGGAAGAATATAAGCTACTTTGCATTTTTTAAAACCTCCACTGGCTGTTGTGTGGAGAACGGGAATATGCCTCAGCAATCCAAAGACACTGAGGGGCCAAATATAGTAAGTGTTTGCAACAAATTGGGGCTCTATGGAAATGTGAGGAATTAAGGAGGACACCCATTTATTCCACTGGAGTCACTCAACCTATGGGGCCGTATCTGAATGAGGAGAGATAGGCTTGGGGTTTGGAGAACAATCCAGCAGTTCTTTGATGAACACGTACGTGGAGATCCCCAATGGGAATCCCAATGGAGACAGGAGAAAAGTAGTGACACAGCGGCTCTGAGGTCGAACCCGAGATACAAATTTGACAGCCATCAACGCACCGATCATATTCACTACAAGGCTAATGGGGACGGTGAAGGAAGCAGCTTAGAACAAAAAGAGAATGTTCTCAGCATTCAAGAGTCTCTCATGGGTGGGGAAGAGCACTGGGTGTTATATGGAAACCAACTTGACAATAAACTATTTGTAAAAAAAGAAGAAGAAGAAGAAGAACAAGGAGAGAATGATCCCCACATTGAAAATCAGCAAAAAGACTCGTAGGATGTTGACCAAAGAAACAAAGAACCGCATGCAACAAGCAATGAAAAATTCCATTTTCTTCATTCAGAGGGTCACGTGATCCCTTTCCCATCTACAGCTCCTACAGTTCACGGCAGAATTTCAGAGCGGACAACCATGATGGTACTGGTCTTACAGCTAATTTGACTAGATAGTCCCATCCCTGAGCCCAACATGTGCTTTGAAGTGTCTCCCAACTGGACCAACTGTTTGTAGTCCCATAAATATAAATTCCAATCTGCCTCTTTGCCTCAATTCTTTCTCTGGATAAGACAGCCTATGGTCCTCGTTAGGTCCCAGCCTCACTGAAGGTGCACCTCCTCTCCCTGGGTTCCCAGGAGAGACGGAGGCTCCGATGGTGGTAATTAAATGGGTAAAGTAACATCCTTTGCTAACCAGTTACTAGATGGCAGGTCTCATTTGCTTCTGCCTTCTGGTCAACCCATTTTAAGTGCAGGAGCAGGAAGAGAGGCCAGCGCACGTGTGCGTGGAGAAACTTCAGCTTTGCCTGTCTGTGCCTCAGGGCGTGGAATGTAGCAGATGGTACAGTAACTACAAGTTTATGCTGTACCAAAGGATGAAGGAAGCGGAGTGGGCTGGCTCTCTGGATTCCAAATCAGACCAAAAAAAAAAAAAAAAGAGGAGGAGGGGGACAAAGTGCTAGCGGAAAAGAACCCCCACGGAGTTCAAAGGGACCTGTGTTTAATCAGACACAAAACAATTTTTATAGCCTCAGGAACGCACTTGATGTGCGAGGAAGTTGTACAGTTAGACGGCATTAGGCACTGAAGCCAGATACATTTGTATTAGCCTCTCTTTATCTGCAACTAGTGTTCACTGTGTAAAATAGACACTAAAATGGCTCAGACCCACGAATTAACACTGTGATGAAAAGGGGCTTCCTGTTCTGAGCAAGATAACAAGGGGCCTATCAAACACAGGAGTCACCTGTTGATAGAGCAACTACCAAACTTCTTCCAAAGGTTCCAATGTGTGCCTTGCTTCACCTCCTCTGCTGAAGCTCTCGTGTACCCACCAAGGAACCTCCTGAACACACCAGCGAGCTCGACTTCAATAAAAGCCCTGAAAGATGAGGCGATGGTGGCTGGCAGGAGGCAGTGTCCTGTTCTTCTGAAAAATCCTCCTCCTTCCCGGGCCCGCGGACTCGGGGCTCTGTCCTGAAGGTCACACGCACGGCCAGATCTCCATCTCATTAATTATAACTGTTGGCAAGCCATTAAAAATCTCATTTCATTTTGCCGTTCACCCTCCTTTTAACTGACTTTTCATAATTATAATTCTATTTTTGATATACTAGACCTATTAAATTTAATGCCACACAGAGATTTTAGAACTCTGGAAGAAAAGACTGGCGCTGGATGGTGTCCAGGAAAGGATGTGGAGTCCTTTTTTGGGAACATGTAGGGGAAAATGGCAGCGTGCTCTATTTTCATACGTAGAGAAAGGCAAGGCAAGTTAATTGGATACGGTCAATATAATGATGCTGTCCTTTGGGAAGGGCTGCAATTAGTGAGAACTGTTTTCACAAACAGGACGGCCAAGCTGATGACTCTAGCCCAAGTTGGATCTTTTTTTGCTCCACCACGTATAAACATGTCTATTTTTGTTCTTCCCAAAACATAAACACTACTATATGAGATGCCCAGGGAGAGGAGAGCCTGACAGTATCTTTATAAACTCTAAGAACAAACAGAAAAGTCTTTGCAAAGAGCGAGTCTGTTAACATGGCCGGGATGTCCAGGGAGAGCAGGAGGAACTGATACCCAACAAACCTGTGCTTAGTTGGTGATGTCAAGAGACAAAGCATCGGGGGAAGCATCTGTTTTGAGTACCAGTAGCTTGTACTGAAGGGAGACCTACAGAGGAGTAATCTACTGCCCAGTGTATGGATGAGGTGATCGTCTGGACCTCTCATGTCTTAAAATATATAAGGCAATTACTTGTCTCCACGTCATAGAGCATAATAGTGATGAATATTTATGGATAAATTTCTAATCCCACTTCTTTTACTGAAGTGCCTTAATTAATGCTATTTGGACAAGAATTATGAGAATGCCTTTTCCAGTGCTGAAACTCAATTATAGCAGGAACTATCAGGTTTTAATCAAACTGGATTGAAGACAGTGGATCATCACTAACCCCTCACACATGTCCATTCATGGAATCCTGTGGCTTCCGCTTCTTTACTGTGCTTCTCTCTTTCCCCTCCGCCATGACTTTGGTAGGGACCACCACTGTTTCTCATCCGCACCGCCGCTTGCCTGGCTATACCAATAGTACTGCCCTCAGTGCCTCAGCCCTCCACTGTCCCCTCCCTGTGACTCCACATCAGTACCCCTAGATGAAACCAAACCAAACCGTTTCCTAATCTCCATCACTCTCTCTGCCACCCATCGTGTGTGCACTTTAGGCTCTGACTGCATCAGGGACTTTGAGCCAGAGACCATCCAGAGCTCCCCTTACCTTCTCCCTTTCCTCACTTGGTGCTGTTGCCTTCCCTTTGGTTACCAGCTACAATACTCCCCCGCCCCCAGAAAGTTCCCATCAGTCTCCATAGACAAGATGAAGTAGCCAAGCCATGAGCATACACTGCACAAACGTTGCCCTATCAGAATCCATGACCCCATGTTCAATTTGCCAGTTTACACATTATCCTGCTTCCTGTATTCCCAATGCCTGACACAAAGCCTAACACAAAGCAGCTACTGCCTCAATAAAAATGTATTTAAGGAATGAACAGATGCTGGTTGAATGAATAACTGAAGGAATAAATGTTGGACACAAACATGAATGAATGAACATCAGTCCATAGGTACCAGATCTATAATGAAAGCAATGTACTGGAATGTAATACAAAGCTATGGATGTTAAATAGAGCTCTTTCAACTACATTTCAGATGCTCTGTTCCTCTGTGGTATAATAAATACACTTGGAATCTAGGAAATGAGCCTCTTACTTGAGGCCCTGAGGTACACCATGAGATATTGTTGCCTTAAAACTTTTGGATTCAAAGAGCAAAGCATTGGCTCAGAGCCCTCCTATAAATATTGCAGCCAGCGGGGCTATGCGAAACTTCTGCTAACCTGAGGAGGGAGAGCATAGTGGTGCTGACTAGGGTGCGGCATGCTTGCCTTCCCACTCAGCCTCCAGATCATCATCTCAGCACCCAAACCACACATGAACGCCTGCACATATGCACGCACACACTGAGACACGCACGTGTAGAAGCAGCAAGTTACAAGCTCCTCCCATCAGAGCTATGGGCTGTAAAATTTTAGAGCGTGGCCTCTGCAGGCTGACGTGCCAGAAATCTAGTCCCCACTCTGTCCTTATTCACTATGGGCATGCGGGCAAGTTACCTCACTTCACTTGGGTCTGTTTCCTGGGCTATAGAAAGAGGCAGAGACACAGCCACTTCACAGAACTTCTATAAAGACTACAAAGCATGATGTTTGCAATGTACTCAGTAAATACTCATTGAGTTGTGAGGCATTATTGGAATTCAAGACTGCTCGATTTTGCTTTTCTCTTGGACTTTCATGATTATTAGTATTGCTTTCCTCCAGTAGATTTCCTCTGAAACACAGTGGCCAGAGTTGGGTGTTTCCTAACACATTTAGATAGAAGCTGAATTGATGAGAAGTTGACATCCATGGAATCTAAAAGGATTCCTTTCTCTCATGGAAGACATGGCATAACTTTTATGCCTACAGTAATTATTCTCTACACCCAATTCTGTCCCTTCCTTTGAAAAATTCAAAAATTTCACCAATTCCAACATGTTCAGTCTCTGTATTTGGCCCATCATACTGGCATAGTCAGTAGTGAGGTATCGACGTTAGCATAACTTACCCATTTTCTTGAGGGCAAGGGGAAAAAAAACAAACAAGAAAACCATGGAAAAACTTACTCTTTGAGAGCAAAATGGCCACCCAATTTCATAAGAACCATTGGGCAGGGGAGGCAGAATGATCCAGAATTCAAGATTGTAATGATCTAAAAATTACTCCATTGACAACATTCTGTTGATTCTCCTAAGACCATGATAATAGATTTTAGGATTTTTGTGGTTCTCATTTTATAGAAGAATAAAGAAAGAGACTGTTTTTATTTAGCTTTTAAATTCAAGATAAACAGGAATTTCAACTGTGCCATCATCTTCCAGCAATGGCCTGTGAGCCCTTTGGGCAGTACAAAGAACAAGCCACCAAATGGACCATCATTCAGCTTTGTTGTGGGTCATCATATCTCACCTATAGACTGGACATTAATCAGAAGTTAGCATCAAGTATGGGTACACACATTTGGAGAAAATGCAGAGGGTATTATCCACTGGGAAGGGAGTTTCACTCGGGTAGCAACCCTGATAAAGTCCAGTAGGCAAAATCTTAAGAAACGACAGACTGGGGCGTCTGGGTGGCTCAGTCGGTTAAGCGTCCGACTTCGGCTCAGGTCATGATCTCATGGTTCGCGGGTTTGAGCCCCACGTCGGGCTCTGTGCTGACAGCTAGCTCAGAGCCTGGAGACTGTTTCAGATTCTATGTCTCCCTCTCTCTCTGACCTTCCCCCATTCATGCTGTGTGTCTCTCTCTCAAAAATAAATAAAACATAAAAAAAATTAAAAACAAGAAACTTGACAGACTGAATATATTTCAAAAGGGACAATATTTTAATAGTCTAAAAATCAATAAAGGTGTTTTCTCAAAATATATCTATTAATAAAATAAAGGCAACTATAAAGAGAGGCTAGAGTAAGTGATAGAGACCCAATAAAGAACTCGCTCAATAGTATTCCTCCAAACAAACAAATTTTTATGATGCCCCATACCAAGTTTTTTATAACAAGACCACAGCTACCAAAGAAATGCAGCTTTAGCACACACTCCTGAGGAATTTTATGTCAGATGGTGATACAAATAATAAAACTGCAATGAAAATGATAACACCATTGACGCTCTATGTATCGAGTGCACACAATATTCTGAGGACTAAGCCAGGCAGCAAGGTGGTTATTTTACATATACATTCCTGAATCTTTGAAAAAGCCCTGAAGGCAGATATTTTTTATCCACAGTATTCATGCAGGAAAACTGGAACTCTAAGAGCCAAAAGGCAATGGAGAGAAAAAGTACAAATGACGAACACTCTTGATCTTAAAATTTTCTCTATCAATCTATAATTTATCTTTCAAATGCTTCGTTTCTGTTGTCTTCATTCCTATTGGAGATCATAAGCTCTTTGAAAGTAGTGAATTAAATATGAAGACATTCTCTCCACCAACATCTCCAAAGCCCGTGTTTTGGGTATAACAAGGAACAAAACAGAAAGCTCACCCCATATAAACAGAAGCCTATGCAGGATCGTATACTTGGCTCATTGAAAATAAAAAATATCTGGCTCTTTTAACAGAAAAAGGAGGGGAAACTATCAACATTAGAGCATTGCGACCGCCTCTGTTTTCTGTGATGTAGAGCTGAACCATTTATTTCTTATATGTTATTAATCCTAGATAAACACTTAAATGAATTTCCAATTTGAACTCAAATATGAATAATCCATTCCTCTCTCTATGCACTACATTCACACAGATTCCTTCAGAATTTTTTTTTCTAACTCATAATACCCTTCTTCATGACATCTATTCTCTGTCTCATCTATCCTGTGGCTTTTTGCTTTGGTCATACCAGTTCTATTCGGGTATCTCCTATATGCCTTAAAATCTGCTGGGGGGGGGGCATCTGGGGGCCCCAGTTAATCATCTTACTCTTGGTTTCAGCTCAGGTCATGATCTCATAGCTTCATGGGTTCGAGCCTCACGTCGGGCTCTGACAGTGCAAAGCCTGCTTGGGATTCTCTCTCATCCTCTCTCTCTCTCTCCCTCTCTCTCTCTCAAAATAAATAAATCAACTTTAAAAAAAATTACAGACTAAGGTCTGCTGGGGATTGGTCTATTATATGGGTCTGGGGGCTTAAATTAGGCTCTGAGTGTGTCTACGGACCCCCAGAGTCACCCATCATCTCACTGGTAGGTATCTTTGACTCGGAGCTCATCTTCAGCAAGAGTTATTTCTGCCAGAAACCTGTGACCCAGCAAGTCTGAGGCACTGCAAGATAGTAGAACATAGAGGGTCCTCTCGGAGTTAAAGGTTTGGTGCGTATGAGTCCATTGCCAATTTCTTTGTTTTGGGCTCCTCTCTTGGAAGAACAGTACTTATTTGGATCCCTTATGACAGCCTATAGAGGAGGTTTGGTGTTCCAATTTCTCCTTCAAAAGTATGTTTCCACTAATGGCCATCCTTCTTCCCTCTCACAAGGGAGCTGCTACGTACTTCCTTTGGACTTCATTCCACAGTAGGACAGCTCACTGGGGCTTCCAGCTTTATACAGGAAGTGGAGCTTTGCCTCACCCAGCCCAGTGATTCCCAACACTCACGTCTACATCCTGGAGCATGTTCTGAAAACGCCCTAAAGCATTTCAACTTGGATTCCAGACCTGGCTCCTCTTTTTGATACCTATTCCCCTGGGACTTTTCCTTTCTTGCTTTTAGGGAAGCTGTGTATGCCTAACGCCATTATATGATGGCAAGGGACTTCTCTCATCAACTCAGCCCACTGCTTTGCTGAAAGTCTTTGATAAGAATGATCTTTTTTTATGTTTTCATGTCACTTCCTCGGTATCTAGGAATACTACCCCCAATGAACATAGAGAATTGCTTTGAATGCTATCCCAACATTTTTGTGTTGATAAATATTAACATTTTAAGTCTACAGGGGAGAGGTATATAATTTTAAGTCCTACTTTCACTTAACATCTGACATTATAAAATAGAATTTAAGCTACTATAGTAAACTTCACTTAACCATTAATTATGGCCAAAAAGGAAAGAACAGAAACACCCAATTGAACACAAAGTTGCTCCCCATGACTTTGGGGTCCAGCCCACACACAACCTAATCTCGTTACTAAGTCTCCATGCTAGCAGAATACCAAATGCGAGCAATCTCAGTGGTTTTGAGCTGAGGTTGAAACAGAAACTCTTCCGTCTTCAACTCTAAGCTTAGTTTTTATGGGCAAATCCATCTGTAAATGTTTACAGGAGAGATGAGGAGCTGTCCAGAAACCATTCCTCACCTCACCTGGCCACTGGGGAGTCTTGGCAGCTTTCTTAGTGATGCCTGGCCATCTAGGCACAGTATTTGTGAATGCAACTCATTTTTTTATTGTGTACTTCTATTTATTTTAATATGGTTACAAAACCTCACTAATGAAAGATTGAGGGACTCTATAGTACAACACTTCACTAGAGCAGGATTTTTCACGAGGTCTTATAATCACATTAGGTTCTTCAGGCAGCGTTTTGTGTGGTTATGTGTCCGAAGGAGTTTGGTCCTAGACTACGAAAGGCGTAAGTCCTGCTCATCTACACATGAACAAAGATAGCACACAGGAAATCAGTGCAAAGTCCTGATACGATCTTTTCTGTTTTACCCCTTCTGAAAATTGTTGCTGTCCCATCCACGCACACTGGTCCATTCATGTGCTACAGAGGATAAAAACAGAGCGGTAAGGCAGATGTGGTTGCATGCCGAATCTGCAGTTAAAAATTGGGCTGCTACCCTCACCTACCGTAGTAGGAGAGGGAGGTCATGATTACGTGGTAGAGCAGGAAAAGGTCAGAAGCAAATGCTGGGATGAGAGAAGTTCTAGAAGGTCACATGGTTGGACTGGCTGGAGAGTAGCTCCAGCACTAGCAAATATTTTCGCTTGGCTTGAAGTCATAGAAAGAGCTATTGCTGCACAATAGAATTACACGTCCTTTGGGAGATATTCTTCTCTCACTTGGAGTGTGAAATTCTTGGCAATATCAACTGAAGTTTCACATAGGTAGGGAAGCACAGGGCATTTGAGGAGTATAAAACATACTGCTGACAGAATGTCACCCAAATATCGTACCCCTGTGTCCCAGCCCCATGCCAAGAGGGGTTATGTGGTTCTGGCCAAGAGACCAAGAGATATAGACCTGCAAAAAGTCACTGCTCAGTTGCAACAAAAACAATTTTTAATTCGTGCAACAGGATGACTGAATCAAAAAATAACAGAGAATCAAAAGGCATCTCAAGTGGCCAGGAAATATGGGGTATGTAGAGGTAGTTAGGAGGTGAGGCAGAACATGGCTAGGAGAGACAGTATTTCATTAGTTGCTTTAAAAAGAAAAGTTGCATAAAAATACTGGGTGCTCAGGTTTGGCTCAGGGACAAGGGGAAGTTTTAAATAAGAACAGTAATGATAAACACATGCCAAGTTCACTATAACCTTCCCACTTTTTCTATCACCGCTGCGCACATGAAATTTGGTCATAACAGGCATCTTTAACAACCAACTACGTAAATTTATTATTTCCATATGCTCTTCCCTTTTTCTCCCCTAAATTCCAAACACTGCTCTCAAGAGCTTTCCAAAGCTGAATTAAATCAGACAAGACATTGAACAATTCTGTGCAGACACTTTTGAGATTGAAGAATTTATATCTTATAAATGGTGTGAATAATACATCTGGCCCTTAATACAAACTTATTTTATAGCCTTGCATGGAAGGCTACTACATATCTATATCAGTCAGGCTTCACAGGTCTAGATGAATTTTTTCATAAGAAATTTTCACTGTAGGAGAATTACTCATATTCACAAGGAACAGCCTGATAGAATTTTAAAGCTTTCCCAGTGAGAGTTGGCTTATTTTTAACCATGTCCCTTAGGAAAAAAGGCTTAAGAGCTTTCAAATAAACAGCTTATCAACATCAACTAGTAGTTAATCAGACCAAAGATAGAGATTAAAATTACAGGAAGGATGAATTCTTTTGTACCAGTTTTCAAGGTACATAATGATCATTTCCACAATATTACATGAGCCCTCTGACCAAGCCCTCTGCTTGGTCATTCTCAATGAGTCAAATTCCCATTGTCCATTTCAAGAGGCATGAGGAAAAATCAATAGTTCTTTCTACTCTCTCAGCCTCTCGTTTTTACATCTCAAGCTATTCAATAATATTTCTTTTAAAATGTGAGAAAATAAAATGAGAAATGTTTGCTCTTCCTCATGGTATCTCAGATTTGGCTGGACACGATCTGCTCGGGGTAAGTTTTCTGTTTCTTATCAATAGAGTGCCGAGGGGCACCTGGGTGGCACAGTAGGTTAAGCATCCGACTTCGGCTCAGGTCATGATCTCACTGTCCATGGGTTCGAGTCCTGTGTTGGGCTCTGTGCTGACAGCTCAGAGCCTGGAGCCTGCTTTTGATTCTGTATTTCCCTCTCTCTGACCCTTCTCCACTTGTGTGCTCTCTCTCACTCTCTCTCTCTCTCTCTCCCTCCCTCCCTCCCTGTCTCTCTCAACAATAAAGCCGTAAAAAATTAAAAACAAAATAGAGTGCCAAGTTACTTATTTAATCAAAAATGTAATGAGTCCTCCTCATTCACAAGGGAAAGATCCTTTGTGTGAAGCACAAGATAGAGTATACACTCTGTTTATCAAGCAGGGTTTTAAAATATAAAAAGAGAGACACAGTCCATGAGGCATATATAAGAACATACATTTATGAATATTCATGGAGCAGACACACTAGAACCAAGTACACAGCTGTGCAGACGAGATCGGCTACCGTCCAGTTCTTCCTTGTCATCAGAACCCAACGTGGTCAGAGAACAAGGGCTGGGACAGGAAAGATGAGTAAAGTCTCAGGTACAGCGTGAAATGTAAGAGGCCAGCAAAACACACTCAGTGATATAATATTTCAATGCAATATTTTCAGCAGTCTCAATAAATGCAAAAAAAAAAATCCCTGATGAACAAACTATCCACGATTTAAATTAAGACAACAGAGCTCCAATAGGGCTCGGTGGGAAACTATATTAAACTGGTCTTAACTTATAATCTGGCTAGTTTGTTCACCATAGATAGTTTTTCATTAATATTTATTTATACAAATATATTGATACATATATGTATATACACAGTAAAACCTTGGATTGTAACTTTTTCTGCAAGTGTTCCTCAAGACAAGCAAACATTTCTAATAATTTTAACCTGATAAACGAGCAATGCCTTGCAATATAAGTAGTACGTGATGCCAAATGTCACATGATCACAACTGAGCCATTGGCGCTCGCTCTCGCTCTCTCTCTCTGTCTCTCACTGTGGGATTGTGGGTAATTGTCTCCTATCCTCGGATGCTCAGTCTCAGGCCACGGTGTTTGGCAGAAATCAGTGATTGTTAAGAAGATTGAGGGGCGCCTGGGTGGCTCAGTCAGTTAAGCGTCTAACTTTGGCTCAGGTCATGATCTCACAGTTCATGGGTTCAAACCCCACGTCGGGCTCTGTGCTGACAGCTCAGACCCTGGAGCCTGCTTCACATTCTGTGTCTCCTCTTCTCTCTGCCCGTCACTTATTCATGCTCTGTCTCTCTCTGTTTCTCAGTAATAAATAAATGTTAAAAATTTAAAAAAAGAAAATGTTGGAAGGTGCTCACAACAGGCACTGGTGTATTTTTGTCACTTCCAAGCACTTTTGGACAATCCATGCAAGAGTGAGCTTAGGAATGCTTTGCTAAGTTCTAGGTCAGGCTGCCTGCAGATGGAGACCCTTTCCTCTGCTCCCTTGTTGCCAGCTACATTAAATACAGTGTATGACAAGAGGGATTTTTTAAAAAATTTTTTGATGATTATTTATGTTTGAGAGAAAGACAGAACACAAACAAGGGAGGGGCAGAGATAGATAAAGACAAAGAATTTGAAACAAGCTCCAGGCTCTGAACTGTCAGCACAGAGCCTGACCCGAGGAGCTGTGAGATCATGACCTGAGCTGAAGTTGGACACTTAACCAACTGAGCCACCCGGGTGCCCAGCCAAGAGATTTTTAATACTCCACTGCAGTCAACATCCATGGGAGTGTATACGATGGCCCCCATGCAGAGAAAGATTCCATTGAGACAAAAGACAGCAGTGATTCCCTTAGTGATAGTAAAAGTCGTCCTACATGATAACCCTTCTCTCTCTTGTCTCTCTCATGCCAGCCATGAAAATTTTCAAAGGTAAGTGCAGGTGATTTGTTTATTTTTCTCTACATTTTGTATTTTCTTTATTATTCTGTGTTATATTACAGTACTATAATCATTTTTATATAAATATGTTTGGGTTGTAGAACGAATCATCTGAGTTTCCATTACATTTTATGGGGAATTCGCTTTGATATACAAGTGCTTTGGATTACAAGCATATTTCTGAAACGAATTATGCTTGCAAACCAAGGTTTGCACACACACATTTTTTTTTAATCTTGATTACTGACATTTTTTTACCTCTTAAATTTGCATCCAAGGTGATTTCCTCACCCCACCCTGTTACCAGGCCTAGTGGACTCAGGGGTTAAATTATGATTTTTCTCATTGTCAGTTGCAGGACACTTCCTGTCCCCCTTGTACCTAGAGGCAGGCATGTGACACAACTCTGGCTACTTACATGTAGCAATTCTGTACAAGGTGTCCATGGGAGATCCTGCTTTTGTTCTTGATTTCTGATACAAAACACGTGAGCAAAGAGGTTGGCTATCCCACCTGGATCCCATTGCTGCCTTTTGTTTTATTATTTATTTATTTATTTATTTATTTATTTATTTATTTTTATTTATTTAGAGACTGAGACAGAGACAGAGTATGCAGGAGGGAGTAGAGGAGAAACAGAGAGAGAGGGAGCGAGAATCCCAAGCAGGCCCCACACTGTCCGCACAGAGCCCGATGTGAGGCTTGATTTCATGAACCATGAGACCATGACCTGAGCTGAAATCAAGTCAGATGCTTAACTGATTGACCCACCCAGGCGCCCCTGCTATCTGACTTAAAACATAACATAAAAACAAAAGCAAAAGCCAACTCCCTGAGATTGAGCCAAATGATGGAGCCCAGGTCTTTGACACTACTGAGCTTCTGAGCCAGCCTGGACTGCCTAGTTCTGTACTTCCTGTTGGGAGACAATAAGCAGCCTTACAGTTTGAGCCGCTATTTGGTCAGTCCTCTGTTGCTTGCAGCCAAGATATGTCTAACTGATGGTATAAGCTTAAGAGTGAGCTTTCAGAGTAAGTTTCTAAACTTCACTGCCTTAAAGACTCAAAATGTATATTAACATTTCAACTCTGAATTATTTGCTTCCAGATATCAAAAAAAAACACCCCACTAAATCTAGTGGAATATGAATCTAACCTTTTTATATATCAATTAATTGTGGAAATGTATGAAAATGAAAGGTCAAACCATTCTTCACATAAAATATATTAATGTTTTCTGCTACACATTTGTCATACAGATGTTGTCAACGTCAACAATGCCAACAGAAATCTCAATTTCTATTTTGCTCTTGCAATACAGAACTCTATTGCATTATGGTTTGAGGATTAAGAGAGAAAGGAATTTTCCTGAAGAGATGAAGAATGTCCCAAGTGTCCCTTGGTCTCCCCTATCATCCTAGTTTAACAAGTAATAAAATCATCTGTGTGGCAATGCCTCTGATATAATAGTCCAATACACTCATTTTTCACTTAAAGAAATTGAGACCAAAATAGAAAGACAAGAGATTACATCAGAGAAGTAGGTAACAGCAGAAGTAAAACAACTACACAGGTTTCCTCTTCTCGGTCCAGTTTTCTTAAATCATGAACCCTGACACTTTCCAAAAACTGATTCAGATAGGATGTGGAGACACAAGAGTCTTTGAATAGACACAGGATCAACAGCCTACACCACAGTCATCATAGGGTCCTAAAGGCCGAAGGCCCAAACCTTACTATCTAATATGGAAGTCACCACCAAGAGATGACTATTTACATTTCAATTTTAACTAATTAAGTAAATTTACATTTAAATTAAGTAAAATTAAAAACTCATCACTTCAATTACACTACTAGCATTTCAGTCCTCAACAGCTCTACATGTGGCTAATGGGTACTATATTTGCCCTCACAGAACAGAAGCATTTCTATCATCACAGAAAATTCTATTGCACAGGGCTGCTTTATATTAGCGGCTCCTCATACTACCCCATTTCTCATTGTAGAAGTGAGAAAAAGGAAATGACCACAAATAGAAAATCAGCCTTAAAAAGGAAAATGAGCTGTGTGCTTGCATTGCAACCCAAAGCACTAAACGTATGCCTCTCGTTTCTTCTCTATAGGTTTATTTTCTTTTTATTTATTCATTTTTTTCCTTAAATAGTTTATTGTCAAGTTGATTTACTTATAACACCCAGTGCTCATCCCAACAAGTGCCAGCTGCTCATTCCAAGCAGCATTCTATCTTTTTTTTTTTTAATTTTTTTTTTTAAATTTATTCTAGGAGAGACAGAGACAGTGTGAGCAGGGGAGGGTCAGAGAGAGAGAGGGAGTCACAGACTGAAACAGGCTCCAGGCTCTGAGCTGGCAGTCAGCACAGAATCCAACGCGGGGCTCGAACCCACGAACCGCGAGATCATGACCCAAGCGAAAGTCGGACGCTTAACAGACTAAGCCACCCAGGCGCCCCTCTATCTTTTAAATTAAGACGTTACCTACACATCACCAATTTCCAGACGTGATGGCATCTTCTCAAAGCACACACAAGTCAAAAATATTTTCTTCCTAAGATTAGCATTGAGTGAAATAGTATTTGAAGAAGAACCTTTCTACATATATTACTTCTCTTCCATCAGAGCCCATGGACTGTAGGGCTATCTCTTAATATAGCTTTGGTGAAACAAACTTTACTGAATGAACAAACAGTTTATGTAGTCAGTTTTTCATTAAAGACCTGAATACCTTGGTTTGGATTTTAAGCAGCTTTGCTGATGCATAGATATATACATGCACACATGTTTTATTAAATCCTGCATAATATATTCTTCATAATTATCTTTCTCATTGTAAAGTTCTCACATAATGCTTGGCCTCAGTACTAAGCACCATTTTGACAAACTCAAGCTATTTCTGAAGCAATTGGATTCCTAGATTCTACATTCTTGACAAGTCTGTGCTTCTCCATTAAAGTTGGAACTTATTTTTGTTAATCAGCTTCACTGAGGTTTAATTGAGACACAATAAATTTACTCATTCAAATTCAACGACTTTCAACAAATGTATGAACTCTGTCGCCACCACAGAAAATACTTGCATCAGCTCACAGGTTTTTACATTCAACGCTTGCAGTGAATTCTTTGCCTGCCTTGTCCCCAGACAACCGTTAGTAAATATTCTGTTACTTTAGTTTTATCTTCTATAGCATGTGTTATACTGAGTGAATACACAATATGTAGCTTTTGGATCTGTAGCTTAGCATACTACTTCTGAGATTCATCCATTGTCTCTATCAGTATTTTGCTTCCTTTTATTGCCTAGTCGTATCTATTTCACATAACTAATTTGCCCTCTCCCACGGATAGACTTCCGAGTTGTTTCTGGGTCATGGCTAGTAAGAATGGAGCAGTTATGAAACTCTGCATCCAAATCTTTCTGTAGACATTATTCAACTCTTCATTATCTTTGGGCAAATATCTAAAACCAGGTTTGCTGGGATTTATGATAATTGTGGGTTGAACTTTTGAAGAAACTCTCTTTTCCAAAGTGGCTGCCCCACTTTGTATCATCAGTAGCAAAGGCTCCATCACTGCCTTGACAACGCTCGGTACTATCAGTCTTTGAATTGCGGTCGCTCTGTGCCATGTGTAGAGGTCCCACATCATGGCTGTATTTTTCAAACTGTCTAAATCTCTAGGCCATTTTTTAAAATTTGGATTATTTTCTTATTAGATTGGAAGTTTCCCTACATGTACTGGACACAAGACCTTTACCAGATCACGTTTTGTAAATATGTCCGCATAACCTCTGGCCTGCTTTACCATCTTCTCAATGGTATCTTTGAAGAGCAAATATTTTTAAATTTGATGTGATGTGGTCTAATTTATTTTTTTAACATACGTGTTTTTTGTCTTTTTTTATCCTAATAAATCCTTGTGTATTCCAAGGTCTTAGATTTTTTTTTTATTTTTAGGGAGACATTGAGAATGGGTATGCACATGCATGTGCAAGAGAGGAAGGGTAAACTGAAAGAGTAAACATCCCTGTGGGGAAATCATTCAGCCTTTTGCCATTAAGTATCATGTTATATTTAGATTTTTTTAAGTTGCCTTTTGTCAGGTTATAGCAATACGTCTTACTCCAAGTTTTTGCCATGAACATTTGTTAAACTTTATCAAATGATTCTTCTACATCTATTGAGGTAGTTTTTTAAAAAAAAATTTAGTCAGTTAATACATTGGTTTACACTGACTGATATTCAAGTGTTAAACCTTAGAAATCCCATTCAATCTTGCAGTTAGGGGACAAAACCCACCTAGATATGCTCTATTATCATTTCTACAAACTACAGATTCAACAGCTAAAATGTTATTAAGGATTTTTGTGCCTATGTTTGTGAGAAATATTAATCTATAGCTTTATAGTTTGGAATGTCTTCTCTGGTTTTGGTAAATGAGCAAGTGATGACCTCTTTAAAAAGCTGAAAAGTGTTCCAACCTATGAGTGCCTTTTCTTCTGTCCCTTAAATATTTGTCAAAATTCAATAGTGAAGCCACCTAGGTTTGAAGTTGTCTTGTAAGATTTTTAATTTTAAATTTAATTCCTTTAATGGATATTGAATTACTCAGGTTATCTGTTTCTTCTTGAGTGAGCTTGGAAAGACTGAATCTTCAAAGTATCTGCCCATTTCATCTAAGTTACCAAGTTTACTGACATAAAGTTGTTCACTGTTTACTATTACTATCCTCTTTCTTTCTGTAGGCTCTGTAGAGCTGTCTCCTCATCCATTCCTAACATTGATAAATTTGTCTTCTCTCTTGTTCCTAACCAATTTGGTTAGAGATTTTATTGATTTTGTTGATCTTCTTAAAGTATTAGCTTTAAGTTTAACTGATCTTCATTATAATTTTCCACTTAACTGATTTATGCTCTTATCTTCATTTTCCTCTTCCTCCTGTTTATCATAGATTTACTTCCCTAAGATTCTGAAATCATTGATAACAGATCTTCCTGTGTCTCTGATATAAGCAAACAATATAAGTTTTGTTATATTGTTCTGATTTAGCTGCACCCCACAAATTTAGATAAGGTGTGCTTTTGTCATCTTTCAGATGAAAATATTTTAGAATTTCCCTCTTGATTGGTTCTTTGATCTTTGAGTCAAAGACTTGGAGATTTAGAATTATATTGTTTAAATTCCAAAGTAATTTTCCACATATCATTCTGTTGTTGATTTTTAGTTTGATTCTTATGTGCTCAAAATCACATAGGGATGATTTCAATGATTTTAAATGTCCTGGGACACGATTTATGCTGATCTATATTTCAATTGCACATCACTGCAGTCTTCCTTGGAAACTACTTACGGTGAGCTGAGACTACCATGGGACTCATTTATTTACTCTAAGTAATTACAAGCCTGCTCTACCCTCTGCCTATTATCCATTGTCTGAAAAAATGTAGTTCCTAATATTTTGTCTGGTTTTCTTGTTGAAAGCAAGAGGGTAAATCAAATCCCCTATTTACATCATGGCTAGCTGATTAAAAAATATCATTTTTCATCTGAAAAATAAAAATCATCTGTTTACCAAATCTTAGTCCCACAAGAAATATATAGGACAGAAGCTCTCTGACAATCTGTATACAATTTTGTAAAATTAGTACTAGATGTTATGGTTAAAGACTCTAACATGAAAGAAGTCACACATTCATATATTTTGCTCTGGTTTGCATTTTTAGTCCCCAAACTAATTAATCTGGATTTCAGATTTATACCTTGATCCATGAATTCATCATCTAATCTTTTGTTTCCCCACTATGAAATGGAGGATTTATGATCTCCATTCTAGGGCTTTATCTTTGTAGATATGCTTTGTAAAAGTAGGGCTGACCCTTTGAAATTAAGAAATAAAAGCATGCAAATGAGTTATAAATTTTACTGAATTGTACTTAGATTATCCTAGTCCATTTCTTAGAAATTCAGAATATGTTTAACTCTGACTTGAACGATTCATGTAATGATTTGAAAGTGTCCCTTTAACTCCCAAATGAGTTCTCCACATACCTTTGCATTATTCAGTGATTAACAGTAAAACCCAGACAAAAATCATGAAGACCAAACATTCAGATTTCTTGTTCACTTCATCACTGCTGGTTCCTCAAATTACTGTGCCTCAAAGAATTTTCAAACTTGCTCATAGTTAGGAGTGCTACATGACTCCATTTTAGCTCGTCAGATATAATGACAGCTGGCATTGTAGGTCTTTGTAATTTCACACACACACACACACACACACACACACACACACACACACACACACACGTTTCCCCTGCTCAATAAACCTACAAAGGTAGCATTATCACCCCCATATTTTCAAGTGCTAACGGAGGCACAGAATTATTAACCTACCCCCAAATCACACAATTACTAAATTACAGGACACAAACCCAAAATATTGTCTCCTGACCCTACTGTTCTTTCAACTCAACAGCTGGCTGATAATGACCTCAACTAAGGGGGCCAGACTAACTTCTGAGCTTTCTCCTTTTATATTAACAACCTCACACAATACTGTCACTTAAAGGTCACTAGGACAATTCTTTCTTTGGCCACTATTCAAGAGATATTCATATTCAAATTATGTGGCATGCCACACAGTCATCAGAAGTCATCTGAAGTTAGCCAGCTGCCAAATAGTTCTGCTTAGATAGACCCCAGTCTAGGCTTAGAGATTCTGGGGCCCTTCAGCACCTGAGTAGTCCCCTCCTGGACAATATTAATATTGGCTTCCTGCTTTCTGATGATCAGAGCCAAATCTTTATAGTTTTTAGCCTGCTAGACCACTGTGGGAGGAACTTCACCTTCACTTGGCTCCTAGCGCATTTCTGAATGCCCCTTCTCCATCCTATTTGCTGTCTCATCTCTCCAAACTCTGTGTACTGAGTTACTTCAGGGCTCACTCATCACACCTGTTCTCTTTTCTATGTACGCTCTTTCCCCTAGAGACCTCAACCAGACTTAGGGATTTAAATGATACCTATATGTTAATAACTCCCAAATGTCTACCTCCAGTCAAGACTGCTCCCCAGAACCCCAGACTTACGAATACAACTATTGGATATTTCCACCTGGATGCCAAAGGAGCATCTCAAGCTTAACATGCCCCAAACTGAGTTCCAATACTAATTCCAAATGTGACTGTCTTATACTGTTTTTCATCTCCCTCACTCTTCCACCCTTTCAGTTTGCTCAAACCAAAACTCTTGGAGTCCCCCTTTCCTTTTTCTTTTAATAGCACTTACACAATCTGAAAGGAGATACTTGGACTTGACTTCGAAAATAACCTATATCTAGAACACACCACTGCTCCTTGTGTCTGTTGCTACCACCCTCATCCAAGCCACCATGACCTCCAGCATAGATTATTCACCAGACCCGAAATTTGTTTCCCAAACCTGCATCCCACCCATCCATCTGCAGTGGCAGCCAGCGTGATTCTTTGAAGTCATGTTAGATCACATCAACCATCTACAACAAATCTCCCAGTGGCTTCCCATCTTATTTGAGATAAAAGCCAAAATTCTTAAAGGCCCTACAGGATCTGGTCCTCGTTATCCTTATGACCTCATCTCCATGACTCTCCTCCAACATTCACTCCAACATTCTAACCTCCCTGCTGTTACTCAAACCTGCCAAGCAGGATCCTGCCTCAGGGTCTTTGCACTTGCTCTTCCCTCTACCTGGAATGATCTCTCCTCAGTTATCCCCATGGTTTGCTCCTCACCTCCTTTAGGCCTAGACTCAGTACCTCTTTTTGTATGCATCATAATCCATCCAGGAAAACAGAAACCACTCTAGGTAGCTTAAATACAGAAATTCAACATAGGCAAATTGTTGTAAAGATAATGTGAGACTTGGGGCGCCTGGGTGGCTCAGTCTGAGTATCTGAGTATCATGATTTGAGTACCTGACTCATGATTTCTGCTCAGTCATAATCCCAGTGTCATGAGATCAAGCCCCGCATCAGGCTCTACCCTGAGCATAGGGCCTGTTTATGATTCTCATTCTCTCTCCCTCTGTTCCTCTCCCCAACTCGCTCTCTCTCTAAAACAAAACAATAGGGGCGCCTGGGTGGCTTAGTCGGTTGAGCGTCCGACTTTCGCTTAGGTCATGATTTCGTGGTTCGTGGGTTCGAGCCCCGCGTCGGGCTCTGTGCTGTCTGCCAGCTCGGAGCCTGGAGCCTGTTTCAGTCTGTGACTCCCTCTCTCTCTGACCCTCCCCTGCTCACGCTGTCTCTCTCTCTCTCTCCTAGAAATAAAAAAAATATATATTAAAAAAATAAAATAAAACAATAAATTTAAAAAATTATTTTAAAAAAGATAATGTAAGAACTGAAAAAGTGCAAGGATGAAGGATCGAGCCCGGGAAAGCCAAAAGGAAGAACGCGTGTCACACAGAGGTGAGCATCGCTAACAAGCTGGGCTGGAGCCCACAAGCCTGTATCCACTGCTGTGTTCTTGTCCAGCAGCTCTGACTCAAGTGGGAATAGCCAAAAAAGCACTGCCCACTCCCAGGGGCGGAATCACCTGACCCTTAAGCTTCATTCAGCTGCTGGAGGCATACACGAGACCTTCCCTTGTCTCTCCAGACCTGCATCCTCCTCCCATTCACACATCCTAACAGGATGCCAGCTGGCACGGGAGCCCGAGACTTGTTTCTGACTCCCTAACCCATCGTACAGAGCAGAAGAGAAAGGGGGCAAGTGTGTGTGTCCGAGAGGTGACAAGCGACTGTCAGGCACACCTGGTTTTACCTTGATGAAATGGCAAGACCCCTCCCATTTTTAGCTCAGCCCCTTCTATATTTTCTCAGCCCTTATCACTATATATATAACTCTGCGTCATCTTATCTTATTCTTCCCTGTCTCCCCTAACAGAGTGTAAACTCAGTGCCCACCAGATTTCTACCTGGTGTATTTATTGGGGTAACCCCAGTGACTGAAACCAGCCCATGAGAAGTACTCAGTAAATACTGATTAATTATTCACAGGCTGGACCCCTGCTTTTATCTTCAAACAAGCAGAAGCTAAAACACTCCGTGTGCTGAAGCCAGGGAATAGAGTGGTAAAAAACGCAAAAATACAAAGGAAGATGACAATCGTTAATCATTAGTCTGGGAGCTACCATGAGAGCACTCTGCTGGCCTGGCATCGGGCCCTCACTTCATTGATTTTCTTTAATAGGGTTTGTGGTCTCTGACGTGCGGCCCATAGGTGCCTTCCGGGGGGGGGGGAATGATCCAACAGCTTTACAACTTGGCTGCACAGCACATTGGAGGAGTATATTCATTTTGACACAGCACACAACATCACAACACTCTTAACTGTGAGGAAGATTGAGTGCTGCCTGGTGCAACACGTGTGATGAGGTTGAGTCCACCCAGAGTCACAGGTAGGGGACCGGAAAACAAAGGGGAAATCAAGGAATAACTCTTCCTAAAGCCAGGGTCTATTCCTGGGCCTTCTTCACACAACACTAATAAAGTGGCAGGAAATAGAAGGCTACAGTGATGCTTTAGATTAGCAAACAAACTAAATTTAGAAACCTTGATGTTGTCTCTTCTTTGTCATGTTGCTAACAGAAAAATTTCAGCACTGCTATCTGCTGGAGTGTGGATAACACTTCATCTCTCCAGTATGACCTTGGCTGCTTACCTGGCCTTGATCTCAGAGCAAGACAGGAGAACCAATCCAAGAAGAACACTACCTGATCCAGACTTGATTCACTCTACATTTACTCTTCAACTCCTCCTTCATATTTAAAATAAGGATAATATTTTGGAGCATCTGGGTGGCTCAGTCCATTGCGCATCAGACTCTTGATTTCAGGTGAGCATCAGACTCTTGATTTCAGCTCAGGTCATGATCTCATGGTTCATGAGCTCAAATTCAGGTCTCTGCCCCTCCCCACCACTCTCAAAAGTACATAAATAAACATTTTAAAAAAATAAAATAGAAGCGCCTGGGTGGCTCCATCAGTTGAGCATCTGACTTCAGCTCAGGCCATGGTCTCACAGTTTGCGAGTTCAAGCCTCAAGTTGGGCTCTGTGCTGACAGCTCAAAGCCTGGAGCCTGCTTCAGATTCTGTGTCTCCCTCTCTCTCTGCCCCTCCCCTGCCCATGCTCTGTCTCTCTCTGTCTCAAAAATAAACATTGAAAAAAAAACTGTAATAAAATAAAATAAAATGATAAGGTTTTATCTACCTTCAGTGTCAGAACACATGAATTGCTCATTTAATGCCTATGAAAACTAGAATGTGCTTACAGATCAATAAATCACAGTACCATTCCATGTGAGGTCCAATAAAATGACTGCTTGGAATTAGAATCCTGACTATCCCTTTACAAAATCTTATTCCCAGTTCTAATGCGATCATGTTGAACTGCTCCACTTCTAAAGTATTTCATCTCCAGCTTTAACATAATAAAAATGATTTCTCTACCCAGACAAATCAATCAAAAAGTTTGAAAATCTTGAAATACAATAGAGATGTTCAGTCTCATAGATTATTTCTTTATGGCCCTAGAACACAAAAATACTATGGAAGTTATTAGCAATTCTGAAAACTCAAGAAATCATTTTCATCAGAGTCTAATCATTATTTTTAAAAATAATGCACAACAACAGAGACCTTCTGCAGTCTCGTCAGTCAGAGATCAATAATGACATAAGAGTATAAGGAAGGTATCGGAAGTAGCTCACCCACTGAGTGATACATACTGGTTTGACGCGGCATTTTCTTCTACCATCTCTGTGCACACATGAGTGATTGTGATATACTGCATTATAGAGCTGGGAAGCTATATTACTTTTTAAAATATTTCACTTTTCAGATGGCAAACTAGCAACAGGCTTTAAAATGCAAACTGTATTCCCAAATGCAGTTTTTAATGCACCAAACAAGCCATGAGCCTGGACCGCCGTTTCGCTTGCAAATAGGTTGGGAATATTTTGCCTGTGTGATTTTGACAGTACATTATATGAACCATTCAGTCATATGCATGAGAACAAGAGTCAAATTATTTACAGAACAAAGAACGTTTAAGGATCCATAACAACACTTTTCCTCCCCAAATAAATTCACAGGAGGATAACTCATACCCTGTTTTGAACACAAAAGAATCACACTTGGTTTATGTTAATTTTACATTGTATAAAGAGCATTGAGTTTGAGACAGATTTCGCCAGTTAGTGGCATCTTGCTATACCTATACTTTAATCAGATATTCGTAATAAAATATTAAAATGAAATGTTAAAATGAATTTCACACAATCTGCTTTTAATTAAAATGAATTCTCCTAATTCTTCCATGAAGAAAGTAGGCCACCGTCGTACAATCACACACACTGATGATTTATAAAGGTCAAATGGCAGATCTGAGACTAGATGAGCAAGGAGAAATACTAGAGGCAACTTCACGCAAGATTTATGTACTCAAAGACTCAGAGAGCTCTAAAATCTTATGGGAAACAGAAATCATCTACTACTGCCTCTCCTGTGGTGATGAGGGTCCCAGGTTCTAGAGAAGATGTGCGATCCAGCCAGGGCCATAACAACCACGTGACTGTCCGGGGCATCAAGCACCAGGATGTCAAAATCCAGGGAAGAAAATGGAGTACCTTGGGACACCATAGAGCTGGGGGACATACACGGAACCCTCGGATGTGCTTGGGGCCATGGGGCACATGGAGCCATGACGCATAAATGACCCTTTGGCTCCCTTCTGGCATCCCCATCCTTCTGCCTTGGAGGGTAACTGTGGCTGCCCAGGTGATGCCATCCTTGGCCCCGTGGGAGAATGTGGCACCCCAAGCAATGCAGTGGTCCCAGGGACGGTGAGGAAGCCAGGGGAAGAGCAGCAACTGGCGGGACAATGGGCAGGAATGACGGCTCATGGGGCAACAGGAAATGTGGACATATTCACCTTGCAGACTGGTAGGAAGACTGTCTCTCAGAGGTAGGAAGTGGCCAGGGCCCTCAGTACGTTAACATGAAAAGAAGACAGTTACAAAGCATGTCACAGATTTTTATTACCAATGACAAATCAATGAGTCTAACACGGACACAAATACAATGGCGTGTATTGATATGATTCAAAAGAACGAAACAGGATCATTGAAAAGTATTCATACTGTGGTATGACAATAGAACCCAAGTTCAAATTCCTATGTGGTACCCTTTTCATCATGGTGTCTTCAATCACCTAAGACTACATGTGGAGCTAAAGGCCAATGCCACTCCCGGTCCTGTCCCAGGGTTGGCCAAAGTTGGAAGCCCCATTTTGATTCCCTCAGATGCCCTTCTCAAGGCCGAGGGCCAAAGGTTGCTAATTCTGTATCAAGCATTCATGCAATTCTTTCATAAGTTCTAAGACAAATCGCCAGCCAATCAGTGAATCCGTAAGGAGGAAGACACTCCACGGGAACACCAAGGAGGCAGAGATGGAGATCTGAGGGACCCTAGAGGGGAATTAATAGTGCCTTGCTTGATTCTGCAGAAAGGGGTAACCTTAGGCACCATTACCACTAAGCACTGCCTGCTAAGACACTGAAGAAAGCTTCCAGGTTAGTCATGATATTCAGGCTCCAAGGCAAAGACAGCCTAAGTGTGGCATGACTCACCCCACCAGTGGTCTTCCTCTGTGCATACTGTGAAACTGTTCCCCATAAACCAATTCCTATAAATGGAACACATTCTAAATAGCAAGCGTGCTGGGTAAACTTTAATCAATAAACAAACAAAGGCAGAATACGGCCTTAAGTGGACATTAAACATTTAAAACTCATTTCAGGGATGGTTATGAGGCACAGTCAGCATGCTGAGAAACATGCTTTCTTGAAGGGTCACTATTTTTTCCCTCTTTATTGGAACAGACATTTAAGCAAACGACAAGGACATAAGTGTAAATGGTATGGCTGCAACGGGTCAGGGTGTTTTAGCAGCCCCTGCACAGTCAAGGATAAATATTCCAGGACACGCAGTCAAGGGAGTAACCTTGCAAACACAGCAAGCTGTTAGAGCGTGTTGAGCAATGAACTCTGCTAGACAAGGGAAGCCCACAGTGGCAAATATTTTACCGCGGATGGGGGGAAAAAAAGATCCTGCCAGCATCTTCTGCATAGCCAGGTAAATCAAATCAAGACTTCAATAAAGCTTGCTTAGTTGTATTAAGACATTACTGTAGCATCTGGTCCACTTCATTAGTAGCCTCTTGTGCAGGGCGCCTCCAATGTATAACATTAAATCATGACATTTGAAGTGTACGCAGAATTCAAGATTTTAAAAGTCAAGAATATCCGTTCCTTCCTTTATTTCTCCCGTATCAACGCTGCATCTGCCTTTTCAAACAATCTGGTAGAGTTGCGCCTCATACAAGAGTGTTCATGTAGCACAGCAGTGACCACTTGCTGAGCTCTAACATGAGCCATTTCAAGGATGAGCGGGGCTCCTAACATTGCCGAGGGGATCTCTGGGGTATATTCTGATCAACAGTCTCGCCCCTTCTTCAGAGAAGCACTTCCTTCCTAAAGCCCCCATGCCCTTGGCCCATGGCCTACTCACTCCTTCTCAGCCAAGATGAAGGTCCTCAGACACCCCCTCCCCTTCCACCCACCAACTTTCCTGCATCCTGGGTACCCTAGACTCCCTCCCTCCAGACTCACTGGAGGTGGGTCTGCTTCCTGTAAGCTAATCCCCCACCTGTGCCCAGTATCCTATCCCCTCCCACAACCCTGGGGACTCTGTCCAGTCAATTATCTCCCCCTCTCTTCTCACTTCAGCCTCTTCCTTCACCTGGCTTTTCCCCATCACCACTTTAGGATGATTAAGTAATGCTCTCTTAAAAGCTGTCTCCTGCTCTCGCGTCCCTGCTGGCTGAGTCAATAACTGTCTCCTTTTATACCTACTTCTTCACCTCACATGTCTCTCTGCCCATTACCATTTAGTCTCCTGCCCCAGCACGGTCCTCAAACTTCTCTGATAAATGCCACTTATTACAGATTGAATCATGCTCCCCAAAACATCTGTGGAAGTCCTAACCTGAGTACCTGTGAATGTAACCTTATCTGGAAACAGGGTCTTTTCAGATATAATTAGTTAGGATGAGATCATGCTGGGTGAGGAGCCCCAAATCCAATGTGTCTAGTGTCTTTGTAAACAGAGAAGCAGGTGAAAACACAGAGCCGCACGAGGAGAAGGCCACGTGGGTACAGACTGAGACTGGAGCGATGCATCCACAAGTCTGGGAATGTGGACAACTCCCAGAGGGTACGAAGGGGCAAAGAAGGATACTTGCCTAGAGCCTTCAGAGAAAGCATGGCCTGACGCCTTAGGCTTTTTTATCTCTAGCATCGAGAACAGTAAGAGAAGGTATTTCGGTTGTTTGAAGCCACCCAGCTAGTGTATTTTGTTACAGGAGCCCTAGGAAATCAAGGCACAGATCATCACCCAGGAAGGTCCAGGGAAAACAAGGATGACCTGGTTACTCTGTCCTCTGGCCCACATCTAGTTTGAAGTCTTCACATGAGATACGTGGGCAGCCTCCTCCCTCTTGAAAAGCTCTCCTTTCTTGGATCCATTGATCCCCTGCTCTCACCTAGACAAGCCATCTGACAGCAGGTAGGAACTCAACTTTCCTCATCTAAAATCATCATTTTAGGTGTGCCTGGGTGTTCAGTCGGTTGAGTGTCTGACTATGGCTCAGGTCATGATCTCATGGTTCATGGGTTCGAGCCCCACGTCGGGCTCTGTGCTGACAGCTAGTTCAGAGCCTGCAATCTATTTCAGATCCTGTATCTCCCTCTCTCTCTGACCCTCCCCTGCTCATGCGCTCTCTCTCTCTCTCTCTCAGAAATAAATAAAACATAAAACAAATTTAAAAAAAAATAAAATCAACATTTTAGGGCCACCTGGGTGGCTCAGTCGATTAAGTGTCTGACTCCAGCTCAGGTCATGATCTCATGGTTTATGGGTTTGAGCCCTGCATCAGGCTCTGTACTGACAATGTGGAGCCTGCCTGAAGCCTCTCCCTCTCTGTCCCTCCCCTGTCTCTCTCTCTCAAAATACATAAACTTTAAAAAATAAATAAAAAAATAAAAATAAAATCATTATTTTAGATTCCCTTTCTTTCTTACATATGGATTCAACAGCCAAGAACTTGGAAATCATACTTAGTCCCTTCTCCTTCCTGCCCCACATCCATTAAATCATCAACACATTCTTTACATTTCTCTGATTCACCTAATTCTTTTTTTTCATGTTTTATTTATTTTTGAGAGAGACAAAGTGCAAGTGGGGAAGGGACAGAGAGAGAGAGAGAGAGAGACAGAATCTGAAGCAGGCTCCAGGCTCTGAGCTGTCAGCACAGAGCCTGACACAGGGGCTCAGACTCATGAACTGCGAGATCATGACCTGAGTTGAAGTTGGACGCTTAACTGACGGAGCCACCCAGGTGCCACTAGAATTCACTTAAGTCTTCACATTTCTCCTACCACTCCCTGAGCTTAGTTCCTCGTGACCGCTCCCTCAGGTCATGGCGGCAACCTCAGAATGGGCTCTCCCTGCTGCCATCCTGAACATGGAGCCTATCCAGATGGGGGGAACTTCTTAAGGGGTCTTCAGACGCCCGACAATATTGAAACCCTCAAACTACTAGCTTCATCTCTCTCCACCTCCTTTCCATAACCTAAACTAGGATTTCATGGCTTCCTGTACAGAATACTGGCCAGGACCCGCTAGGTTCCCCTTCTTCACTTCAGGGCTTCTGCACCTGCTCTTTTTCTCTTCCTGAGACACCTCACCATTCATCAGATTCATAAGCACCCTCTACCAATCATTTGGAACTCAGCTATGCTGTTGACTCAGCCCAAATCTTTAACCACTCTCCTGAAGCCTGGGCCATCTGGTTCAGACGCCCCTCTCCTGGGCACCCACAGCACCCAACAAAGACACCAACTAAGAACCTTAATAGAATATAATGCAGTGTTCCTTTTGGTTTATATTCTCAGAGATATCCTCAACCCTTAAAGGGGACTGTATTTTTTCCTCTACCTCCTCAGTCTTTAGCATAGACAATGCTACATAACAGGTACCTGTTAAATGTTTGTTGAATATTTGCTCCAAGTTAAACACACACTAATTAAAATTAGGTGGAGAGGTCACTTACAAACTATGGGATTAGTCCAAATCCCAAGGCCCGGTAGTGCGCCCCAGGCGGTAGTGGGAAGGCTGGCGGGAAAGAGATGCTCGTATCCAGGGCGATGAGAACACAATATGGTGTAATCTTCCTGAAAGGGAGTTGGGCAATGTCTAGCAAAACCACACATGCATTCACCCTTTAACCTAGCAATGCCAGTGCTAGGACTCTCTTCCAGTGGTACCCTTGCAAGGGATGAAGAGATGTTTGTAAGAGGCATTACTTCTTGTAACACCATCCGTGACCACAAGGGACAAAAAATAACCTAGACATCTCTCAGCAGGAAGGTGTTGAATACACTATGGTTCATCACACAGTGCAGAGCTATGTGGCCATGAAAAGGAATGACATAAAGTCCATTACTAAGGAAGGGACCCCAGGATACACCACTAGGCAGAGAACAGAAGCATGGAGCAAATATAGAAGTAAAAGATTAGCTAAATGTAGACAGAGAACGGGGTGGAGAAAACACAAGTGAAGCCATTTTCTCTAAATATTCATTGCCTCGTCAATGAAACTTCAAAACTACTACCTAATATTGTAAATTTTAAAATTTTCCAAAGCTGAAACACAGGACATGAACTGGGTTTTGAGTTGGTAGCACAACCACACAAGACACAATTATTTCAAGTGATCTCAAAGTAGTCACATTGTTTTCATTTCCCAAGGAAGGCCATAGCCCGAGAACTAAAAGAAGAGAAGTGGATGATCTCACAGCGTTTTCAGTAGTCAAACACGACTGGCGCTGCTTGAAACTCGCTCTGAAAGCATGCAGCGAATGCAGCAGGAAGAGGCAAAGGAACAATCAAGTGGGTTGCAGACTCAGGATTCTGTGCCTGGGAGTAAAAGACACAGACATAAGGTGGAAGAGGTTCCGAAAAGCCCTAGAGATGGGCTGGAGGTGTCCAGAGGAAATCATGGTGTCTTCTCAGAAAGTTTCCCTTAGCTCCGTACCTGGAAAAGACCCAACACTGGGGAAGGCCAGGCTTAAAGGAGCCCAAAATGGCTGACACTCAGGCCTCCAGAAGGAAATGGCCGAAGGGGGTCAGCAACATCTTCTTTTCCCAGAGAGTACGTGAGCTCTCAAAGGCGACCTGGGCTATGTCAGGGGAGCTCAGGAGCCAACTTTAAGAGACTTCCTTCCATGCGCTTCAAATGAGAGGATTTCACCACCCATAAGCATAAAAACTGTAATGGCTTCAAATATCTGAAATGTTAAAATCCACATATTGATGATGATTCTAATAGCCAAAATAAGAAAAAAACACAAAACTAAACATAACATCTTTGTCCCCTTTGGGTAAAATCAGAGAACCAACTAACTAGTCAAAAAAAAAAAAAAAGCAAGGAAAGGAAAGGAAAAACCATAAAAGCATTAATTCTGCCTTTCCTACATGAGTGTGTCCTCAAGTATTCACATAGTTGATAAGGCAAAGTTGCTCTTTACAGAAGTATTCCTGCTGTTAAATGAAGAAAGAATAATACAGTTGGGAAATTCCAGCTTCACATGCATGAACGCATTGGTAGATGTAGGCCGTGACCATCACTGACTGCTAATTTCACACCCCGACATTACCTGCCTCCCGACAGAAGGACACCATAGCATCCGTGACACAGTAGAGACAGAAGGAGACGAACCTGAATCTAAGCCGCCTCCTGATACTACTCTAAATTTACACAAATATCCGGGGCAGAGGAACATCTGAATGCCAAGGGGCTACACTTGGCCAAATCCAGACTGTGGGAAACTCGGTGGGACAAAGAGCTCGGATTCCTTCTGTAATTAATTTGCACGGGGAGCAACAGCCACAGCCAGACAGCGGAAGATGAGAAGAGTCTCAGGAACCATACCAGCCAATCGCAATGAATCAACTCCATTTGGACCCTGAGTCAATCCAACTGTTAACCAAAAAAAAAAAAAAAAAAAAAAGCATCGGCATTCACGAGACCTCGGGGATCTGGATCTCATGATGCTCACTGGAGATCAGATGACTTTATGGAATTGAGGGGTTTTTTGCTTTTGCCTTTTTTTTTTTTTTCTTTTGTCTGATGTGTTAATGGTGCTGAGAATCCCCTTTCTTTGACAGGTAAGAAGTAAAATTTTATAGATACATTTATATGGTTTCTTGGATTTGCTTCAAAGTAATTTGGTGGGTGTGAGGTGGAGCATATGTAGTAATTTAGGTAAAAAATAGTGAGCCCTGAATTAATAAATGTTGGGTTACAATGCACCTGGAAGGCTCAGTTGGTTAAGTGTCCGACTTCAGCTCAGGTCATGACCTCGTGGTCCATGAGTCCGAGCCCCGCATGGGGCTCTGTGCTGACAGTTTACAGCCTGGAGTGAGCCTGGAGCCTGCTTTGTATTCTGTGTCTCCCTCTCTCTCTGTCCCTCCCCCACTCACGCTCTGTCTCTCTCTGCCTCTCAAAAATGCATAAACATTAAAAAAAAGTTTTTAACTAATAAAAATAAATATTGGCTTGATGTTCCTTAGACTATTGTTTCTTGTTTTGCATATATTTGACATTTTTCAGGATGCAAAGTTCAAAACATAGCAAAACAAAATACTATTTATTAGATGAATTATTAAAATATAGTGTCTCATTCATTATAGTTTGCTTTGTAATAGAACTGTAAGTTCCTTGAGGACAGGGTCAAAGACTAATCTATTTTTCATCCTGAAAGTTTAGAGTGCCCAGGGTAGAAAGAGTCTCGAATAAATTTTCATAAATAAAAGAATGAATGACTGGATATAGACACTGGTTACTTAATCCTACAGCTACTTGAGACATTAAATCAGTTCTATCTGCCATGCGATTCCAGAGAGAGACCAAGGTGTACATTTGATGTTAAAACTAAGGTTGTGTTGGGAATTGCTAAAGTGAAGAATTCTTTGCTTTACTTAGTTTTGCTATTACTTCTGCAGATCACATTTTTATGCCCTGATTCAAACATGTAGGAGGCTCGCAGCAACCTTAAATAAAGGTGGCCTCAACAACGACCATGATAACTGCAATTCTCACATCTTCCTGAGACAGTGGTGATCAGTTTCGGGATAAGAAATTCCTGCAATGGGGCATTTTGTATTTTTGTTTGTATTTTAGACAACGTCTAGAACAAGGGTCACAGACAGAGCAAGAACCATCCTATTCTCAATCACTGAACGCGAGAAGTGCATTTAAGGGGTGCCCTTGCAGTCCAAGCGGGCCTGTCCCTCACCTTTATAGGAAATGACCGGGTGCTCTGTTCTCTGGCACCGAGATGCGTCTGTTTCTGGCTGGGCGAGTCTCCACCACCCCAGGCTTGAGAACAGCCATGCAATGACGCAGGTCCCCCTCATGGCGGGCAGAGGCCGTGGGCTCCGGGTAGTCGTCTCCTAACCAGAAGTTTGTCCTCCGGTCATGTGGGGAAAGTGCCTAAAACACACAAAAGAGAACAACCCGATTAATGTGAGTTCAGGTTTTCTGGAGGGGGGTCTTGTAGTAAAGCCTCATCGCTACCTTTAAAAACAGGAGAGGGGCACCTGGGTGGCTTAGTCGGTTAAGCGTCCGACTTTCGCTTAGGTCATGATCTCGCGATTCGTGGGTTCGAGCCCCGTGTCGGGCTCTTTGCTGACTGCCAGCTCAGAGCCTGGAGCCTGTTTCAGTCTGTGACTCCCTCTCTCTCTGACCCTCCCCTGCTCACGCTGTCTCTCTCTCTCTCTCCTAGAAAAAAAAAAACAAAAAACAAAAACAGGAGAGACTTCAGCGCACCTGTGTGGCTCAGTCAGTTCGGTGGTGGACTCTTGATTTCAGCTCAGGTAATGATCGTACAGTTCGTGAGATCGAGCCCCATGTCTGGCTCTACAATAACAGTGCTCCAACCCTGCTTGGGATTCTCTCTCTCTCTCTCTCTCTCTCTCTGCCCCTTCCCTGCTCTTCCTGCCTCTGTCACAAAATAACTAAGTAAACTCAGAAAGAATTTTTAAAATAAAGGGGGATCCTTCGAGTGCTTGGGCAAACTCCCCTTTTCCTAGCTGATGTTTCAGATACATGTGAGTGTATGTGTGTGCCTCAGGACAGACCTCTCTTCTTGCCTGTGATTTTATAAAATAACCCATTTATTGTAAAAGGAGAAATGTTCAGGCCTAAGCTGTACCGAATCGTCAGGGTCAAACGCAGTTTAATATCTGTGATCACTGATGGCTCTGCCCCTCCTGACCCCCTCTAGCTACCAGGGATCTACCCGGGGAACCTCAAAGGAACTCTGCCCTTCCCTTTTTGACATCCATAGCCCCTGTTTCACAAGGCCACGGCCACTGTCTTTTACCAACAACCCAACTGATATTATGCTACCCAACTCTTCCAAACTGCCCGTCTTTAGTGGATTTAACCTTTGAAATTTATAGATGGCCTGCTGCAGAGTTTCTGGCTAGAAATCAAGCATGACTCAAATAAAAATCCATAGTGAGCACCTACTGGGTGAAATGCAATTGCTATGCTGGGAGCTGCGAGACTTCAAAGATTATGAATAATTTAAAAGATTAATAAGCCTTAAAATAAGGTAGGCTCATAAAAATAACCATAGGCTAAGCTGTTAGAAAACTGTCAAAAGGGGCAGGGGTGCCGTGGGACCTTGGAAAGAATGCCACTGTCATTTAGAGGACCCAACGATGGGTCCCGTGAGGAGTTCGTGTTTTGAGCTTAATACGGAAGGGTAAAGAGGATTTCAACAGATGCAGGTTTCTGGAAGTGCATTCCATGCCAAGGGAAGAGGGATGCAGAGGTGCCCTGGAGGGGCAAGAGGGAGGAGGTAATAACTGTTTGGGGAATGTTTTCCTGTACTTGAGCCAGACCCCGGGAGATCTAAAGGAGAGGAGTGGGAAGCAATTTAGACAGGACGTTGGGTTAAGATTTGGAAGGCACACTATATATTTGGAAGGTCTGAAGTCTCTATTTTTAGTCAACAAGCTACCACGGGATATTAACAGCACAAGAAACATTCAAAAGATTGTTCTTACAGTCGCATATGCAGGAAACTGGATAAAGAAGAGCATGGAGGTAGAGAAGTTAATTTGAAACTATGGCAACTACGCAGAAGAAAAATAAATGAAGCTGTGACTTTGGCTCGTATTAGTGTGAATAAAAATTAAGGCAAACACAGCAAACACTCGGTGTGATGGGTAAGGGGAAGTATGGCAAATTAAACATGGCCACGGCTCCTCTGACCTTCATCCCGTGAAACCTGCATTTACGCTCATTCTCTTGAATCTGGATTGGCTCCGTGACTGCTCTGTTCAACCAAATTTAACTGAAGTGACACTATGATCATTTCCAAGCCAGACCTGAAGAGACTGGCAATTTCCACTTCTTGTCTCTTACAACATAGTCTCAGGGGTAGTGAGAAAACAGATCAGAAGCCCAACTACCTGGAGACAGCCAGGTTACAGAGACCACATATAGGGACTGTTACAGACATTTCTCACTGAGGCCAACTTCCTAGCCTCCCCCGCCCCCCATATGTGAGTAAAGCTGAAACTCACTGAGTAACTTCAGTATCATGAGAGCAAAAGAATCACCCAATTGAGTGATTCAATTCCTACCAAAATTCCTAACCCTCAAATTATGGAATATAAAAAAATGGCGGATGTTCTGATCTGCTACATTTGAGCAAAAAGAAAGTAAGGAGACACAAATAGACTCAAGATAGAGAATACAGGTGACCACAAGAGTAGTAATGCCCCACATCTCAGTAATAATCAACTAGAGAACTTCATTCAGATGAAAATATGATCATTTAGTTTTGTATGTGTTCAGTATAGGACGCTGAGAGAATATTTCACAAAACGCAGAAGATTGCTGATAACCCAGGTTGGGTGTTCAGAAGGAAAAACAGGAATTCAGAGACAGCACGCAAGGTCTAGGATGCTTTCTCTTATGGACATTGTGGGTGTGGCTAAGATTCACCAGGGGAAAGCATGGAAAGAAAAGAAAGGGCTAAAGAGAACTGTCTGCTGGGAAATGGTAATTTAACAAGTGACCCCACAAATAGGAAGGCAAATAGAGATGGAGGCATGACACAGGGCCACATGGAAGTCCAGTCAGGCTGGAGAAATTACACATTTAAAAAATTTTTTTTAGTGATTTTTATTTGTTTGTGACAGAGAGAGAGAGAGAGACAGCATGAGCAGGGGAGGGTCAGAGAAAGAGGGAAATACAGAATCTGAAGTAGCTCCAGGCTCTGAGCTGTCAGCACAAAGCCCGATGTGAGGCTCCAACCCACGAACTGTGAGATCATCACCTGAGCTGAAGTTGGATGTTCAGCCAACTGAGCCACCCAGGCGCCCCAGAATTACACATTTTAAAAACAGGCCTGGTAAACTATACCCTCAGGAGGCAGAGCAAAACCATTAGCTTAATCTATTTTTTCAAGTTTTTATTTATATTCTAGTTAGTCAACACACAGTGTAATAACGGTTTCAGGAGTTGAATTAGGAATTCATCACTTACATAGAACACCCAGTGCTCCTCACAATAAGCACCCTCCTTAGGACACATCACCCATTTGGTCCATCCCCCGCCCACCTCCCTCCATCGATCCTCAGTTGTTCTCTATCGTTAAGAGTTTCTTGTGGTTTGTTTCCTCTCTTCTCTTACCCCCCTTCCCTTATGTTCATCTGTTTTGTTTTACTTCCACATATGAGCGAAAGCATGTGATATTTGTCTTTCTCTGACTGACTTATTTCACTTCACACAGTACACTCTAGCTCCATCCACGTCACTGTAAAGGGCAAGATTTCATTCTTTTTGATGGCTAAGTCATAAAGGCCATCCATTAGCTTTAGGACCAGATGGAGAAAAACTGGGACAGAACATACATGGCCACCTCGAAGGCTAAGTAACAAAAAAAAACAAAAAAAAACAAAAAACAAAAAAAATTCAGTGAAATCACTAAGCATTGAAAGATCAAAGTTAAGGGAAGTCCAAGGTCAAGAAGACAGCCAAATGTGGCTTCTTTTCTAGTAAGTGGGGAGTAGAGAAGAAATTGGAGCTTTAAGAGGGAGTGGAGCTCTTAAGGTAGAAAAAGACCCAGAAAATACTAAGGCAGCAAACTATGAGAATCCTCATAAAGAAATTGGTTTTGAATGAAAGAAAAGAACCCTCGTCTTAAAAGTGTACATATGAATATATGGTGTGATTCCAAGATAGGTAAAACATAAGGTTGAGGGTACATGAAATTCACAGTCTCTTATTTTGACTCCCGCTCATTCAATGCTCCCATTGACAAAAATAGTCAAGTTGGGCAGAGAAGAGTTGAGACTCCAAATCACGATGAGGCCAGAGTATGCCTTTTGAAGGAGGGAGAAACCCTGAGCATCCAGACTCAGGAAGGAATGGAGAGGTAAATTAAGGGCCAAGGGCACACCTGTCCAGCGGGTCCTCATCCCTGCCCAGGCTCAGCTCATGGTAATGGACAATGAGTCACAAGTGTTATTTGTTTCCTGGGTTATAAAATTAAAAGTATGATTAACTGCATTCTTGGAAAAGGGGCATGGTCCACACAAGTGGAGGCTGCCCTAGAACTGCAGTCTAAACGCATGGACCAGTCCCTATTTTCCTACCCTTCGGACCTGAGACTAGGACATGAAGTTTCACCAAATGAAGTATGTTAACATAGAGCACCCATCAGAGGTGTGTTTTAGACGTCACTTTGTTCCGTTCCAAGCAAGGAGATCTGAAGTGCTGGCATGAGCCCATTCAGGGAAGGCTGCAGGTAGATTATCATTGCTCTGATACAACTGACAATTTGAAAACAAATTGGTGATTGGGGTGCCTGAGTGGCTCAGTCAGTTAAGCAACTGACTCTTGATGTTGACTCAGGTCATGACCTCACAGTTCGAGAGTTTGAGCCCTGAGTCGGGCTCTGTGCTGACAGTGTGGAGCCTGCTTGGGATTCTCTCTCTCCACCTCCCTCTCTCTTTGCCCCTCCTTGCCTTTCTCTCTCAAATTAAATAAACTTGAGAAAATTGGCAGTGATAAAAATGCCATGGGAAGAATAACCAAAGTAACAATTAACTTGCATTAAGTACGAGCTCTGGGACAGGTATGATACCAAGCTCTTACAGTCATGCCTGGTGCCCAACAGGCCCCGGAAATCATAGCTTTGACCCATGTTCTCCCTGAGCAACACTCCATCACAGAGAGGGATTAGCGCACTGCCCCGCCTTGACCTCCAAGACCAAACTCGGGTCAACTAGGAGCTAAGCGCAAATTCATCCCTTGCACATAGTTTTTCAATGTGTCAGGAACAGGCCAACACACAATCCCTTTCTGTTAACTGTGAAGCAAGTCTGGCAGATCCACAGCCAACCAGAACTGCCCTATGCTGAGGGCAGCCATCCCTCCCATCCCCAGGCTAACATGGTCACCTCCTGAAGGAAAGGTAGAGAGACACAACACAAGTGCCTGGCACGTGCCTTCCCGGGGATGTGGAAAGGGACAATTAGAGAAGAGGGACATGCCCTCTCAAGTACAAGAGCAGCTAAAAAGGGGACACATAGCTCGACGGTAATCAGGTGAAATTATATGTTTGCCGCGGTAACCTAAGGAAAGCACATTTAATGAGAACAGGTGATTTTTAGAGGTTTGTAATTTTCAGACGATAACATGTTACCTTTTTTCTCAAAATAAAGATGCTATAAACAGCCGTCCTGGTAAGGGTCCAGGGAGCGACATTCGGTCTTCACTAAGAGGGGACTTTTCTGAGCATGTCACCCTTTGAGGCTAATTCCTTGACTAGTCTTATACTCCAAATAGGTTTAGACCTTGATAGCAGGTCCCTCCATCCTGGACTCTGCAATTTTAACTTCCTCTGAATATAATAAAAGTTCTTGCCTCTTGGGGGGGGGCATGTTTATGTCAGGGTTCAGCGCTCTATCTCAGCACTACTGACATTTACCACCAGATAATTATTTGCTCTGGATTTAGCCGCATCCCTGGCCTCTATCCACTCGATGTCAGGAGCACCCCCGACTCCACGTACGCCAACCAAAATTGTCTCCATTGCCAAATCGCCCCCAGTTGAGAACTTGTGGTTTATATGCATCCTAATCCCTCTCCTCTTTAGAAATTAAGCAAGCTATCATCACTTGAAAGGTTATTTTAAAATACGCTTATATAAATCACCCAACTGACTTTGTATTGACTCATTTCAGCAAAACTCCAATAAAAATGAAAGTCGTGTTAATTACACCCACTTGCTACATTGGGGAAATACATTATGAAGGAACTTCCGAAGGATCAATTTCAATAAAAGTTGTTCTGATTTTATCCTGACACCTCTGGAAAATTAAAACTATATTAGGGGATTTCATGCTAAACAAATGATTTTGCTAACAGGAAGATTTAGCCCAACAGGCTGATCTGGGCTTCAAAATAAAAACATTTCTGTTGCTTCTACTTCAAAATCCCTGAAGCCTTCCTTTTAGTTTCCTGATGTGGGTGGAACTCTCTATAAGCTCGATCTAAATAAGCGAAACTCTGTATGTAAGTGTTTGGGCAATAAATAACATTTCCCATTCACACCCACACTGCAAATGAAAAGGCTCCAGTGAACAAAAAACTAACTGTTCCTTTTAGTTTGGGGGGAAAAAAATGCTGTCAGATAAAAAAGAAATCAAAAGAATGAAAGCTTACACAAAAAGTTTTGCTTAGGGAACAAAGTCTAACCAATTATTAATAACAACAGACCCAAAATAAGCTTAATGTACTTCTGGGCAGGGGAAGCTGTGTTTCTTCCGGGCTTCAGACCTACCAGAATGTTTGGAAGTGGCCGGATCTACTGGTGCGATTCAGAATCCACAGAAACTCTCTGGCCCGGCTCCTACCTGATAGGTTTCAGGACATTCTTTGGATGAAGGAGGCAGATAGGGAACAAAGTCAGGGAGCTGACAGAGGGACTTGGGTAGTCAGACCCCAACGCCTGCCCGGCTACAGTGCCACAGTCCATATCAAAGGGCTGAGGTCAGTGTCAAGCATGTGCCCCTTAATTGTAAGAAGTCGGTCTACAGTGACATCTGAAACAGGGGCGCTTAGGTGGCTCACTCGGTTAAGTGCCCAACTTCAGCTCAGGTCATGATCTCTCAGTTTGTGAGTCTGAGCCCTGTGTGGGACTCTGTGCTGACAGGTAGGAGCCTGAAGCCTGCTTTGGATCCTGTGTCTCCCTCTTTCTCTGCCTCTCTCTCTCTTGCTCTCTCTCAAAAATAATTAAAAAGAAAAAAAGGAACACAAACAGCACAATTGTAGGAGGGGATGGACAGACATCTCTGCAAGGTCCGTGTGCATCGATCTTTCCACCTGTTGGCCCTATTCCAGCACGGCGGATGAACTGCTTCCCCAGAGACTAAAGTCCCAGCCCAAACTGAAGGCAGCATCCCTTCACCCTGTACATCCTCCAAGCGCGGCGTCCTTTGCACAACTCTCAGCTGCTGCTGCTGCTAGGTCGACAGCCCTGCCCAGGAACATAGCTTGGTCTTCAGCAGATCACACGGGATGAACTGTTGGCATGGAAATGGCCAGGGTCATAGGAAGTGTCATTATTAACCGAGCCAACCACACCTAAGTGTGTCACCTGTGGTCAAGAGACCGCCCTCCAGCACAGCAGGGTAAAGATGACGGCGACACAGTCCAGGCTTCCTTCACTGTCTTCGAGGGAAGGTAGGGTGCCCTTTCACCAACAGGCCATCCACTAATTCCACGTCCACTCCTCCCACTGCAGACGCTTCCCATCGGCCTCTCTGGCCCAACCAGGGCCCCCAGAGTAAGTGCCGCACACGCATCAGTACCTTCGCTGATGCCACGGGCCCCATGCCTACTCCCTCACTGTACTTCCGCTATCCCAAGGTTCAGGCTGGCTTTCACCTCTCGCACCCACACAGGGGCTGCCCACTCCAGCCCACATGGTGGCCCCTTTCCGGGAACCACGGAGTGCCAGTTACAGTACCCACTTCCTCATCACATGCTGCATGTATGGTCACATAGCCAGTCCTCTTACTGACTTTGATTTATTCCATTATAAACAAGCTATGGTTATGGTCCCAGGTTCATGCGTTCAAACATGCTAAATCAGCTGTCTGCATGCATCAGGAATCACACAGCCAACATTCTATTTAGCATTTAGAATTCACCCATCCCTTGCCCTGAGCAAACAACACCGTGAGGTGGTTTGTGCAGTCCCTTGGCACAAGAGACGGGAAATGAGTCAACGACCCACTGAGTTTGAGGAGGAAGGGCTGGGGGGCGGAGGGTGGTAACATCCCTGTAGCTGAGAAGGCAAAGGCTAAGTGAAGGTCAAGGATTCTATGGGTGAATGTAAGACCAGCTGAGTGAGTGGTGGCCATGTCCCGTGGTGCGGAGACACTCTGGCCCTACAGTGCACACTCGGTCTTCCTGCTCACACCAGTTTTACACGTGTGGCCACAAGTCCAAACAGCATGACCTCCCCACCCCCACCCCCCACCCCCAGGAACATAGTTTTCCCTCCAGCAAATCACAAGGGATGAACCGTTGGCGGAGAAATGGCCAAGGTCTTAAGAGGTGTCATTATTAACCTAGCCAACCACACCGAAGGGTGTCACCTATGGTCAAGAAATGGCCCTCCAACACAGCAGGGCAAAGAGGACGGCGACACGGTCCAGGCACTTCCAAGTCATAGGTAAGAATAAGTGAGGCGAGTCAAAGTTTATCCTTCGATGATACAGAAGAAAGAGCAAAGTCTTAGGAAATGTAGGGAGAGGAATTCCCTCTGAATGGAGGGAGAAGACAGAAGCTACAGCTTCTGTGAGGGTTCAGATTACAGTGGTCAGAAACGCAGGAAAGAACAATCCAGGAAAATCAAAGTGCGGGCTGCATTCAGGGCTGGAAGGAACATATCTTGAATGACTCTATGGTCTTTCTTTACCAGAGTATCAGGTATTCAAGGCACTGAACAGGAAATGGGATTAAATGAAGAATCAATAAAACAATAAACTTACGTTAATACACAGTGTTCGAGTAAATAGATTCTCCTAACCTTTCTCAAAACCAATAACTGAACGTTTTATTCTTTGGGAAATGAAGTGAAATAAAACTTTTCTTGTTATTGGATTGAATCTATAAGGAGAATCAGAACGCTCCCCAAACATACTGCATCTTCAATTACTGCATACGTTTTTTGTAAAAATTGGATCTTTTTTGAGTTACTTTAACCCATGTGCTTTGCCAACTTTCAGTCAAAAAAAGATTTAACATAAATGAATTAGAGAAATGTTTTAGGAGCATGTTAATGAAGGCACTGACTGCCCTTACTTACAGAGGGACCACTGTCTGCCACCTTCAGGTAACTGGATAAGAAGTTGGCTCCCGTTACTTCTAGATTTTTATCATATCTGAACTAAGATGGAATTTTATGACTATATAAGATGACCTCATGATATAAATTGAGAAAAAAACAAACATTAAATGATTTTATAGATTTCAATAATGGTTCGGCTCCAGTGACCTTGTTTTATATCTCTCTTCAGAGGCAATTGTTATTATAGTTTTGCCTTTTCACCCTTGTTTAGCTCCAGATCGCCTGGAGGAACCATAAAAATAAACGAAGTCCATTAGATCAAATTATTATTTACACAAAGGCAATATTAATTTCATCTGTCAGCAGGTTTTAAAACTAAGTGAAAGTTCATTCAATCTACTTCTGTGCTAGGTAAAGTGACCAGACCCGAGAGAGAGAGAGGGAGGGAGAGAGAGAGAGAGGAAGGGAGGGAGGGAGGAAGGAAGGAAGGATGGATGGAAGGAAGGAAGGAGAGAAAGAGAGGGAGGGAGGGACGAAGAGGGTGGGAAGTGGGGAGGGAAGAAAAAATAATGGGCCCTTCAAGGCAGCCTAACTACATCAACAATTTCTAAAAGATTTATCCAGAGACATCTCCTCTAGGCAGGAAATTCATATGGACACAATAAGAAGCCAAGTGATGAATGACCCACAGTGGATAAACTACTCTTCACAGCTCCCATTGGTTTTTAGTTGAGCTAAGCAGGGCTCAGAGCAACACTTTCTTCCTTGTTAACCGGAAGGTGCAACATCTAAGCCAACATGCAATCACACAACATAACACACAACATACACAGAACATGCAGTAAGGCACAATGTAGCAGGGGAGAAGGACCCGCCCTTGTGTTTTCGGGACTGACCTTCACTCACCACCTCCTGCCTGCCCCACCCCCTACCAGGGCATTCATGCCCACTGACTTTTCCCTTCAAGATCTCCCCAAACCCCACTTCCTTGGTTTCCTTCACACCCTAACCTCCCTGTTCTTGTACATCCATAGCTCTGACTTCTCGGTCTTCCCTTTAAATGAAGGTGCACCTCAATCTCTCCTGAACGTTCCTTTCTTCTCAATCTGCACATTCTCAGTGGGCCTGTGTCTTCACACTCATACAGCTTTACATACTGTCTAAAACCTGTGGACTTCCAGATTTAAAACTCTCTTCGAGGCCTCTGTACATAATAGGGACACAAATCAAAATATACATCTTCGCATTAATAGGGCAGAGGTATCTCACCTAAAGGGAACCTCATTATCTGCCTTTACCAACTGTCTCCTTCATGTCTATTTCCTCTCATGGTTAATAAGACCATTTACTCAGATACCCAACCCATCATCTGAGGACTCACCTGCGATTTCTCGCTCCTTCATCTTCCCAAAGCCCCCTATCATTTTGTCACTGTATCCTGACAATCCTTCCCTATCCAGCAGTCAGGCCCTTCACCCCACCCTAGCCAGCCCCCTTTATTTCTCACCTCGGAGACATCAGATGTGTCTTGACAGGTTTCCCTTCCTCCCATCCAAATCAGTGAGCTTCATCTCCGAGTTCATGTTCCCCACCTGGCCCCACTGTACATCAACACTCATTCCTTTTATAGCCTTTATCACTGGAGGCCACAGTTATCTGTGACTCTGCCTCAGTCGAAACCAGGCTGTAGAAAATCTCAACCTCCAGACAATACAGGACAGAGTACAGATGAATGATCACTGCCTGAGAAATGACTTAATATTAGGGAAGAAACAGTGTGAATCCACACACACCTCTCTCTACCTTCTTTACAATATTTATGTTCCTATCAACATGCTGTTCACGTTCTCTCTTTGTCTGTGCCTCTGCTCTTCATTGTCACAGATGTTTTATTCCTCTATTAAAATTCTCTTAACATCTGGTCCAAATACAAGGATTCCCATGGTTTTGAGAAATGTCCTTTCTAAATGTCATAATTTTCCAATTAATGGTCAAAGGGAAGAAGGGATTACGAGAGGCTGAGTGACTGAGAGAGGAAGTCTCCTGGGCCCAGAAGCACGGAAGCACAAGGAAGACATAACCGAAGTGTGTGAGCCTTGAGGGCTTTGGCTAAGTTCCTCTGAAACACCAGAATTCCTTGGAACCACTTGAAAAGTCAAAAGACAGAATAAGGAGGATATTTTCATGTATGGAAGAAATGAATTCATCAAATTCATTTTTCAAGGGTGAAAATGCAAATACCTTAAAATATTATCAGATACATTTACAGATAATGGGCCGCTGGTACACTTGGAAAACACGAGCAGTATTTAACGCAAAGGGTCCTGATTTACTGTTTTCAGGTTTTAGTTGGGGACCCTTGTGTATGAGATCCACCAATACCTATTAGGCCCAATCGATCAGACATGTCATAGTTGAGACATCTGAGTTTATTCAAATCTGTCACTACCTTCCGTGTAAAACAAAACAAAAACAAAAACAAAACAAACAAAATAAACCCAGCAGGACTCAAGAGCTCTGCAGTAATGCCCCCTTACCCATGGGTCCTCTTCCCACAATTCCAGCTACCCATTCAGAAGCAAATGATCTTCCTTTGGACATATCGTCACAAGGTCAAGAATAGCCTAACCCTATAAAGTAAGTATTACCAGTCTTTCCTATTTCATAGATATGGAGCCTCAAGGAGGCCCCACTGATAAATGTTCACAGGTAAATCCCTGGCCTCAAGCCCAGGGTCATCTTGCTGTACTGAAGACACCATCCCTGTCCTTCCCATATTGCTGCACTGATCGCTTTTTGACCAGGGATAACCTGGCCGAAGAGATCAAAAGACGCTCTAATTCTACCAGCGGACTTTGTGCGGGGCCTCAACATGCATTTCCTTGGGGACAGAAATGGTACGAAATAACAAGCAGCAATATCACTCACTGACCCTACAGTCAGGGACCTCACTGAGCAAGATTCAGCCCAGCCAACGATGAAAGCCCAGCCTCTGGACAACTGGGACAGCCCTCCCGGGGTCTCGTGTCATCCTCCGGCCGCCATCCTGCACCCTCCTGGGGGCCTCATCCACCAGCTGGTGAATACCTGAGGCCCATCCACCTGTCCCCCAAACTGCAACCGCCAGCTGCTTTTCACTTCTACTTGAGTGACAATTACCTCCAACCAAACATGGACCAAACAACCACTGATTCTCCCCTTCCCCATGCCTGCTTCCAGAATCCCCCATCAGAGCCAGAGGCGTTTTGTTTGCTCTGATTTCCCCACAGAACACTGGGCCACACACCTGTCTTCTTCTCTCGTGTCCACAGCTGAGGTCCCCAGTTAAGCTACTTCATCTCCCACCTGGACTCGGTAAGAGCTTCTCTAGTTAGTCTTGGGGCTTTTCACTCTTGCCTGCTAGAAAGTCCTTTCTCTACAGTGTAACCAGAGTAATTTTGTAAAGAATCCAAAAAAGTCTTAGAAGCAGAGACTAGAATGCTGGTCGCCAGGGGCTGGTGGGGTTGGGGCGGGGGGAGAGAAATAGAGAAATAGGGAGACGTGGATCGAGGGGTAAAAGTTTCAGGGGTGCCTGGTGGCTCAGTGGGTTGGGCATCTGACTCTCAATTTCAGCTCAGGTCATAATCCCAGGGTCATGGGATCGAGCCCCACATCAGGCTCTGCACTGAGCCTGGAGCCTCCTCAATATTCTCTCTTTCTCCCTCTGCCTCACAATCACAAGTCAATAAAGACCCTGAATTCGCTACCATAAAAGCCATCTAATGATTTGCTCATAATGTGATACTATGAAAATCAGCCACGCTGGGAACATATGGTATTTTATTCTTCAGTTCATTAGCCTGAAGTGTGGAAAGGACATTCAGGACATTACAGTAAAGGTCTCCACAGTTGAAAAGTAATCCCTAAGTGTTTTCAATTCCTGTATTTCAAAATATTAAAAGCCATGCAACGGTAGGTATGTTCAGGAAAACACAAAGGAACAATTCCTAAGCGTCAGTCCAGAGAAAGGACCGTCAGATCGCATCAATTTGGCAAGTCCCTCCCCAACGGTGAGGGGGCTTAGACAAGGCTGCAGAGGTCCGACTGCCTGCTTCTGCCCTGCAGAATGTCAAGGACTCTGTGCAGTGCTCCTCTGCCTAAAACAGCCCAGTGCCCTGCCCAACGCACCAACCCCTTCTAGGGAGGAGCACTGCAGAGAGGCTGGTGCTGACTCAGAGTCCCCGCGTCCCAGTGAGCACCAATGTGAACCTTAGGCTTCAAGTTCCATCGTCTGTAACATGGAAATAAAACTCCTGGCTTAAAATTACATGAGTTAATTTGAAATGATGCAGAGTTGTCCCTAGCAATTAGGAAGCACTAAAAAAGTTGGAATAAGTATGCACAAATAAAAACTAAAAAAAGAAAAGAAAAATCAGGGTGCCTGGGTGGCTCAGTCAGTTGAGTGTCTGACTCTTGATTTCCACTCAGGTCATGATCTCGGCATCCTGGGATCTAGCCCTTCCTCAGGCTCTGCGCTCTGCGTGGAGATTCTCTCTCTTTCTCCCTCTGCCCTCTCCTCTGCTCACACTCTCTCTCTCTTTAAAAAAATAAAAGTTAATAAAAAGAAAAAAGATAAATGTTCTTTAATCTTGTAAAAGCAGAAGATCAGAGCCAATCAGAAGAGCATGTGTGACCCTTGATCTCGGGGTCATGAGTTCGAGCCCCAAGTTGAGTGTAGAGATGGCTAAATTAAAATAGCAACTTTAAAAAATAAAATAGAATAAAATAAATGAAATGGAATGAAAGAAAACAAAATGTCTAATAGATAAAATAACATGATTTCTATTTACATGTTTGTAGTTACAAAGAAACCAGCAGTCACTCCTAAGCAGGGGAGGGATTTTCTGTGTAGCCTGAATTTCCAATTTACTGATTTCTTTATTTTTACCACTTAAAGTCAGGAAAAATAATCAGGTTTAAAATAAATGAGTGAGGTGAGGTTAGCTTTGTGGGTTAACTCATGACCCTGGAGCCCTAAAGTGCTCCCTTCGGTTCTGTCTGGGCTGACTGGCTGGAGGCAGGGGAGGACCCCATGGGGAGAGAAGGGTAGCTGCAGGGCAGAGGCGGGGCGGGTTTGAAGGAGGGAGGGTTTAGAAGGTACAAATCCTTGGTGGTGCAGAGGCCAACTTCGCAGAAGTGTGGTCCATGCAGCCAGGAGATTCCTCTCCTCACATCGGGTCCATGGAGGAAGGGCTGGGCATGCAGGCCTGAGCTGGTAGTCAGGAGTAGGCGTTTCTCAGGCTGGGACCTCCCCCTCCTTGGCTTTCGAGACTCATCTTAACCCTGACAAAACAAAATTCACTCCTGCTTCAGGGAATAAAATTGGGCTGATCAGCCTCTGACCAATAAACCGTATTAGGCAAAGCTCTCTGCTCACACCGCAGAGAGTCTCAGGCCCGCAGGCAGGGACATGCCCTTCCATGCTCACAGGGCCCAGCCCGGCTCCGTCCTCAGAGCTGTCACTTTAGCTTGGTGAAGAACACCCCCCTGTGAACTCAGCACAGGACAGTTCGCACACAGGCTTGTTGTGTCGAGAGGCAACAGCTCGTGCTGCTGGTTGAGTGTGTGGAGGAAAGTGATGTACTTTCTCTAAGATCCTACGTGGGAGGCAAATATGATGCTAAATTTCACTGTTCTGGAAAATTCCTGCGGTTCTCTCTGGTTACAACTCCAGCCCCGCAAAGAGCAGCTCATTAGCCTTGGAGAGGAGACTGGAGGTGATGGGGCTGTGCTTTTATGCACAGACAGCTTGTTCTGGAAAATCGGATGTTCCAGGGCCCAGAACTCCCCTGTGTGAGGAAATCTCATCACAGAGGAGCACAGACAGACCCACATTGTTTAGTAGCTGATCTCACAGATCACGATGTACTGGCAAGTTGTGGGACAAAGCTGCTTACTTGAGAAATCCAAAAAGAGTTGATTTCTACCTGGTGTAATCCAAGGTAGCTGTGACCACCATTTTTAAAACACAAACAAGAGGCAGCTGGTGTGAAATCTTAAGGGGCTTAAAAGCATTCATACGCCTTACTGAACATTCTCCAAAGGAATTCATCTTATATGTCAACAAAGGTTTACTCTGAAATATATTCCTCCTAGTCTGAATGTTAGGTGTTACAATCATGGTTTGGGAGTTTCTATTTTGAGAGGTGAAAATGGTTCTAAGAAAATTAACTACATCAGGAAGACAGGATATTATTTTTGAAAGAAAATTTAAGGTCATGAGAAATACTCAAGATATAATATTAAGTGTATGGGCAGAAAATCAACTCTTGTGTATGGCATGTAAATAAATGCACACAGAGGAAAGCTACACCCACAGTGCATGCTCACGTACTTGCGTGCGCACAAGCACACACACACACACTCACACTCAGAGTGAAATACAGACACATAAACACTAGAAGCCTGGTCTCCGTGTCTGACTATAAATTGGACGCAAATCCCAGTTCTGCCTCTGGCTGGCTGCACGTCCCCTATTTCCATCTTCAGCTGGGGGTAACCTTTGTGCCTCTCTCATAAGGTTTGTGAAGAGTTACTGTTCTCATCAACGTGAAACACTTAGAACAATGCCAGGCCCACACTCAGTGCTCAGTAATTGTTAGCTATGACAACGTGGATCTTCGTTGTTACAATTAACATCTGGAGGAAAATACACCCAATCATTAGAATGCTCGGAGATATGTGGCTCTGCATAATTGTTTAATACTTTGGGGGATTGTTTTTGCAAGTTTACTGCAAATGGGAATGTGTGATTATTATCATCAGAAAAAAATCATATGTACTTGCTAAGAAAATGCTACCAAGAAGAATCGAGATGAGTTGCAGATGTGAGCCCCCTCGCTGATTCATTTCCATTCCCCCCGGGACAGAAGAAGCTCTATCTATTAAGACCGGTCTTGACATACTTGTTACATGTGGTCATGCTTGAAAACACCAGCAAGTATAGGGGAGACGGGGTCAAAGACAACCTCTAATTATTTCTAAAAGGATCAGAATTATTTTATCTGATCAGAGCTCGGGGGCCATCATGTTCAGGGACACCTGTATCACGTGGGTGATCCTATTTTAAGGGGAGAGCTGAGCAGTGCTATAATCCCTAGAGAAAAATCAAATAGAATGAGATGCTATGCCCAGCTTCTCTGGAGGGACTTCCACGTAGCCAACGACTTTACTCATAACAGGAATCCAGAATTAAAATTTTGATTTTTTTTTTATCTAACCTACACACTGGCTGAAGACGCTCTGACCCAAGCAAGCACAGAATAAAGCCAACCAGGAAAAACAATATGATGTTCCGAAATCTAGACAAAAAAATATGGCAACAGTGTGGCTTTTGATCAAAGGCCAGATCAAATGATAGGTGTTGGTGGGGGTCATCATAACTTTCTAATGGACCCTGAAGCTCAAAAGGCCATGGCCAGATTCTTCATTAATCTTATGAATTTCCTTCACATGCCATAGTGAAGATAAAACACAATGAGCTCATAAACCTTCCAAAGCTTAGTTTATCATCCAATATTTTTCTCTAATGGTTAATGGTGATTCTCACAGGTGAGAACAGGAGAGGTTAAGGGAAGAGGCGAGAGCATAGACACACTGAGGGAACACTTTCCTCATGGGTGAGAGTCACTGTACAGAAGAATCCAGCAAGGCCTGGAATACCGAAGAACTCCAACCTAGCTGTGCCAGAGACCAACCCTTTAGCCTCCAGGAGAGAAGTCTCCCCAATTTACCAAATGTACCCACACAAATGTTACCATTTTCGGCATGCAATGACATGAAAACCTTTTGAAAAACTATGACAGCTTGAGAATCACAGATGTGGGTTTAATCCAGACAAGAAATGATGACTCAAAGGACTTAACCTTCTAGCCCACAGTTACTGTCAGTCTAGAAATCACTGCCAGAACTTGAATTCACTTGGGTTTGACTTGAAGACCACTGTGCAAACCCATGTCCCCAGTGCTTTAGGTTGGCTGACCATTTTGTAACTAAATTATACCAACACCAACAGAGAAAGAACCACATTTTTTTTAATGTTTATTTATTGTTGAGAGACAGAGAGAGCATGAGTAGAGGAGGGGGAGAGAGAGAGGGAGACACAGAATCTGAAGCAGGCTCCAGGCTCCGAGCTTTCAGCACAGAGCCTGATGCAGGGCTCAAACTCACCGATTGCTAGATCATGACCTGAGCCAAAGTCAGACGCTTAACTGACTGAGTCACCACTATGCCCCATAAGCCACCATATTTTTAAACTTCATCAAGTACAAGCTACACTTCCAAGGTAAGCTGCTTCTAAAGATTTGTCTGCCTCTAAAAATTCCGATGACGCAGCAGTTCCACTCCTAGGTACAGACCTAAGAAAAATAAAAACACACATGCATGCAAAAACTTGCACACAAATGGTAGTAACAGCACTATTCTTAATGGTCCAAAAAAGCAGAAATAATCCAAATGCCCATCAACTAATGGGCGGTGCATGGAGAAAGAAATGTGACATATCCTACAACATCCTATTATTGAGCTAGAAAACGAACAAAGTAGTGCCACATGCCGCAACAGGGATGAACGTTGAGGGAAAGAAACCAGCCACAAAAGGCCAACTATTGTTTGGCTGCATTTGTAGGAAATGTTTGCAAGACGGAAATCCATAGAGATGGAATCCAGATCGGTGGTTGAGGGGGGTTGAGGAGAGAAGTGATGGGGAGTTTTTGCTGACAAGTATAGTTTTATTTTGAGGATGATGAAAATATTCTAAAATTAGATGGTGGCTGCTACATACCTCTGAGAATATATGCGAAGAGCAGTAAACCTTAAATGGGTGAATTTTATTGTATGTGAATTATATATCAAGTAAAGCTGCTAGAAAAAGCTAATTCCAAATCCCGACTCAGGCTACCAGGTTCTTGGAATGACCATTTCAGCAGGAGAAGCTAGAGGTAAGAAAGGAAATTGGAATACAGCCCATTCTGAAAGGGGACTTTGGTGGATCTTTTCAGGCATAGGGGTGTCATCTGCAGCATTTGGTGATAGCAGTAACTCAGGGAGCCAGTAAGGAGAGAGCTCTTCACACACCAAGCTTTTTCCTGGACGGGTTCCCATTAGCCTGACATGGATGAGAGAGCAGGGGTGCATGAGCTACGGGTATATAAAGGGTCATATAAAAACCAATGTGAAATTGGCATTCTTATTCAATAGCAGAGCTCAGAGCAAATTTTGTATTGAATTTTTATTTTAATTCCGGTGTAGTTAACATACAATCTCATGTTAGTTTCAGGTGTACGATATAGTGATTCAAAAGTTCCATACATCACTCCGTGCTCATCACAATGAGCGCACTCCTTCATCCCCACCACCCATTTCACCCATTCCCCCACCCCCTCCCCTCTGGTAACCATCAGTGTGTTTTCTATAGTTAAGTCTGTTTCTTGGTTTGTCTCTCTCTCTCGTTTTTCCTTTGCATATTTTATTTCTTAAATTCCACATGTGAATAAAATCATCTGCTATTTGTCTTTCTTGGACTGATTTATTTTGCTTACCATTATACGCTGTAGCTCCATCCATGTTACTGCAAATAGCAAGATCTCATTCTTTATGCCTGAGTAATATTCCATTGCACATACATACCACATTTTCTCTATCCATTCAACATGATCAAGTGCAATTGATTCCCAGAACACAAGGGCGTTTCAATATTCACAAATCAATCAATGTGACATAGCACATCAGTAAGAGAAAGGTCATTGCAATGGACACAGAAAAAGCATTTGACAAAGTGCAACATGCATTCATGATAAAAAACCTTCAACAAAGTAAGTTTAGAGGGAACTTTTCAACATAATAAAAGCCTTATATGAAAAACACACAGCAAACATCATACTCAATGGGGAAAAATTGATAGCTTTTCCCCTGAGGTCAGGAACACCACAGGAATGCCCACTCTCACCACTGGAAGAGTGGTACTGAAAGTCCAAGCCACACAAGTCAGACAATAAAAAGAAATAAAAGGCACCCCGGTTGGGAAGGAAGAAGTAAAATTTTCACTGTTTGCAGATGACAGGATACTATGCACAGAAAACCCCAAAGCTTCATTTAAAAACTACTAGACCTGATTAATGAATTCAGTCAAGTCGCAGGATACAAAATCACATCTAGAAATCAGCTGCACCTCTATACACTAATAATGAAGCAGCAGAAAGAGAATTAAGAAAACAATCCCATTTACAACTGCACCAAAAATAATAAAGTACCTAAGAACAAGCTTCACTAAAGAGGTAAATGACTTGTACTCTAAAAGTTGTAAAACAGTGATGAAAGAAATTAAAGATGATACAAAGAAATGGAAAGACATTTTATGCTCATGGATTAGAAGAAAAATTATTGGTAAAATGTCTACACTACCCAAGGCAATCCACAAATTTAATCCCTATCAAAATACCAATAGCACCGAAGTGGGACAATCCTAAACTTTGTATGGAGCCACAAAAAAGCCCCAAATAACCCAAAGCAATTTTGAAAAAGAAAATCAAAACTGGAGGCACCACAATTCCAGACTTCAAGTAATACTACAAAGTTGTAGCAAATGAAACAGTATGGTCCTGATGCTAAATTAGATACATGGATCAACAGAACAGAATAGAAAACCCAGAAGTGAGCCTAAAGCAATTTCTGTTTTAAATGGACTAGTTACCCATATATATTGTTGCCACATATATATTCATGAAGTGTCTGACTCCATAATAACTTTAAATATCTTATACTATTTATAATGAGTAATTACTATATAATTTATATGACTTGTTATTATAAATGACAAAGTCTAAAATATTTATACTCAATAATTTAAAATATAAAAAATGGGGTACACCTGAATGGCTCAGTTGGTTAAGTGTCCGACTCTTAATTTTGGCTCAGGTCATGATCCTGTGGTTCATGGGTTCGAGCTCCGCACAGGGCTCTATGCTGACAGCACAGAGCCTGCATGGGATTCTCTCTCTCCCTCCCCTCTCTGCCCCTTCCCCGCTCACAATCTCTCTGTCTCTCGAAATAAATAAATAAGCATGTTTTTAATTTAAAATACTTTTAAAACTCACATTCACTTAAGAGTTGTGTTAGTGGTCTCCCCCAGCCCAAGAACTCACTGTCATCTCCAACATACACTCCATGCGCACCCTTCAATAGTCCCTGGGGACTCGGCACGCACTTCTTCATCTAAACCTATTTGGTAGAAATTTCCATTCCTTCCCAGTGTTTTTCCAGTGTCAAAGCAATTAAATCAGATAGTTAAAGGAAAGTCTTTCCAGTATTGGTCATTCTTCAAAAGCACAAGATGTGAAAGCCAGTGGATGGCAAGAGGTGGATGGGCAAGAAGCCATCAAAGATGTACCCAACTGCTTGGACACGGTGCTTCAAGTATGTATAAATGACAAATGCTCTGATATTTTTTTGCTCAAAGCACTAAGTTCCATTGAAGACTCAGGAATCTAGTGCCATCCGTCGGCCAAAGAGTATATTCCCCAACATGTTCGCCTTCGATTATTTCCGGCATCTCAGAACTCCCCCAGGGATCACAGGTCCGCCTCCTGATGAAGCCTCTGTTGCACAACACCTGTGTAATGGCCCGAAGTTAGGGGTCCCTCTGGGTCCTCTGCTTACCTCTCATATAGTACAATCGCCCCTCCTTGCACTGTTTCCACAGCAAGAGGTCGGAGTGTGCTGTAAGCTGTCCAACTAGCATTTCACATCACAAAATAGTTGTGTTCTCCCCAAATCCTAACCCTACGCATCTTTAGCAAGCATAACTTTACAAATTAATTCCTTGACCGCTGGGCAAGATTCTCACCCTATGGGGATTCTCGGGGCAAGATGCTTATCCCACGGAAGTTGTACGAAGGGATTTCAGGGATGAGAATTGGTCCAGGGTAGCTCGCCAAGCACAATACAGTCCTAACAAAGTGCTGCCACTTCTGTTGCCAGTCTTTCCAGAGTGGTAATCCAAGCAGGCTGGTGCACTGTCTTCAGCATGCTCTGATGAATCAAATGTAGGCCTGTTCCAGTCCACATGGACCCCACATATGAATTGCTAGACAGTTGCCCGTACCGGACTACAGCACGGAGAATTGGGTCCTTATTTTCTATAAACACAATGCTTAAACCAACTACACGTGCACGTGCCCACACACACTGGACTCACATGTCTAAACACTACGATCTCCATCTACTCTTTTGTCTTAACCCTGACCCATACAGGAGGACCAGAAAAACACCCACATCTTAGTACAATTAATAAATAAGGTGATTTTGTGCACAGCCAAGGACTAGTTCGTTACGTTGAAGACATATAACCACAGAGCTGAAAAGCACTATGACAGCTAATCTCCTCTACCAACACTTCCTTCTAGGCTTTCTAGAAGTGGCACATTTCAACCTCATCGATGATTTCGGAAGAGACACTGACTTTATCTCCAATTCCACCGTGCCAAAGGGGTAGTTCCACAGGTCCTTGGAGAAATTTCTGGAATCACACAAATGTGAGTTTGAATTCTGTCCTACTTTCTGGCTCAGTGACTGTGGAGAAGTATACTAACCTTTGCCAACTCTCATTCCTCGCCTAAAATATTCTTCTACCTGTCTTTGTGAGGTCCTTATGAGGATCACATAAGCTCATTCTTTTAATGTCCCCAACAAAGGCATGTATTAAGTGGCCACAAAAAGGTACCTGTTAAATGCCTTTGTCTCCCTGCCCTGACCAGTGTCCTGGTTGAACATCGCTGGCTCTGTTCTCTCTTTTTTCCATTTACCTTCAACATGGATTAAATGCCTCTGTCTGGACCTTCTAAACTTGTTCCTGTGGACAGTCCCTGAGCATGGATTGCAAGATGCAACACCATCTCAGTGCAAATCCCTGCCTCATCTTCCACGCACCGCCATGATTCAGCATTTTGGTTTCTATACACCCTTTTGCCCTTTATGCTCAGAATGCTTTCTCCAAACCACAACTTCCCATCTGTCCCTCAAATCCTGTGAAGACCCACTGAAAATGCACCTGCCAAAGCTTTGTTATTTGTCCATTTTCATCCCTCATGAGAGCTAACTCTTCCTTCAACCTTGGACTCGAAACCCATGGTATACACCCTTTAGCATTCCATTCACAAAGCGATATAATTATTTATGCACTTAATGCCCCCAATATGACACAAACCCATGGGCAGAGACACTCCTACTAGTACAACTTTTTTCTCAATAGAGAGCTTAGATTTAGACATTATGAAGACCCAGCCAATGTTTGCGGGATAAAGAGGAGGTACGGGAGGGGTGAAGGAACCCAGCTCCTCCAGCAAGCTCTCTGAATTTAAGTCCCTGCATTAGCCCTTCTTGGCTTGGTGACTTTGGGAAAGTTACCTGACTTCTCTACAGCTCAGCTACCTCATTACAAAACAAAGATATTAATTGCACTTTCCCTGTGGGTTGCTGTGAATTTTAGAATATTGAATTCTTTACATGCATCATCTTACTGCCTAGCATGCGATGATTAACACATACCTGCTGTCACACTGTAATGAAAATTGGAACCTTTAATTTTAAACCATCTCTGACTCTGTTGAAAAATGGGCCAATCTTCTTTGCTGAGTATTCCTTGTCCATGTTCACAGGCTTAAGCCTTAGACACAAACAACTTAATAAAATGAAAAAGAGAATGAGAGAAAAGAGAAACAGAAACTGTACACACATAGCTCTCCCCTTCTGCCATGGGAGCTGGTCAGAGATACAGCAAAGGTATGTTGTAAAATTCCATGGTGTCTATATCCAAGTCCTAAGTCAAGCTCAGCGCCCTACTAGGAATCATTTTAGAAGACATCCACATGATTCCTATGTTAGTGTCCCCGTCTATGAAACCACAACTGTCATATTTCCCTAAACAATGGTGACACATGCTTTTCTTAGCCTGCCTGCCCATAGGTTAAGAAGGACAGATTAATGATTTGTTTCTAATCAAAGTCATAGAGCCGAGTGGTTTCAACATAGAGTCTCAACTATGGGTGTGTGTGTGTGTGTGTGTGTGTGTGTGTGTGTGTCTGTATTTATATACATATGTGAAGGAGAAAAACAAGACTCAAATTACTGTTTGTATGCCATAACATTTTTTAATGTTTATTTATTTTGAGAAAGTACGGGTGTGGGGGTACAGCAGGAGAGGTCCAAAGAGAGAGGGAGAGGGAGAGAATCCCAGGCAACCTCTGAGCTATCAGCATAGAGCCCAACCCAGGCTCAATCTCACAACCCATGAGATCATGAACTGAGCCGAAACCAAGAATCAGATGCTTAACCACATGGAGCCACCCAGGGACCCCCATAACTTTCTAATCTCAGCAATCAATCTTTAAGCCAGGCTAAACCATTTATAAGATTTGCTAATAGCTCCAAGTCCCTAATGGTATATCACTACATTCTTATTTTATGAAATTATTTTGGAATATATTTGCAGTGACGGATGATTAGAAGGATTGTGCCAGTGTCCCACTGGCACATAACCTGAAGACAAATACTTTCTCCTTGTTGGGGGTGAAATCCTGATTTGACTAACCTCTGATAGCTAGTCCTTGAGGTCAGAGGAAGGAAGCAGCCACAAATGAATGGACAAACACCAAGACCTTCTAGGTAGACTGTCTCAGATAATTGCCAGAGGTCAAGTCCTAAAAGGCTCATACATACTGGAATTATGACCATAAGCCAAAAAGCAATGATCTGTATTCCTATCTCTTTCTTTTCGAACAGGTGCTAGATGCCAAAACTGATTCTCCAGCTGCCCAAAGAAAGGATGAAGATAAGATACTCAGATCTCTGAGCGTGGTCTCACCTGGTTTAATGAGAAACCATGCAGTTTAGAAGCAACTTCCAGAGGAACAGAATGTTAAGCAAGATAGCCATTATTTTATCCCACCATGAAACAACAGCCCACTCTGGGAACGTCCCCTGAGACTGTGTTTGCACACATCAGGAAACAAAACAAGGTGTTCAGAACACCCCACTTGTTACAGTATTTCCATTCCTTCTGAGAATCTGAGTTACACAGAAAAATGGACCCACCTCACCTACCCTGGAGATCCAAAATTCCACAGGAATCCCAATGGGAACTGTCCTACATGGCTCTCATAAAAATGTCCCCTGTCATCCAGTAGCCATGAATTCCAATTCCAGGCTTGCCAAACATAATGTAGCCCCTTTCTTATAATTTTAAGAAATAGCTGAAGTTCAGTTTCCAGAAGGCCCAGGAGAGTGATCTTGACGAGCCTGGGTCACCTTCATTGACCCACACAGAACTGGATGATTTATAATAAAAGCCAGGGGGACGCTGGCAGAGAGACACAGTAAGGACATATCCTGGGGGCTGGGCAGACCTCGGTCAACTATGGAAATAAAAACATTGGCCAAGTTACTTGAGTTCTGTGAGGTGCCGTTTCTCTGTGGGCAGAATGAGGATATTCGCCCCCAGCCTGCCGGGGCGAATTCAAGGAGAGAAAGAGCTGATACCTGGAAAAGTCATCAAGATGCCCAGTATACAGCAGATGGTCAATATTCGTGAATTCGTTTTCACAGCATTTTACAGGGGGACTTCAAGTGGGCTAGATTCCCACCCATATCACTATGACTCCTTGTCACTGAGCTGACCACACAAAAGGCACATGTCCCAGAAGAGAAGACATCAACTCAGCCACCATTAGCACACCCACTGCTTGCATCTCCCACACTCCCATGAAAGGCCAGCCAGACAAATGACCAAAAACAGTGAAGAGCTGGGACTTATCTTTACCTACCAGAAAAAAACTGGGTTTCAAGTCCTCGTAATGATGCTAATACGTGTCTCCTGCCTTACCACACCAAAGACATGGACACAGAACAACCTGACAGAGATCACATAAAGAGAACACGGATCAAATGACACCACCAAATTAGCTATCTCAAAGGGTCCCACATGCCTGATGGTAACATTTATCCAAATGAAAACATTTTCTCAATGGTTGTTGCCTCTTCACTGTTAAGTTTCACAAAGTCATAAATATCTATTTATAAGAGCATTAAGGGGCACATGGGTGGCTCAGTCAGTTAAGTGTCCTACTTAAGCTCAGGTCATGATCTCACAATTTGTGGGTTCAAGCCCCACACAGGGCTCTGTGCTGACAGCTCAAAGCCTGGAGCCTGCTTCAGATTCTGTGTCTCCCTCTCTCTCTCTCTGCCTCTCCCCTGCTCCTGCTCTGTCTCTCAAAAATAGATAAACATTAAAAAAAAATTTTTTAAAGAGAGAGCATAACATAGACCATGAGAATAGTGTCATAAACGGATACAGGAGTGCTGATGCATAGGCTCACATGTACCCCAATATTCACAGCTGCACTCTCAACAATAGCCAAATCATGGAAAGAGCCTAAGTGTCCATCAACGGACGAATGGATCAAGAAGATGTGGTTTATCTATACAATGGAATACTACATGGCAATGAGAAAGAATGAAATCTGGCCATGGATAGCAACACGGATGGACCTTGAGGGTGTTATGCTGAGCGAAATAAGTCAGGCAGAGAAGGCCAGCTACCATATGTTTGCACATATAGGAGGATTAGGAAGAACTTAATGGAGGACCATGGGGGAGAAGAAGGGGGAAAATAGTGGGGGAGAGGGAGGGAGGCAAACCATGAGAGACTCTTGAATGCCAAGAACAAACAAACTCTTGAATGACGAGGGCTGATGGGGGTGGGGGGAAGGGAAGGGGGGTGATGGGCATGGAGGAGGGTACTTGTGGGGATGAGCACCGGGTGTTATATGGAAACCAACTTGACAATAAACTATTAAAAAAAAAGGCTAACCCAGATTTATTAAGAAACAAAATACAATAAGCTTAGAAAAGATAGAAATAGTTTCTCAGATAAGAAACAAACTGTTCTGATGTCAGTATTCAAATCCAATGAGACTTAAATATGTTTTCTGCTTCAGGAAAATCAAAGAGGAAACACTGGTTTTTCTCTTCAGTGAAAGGAGTTATGAATATCAAGAAAATAATATTTTGATTCATACAAATGCATCAAGTATCAAACTTAAACATTAACTATTTACTGAAGATGTCAAGCATGGCTAGCACTAAACTACATTTTTAACATAATTCAAAGAAATTTCATACAGCATTAAGGAGCTTAAAACCAAATTTAGGGGAAAGACATATATATAGAAGTTGCTGTGTAAGAAGTCATAAAAACGCATGTGGAGAAAGACAGGATGTCTGTAGGGTTAAACTCAAAATATTTGCATCAAGAGAATGTACAGAAATGATACAAAAAGGAATTCGCCAGATGCAAGTAGGTTTCTCGTAGTACACGGATTTCTAAGAGGTCTTTGTGTAAATGCTAGATGGTTTTGTCATGGACTTTGGGACACAGAAGGGAAGATTCCAGAATGAGGAATGTATATTCTATAAAGACTCTCATGGAACAAACACTGTATGCTGGATTTCTTGACTGTCACCATTACCAGCGTTTAATGGGGTAATTTGTTGTTCTGGAGGCTGTCTGAACCAGACTGCTGAAGGGTAGTGCTCCCCTCTACTTCAGAGATCCCAGAAACACAAGATAATAGATCTGACAATGAAAATGTCTCTAGATCTTTTTTATTTTTAAGTTTATTTACTTATTTTGAGAAAGACAGAGAGAGTGCATGCAGGTAAGGGGCAGAGAGAGAAAGAGAGTCCCCAAGCAGGCTCCACAGTCAGCTCAGAGCCCAACGCGGGACTCAATCCCACAAACCGTGAGATCATGACCTGAGCTGAAATCAAGAGGCAGGCGCTTAACTGACTGAGCCACCCAGGCGCCCCATGAAAATGCTTCTAGATATTGACAAATGTCCTGGGGGTGGGGGGATGGGGCAGCAAGTCACCCTCCCTCACATTGGTTCTCAACGTGACAAAGTTAAATCTCAAAGGAATATTGAGATATGACATAACAGAATGACTGCATGTCAAAAGGGAATGTCTGATCTCTTCTTCCATACTTCAGTGCTCCTGTCCACGTACTGTGTCAGTACGATCCTATAGACAGAAAGCGCTACACAGACTCATCAGGACGGTATCCTGAATCACTACCACACACCGCTTCACCGCAGTGAAATGTGGGGTTTCACAAATCATGTATCATGGATATCAGATTAAGTGTGCTTCAGTTACTGCAGTAACAACCACAGCACAGTTTGGCAAGTGAAATAAATACTGCCAACATCTGTAGGCAAAACCTCCAAAAACCTAAATGGAAACCCCAAATGTCCCATGAAAGTATAGTTGATCCTTTCGCTATTGGCTGCTTTTGTTTTGCCTTGAGAAGATAATGGAACAAGGCAGGTGTGCACCTGTGGAAGAGGCAACCTGATTTTCATAGGAGATGGCCATGAAGGACAGAGGGAAAGAAGGCGTCTTCAGTCCCACTTCTCTTCCCGCCTTGCTGCTCAATGGCTTCCTTTTCTTCAATTCTAAGAGCTAACTGAGCCACTTCTTACCAATCAGCAAAGCACTCTATCAGATACCTTTGAGATCTAGGTAAGGAATCTCCAGCACAAAACTCAGCTTGGGTAAAGGGGAGAGTTTCCTGTCCTGCCTCACCATCTACCTCCACCATTATTACCGCATCTACCACCATCTCCACCACCAACCACTTAATCCATCATCGTCACCACCTCTACCACCGTCAACCACTTCCTCTACCATCGACCAGTTCCTGCACCATTCTCACCATCACTGTCACTGTCACCATCACCACCATTATCACCACCATTAGCTGGAAGTCTCACTCCTACTGGGGTGAGGGATCCCCCCAACCCTGCACTGGGCTCCGGCATAATCTAACCCCTGCTTGGACATCTTTCTCAGCACACAGTTCTTACCTACGCCGGGCTTTTCTACTCCTAGAATGTCTACATCTCTAAAACTTGCTCAAATTGTTCTCTTGGTCTGAAACATCCACTGTATACAAATGTTTGGGTTACCATCTCATTAAGTCAAGCTGGAAAACACATTGGACATGAAGAAAATAAATACCAAAATTGCTCACAAATTGCAGAAACTGCTTCATGTTGTAAAACAAGTTTTCCAATGGATAAGCATCCACTTAACGTTGAAGTCTTTTAAATATGCTTAATAGGTGCCACATGGGTGTTGTAAATATTTTACAGTTATAAACTATCTTGCCTTTATAACAACCCAGTGAAACAGTTAATATTATGATTATCCTGGGCGGGGTTCTTTATTTTGTAATAATAGACTTTATTTTCATGTTTTCAGCAAAATTGAGGAAAAGAGATTTCCTACAATGCCATCCGCCCCCACCCAAACATAATGTCCCCATTATCAACGTCCCCACCAGACCGGTACATTTCTCACAATCGATAAACCTACACTGACCAGCATTATTACCAAAGTTATTATCCTTGTTTCACAGATAAGGAAACTGAGGCACAGGGATGTTAAGAAACGTGCCCAAGTACCTGGCATCGCAGAAGTGGCACAGCTGAGATTCAACCCAGGCGGCAGTCTCTCTGGGTCTTTGAACCTCTCTCCACTCTGCAGCCACTTGACACCGAAAACAGATCCAAGGCAAATTTTACATTTAAGTTACACTTTTTTAAAATAGATGTCAGAGTCAAACAGAGCTCCAGGAATATCAGGTTGCAGACCACAATTTTCAAAAGCCTTGATTCCAGCCCCACCCCCACCCCCACTTTCCTCCCAGAGAACTCTAGGGGAAACCCCGGGGCCATTTCAAACATGTTTTCAAAACCATCAATTTTACTCCCACCTTCTCTTTTCACAGATTTAAAAGCTGAGGCCCCAGGAGGAAAAGGGGCCACCCCAGGACCCCCCTGAGCTACTTGGCAGCAACGCTGAAAACAGAATTCAAGAGTCTTGACCCAAACCAGCCGCTCTTGAGTTAGACCTCGGCGCCCAGTGAATCACCAAATAAGTGTTCTATACAAAAGTACAGTTTAATACCTATTGGTTGAGAAACGTGGCTGAAAACACAGGAAGCTATTTCACCAGGAAAGACAAATGCTAATCATTCCCGAGACGTGCCTGTCTCTAAACCCATAGCCTTGGTGTGGAACCTGTGATTTGGGCTGCAAATCTACGGCATTCAAAGCCCTTTGCAGGCACAGCTGGGCTGCGAAGTTGCTGGCCCAACTGACAAAGGACAGAATAGCATTAACAACACTGGTGACCCGAGTTCATGGCCAGGCAAGAACCCCCCCCCAATCCCTCTGTCCAGCTGTCCAGCTATCTGGCTGTGCCCTGCACATGCACCCGGACTCTCCCTCCAGGCCCATGGCTAGGAAGGGGGCTTTACTTGTACATGGAGATGGGGACTCTCCTGCTACAGCTCCGTGAGTGATTTATGGGTTGGCCTTCAGATCTGCACATCTTAAGCTTTTCCATGACTAAGTGTGTCCCTGTAGATAAGTGTACTTCCCTTCCAGAAGAGGTGTTGAGAAATTACTAAATGCACCTGGCCATGTGGGGAAAGTGGCTCACAGGGAAGGCAGGACAGGGGGGCGGCTGGGTCATTACCAGATGGCTTCTGCTGACAGTTCATGCAGCTACCTGATCCCAAGTCTCCAGAGAGAAAACCACAAGGAAACACTGGTTTTCACACGGGAGTGAGATGCTCTCTGCTCTCTGCTTTCATATTGGGATAAAGTAGGGCACTATAGCCTTTACTTCTGGTTCTTTATGTTTCTTTCCTATATCCAGGCATCATGTAATCCCAATAAAAAATTTTATGCATTTCTCTATGAAAATAATATTTCAATAGGAAAAAACTCTTCCAGCTTTTGTTTTATCATGAGAATTGTTTAGCAAGCATTAATTAAAAGCTAATGCTAGAAGTTTTCTTTGCCAGTATCTTTCATTTGTTTTTATTAAATTGAAAAATGTGTAAATAACAGATAAGCACCTACATCTATAATAGGACAAGAGAAATCATACGATGTTGTAAGTCTATCCATTAAGAAAGATAATGATAATTATTAATAATAAGAAGAAACTCCAGAGAGATACTAATACCCTATTTAAAATATCATTAAGTATAACTAATACATTTTCTTTGACATCACATGAGCCCTTAAGAGGTAGGACTTTTCCTTATTCACTTTTTCAGAGCATTTTGTTACTTGGGTTGTTTTAATGTCTGATTTCACCGAGAAGTCACCCATCAATCTCCCCAGGATTGGGATTTCCGTTTCATTGGTCTTCAATTTTCCAAAGCATCCAGGCTATTCTTTTGAAAGATTATGAATAAGTAAATAAAACAGGCTACAAGTAAAGGAGAAAGACATACAAGCTGCCTACATTTCCACAACTGAGCGTTCTCTACCTGCTCACTATATTTATTCTTGAATGATAGCAAATGACAATTTCCATCTGGACTTTTTTTTTCTTCATAGAGGCATTTCTCATTTCATCCTGGGATAATCTGAAACACTGTGTACACTGTGTAACCATAAATAAAACAGATTCTAGCACCACTCCAAAGAGCATTCCCAACCTTGTGCATCCTAAGCTGCTTGCTCCAGTCCAGGCCCCAGAAATAGGGTCAGAGAGCTGCACAACAGTAAAGAAGACATAATACAGCATATCTCTTGTGTGTTCTCTGTTTTGCTGCTGATTATCTCGCGGGGCTCCAGAGTTTAATAAATCTTCTTAATTGGAGACATCACTTAGCCTTGGGCTAGAGCAGACAAATGAAAGATGAGCCTTAATTGTGGATGTGGACTCTGTGTTGTATCTATTCCGTGGGTGTCCTTGGAATTGAGCCACTTTGGGGGGTCATGCATCTCCAGCTCACATCCAAGCAGCACAAGTGGGGGCACCAGTGTGTCCCTTGCTGCATGTGGATAACAGTGTATCTCAGTTGCACGTGTCCCCTTCACAGCTAGAACAGCCTTGGAGCACTTCTCTGAATGTGACCCATGGACTGACAGTCAAGTCACGTCACCACACCTTACCCACTGCTAGAAGGAAAGCTTACCGCCAGCCCAAAGAATTCAACTGTGCTGATGAATTACCCATAAGGCGGGAACAGAGAAAGAGAGAAGTAAAATTAATCCTCTGTCCACCCAACAGAAAAACTTGATATTAAATATGTGGATCGTGATTAGAAAATATTATAACTTTGAGGAGGATAAGCAGAGGCTAATTGAGGCCAAATAATACTGTGACAATTAGTATTAGAGCCTTCCTATAGAATGAGACAGAAGATCTTAGCTAAACCCACATAAGGTGTTCTCTGAAATGGAAGGCTTCGTCTCCTTCAAGAAGGCAGGGTCCTGGCCCAGTAAACGATGGGCAGAAAATCAACTCTGGCCTGGATTCCAAGCGCCCTTTCCTTTACTCATCCCTTCTTCTGCTTGTTCTAATTAAGCCCCCAGAATTAATGATATTGAAAAGAAAATACAGTCTACCACTTTCCAGATTATTCTATACTTAAATGACTTATCTTTGGAATAGCTACCTTGATTGACTAACAATATTCTTTACACTTTATATCAAGAACATCACGTGAAACAAAAGACTATGAACTGCTTTTTTTGGTAATCCTGCCACCATTTTACCACCGTTTCCTACACTGAACAGTCCTCCTTGCTATGATTTGCTTGTATTTAAAACTTCATGACCAAAGCACAGCATGTATACATCCATCCATCAGCAATGTCTGCTGTTTCGTCAACAATGGCCACCATTCCATACAACCCATCGGAGGATGATTCTTGGCAGGAGACAGAACGGAATCTGCATTCCCAGCCAGTCGTCACAAGGTCAGGCAGTCAGGTGTTAGGCTCCTGGGAGTCAGAATGAAGGGGACTTTGGGAATGATAGGCGTGTCCCCAGGATAAAGGGACATAAATTATCTAGAGACAGAAGAATGGGCAACACTTTACCCAAACTATCATGGGAGTACTCTGGAGAAAGAGAAAGGGCATTACTCAAACATATATCATGTATGAATCCATGAGAGCAAGTGTAAAAGCATACACTAGGGGCGCTTAGTCGGTTGAGCGTCCGACTTTCGCTTGGGTCATGATCTCGTGGTTCGTGGGTTCGAGCCCTGCGTCGGGCTCTGTGCTGACTGCCGGCTCAGAGCCTGGAGCCTGTTTCAGAGTCTGTCTCCCTCTCTCTCTGACCCTCCCCCGCTCACCCTGTCTCTCTCTCTCTCTCTCTCTCTCCTAGAAATAAATAAAACATTAAAAAAAATTTAAAAGCATACACTAGACATAGGGGGAATAACGAGACATAAGGAAGTTGGCCTGAGACAAGGAAGGAGTTCAACTAGCTTCTGAAGTGTCAGACAGGATTTGGGAGGTTTAGGCAAAGAATATCCAAGACTTAAATGGCATGCTCATCATATTGGGCAGAGTGGAGCTAGGACTCATAAAAACGGGCTGGTACGTGTTGATCTATTGGGGCAAAACCTTCCAGTACATTCAGTGGGACTTCATAATGAAAGAAGCATAAGCCTTAAAGCAGTATGAATTGGAAAGAGTGGTAAAGTGTGGTGCAGTGTGTGGCTGATGGGGGTAGAAAAGGGAAGTTAGAACGAACAGTAAACATGAATGCTTGAACTCACTGCGTATGTTGGAGAAACTAACTTGCTATGTATTTTCAGCCTATTTAGTTTACTCAGTGACCTGGGAAGGGAAATGATAGCAGACTCATTCCACAGTGTTTTTATTCTATTATAAACAGAAGCTCCACATGCTTAATAAAAGTCAAATGACACAGCTATAGTGGCTCATGTGTTTCTGGAACATTCCTGTTCTCTTAGTTACCCCAACAGTCTAGCATTAACAAAGCTTATCAATCCTTTAAATGGATTTCCCTGCATGCAAGCATGATGTGTACTGAAATAGGGATATAAAATCTCTAAAGAGAGTAAAACTCATCGGGAAAAAATAGGGGAGAATGTTTCCTGCCATTGTTTTCTCTTTTTTTGTAATAAAATTTTGTAAGTTTATTTACTGATTTTGAGAAAGAGACAGTGTGAATGGAGGAGGGGCACAAAGAGAGGGAGGGAGGGAGAGAGAGAGAGAGAGAGAGAGAGAGAGAGAGAGAATCGCAAGCAGGGTCCCAGCACTGTCAGCACAGGGCCCAACACGGGGCTCAAACTCACAAAACAGAGATCATGACCTGAGCCAAAACCAAGAGTCAGACACTTAACCGACTGAGAGACCCAGGCAGCCCCTAACATTTTGTTCCTATCTAGTAAGACCTGATTCAAAATTATCATCTACTGTCTTTCTTTTTTAACCGGATGAGAGCTAAAAGGATATCTAACTTTCTTGTCACAGTGAAATGAAAATTTATTATGTAATTATTTTAGAAAAACACATATTACACGCATAAATAGACATCATCATAATCACCATATTTCACTGTAATAATATTTGAGACTTTAAAGGATATCATCAAATAAAATTAATTTCATTTACAATAAATGAAGCATAATATGTGGAAAACTTTACTCAGCCTCATTCAAGATCTAGCAATTCACTAGGAGTAAAAAAGAAAAAAATTACTTACATCGAAGATGATAGTTTTTCTTTAGCTCTTTTGCTGATGCCTACCCAATATATTCTCTCTAAATGGGCATAAAATTTTAAAATGTCCCTCTGATTTGATTTTATAACACAGATCTCCATGCACTGTTTGAAATATCATGGATCTTACATAAATATTAAGATGGAAATATGTCCATTTTCAAATGTTTATAAGTCATTGGCTTGATAAATGCTTTTACTATCTATGAACCATAACATAAGAACATTGGTAACATTCTTTACTAGAAATCCTCACCCAAGTTCACCAAGAAACTCACCCAAAAACCTCAGCAAAACCAATGTTCTGCTCATTAGAAAAAAAAAAATACCAGCCACAGGTAATCATTCACAATGAAGAGAAGAATTTTTCCCAGAATCAGGGAGTGGGGTTTTGCGTTTGCAGATCCTGGAATGAATCCCAGCTTCACAATTGTACCTTGGGAAAGTTAAAGGACTTCTGTGTCTCAGTTTTATCTATTAAGTGGGACTAAAACTTTGCAGCATTTCTATCATGACCAACACGACATTCAAAAACCACCTAGTACTGTTTTACTAGTAACCTAGTACTGTTAGACTGTTCTAAGTAGTACACCACTTCACAGATGGCTGTTCAATAAATATGACTGCTTCATAGATGGGGCTCAGTTTTGTGTAACCCTTTACGACCCAAAGCTCAGTCCACTTGATAAAAACAGAGGAGATCTGGTCACCATGAGACAGGATGGGTCCTTAAGCAGGTAGACAATGGACCCAAATGAATCTGGGACTTACATTTTTCAAAAGATAAATCAACCACCACTTGATTTATTCAGTAAGTGCTTCCCATTAGTGATCACTTTTAAGAGGCAGCTTTCTGAAAATGCTTTCTTTACACAGAATTTTATTCCAGGAAAACAAAAGCCTTCGACCAGGATGGAGGGAGCTGTACCAACCATAAGAACTGGACTGTTCAGGGGCACCTGGGGGGCTCAGTCGGTTAAGCATCTGACTGCGGCTCAGGTCATGACCTCATGGTTTGTGGGCTCGAGCCCTGCATCGGGATCTGTGTTGACAGCCAGCTCAGAGCCTGGAGACTGTCTTTAGATTCTGTGTCTCCCTCTCTCTGACCCTCCCTTGCTCACACTGTCTCTCTCTCTCTCTCTCTCTCTCTCAAAAATAAATAAAAACATTAAAAAAAAAAAAGAACTGGACTGTTCAGTGTTTAGGATTCCTTACTTGTCAGATGGGAGTTCTACATAATCAAGTGACAATGGTCATTGAACACAGACACCACACGGGGTGCTGGGCCTCAGAGACATCAAATGATAGAAGGAAAGGAATTCACACACTTTGTGACACACACAGAGTACAAATAAGATTTTAAAAAAATAGAAAAACCAGAAGAGCGTAATTTAACATCACGCATGTGCTGGAAGATGAAAAATTAGCATTTTCTGTAACATTAATTGCATCAAATTCAGTGCTTTTATAATATTTTTGTCCTCTATCTTTTTTCTTCCAGTTGGCAAGGCGTCAAAAGGCAATAAAAAGTACTTCCAGATGGTTAGTCTAAGTAAATTGGGTGGAATTTTCCTTTAAATAAAATGGGAAATAGATGCATTAGAAGCCCTGTAGAACACCAATCAAATCAAAGCGACTACTGTCCGCATCATTCTAAGTCACTCACTGGTTTATGGCCTCGCTCTATTTCAGGGAGTTTCTCAACTTGACATTACGTTCCACCGTGCTACAGCTACATCAGATCTCCGAGTTAGCTCAGAGATACGCACCGTGAAATCTTCCACCGCTAGACAAGGGTCTTCTTTGGATCACTGCTGAGAAAGTGGAGCAGCAAAATAATATTAATAATAATAATAATTTTTAATTGCATCCTTTCAAGGGCAGCTCTAAGCTACACTCACCGAGCACAAGAAACAATGTGGGTTTCAGGGATAACACCAAAAATATTTTCATTTTGTCCTTCCAAGTGTACATGTCACTGTAACCCTTGGGCTGTTTGGGAGAGCTATAGGCAAACATGAGGGAGCCAAATGAAATGATGGTCAAGGGTCATCATATGGTAAATTAATTCTCAAAGCTCTTCTCTGGTCTCTACCGGGGGATTGGATTTTATGTGATCCAACCTTTCACTCTAAAGGCCAGGAGCACGAATGGGGCACCTGGAGGGTTCAGTCGGTTAAGCGTCCAACTCTTGATTTTGGTTCAGGTCATGATCTTATCGTTCATGATCTTGAGCCCTACAGTGGGCTGTTCAGTGACAGCACAGAGGCACTTGGGATCCTCTCTTCTCCTATCGATGATCCTACCCCACCTGCACTCTCTCTCTCAAAATAAATACATAAACAGTTAAAAAAAAAATTAAATCCAGGAGCACATAAATGAGGGGTAAAAGCTTGATCTGGAACTATGGAAGGCCAGGTAAGATAGAGGCTAACTGGCGGCCATGGCCATCAGTCCACTCCAACCCTTTTCTAATCACTGGTGACTAGAGGATAAACCCCAAAGTCCTTATTCATCCAAGGCAGGGCCCACACTTCCCAGCACGTAGATCCGGGGAGGGGGGGCGGGGTGACGAGCCTCCAGCAGCCTCCACGGAAGAGAGAGTAAACATGACTGTGGCATCCTGCTAGCCAGCCTCCTCCCAGGGCTATCTCCCTGGATGGAAGTTATTGGCATGAAGTCAGGAATACCATCAAAGGCAACATGAAAATAGCAGTGCATCAAGTCCAAGGTCTGGCCTTCACAGTTATATGCTTACACAAGCACACACAACGTTTTCGAGACTTATTTTTGCCCTGTTTTTAATTTTGTAGAGTGTGTTTCAACCAATAGTTCAAAACCAAGGGCAATTTTATCCCCTCTGTCTGGGAACATTTGGCAATGTCTGGAGACACTTTGGCTGTCACAACTGGGGGATGCTATTGACGTCTAGTGAGTAGAGACTGGAGATGCTGATAAATGTCCTGTAACATACAGGAAAGCCCCTCCCCCCCAAAAAAAAAAATTGAAACTATCCAACCAAAAATGTCAATAGTGCTAAGGATGAGAAACTGTTTTAGACTCATTTTTTTAAAAGATGGAATTAAATAACATTGTGCATTACAAAGAGGAAAAGAATTGCTAAGACCATTACCACTTGTAATTGTCAGCCCCTCTCAAGATTCCAATCCAAGTCCCGCCACTTCCTGGAAATTCCAGCTATGCAATAGGAAATGCCCTTTATCATCCACATGGGACATTTGCTTTCCAGAGGCTAACAAATACTGAGGGCACAGTAAGCTGTAAGCCCCTTACCACTGAAACTTTTCTTAGCTCCTAAAGCAGGAAGCCTGCACAGCTTCTTAAGTACTTTTTAAGCACTGTACCGATTCACTCTTTATTCTGCCACGTAAAAAATAAGGGAGGCAATTTATAGCAAGCGTGTCAACTCTCCGCTGCATTATTTTAAGATGCTGCTGCTTTTTTATACTTTACCCACAAGTTGCACTAGAATAAATAAAAACAATTAGATGCAATTCACAGACAAGTTTGTCAAAGAGCGCATTTTTAACATCATACAACTTCTAATTAAGTACACGATCCTACCGGATTGTATATGAGAATGTGTTTCCCGTTTCCATTTAGGTGCATCATCTCCTTTGTTAAAACCATTTCTTAAACCTCTCACATAAATCTGTATCTATTTAAGTCTTAAATGGGATCCCAGTTTGCACACTGTTCTCCACGGATTCCAGTTGTCCTTCAGCACTACCTGTAATTGGCAAAGAAGAAACCGACTCTCACTTCTTATAGTTTCAAACTTACAGGGAGTAAGAATGACCAGGGAAGGTTCAAGTCACCTGAGTACATAACTGTACTCCTCCTTCTTGACATATCTTCCTTCACTCCTTTACCATTTCTTAATCACCACTGATTCTGGGATCCACGCAGCCCCTGTCTACTAACCATCTGACTGATAATCTCATTTTTAAATTTATTAAACTTCTCCCGTCTTGGCTCAGGCTTGTGTAATAAATTACCATTGACTGGGGGGCTTAAGCAACAAACATTTATTCTCACAGCTCTGGCAGCTGGGAAGTCCAAGACCAAGGTGTGAGGACATTTGTGTCTGGTGAGGGCCTGTCTCCTGGTTCCCTGACTGCTCTCTCCACTCCGAGTTGTCCCACAACAGAAGGGGAAGAGAGGTGGCGAGGGAGAAAGACATCACTTCCATGTTTCTTTTATTAGAACACTAACCCCATTTATGAGGGTTTGACCATGACCACCCCCCCAAAGGGCCTCCTCCCAACACCATCACACTGGGGTTAGAAATTCAACATATGAACTTAAGAAGGACACAAGCATTCGGTCTGTAACACCTCCCATATCCAAGATGGAGCAAAATAAGGGCACACTTTCCATTGTCCATGCTCCTTGCCTCCATACCAATGGGGTTTGATTCCAGTGGGTAATTATCAGACCCCTTCCAATGACAGCAATCAATTGGCTTGCCATTTGCTAATAATTCCTGCCACCCAACAGGGAATGAGACTCCTATGTCTATGTTTTTATACACCAGAGACTAATAAACTAGCAGTAAACACAACTCCTGATGTCGATGAGAATAAGTAATGGGGTAGAAAGTCCCAGAGACTACCCTCAGGGCTAAGAGGGACTCAGATAGGTAACAAACATTTTCATCATTCAGGATACAGGAAGGACAAAGAGAATATTTAGCCAGGGGTGCCCGGATGGCCCAGTCAGTTAAGCATCTGCCTCTTGATTTCAGCTCAGGTCCTGATCTCAAGGTTCGTGAGTTTGAAGCTCACGTTGGGCGCTGCGCTGACAGTATGGGGCCTGTTTGAGATTCCCTTTCTCCTCCTCTCTCTTTGCCCCTCCCCCTCTCGTGTTCACTCTCTCTCAAAATGAATAAACTTAAAAAAAAAAAAGGAATGTCTGGCCAGACTCTGTGTCTCACTTGGGAAGTAAGGGGCCAGGGCGATGCCAGTCTTCAGACTATGGCTCTCTAGCTGCCCCGGCTCCTAAGCACAACTGGGCAACCCCTCATCTCTCAGTGTGCCAACCCGCAGGGTCACAGCAGACCACACACCAGCCTGCTAGTGTCCTGACAGTATGGACACAAGGGGCAGCACCCCCCATTCCCGGGGCCCGCGTGCCCCTGACCATGCACGGAAGACCTGCATGTCCTTAAACGGCACCCAGATGACTTCTGTTTGGTCATCTCGGAAGCATTCATTCCACGTCGTCAAGAATCCATGTAAGACAAGATACAGAAAAGCTCAACGAGACCTACACGTAACCGGCCAAAGCAGATCGAGCTTCCAGAAGAGAAAGTTAGGAACAAATGTGTTTGTCTGTGGTGTCACGTGGAGAAAAGTCACGACTAGCTAGGCGCTTTTTGATGGGCCCCCCCAAAGCCCCATTGGTACCTCTGCAGCCAAACCACGGGCCGTGGGATGTGCTCTACGGGGGGACCCCCGGCTGCCACCTGGATTCCAGCTGCAGTTCTAATACAGGAAGGGCGTCATCCCCAGGTAGGACTGTCCCGTTTCTCCTCGGTGCTACCTGCTGGCGCACATGATCGCTCGTGAACCACAGGCAAAGCACAGGAGCTCTTCCAATGGTGGGACTCATGGAAACTCATGGAAACCCTCACCTTTGCCACTGGCTCATGGAGATGTCACGGGCGCTCCATTCAGCAACCCCCCAACCTTCCTCCTTAGAGGTCACAGCGGGAGCCTTTGCCAGCAGAGCGGCAGTGCTGTACTCAGTCCCTCTGTTCATACGGCCTCTTGAATCAGAACTTAGGCATTTACCATTATAATGTACCTTAGTTACAGTATTTGCCATTACCCGTAATGTACAAGACAATTACAGAATTTGCACACGTGGAAAAGGAAACTGGGACACAGGCAGCATTTTCTTTCCTTGCCCAGGGTTACTCCCATGCTGGAGAGAAGGGGAAATATTAAATATATCAAATACCGAAGGGCAGACTTAAGGATTTCTAATCCATTGCTAGTGAATGTTTATCTCCTAAGAAGAAGAAATTTAATAGGAGAATGGATGTTATCAGAAGACGGTCAGAAAGGACTCCTCACATCAGGACGCAAGGGTGGGGGTGGAGAGGAGTCTATATCCCTTGCATGAGTTACCTTAAGCCCTCGAAAGAAATTCAAAGGTTCTCTGACGATCTTACTTGTAACCAGACCTCCGCTTCATCCAGAACAATAAGGGTAGAATACAAGGCCCCAAATACCCACACCTTCACACTTTTACAAGCTCAATGCCAATCACAGGACTATTTATTTACTTTCATTTACTATTTATTTATTTACTTTACTATTTGTTTATTTTGAGAGAGAGCATGCGTGAGCAGGGGAGGGGCAGAGAAAGAAGGAGAGAATCCCAAGCAGGTTCTGCACTGTCAGCGCCGAACCTGATGCAGGGCTTGAACTCCCAAACTGCAAGATCATGACCTTGCAACACCAAGTGTCAAAACCAAGAGTCAGTTGCTCAACCTACTGAGCCACCCAAGCACCCCTCATAGGACCATTTCCTAGAAGCTGCTTCTCTTCTTCCTACATAACCATTGTTAACAACCTAACAGACACCCTTCTAGACCTTTCTCCATTGTTCATGTCCTCAAAGACAAACACATGTATATGGACTCGGAGGAGGGCCTGCCTGCTTTATAAAAGAGGATCTACTTTTCTCACTTAATATTATAAAAATCTCTTCAGGTTAACCAGATTTTTTTTTAAATATTTTTATTTATTTCTAGGAGAGAGAGAGAGAGAGAGAGACAGCGCGAGCAGGGGAGGGTCAGAGAGAGAGGGAGACACAGACTCTGAAACAGGCTCCAGGCTCCGAGCTGTCAGTCAGCACAGAGCCCGACGCGGGGCTCAAACCCACAAACCGCGAGATCATGACCTAAGCGAAAGTCGGACGCTCAACCGACTAAGCCACCCAGCGCCCCTAGGTTAACCAGATTTAAACTAATCTTTAAATGGATACACCGTATCTGAGGCATTCTTATAATCCTACTGATACATAACCTTCCATCCTTGCTACATACTCAACATGTAAGGTTGGCTTTTGAGTGCTTTTTGGGGGTATTTTTGGTTTTGGTTTTGGTTTCGTGTTGGTGGTGTTATTCTGTTTTCTGTTTTCTTTTTTGCAGGGGGCACCAAAAACCATGCTACGATAAATCCCCAATACACATACTCTTCTCTATGTGGGCCTGCATGTTTACTTCTGTCATCTGTATTCCCAGAAGTGGTACTACTAGGTCAAAGAGTGTGGATATTTGTAGTAGGAACTGCTTTCCCCAAAAATGGAAGCAATTCACATTTCCGTTAGGAATGGGTGTGACTTCCTTTAATCAGCATCTCTACCAATGGTGTTTTTAATTTTCCTTTCCTTCTCTCCCTCACTCTTTTCTCTCTCTCTCTTCTCTCTCTCACTCACCAGTCAGAAAAATAGTATTTCACTGGCACTATCCTAACAGTCATGGATAGATCACCATTTCATCTTCTTACTGGACATCAGAATACACTCATACTTGGGGCACCTCGGTGACTCAGCCAGTCAGGCATCCAGTTTCAGCTCAGGTCATGATCTCCTGGTCCATAAGTTCGAGTCCTGAGTCAGGCTCTGTGCTGACAGCCAGCTCAGAGCCTGGAGCCTGTTTCAGATTCTGTGTCTCCCTCTCTCTCTCTCTGCCCTCCCCTACTCTCCCTCTCTCTCTCACTGTCTCTCAAATAAATAAATACTTTAAAAAATAGTTTAAAAAGAATTCACTCAGGGCTCCTGGGTGGCTCAGTCAGTTGGGCAGCCGATTTAGGCTCAGGTCATGATCTCACGGTTCATGGGTTCAAGCCCTGGGTTGGGCTCTGTGTTGACAGCTAGCTCAGAGCCTGGGGAGTCTGTGTCTCCCTCTCTCTCTGACCCTTCCCTTCTCATGCTGTCTCTCTCCCTCTCAGAAATAAATAAAATGTTAAAAAATTTTTAAAAAAAGAATTCACTCATATCTAATTGCCAATGCATATTTTACCCATTCATTTGTGGGTTGTGCGAAACTTTGTAGATTAGAGATATATCACATGTATTGAAAATACTATCTCTATGTAATATTCAACTTGTTAGATTGTTTCTATTATCTTTCAGCATAGATTCTTCTTAATGACAACCAAATCACATTCTAGCTCTTCTATTGCCAAAAGAAGAGGAAGAAACAAGCAGAAAATCCCCAGCCTGCAATGACTACAATTAATACTAGAGACAGTGAACTGTAAACTTGAAAACAATCCAGTATAAATAAAATGACATGTCCAGAAATGCCTTTCTTCTTCACCATCAGCACAAAGGCTGTCTCTAACCCTTCCCTGGCCGACAGGAACTCCATGGCACAGAAAGTCAGCAACATGGCCAGCCCGACGCCACGTGGTAGATGCCACGAATGTGCCAGTTGGTAATTCTGAAATCTGGGCAAGGCACTGCCCTGGGAGCTTTCAGCTTCCAGGGCTACTCTGTGCTGACTGAAGGATGACTCCTCAAACAGAAGACACAGGGAGCCCATGGGGTATGCTTCATCCCGTCCCCGGCGTGGGGAGAATCCGGCACCCCAAGAGGGGAGCAGTGTGGTTTCACCTCTGAGATGGGGTAAACCCGGAAGGAGGACGGACTCTGTTCCTTTAAAAATGATGTGTGTAATCTTTCTCTCCACTTTAGAGAAAACCAAAAAGCAAGCTAACAATGGGACGTGTCCGCCAAAGAACCAGGTTCTTTTGTTTCCACGAAGACTTTTTGGTACCCGGTTCCGTCATCTGCCAGAATTCTGCAAGTCATCAAATCATAAGCTCTCTGTTAGGTGGTAATGATCATTTGACCTGACCCTCCCAGACATCTTTCCGTGTCGCTGGCTTTGAGTATCCTGTTGAACTTTTATCAGACTATTAGTGCTATCGACAGTACAGTAGATGTTTTATAGTGTTTCTTATCCCAAAACTGGTGGAGTAAAATTAGTCTTAAAAAGGACAAGGGCAGGGAGGTGCCTGGGTGGCTCAGTCGGTTAAGCGTCTGACTTCAGCTCAGGTCATGATCTAACGGTTCGTGGGTTCGAGCCCCGCGTCGGGCTCTGTGCTGACAGCTCAGAGCCTGGAGCCTGCTTCGGATTCTGTATCTCCCTCTCTCTCTGCCCGTCCCCTACTCACACTGCCTCTCTTTTTCTCTCTCTCAGAAATAAATAAAACATTAAAAACATTAAAAAAAAAGAAAGGACAAGGGAACCTCCCTTTACCTCACTGACCTCATCCGAAAGCCCGAGTCAACTATAAACCTTATTAGAACCTCAGGTGAGGTATTCTCTGGCCTCACAGAGAGCTTGTGAATGGTTAGTAAAAGCCCTGATCAGCTGCAGTGAATTCCACCTTCATGTTTTCCTGCCCTCAGCAAGCTTCACTTTCCTCAGTTGAGAAGAGACACCAGCATTACACACCCACCTGAGATCTGACCACCATGGTGCAGCAGAGAAGGGAAACCACACAGTTGGAATTCAGGCTGACTGCGATTTAAGGTGCTGCGGGTTTGCCTCCGACCCCCAACCGACCTGTCCCAAGTAGCACTCTTGAGAAGTCACTCTCAACCTCTAAAAATAGCACAGATTTTAAAAATGGGATCTACTATACACCATAGTGCCTATAGCTGAAGTGGCAGTACTGTGTTATAGACTTAAATTGGAGAAGAAGGTAGATCTTAGGTTAAATATTTTGAAAAAATAAATAAATAAATAAAGGGGCCAGAAGGACATTGGGAAAATCATGGGTATGTTGAAGGCCCTGATGCTAGCAATAGCTTCACAAAGTCATCAATATATGTACATATACATTAGATGCACTCTTTTTCTTGGCTTTTTGTAAGTCAATCATATCCCAACAAGGTGTTTTTTAATTCTTTTTGCTCTTTTATGAATATAATTTATTGTCAAATTGGCTTACATACAACACCCAGTGCTCATCCCAGCAAGGGCCTTCCTCAATGCCCATCTCCCATTTTCCCTTTTCCCCCTCACCCCCCATCCACCCTCAGTTTGTTCTCTGTATTTAAGAGTGTCTCATGGTCTGCCTCCTTCTCTCTCTGTTTGTAACGATTTTTCCCCTTCCCTTCCCCCATGGTTTTCTGTTAAGTTTCTCAAGATCCACATATGAGTGAAAACACATGGTATCTTGTACTTGTCTGACTGACTTATTTCACTCAGCAGAATACCCACCAGTTCCATCTACGTTGCTGCAATTGGCAAGATTTCATCCTTTCTCCTTGCCAAGTAGTGTTCCATTGTCTTTATAAACCACATCTTAAGGGACGCCTGGGTGGCTTAGTCGGTTAAGCGTCCAACTTTCGCTTAGGTCATGATCTCGCGGTTCATGGGTTCGAGCCCCGCGTCGGGCTCTGTGCTGACTGCCAGCTCAGAGCCTGGAGCCTGTTTCAGAGTCTGTGTCTCCCTCTCTCTCTGACCCTCCCCTACTCATGCTCTCTCCTAGAAATAAATAAAAAACATTTAAAAAATAAATAAATAAATAAATAAACCACATCTTAATCCATTTGTCAGTTGATGGGCATTAGGGCTCTTTCCATAAATTGGCTATTCTTGAAAGTGCTGCTGTGAACATTGGGGTACATGTGCCCCTATGCATCAGCACTCCTGTATCCCTTGGGTAAACTCGTATCAGTGCTATTGCTGGGTCATAGGGGAGTTCTATTTTTAATTTTTTGAGGGACCTCCACACTGTTTTCCAGAAGGGCTGCACCAGTTTACATTCCCACCAGCAGTGTAGGAGGGTGCCCGTTTCTCCACATCCTCGCCAGCATCTTTAGTTTCCTGATTGGTTCATTTTAGCCACTCTGAGAGGTGTGAGGTGGTATCTCAGTGTGGCTTTGATTTGTATTTCCCTCATGATGAGTGATGTTGAGCATTGTTTCATGTTTTGTTTTTTTTTTTTAATGAGATCTTGGGACACCTGGGGGCCTCAGCCAGTTGAGCATCCGACTTCAGCTCAGGTCATGATCTGGCAGTTTGTGAGTTCGAGTTCCAAATCGGGGTTGCTGCTGTCAGCGCAGAGCCTCCTTCAGATCCTCTGTCCCCCTCTCTTTCTGCCCCGCCCGCTCACACCCTTTCTCAAAAATAAACGTTAAAAACTAAATAAAATCCATAAATTAAAAATGAGATCTTTTAGGTTATGAATGCGTCATTTTCTACATATTGGCATTTTACCCACGAGATGATCCACTGGAGAAAATAACCTACTCTACGGTTGAGCTTCTCTGTTTTAACCATGGCTGGATCACTGTGCCCTACAAGCTCTGTGTGTCCTTTTCACAAAGCTCTCCAGGTGGAGGACGGAGGCTCAGATCCATTCTTTCTAAACACACAGCCCTATATCCCGGTTTACGTGGAAGACAGCTGTCCAAGTGAATTTTAATGACCAGTGTCAAATCTTATTTTCACCAACTGTGAGAAAGGGGAGCTTTCAACTTTGCATTACTAAGCCGGATGCATTTCTCTCCGACAGAAAATCAAAGTTCCAAGCCACTGATAAAATTCCGGTGACACCATGGGTTTCATTGCTTTGATCCTCTCACAAAAGGTGTCAATGATGCGGGTGGGGTTAACTAAACTACTCACTGTAAATCAAACACTGAGCGGCTCTCTGGCCTGCATCACTATTCACCACGTTATTAAGATCACGTCACAGTCTCCTACTCAGAACACGGCAAATGTTCACATAGATTGATTTATTCAGCAAATGTGCTGCCTGCAGCCAGAACTGAGGCTGAGAGCATGAAATACGGCAGCAAAAATACTCAACGGGCCCCTTCAATACTGACCTGTCACTAACCCAAGGTCCCTAGGAAAAAAAATATGTAATAATTAAAAGAGCAGGAGGAAAAAATGGTAGGACAGATGTTTATGTCAGAATGGAGCATTTTGGTGGAAAACGGGCTAGATCGTTAAAACCCATCTCTTGCCTGGCCTCGGGGCCAGGCTCTCCAAGACTCAACTAGGAAGAGGCTGCATTTACAAAAAACAGCCTGAACTGCTAAATGGAAGAAAAAAAGCAAACTAAATGCTGACATGGGCTCCCATGGCAGACTTTAGTGTAAGAATCCAACCTTATTCTCTAGAACCAGAATGGCATTTTAATGTTACAACCATGGAGAATTCTGCTGCTAAGATGTGGAGTGAAATCTCTCTCAAGGGGAAAACTACCTTTGGGACTTTTTGTCACATTGAAGATCACTTCTGGAGTATCAAAGCCCTAAAACACCCAGTGAAATACCATGAAGGGCTCTCCAACAGATGTCAGGACCCTCCCCAAATGGGCCCCTGGTTCTGTCTGCAGCACATTCCAGGGTCCTAGAGGAGAGCCCTAGACTTTAATACCATGGATATGTCAACGATTCCCAAATATATCTCTTGTTCCATTCATTTCCAGACAGTCCAGACTCACATAGCTCTCTGCCTATTCTCTCCAACTGGGTGAGCAATGACATCTGTCAACCTACAATTAACATGGCCCTAAAAGAATTCTTGTTTTTCGTTCTAAAAGCTTTGTCCACCCCCACCCCAGTAAGTCTGTCTCAGTAAATGACCCACCATCGACTGACTTTCTCACGTCCAAAATCCACAATTCGTTTTTAATTTTTCTTCCTCTCTCTCCCAATGCCCAAGCCATCCAAGTACCATTGATCTGCTTCCAATAACATTCCAAACCCATCAGGTGTTCTCCATCCCCACCAACAACCCCTTGGTCTGTGCCACCTTCTAGCTGGTCTTTCTGCTTCCCCTCCCGCTCCCCCACAGTCTATTTTCCCAATGGTAACATGACAATTTTGAATGACAATTTAAAAACGCAAACAAGGGGCACCTGAGTGGCTCACAGTTGGTAAAGCGTCTGACTCTTGATCTCAGCGTGGGTCATGATCTCACGGTTTGTGAGCTCCAGCCCTTCACTGGGCTCTGCACCGGCAGTGTGGAGCCTGCTTGGGAGTCTCTCTCTCTCTCTCTCTCTCTCTCTCTCTCTCTCTCTCTCTCTCCCTCTCTCTCTGTCCCTCCTCTGTTCTCTCTCTCAAAAATAAATAAACTTAAAAGAAAATGTTTTTAAAAATGTAAATAAAATCCTGACCCTCCATGGTTTCTACCAAAGCCCCTCAATGCCCATAATGAACATCCACTTTGTGCCCTGCCCTATGAGCCCTACATGCTCTAACTCTCACCCATCGCTGCGGTCACTCACCCCACTCTCCTGGTCCTCACTACACACAGGCCAGTCCAAGGTTGTCCCCTACTTACTAGTACACGAACCTCTCCGAGTTCTCTGCACAGCACTTAGCACTATGTGACAACCTTCTTACTTATTGTGATATAATTTTTGGTTTTTCGAACTGTCCCACCTAAAATATACGTGCTCCATGACAGCTGAGAGCCTGTTTTGTTCACCAGTGTGTTTCCACTGAAAGTCTGATCCGCCGTATGTGCTCAGTAAATGTCTGTTTGGTGATTAAGAGGTGGGATGGACATAGGTGATTTGACCTTGCCAGTTTCCTTGCAATTTACATGAAAAGGGGCTAGTGTTTTCCGTCAACAATGGAAACATGATTTCCAATCAGACATTAATTGGGATGCCCGGGAGTCCTTGATGACCCCCATTGACAGGAAGAGATGCTTCAGGGACATTTGTTTATACAGATGTTTCTCCATGAGGGATCTCTGTTTGAGATTAACCACCAATCATGTGTTTTCCGCAAGAAAATTACACACTGAGAATGGGTTCCAACCCTCAAAATATCTGCTGGTTCAGTGAAACAAAACCAAGACACTATTTGCAGAAACCTATGGTAGCTTTCGTTTGCAACATTGAAAATAGGCAGGTTCTACTGGTTTACAATTCTTTTCCATACCATCCGCCGTGGGAGCTACCTCAGCGACCTTGACAAAATAAAGGAGGTGACACGCATGCTGGATTAAGAAGTGATATGTTATCCACTAGCTTGGCCATCCAGGCAACCTTGGGCTGACAGAGGCAAGCTTCTTAACTTCTCTATGCCTCGGTCTTCTCATCCCTAACCTGGGGATAACTTTAGAACCTGCTTTGTATGGCTGTTGAGAAGATGAAATGATGTAAGTAAAGACGTTATGCCAGTGCTTTGGATACAGGGAATGCTCTAGTAATTTGAGTCGTATTACGAATTATTAGCAGGGTATTACCAGTGGCTTATACAATGTTTCACGTTATGAAATGTTGGAGAAGCTTAGTTCAACTTGTATTGTCATTGCCACATTATGAAGGACTGTTGAATGGCTGCACTTGGGAGCTGGTCCAAGGCGTCCTTCAGACTGAAACATGGCTGAGTGCTGCTGGGAAGCAGAGGTGACCTAGAAATACTTACACCGTGCACTTTCTACACATGGGGAACCGGCCTGGGCTCAGGCAAAGGAGGATAAGCTACTCCAAATCAATAAAGCCTCCACAAACCATGCATTCGTGGGTAATGTTACTTGTACATGTATCTATCTGACCATGTAGGGTTTGCTTAAGAAAATAAAAATTATTTTGTAAATAATCTGCCATTAGACACTCTGTGAAAAGGAAAACAGAGTCAAGGGGCACCCGTGTGGCTCAGTCGGCTAAGCATTAGACTCTTGGTTTCAGCTCAGGTCATGATCTCATGGTTTATGAGTTCAAGTCCCACATCAGGCTTCATACTGACAGCATGCTTACATCTCTTTCTCTCTCTGCCCCTCCCCCTCTCATTCTCTCTCTCATTCGCTCTCTCAAAATAAATAAACTTTAAATATATATAATATCTATTATATATAATATATAAATATATATATATAATATGTATTATACATAATATACAAATATATATAAGAGTCAAAGCTGGAATATATACAAGACACTGACGTTTGGTTCACTGAAGATACTCTAGAATGAGCACTAAGACAAGAAAGCACGTGGTTGTCCACAAGCTTCACTCAGAATGTTCCTTCTTGTTTGGCACCTACTGTATGCCTGGGTTGTGGAGGCATCCTAGCTGATGCTCCCAGCTGTGAACACAATGGCAGCATGTTCCAGATGGCTGATAAAACAGGTCAGTGACTGTCCACCCTGTCCAGTGAAAACTGTGCGCACGCGTGTGTGTGTGCATTCATGCACACATTCACACGTGCTTGTAGGACCAAATTAGGGAAAGATCATTTATTCAAAAGAAGATGAGTAGCTACAGTTTTCCTGTATTGAGTGGAGACTCCAGCAGCTCTCAATTACTTTACCAAAAATTCATAACTAAGCCATAATGCTAGGCTACAGCATGCTGTGTTAGACATTTATTTCCTTGATTGCAATCCTGATGTAGTGACCTTTGTAAGTCTTAATAATAGTGTGATCTCTGTCCACATCTCTGTCTATAAACCTATATACCTATATTTTCACGTGTATATATCTGTGTCTATATCTGCATCTATGCCCGTCTATATCTATACCTCTATGTCCACGTACTAACCTGTCTACTACATTTGTCTAGATCTATGGCTTTATCTACATCTATCTATAAATATACTTATAAATATAAATAAATTTATTTATTTATACATATAATATGTTTCTATATATGAATATTTATTTATAAACATATTTATACAGACACATATACATACATTCAGCTAACATCAATTAGTGCTCCAAGCCTGGCAGGGACTCCATTAAGACACATTAATGCTGTCTTTTGAAAAGGTACATTTCAATACGTAATTTATAGGAAATGCAACTTCAGGGTCCTAAGCTTGGCTCAGATCCATGACCTCACGGTCATGCCATGCTGTGCTATTTTTATGTTTAGGAATATGTACTCCTTTAAGATGATACTGATGAAATACTCCGTGACACAGATAGGAGGTCCAAATGCTGAATTTAAGAAACATAAGTGCCAGGAAGGAACTGACATCTGATCCCACCATGCAGGGGAGGGGCCGCTGGTCTTAATCTATGTGCTATTTAACTACGGTCACCTTTGTAAGTCATCTTCACATGCTATAGACAGCCATTAGGGAGGAGTCTTTGGAGGGACCACACACCCTTTCCTCTCAAAGATTCACAGTGGGAAAATAGTCACTTCTATGGGAAGATGGCAAAGACTGCCCAGAAAGTAGTAGACCAGACTATTCAGGCTTCAGCTGGACAATTTTGGGACGGGCTATAATGGCTTCAGTAAACCTAATTATTTAATTATTGTAAACTCATGAAATAAACATCTTAATGTAGCACAATCAGAGGGCCGGAGAGGCAAGTTTTTATTGCACTCTTAAGGACCATTAGAGTAAGTTATGTTTTACAAAATTTCAGTCTAAATCACTTCATTAACTAACACACACGTAGTGAGCGCTTATTGTGTGCCAGAGTGTTAACTACCGGGAAGATAAACACAATCAAGCCAAGGGCTTCACAGTGTGAAGAGAAGACTACACATACAAAAAAATACCACAATGAATCCGACTTTCAACTGCCATTGTGGGGACACGCCCAAGGGTACACGGACACAGACAAAATGCAACCTAATTCACTTGGTCATGGAGAGGGAAGAGAGAAGTTCCAGCAAGGGGACATGTGAACTGAGAAATAGTGAACTCGCAAATATGTATCCGCCTGACAATACTGGGAAAATTCTAGCAAACATACTAAACTCTATTTGGAAGTAGAGGGAAAATAATCCCATCCCTTCATCGTGCAGACAAGCTCGTAGACCTCCACCTCTGTGCCCGAATTAAAAAGAGGGTTTTTCTCACCCAGTTTGGAAAATCCCAAGAGATCCAGCCATTGCTCCATCCATCCACCCATTCTTACCTCTATAAATCCATGCATTCAACAAAAAATTATTGACAGCTTTTTATTTCCTGGGCTCTTCTCTCCGCCCAGAGATGGACCGGTGATCAAAATCAGCAAAAATCTCTGCCCTCATGGCGCTTACATTGAGGGGAAGGCAGAAATTATGCAAATGGGAAGGATGGTGGGAAAGAGGTGACGTCAAAGCACTGAGCCCACAACTCTGGTGGTTGGAGGGCAAGGGGATGAGAGTTGAGGTAAGAGGGAATGGCCAGAGATGTTAGGAATCACACCAGAGAAATGTGGTATCCTGAAACCAGATGAACAAAACGCTTCAAGGAGGTAGGAGGGAATAGAGCTGACTGGCTGACTGACTGTCAAGTAGTGATGCTGAGGCGGCCTTGACCCTGGGGATGAGCAACATGGCTGTAACTGGTGACTGAAGAGGCAGTAGTGATGGAAGACTGAGCAGTCAATGTGGGTTCAAGAGGAAATGAAGGCACAGGAACTGAGGACAAGTGCTTTTAAGGAGTCTTTCTATTAAAAAGGAAAGGAGGGGTGCCTGGGTGGCTCAGTCGGTTAAGCGTCCGACTTCAGCTCAGGTCATGATCTCACGGTTCGTGGGTTCGAGCCCTGCATCAGGCTCTCTGCTGACAGCTCAGAGCCTGGAGCCTGTTTCAGATTCTGTGTCTCCCTCTCTCTGACCCTCCCCTGTTCACGCTGTCTGTCTCTCTCTCTGAAATAAAAAAAATAAAATAAATAAATAAATAAAAAGGAAAGGAAAAGGAAAAGGAAAAGAAAAAGAAAAAAAAGGGAGGGGAGAGGAGGGGAGGAGACTTGGGTTGCAGCTGAGGGGAAATTAAGGTCAATGGATCATTTTTTTTAAGGTGGTAGATGTGCCCATTCTTACTGGAAAGATCCAGCAGAAAGGGGAAAATAAAAACTGATGATGCTGAAAAGAAAGGAAAGAACAATTTAAGTGCTACCTTGGAGTGGGAGAGAAGGAACAGGCTATTAGTGCCCCAGCTCAGGGCACGACCTCAAGTAGAATTAACTCAGGATGGCCCCCAGGTGGGATGTGTGCTTGGCCAGCTTGAGAAGGTGCCTCTCTTTCAAACCATCACTGTAGCAGGAGGTGGCTTTCGATGAAGGAAGGGGGGACAGTTCTCAAAAAGTATATGGCCTCTGAACTATGAGCAAGGCAGTCACCTCCCACAAAAAAAAGTAATAATAATAATTTGAGCTTGATAAAAACTTGGACCTAACTTGTGAATACTGGAAATATAAAATCTGTTGACTATTCTTAGACTCTGTCATATAAAAATACAGTGGTACTGGGGCGCCTGGGTGGCTTGGTCGGTTAAGCGTCCGACTTTCGCTTAGGTCATGGTCTCGTGGTTCGTGGGTTCAAGCCCCGCGTCGGGCTCTGTGCTGACTGCCAGCTCAGAGCCTGGAGCCTGTTTCAGTCTGTGACTCCCTCTCTCTCTGACCCTCCCCTGCTCACACTGTCTCTCACTCTCTCTCCTAGAAATAAATAAAACATTAAAAAAAAAATACAGTGGTATTTACTTCCCAGAATCTCCTGACCATCTTTCCAGCCTTTGCTTTTTCTGCTTCGGTTTAAGCAATAATGGTTACTGTCCAAGCTTTAAGCAAAAGCAAATGAAGCAAAAGGACTCTGATCCCTTCATGGCCTGGAAGGCTAAAAAAGACACAAACACACATGAAAACCACATGAAAAACTCCAGTGGATAAAACATGAACTGATTAGGTTTGTAGCCCTGAAGCTATAGAAGCCTCTCCAATACTCTGATCTGGAGGCTACAACACAGGAAAACCCCAAGTTCCATAAAATTCAAAACTTCAAACACAGGGTCATATTTATGCCCTTAGGAAAGTTCTACGAAAAAAAAGATCTTACGCACAGTTTAATCAAGGGGCCAGTATCCTTACACACACATGTAAATCTTCAAATCCAAGCAATTAACCCCACATACATCTGCCCGTCTACTGGGTGTGTGAGAATGAACAGCACACATAAGCCAGCCCCAGCCTGCCTCAAACATGAATCAAAGGGAAGAAAATGGATCCTGAACTTGACACGCATCTGTGATTCACAAATATTTATAGTGGTCATGAAGCCAGAACAAAACATACTTGGCAGACACTCACCTATACAAACCAGGAAAAGGGCCAAAATCCCATACAGGAGAGAAAGCAAGGAGTTCCCCGGACCATCACGGGAATTCCAATACATTCTAACAGGGACAGTGGAGGCAGACAATTGTCCCCGTCAGTGAACCTGGGACATTGCATGTGACCAAGCAAATCAGACCTGCCAGGCCTCTCCAGATCACCTCCCAACCATCAGGCTGACAAAGCAATAGGACAGGAATAATAAGGAGTCCACAGCTTTTTATTTCTGACATTACTAAGAATGACAGGCTAAATCTCTATCCGCAAATACAACCACTCAGCATGTTTAAGCAAGCGATGCACCTCTGTCAATAATATACATAGAAATGCACCACAGATAACACAAAATAAAATCCTAATCACCACGGCGGCACCAAGTGAAACACAGAGAGGCTCAGCGAGCACATTTCTTTTCGTATTTAGTCTTTTTGTCTCCAAGAACTCAGTCTCATTGCCCGTTCCTACTCTCAAATGATGTCCTTTCCCTTTCCTTATTTTACAGCCAGGAAATCTAGAAAACCAAGAAAAGGAAAGCTAGATACCTGAGTTGTCTCTGGATCTGGCTTTGGATCTGTCCAAAGCCAGGTTAATCTCCATCACAAAAAGAGAAATCTAGTGAATTCTCTCTCTACTGGAACGTACAAAACATGAAACCGCTGTTGCAGGCACATGGTAATTCATAATTAACTTAATATTTTAGGTGAGTGCTCAAAACTCAACAAGTGAGGACATCAACCAATACATATGTGATTCGACCAGCATATTACTGGTCGAATGTCCAGAATATCCAGTGACTGCATATGACTGTCTTGTAGTCACAGCATATAACATTTAATGTGAACACCAGAAGTTAGGCACAAACAAGAAACATGAGGAAAAGCACTGTGATAATGACTTAATCATACCCAGCATAATGGGTTAAGTTGTACTATATAAAAAGTACTGATAAGGAATCATTAAAAATACAGGTAAATGCAAAATTAACCTTTCCCTAACCAAAAGAGGATTAATAAAAGAATGAAAGTATTTCAGTTGTCTGACTGTAAACTTGATTTCTATTTGCAGGATGAAGCAATGTGCAGACGGGACCCCCTCATTTGTGCAAATATTTTAACTGAACATCCTCATTAGAATAAAATTGAGGGTTGGTTTTGGTCAGTGAGGAAAAAGAAAGACAGACTATAACTATGAGATAAATTACAAAGGGCAGGACCTATTTTTCTAAATTTTTTTTTTTTATTATTGAGAGAGAGAGACGGCGTGAGCATGGGAGGGTCGGAGAGAGAGGGAGATACAGAATCTGAAACAGCCTCCAAGCTCTGAGCTAGCTGTCAGTACAGAGCCTGATGCGGGGCTCGAACCCACGAACTGTGAGATCATGACCTGAGCTGAAGTCGGATGCTCAACCGACTGAGCTATACAGGCGCCCCAGGACCTATTTTCAAATAACTGAACTGTTCTCTGAATTCCAGGGGTGAATATTTATAATAATAGCATGAGAAAGGAAAGGAAAAACTTTACTAAATTCCTAAACACTGGATAATGTCATTATGAAAAAATACATATATATGGCAACACTGAAAGAAACTTCTTTAAATTTAAAAGGATAAAGTCAACAAGCTAATGAAGTAGAGAAGAATTAATGACAAAGAGTTAGTATTCTTAAAACAAATTCTATTAAAATCTGTAAGAAAAGTGCTGAATCTCAATAGCAAAATAAGCATAAAAAATTATTCTCTCATACATGTACATTCCCCCACTCTCTCTTTGTCCTCTTTTCTCAAAGTAATGGTTAATTATCACACAATTTAAAAATAATCAACCAAATAACATAATGAGTGAATACTGAAATATATAAAAAGAAAGGAATACTATCAAATCGACACAAAAAATGATGATCCTCAGTGAAAGCGAAGTTTTAGCAAAACTACTATAACATATTACTGGGAAAGTATTAATATTTGCAATATTTTGCAAAGCCAGTTGGCAATCTTATTAAAACTGCTTGGTTTTAAAACAGTGGAGAGCAACTATTTTGACCTAATGAATGAATGAACTTGCAGTTAAAAGAAAGCTTGATAATAGTGGTTGCTATTGTTCACGAAGCATCTATTTCACGTGCCAAATGTCTCCTCTTCACAGCGTAGCTTGTAGTGTGAGCTACACGCATCTGGAAAGCAGGATTAGAACCCAGGTGTATGACCGTTTTGGCACTGTCCATGAGTTTTGTTAACTAAAATAATACATATGTCCAGCAAAAAAAGAAGGAGTAAATTGCAATATTGCATCTTTACATGATAGAATACTATAATGCATTAAAATGAGGGTCATTAACAATTTTAGTAATATTATATATTATCAGATATGTACAATAGAAAAAGTGTTAAGTGAAAAAGCAATATGCAAAATTTTATATTTACTGTTATTTCAACTCTGTACATTCCTTATCAAAAATACACTATAAAAGGCGGCATAAAATGACAATAGTACTTGTCTTTGTCAAAAGCATTATGGGTGAAATTTTTCTTTTACATAATTTTTTTTCAGGTTTTTTTTTTTTTTTTTTACAAATAGTTTATGATCAAGTTGGTTTCCATATAACACCCAGGGCTCATCCCCACAAGTGCCCTCCTCCATGCCCATCTCCCCTCCCCCCCACACCCATCAGTCCTCAGTTTGTTCTCAGCATTTAATTTTTCTTTTTTTTTTTTTTTTAATGTTTTATTTATTTCTAGGAGAGAGAGAGACAGCGTGAGCAGGGGAGGGTCAGAGAGAGAGGGAGTCACAGACTGAAACAGGCTCCAGGCTCTGAGCTGGCAGTCAGCACAGGGCCCGACGCGGGGCTCGAACCCACAAATCGCAAGATCATGACCTAAGCGAAAGTCGGACGCTTAACTGACTAAGCCACCCAGGCGCCCCTAATTTCTTTTTTTTAATGTGTATTTATTTTTGAGAGAGAGAGACAGAGCATGCGTGGGGCGGGGGTGGGGGGGCAGAGAGAGAGGGAGACACAGAATCTGAAGCAGGTTCGAGGCTCTGTGCTGACAGCTCAGAGCCCAAAGCGGGGCTCAAATCTATGAACCGTGAGATCATGACCTGAGCCAAAGTCAGACACTTAACCGACGGAGCCACCCAGGCACCCCCTTTTTTTATGATAAACATTCACTACTTCCTTTCTTTTTCTTCTTTTTTTAGATTGTTAAAGTATAATACCCCTGAACAATTTTGAGAGTGCATTGTGACTCAAAAACAGTCAAGCATTCTCAAACCTAGAGATAATCTATTTAGGGTAGATCTATCTATTTGGTAGATATTGATATATGTTCTAGGAGACTTTATAACACACAGGTGCTTATGTGCGCATTGTGTGTGTGTGTGAGTGTTTAAGAGGAATGAGATTTTATTAAATATATTATTTTGCAATCTGATTTTTTTCAGTTAATAAGGCACCATTATGTAGCTTTCTGTTACTATTATAATCTAAATTTACCTTCTTATATTATTGCTATTAAAATGAAGAGCACTTTCATTACTCATGGAAAAAAGTGCCTATAGGGACCAGTGCCTCTTGCAAAAGGCATATTTCCAAACATTCTGCTACACCAGCCCCATAGGCTTGCTGAACTTCTCTCTACAAATGAAAGAAAGAATAAATGATTGAACAAACGAATAGAATACTTTTGTGCTCAAAGTGTGTAAAGAAATAAAACTATCTGGTTCTCCCTTGCCCATCTTTTTTGATGAAAAGTCAATAGGACAGATAGGACTTCAGGTGTCAGAAGCATCGTGCTGTAGGAAGAAGTTCAGTACAAATGCACGGAACCATCTCATGTGATACATGTGGCAAAGGAGATTGCCGTGTTATCCCATGATTTAACTACGTCAACTTTGTTCAAACTTGACTCTTATTAACATCTGGTTTTGCTCCTAATAAAAGAGAAAGATCTGGTACCAGAGCACTTTCGAGCAACACAATTATCAGACAGCTGAAAATAATTACATGTTAGCCCTAATAAGTATAAGCAATGGTATGTTTAAGGGCACAAAATAAAACTGTCACAGTTAGAAACGATACAGAGACCAAAAGAGGAAACGCTACCTGACCCTACTTCATAAAAGAGCTCTACATTCTAGACTAACAAAATACACAGAAGCAACAATGTCTGCCAAGCCTGCTTTGAGCAAAGCTGTAGTGTGGGCGCTGGAATCACGCTAATACCCTTGAGGCCTACGGACGGCGTCAAGCACTGGATACTAAACGCACTTGCTCTAAGGGGTAGGTTTTTGCAATTAGAGCCAACTTCATTAAAAGTCAGTTTTGGTTAAATTCTGAGCATCTAATCTGAATTTTGTTAAAGAACTCAAACCCACTGGCCGCTAAAACACACTCATTCTCCACAGGGTGAGATCATTGAGCGTTATAAGTGTGCGGATCAGGGATCAGTAAGCTACAGCCTGAGGGCCAAATCCAGTTCCGTAGTCTTTGTGAATCAGGTTTTATTGGAATACAACCACATTTGATCATTTACCTATCATCTGCAAATTTTAAAATATTTACTACCTCACCCTTTTTAGAAAAAGTTTGCCATCTCCTGATTTAGACTGCTGTTTGAAAAACACACTTCTTAATATTTATTGTTAGCTTTTCTTTTTTTTTTCCTTCCTTTTTTTTGGTTTTGTTTGTTTATTGTGAGCTTCTCTTTAAGGACATGAGTATCTCCAGGAAAGGAAAAAATTAAAAAGTGTGTCTGACTTATTCTCAGAAGGCATTGCTGGTGCTGTTAGGGTTAAGAATATGGGGTCAGGGGCACTTGGGTGGCTCACTTGGTTAAGCCTCTGACTTTGGCTCAGGTCATTATCTCATGGTTGGGCTCTGCACTGACAGCTCAGGGCCTGCTTGGAATTATTTCTCTCTCTCTCTCTCTCTCTCTCTCTCTCTCTCTCTCTCTCTCCCTCCTTAAAAACAAATAAATAAACATTTAAAAAGAAAAAAACAGGGGCGCCTGGGTGGCTCAGTCGGTTAAGGGTCTGACTTAGGCTCAGGTCATGATCTCACAGTTCGTGGGTTCAAGCCCCGCTTCAGGCTCTGTGCTGACAGCTTGGAGCCTGGAGCCTACTTCAGATTCTGTGTCTCCCTCTCTCTGGCCCTCCCCTGCTTACATTGTCTGTCTGTCTGTCTCTCTCTCTCTCTCACAACTTTTTAAAAAATTAATAAAAATAACATAGGTTCAAATTCCAGCTCCACCTCTGACTACTGTGAAATCCTGAGCAGATGACTTCAGTTCTCTGTGCCTCAGCTCCTTCCAGAAAGCCCGCTCGCTCACTGCCATTTTTAACAGCAGAGGTGACTTTTGCTCATAAGCCACCACACTCTGCATCAACAGAACTTTGATTTCCTCGTTTCCCATTGAGGTGTCTGACTTACCAAGGAAGAAAAGGAGGAGCGTTTCCTTGACCATGTATCACGCTAGGGACCCACAGCACCTGGGCACCCAAGCCCGATTCACACACCAGCGCTGCAAAAAAGAAGAGAGAAAAACAGGTCCTGTTAATCCATCTTAAAGGAACTTGTGGTCATTGCTTATTGAATCTAGAAAGTTCCATCAGTGCCCTGTACAACCAGCACAAGCTGCTTTAGCAATGAAGGCTGAAAGCAAAGTGGCCCAGGACAGCTTGGAAATCACAGCACCATAGCCCTGGCCTAATATCCCATGTACAGATGGTTTTCTCTCTTCCGAAAATGAGAAAGAAAAATTCAAGTGCTGTCAACATATGCAAACAAACCCATGAAACAACCAAAAGGACCATCATTTCAACCCCGTGTGAATTACGTTGAGCATTTTGAACATCAAATTCCGACTGGTTGTGTGAATGTACCCATTTTACACTGGCTCTTTCATCCCATTTTTGGGGATACATTGTACCTTAAGTAACGCCTTTGAAAAATAAGAGAGAAAGGCAGAAGGTATAGAATAAACTATACCAAAAATTTGGGTTTCTATTTTTATTTTTGTTAATATTTATGGTGAGCAATGTGAAACTTTATAAGGGAAAGAACTGTAAACCATAAAAATCAAGCAATCTCATCCAACCAAGTAATCTCTACCCAGTCTCCTCAATTTAATATTAAAATCCTAAAAACTTGAACTATGATGTAACAGGCTAATGCAAGACACCAGGCTGTCAAGAACAATGTATGGCAGGAGCTGAAGAAATAGGTTAGTTTGTATTTCTGATTTATAAAGAAACATGTCCATGAGTATCGGAGGATGCCTGTTACTCCAAATACTGCCCTTCATGGCCCCACGCTTACTCTGTTGTCCTAATTCATGTGGTTTCTTCCTACTCTCCCGGCATGTCAGCTTCTGGCTATCCTAAGCCTGGAACACACTCATGTTGCCTATCCTAATGCATCCCCTTGGGTAGCAGCTGAGAATAATTATGAGAAAAAAAAGGAAGAACTTGCTGGAACATTCTGGAACATTCTGGCTATTCCTCTATGCAACAATTCCCACACTGTCTACTTCAGTAATTATCTAAAGGCCATCTGCCTACAGAAAATAAAGTGAATTACAGCATCTGGAAGTTTGTAAAAATTTTACATTGGTTGAAACACAGCCGTTTGAAAGTCCTGAGGTTCAAGGCCAGAGGGCAGCCAGTGGCTAAGTGACACTGTCCCTCCGTGAGGCTCCCTGCCTTTGTTCACAGGAAGCCAGGGGGGAATCCAAGAGACACATTCAGAATTGCCCAGGAATGCACACACAACACAGGTGCGCTCACACACCGCGGCAGAGCCAAGCCCAGTGCGGTCCCGGCTGAGTCTTTGAAAGCCCCTGACGTCATCTTTTGGAAAAGAGGAGGTACAGATGCAAGTCCTTGAGGCCAAAAGAGCAGGAAGGGAGCTCTCCCCAAGGTAAGAAGGCATCCTCAGCCCAGGAAAAATTCCGACGAGCAGCCAATTCCTTTCTCACACCCCAATGACATCTCTTTGGGTGCGGCAGCAAACATGTTAGCTGGAGCTTCTTTATAAAACGCCATGTTTCGATACATCAACCTCTTCTGTGGAGCCCTAAAATCTGTTTCAAACTTAGCACCAAAGTGTCTTTGTCTTTGTTTGTGTCTTAATCAAAACTGAAGTGACGGAGTCGGACAGACCCACCCATTAATGCCAGGAATTCCTGGCAATTTCTATAGACCAGCAAGTGTCAGGATTAAATTGAAAATAGGGCTGATAATTAGGTCTGGAGGCTGAGCTCTCCCATCCTCCCTCAGTGAGGTCACAAATTAGCTGATGTGAACAAGAGTCACGCCTGCAGAGGATCGCCATCCGCTTAAATGGCAAGAGACACAGATCAAAAACAACACTGTAAGAATTCAGAATCGTTGACCTGACCAGATAAATAGCGCAGGGAAAGGACAGCCCTGCTGAGTCCGGCAGGGGAGCCACAGCTGGACACCCATGGACTCCAGCTCCAACCTGCTGACTTCAAAATCCAGTCCCTTCCTCGTGAAAAGGCAACAAACACTCAAGTGGCAGAATTCCCAACATGGAGTTCACACGGCTTGGGGTAAACACACCTCCCTTTGGAATCTGAAGTTTCAACCGGAAACCAGTTCCCGCAGCAGGATTTGGGGGCATACGCCCTGAAGGGGTCTTACTGTGTCTGTGTTTACATCGACAGTGAAATCGACATGTTACCACCTTGGTGCTGGCGGGTCAAGGGAACTGCATCAGGACCTTCTACTGTGGAAGGTGAACGAGGCTGTGTGAGGTTGTCAAGAACTAAGTTAAAGTCACAGACAATGGCTCCTTTGGGTCTTGAGGCTGAGAGCTCCCATCCACCCCCCCAGTAAGGTCACACACGTGTTTTTATTTATCTACTTTTGAAAGTAGGCTCCACCCGCTAACGTGGGGCTTGAACTCAACCTGAGATCAAGAGGCGCATGCTCCATGGACTGAGCCAGCCAGGTTCCCCTCCCCCAGGAAGGTCATAAATTAACTGAGGTATAAAGCGTAAATCATGGACATATCTTCTAGAAAACTGAGAAGTCAAAAGGTAAAGAAACTACGATGCCCCAGAGGGTTGCCTCGGGCTGGAGATCGGAATATTTTAAAGTGGATATTTAACTGCCCATTAAATAAGAAACGGCTTATGTTTTATTAAAATATAAATGTCCCCATCTGACTCGATTCCATGTCATTCCTATCCTTTTCTCTTCTAGCAGAGGATCGGCTTTAGTCGAAACAGCGTCCGGAGTCTGCTGCATCAGAATTCCCAGCCTCACGCCAGAAACACCACCGCGGCACACACGTGTGCCAGAACGACCCTACAGCAGCCCTTTGTGACTCACAAACGATAAACCTTTCCTAGAAGCTGTACCCAGTAGTCACCTTCACAGGCTCTTAACACTGTCTCTTAACTGAAATGCATACATAAAACTTCAACATCAATTATAACTCACTACGTGCCCATCGACACATGGCTCTCTGCAAAAATATGCAACCTCCCCAGCCCAACCTACTCAGAACGAGGAAAAATGTAGATTTAAACATTCTTCTGGAAACCAAAGGTCAGCGAGTGCTGGCCTTTCTCCTACAGATCCATGAGAGAAATGAAAATTTCAGGCCAGTCTTAAAAGCTCAATTTAGCAATCGTACCATAGGAAAATCACGAGAAACAAAATGAAAATGGACGAGATCACCTGGCATTGTAAATGGAGTTGTGCGAAGAAACCCCAACAGGTACAGGCTCAGGAGACCTATAAACTGTCGGACCAGGGTTTCCCAACGTGCGAGAATTTTCCCAGTGGCCATAAGCCTCAACTAAGGAATACCTTGTGTGCGGTTAATCTGTCCGTTAACCCCCATGTTCAGCACAGCCCCATGGCTATGCTTGGTAGCTACTGTATAGCAACAATTCTCAGGCCCCAATTCACCTGGAGTTTTTTTAAGTGGGTGAAAGGCATAGCAAGAACTGATTATGCACTCAGGAGCTCATCCCGCTACACGATTCTGTAACACTTTGAAACTGGAGGAGAGGAAGGTTGCTGCCAAGCAGAAGGGCAGGGAGAGCTTCCCGGAAGAAGAGAAATGTGATCTAGTATATAAGGGATATTCAGGAGGATGACGAAGTAGTTTGAGTGGGGTGAAGCTGTTAGAGTTTGAGGTGAGGCAGGTGACAGATGAGACAGGGACACCCAAGCATCCTCATATGGAACAAAGAACTGTATGGCCAGAGCCATGCTGGGTGGGAGCACGAATGACTAGTACCACCGTTGGGGCAGGGTGTATGGATGGAAATTCCAACCACAGGGCCAGCAGATAAGAGTTTGCAAAAGCGCCAACTGAACGGGGTCAGGAGAACAAAGCAACTCATCTAAGGTGGAGAAACAGGACTAGAGCTGTGAGGACCACAGACAGAAAGCTGTCCTCTACTGAGATTTGTGGAAGAAAACAGGAAAGCCAACAGGTGAAGGGGTTCCAGGTGGGACCCAAGGCGGAAGAGCAGGAAGGGGTAGCATCAGCAGCCATGTGTGCAAGGCCCCGCCCAAGCACGGCCAAGTTGGAGGAAGACTCGAAGGAACCACTCCAAGGAATCGGAGACTAGAAACAAAGCCAGTTAGGCAACGTCACCATGGGGAAAAGAAGATTTCGTCCAAAGGAAGGGCGTCACTGAAGGCTCCGTGAAGTACCAGAAGGAGAGTGGTAATTAGGAAGATCAACATGGCAGCTCTGTGGAGTGAGGGCCACGCAAGAGGAGGAGAAAGCAGAGGCCAGAGGCAGCGGCCACTGAGAACTCTAGATGCTAAAATCAAAAAAAAAAGAAAAGAAAAAAAAAAGAAAGAAACAACTATAAATCATACATCATTTTCACAAAATATTCCTTGTATAGAAACAGTCTAGAAACTGTGTACTGAATGATGAATGAATGTCTTTGAATATAAGACAGGAACGGAATCAACGAGAATCTGCGAATCTATGAAATAAAATACAAATTAAGTAAAGGATATTAGTCCTGTTTGCTCACGGGTCCGATGCCACTGGTGTGGGTGGGGAGTCCACAGGCAGAGGGGCGCGGGGGTGGAAGAGAATCGGGGACTCTGTCTGTGCACACAGCGCCCCTTTCTGACCCTGTCCCTAACTTTGCTCTTTCTGCATGAAGTCACCGTGGCCCACCTCCCTCATTTGCCCCAAATGCCCGCGCCCCACTGGACAGTGAGGGCTCAGAGAAATCATCGGTGGACAGGTAACGGGTAAAGAAAAATGTCACCCGAAGCGAAGTCAGGATCCTGCGAGCTGGGGGTTCGTTGGAAAGCCCCCGCCATTCAGAAGAGAAAAGGAGGTACCTGCAGCAGGAACAGAGAAAGGAATTGAGGCAGACATGGCAGAGGAGAGTGGGGCAGAGGAAGGGGAAGGGGAAGGAAGGACACACCGGAAAAAGAGGCCGAACACACAAGAGGCAGCCGGCAGGCGCCTGGTGCAGATGCTGAAGGACAGAGACAGCCTGCAGGCAGCCTGGTCCCGAGCAAGAGGGAAGACGGAGACTCAGCTCCTAGATGCACCCACTAGATTCCTAAGCACAACTTCCAGCATTTAGGAAAGCCACGTGCAGAGGAACAGCAAATGCGTACACAGCAGGAGGTGATGAAGAAGGGAGGTGGGGAGGGCCTGTCAGGTCCCATCCTAAGTGTGTCTGAGGGGCAGGCCCCTGGCCTTGGGCTCCAGGCCGATGCCGGCTGGTGTCAGGGTCTGGCCAGTGGAGCGGTTCATCTTGATTGCCCCAAATACAGACTGCTGACTGCTTTACATTCAAGACAAGGTCAGGGCTCAAATTTCTAGAAGTTAGTGGTTTTGCTGTCTTTTAAAGATAGGTCTGCCGGTGGGTTCAATATCGCCACCTAAACTTTGAACACGGTTTGCCATTTTGATTTGTAAATCCTGAGAGCAGCTTAAAAGCTTTCCCAAATCAGGACTTTTCACCTTTTTTTTTAATGTTTTTATTTTTGAAAGAGAGACACAGAGCATGAGCGGGAGGGGCAGAGAGACAGGGAGACACAGAATCCGAAGCAGGCTCCAGGCTCTGAGCTGTCAGCACAGAGCCCATCGCGAGGCTCAGACTCATAAGCTGTGAGATCATGAGCTCAGCCGAAGTCAGATGCTTAACCAACCAGGCCCCCCAGGCGCCCCAGGATTTTCACCTATTTTGAAAAGTGTTGCTTTGCCCAGAGGCTTGCACGCACTGGCCACGGAAAGAATCTGTACAGTCCCGCAGCCAAATGCTGCAACTGCAAACAGCATCTGAATTAAGCACTGTTTTCATTAGCACAGCATCAGGGCAAATAGCTGTAACTTTTGAGAGCGAGAGGTCATACACAAAAGTGTGTGACACAAAACATGTACAGAGAGGGAAAAAGAAAAATCATTTAAATCAGGTGTTGAAAGCTGTAACTACACAGTAATGTTATATCCAAAAAGGAAATGGTTTTGCCTTCCTTTCTGATATTATCAGTGATTATGGCCAATCAGACATTTTCCTGAGTCACAGCTGAGCACAGGATGTGTGGAAGAATGACAGACGTGAAGCCACAGTTACACGGAAGGGCTCTGGGGCTCCAGAAATTCACCCTTTGGAAGAACTTTTCCCAAATCAGACATAATCTCTTTAGTCCCCAGGTGATTAATTTTTGTACAAGTAATGCCACATATTGATCAATATCAGTTAATAAAGAATCTCCTTGAGCACTATCTCATGAGCATTTTTGAAACACAAGTGCCAGGGGCCGCCGGGATGGCTCAGTTGGTTAAACGTCTGACTTTGGCTCAGGTCATGATCTCGCAGCTCGTGAGTTTTAGCCCCACGTTGGGCTCTGTACTGACAGCTCAGAGCCTGGAGCCTGCTTTGGATTCTGTGTGTGTGTGTGTGTCTCTCTCTGCCCCTCCTCTGCTCACACTCTGTCACTCAAAATGAATAAACGTTAAAAAAAATTTTTTAGGAAGAGTCGGGCTTCAGCTCAGGCCGTGACCTCACAGTTGGTGAGTTCAAGCCCTGTGTCAGGCTCTGTGCTGACAGCTCAGAGACTAGAGTCTGCTTTGGATTCTGTGTCTCTCTCTCTCTTTCTAGACTCATCTTCCACTCCAACTCTGTCTCTCTCTCTCTCAAAAATAAAAAAAAAAAAACAGTAAAAAAAACTAACAGACAAGGGCCAGATGTCATAATTTCCCTTCTTTAATCCCCTAGCTGTCTTAGGGCCAATGTTTAGGAACATCTGGAGAGTGCATCCTCACATGGGGACACTGGGCCTCACATTTGGGCCACTTCATGACGCAGTCACTTGGCTCTCAGACCAGCAGAGGAAAACCCTACCTTACCGAACATAGTAGCAGCTACTTCCGAAAGCTGAACCCAAAGACAAAGAAAAATACACTTCCGTGTGGAGCTTTCACCCCAGATCCACAGCGCCCTCCATCAGACAGCTGACAGTCACTGTGAAACGCAGTGGCTGGGAAACATTACACACAGCTGGGGCCGACAGAAAATGGAAGGTGGAAACTGGGATTTCATTTCTCAAAGCGTTGACTAATCCTAACAACATCTGGGAAGAAAGAAACCCAATCGTTTTTTCTTTGTGCAGAGTCACCCTTTGCTGAGTACTGAGAGCTGGGAGAGCGGCTGACCCAGGAAGGGGTATACTGCGCCCCCGGGGCTGTAGTAAAGTGGGAGCAAAACACCTCCTCTTCCCGAACTCCCACCTCACACGATGAGATGTATTCTGAGCCGCCAAGACACATGGGAGGGGGGGGCGGGGGAGGACAGGAATGACTTCTTATATTAAAGCAAGTAAGTTGCCAAAAACGAAGGAACGGCTCAAAATGAGCAATTTCTAAAAATCGGCTCTCTAAGGACACCACCATCTCTGAAGAGTGATGACTTTCTTATTTCTGCCACCAGGTGCCAACTAAGGGTAGGCTCGCTTCTCATGCGGCCAATTTTGAAGGGCCTGCACAAGTGGGTAATTTGCATGGCCAATTGGCCTCTCGGCTTTCATTCTGACAGCTAAATTGATCCATCCTTTGTAGCCTCAAATCTCAGTACCCAGAAAGAGAGGGGGTGTCTGAGGCTTTTTGAAAAACGTGTTCTCTCAATTCCTACTTATTCACAACACATCCACTAGGACCTCGTAACTTGCCCGCACAAAAGACGGCCAAGATTCAACTATAAATCTAAACTCGGGATTTAATCCTTAGGTCAACATTTAACTTTAAAAAAATTATTTACCTACCATTGTTACTTAACTTCTATTAAAGCAGACGGGAAGGGCTTGGCTTCTTAGATCAGCCCTTCAGTCGTTCCATTGGAAGAGGGAAATGTCTGACACAGATTAAGCCCACAACTCACTGGCACTAGAACCTTCCCAGCATAAAGTTGGATGGAGGCAAAGGTCTGCAGCAAGAGCACTGAGAAAAGAGGATTGTTTCTCCTGGCCAACCAGGGAATTCACAAACAACAGTCAGTGAGATAGCAATGGGTTAAATCACTCGGAAAAATACTTTCCTAAAAATTAAGAACAGAGACCAGGTTTAAGGAAATTTCTAGCCATAAAAGACACTCTTTTGGGGCACCTGGGTGGCCTCAGTTAAGCGTCCGACTTCAGCTAAGGTATTGATCTCATGGTTCCTGAGTTCGAGCCACACAGCAGGCTCTGTGCTGACAGACAGCATAGAGTCTGGAGCCTGCTTCGGATTCTGTGTCCCACTCTCTCTCTGCCCCTCCCACCCCTATCAAATAAAGAAAACATTTAAAAAATAAGAAGAAGAAAGACACTCTTTCTCCAACTCAGTAGAGAGCAATGAAAAGCTACTCTCCTTCAGGTCAGTCAGTAAAGCAATCGGATTACTACATGGGGCATCTGCGTGGCTCAGTCAGTTGCGCATTAGATGTTGGTTTCAGCTCAGGTCATGATCTCATGGACTCATGGGATCAAGCCCCATATCAGGCTCTGCACTGACAATACAGAGCCTGCTTGGGATTCTCTGTCTCTCTGCATTCTCTCTCTCTCCCTCTCCCTCTCATAATAAATAAGTAAACTTAAAAAAGTCACTACAACCCCATGCAGGCCAATCCAATAAACATGTTGGTCTGTCAGTCCTCAGGTGTCCATGACTCATGTCCCATGTGTCCCTCAAGCCCAAGGCTGCTGTTTTACATGGCACAGCTGATTGGGCCAAGCAACAACTTGTATTTTGACTTGGAAGTCAGACTATGGTGCTGTTTTCTGCTTTCAACCCAGCAAATGCTGTGAAGTCATTTCAACACCTCCATATCTCTGAAGACACAAAGACAAGACTTGTAAATCCTGTGGCAGTTAGTCCCAATCTCCCATTGGGCCTCCCATTGTCCAAAGTGGTCACCAAGGCCAGTACGAGCAAAACAGTCACCTTGCATCGGCGGAGGTATGCAGGCTGAGACTCATCCCACCCAAGGATGTCTTTCATGTTTCTGAGACAACAGAAGGCTGAACAATCCCCGGGTGTGTTGCGTAACTAAACACCTCATCCCGTTCTATTTGTCATCCTCTCGATATAAATTCATGATAAAAATAAGAAATAGGCTACTACGCAGCGGACCAGATGGTGCCTTACCTTCCTCTGAACACTGTTGTGTTTGGAGGGTTTACACATGCGGGGGAATAAAAAGATTTTCCTTTTTTTACATTTGGCCATGAGTCATGTTGTCCGTCTCAGCACGAACAGTACTGAAACGTTCTCCCCACGAAGAAGGACCCAGCTTCCCTTATGCTGAAAAGCAAGCATGTCAGCTACCTTAGATTAGTCAAGAAGCGCCCTGCCTGTCCCGCAGCCTGTCAAGGACACGATCTAATCAAATAGGACTCACTAAATGGAACAGGGGGCCGGGCGTGTCCTGATGTAAACCTGCTGCTTCCCTCTGAGAGCCAAGACTCTTCGTTCATTTTCTTTGCAAACAGGCCCTTAAAATGACTTGACGGTGCACCCCGTCCCCCAATGTTGGCTGCATCCCTCTTCCAATCCTTGTTGAGCGACTTACTACAAAATCAAACCTGGGACAGTGGTGCTGAATAATCCTGGGAAGGTTCTGAGCTTACGGATTATAAAAGGAGCACAGTTCACCCCTAACCACCCCATTCAATAAAAGCCCATTCCATGGAAGCAACTGCAAGGTAAGCAAGACCATTTTGGAATGCAGACCACGTCTTACAGACTGATGTCTCATCATTTTCCATGGACGTGCTCCACAAGCGAATGTGCCGGCAGAGGTGAGGTGTGTGGGACCAGGGTTGAGAGTGTCCGCCCTGCCCCCTACAGTGGGGCTGGGGTGGGGTTTCCTCTTCCTAAACCATCAGGAAAACAACCCCTCCTCTGCTGAACGAACAGCATGAAACTGACCACTGGTGTTGATTTGTTTCCTTCTTTCAATTCTACAAGCTGCCAGGGCAGTAACTGGCCTCCTTATGATTTGTATGGAGCTGATCTGAATCCAGAACTCTGTATTTCTGGCCCTTTAGATTGTATCTGATTGGTCTGCCCTCATCACTCAAGCCAGAGTTGTGTCTGCATCCTCGCTGGCTCTCTGAAATCTGCGTGTGTCTCAGCATCCCCATGTGATGTGACTCCCTCTCCTCTGTGAACGGGATTCCCACACCTGCCTCTGCTTACCTCCTATCGCCCTCTCTTGTCTTCCTGTTGGGCTCCCCACGTCAAGGGCAGCCACCATTCAACTTAGAATCCCCGAGGCCATTCCCACATCAATGAGCACATTCAAGAAAGGCATCTGATGACGTTTCCCTCTTTTGACTTCAGGGTGTGTGGAAATGTTCACAGATCAGGGGCATGACCTAAAGTCAGCTTCTAGAGATAGCCTTCCTGTTTGACATCACCATTCAACCAAAGTCACCCAGAACAAGCTAACCCTGGACAGGACCAAGACGCTGCCTGCTGCCCACCCAGGTCTGGGGCACACCAGGCACTCAGCAAGAGAGAGGAGTGCGGGGATGGGGGCCATGTGGGAGAAATAGTCTGGAGGAGTCAAAATCAACACTTCTGGCCCAGAGACACCAGGCTTACCTTGATCCCATCTTTGCTGAAAATAAAATTCTTTTTCTGTGTCTCCTTGGAAGGTTTTCAAGTCCCAGAAGCAGCTTTCAGATGCTATTCACACAGGTTCGGGGCCCTGCTCATACTCTTGGTAAAACCCAAATCTATTACAGGCTCTGCTGTGCAAACAGGCCGATGCCTCCCCTCTTCTCTGGCTTTAGTAAGCCAGCTGGCAGACGCGAGGATCCTTCACAGGCTCACTAGGGAAGCATCTTTGACCCCAAGAACCTCTCTCTGTGCTCAGAGGTGTCGCCACAGACAGACGGTTGCTCCGGGGAACAGTCACAGCAGAACAAGGCCAACCCCATGGCCACCAATGAGCACCCAGGAAAAGACTTGTCCCAGTAATAGAAACACCATCTCAGGCTTACACAGACAATTCCCTGGGTAAATCCATTTTTCCTAAATACCAGGAGAATTACTCAGTAAACGCTACTCCCATTTCTGAATGAATGATGTTCAGTTAAACTGCAGGGTCTCCTCTGCAGCAATTCTGTGGTCACTGATCAAGACAAAACCCCCAGTTTTGTGTCCTGGGCTTCTGTTCTCTCTCTCTAATTGGGGGCTTCCAGCACCTTCACATGTGCAGCATCTTGAAAGCACCTGACCATTGGCTGACAGCCTGTCCACCTGAACCCCTCCCCACCCACCTCTGTGTCCCTTCTCCCCAGGTAGCCGCAGAGACAAGAAAAATGTAAAGGGGCTCCCTCCTCACCCTCCAGCTCCTTCTGTCACACGCGGCTTCAGAAACCACAGATGTGCCCTGGCCAAAATGAACATGAAGTGATGATGTGATTCACCAAATTAAAAACTGAAAAGAGTTTTAGGTACTTAAGCACCAGATAATCAATATGTTCTTGGGGCCACGTTCTGCCTGACTTCCAAATGCACGTTTTAATCTGAACGTACTTTTTTTTGGACTCAGTGAGTTTACAGTTATAATTCCAATTTACACCAATTCCAACTCTACACCTATGGAAGCCATGCGACTCCGTGAGGATAATAAGCCTGACAACTGAATCCAGAGCGTTAAGGAAAGGTTCTGTAACTCGAGCACGGGAGACAAAACCATGATGCAGAAAATAAAGTCAGGTGACAGCTGTATATAGACCTGCCCTTGCTTTGGGTTTTTTCTTGTCTCAAACTATACACACTCAAGCGTTGGACTGAGACACTCCTGTCCACGTCCCCTCTCCTGGACCAGCAGACATCGAGCATCTCAGCAGAGAACCCTCCTCTGTCGCATGAGGGACATTATCACCTAAGCAGGGGCCGCCCTATCAGTGCACAGTCACTGTAGACATCAGGGAAGCGAAACCATAAACAAAATCCCTCTTACGAATGGAGAGCTACATGTGTTATGGGGGGAAGAAGGTGATTTAAGACTTGTTACTGTGCTAGGAGCAGAGCACCTTGCCCTGGGGGCCCCTTACTCCTTCACATGTGTCAGCATGCCCCCGGGAAAAGGAGCATGGCTGGCCAGCTGTTCGTTATTTACTGACAACTTCTCAAGTCGAGCACCATTTCTGAAGGTCGCAAAAGAGCTGTAAATCAGAAAAGGGACATGAAATTTGGTGAGAGCTGCTTTTCTCAAAGACTCCTCAGAGAAAGCGCCAAACCATCGTCTGATGCGACAGCATGGCGTTAGTGCCATTCCTTCATAGACAGATACCCCTCACCCCCTTTGGATCAGGTCTCTTCTATGTTCCTAGTCTGGGGTCCACAGGGATCTTTCCATAGAAGCTAAAAAGACACAAACTGGTTATAACCACCCTAAGATGAGAAGAAGGAGAATCGGGAAGGGCCCAGATTTCATGACTTCTCTCTGCGGTGGACCTTGAGAAAGGCCACTTTCTAGACCATCTTTCTTCACTCAGCCAAGGATAGGCAGACAGGAATTCACCTTCCCAGGCAGGGTGTCTCCAGCCGACCAGCAAGTAATGACCGTGACTCTATCTGAACCGTTTGGTAAAGGGGAAGAAAATAATAATCATGAGGAAAGTCTAAGTCATTCAATGGCTTTCCCACCACACCTCATCCACCGGACATCAAACCCTTACAGAAAGGAAGGACGTGAGCTTTCCTCCCTGAAGGACAGTCACTCTGGAAACTGTCACTGCTGAGATGATCTCTTCATTGTGGCTGAAATCACTGGAGGGAGGCCCCTTCTCCTCAATTCCGATTTGCTTTGACAGACACATGGCTGTCAAGGAGCCGCACGCGTCCCTGAATGAGACACTTGGCAGGAATTCCTAAGCCGCCCTTGGCCTGTCAACAGAAGTCGGCAGCTTGGGGACAGACAGCTGTAGAACTCCAGCCGCCGTTGCCCAGCACTTGACGAAACCCAGTCTCGCAAGCGGAACTCATTCCACTCTGGATTCTCCTGACCCTACGCCTAACGGCCCCCACCAGGGCCCGGAGGCTGGCGCTGTGTTTCCGGCAGGTGGTTTGATGACCATGTTAAAGCCAAGTCATGGTGGGTAGGCTCCCTCGAATCAGGCCACGTCCTTGAACCCAGACCAAATGAAACTTTCCTTCCGCCTCCAGCCACACTCTCCTAAAGCAAATTTCAACAGCAAACAGGGAGTAAAGTGTGAAACTATACAATCACCATCGACGTTACTTGTTGTTCACACCTTTCTGGGCAGATGGGCCTCACGCCGCGCCCAGTTCGTTATTCAAGGTGTGATTTATAACAAAAGCTTCGAAATCACTGTTCCCCTCCAGTTCAATGCAAAAGTGCTGAAGTCTAGATATAATGATGCCAGAAGGACAGGCAGGAAAGCTTCCCAGGGGACCTAATTCATCGCCCAGAAAGAAGGAACATCCTGGAAGCTGCTTCAGGGCCATGACGTCTTCCATCACTTTTGCTGCAACCAGCAAAAACAGGGCCACAGAAAATCCTGCTTCGTGAGCACAAGCTTAAACATCTACGCTTGCACCTGAGAGATTCAGAGTACAAAAAGAGTCAGATGACTCCAGACACGACTTCTTTCTTAGGGCAACGGATATTTGTGAAAGAAAGAAGAAAAAAAAAAAGAGTCACTTCTCATTATTCAGATTCCATTTTTGTGAATTCACGCATCTGCTGAACTTTATTTATAACCCCGACATGTGTGGTGTTCCTTTGAGTTCAACGCTAATGAATTAACTGTATGTTAAATAAAGAGCTTTAAACAGAAATACACATAAAACAAGGTTCTATAGGGGCACCTGGGGGACTCAGGCGGTTAAGCCTCCGACTCTCGGTTTCAGCTCAGGTCATGATCTCATGGTTTGTGGGTTCGAACCCCATGTGAGGCTCCACGTGGAGCCTGTTTGGGATTTTCTCTCTCCCTCTTTCTCTCTCTTTCAGAATGAATAAACTTTAAAAAAACAAAAACAAAAAAAGAGGTTCTTTAGTGATGGGTTGATGAAGCTAATTGGACTAGAAGTTATCAGACCCTAAGCTTGTGTGGCCCTTAGAGTGACAGTTCAGTCTTAGCTAATTCCACGTTTCTGATGAATTTATAGAGCAGAGCATCATGACCAAGAAGGATGGTCTATAAATGAAGGACATGAGCAAAAACGCCATCACGTTGTCCCCAGCTCTACCCAGGAAGGTCAGGAGCTGACTGACGTGAAGGTGGGCTGTGGGGTCATGTGTGTGGAGGGCAGGTCACTTTGTGGAGAGAGATTAGGTCTAGGCAACAGACACTTGAAAGATACAAGCTATCTGATCATTCCTGAAAAGCAAAATGTTGACCCTCCTACTTCCGAGGAGCACACAACTCCCCACACTCACTGCAGGCTGTGTAACCTGGCGCCTGACTGTCTGCACCACCGTGGGCAGAGACCTTTCTGTAGTCATTCTAGAGTGAAAATTAGACTGCTCAGAAACAGAAATCTGGGCAATTACCCGCCATCAGGGATGACAAGCTGGTGGCCAAGGTCACTTGCTGAACCAAGGCTCTGGCTTTGGCTGGCCGGGCCCTTTAGAGCTACCACTATATAATGTGAACCAGATCCCCACCTTCTGCCTTTGATAATGATCCTTGCTCCCTGGATGATTACAGTCTCAAGAGCTGATTGTGTCTCATTACACCTGTGATAATATATTCCTGACAACTGAGGCTATTAACTTGGGCTTCCCTATCCCAGCACACGTCACACGTGGCCCCCTCTGACATAGTCCCATCCATCACGTGTCAGATAGGAAAGTGTGTCCTCACTGCACAGCACATAGAGGAGAAAGTTCAACTGGTACAGAAGAATGAATTCTGTTCTCTTCCAGTCCAGGAAGTCTTCATCAAACCGAATCCCTTTTAGACATCAAACTCTTCAACGGCAAAAACAAAACATGTGATGTAATCCCTATATGCCAGAGAATAAAACGGGTCCAACGCCTTTTCTTGCTTGCTTCCTAATGGCCTTCGAGATCTTCCCTAGCAACTTCTCCCCTTTCGTTATCTTCTTAGGAACCAGAACTACCACCTTCTGGAACTGTCTTCCTTTAAATGACTTTCCTTCTTTCGTAATGAAAAAAACGAAGGGGCATGGCTCCCCTTCCACCTCTACATGGTCAGTCCTCATAGAAAGTGAGCAAAAATGACAGTAATGGTTCACATGCGTCTCCAGACTAAGGAAAGAGACTGATAAAGCATACTCTTTTCCAAGTTCAAGAAGAGGAGTTTCTATCACGATCTCACAAAGATAAGCTGGCCAGCTCCACGAAGACATTCTCAAAGAGAAACAGATTAGTCTGGAAGAGCGATAAACCAAACCCAAGAGTTATGGATAATGAGTCAGGCACCAACATTTGTATCCCCCCAGCACCAGACAGGGCTTTCTCGTGCCTACGCCCCGAGGCTGGGAATACTGCAAACTAACCACACTTTTCCCGGGGTTTCCTGGTTGGTTAGAGTATCGTTGGCTGATTTCTAGAGCAAGCACCAAGACGCAACGGCAACGTGCCAATGGGAACGGGCCAGAACAGGAAAAGGGTTTCAAACTGCGATCAAGCAATCCTGTAATAAGAAATTGTGAGGACTTTTTTTTTCAAATGACTATCCCATCTGGGTTTTCAGCCAAATCTGGCTCTAAAAATTCCCTGATCTCTCAGAATACTAGACGCTAAAAATAAGGACGTGTGTGTATATAAGTTAAGTGGGAGCTTTTAAGAGATCCCGTGGCAGCACGAAAGGGAGGGTTTAGCGCCGCTAAGATTTTGGACAGAAAAGCAGAGAAATGGTTGGCATTTGACTAAAACTTACAGAAGACCTTTCTGGGGACGCAGAGCGGGTCAGCAGGGGACACATTATCTGGAGAGCCTGAAACGCATAAAGCACTTAAGAAAGAACATGATCAAAAGAGTCCAGTGACTATGCAGAGAAGGTGCTTCCAACGAATCAAGCCTCCATCTGCCAATTACCGCAGGACCCGGCTCTTTGTTTCCCAGAAGCCAACAGTTACAGGACTTAGATTGGGGCATAAATTCTAATTAAAGTACATCTTTCTGGGTTCCCTGCAGAATTTCCACTCACCAGCTTCATCTTTCAGCAGGACTGGAGTGCCTCACTACCCAGCCTGACAAAGAGCTGCTCTGTCCCTGGCCCAGCCGGGGACGGAAGGTACAGGTCACGTGGCCCTCCTGCCTTTCTGGGAACTTTAATCTCTCTTCTGCAACTGGCTGCAAATAATTGCTTCTGGAAAGGCGAGCGTCGGGCTCCCGGGGCAGGTGAGAAGCAGGATTTGGCCAGGGAAGGGGATAGGGGTAATTGGAAGCAGACAACAAAACATAACAAAAGGAGAAAATTAAAAACCCTCACTTTCAGGGGGAATTCAAGGAGCACGAGGGGCAGAGAGAGGGAAAGGGGGAGAGAGAGAGACGCGTCTGCGGAGCCGGCGGAGCATAATGAGGACACCTGCGGCTTCGGGAGCTAACAAGAAGCGCATGTGTCCCGGGTCTTGACCACCGCGCCCCCCTCCCCATCCCTCGAGCCCGGTCTTAAAGCTGCTGGACTTTACCCCAAACCACAAAAGGACAGGACGGGGGCGAGAAGGAAGGTCTAAGCCAGTCCAGCTGCAATAACAAATATGGAAGGGCCCAACCACTAAAGCTTCGAAAAATAAACGTTGTGATTCAAAGCGAGGGCAAACCCAGGGCTGGGAAAATTCAACAAGCACCAGCCCTCACCAGACATCATTTTGAACACCGTTTGGAAACTGCCTTTCAAGGAGGTGTTGCAACGGCAACCGAGGCCTGCCTCCCTGGAAGAGGAGAAGATCAAAGAGAGAAATCTTGCCAAGGAGCTTGCTCCTCAAAGAGGCTAAACTGGACTTTTATCTCCCTATGAAAACCTCCTTAATCCTGAGTCCCTCTAAGCCCCCAGGACACTGAAACCTTCTAGAGTCTTAAAACTGTTACCCCTTAATTTGTCTAAACCAATCCTAGGAAATTAGTCCGACTGTGTACCTATTTGCAGAGCTTTTGTAAAAGAAGTGGGCTCCCCATCGGTGTTGCTGGCGAGATCAGTTCGTACAAGTGCAAACCGTGGCCCAGAAGCTCCTAAGTCACTTAAAAAGCACAGAACTTTCCCACCATCCGGGACTGATCCATGTGAGTAAATCGGGCTCCCTCTTTCTTAAGAAAGCTCCTGAACAGGCTCCCCAGAGGGAAAGGGAGGGCACCGGGAGCTCCAGACCTGTCACTACTTTCTATCTGTGCAGCACGGACTTTTCTTTACCGAACTCCCGAGTTTCTTCTGCGATACAAGCGGGATAGTAACGGGGACAAGTTCCAGGAAAGTTGCGTTTTCAAAACGGTGCATGCCGAGTTCTGGGCTTCAAGGCGGCCCTCCAGGCAATCGCGCTCGTAACAGATGGAATGGTTTCTTACTCCAAAGGGGCAAAGGGTGAAGTGGATCTATTCTATGAGCCTGCATCTGCGACTTCACTCTTCTGGGCCTCCTGGCTTAATTTATTAAATAAGGTCCATATGTCAAATTATTTTCTTAAAATATTTTAGGTTTATTTATTTTGAGAGAGAGACAGAGAGAGAGAGAGGGAGAGAGAGACAGAGAGACTGAGAGAAAGAGAATGAGTAGGGGAGGGGCAAAGAGGGAGAGAGAGAGAATCCCAAGCAGGCTCCACACTGTCAGTGTAGAGCCCCAACATGGGGCTCAACTCCAGAACCATGAGGTCACGACCTGAACTGAAATCAAGAGTCGGGGGGGCGCCTGGGTGGCTTAGTCGGTTAAGCGTCCGACTTTCGCTTAGGTCATGATCTCGCGGTTCGTGGGTTTGAGCCCCGCGTCGGGCTCTGTGCTGACTGCCAGCTAAGAGCCTGGAGCCTGTTACAGTCTGTGACTCCCTCTCTCTCTGACCCTCCCCTGCTCACGCTGTCTCTCTCTCTCCTAGAAATAAATAAAACATTTAAAAAAAAAAAATTGAAATCAAGAGTCGGATGCTTAACCAACTAAGCCACCCAGGCACCCCCAAATTATTTTCTTCAATGACCATTTTGGGGACAGAAAACCTACTTGTCTGGGATCCTGGTTTCTGCCTCTATACTCTGCAACTGCAACAGCTCATTCTATGCCTATTATGACATCTTTTTTCCTCCTAGCAACTTTTCCAGAGAAATAAAACCCACAAAATACATCATTTCGATGCCCTCTGTAGTATGTAAGGGCCACATGTTTTAAAAGAATTAACGGACAAGTTTTTGATGTAAAGTACAAAGAAACCATATTCTTTAAAAATCAGCATGTCTCGGGGCGCCTGGGTGGCTCAGTTGGTTAAGCATCAGACTCTTGGTGTCAGCTCAGGTCATGATCTCACAGTTTGTGAGTCTGAGCCCCATGTCACTTGGTGCTGACGGTGCAGAGCCTGCTTGGGATTCTCTCTCTCTCCCTCTCTCTGCCCCTCCCTTGCTTGTACATGCTCTCTTTCTCTCTCTTTTTCTTTTTCTCAAAATAAATAAAAAAACTTAAAAAAATAGATAAAAATCAGCATGCCTCCTTTTTATTCATGAATGTTTTGCTAAGTGTAAAAATCCAAAGAGCTATTGACAGATGGGTCCCATTGTTTCTCCCTGGTGATGGTAGTTTTCTTCTAAATCGTCAATTCTTCTATCTCTTAAAAATTGATCTGACCAGTTTGGCGGCCTTTCTCAAAATTTCAGAATAATACAGAAAGTCTAATAAGCCTGAAGGAACGGCCTGCAACTAAATGAGCAAGGGCCAACGATGCACAGGCCTCGAATTTTAAACTGCTCCACGGTGTTAGCACATCAATCATAAGCCTGTTGATGAGATACAGACGGCAGGCACGCATCCACGCATGGTCGGCAAGCAAATTCCGGCAGCGTCTGGTCAGGCTGCCCATTCAACCACTCATCTGGGCCTGTTTGACGAATCCACAAGCTGAGGCTCTGGGATGAACAAGGAAAGTCTCCAAAATGGGCTAGATCTGTACGTTTAAAGCTACGTCTGCTGGAAGCAAGAGAAGTGGCTGCAGAGAGCAGCGAACAGCGCCAACCCCACTGAGCATACCCAAGCACCAATATTTGGGGAACCCAAGGACCACTAAGGAGCAGGTGAAAGAGCCCGCAAGGCTGGGCCAGGGAGTCTCAGAGACGTACACATTTTACAGCCAAATCTGTGTCCCTAGTGACATCCCTTAAAGCCTCACAGGCCACTTTTTGCCTGCACGTAGGAGAAGATAAGCCCCGTGAGATGAAAACTGGCTCAGGGAGTCTTTGAAGACTCAGCCCTTAACATGATCTACTTTCACAAGATGAAACATGGACCGGGAAGATCTTTAACAATGCCAGTGGCAATAAATAAATAGAGCATAATGCTAATATCTAATATACGATCTTATTTTTTAAATTTACCCATAATTACATTGATTTCTTTTAAAAATTAGAAATGGGGGCACATGGGTGGCTCAATCAGTTAGGCATCCAACTCTGGCTCAGGTCATGATCTCAGGGTTCATGAGTTCGAGTCCCGCATCAAGCTCATAGCTGTCAGCACACAGCCTGCTTCAGATCCTCTGGCCTCCTCTCTCTGCCTCTCTCCTGCACTTTCTCTCTCTTTCCTCCCTTCTCTCTTTCTCAAAAATAAATGAAACTATAAAAAAAAATGTTTTAATTAGAACTGTTTCCCAGAAAGCTATCGATGGACCCTGTTTCAGAGAGAAGGTAGGGTAGTCCCCAGGAAACGGGCATCCTCGTGTTCATGTCCTTGTACAATCCCTCCCCTAAGGTGAGTGGGACCTGCGACTTGGTTCTATCAAGGGAACACAGCAAAAGTGACAGATAGGAGCCATCACACAATTATATCATACAAGGTCTCAACACCTGCCTTCTGGAGTTTCCTTCTCCCTGGCTGGCTTGGGAAAAGCCACATGCTGGAGCCATGCTGGAGGAGCCCACATGAGAAGGAGCTACAGGAAGCTTCCAACAAGAAAGTAAAGCCCCCAGTCCTGCAACGGCAAGGAAATGAATGGCTCCAAAAACCCAAGTGGCATGCCCTTACCTAGTCAAGCCTTCAGATGAACCCCCACCCCATGCAATTGTCCTTGACTGCAGCATTCCAGAGAACCCAGTTAAGCCACATCCACACCCCAGACCCACAGACATAGTGACATAAGACATGTGTGCTCTCTTAAGTCACTAAGTTTGTTGTCATATTTTAATATATTAATAAATAAGCCATACAGACCATTAAAACTCAAGTTGTTTATATAGAGACACAAGAAATTTCACTTAAAATAAGCTTAGGGGTGCCTAGGTGGCTCAGTTGGTTAAGCGTCCGACTTCGACTCAGGTCATGGTATCACGGTCCAGGAGTTCAAGCCCAGCGATAGGCTCTGTGCTGACAGCTCAGAGCCTGAAGCCTGCTTTAGGTTCTGTGTCTCGCTCTCCCTCTGCCCCCTCCTCTGCTCACACTCTGTCTCTCTCAAAAATAAAACCGATGGGGGTGGGGGGGAAGGGGAAGGGGGGTGATGGGCATGGAGGAGGGCACTTGTGGGGATGAGCACTGGGTGTTATATGGACACCAACTTGACAATAAACTATTTAAAATAAAATATAAAATAAAACAAAAACATTTTTAGAAGTTTTAAATAAGCTTATATAATTATTCAATGGAACTTGTGTATCATAAACTATATATATATGTTAAATGCCCATCTTTACCAAGACTATTTTTATCTACAACATAAAAGAAAGCATCCCAGACAGCCATTTGCATTTTCTGTTCACTACTCTGTTGTTCTCCAGACAGCAAGGCTTTTAATCAAGTAAGAGAAAGAAAGTCACCTAAGATCAAAATATCAACATTCAGTCATTAGTTACTAACCACGGGTAGTTCAGTCTTTAACTGACCTATAGTTATTACAAAAAGTTTTCCACCAAACACTGCCAAAGCTTTAATTTCAAAATTCTGATACATCCTATAAATCACCCCTAGAACATGCACAAGGAGATTCAGACACTGATGTCAGCAATAATATAATTGAAGCATCTGGGGGTCTGAACAGGTAGGAGCGAGGTGCTGCTAAGTTGCATTCTGTTAGCAGCTCAGGGTTAGAAAAATGATCAACAGATTCACAAGAATATGTGTTAATAAAGCATGAATGCAGTGATTTGTATTTTGCACAGAACAAAGCCATTTATATTCAGCAAACATCTCACTATTTCAACATATCCTACAGATTAAATACACTCCCAAACATGAAGCATTATGTAAATGCATTAGTTAATTGGTGCCCCATAACGAAGTCCCACACACCGGGTGGCTTAAACAACCGGAAATTTTTTCTCACTGTTCTGGAAGCGAGGATTCCAAGATCAAAGTGTCAGCCAATTAAGTTCCCTGGTGAGAAGGCTCTTCAAACTTACAGAGAAGGCCACCTTCTTGCTGTCTGAGGTCTCCTCCTACAAAACCACGAACACATCAGGAAGGGATCTAACCCTAATCACCTCCCAAAGGCTCCATCTCCAGTTATCATCACACTGGGAAGTAGGGCTTCAACATATAATTTGGGGAAGACACAAATCAATCCCTAGGAATACATATCAAACTATTTTTTAAAAGCTTAATTCTGAGTTACTTTAAGCATGATCAGCGTGTTTAAATTAAATGAATCCTGTCTTCCATTAAAAATTCTATACAGTATGTTACACATCCAAGTAGGAAAATTTGGCTTCATAGACAGAGCAAAATGTTTTCAATCACATCGTCATGTTGGAGGATGTTTTCCTCATCCTGACATGTTTATCAATTTGAAACAGAACCAAATGTTCCAAGTTTATATTTTCTAGCTCCTAGAAATGATAGAGTTCTTTGTTTCATAAAATTCATTCCTCTCTTGTCACTGAAAGTATACAATATAAGCAAATGAAAATAAATACAGTTAAGCCTTGAACAACACGGGCACTTGAGTGCCAACCCTGCCCTCCACTCCCAACAGCACAACAAAAATTCCATGTAGAGCTTTGATTCCCAAAAACTTACCTACCCATAACCTACTGTTGACCAGAAGCATTACTGCCAATGTGAACAATCAACATATTCTGTTATATGTTATTAACATGTTAGCGACTATAATCTTATAATAAAGAAAGCTAGAGAATAGAAAATGTTCCTAAGAAAATTACAAGGAAGAAAAAAGACATGTAAAGGTTTGCACATTAAGTGGACCCTGGACCCTCATGGTTCAGACCCATACCATTCAAGGGCCAACTACCCTATATTCAAGCCTTATATTCCTTCACTGAGAACAAACTGATAAACCTTTGTAATCATGTTTTTAAAAATTTTAGCTTATTTATTGCTTTAAGGCTTAAATGTGATTGTTTTCTCCTATCCATTTTGCATTTGTCATAAAGAGTAAGCTAACCAATTACTCCTTCTATTTGTTGTCCTAGATTCCCTAGAACCTTACTGAACAAGTAGCATATGGCTTCTCTTTGGATCTGACCCCAAAGATGGCTAAGAAAACAAAGAAAACTTTATTTACATCATTCAGGGAAATGTTTACGTCTTTAGTCATGGGCTTCCCCCATCTATGCCATGCATTCAGCATAGAAATTTCCTAGCACATAAATAAAACAACTCTTATGGGAGGGGCGCCTGGGTGGCTCACAGTCAGTTGAGTGTCTCACTCTCGGTTTTAGCTCAGGTCATGATCTCAAGGTTGTAGGATGGAGCTCCGCATCAGGCTCCATGCACTGCATGGAGCCTCCTTAAGACTCTCTCCTCTTGGGGTACCTCGGTGGCTCAGTTGGTTAAGTGTCCAGTTTTGATTCAAGTCATGATCTCATGGTTCATGAGTTCAAGCCCCGCAGTGGGCTCTCTGCTGTCAGCACAGAGCCTGCTTAGGATCCTCTGTCTCCCTCTCCCTCTGCCCCTCCCCTGCTTGCTTGCTCTCTCTCTCAAAAACAGACATTAGAAAAAATGTTTTAATTTAAAAAAATTCTCCCTTTCTCTCCCTTTGCCTCTCTTCCCTGATTGCACTTGCTCTCTCTCTCTCTCTCTCTCTCCAAATCTAATTAATTAACTAATTAATTAAACCCCTTATGGGAGAATCAGGTTATAGAACTATTTGGGCAAACCAGGAAGAACTCAACTAATGATGGGAAGGCTAAATCCTAAATGTTACTTCAATCATTCTTCAGGTTCATACAGAGAATGCTCATTCAATAGTCCAGAATGCCCCAGAGGCATGGAAGAAACAGAGGTTATCACTTAGGACAAGGCATATGTAAGGATCCCTGGCTGGTTTAGCAGACACCGAATGGATCACCTACAACAATTGCACCCAGCCGCAGGAAAACCTCAGCTTAGCCCCGTTACTACTCAGGGCCCCGGTAAAGCAAGATCTTTAATTAGCAATTGAGACAGCAATTCTCAGCTGCCTCTTAATGGTGAACCCGACAGTGCAAAGGCACAGAGAATAATGCTTTTTCAAGTAAATGTCCATAGTCACCTGCTTTTCACAGTAGAATCAACCACAGATCATCAATTCCAGCTCAGAAACGCCACCGAGTCTCATTCTATCCCGCCCCGCTACTGTCCTTCCTTGAAAGATACACCTGTAGAAAGTGGAGGAATTAGAGACACTTAACTGCACGACTATTCATGGGGGACACTGTGCTGATGCAGACCTTCATGGACTGCCATTTTTTTTAATTTACAAAAAGAAAAGTGGGGTCTAAATAGCTGGGTGTGCTCGCATGCGCGTGCACGCACACACACACGCATGTAATACTCAAATGCTTGGCATCTGTCATTCTATGTGCTAGAAAATGGCTTCCCTTCCATCCTATCATCTCCAAATTAGACTAACCAGAGAACCAAAGACCAAAAACATCCTGAGACAATGACACCACTCAAAAACACACACACACAAATGTTTTTATGATTCCTTTACAGATTTCCACTGTTATGATGGTTGCATCGCTACATATAATCTGGGCTTAAAGACTAGAGGCTACTGTGACCAGCTTCACCTGCCTGATACTCCCCTGCTCGAGTGCTGGGAGCACCTGGGTCCTCAGCCTCACAACTAATGTATGATAAATCATCTAAGAAATAGGATGCACCTTACATCTGAGTTCTCACAAAGACTCATATTGTGGGGAGCTCTCCTAATTTATTTTAAACAAGACAGTCTCATCTGAGAAAGACAAGGCCTGAAAAAAAGGCAGAGAAAGGATCGCAAAGATGAAGCAAGGCTTCCGATAAAACCAACGTTAAAAGCTCATTGAAACAACCAAAGGAAAGAGGGAGATTTGAAGATATGCTGCTTTTTAAAGACTTGCTTTATTTAGATACAGAAGGAAAAAAAAAAACACGCATAAACTCATGCCATTGCCTAAATAGTAGAGGTTGTCCACAGCCCCTTGGGGGAAGAGCAGGAGGTCAGGACAATATTAATAATAAAGCATGATTTTCCTAGCAAGTTAGGCTGGTGTGTGTGTGTGTGTGTGTGTGTGTGTGTGTGTGTTTCTAAATTTAGCCCATTGCAATCATTGTATAAAGAAAGGATCCCTTATCCTGGGCATGAAGTAAACACAGTAGACTTGCTATAAAAATAAAAGCAACCAGAATCCAAACCATTAAAAAAAAAAAAGGAAAAGAAAATAAAAACTCTGGGACTAAAAACGGATACTCTCATTTTGTCGCCGAAATTATACACTCGGCAGGTGCTCAGAGCCACCAAGGCCTCAGCGGCCGACACGGCTTCCCTCCGTCCCAGAGCACCTTGCTCTCCTTGGCCGGAGCTGTGCCATAGGAAATGGCAACGTATACTTAATACGCACGTACAGATGCTGAGACCACCAAGGTCGTTCCAAACCAGCAGATGTAACCACCAAACCCACACAGGGACACATTCCCCACACAGCTCGGCTTGGAAAAGCAGTGCCTTCACCCCCATGCCACCCCCGACACGAGTGTTCACTGTGTGCATCCTGTGACTCTGTTTTATGTCGTTGTTACCGGTTGATTAGCAAGGCTACAGCGGGCTTTATCAACACTGGCAGCACCGACTGCTGGGGCCCGCTAATCCTCTGCAGTGGGGGCTGCCTGGGCCACGGTCAGACGATTAGGAGCATCGCTGGCCCGAGTCCGAGAGTCTGACACACCCAGCACTGCCTCCCCTCCCTCCCCGTTTGCGAAAACAAAAATGTCTCTAGCCATTGCCAAATGTCCTCTGGGGATCAAGTCTGCCCCTGGTTGAGTCACTACGCGGGATCTACGTAATGACATAACTTTCAAAATGAAGGCATTGGAAAGTATAGGGTAAACCCGTATGCCACCCTTGAACTCTCCTGGAGATCAACAGTTACATGAAAAGAAGCAGGGGCTCGAACAATAGCTAAGCCCCCGTTTCTTCTAAAGAGTTTGTTTCTAACTGCTTCGAAAATCTCTGGAAAGGAACATAAGACTATGTTTATCGTACTTGCTTTTGAAGAAGGATTATCATTTATACTTTTCTACTGTTTGCATTGTTTGCTGCAGGCATGAACACCTTTTCAATCACTTCTGAAACAATTTTAATAGCTTTTCATATATTTAAAAGTCTAGCATTCAATAGCCCTCCCCCTCCCAGGGAAAAAAAAAAAAACTATGGTTGGGTTTTGTTTTGTTTTGTTCTATATCAATTTGGAGTTTAAAATGGGGCTCTCCAAACCATCTGAACCTCCAAAGCCTGTGTTGGGGAAGCTGGACCCAAGGACTCAATGGCCTCTGGCCACCAGCGGCCACGGTCAGGTGGAAATCAGGAGAAAATAAAGGGCAGGGCTATAAGCCCCCAAATGACTGCCTGTGTGTGGTCATCTTAGCCCCAAAACAAGATCGTCAGGACTAACACACTCAGACCTCATTTAAAACGCATGCTGGCAGGAAGTCCCCCCCATTCTTCTGCAGTCCCACCTATGACCAGAGGTTTGCTGTGTCACATGTGTGTACAGCCTGTGGGGCCCACGCTGCACATGTTTCCCAATATTCTCCAAACACCTTTCATTGCATTCTTGGTCTCAGAATTACCAGCCCCATCATCGCTAAAGTTTTACGACCTGCAGTCACTTGGTTCTGCGTTCAGACTCCCCATCAAAATCGCTATGGAAACGTCAAAATGCCCAGGACACACCAAAGGGTCCCAGGCCCATCCCAGGCCCGCCCCTAACCGGCTGAAAGAGAAGCCCCAGGTTGGGGCTTCAGAGTCTCAGTTTTCACCAGTTACCAGGTGATCCCCATGAAACTTTCCTCTTACTTGTGAATTTCTTTGATGTGGGGGTTAAAATCAGAATCTTATATAAAATACAATGACTTTCCTGAAGGCTAAAATCTAAGAATTTTCCCAAAAGTCTCCAAGTATCAATCTCGAAACAGTAGGGAGAAACTGACTTGTCAAAAAAAGGCTGTTTCGGGGCACCTGGGTGGCTCAGATGGTTGAGCGTCTGACTCTGGATTTCGACTCAGGACATCAACTCCCAGTTCGTGGGATGGAGCCCCATGTCAGGCTCTGTGCTGACCACATAGAGCCTGCTTGGGATTCTGTCTCCTCTCTCTGTCCCTTGCCTGCTCAATCTCTCTCAAAATAAATAAATAATTTTTAAAAGAAGGGAGGATTCAATCACCCATTATGGTCCAAGATATATTCCATATACTCGATTATAATCCATGAAGCCGACTGCCATGTAGATATTTAATCACTTTATCCCATTTTGGGTCATTGGGCAGAAGAACTTAGTCACTGCCTGGAGTGCTAAGGTGAAAGTTTCTGGAAGCACGAAAAAGAGCACTGAAGACAGTGGAGTGGGAACGAGAGACTAGAACAGCTTCAGTGAGAAGCTCGATGTGGCCTCAATGCAGACAGAGGACCCTAGAGGGTCAAAGATGAAGCTACCGTGGCACCAGGCCATTGATCAGGAAGCCCTTCCCTTTCCCCTTGGTTTTACGACCTGTAGGCCCATTTCTTCCTGATCCAGGCCCTTTCCTTAGAGTTTCAGAAAACTCACCATTGTAAATTCCTTCTCTTTGAGAGACTTTGAGATACAAATCTTTTCCCAACCTTTTGCCAGTTTTATAACCCGGGGTGGGTTTTCTCAAGGACCTAGGAGCCATCTCTTTAAAATATAATCAAGGAAGACAGGGCCCCTATCTCCCAGCCTCTGTGGGAGGAGGGGAGCCCACTGTTGATAGGCACCAATTAGCAAACCCAGATGGCCCAGTCCCACTGACCAACTCCCCTCCCCCAACATCCTTCAGTATTTTCCTACTAGCTCACCCCCTTGTGCTTCAAAACCCTTCCACTGTTTTGTCTGAGCGCAAGTGAGTTCAATCTCTCTCTTGACCCCTATTGCAATAGTCTTGACCCCTAAAGTCTTCCTTAACTCTTGAACTTCTCCAGGACGGTTGTCCCTTGACATTGTTGAAAGAACCTGCATTTAAGAAAAGTCTTGCTTCTTACTTTATCTCAAGGGCAAGGGGAAAGCAGTGAGATCTGAGAGCTTAGGATCTGAGCGGCTGTGTAGAGAGAGAATCTGGTTATCAGAGTGGAGATCATTTGGACAGAGGGATTAAACCAGTAAGAGAAGTCACGGGGCCAGTGAAAAAATTGTGCCCCAGATTATCAATGTGTTTAAAGAGCATGGAAAATGGGCTAGCATATTTGGGGTCGGGGGTGGGTAGTTATGAGATAGAATTTGGCAGCTATCAGAGAAGATATGTGAAAGAAAGGGTAGCATTTAGAAGGATTCTGAGCTTTCTAGCTTGGGAGAGTGGGTAAATGTATTTATAGAAAAAGATAAGGAAATCCAATTACCAAAGAGTCATTAAATGAATACAATCTGCTCTTATGTTACAATAAAGTGCTTATTTTCAATATTTATCATAAATATTTCAGAGTTAATGATCTGGGATTGGTCTCACCTGGGTAGTTGGCTGATTCCTCTCATTCCTCCTCTTCCCACTCAGCATTAAATAAATTGGCATCCACCCCCGACAAGCATTTCTAAAGTACTCTTCAAAGTCACTGCCAAGAGGGAGATTGTGTTTTCTGAGCGGTGTGTCTCAGATTTATCACACGAGCAGGCAGATGTGAGAAGAAAGGAAAACGAGGTTTGGCAGACACAGGGCAGAGAGGAGGAGTCCGTTGTTCTTAGTGAGCACCATAGGGAACAGGCAAAATCATCCTCAGCTGCGAATGTCCGCACCCACCTCTCCCACAGACGCAAAGTCTCGTACATTCCATCTCACGAGCCACACACACAACAGGACCCAGGGACGCCAAGAACAGGGAAATGTGTCGCAGCACGTGGGCATTTAGCCATTCCCGGATGATGTCTCTGGGTGCTTTCCACATCCACGGCGGGAGCTTTAGGGGTCTGGCTGAGCGATGCCAAGGCTCTACTTGGCCACGCAGCTTTACAGAACGTCCCCAGCAAGAGTGGGCACGTGTCAGAAAAGCGTGTTTCCCGGCACAGGCTGGAGGGCTGCAAGCATGGGTGGCTTTCTACCTTGACAGAATTTGGTAAATACGCGCCAGGAGCCTGTAAGCCAAGATCAAGCCAAGGCAGGTAGCGGCCGCTCCGGGCCCGGGGGTGGGAGGCAAGGCGGGCGGAGAGGTCCAGGCACGTCTGAGCCCGACGGACGGTCTGGCATCGCGCCTGCAGGAGGCTGGATCCTGGTACCGAATTACTAAATGCTACAAACAGGGCAACAGTGAGGAGGAAGGGTTTATGGGTTTATTAGCAACACCACCATCCAGGGCACTAAACCTTCAAAGCCCTTTTACTCAGAGTCTCACTGATCCTAACGTGAACACCCTAGTGAGCTCGGTAAGCAAATCAGCCTGATTACCCCCATTGTGTGGATAGCAGAGAGGTAAGAAGCTGTGCTCCGGGCTACGGGAAGCTCAGTGTTACTCACATCCCTGTAACCACCAAGTCCAGATTCGGAATGGCAGGCTGTCCCTCGGTCCACTGACTCATGCTGTTGCTAAAAACGCAGGGAGAGTCAGCTAAGGACTCTTTCATTACTCACAATGAAACGCGTGATTAGATTTCATTTAAAATAAAGTTGGAGACATTGTTTTCTGCTGTAGCCTTAATAACAGTAAAGGACAGTAATTTGGCCAAATTAGAAATGTCTGACTTGAGATGTGGGCTGGCCTTTCCACTCTTGGGATGAAGACTGTGATTGGGAGGAATCTCATCTTGCGCTGGGGAAGCTTCCCCAGGCCTCCTACCTGACATTCTCCTGCTTTCCAAGGCTACCTGGAAAGTTTAGCTACAGAACTAAACAGTCCTTAGTGCATTTTTTTAAGTCCTCCTTGAAATAAATTACAATATGTTTCAGAATAGTTATTTATCATAACAAATTCTGGAAAATACAAAAAAAGGAAAAAGAAAATAACAATAGCGACTTCTCACTGGTGGATGTAAATGATTCCTGGGAACATCTGGATGACTGTTCTACCTGTGAATTTTTATACATAGAAATATGACTCTATTCCACAAATCTGGGCTTACTCTACCTACTTTCACCCAAGTCCATCACCTCCACAGATCACACCCCTAAATCTACATGAAAGCTGATGTGCGTGCTTGAGGACAGACTAGTTACGGGATCTAAAAACAATTGGGGTGATTTCTTTTTTTTTAATGTTTATTTTATTTTTGAGAGAGAGAGACAGACAGACCGAGTGTGAGCCAGGGAGGGGCAGAGAGGGAAGGAGACACAGAATCTGAAGCAGGCTCCAGGCTCCACACTGTCAGCAAGAGCCCGACGCGGGGCTCGAACCCACAGACTACGAGATCATGACCTGCGAAGTTGGACGTTTAAGCGACTGAGCCCCCCAGGCGCCCCTGGGATGACTTCTCAATTCCTACAGGACTGCAGTTGTGGGTTTGCCTATAGCACTGTCCGGCCGGGGACCTGGGGGGATCTAAAGTCCAGCCAGGGGAAGGTGCACAGAGATAGAACAGATTTCCTCCCGCTCCACAGGCACAACTACCCTCTCAAGGTTTCTTTATCTTTGAGGGAGGAAAGGAGGGAGAGGACGGTGTGGACTCTTGCCCCCAGGCCATAACCATCAGAAAGCTTGGCAATGCTTCAGTCCCAAAGTAAGCAACAATTGGAACGCTTGACTTAGAACTAGCTGTAACCTTGGAAATTCAAAAAGATCCTTGACAAAGTAACAGATCTCTGGGTCAATTGGAACAACAAGCAAAAGGGCGCCTGGGTGTCTCAGTCGGTCAAGCCTCCGACTTTGGCTCAGGTCATGATCTCCCAGTTCGTGGGTTCAAGCCCCGCATCCGGCTCTGTGCTGACAGCTCAGAGCCTGGAGCCTACTTCACCTTCTGTCTCTCTCTCTCTCTCTCTCTCTCTCTCTGCCCTTCTCCTGCTCATGCTCTCTCTCTCACTGTCTCAAAAATAAATAAACATTAAAAAAAATTTTTAAGTAAGAGATTTTTCTTTAAATATCCAAAACATGCACCATAACTAAATTTTATTACTTATGTGTATAACGCTGAATAACTTATTAACCATTTTCTCAACCAGAAAGTCTATATGTATTCCCTTTACTAAGAGTAATTAAATACTTCCCTGAATGATACAGTCACACAAACTCAGTTACTCAAAATTAAATGCTCTGTGATACATTTTCACTTCCCATTTCGCTTGAAGGAAGGAAGCAGAAAATTGGAAAAAAGTAACAACTTGCTAGGATGTGAAGTCCTTTACAGTATAAGACTCATAATGAAATTGTTACAAGCAGAGCTATGCATGTTTAATTTTTTAAAAAACTATCAACTCATTGTCTTTGTCTCTCAAAATACATACAAGCATGTCGTATGTTTTCCAAAGACATCTGTCCTTTGGGAAATTTTTCTCTCGCTTTTTCTCTAAAAGCTTGGCAGTGTTTGGTTTTGTTTTTGCTTTCTGTTTCTCTTCTATCTGCCTCTTGACACTTTTGAGCACAGAAAAGACAACATAGAGTGCTCTGGAAGAGTTTTTTTTTGTTTTGATTTTTATTCTTTTATGGCACCCCGATAGCAGTACGTGACTTTGGAAATCAATTCTGTGCGGTGCAAAGAGGTATAAAATGAGAAGTCCCTGCCCTGTGTTCAGAGAACTGAGTTAGTCTGACCGCAGCTGTATTGCATTCTTCCCTGAATCGCTGCACAGGCAGAGCTAACCCTCAGCCAGGTCTGGGGCAACCGCCAAAGGGGATTTGTCTAAAACAGCAGATCCCTGGCGGGAGCAGAGGCGGACAAGGTGATGGGAAAAGCAGCAAAAAGTGAATGAACAAATAAAATGTAAAAGCCGGAGCAGAATCCTTGCTTATTTACAGATATGTACTTCATGGGTCCATAGGTCTTTTTGTCTTCATTATATAATCTGTTCATACCCACTGCAGAAAATTTATAAAAATACGAAAAAGAGCAAAAAATCATTCATCATCTGACCAGCAAGAGATGATCACCATTATTATTTTCCCACATTTCGTTCTGGCCTCTTACCTATTCATAGTTATTTTTAGAAATATATACATGATATGTATAAAACGCACAAATTTATAAAGAATGGATGTTTACCGGAGAAGAATGGTAGAAGATACAATTCCATGCATATAATAAAATCGGTGAAAAGCAGGATTTTTGGCAACTGCATAATGCTCATGTTTTTTATGCAATATTACTGATTCATTTCCTCAATGCCAACCAGTCCTTTGCTCCCTATTTTAAATTGCTCACTTTTTTCTGTTTTTTTTCCCTGTCCAGTCCCATAATTAAAAAGTATGATAAAAGTCAGCAGGGAAAGACTACGAGGTCACCTCGTCGTGAATGACTTAAAATACAATATACAGAACCTTAAAAATCTATTTGTAAGTAATGATTTTGCCAGCGAGTTATACAGCTTTAATTAATACAACTTACTGGCTGAATCTGGAAACCGGCAGTAAGAATGAAGGTACTGGTAGACCAGCAGGCCCAGGGAGGCCCAGGGACCCATCGGGGGCCACGCCCTGGGCTCTGACTCTCCAGGAACAGACACTGAGGACAGACTGCCAAGATGAAGCAGCCAGTTCAAGAGAGTGAGCAGGCAAGTCGTTAAGATTTGACCCTGAGAGGGGCACCTGGGTGGCTTAGTCGGTTAAGCGTCCGACTTTCGCTTAGGTCATGATCTCGCGGTTCGTGGGTTCGAGCCCCGCATCGGGCTCTGTGCTGACTGCCAGCTCAGAGCCTGGAGCCTGTTTCAGTCTGTGACTCCCTCTCTCTCTGACCCTCCCCTTCTCACGCTGTCTCTCTCTCTCTCCTAGAAATAAATAAAACATTAAAAAAAAAAAAAAGATTTGAGCCTGAGATTCTGGCCAAATTCTATGCACTATATAAACCAGCGAGAGAGGGAAAGAGGGTGAGAAGAGAGAAGAGAGAAAACAGGAGAAGAGGAACGTAGGAGAGGGTCTGACGAAAGCATGAAGCCAGAGTGGATGAAGCCAGCCACCGGGCATGAGCCGGGGCAGCTGGTATGTGTGGGACATGCTGGGCCGGCCTGGGGCACCCACAGAAGGCCCAGCCTGGACAGCTGGCAAGGGACAAGGTCATGAACATCTGCAGACCGGTCCCCAGGACTCAACAGCCAGGGGGTAGAGAAGTGAACATTCTCATGGCCTGAGAACAGGAGGTCAGAGTGGAGAGCAGGAGTCCAGATGCTGGAACGGCACAGTCTGGACAGGGATCAAAGGACAGGGTGACAAAGCCATCAGCAACACCAAGGAGTCCAAAAGTGCTGGTGAAAAGCTCCGTCATTATGCTCCTTCCATACAACGCATGATTGTTCATTGTGCAACACGCAACTTACATGCCATGGACGTCGGTCCTCAAAAAAAAACAAAAACAAAAACAAGAATAGTAATAATATGCCAAAGAGCTTAAATACTAGAGAAAAGTGAGTGTGATAAAGCAGGTGTGGATAAAAAGCTGTGGATGTTGAGAGAAGTTAGCTGTCTCTCCCAAGTGAAGAGTCCGGCTCCTCGGGGCTGACTCCCATCCATCAGATGCTGCAAACAGAGGTGACTTTCCACTGAGTCAGAGAAACTCAGGGAAGGCCACTCTTGCACACCAGGCAGAGGCCAAGTTTGGAAGTAGTGCAGCCAGCTGAGCCCAAGGGCAAGGTTAAATCAAAGCATCTTCTGGCAAAGGGGTTCAGGGGCAGAAGCCAGACACGTGGGGTCACCAGCTGTGACAGACACGAGTCAAAGGCAAGGACAGACTTTCCCCCTAGAAAACAGGAGTCTGATGATGGGGTACTAGGCAGGTCTGAGAAGCACATTAACTGTTTTGTTTTTGTTTGGTTTTTTTAGAACATCCTGGCATTTCCTCTGAAAGTATCTGTATATGTTTAAAAGATGTTACCTACTGGAGCGCCTGGGTGGCTCACTCAGTTGAGCATCAGATTCTTGATTTCGGCTCAGATCATGATCCCAGGGTTGTGGGATCAAGACCTGTGTAGGGCTCTGTGCTGAATATGGAGCCTGCTTGATATTCTCTCTCTCTCCCTTTCTCTCTGCCCCTCCTCCAGTTACACTTTCTCAAAATAAGAAATAAACTTAAAATATTTAATTTAATTTAAAAATTTTTTTAAAGATGTATCTACTTGCTAAGTAATTAGGAAAGGATTATCCACCACATGCAAGGTGCTATGGAATTAATCCTCTCCTACCTCCAAATTAACTGGGATTAACCCTTTATCTCAGGACCCTTTCCATTATCAGGATAGAAATGTCTACTCCACTCTGTGCCTATAACGCCATCCAGCCCTGCCTTCCTGCCCCTCCTCCACTCTGGCCAAGTCTCCGGGACCACTGGACTCTGAAACACTGCAAGCCCTTTCCTGTCTCCGGGATTTCACACTGGAACACTCCCTCATTCTTGTCCAGTTTGGTTCTTTTTCATTCTTCAAGGCCACTTGAACACTAGTCTTCTCAGAGAGGCCTCTGTGATCAGCCCTGGCAAACTCTTCCCGGCACACATTTGCCCCACAGCCCTTATTCTCAATTTTAAGATATATTCAGGTCTTCGCTACCTTCTTTGTTTTCCGTTTCCTCAACCAGTCTTTAAGAAAGAAAGGCCACATGCTTCTTACTTATCAAGCTATCTCCAGTGCCTGCCTCATAGTGGACCCCCTGTGAACACATTCTCCATGAAAGCATCTCACACACAGAGCATGCACCTTGATGAGAAATGCAGCTTTTAAAATAGCATTTCTTTTTCATAATACTCAAAAAAATTGTTTTAGAACTATGGTTTATACGTACAATGGAATACTACTTGGCAATGAGAAAGAATGAACTCTGGCCATTTGCAGCAATGTGGATGGAACTGGAGGCTATTATGCTAAGTGAAATAAGTCAGGCAGAGAAAGACAGATATCATGTTTTCACTCATATGTGGATCTTGAGAAACTTAACAGAAGACCATGGGGGAAGGGAAGGGGGGAAAGTTACAGAGAGGGAGGGAGGCAAACCATAAATACAGAGAACAAACTGAGGGTGGATGGGGGGCTGGGGGAGAGGGGAAATGGGTGATGGGCCTAGAGGAGGGCACTTGTTGGGATGACCACTGGGTGTTGTATGGAAACCAGTTTGACAAAAATTATATTTTAAGAAAAAGAATTTTGCAAAAAGTACTACACCTGCATGGTATCAAATGACTTTGTTCATATCTTAACCTGTCCTGAGCAACAAAGTAACTCAAGTCCCAAAAATCAGGTTAACCTGGCCAATACTAGCTCCACGTTGTTGTCGTTTTAAATTTATCTGGAAGCTACTCCAGATAGCAAGAAAAAATGTCTCCTCCGTATTTGTGATATTGGTGCCCAGCAAGTCACCTGGCGACTAACAGGTGCTCCATCAATGTGTTTCCATTAAAAGTATTTTTATTTTAAATTAATATATGGTAGTTGTCATTCAAAGTATAGGCTTACAGATAGTGAGAAGACTTTCCCTCCATCCCCCAATTCATTTCACAGAGGCAGCCAACGAGGACAGGCTGATGTATATTCTTTGATTTTCCACGTGCTCATGACCAAAAATGCATACACAAAGGGACTGGAGACGCCGTCTCATAACGCACTCCGGATACCGTAGATAAGTCTGCGTGCTTGCACACACCGCTGTGCTCCATGATTTTTAAAGGCCATATGTCACTGCACATTGTACTTAACCAGCTCCCTTCCTGTGGACACTTAGGTTTTGTCCACCGTTAAAACTGAGAAAATGAACATCTACTATTGCACAGTTCGGCGGGCATAAATACAGGATCAATTCCTACAAGTGGAATCGCCTGGTCAATTAATATTAGATCCTTCATAAGCCACCAAATGGCCGTTATATTTACATGAGCGCTTGTACACACTGGGGATATCTATTGTTTTTTAAATCTTCGCCAATCTGATAGGTGAAAATCAGTTGATAGTTTAAATTACCTTCACTATGACTGAGGCTAAAACAGCTTTACATACCATTAGCTGCCTTTTGTATTTCTTCTCTAAATAAAGAGGACTCTCTGAGGCATCTATGCCAAGCAAGATGCTAAGCACCTGAGAGGGATTCTGAAGCGCCCTGCTCAGGAGGCTGTACAGAGGCAGCACTCCAGTCCACACAACGCCAAACCACCCTCTCGAGCTGAATCAGCCTAACTCATCCCTAACCTTACCCAGGCTACTGGACCACATGCTTTACTATTTTTTTTAATGCATGTTCACCCTTTCGGCTGACATAACCCTCCATTATTGTTTACCATAACCTTTAATAAGACCAGGGCACCTGGGTGGCTCAGTCGGTTAAGTGTCCAACTCTTCCTTTCAGCTCAGGTCATGATCTCATGGTTTGTGCGTTCAAGCTCAGGTAGCAGTCCATGCAGACAGTGCGGAGCCTGCTAGGGATTCTCTCTGTCCCTCTCTCTTTGCCCTTCCTGCTCTTTCTCTTTCTCAAAAAATAAACTTAATTTTTTTAAAAAAGGCCAAATAAAAATACCAGGTGTCATTAGAAAGTAACATAGCTTCCCCCCCAATGGTGCAAAGGAGGGCACACAGAGCAGAGGTGCTATGACAGGCTCCAGAGAGGGTCCCCCCCTCTGCTTTTATGCTGGGAATGCAGGAAACATGGCTTCCCATTCCTGAGCCTCAGCTTTCCCATCTGTAGTAACATGGACCTGTAGAAAGCCTACGCAGGTAGGAATAATGAAAGCACAGCGCTCTGCACCTGATACACACACACGGAAGTGGTTCTTACCGGCAGCATGAGCCGGGGTGTCCGCGTGAAGCTGTAAAAACCTGTCTAGCCAGACATCAGGTCTCCCTTCTCACCAGGAACGCAGATGGAGAGGAATATGTGCCCTCCGTCCTCACCGTGATTCATGACTATAATCTATTCATCTCAAGTGGCACTTCAAGCTGGGGGTCATCCTGGGACGGTCATCCCCCCACTGCTGCCAACTGCCCGACCTGAGCATAACGTTCACACTCATGCACCCCATCACCCACCCCCCCACCCCCATGCCAGCCCGGCGCTGAGTACAGCCAGTCTCACAAACTACCTCCTAAGTGCAAGAATGAATGGCGTGCCCACCGGGGATCCCTCCCATAACTGCATTTTCTTTCTCCTGTAGAAGCTGTTTAAACGAAGGGTTCCCAACCATAGCACGACAGAACGTTTGGAGTTTGAGAATTCTCTGGTAGATGGAGTTCAGCAGTATCTTTCTCCTCTAACCACTAAGCCCCACTAGCACACACCTTCCCACCAAATTGCGGTAACAACAACAGGATCCAGACATTACCCACCCCCCCCGCCAAAAAAATCACCCCCAGTTTAAGAACACCTGGTTTAGACTAGAAGAAAACAACCAAATATATTTTTGGAATATATTTATTATGCTCCTGATCCCAAGCCGTTTTGAAAGCCGAGAGAATAATATAAGCTATAAGTTAGCCAAGTAAGTCATCAGGGATCTTTACAACTGATTGGAGAATATTAACTGCCTGGGGCAAATCCGTCATTAGCTGCCGCTGATCCGGAGGGGGACACGGCATTAATAATTCAATAAAGGAAAGGCTGCAGGCAATAAAACCTTAGGGTTATTTATTTAGCCAATTAGATTCGTTTTTGGTGGCAACCCTGCTTTTGTGAGTGTGAACACGCCATGTGTACTCTTCAGGTAATCAGGAAAAGGGTACATCGCAAATCTGCTCCTCCTGCCTCTCAGCTGGAAGATGTGAGAGAGGAGCGGTCCTCCAGCCCGCGGAGGAGGGAAGAACCATCTCACGAGTGCAGCAGGCCCATAACTTACGTCCCCACCTCGCGCGAAGCAGATGCATGACAAATGTGTAAATTACATGTATTCGGCCCTCCGCTCCTTTCTAACCTTTGTCCTCAATCCATGGCCAGACAGGGATGAATCACACCAGGTAAAATTTAGATCCAAGGGCTTGCAGACGGGCACAGTCCATTACCGTTTAGAGATGAGCAATTCTAACTAAGAGACTAAAAAATGCCGCATGAAATATACATCAGATGTAATAAGTGCAAGCTCATTCCTGTTTATGCTTCACTCCCAGTTTAGGGTACAGGAACTTCAGATCTTTGAAGGGTACCTTTTTGGGGGGATGGGGGTATTTTGGCTTAGGTCACAAATGTGAAATGTGTCCCTGTTACTCTCTGGTTTGTCCATCTGGAATCATCTCCGAGCCTGACAGACCATGATGGGCAAATTGGAAGGGAAAATCTTACTATTAAAAAGACTATTTTCTCTTACAAAGTCCTGTTCATTGGGACAAAGCACTGGAAATTCTACAGACTTCTGCTCAAACTATTGGAGATTCAGAGATTTTTCTTCTTTGTTTTTTTTTAGTCACTTACAACCTCAGCTTTTCCATTTCTAGTCTATATGTCACTTCCTTTTCTCTTTATCTCTCTCCTGACCTTTTTTTTTTTATTCCACTCATTTGTTTAGAGGCCAGATTTAATAACAGACATGCCCACAGGCACTAAGGTTCCTGAAGGCCAGATGTTTACAGAAGCCAGGGGCTCACTGAAAGGCCAAGGCCAAGGCTCCAATGAAGAGATGCCTTTGATCACTGCCTGGTGCTCTCATCTAAACAAAGAGCATGGTCCCACACAACCCAGACCCCCACGCCAGTGAGGGAGTCCTAATGCACAGACATATCTCTCTCAGCCTCCCTGGGGACGAAGTCAGTCAAAGGCCCCTGACTAAGGCACAGAATGGAAAACCTATCTCCAAACCATTCTGTTTCACTGAAATTGAACTGATGGTTCAATAAACAAAACATAGAGCCTCTGCCCCTCATGAAATTTCACTGACCCCCCAAAATTACCTTTGTCAACCCAAACATCCTTTGCTTTTGTCCTTTAATGTGCTATGGCTGTGATCACCAAGGCTAGCGGCACACAGGCAGGTACAGATGACTAGCACTGAATGGAGCCTGACGCTCCCTGCACTGTGGTCATGGATACCCCCAACTCCGGCAGGTCCAGACCAGCTTGCCATGTTTGGACACATGACACCTGGGAAAAACATCTTAACGATTCAATGCAACCACAGGGCCTCACGTCAAGGGGAGAGGTCCTCTAACACTTACAAGGAAAGAACTCAGGGCACAGACATCTTGGTTTCAGAAAGAGAACGATCAAGAGCATGAGACACTACCGGAAGTGGGTGTCCCTAGAGGCTGGCATTCTAGATGAGAGGGAGGTAAGAGAAAAAACAGCCCCTCGAGGGCATCCGGTCACAAGCGACATGGACACTGGTCACTGGAAGAGTATGGGAGCACTCAGTGGGGTGCTGGCCAAGGTTTAATAACTGGATTTCCAGAGACCCGATTGCCACGATGCCCCCACCATAGCATGCTTCAAGCCACCAGAAGATGCACTGAACACAGAGGTGGAAAGAGACGCACACAGTTGGCAGGGTCTTGAGACCCACTTCCCTTGTTTGGCGATCTGCTCCGTGAGGGGCTCCTACTGGACTCCAGCAGAGGGGGCTGTAATGATCATTTATTCTAGGGAATTAAATGGAGCCTCCTTCCTTTATCTCTCTCCATTTACCTTTATAAAATTCTTAGGAATTTAAAAATTCATGAAGAGCACATATTAACTTAAATCCCAGCTTCAAAGGACTGTTCATTATTTTTCCTGTTGTGACCCTATTGTTTTAAATATTGCATGAAATTGTCATGCCACTAATTCGGGTCGAGAAGCACTTTAGTTAATGGCATTTATTGACAAAAGGCAGTTCACCTCATTCTGAGACTCCTAGGGCTCCCTCCCCTCCCCCTCCACCCTCCCTTCTCCCTCAGATCCGCCTCCCCAACTCTGATCCCCCCCCCCGCCCCATCCCCTCCCTCTCTCCCGTTCCCTGCCCCCACCCCCTATCCATCTCACACTCAATATCTCAGGAAGGCAAAGATTCCTAGTCCCATTTTCATAAAATACCTGTACACCGAGACCCTGGTTTCCAGTCGTGTTTAAAGGAGAGACTTGGCAGACTGCAGAGCTAGCTGCAAGAAGGACATGAATACCCACAGCAAAAGCCTGACCAAAGCTCTGAGCGCAAAAGAAAGTATGCAGGACCCTTAGGGACGCCATGGTTTGTGTCAAAAACCAATCTCGCGGGACAAAAGGGCTATTGTAATTTACACAGGTGAGTAAATTGGCAGCCACTTACATAAAGGCAGCCAAAAAGGCTGCAGTAAGCATTCTGAGGGTCATGTCTCTCCTACCTCGCCTTGGTCTCCCCTGACCTTGGTGAGCACTAGCCTAGCCCTTACAGCACATTCCTCTACATTAAAAGGTTCAGAAGAGAAAAGCAAATCAGATCCAATGGCTAAACAGCTTCAGGTACAACAGGAGTGTTGTTTAAAGAAAAAAAGCAGCTGTGGAGGGATCAGAGAGGGAAAGATATGTGAAAGATACAGATAATGTCAAGGGCGATTATGGCTTTCAGCTGACACAGACCACGCAGCCCGCATGTGCATAAATGAATTCAGAGTAACAGGACTCTAAACCTGACAATTCCTAGGAGAAAACTCTTTATTGACAAAATCATATTCGGCAAGACAGGGGTCCTCCAAGCACTGGATCAAAATTTTGTCACTTGAGAATAATAAGGAAAAGAGAGACTCGAATCGTTCAACTGAAGGATTGAAAATTTGAAAGTGTTGATACTCATAGATTTTTTTCAGAGGAAAAAGGAACAGATTTGCAACTTGAAACCATTCAAATGCAGGCAATTTTACAGGAAGTTGTTTTCAAGGATTAAGGCAAAGTATTTACTCCTTGTCTCTCTCCCCAGTAAAAAATGAAAGCCAGGGGTGCCTGGGTGGCTCAGACAATTGAGCATCTGACTCTTGATTTTGGTGCAGGTCATGGTCTCATGGTTCGTGGGTTCAAGCCCTGCGTTGGGCTCTGCATTGACAGCACAGACCAAGCTTGGGATTTGCCCTCTCTCTCTCTGCTTCCCACCCCCACTTGCACTCCCTCTCAAAATAAATAAATAAACATTGAAAACTTAATAAATAAAATACAAATAAAAATGGCAGCTATGTTTATAGTTTTTATAGTCATTTGACAAATATGTCAACAATAATTAGCCCCTAACATCATCTCCTTGGCCTCCCACAGTCAGGAAAATATAAAAGAGTCTGTATGTGATCTCTGTGTTAACACACTGCTTCTCATTTCCCGTATGGTCAGGAGGCTATAAGCAAAGGGCTAACATAGTCAACGCTCAGTATCTTTGAAGTTAATGATACTAAACGGAAACACTAAAAGCTCTGTCATCAAGGAGTATGCTTTAATAATACTGCAGAAGAATTATTTTAAATTTCAAACAAAAGACTATGGTATCGCATTTGAACTGATCACATTTATTTTTATATGTTGGTGTATTTATTATTAGAAATTCATCTCTTCCCAGTTAAGCATTGTTTGGATCATTCATACAGTTACTTAGTGCTCGGGTGTGAATGGTGACGTCCCCTCCTCATCAAATTCATTTGTTGAAGCCTAACCCCCAGGGTGATGGTCTCAGGAGGGAGGACTTTTGGGGGTGATCAGGTCCCGAGGCAGAGCCCTCAGGAATGGACTTGGCCATAGAAGAAGAGTTCCCATGAGATGGCTCACCCTTCCTCTGCCATTTGAGAAAACCAGTAAGGGATGAACCAGAACTCAGGCCTTTGCCAGACACCCAATCTGCCAGCACCTTGAGCTTGGACTTCCCAGCCTCTGGAACTATGAGAAATTTCAGTGGTTTATACACCACCTAGTAGGGAATGTTACTTTGCTACAGCAGCAATTACAAAGTTGGCATTCAGAAAGCACCTGATTGGTACCAGGTGAGTCAATTTCAATTTCAGTTCAACGACTGAAATTTGAGCCAGTTCTCAAGGTGGATGGTATCCGGTACATCCGTGGTATTGGCGCTCTAGGGAGCCCATAGTCGTGAGTCTCTAAAGGATGGGTCGTTCTTTCCTCTGCCCCCACCCCCCATCACACATCCACCTCTATAAGCACTGTGGCTTCTGCCCACCAGACATCATGGGTCGGGCTGCCAGACTTAGCAAATAAAAACACAAGATGTGCACTGGATTTGAAGTGCAGACAAGCAGCACAGAGCTCTTACAGTGAAATGTACATTTCAGACAAACAGTGGATACTGCTGGGAGGGGTCAGTTCAGGACAGATTTATTCTGGCACGAGTGTGCACTGTTTATCTGAAGTCAAAATTCAAATGGGCACCCTGTATTTTTTCTGGCAACCCCAGCCTGAAGAGCCTGGGTGAACACTCGTATAATCCATGGTCTTGATCCTGGGTGGGACCCAAGACGGGCATCTGAGCACATGATCCCGGCTCCCCTTCCCATCTGTGGTCCCTGGAAATGGTAAAGGATGTGTGCATTTAAAAGTAAAGGTTGTGGGTCACCTGGGTGACTCCATTGGAGAAGCGTCCGAGCCTTGATTTCGGCTCAGGTCATGATCTCACAGTTCTTGAGTTCGAGCCCCGCATCGGACTCTGTGCGGACAGCACGGAGCCTCCTTGGGATTATCTCTCTCTCTCTTTCTCTCTGTCCCTACCCTACTCTCGAGCTCTCTTTCACTCAAAATAAATAAGTAAATTGTAAAAAATAACAATAATAATAATTTTTTAAATTAAAAAAGAAAAGAGATTGTTTCCTGGAAGTGCTTGGAAGACACACAGAAACTGCAATGTGGACCAGAAACCCTGAGGAATCCCTGAAAGAAAGGAAGGAAATCAGCTCCTGTAGACAGAGGAAACCACAGCTTCAAATATAAACAAAAAAGGTGGCTAGGAAACCCTGTGGTGCCTGTAGAGCAGCTCTGAGTCCAGGAGCAATAACTGCAATGAGCAAGAGAAGCAAAATCCACGGGGATTCAGTGGGAAACCCCATTCAGAACCTCTAAACAACGGTGCCCGCTATCCCCATGCTGGGTCAGGATTCCCTGATGGAGCCAGGAGGGTGAGCACCAGGGCAGAAGCGCCAGGGGTGCCCTGAATGACGTGACACTGGGAACGCACCTGGGACCTGCGCTGTGGCCACCCCTTCCTCCTCGGTCAAGCAAATCCAACTACAGAAAAGCACATATGCAGCCAACGGTAAGACACGACGGCCTCTCAAGGCAACCTTGTGACCAAGAGTAAACCAAAGTCAAGATCAGGAAGCACCGTGGGGCGTCTGGAGGGCTCAGTCAGTTAAGCATCTGACTCTTGGTTTCAGCTCGGGTCACGATCATGGTTCATGGGTTTGAGTCCCACATCGGGCTCTGTGCAGACGGCACAGGGCCTTCTCAGGGTTCTCTCTCTCCCTCCCTCCCTTTCTCTCTCTCTCTCTCTCCCTCTGAAAGTAAATAAATCAATACACATTAAAAAAAAAATCATTAAAAGATACAAAGGAACCAAAGGGCTACACAGCCCTACACATCTATTCCTATTTGTGTTTTTGGCTGCCATCATGACTAAAATCAAATTATGTGTTGTATCTTAACCAGTCATCGCTGGGAAATAGAAAATTGTTGACTCTGGCATATTTATGTTGCAACCTGTGACCTGACTAAATTCTCATTTCTTCTCATACTTAGAACTGATTAACTTCTGATGAGGGGCCAAAGACATGGATCGATTTTATATTTTCCTATTTTCTTATCTTTTTTTTTTTTATCCATACAACTTCCAGTCCAGCAGCGAATCACACTGGGACAGCCGGCGCCCTTGTCTTTTTCCCACCTGTTGACGGAAGAAAGCAGCTTCCACCCAGGTTTCTCTCGTGACCCAGGGGCAGGAATGCACCACCAAATGCTCACCCACCGGGGAAGCTGTCTTATCCCCAATGGGGCTTGAATTGCCCGCTCTTACGCACTTCCTTTGACAGGCTACACCTGCCCAGAAGGGCATCTCGACCCGCACATGAACGGACACGAAGCTAGAGCAACCAGCTCCTCCATCACACCGCCACTATTTTACATCCTGCATGGTATGTAAGTGGAACTTAGACATGACCCCGGATGCAGAATATGCTGCCTTTCCCCAGTAAGTCTGTTGTGAATGACTATTTGGGCCTATCATCTTTTTTTTTTAATGTTTATTTATTTTTGAGAGAGCGAGACAGGCAGAGTGTCAGCAAGGGAGAGGCAAAGAGAGGGAGGGAAACACAGAATCCGAAGCAGGCTCTAAGCTGTCAGCACGGAGCCCAACGCAGGGCTCGAACCCATGAACTACGAAATCATGACCTGAGCCAAAGTCGTACACTCAGCGAACGGAGCCGCCCAGGCGCTCCCGGCCTATCTTCTGATGTGACTTAACTCTGCTCTTTGTCTGCAACATTATTCAAGACCGGCCTCAGGTCTGGAAAATCAGTGACTAACCTCACCCCTGTGACTGCTGGATGTCATCGTGCACGTAGGGAATGTGTCTGCACACACCTGCATTCGATGGCCTCTTGTGAATCAGTTCCTAAACTGGTCCGTGCTCCCTACCACGTTGCCTCTGTGTCCCCAATCACAAGTATTCATGACACTTGTTACATTCTGGAACAAAATTTGCCCATCTCAGGGTCTTTTTCTGCAAACAGAACGACATTTAGGTCTATTCGAAATCCACCATCCATTTAAAAAATTGTAGGGGCGCCTGAGTGGCTCAGTCGGTTGAGCATCCGACTTCAGCTCAGGTCATGATCTCATGGTTCGTGGGGTTGAGCCCCGCGTCGGGCTCTGTGCTGACAGCTCAGAGCCTGAAGCCTGCTTAGGATTTGGTGTCTCCCTCTCTCTGTGCCCCTCCCTCGCACATGTTCTGTCCCTCTCCACCTCTGAAAAATGACTAAACGCTAAAAAAATTTTTTTAATACTAGATTGTAGAAGAGATAATGTTAAAAATCTCCAACGTTCCTTCCAAATTGAATACATTTTAGTATGAAGTCTCCTCTGGGGTTCTTTTGCATTTTAACTCAACACAGCTTTGTTTGCAAAAAGCGTCTTTTGAAACGTTCACTGGTTGGTTAGTTGTTTTGATTGGTTTGGTTTCTGGTTGTAATTTTGTGTTTCGCGGCAGCAAGAAGTCACTTAATATTTTCATGACGCTTAGCCCACTTTGAACAACATGAAATTTGGGGGCAGGGCTCACACGCCATCTTCCTCCCGGCTTTCCTGAGGCCCAGGCAGCAGGTGACACATACAGACATAACTTCCAAACAGCATCTGTCCATTAGCAGCTTCGACCCAACTAGAAAAAACGAGATTTGACTGGAGAATTCCCCGAACCACAATGGGTTTGCAGTGTCAGCCCTGACAGTAAGCTCTGAGCCCCAGGCATGCAACCTCAAAGAGAACTCTCGCCATACACACACTGCCACACCAGAGGACCAGGGGACAGGCCGCCTCCCCCTGACGGAGGCTCCTTTGTTTTAAAGAGACCAGGATGATTTCGATCACCATTTGTATCACTCATCATTTCTCTTCCCACACTTTAAATTCCCACTCTTTTGTTTCAAATCCACCAATATAAAAGGAGTCCGTGAGCCCCTAGGCCCCCACCCATGACTGCAGTAAAAGCAGGCCTGTGTGCTCTCTGACTACCCGTGACCTGGCTATGTGTCCCCAGGCACGCCGGGTGGTTTCTGCTTGTAAGATACAAACCCCTATGTTTCCCGAGGTTCCTGACAGTTCCTGCTGAAGGGCAGCTTGCAATCATGCTGGGAACCCCAAGGGCTGGTCTAGTCTTGGTTTGGAAAGGGATGGAAATGTCTGAGGGAAGCTCCCAGAGCTGGGCGTAGGTGCGTGTCTGCAGATATTTCCAGCCGATAGCATTACTATGGATTCGGCTGAGACAGGCACAAAACAGGTGCCCTTTACTTCTAAGGGAACTTCTTGGGGGGAAAAAAGCCAAAATGCTAGTTTTTTCCTAAGACCTGTCCAGAGATGCTTATACCAAATGGCAGGTGTTATCTCGGCCCAGAATACAAGAGTCTCTTTAAGTTCAATTAAAGCTGTGCAGGGGTGGCTGAGTGGCTCAGTCGGTTGAGCGTCCGACTCTTGATTTTGGCTCAGGTCATGATCCCAGGGTCATGGGATTGAGCCACAAGTCTGGCTCTGCACTGAGCATGGAACCTGCTTGGACTGCTTGGAATTCTCTCCCTCTCTACCTCTGCCCCTCTCTGCCACTACTGTGCACTCACACTCGTTCTCTCTGTCTCTCTAAAAATAAATGAATGAATAAATAAATTGTTAAAAGCTGTGCAAGGGGCTCCTGGGTAGCTCAGTCAGTTGGGCATCCACCTCTTGATTTTAGTTCAAGTCATGATCTTGTGGCTGATGGGATCAAGCCCTGAGTTGGGATTTAAGTTGACTGTGCGGAGTCGGCTTGGGATTCTCTTTCTCCTCTCTCTCTCTCTGCCACTTCTCCGCTCATGCCCTTTCTCTTTCTCAAAATAAATACACATAGAAAAATTTTTTAAAAACATAGGCAAAATGGAACAAAACCCCAGCCTTCCATAAAACACATACCTGTGCTGGCCCTTCTAGAAGACAGGCCTCTAGGTCAGGGGAGACAGAAAGAAACTGAGAAGGTGCTATTGAGAGAGGGTCAGGGGGATGGGCGGGGACACTATAATCCACTATAATCGTATTTTGCCACCATGAGGCAGAACGGGCTAGATACCATGGATGACGCTGCAAATATGTCTGGCCCATCATATCCAATTTTAGTATCTGAAATTTTGAGGAGAACCACTCTTCAAATAACACATCCAAAATAATTCAAACAGAATACAAAAAGTGAAGTAGGTACTTAACACTTAGGAAATGAAAGTGCCCTTGGAGCAGAGCCCAGAGGAGGGCAGACACAGCTCCAAATGGGAAAAGCTCTGACGACCACATGCTATCGACAGATACGTTATTTCTAACTTTATCACCTATTATGATTCAAAGCACAGATTTCTATCTAATAGGGCTACCCAGGTGATTATTTACTTTAAATCCCCTGCCTTCAAGTACCCCTCAAGATTTCCAATTTTCAGCCATGGAATGTTGAATTTCAGTTACCACCACCTCACCCCCTCACTCTGTCATGAGCACTTTCTTTCTTGCTGCGTGATCATGGAAAATCTATACAAGTGAGCCAGTGAGCAGAGCCTATTTGAAATAAATATATGAGGAATTTATAAGTAAAGGAGGGAATGATCCTCACCGGCTCCCGAAACAAACTGAATTCTTTGTTGGAACTGTGTACATAGAATATGTACATAGAATTCTATGTAGGTAGAATAATCCAACATATTTAAAAACTCTGAACATAATTTCTTCAAAGTAAATGCACTTGACAAATAAGATTGTCAACTTTCTTCTGCTCATTTGCTACAAAAAGGAGCTACGTTTGCAATTTGAGAACATTAAGAAAGGCCCAGTTTGAATTCCTTCAAGGGCCCACCCAGCAGAGAAGAGAAACAAGGTGAGCATGATAAGCCTTATTTAAACTGACCCAAGATCTGCCTGGTACAACCCCAGCCTTCCACTGTGGCTTTGGGAGACTACAAGCCAGATTCATAGAAGTAAGTCAGATACTCGGGGCGCCTGGGTGGCTTAGTCGGTTAAGCGTCCGACTTTCGCTTAGGTCATGATCTCGCGGTTCGTGGGTTCGAGCCCCGCGTCGGGCTCTGTGCTGACTGCCAGCTCAGAGCCTGGAGCCTGTTTCAGTCTGTGACTCCCTCTCTCTCTGACCCTCCCCTGCTCACGCTGTCTCTCTCTCTCTCTCTCCTAGAAATAAATAAAACATTTAAAAAAAAAAAGAAGTAAGTCAGATGGAAAGTAAATCTTTTTCTTCTTTCATGTGATACATCCTTAAGTTTTCTGAATTCAGAAAAAAAGAAAACATCCAGTTAAAATAATTTCACAGTAAAATTGGGCTTTGACCCTCAGGAGTTTTTCTCAAAATCATTCATTAAACCAGACGTGTTGGGGCACCCAGGTGACTCAGAAGGTGAGCATCGGACTCTTGATTTTGGCTCAGGTCATGATCCCAGGAGTGTGACATACAGCCCTGTGTTGCGCATGGAGCCTGCTTAAGATTCTCTCTCTCTCTCTCTCTCTCTCTCTCTCTCTCTCTCTCTCTCTCTCTCACTCACTCTCTCTGCTTCTGCCCCTCACCGACTCACACAAGAGCTCTCTCTAGCTTGCTCTCTAAAATAGAAATAGAACCGATGTATAATACATAAATGATGTCTTTCGTCTCACAGGCGGAATCCAGGCACTGTGCTCGCAGGGGCTGGCGTGGCACCGAATGGCACCGAATGGCTCCAGAAATAACCAGCTCACGGAGACCTGACATGGACACCTGATCCCACCACGGGCCACCGGGAGAATGTGGCCAGCTGTCCCGCTGCTCCGAGGGGAGAAGCGGCCCAGAGAGGGCTGCAGTGGCCTGTGGGTGCTCTACGCCCCGGAGGACGGTGTCCTTGACAATCACCTCCCCTTTCACCCAAGCCTTAAACCCTGACACTCTCCAGCTTCTCTCCCAGAACTGGGAAGCGGCGGTCGGTCCACCGCCAAAACCCACCTTGCCCGCCGTCGCCTACCACCTGCCCTTCCCGCCACCCTCTTCCAGATAAAAAGAGCAGGGCCTAGGCTCGATCTCTTCTTCTTCAGCCTCGTGGGGTGGCTTGTAGGACAGCGGTGTCAGAACCTAGTGGCAGACCGACAGCAGAGAAACTGGGGAGTCTTCCGTCCCAAGGCAGTGCCAGGCGGTCCTCCTCAGGGCTCCGCCACACGTGGCCAGCACAGGGCTCAGGACATCCTCCGGTTCTGCTTCGGCCAGAAGGGGCTGCTTGCGCATGACACACCGCTCTGCCTCAGTTTACCCCCACCTGGGAAGCCCAGCACAGCACTCTGTCCACAGCAGATATTCAACCTACCCCAGGACCTTTGAAGTTCTTTCATATCTGTATACCTAGACTATACACGTGGTTCAAAGTCATGAACAGATACAAACGCAGGTACTTGTGAAAGAAAATAAATGTCGATGAACAGACAACGAGCATTGTCAAGTTCTCTGATTGAATGTAGGTTCAGGGCCAGGGGCCCCTGGATGGCTCTGTGGGTTACGGATCTGACTCTTGATTTTGGCTCAGGTCATGATCTCATGGTTCATGAGTCTGAGCTCCGCATCTGTCAGCACAAAGCCCACTTGGGATTCCCTTTCTCCCTCTATCTCTGCTCCTACCCCGCTCTTTCTCTCTCTCAAAATAAATAAATAAACTTAAAAATATTTTAAAAAAAATAAAATCGGGTTCAGATTTTACCATCAACTTTCATGTCTTATTTTAATCAGCTTACCTTTAAACTGTCACTACAAAAATAATGTTAAGATTTTAAAAATAAACACAAAAATAATTTTAAAATGGAAGAAAAAAATTATTGCTGCTATTATTTCACCCATCCGAAAAGGGCACACAGTGCCCTAAATTCTTTTTTCTTTTTTATTATCCTTCTTTTTTTTAATTTTTTTTCCCACAAATAGTTTATTGTCAAATTAGTTTCCACATAACACCCAGTGCTCATCCCCATGAGTGCCTTCCTCCATGCCCATCCCTCCTCCCTCCCACACCCATCAGTCCTCAGTTTTTGTCAGCATTCAAGAGTCTCTCATGGTTTGCCTCTCTCCCTTTCCCCCACCATTTCCACCCTTCTTCTCCTCCTTGTTCCTCCGTCAAGTTCCTCCTAATCCTCCTATACGTGCACACATATGATATTTGTCCTTCTCTGCCTGACTTATTTCGCTCAGCATAACACCCTCAAGGTCCATCCATGTTGCTACACATGGCCAGATTTCATTGTTTCTCATTGCCATGTAGTATTCCATGGTATAGATAAACCACATCTTCTTGATCCATTCATCTGTTGATGGACACTTAGGCTCTTTCCATGTTTTAGCTATTGTGGAGAGTGCTGCTATGAACATTGGGGTACATGTGCTCCTATGCATCAGCATTTCTGTATCCCTTGGGTAAATTCCTAGCAGTGCTATTGCTGGGTCCTAGGGGAGTTCTATTGTTAGTTTCCTTAGGAACCTCCACACTGTTTTCCAGAAGGGCTGTACCAGTTTACATTCCCACCAACAGTGTAGGAGGGTGCCCGTTTCTCCACATCCTCGCCAGCATCTAGAGTTCTCTGATTTGCTCATTTTAGCCACTCTGACTGGCGTGAGGTGGTATCTCAGTGTGGTTTTGAACACAGTGCCCTAAATTCTTATGGCTAAATTTGATGGTCCTCCAATCATGAGTAGAGACCCTAATTCAGAGAACCACAATAAGATTAACCGATTTGCTAGTAATGGTACTCAACTTATGGAAAAACATTTGCTAATATTCACGCTCCTCATTGGCAAGTCTGTTACCAGTCTTCCTGGAACACTGACAAAAGGTACACAGAAGCTTCTAGCATGTCTGTCCGTTCATTTGGAAAGTTCATTCATCCATTCAACAGCTTTTTATTAAAAGTGTATCCAACACTTTTCAAAACACTGAGGACCCACTAGTAACAAGTCAGATGAATATATCTGCTCTCATGGAGCTTATATTGTTGTAAAGGAAAAAGAATAAAGAAGATAATAAGTGAATGTCATAATAAGTTGGAAAGTAGTTAAGTTCAATGGAGAACAGTAATTGACCACGTTTTCTAGGCAAGACTTTGTGTACACATTACCAAGAAGGCGTTATTGACACCTTTTCTAGAAGAGGAAATTGAGGCTCAGGATGATTAAGAAACATGTTTAACTTCACACAAATGGTAGGTGCCAACATAGGGATTCAGAATTATATCTACTTAACATCAGAGAGTGTTTGTGAAATCACTCCTCGACTGGACTCCTGGGCCACCCTGAAAGTGACCTCATTAACTATCTGAATGGGGAAATCAGGCTTTACACTCACCTCCGTCTGGGGGAGAAGTTAACACATGGAAAATGAACACCAGATGACCCCAACACTCAAGCTCTCCTCACTGTCTCCTTGGTGTCTGCCACAGCCTAATCCCCTCTGCTCTGCATTTTTACAGAAATCTTTATTCAGGAGAAAATAACATTAAAGAGACTTCTCCCGAAGGCATACTGTCATTCATAATATCCAAAACTTGAGGTTAACAAAGATGTCCTTCAATAGGTGAATGGGTAAATACTCCGCAGTCCATCCAGACAGAGGAGTATCATTCAGCACAAAAAGAAAATGAGCTGTCAAGCCGAAGAGACTCTTAGAAACCCTAAATGCATATTACTAGGTGAAAGAACCCAATCTTGAAAGGCTACACGTGTATGATCTAACTATAGTCGATGACACTCTGGAAATGACAAAAGTATAGAGAGATGATAAAAAGATTAGTGCTTCCCGTGAGGTTAGGGGGTAGGGAAGCACAAATAGGTGTAGCAGAAAGGACATTTTAACGCAGTGAAACAACTCGTATAAAGCTAAAATGACAGACACGTCATTATACATTTGTCAAAGCCTAGTGAATGTGCAACACCAGACGTGAGCCCTAATGTATGCCATAGACATTAGGTGTTAATGACATGTCAACATGCATTCTTCCGTTGTACCAGCTGTATCCCTCCTGTGTAGGATACTGATGGCAGGGGAGCCTGTGGGAATGTAGAGTCAAGGGGTAAAAGGGAATTCTGGACTTTGTGTGCAATTTTGTTGTGAACCTAAAACATAGTTTTTCGATTAATAAATATACATATAATAAGCATTAAAAAGCATAGTGTCATCACCACTATTAATGTTTATTCAGAAAGTCATAAAACCATGGGCACCTGGGGGGCCCAGTCAGTTGAGCTTCCAACTCTTGATTTTGGCTCAGATCATGACCTCACAGTCGTGGGATAGAGCCTTGCATCAGGCTCTGTGCTGGGTGTGGAGTCTGCTTGGGATTCTCTCTCCCTCTCCTATTACCATCTACCTCCACACACTCTGTCTCAAAAAACTAGTAAGTGAATAAAATTTTTAAAAAAAGGAGGTTGGAAATTCTCCCATATTTTTTTCAAAATGGCTTCCTCTCTATCTTACCCACACATGCCTAGTCTGATTACGGCAAGAGTCCTCAAGAATGATGCCCCAGTAGCATTAATAATTAATTATTAACTTATTTATTTCTATGGGGAGAATGTCAGTACAGTCTTTCTATTTATAAAACAGAACTAACTAAAAGCCATGGAGACAAGGGAACAAGGATAGAAAAATCTCATTAGGGCCTGACAGCCCTTGACAATGGGATTAAAGTTATTTTCCTCCGGACTACAAATATGCAAAGTTAGGTCGATATTTTCGTGTTTTCTCTTCTTAGAAATGTGTGCCGTGTCCTTGCTGGAACTTTCCCCATGCTACACTGTCTGTGACTCACAGGAAACAAACATGGGAAATGCTAACTTGACGGCAGTTTTGACGCAATGTCAGCATGATGCCGGCACCTCACGAAGGGACACCCACGTCATAAGTGGCTCAGAACTGACCTTTATAGAAAACGAAATGTTAGAAAGAATGTTTTCTAGCAGTGAGCCAACAAATTATCCATCTGATGTTCTCTCCCAGTGTGCCCAGGTTCAATGCAACAGATGTAGGGTTATTATACCTTTACCAAGTACTATCTATGGCTAGCATGTGCTAAATAGTGTACACATTTTTAGTTAATTTTTCTAATGTTTATTTAGTTTTGAGAGAGACAGATGAAGCATGAGAGGAGGAGGGGCAAAGAGAAAGAGGGAGATGCACAGAATCTGAAGCAGGCTCCAGGCTCTCAGCTGTCAGCAAAGAGCCTGATGGAGGCAGGGGGAGCAGGGGGCAGAGAGAGAGGGGGATAGAGGATCCGAAGAGGGCTCTGCACTGACAGCAGAGTCCGGTGACAGGCTTGAACTCACGAACCACTGAGATCATGACCTGAGCCAAAGTCAGAAGCTCAACCAACTGAGCCACCCAGGTGCCCGTAGTCAATTTTTTTAATAAATATATTTTTAAAAAAATGAATTGTCAATGTTCATATATGGATCTGTACTTCCAAATGTTCTCCATGAAGACTGAGCTTAATTATCCCCTTTTCATAGAATGCAGAGCCTGCTTGAGATTCTCTCTCCCTCTCTCACTCTCTCTCTCTCCCCCCCCACCTCTGTCTCTCTCCCCCCACCCCTTTCCATTCACACTCTCTCTTTCTGTCTCAAAAATAAATAAACACTAAAAAAGGATTCTCTCTCTCCCTCTGCCCCTCTCCCCCATTCACATTCCTACTCTCTAAAAAGAAAAGAAATAGGGGCGCCTGGGTGGCTTAGTCGGTTAAGCGTCCGACTTTCGCTTAGATCATGATCTCGCGGTTTGTGGGTTCGGCCCCGCGTCGGGCTCTGTGCTGACTGCCAGCTCGGAGCCTGGAGCCTGTTTCGGAGTCTGTGTCTCCCTCTCTCTCTGACCCTCCCCTGCTCACGCTGTCTCTTTCTCTCCTAGAAATAAATAAAACATTAAAAAAAATTAAAAAATAAATAAATAATAAAAAGAAAAGAAATAAAAATGGGCAGTAATAGATAACTAATAAATCAATCTCTTTGAAGTTATTCTCGTCTTCCAGTTTAGCAATTTGTACTTTTTACCCAAACTCTATTTATAAGAACTAGGAAATAAACTTTGAATGTAACTTTCTTAGTCTATATGTCTGATTATATCTCTGCTCTTCAGCTAATGTGTAGAAGACAGGTGATATGGGGCACCTGCTTGAGCCTGACGTGGGACTCAAACTCCTGAACCATAAGATCATGACGTGAGCCAAAGTCAGACACTTAACCAACTGAACCACCCAGGCACCCCCAAAATAATATTCTAAGAATACTCCTGTTTTATTCTATTTTTCCTTTGAATCAGTAACATAATTAAAGAGTAGATATTCCAAGTTTTTCTTTTTGCTAACAAGAATCTTGAATGCATTTATTCTTCAATTCTTTCAATAGACATCTATTTGCATGCACCTTCAAGGTCACAAGCATGGTATTAGAAGACTGAATACGAATATTCTCTGAATTTTCACTGCCTAATAAGAAAATCAGAAAAATATATTAATTGGTATGAATAAAAAGGAAACACATAATATGATGCAGAATTAGGTCAAGAAGAAAAGGGTGACCTGTGGGAGGAGAACAAAAAAAAGAAGTTAATTTTTTAAGGTTAGGAATAATTAGTCACAAGAGGACAAAAACGGGCAAAGTCGCAAACCTTTAAGATTCCGAGAAGAGCTGAGAGTGGATATATGTATATGTAAGCATTGGTAAATAACCCACCACTCTGGTAAAATATCCAGAGACACGGATAACTTTTGTTCTGAACCATCTCTCCAAGGACGTTGGTATAAAAACAGTCTTGGAAGACAGAGATGGTGTCAGATTTGATCACTGTCCCATGTAACAAAAGCTAATGTAACGTCTCTTTCTGGGGCCAACATTGGTTGGGTTTGCATGCGGTCATTATCATAGATATGGGTTTCTCAGCCACGAAGCACATCCACTGCATGTACTAATTTCACCTGGGCCCTCCATGCCTATCTCATGGGGTCTATAGGGCAGCAATGGAGTCAATGCAAACACGATGTTCATGCCGCTTACTGTGCAGCTAGAAATGAGGTCCTTTGTCTCTGAACCGGAAGTCTCATGGCTTCTGCCAGCATCCATCAAACTGTGGTAGATTAACCATTCGCCTGCAAGTAGGGCCAAACCCCAGACCCTTCCTGGTTTTTGACAGAAAGTAAGTGACTGCACTCCGCATCCACCAATTTGTCTTTAAAGAAATCAAGCAAAAGACTAGCACTGTGGCCTCCTATCCAAAAGGGTGGCCCAACTGGCAAGAGAATCAGATTATAACTCAGATCAGTTCTCCAGGCACTAGACTTTCTAACTGGTTTGAAAATGCAGTGTTTGCTACGGTGTCTTTGTCTGTTGAGGTTTCTATAACAAAATACCTTAGACCAGGTGGCTTAGAAACAAGAATATTTTTCACCCACAACAGTGGGGTGAGAACCCTCTTCCGAGTTACAGACTTCTCCCTTACACGGTAGAAGAGGCCAAGGAGCTTTGCGAGGTCCCTTTTATAAAAGCACTAATGACCTAGTGCTTCAAAGGGCCTCCACCCTCATGAGCGAATTACATCCCAAAGGTCCCACCCACTATCATCACCTTCAGGGGTTAGGATTTCAACACATGAATCCTGGGGGATACGAACATTCAGACCACGGCATAAGGGATATAAGATTATTGAAAAGGGAGAAGAAATTGAGGATGAAAAGGATATTATTTTCTTTCTCCTGGGCACAGCAATGCCTCATATGGACAGAGAGCACTAAGGCTGACAAAATGGGAAAGTGCTGGTAAACAAAACTGCTGGCTTTGTTCTGGACAGTGTTCACTTGGAACTCAATACATTCCTATTGATACTTAAAAATGAAATGACATGGGCGTTCCTAAAACATTCTTGGTCTGCAAAGCAAAATGCCAGAGCTGCCAATCTAGTTTGAAATGCATTTTCTACACATGTGCCACATAGTCTATCTACAAAAGCATCATTTTTTTATACCAAAGGAAGCCATCCAGTTTGAAGGAAGACAGGTCATGTAAAAATCTGAGAGGCCAGTTAACAGACTCGCCTCCTAGGATGGTCTTCCTGAGCAGCTGGGGCTTTCTGCGGATTCCAGTGGCTAAGTGGTTTCAACAGAGAGCACTACAAGGGAGTGCCCTTGGCCTTCCTCTCTAGGGTTTCCTTTCTAAGCAAAAATAATGCTGATCCACACAGTTTCTTTAAAAGTCACATATATAGACGAGTCTTCAAAACAGAAGCAGGATGAGGTAAAAGTAGGTGCTCTGCTCCCGCCCAGCATGGGAGCCCCCCGGAACCACTCACCGCAGAGTGTAGTTGTGAGGACAGAGTTGGGCAGGCCTTACCCACGGCATGACCCCAGGTAGGAGGGACCAGCCTGAGCCAAAGTGCCAAACACATTACTTCTCACGCCATCTAACCAACATCTGGTCCAAATTCAAATTTTCCCAAATCCTAAAACCATGCCAAATTTGGAAGAGGAATGTCTGGGGTAGAAATACATAAACAAGACTTATAAGAGTAATCCCAAGATAGCTTTGCCTAATGAAAATGAATCTACCATTGTATTAAAAGTAAACTACAGGTGGAGACCACACCAGCTCTACCACCATATCTTTTTCACAATTTTCAAGACAAAAGAAAGAATTTTGATGCCAGACTTGCATAACAGCCCCCAATCTTTGCCCTGATGAACCCCACAGAGTCAAACATAAAATCTGGTTACTCTCAACCTACACAAGGCAAACACTTTATTTGTTCACCAAAAAATATCAACAATTCATTCAATGAAACCATCTATGTCTATTTCCCTTGCAGAGAGAGAGGCCAGTTAGGAAGAGAAAGGCCAGAATTTCCCAGGCATCATCAGTGCTGGCGAAGGGAGAAGAAAGAATTAGAAAGGCTGAAATGAGCCTCCTGAACTTCTTTTGACAGCATCTGTTTTCCCCTGATACACTGAATATTCACTTGTTTCCTCATGGATGGCCTGTCCCCTCCCCTCATCTACATGCACCAGAATGGAAGCTTCAGGAGGAAGGTCAGCCATTGTATCCCCAAGTATGGTGGGCACTACACACTTCCTGGGAGAACATTTGACCAAAAGTAAAGTCCATGAATGAAGAATGTATAATCGCATGCTTTGATAAAATGCATTGTAGAGGAGGCTTAAGGGTAATATTATTATAGAAGTTTAGTCCATAAGGAAGCACTAGAAACTTCCACCTAGACTGTCTACCAAGGCCGTGATGCTGTGTTGAAGCCGCTACCTCTCCCCTTGAAGTTGCAGCGAATATGGCCAAAAGAAACATTATCATATGCAATTTTCACATTGGACAACATGTCCAGGTTAGCCCATCTAGTAAGTGGCAGGCTCAAATCTGAAATTCAGAGACGTTAAAATCTGAAGCATATGCTCTGTCCACTCAACTCACCAGCCTCCCTTCTAGAAGTCAAGCCAAAACCATTGTCCTGGAGTATTCGCTAGGTTACCTGAGGAAGGCTAAGTCTTTAGAAGAATTGTTTGGATCTTTCACTTTTTACTGTTAGGTATCCATTTCCATAACTTACAGATCAGTCCCTGAGGTTATTTTTAAAGCCCATAAAACCGCACACACTCTGCAACCAGCTACCAGGAAGGACAATATTCCAAGCAGCCTATTTGAGATAATCACTACTCATTTGTGTTTTAATATGCATGCATAAAAAGGCCTTAAAATAGCCTTGCCTACCAATCCAATATTTGTCTTTTAAATTAGTTAATCTGGTACGGTCTTCTAAATGCACTGCCTTATTAGACAGTATCATATGGTACCATTTTTCTTTCCCCCTTTAGGTTAACATATGAGATACTTACGGGGACATGATATTTCTCTCTGAAACACTTGGAGCTAGTGAAGCCCAAATGATATAGAGACAACCGTTTTCACACATGACGGAGAATGATGAGCTCCTAATGGTAACCAGCCGATATATATTAACATCAGTAGTTTCGCAAGAAAAGCATCCCCATTGTTCATACTGCCTCAAAACTCATTATGCTCAAGTATCTTTTTATTTAAGAAAGAAAAAGCCTTAGGTATTTTGAAGCTTGCTGCCTTCCCATGATCTTTTCAGACAGAGGCCACAAGGTCTGGACACTTGAGTGGAGTTTGCCACAGCGCCAAGGACGGAGGAAACAGCCAGAAGTCAGATGTCTCAATAACTGGGTGCGCCTCCGGATATTTGAGACTTAAGGGTGAGGGGCATAGTGTACTCTGGAAACATGTGAAGGAAGGCTCATAATGTAGACTGTGTTTGCTAGTACTCAGCCAGAGCTTCGAGATACCAGACATGCAATCGTGTTGGGGGATGGGGGACAGTCCATCTTCAAGAGACCCCAAAAGGAGGTGCCATTATTGTTCTCATTTTGCCGAAGAAGAGCACAAGCCACCAAAGTCCATATCTTGCCCTGCGTCGCACAGCAAATAAGTGAGGAGCAGTGATTTACTGCTGCTCTTAACCCATGGGCTCAGGTGCCTTCATTACTTTCTCACTAAAACTACACTCGGTAGGTAGACACAGTCCCTCTTTCCTCACCATACAGCGGCCTGCTTGACTCTGGGCTGGCGCTCAAAGACACATGCACTCTATTGTATTCTAACTTGATAAATTATATGCTAAATGTTGAGAGCACCAGCAGGCAAAGCTGGAAACAGGAATGAATACAAAGAGGTCATCCAAAGTTAACTGCAGGGAGGCTGAGGGACCCGTACCCAAGGCTGTCCCTCTGACCCCGCAAGTCACTGCAGTACCTTTAACTCCAAATGGGAGACACGAGTAATGTTGACTGAACCGTCCCTTTGGTCACCTCGGAAGAAAGAGAACAGCTGACTTTTAAATTATTAAGTCATTCTGTGCCTTTAATGTTTCTATTGCCTAGAAACATTTTTCTACTGACATTATGAAAAAACCTGATGTGTAACTTACACACCTGGAAAGAACCACCTCTTACCATTTATGATCGCCTTCTCCATGCAGTGGGGCTGTCGTGGAGCCCTCAGCCCCGACTTCTCACTCAGGAAAGAGCAGACACTGAACAAGGTGAGGGATGGTGGCTCAGAACACTCAAGCTCCTCCTAGCCATCCTTCCTTCCTAATCTGCGAGAGAGCGCTCAGGTTCAGAGGTGTTTTTAAACAGTGGTGTTCCAGGGAATAGATGCCTCACTGTGCTCTAGGAAAGTGCTTCTTTTCCATTCGGTCAGAGAGGTAAAGAGATTGGAAAGGAGGAAAAACAGGGGCAGGAGTCTATGTGGGTGAAGAGTGGGCTCTCGGATTCTCTCCCCGCTTCTCGGGAACCAAGATGAGCACCGATAGCCTGAATTCCCAGAGCCCGAGAAGCCAAGTGTCAGTCCCTGAACTAGAGAAGTCCTGGGCACTGGGGAGCTGCCGGCTTGGACTCGGTGCTCCCAGAATTCCTTCTTGAATGTGGGCTGAGGTGACCTTTTTTCTTGGGTCGGCCTTTCCTCAACAGTGAAGGGGTCAGGTCAAGATTCAGAGATTTGTAGGGAAAGAGAGAAAGAAGAAAGCTTGGGCTGCTCTCGGATCCAGTCTCTAATCTAGCAACACAGGTTGACCCTTGGTTCAGATAAAGCTGAGGGGTGGAAAGAGCAGAAATAGGGGGGAATGAGGACTGGAAGGTAGAGGCTAAACTGGGATTGGATTAAAGGCCCAGTAAAGTGCTCCTATACCTGGCCTTGGCCTTGGCCTCTACACCCTTAGCTCCTTCCAGATCATGGCAGATGGTAGATTCTGAGAAATAAGAGTCAAGCGTTCCTCAGCTTCCTGCTATCAACCAACACATCTTACAATGTTTAATATAAAATTAACCCTGATGAAATATCCATTCATCCAGAATTGAGAAACCATTTCCTGAAACTGGATTCAATTACTGCCCACAGAGTAAAATGTTGGGCCCACACTCAAAGCTGTTTTTGCTACCTATATACCAAAGAGTTTCTGGAATAACAACAGAATTACAACAATACATTTGAATTATGACAATACATTTGAGAGCATCATTATCATAAATATACATGAAGATTCTAAAATACTGCAATGCCATCCTAAAGGAACACAACTTTCATTCACCATCCATACATTTCTTTTAAGAAAATTACAACAAACCTTGCCCCATTTTACTTAGGTTCAGAAATAAATGTTAGAAACCTTAGTATAGTTTTCTGGAACTTAAGGCTTTTTTTTTTTAAAGACAGTCTTTGTTAGGCTTCAACTCTCTCCAGACTACTCTGCCGATTCTCACTGAGTCGCAGCCAGTATGCAGATGTGAGGTTCAAACGGTCTTATTTCTCAGCCAGCAATATGGCACCAGGGAGAAAAACAGCCTGGAACGGTAGATGAGCACAGATTCTCTGTAGCTGCTTATTTCTCATGGGTATGTCATAGAAGTACTATAAGAATCAACTCTGACCCAATCCACAAATCAGGCCTGGGGCCATTATGACCCAAGCCTGGATGTGGGAGCTGGACTTGAACCATGAACATAAAGGCAATGTTTTAGCATGGTTCGGCCTGGGCTGGATTCAGCAGCAGTAGCCCATGTTTTTGTTCTCTATTTTGTGTATTTGTTTTGTGTATAGGATTAACAATTACAGAACCCACTCTATCAACAGAGGAGTTACTGCAAGCTGAAAGAAACGTAATGAAAATGTATGCATGCTGCAATTATGATAATGCTACATCAAATGAGTTAATGCAAAACAGTGGGTGTAAAATATAAGCACAGGAAAGGGTCCCAGCCCTTCCCTTGAGTATTAAGGATGCTCATGCTTTTGTGGTGCCACCTGGTGGGAACCAAGGGAGCTGGAAGCAGCTGGTCACAAAAATGGCTGCCGGCCCCACCAACAAACACCACCAGGAGACTTCCCAGGAATCCCAAGTTTCACTGACAGGGCGCCTGGGTGGCTCAGTTGGTTGAGCGTCTGCCTTCAGCCCAGCTCATGATCTCACAGTTTGTGGGTTCGAGCCCTGCGTTGGGCTGCATGCTGACAGCTCAGAGCCTGGAGCCTGCTTCAGATGCTGCGTCTCTTTCTCTTTCTGCCCCTTCCCTGTTCACTCTCTATCTCTGTCTCTCGAAAACAAATAAATGGTAAAAAAAATTTTTCTAAAAGTATCACTGTTCTTAAAATTTCACAAACCATCATGGGGCAAATGAAAAACAATTATTCTTAGTGAAAACATTAATATTTTTGTGTCGGTTCTTTATTCTCTTTCTATCCCCACCCAAATCAACTTTCCATTACTAAAAAAAGTCTCTTCTTAGTCATGAAAAGGTGCCAAGTAAAGACAAAAGGCAAGTAATGGATAGAAATGATGGGTGTATTTGATAATGAATGCACCACAAAATCGCAGAAAGTGCACTATTAATAAGGGCATGAAGAAGACTTGCCCCCTACAGAACACAAAGAATGCCTCATTGATCTAATTATCTGGATATATGTTTCCTCCTCCTCCCATTAAACTGCAACCTATTTGAAATCAGAGAAAGACCTCCTATATCTCTGAATATCAGTCAATGCCATACGCACTCTAAGCCCTATGAATAATCGCACGTTGGAGCGTGAAGTTTGACACCTGACATCTTCTCTCACGGTCCAGGTGCACACTTTGATTCATTAGTTGTTTGTTTTTTTATTACTAGGAATAAAGAAACTACAACTATGGCAGATAAACGACAAAACTACAATCATCAGTACACAAATACTGTCATCATCTTACCAGTGTTTAGACCTAGTTATGTATCATTAACTTCCATCCACTTACAACAAAAACCAAACACCAAGTGGATTCCAGAGCAGAGAAACTCTTCCATCACGTAGTAAGATAACAAGAGGAAACTGAGATAAGAAAGTGTAGGGAGAGTAAAAAGGTCGAAGCTAGTGGTGTCTGGAAAAAGGAAAGTTTTATTTTACAGAAGAGGTATATGAATAAATGGAAAACAATAACAAGACAATATATGGGATGTGAAGCCCTACCACCAAGCATCCATATGTTACTCAAATTTTAATATCTTCCGTATCAGCCTACAGCACCGCATACTCAATTAAGAAGAAACTGCAATTTTTTAATAAGTTATTGTCAACAAGCCGACCACATAGAGCCAGTTGCAAACCACTAAGTTAATTTAGCACCAGTTTATAAAGGTTTGATTAATCCTCAACTCGTTTTGTGTTATTAACAATACATTATTAAATGCAACAACACATGCTTCAGACTCGGTCATTTGTAAATTTGCCCCACATTGATCATGACAGTAGGGCCGACGCCATCCCCATGTGGCTTCTGAAGGGATATTCTTTCCAAATGGCAAGGCGACTTCTGCTCCTGCGACACATGTGAAGAGCTCTCTGGAAAAACCCCAAATATCCCAAAGGTTGAATCATGGTAGCGCTTAATGTATGCATCTCTCATCACTGTCTGCCTCATTATACAACCAAGAATACTCATTTTCTCTCAAATAATCCAGACATCACCACTCTACCACCAGGGACTACACAGAGCTAATCCAGGCCTGGGCGGCACAATGCCTCACACAGAGGCCACCAGATCAAATCCAGGACCCCCAGCTGAATTTGCATATGGGATAAACAATGAACAATGTCTTAGTATAACTATATAGCCCTGCAACATTTGGGACACGTTTATGGTAAAGTATTTGCTGTCTCTGGCAACCGTATGCACACAGCTCTGTGGCTGATCCCACCCACACTGTATTCATTTCAGAAAAGGGAAATGTTTGCGGTCTTGGGTCAAGTATACTTGCTCCCTCGTGGGGGTTCTCCCTGCCTTCTTGGTGCTTGCCAACACATCCCTTCTAAGCTGGAGACCTTCCCTCCATAAGAAACTTTAATCAAATATCTTCAGAAGCTAAAACGTTCATTAAACATCACACCAAATCCCTAGGAAGAGACTTAACTCTCCTCGTCTTTATGAAAAAAAAAAAAAACCCAGACGCTGATCTAATACCCACTGTGTGAGGCTAGAATTTATTACACTGCTTTTCTTAATATTTATGATGATACAATGCAGAGTATGGAAAAAATTAATTAGCAACCTTCTACATCAGACAGGGTTTCTCCAATTAAAACACGTTCAATTCACAAAATACATTAGCAGTTTCCTATAACCGTTGAAATGTTTGCTAACACAACTTAAGCTCCAACTTTTTATTAGAATTTTAATAACATACCATAGAAAAATAAAATCCAAGGGCGCCTGGGTGGCTCAGTCAGTTAAACATCCAACGTCAGCTCAGGTCATGATCTCATGGTTCATCGGTTTGAGCCCCAAGTCGGGCTCTGTGCTGACAGCTGGGAGTCTGGAGCCTGCTTCAGACTCTGTGTCTCCCTCTATCTCTCTCTGCCTCTTCCTCACTCATGCTCTGTTTCTCTGTCTCTCAAAAACAAACATTAAAAAAAATTTTTTTAAAGGAAGAAAAAGAAAATCCATGTATACTTACATTTTAAAATGTAGAAGGCTGACATAAGAGAATTTAAATTTCTAATAAATTATTGTTTACTCTAAAGACAAATATGGTTTGGGGTGCTGGGTGGCTCAATAGGTTAACCATCTAACTTTAGCTCAGGTCATGATCTCACAGTTGGTGGGTTTGAGCCCTGCATCGGGCTCCGTGCTGACAGCTCAGAGCCTGGAGCCTGCTTCAGCTTCTTTTGTGTCTCTCTCTGTCCCTTCCTCACTCATGCTCTGTCTCTCTCTATCTCTCAAAAATAAATAAATGTTTAAAAAAATGTTTAAAAAAATTAAAAAATAAAAATGAAAAAGACAAATATAGAAATATGCCTCTGTGTGTCTCAATGAGAAAGTGTGTGTGAGTATAAAAAATTATCTTATAAAATATATACAGCCAGACACAGACGCACCCTCTTCTGGGCGTTTCTCTACGTGCAGATTAAGAAAAGAAATGTTAAGTGGGCAAAAGAAAGCATCCAAAAGCCAAACCGTAAACTGGAAGAGTTTGCAACCAGGAGGAGACACACTGAGGCCACCTCCCTCCTGATGGGACACAGGAGCAGCGGGACACAGGACCCCGGAGCAGATCCTGACCCCTTCAGGTGTGACGCGGGCGTAAAGACAAAAGCCACACACCGGAGAGATGGCTGAGGGAAGGAGAGAAGGAGCCTGGGTCCCGACAGTGTCCCAAGGACACCCTGCCAGCCCTGGACACACAGCCTGCGATGTGACAATAACACAGCTCTCACGTGACCGATCTGCCGTGAACTGACATTCCCAGTAGATGCAACTACACATTTTCCAAACTGGCGCTAAAAGGCAAACCTAAAACTTTCTGTTAATCCACGGATAGAAAGTGTAACGTGTACAACTTCTGGATTTTTCCACTGGAATTACTAACCACGTAACGGCATTCAAGTATCTACATTTTTTTTCAGGGCATATAAACAGTACCGAAAATGCTGCAAGCCCCTCCAGAAACCAAAGTAGACAGATCTCTAACCATGAGGACTCTGAGTCAACTCACTCTCGGGCCCTAAATACTTTTTTACATAAAAAGACAATGTCATTGGGCACCTGGGTGGCTCAGTCAGTTGAGTGTCCAACTTCGGCTCAGGTCATGATCTCACGGGTCAGTTCGTGGGTTCGAGCCCGGCGTCGGGCTCTGTGCTGACAGCTAGCTCAGAGCCTGGAGCCTGCTTCCGATTCTATGTCTTCCTCTCTCTCTGACCCTCCCCTGCTCATGCTCGCTCACTCGCTTGCTCTCTCTCTCTCTCAGAAATAAATAAAACATTTAAAACAAAACAGAAAAGACAATGTTGTTGGAAACAGCTGAAGGGTCTGCATTTAGGACGGAAGGAAAGTAACCCCTCCCTGCATTCCACGTGGTTCATTTTCCCTGGAGGACAGTTATTGCTCTGTCGCTGATACGATGCGGGACAGGAGCTGTGTGCGCACACACTTAGCATCTACTAAATAAAAGCAGAAGCAACCACCTACTTGCAGCACAGACCAGGCTGTCCTTCTATTTGACAATCGTTCCCACTGAAATACGTGCGTGTCAGAGGCACCATTTGGCACAAGGTAAGAAGGCCAGGCCGTGCCAGCCGCCCTCCTGAGCACACGGGATCTGAAGTTCCGGAGACACACACAGCGTGGCGAGCCTGCACAGAGTGCCAGTACGACCTCACGCCAGAAATAGCAGAGAGCTGGCCTGGCCTCCCTTCCAGCTGTGAGTCCCTCCAAACACGCCGCCTCCTGGGCTTACAGAGTTTCCACGGCGTCCTCGAGGGTCAGCCAGCCGCCCCTGTGCACGTGAACACGTGCTGGACTTGGCCCCGGGCGCTCTGCCAGCGAAACTGGAGCGCCCAGGGCTGGTGGGGAGGCCCCTGCCCCGCAGTCCTCAGCTGCAAGTCACGGCTTTGAAATCCACCAGAGACATGCCGTCCGAGGACACAGAGGCCGCTCTACCGTGACATGCCCTTCCCAACGGGCTCGGATTGGGGGCAGACAGGAGGAAGGAGAAGGGGAGAGGAAAGAAGCGAAGATGAGAAGGGGGAGGAAAGGGGGTTGGCAGGGAGGGACCAGCACATCTCTTTCAGGTTTCCCAAAGGGACACTAGAACACGAAACTCCAACTCAACCAGAGCGACAAAGTGTTCCTCCAGAGAAGGCATCTTCCTTGATCACTTTGCACCGTGCTCTGCATATGGTACGTTCCCCAAATAGTGATGACATGGGAGATCCGTGAGTCACTGGGACAGGGCCGTCAGCGAAAGGAAAGACATTTGGCCTTTCCAGTATTTATTAATCACTCTTTTTAAATGTTTATTTATTTTACAGAGAGGGCGAAAGAGAGAGAGAAAACACAAGCAGGGGAGGGGCAGAGAAAGAGGGAGGGAGAATTCCAAGCAGGCCCTGCGATGTCAGCACAGAGCCCAACACGGGGCTTGAACTCACAAACCGCGCGATCATGACCTGAGCTGAAATCAAAAGTCAGGTGCTTTTTTAAGAAAGAAAATTTTTAATGTTTATTTATTTTTTGAGAGAGAGAGAGAGCATGAGTGGGGGAGGAGAAGATAGAGAGAGAGACACAGAATCTGAAGCAAGCTCCAGGCTTGGGGTGTCAGCACAGTGCCCAACCTGGGGCTTGAACCCACAAACCGTGAGATCATGACCTGAGCCAAAGTTGGACACTCAACTGACTGTGCCACCCAGGCCTTCCCAGTAGTGAAAAAAACAAAGAAGGTGAGTAAGAGAGAGAGTATTCAAAGCATTTTGAATGTTCTCACCCATTTGGAGGACTCAGTGTGGGCAAGAAGGACCCGTTCAGTCTCCGCACCTCACGAAGAAGAGGCTTTCCTGACACAGTGGCTAGTGCCCGTCTGCGGGTCCCCTGCCCCCCACCTCCCACCCCCCACCCCCGTCTCCACAGGGACCTGGAGACTGACGCGGGCAGAAGGGAGGGCGCCACAGAGTAGGTAGCCCTGAAGGAGCCGGGGTGCCCAGACCCAGGTCATTTCTTGGACACTCCCAGCTGGCTGTTGTGCTCCTGCGAGAGCGGGTATCCTCAGAGCCCACTGTCCCCCATAAGGCCCCAGCAGGGGAAGAGCACAGCAAACACAGGAGCCTGGCGACCCAACACCAAGGTTCCTTCCACCACTATATGCCTCTGAACAGATTCCTCCACGTCCTGGGGCTAACCTTGAATGGTGGGACTTTCACATGAGGCCACCCCCCAGGCATTTGAAGTATTACCCTAAAACTGTGGGTATTCAACATTTATACAGGAAGAAGCCAACACTTCCAACACCAGACACTGAGTAACGGATGAAAGTCAGCACAAGGGTCCCACTCTTAAAATGACATCATTCTTGACCAGAGATAGAAAGTTCCTTGCCCAGACACCAGGGGTATTATAAAACTGCTTGCTGTCACAGAAAAAAGATTAATTTCAAGTCACGGGTTTCCTCAAAACCCAACACTTGGCATCCTTTAAGACAGCAAGTGTCCAGCGTTCCACCACAGAGAAAGTGCCCAATCAATGAGGGCTCATGGCAACTAGTAAAGGATATTAAGGGGCTACATATTAAGAGTTGCAATCTTCCCCATGTTAATGTTAGTAGGCCAAAAAAACACAAATGTTTATTTTTCACAAATATAAAGTTTCCACAAAAGGTGTTAATTCTAACAAACACCATATCCATTTGAGATATGCTGGAGCCTCTATCGTTTTCCAGAAACTTCTGCCAACCCCAGAATGTAGTACAAGCAGAACAAAGTCCTCATTCTCACAGGGGATGGATGCGGGAGAGGGAACAGAGAATAAACCAACAAATACACAGATACCTAGTGTAATGGCAGGTGACAATAAGCAGGAAGAAGAACAGAGGACAATGAGGAGACAGAGCAACTCACACAGAGTTTCTGAGCTGGTGATATTGGGGCAGAATCCTTCCTGAAAGGAAGGGCAAAGCCATAGGCATCACCTGGCACTTGAGGGAAGAGCATGTTGTCAAGCGTAGCTACAGGATGAAGCAAGGGAGAAAGCAGTGAATGAGGACAAAAAGGGCGAAAGACCAAGCCATGTGAAGCTCTATCATTGGTGGGTGCTGAGCAGAGACGCCATATTGCAACTTATACGGGCAATGGAACCCATCAAGTATCAACTCAATGATGAGGGACATTTTGTTGGATTTTTTAAATCTTCTCTTCAATTTTCAACCTATGACCTCCTCCAAAGTTTAGACTTTCTGTTTTCCTAATCTCCTATGCCTGGGGTAACAGCCTAAACATCTTCAGCATCCCTATAACTATATATTTTTTTTAATGTTTATTTATTTTTGAGAGAGAGACAGAGTACAAGCAGGGAAGGGGCAGAGAGAGAGGAAGACAGAATCCGAAGCAGGTTTCAGGCTCTGAGCTGTCAGTACAGAACTTGATGCAGGACTCGAACTCACAGACCGTGAGACCATGACCTGAACCGAAGTCGGACACTTAACCGACTGAGCCACCCAGGTTCCTCAAGCACCTTTTCATTTATAAAGATTAACCCAAATATTACTACCTCTAGCCTTTCCTCCCTCCCCATTCCAACCAAGTAAAAAGAAATCATTCTTTTCTAAAATATAGGTAGGTCTATTCCCTCAGACTTTTAACCTGGCATCACTATATTACTATATTTATTCATATACACGTTTCTCTTTTCTCCTATAATATCAATGTCTTGAGGGCAGGACCATACCTTACTAAATACCTAGTATAACCTTAATAAATATTTGTCGTGTACACCAATATGAAACAACAACCATCAAATTATATGTGCAGTCATTTGATTTATAAAAAGATGCAACAAAATTCAAAATGATACAAAATATCAATTTCAACAATTGCAACAATTTCAACAATCAAATTCAACAATTTCAACAAAACAACATCAAACAATGAGTGTATTTAACCATACTCAGCTCATAACACAGCAAATGGGTAAGGAGAATAATTCATGCTACAGCGTATTGCTCTATGAACTGGCAACAGAAAAAGTTGGTAAAGGAAGGCACAGGACCTCTATCTTTAGAGTGTTAGAATTAGAACCGAGGGGCTCCATAATCATCCGGCATCCGCTCAATGTTGTACCTATGGTTAGAAATGTACATGATGGGAACTCCAGGGATCTTCCGGATCCTTCGTTTAAGGTCCCGGTCAACTGTGGCCACAATGTAACACTTGTGCTGAGTCACTCTCTGTACTAAGCAGTCATCTGCATAGGTTCCTTTGTGTGTGCATGGTAATCGTTCAAATCTTGGGTCCTTGGCAATCCTTAGAGCCACTCGATACTTTTGACCCAATTTCTCAATTTCAGCCATTACACAGTCAGTTATACAAGGGATACACTTGGCATACAGACAGCCCATCATTGATTGTACTAAATCGAGTTTGGCTTTAATGGAAAAGTTGATAAAGTTGGTATCAACCAGCATGTGGTAAGGCGGGCCCAGCTGTGTGTTATATTGGAAGAATAAGCAGGAAGGATGTTGGGGGACTTCTCTTTCCTTGAGTGCACTGGGATCTTTCTTTTCTTTCTTTTTAGGTTTCAATCTATCCTTCTCTTTAAGCCTCTGATCTCGGAGACTAAGCATTCGCTTCATGGTTGCGTACTTTCTTGCTTTCTTTTGCTTCCCCATGTTCACGCCGCACTCTCCTATAACTGTATTTTTGATGGAAGTCAAAACCCATCACCTAGTAATTCCTCCTGAACAACAACAACAACAAAAATTCAACAAAGTTCATAATGCTGAAAAGGTAAAAGTCTGAGTTACCTTCACTGTTCCTCTTCTACTCGGGCAGAAAAACACAACAGCTTGGGTAGTGGGGAAGTGTTCTGGAAACATCTAACATTACTACAGTAATGATTAAACAGTTTCACATGGCAGGCAGACAAAGGATGTGATGCCCACCTCCTCTTCCTCTCCTGGGTCCAGCACTCATTTTATGAGTTCCCGAAGGACCAAAGCATTTCGCTTGCAACAGAGAGCTCATTGGGTGTGGTTCACCCAATGAAGAAATCCATTTAGTGCAGGGTTTTTTTTTCTAATTATACTTCACATTTCTATGAGTCAAACTTTCAAATTATAACCTTGCTCCATCAGTTATTTTCACTAATTAGCAGGAGGAGAGCTCAGATACAGCCTCACTATTTGGGGGAACAGGAATCAATCTTCCAGATGGATCACTGCCTCAGATCCCCCTTGGGGAGAGGCACATGGGTTGTGAGAACTCTTGCTGATTACACCATGGGGGCTGTTAAACCTCCTCCAGTCCACTGACTTCCAAGAAGTCCTTGGAGGAGAGTTACTTAATCGCCTTCTTCAGGAAGGCAGAGCAGCCACAGCACCGGTGACCACATACAAAGAACCCCAGCACCTTGAGCCCTGACGACCCCAGAGAGGGAGAGTCTTGGCATAGGGCACCCAAAACACCTCTGCCAGCAGATTGTCCCGGTCAGAAAACCAGATTCCTAAAGCTAAGACAGTGGTCTACTTCCCAATTGTTGCAAGGAGATACAGCGCAAGCTCATGGATGGGTAGCGTGGTCTTTGTTCCTCTATGTACTTGACTTCTCAGTTTATGATCTCAGTGCTCAGTGATAAGAAGAGTCTCAAAGGGAGCAATCAGAAATCTTTCCTGTAGATTAACTGTCACCCAGCAGCTATTCTCCACATTCTTAAGACAGAGCCAGATGAAATACGCTAAAAATAACACCAGAAAGTATAAGTAGATATCAAGAGAAATGATACCGTGGACAAGGGAAGGGCTTCTCAACCTCATGAGAAAGTTTCAAGTATAATTAAGTGAACACATCTAACCAGAATGATTTACATGATGGCTGCAGAAAGAGGAGAGAATAGAAGGGACCAGATAATTCAGAATCATTTGAAGAAGGAGTAGCATTTGACAAGGGTCAATTTAGTTGTAAAAGTTTAATTTTATATGAGCTGTAATGAGGACACGTTTTTAGCAGACCACACAAATTGTTTTAACTTTAAACCATTGTTTAGAAGGTGAAAAAATTACCTGAATTCTCAGTTTGTTCATACCTACATTTAACTGCTATAAAATGTACTAATACATAAAGTTTTAATGGTTTTTTTACACAAAACATCAATAGAAAGGGTCTCCTTTTGAAAACTATGGTTTGGGCTGCAAATACCTATCATTGGACATTTTATATGGTCCAGTTTTTAGAGCAACAACTGTCGAGACACCTATTTAAGAAGGGGCCAGATTTAACGTACAACAGAGTGTACCCCCATGGGTCAGGGTCGAAAGTAAAGGCCATACATCTCTTGCAGCATCATAATAAGGGAGAAGAGGCTGACAGGGGTGGGAAACCTGTGTGTGTTTGTTGTACCCCTACTAATTGTGGCCAAATACAGCAAGCGGCCATGTTGAGAAAGTGTTGAAATCCATTAAAGCAACGTCTTTACAAGCCAAAGCCTATGGCGAGCTGCAGAACAGCATGTCCTAGGAATGAGGACACAGAACACAATCAGCTTCAACATCCATGAGTCCAACAACACGAAGAAGTCACACCCCCCATTTCACATGCTGTCCGAGGATCATCGTGGTTCCTACAGAGAGCCTCTCTCTGTGACTACACGGAAACATGGTCTTGTGTCAGCATAACCTCTAAAATTAAATAATTACTGAGTATGTGTTAAAAGCTGATCTTATTTTAAGTTTGCTACAACCGGTAATGAAATGGGTGTCAATTCCTCATAGAACCATCAACATCTATTCCTGTTAGAAATGGGATGAAATTAGTGAGGTGGTATAGGTGCTAATTTGCTAGAATGAAAATAAATTCAATAGGTTATGTGGCCACCATGTTCCATCACAATTAGATCTAATTATGTTTTTTTTCACTGCAATAAAAGAGCACGTGCTTCGATCAGGGAGCAATGGCGGCTTCACCATCACCCTAGAGTCACCGCTTTATATCTCCATTATCTTCAAGTCACTTACAAGTTAAAGCCATCCCAGAATAGTTGGTGCAGATTTACATGTAAACTAGTTCTTCAGAGAAGGAGCGTAAGCAGTCTTAGAAAGCAATGCCATCTGGCGCAGTATGACTTCTCGTTAACAGTTTATCTGAATGCCATCGTCCTGTGTTGCCTACACGTGCCTTAATCACCTTCTTCAGGAATACATCCGCTCCCTTATGGGACGTGCTTTTCCATGCCTCCTACACAAGATGGCTAGAGATGCTTATTATGTTTTGCAAGATACACTCCTGAGGTCTTTCCTCATTTCTTGGCTTCCATATTTGATGCAACGCCCGAAAAGACCACGTCGTAAGTTGTCAGTAGGTCTAAGATGGAAGGAAACAGACCCCTGTGACCATCATATGGTGATGGCGGCAGGACTCAGGTTCTATCCTAGAAGTGTCCACCATGGAAAGCTGTTCTTCCAGCACAAAGGGAAACGTTAGAAAGGCAACGTGGGGAAGCACTTCCAGGACAGGATTAGAAACCCATGGTAACAAATGTGGAGAGACGAGTCACTGGGAGTGGGTTGAGTCTTAAAACCCAAAGATTTGGGGTGCCTGGGAGGCTTAGTCGGTTAAGCGTCCGACTTTTGCTTAGGTCATGATCTCGCGGTTCGTGGGTTCGAGCCCCGCGTCGGGCTCTGTGCTGACTGCCAGCTCAGAGCCTGGAGCCTGTTTCAGTCTGTGACTCCCTCTCTCTCTGACCCTCCCCTGCTCACGCTCTCTCTCTCTCTCTCTCTCTCTCTCTCTCTCTCTCTCTCCTAGAAATAAAACATTAAAAAAAAAAACCCAAAGATTGAAATTCAACCCCCCACCCCCAACACCAGCAACAATGAATACCCCTTCTCCAGTTCCTCCTCTGGGGGTGGAGCATCGCTTCTTCTAAAGATGAAGAAAGAAACCAGTGTCACGACCCTCTTCATCATTAAGTCCCCTCCATTTGCCACATCCAGCAGTCACCATATCCTATACACTGAGCCTCCTAAATTCCTGTTAAATGGACCTGCTTCCCTCTCTGCTCCCTCTACTAAAAGCCGCCATTTTATCAGGCTTGGATTTTTGAAGAGGCTCCCAAACCAGTCTCTCTGCATTCAGTGTTGCCTCCCTGCAATTCATTCTCCAGGCTGCACAAAGGGGGGGGGTTGTAAACCATCAAGAGGGAGCCTACACCAGCTAGACAGAAGTATCTAGTTCTTCAATGTCCCAAGCCTTCTTCCACCTTGGCCTTCCAACACGCAGCTCCCTCTGCTTGGAACATCCTCTTCCACTTCTTCACCCAGGCCTTCGCCTTCCCCAGGTGTCCAAATAACAGCCTTCCTCTGTAAGGTCTTTCCTGGACGCCCCTGATTACCACCTCCCCTAGCTATACAGCCTTCTGGACTTTTCGTAGCCTCTTCCCACTTCACTGAGGCCACTTGTATCACTTCCCATCTCCATTGGCACAATGGAAGTTCAGTAAATTCTAGAGCCACGTCTACCTTGTCCATCAGCATGCTCTTGTTGCACATTACAGAGTAAGAGCTTTAATGATATGTGACAAATGGAAAGCAAATTACAACAAAGAATAAAGATTCAAGATAGAGTCATTGGCAACCCTAGAGGATGCTTCTCCCAACTTGTGGATCCAACAGAGAACAGAATGGCAATGAAATCGGTGCCTCTGAAAGAAAAGGGAAGCCAAGTAATCTACAACCATATACCAGTTCTGGCCAAGCAGAGGGTATCAGGTGGGTGCAGGGAGAGGCCCACTCCCACCCTCCAGAGCTGTAAACGCAGGTGACCACGATAACTGAGGACATGAGAAATCAGATGGGACTAACATCCATCGCCTAGTGCTTAGTTGACACTCAACAGACAATTGTTGAATGAATGAATATTAGCCTAGAGCCCCAAGACCCCTGCAGCACTACAGTGTCAGTCTACTCACTCGGGCCCAAGACCTTCTCATTCTAATATTCTGAATTCTGCAAGAAGTCTCCAAATTTCACCTTAACACTTAGTTTCTGCGTAAGACTACAAGCAAATCAGCAGATCTCACTAGATGGCTTCTTTTCACATGATTCGTTTCTTCGTTCATTTAAGAAACGAATACGCTATCGCATAAGGGAAGGTCCTTCCGATCATGGACCTCACTGGAGAAGACAGAAAACAAACAACACATAAACTAGAAAGGATACTATTTCAAATTATGATAGGAGGGGGTAAGGAACAAAAGGTAGAGTTAGAAGCAGCAGAGATTTCATTGGCAATGGCAATGCGATCTTTACAACAGGACATCCAGGAAGAGACTCTCTGGGGAGGCAACATCCGCAGGACCAGGATGATTAAAAAGAAAATTAATTCCGTGGAATCTGGACAGAAGCCCTACGATTAGACTCCATACCATTTTACCCCCACAGCCTCCAGCACAATGCCCAGCCCAAAACTCGCATTCATTCATTCAATCTTCCCTTCATTTACTGTCTCATTTATTCCTTCAACAAAGGGTCATTGAGGATTTACAGGATGCCAGGCATGGTAGCTGATGATAATAACATAATAAATGGCCGTTGCTTGATTTGGAAGAATTATGTGAACTTGAACACATAAATTCCCCAATACTGGACAGACTTTGACCTGCAAAATGGTGATTTCATGATTCATCCATGATGTTTTCATTCTGGATCCGTAAGCACAAACTATTGGGAGTTAAATAACATGTTTTAGAAACTTGCTTTTTCAAGTCCTTTGCAACTGCTCATTTTTGCATCATTACAAGATACTAATATCTTCAGCCGCAAAGGAGGCTCATCTCTGAATTATGGGATATTTTTAAGGGATCTTCGTTAATCTTGTTCCATCTCAGTTAACAGTTGAAATAAAATTGCACATTCCTAAATTTATACTTCAGACCCTTCTTCCAGCTTAATGGATGTACAATGTTTTACATGTATTGGTATATATTAGAAGCCCTTCCAATTTAGGATTATCTTTCCAATCCCTCGGGAGAGAAGTGCCGTAAAACATAATTTCAGGTATCGATTCAAGGAACCCAATTAAACAAGTCTGAAATGTACTTCTGGTGGCAACAATTACATACAAACACTCAAAGCTGCCAAATAAACTGAATCAAAATCCATTCAGCCTACCATGCTGAATTCCAACAAACACACAATAGGAAGTTGTAGTCTTAATTCAATCAAATGTCAGTTCACATTCTGTGGCCCTGAGTATCACATACTGTCTTTCCTCCTATCAATATTCTGAGCTGGAAATATTCTGAGTTCCCTCAGTAGCCATTGGTGCCTCTTTAATTCATGAACTCATCCAAGCCCTTATGGAATTCAAGTACAGAAAGTAATTATAATAGATTCCTTGACCCTTCGGGTGATGAACGTTATAGTTGTATATCCCACTGTGCAACATACTCCTACAGATAGTCGAAAGTGTATCACACTCAAGAGACTTCCGATGTGGCCAAAATGATTAATTCCTCCTGCCTCCATGACTCATTGTGATATATAATTGGAATAGGTCTCGTTCCGTTTACAATAAACCAAGGAGATATCTTCTTTTAACAAAAGAACTAATTTTTTTATCTGGCAGATTCAGGAGCCAATGTCAAGGGTGAAAGCTCTCTGACCCTGAGACGACTTGTGCAGCACCATCTCTCACTCTTCAGAATCCAAGGGAAATTATCTTTGATGTACTGGAGACAACAGCCTGATGAAAGAACCTGGGAAGATCTAGCTCTAGTCCCGTACCTGTGCCCCAAACATAATCTAAAGACACAGCTAAATTATCCTGCTAAGAACCAGGAGTCCATGGGGCGCCTGGGTGGCTTAGTCAGTTAAGTGTCCGACTTTCGCTTAGGGCATGATCTCACGGTGTGTGGGTTCGAGCCCCGCGTCGAGCCCCGCGTCGGGCTCTGTGCTGACTGCCAGCTCAGAGCCTGGAGCCTGTTTCAGTCTGTGACTCCCTCTCTCTCTGACCCTCCCCTGTTCATACTGTCTCGCTCTCTCTCCTAGAAATAAATAAAACATTTTAAAAAAAAAAGAACCAGGAGTCCAACAATTTGAGGGACAATTATGACAAACAACAGTACGCTGCACAAATGCAAACAATACCATCCTCTGTCACAATGTGATTTCTCTTCCCATTAGCTCTTCTTTGCACAGACATCTTATTCTCTCCTAGCCAGAAATTAAGGTTGGAAGAATCTGGAAACATGCTTCATCGTATGGAGATGGGTGAAGGCTAAGGCGTATTCATCAGTCTTAGATCGCTGGCGTCAGAGTCAGGGAGAGTCAATTGTGGTTCCTCAAAGAACCAGGAGCTGACACAGCTCCCCTCTGTCTCCCTCGTTTCTCAGCTCGGGAGCAGAACTGATTCCCCTCAACGCCACCCAAGAAATAAACAAGTGTGTAAGAAAAGTTTACTTTTATTTGACTTCAGCGAGATCAAAACACCTAAGGAAGCATTTCTTTTTCTATAAAATGATGCTTTAGGAATGGTTGCCACATCCCAAGCCTTTAAATCCTCCAAAGACTCCTGAGTGGAGGAAAGCAGATACTGTGCCCCTTTGTGAATGAAGACACGGAAGCTCCGGGCATCAAAGGGGCTGGTCTCAAGCCATGTGGGTAGGAAGAGATGAATCCCGATGCATCCAAAATTAGAAATCCTACTCTTCTAATTCGTAATCCAGTGTTGCTTTTCTTTCTTCTCTTCTCTATTTTAATTAGGTGTTCATAGTAACCGAGGAGTCTCAGTGCACACACGGAATGGATCTGAAAGTCAACATTCACGTTCAGTCCTGCTGCACTGGGTACAGTATTCTGGAAAAACCTCAAGAAGAGCCTGGTCCCGTGCCAGCAGGAGCAGAGTGATGCAGTCCGCTTCTCCTTTTAAGGCAGTTTAAACTGAAGGAAGCCTTAGATACCCTTTCTTTCTGCTCCACTCACAACCAAATCCTCTCAACAAAAGCACCAATTTGGTGTAGCTGCAGATTATTTTAATCTGTTTTTGCAAGTCCTACAAACCAAACCTGAACAAATATGTTCCCCTGCGTGCTTTTCCTGAATTTCAGTCAAAGTTTTTCAGTAATTAAGCATTTTTCCTAGAGTGTTGTGAATCAAACAGGGTTCCGTGCCAACGCAAGAAAAGCATTAATGAAAACAAAGAATAAAATGAAGCCAAGTTCAAGTAGTAAAAATGTTCTCCCTTATTTCATCGAAATGAGATGCAAAAGGAAAACATGCAAAGTGAGGATGAAAGGAAGTTCAGTGTTGTCAGTGTGACAGTGTGACGTCTCCCACTAAAATCTTTGAGGAAAATAAATCTCTCATCTTGAGAATTTGGAAAGAAGGAAGGAAGGAAGGGAAGGAGGGAGAGAGGGAGGAAGGGAGGAAAGAAAAGAGGGGAAGACAAGGAAAGAAAGAAGAGGGAGGGAGGGAGAAAACAAAAGAAAAAGAAAGGAAAAGAGAAAGAAAAAATCACAGTCTTCTGGGTTAAAGGTGCGTTTTAGTAAATTTAAGCACTTTAATAATACACTCTTATAATTTATTAAGCTAGAAAAGTCCACTTTCTTTACAGTAAAAAATAAATCAGCCAGAAAGACTTCTATCCCTCCGTTTCAGCCAAGAAGTTGTCAAATCCTCAACAGTCCATCACATTTCTTTAAAAATAAACTTCTTTTTGGGGCGCCTGGGTGGCTTAGTTGGTTAAGAGTCCGACTTTCGCTTGGGTCATGATCTCACGGTTCGTGGGTTCGAGCCCTGCGTCGAGCTCTGTGCTGACTGCCAGCTCGGAGCCTGGAGCCAATTTTTCAGAGTCTGTGACTCCCTCTCTCTCTCTGACCCTCCCCTGCTCACACTGTCTCTCTCTCTCTCCTAGAAATAAATTTAAAAATTTTTTTTAAAAATTAAAAAAAAAAAATAAACTTCTTTTCTTTCTAGGACATCTGCATCAAGTCGAATAAAAACTATGCACAACCTATAGCGTCAGCTTGTGGAAAACTTTAGCCTCTGAGAAAACCTGCCTGCGTCTGGAAGGAAGAAAGAGGGCAGAGGAGGGAAAGGTTGGGAAGGACATCATGCCCTCGGCGACATTTACAATCTTTGATGGTACAACGTCGTGGTGGTAGCAGCTCCTCGCACAAAGCAGATGGGAGCACAGAGCCGTGGCATAAGGAGCCAAGAAAGTAAAGAATCCCCAGATCCATCTATTCCCACAGCTTTTCTAAACGGTCTATACTCCAGGGTCAACCTCTAAATTTTTCGCATCTTAATTCTGCCTTTATTTGAATCACTAAAGCGAGCGACCACAGTTCCACGCAGGCCTATCACACTTCTGGATGTTAATTTCACTTGCAAAACCCAACGCGCTTAGGCCCAAAGCTTACGAGTTGATGGGGTGGCACGTTCGTGTCCTTTGTACAAAACAAATTCCCGCTGTAACAAATGAACAGAAACTTGGTGGCGTAAAACAACTCATATTTCTTCCCTTGCACTTCTGGGAGTCAGAAATCTGAAAAGCGTTTCCATGGACGCCAAGGCGTCCACGGGGCTGCGCTCCGTCTGAAGGCCCTAGAAGAGAATCCTGTCCTTGCCTCTCCAGCTTCCAGAGCTGTGTTCCTGCACCCTTGGCTGGCCCTCCCTCCATCGCTTCCATCTTCCAGGCCAGCAGAACAGCATCTGCCAGTCTCTCCGCCTCGCCTTCATCTCTCCTTTACCTCTCTGTGTGTAGTAACTTTCACAGCCTCCCTCTTTTTATTTCTAAGGCCTCTTGTGATACATCCAGAACCCACATGGACAATCCAGGATAAACTCCCATCTCAAGACTCTTCACTTGATCACATCTGCGAAGTAACAGGCACGGGTCCCAGAGACTAGGACAGCATGGTTTTGGGGGCCACCATTCCACCTCCACAGCAGTGGATGTTTACCCTGCAACATCCATCACTCCAAACTACTCCCGGATCACCTTCCCAAACGTATGTGTGCTTTCTAAGAATCCTTCATACCTAACGATCAGCTTCTTGAAGTCTTCGGTTAAATTCCACTCAAATTTAAACCTTAGTCCTGTGTATTATGAAACTCTTGGAGAAATATTACAGGATGAGATCCTGTGATTCCTTCATTCTTGCAACAGAATGGCGAAAAGTCTAAAACCAGATTCCTCAAAATCTTTCTCTCTCCCACTCTCAGTTCATATTTGCATAACGGCAGCCAAAACCCAACAAGAAATCAGTCGCATTGGGTAATTTCTGTGTCTCCGCTTTAAAAAAAATCAAAGATTACTAATTTAACATCAGCCTGTGCTGTCGAGTGACTGATTAACCCACTGCCCAAAGACATTACAGCCAGGGGATGTAAGAGTAAAACACAATCATCGGAATGTGATCACGGGGTATTTGGGGTATAAAATAAGCCACTGGACGTTTGAGCAGAGCCCTGGCTATCTTCAAGGCACTGCTGAGCTGATTGACATATTTCTAATTAACAGGCCAGTGGAAGTAAAATTTCCCAGCTTTAATGTTAAGTTATTTCAGCAAAGATCAGATGAAACCAGCAACTTCGGTGAGAAGAAGTCTGCAGCCTCCAGCTCACGTCCCAGAAGGTCACACGCTGGGAAGACACCACAGGTGTGGAGCTGGTCTCCGACGGGTCAGGCGGATGGACGAGCCGGCCCCGCCCCCCACATGCCGGGGAGTGTCTGGAAGCCTGTGCCCACCGTGCAGACTCCGTCCTCCGCCCCCACCAGCCCCCAGGACGCCCTGCTAGTTGAATTTATTCTGTTATCGCCAATGTCCCTGCCCTCGGATTGCTCTGCATGTCTTCGATGACGTGTTGTCCCGTAGCTTGGTCCTCAGTTGTTTCTGGAAGGAGCCCTTCGCCTTTCCAACTCCGTGTTGAGCTCCGGAAGACAGAAGGCATACAGTCTGCTCACAGCATCATCCTTACCTGCGGTTCTTGGAACAAAGGTATCAGGGGCAGAATCCAAGTCAAGCTTCCGGATCTTGCCTGGATCCTGAGTTCTAAAATAATTGTCAATAGGTTAGAGGACAACTCACCGAAATTATACATGAAGTATATGGGGCGCCTGAGTGGTTCAGTCGCTTAAGTGTCCGACTTCGGCCCAGGTCATGACGTCGTGGTTCACGGGTCTGAGTTCCGCGTCAGGCTCTCTGCTGTCGGCACGGAGCATGGAGCCTGCTTCGGGTCCTCTGCACCCCCTCTCTCTGCCCCTGCCCCGCTCACGGTCTATCAGAAATAAATATTTAAGGGGCGCCTGAGTGGCTCAGTCGGTTAGGCGTCCGACTTCAGCTGGATTCATGGTTAGCTGGGTTCGAGCCCCGCGTCAGGCTCAGAGCTGACAGCTCAGAGCCTGGAGCCCGCTTCAGATTCTGTCTCCACATCCCCCCCCCGACTCTGTCCCTCCCCGGCTTGCACTGTCTCTCTGTCTCTCAAAAATGAATAAATGCTAAAAAAGTTTAAAAAGAAATGTATTTTTAAAAAGTCAATATTTCTAAATAAATAAAGTATGCATTACAGTGACTGGAATAAAACTCCTTCCCAGCCGGCTGTATACGTAGGAATCCGGCCGGAGCGATGACGGCCGGGAGGCTGGGGGCTGCCCGACCTCCCTCCCGCGCACCCACAAAACGGATCCTTTCCTTGCTGCCCCGCTGCCACGGGACGGACGCCTGACACCTGCGTCATCAGGCGAGGTGCATCACGCACGCACACGTGAGGGGACCACTGCAAACCCCACGAGTGCGTCGCGCAGTCGAGCAGAAACTTCTCTGCAAGTGGCTCCAGGGCAGCTTTCGTGAAAGTGCGAGTGCGGGCACGCTCCCCCTGAGGTCCCTCAGGTGAGTGTGAAAGCGCGAGCCTCACGCGGCGGCACGCACGAGGCTCGGCGGGTGGCCTGGGAGCGCGTGCAAGGCCCCAGCTAATCCCAGGTGGCCTACGAGCGGCGCCCACGGAAGGCTTTGGGCCGCGAGCAAGACAGCTTTTGCGACGACCCTGTCCCGGGCGGGACGCCGCTGACCGGACAACAACCCGGAAACCGGAGCTGCTCCTTTCCGGGGGGGTCCCCAGCTACGACGCGGGCGACAGGGACGTTCGCGGCGACATGAAGTCTGCAAATACAGGCGGCGCGGGAACGTCCTTTCTCGGCTCGAGGGGCCCGGCCGCGCCCCAGGGCGCCCTCTGTCCCGCCCCGCGCCGCGCCGGGCCTCGCGGAGCCTCCCGCCAATTCGCTCGCTCCTTGCCAGCCGTGCTCCCTTGACGTTTGTGAGTCCGTGGTAAGTACGATCCCTTGGTGCGCTCCCACGCGGACTCACACGTTCCGCTCCGGTCCCGGAACAAACGTCCCAACATCCGTCGGCGTGAGCGTCGCGCAAGGCCCGCCACGCGCCCTGGACTTCCGCCCGGGCCCCGGGCAGCTGCGCGCGTGCGCACACGCCTCCCGTACACACACCGCACAGACCACACACACACCTCACACACACTCACCTCCCATACACACACCGCACAGACCACACACACACCTCACACACACTCACCTCCCATACACACACCGCACAGACCACACACACACCTCCCGTACACACACCGCACAGACCACACACACCTCACACATACCTCACCTCCCATACACACACCGCACAGACCACACTTACACACACACGCCTCCCGTACACACACCGCACAGACCACACACACACCTCACACACACTCACCTCCCATACACACACCGCACAGACCACACACACACCTCACACACACTCACCTCCCATACACACACCGCACAGACCACACACACACCTCACACACACGCTCCCGTACACACCGCACAAGACCACACTTACACACACACACCTCCCATACACACACCGCACAGACCACACATACACACACACACACCTCCCATACACCGCACAAGACCACACACACACCTCACACACACTACCTCCCATGCAGCCACACCGCATGAGACCACACATACACATACACACCACACAAGCGTGTGCGCACACGCCTGCATACACACCGCACAGACCACATACACACACATACACACGCCTGCACACACACACCGCACAGACCACACATACATATACACACACCTCCCATACACACACCGCACAGACTACACACACACAATTCCTCACACACACTCACCACACACACCACACAGACCACACATACACATACACACCTCACACACGCGCGTACGCACACGCCTCCCATACACACACCACACAGACCACACATACACACACACACACACACCTCCCATACACACACCACACAGACTACACACACACCTCACACACACTCACCTCCCATACACACACCACACAGACCACACATACACACACACACCTCACACACGCGCGTGCGCACACGCTCCCATACACACACACCGCACAGACCACACATACACACACACACACACCTCCCCATACACACACCACACAGACTACACACACACACCACACACAATTCTCACCTCCCATACACACACCACACAGACCACACATACACATACACACTCACACACGCGCGTTGCGCACACGCCTCCCATACACACACCGCACAGACCACACATACACACACACACACCTCCCATACACACACCACACAGACTACACACACACACCTCACACACACTCACCTCCCATACACACACCACACAGACCACACATACACATACACACCTCACACACGTGCGTGTGCACACACCTCCCATACACGCACCACACAGACCACACACACACACCCCTCACATACACACACACACAATCTCCCATACACACACCACACAGAACACACATACACACACACCTCACATATACACACCACACAGAACACACATATACACATCTCCCATACACACACCACACAGACCACACTCACACCACACACACACACCTCACATTCATTTACCACACACACACCACACACATAAACCACACTCAAACACACACATACACACACATCCCTCATACACACTGCACACACACACAGACACAATCGAATACACATCCAAACTCACACCACATATACACGCCTGTCACACACACACACATACCACACTGCCAGCACACACACCCCACATATACACATGCACCACTCACACACACCACACACATACCACATATACACACATACATAACCCACACGCACATACCACACTCCCAGCACACACACCCCGCAAATACACATGCACCACTCACACACACCACACACATACCACATATACACACATACGTAACCCACACGCACATACCATACTGCCAGCACACACACCCCGCATATACACATGCACCACTCACACACACCACATATACACACATACATAACCAGACACTAATAGAAAAACGAAATCTGTGGCGCCTGTTGGTAAAGTCCCATGTTTTTTTCTAAATAAACAACAGTGAGATTCAGTTGAAATGTCACGAGCCTACTTACTACATATCTGTGCAAGAGGAAAAAGGAATTTTCTCCAAGGTTTTGAACCGGTCTGGAGTTTCATGCAGCAGAGTCCTGGCTACTCAAAGTGGGGTCCCCAGACCTTGCACCAGCATCATCTGGGAGTTCGTCAGAAATGCAGAATGTCGGGCCCTGCCCTGGACCCGGGGATCAGGATTCCATCTGTACAGGCTCCTCAGGGGCTCTCACGTGCCTTCCGGGAGGAGAAGCAGTGGGCTCAACCCCGGCGTGCAACCAGGAGCAGGAACTGTCATTTGTCATTGTTCACTTTTTCAAACTATTGCCTATAATTAATTTCTATAACTAACGAGGTTAGTCCACCAATGACTTGGAAACCTTTGGCTAACAGAAGGGATTTGATAGAATTAATCTGTGAAATGGTCAGTTTTTGTGCATCGGTAAACCTCTCAAGTGTACAAAAGTCGACTTTCCCAGCTCATTACAAAGAAACTAAGGTCACCGAAGAATCTAGGGGCCACACCTTACTAATGAGCTGACTCCCTCCAATCTAGTGTCCTGTAACCATAGCAACTCAAATTTGCAGCCGGAGAACACACACATGCGAAAAAGCAAGCAAACTAACAGAAAGGAGTTTTTCCCCTTCTGGTCATGGTTTGCGGTAGCAACAGGTGAGAAAGGTCAAGAAAAGCAAGGTTTTGCATCATGGCATAATAAAGAAACATAGGCAGTAACTATGGAAACCAGACAAAAACCTCAAAAGTGACTTGCAATTGACAAAAGCCAAAGCCACTCTATTTCAGTCACAAAAAAATAAACTATGGGCCAATTCTCCAAAATGGCTGTATTTGTGGAAGACAGTAACACAACTGTTTCTCTCAAGCACCATCACACACTGTGTGGTTTGCAGTGGAATTGTTAAATTATATATTGTAACAACTGGGTTATTTACGTGTGCTCAATCTAGATTTTCATGTATTCTGAAGATATAACAGCCCTGACTTGAGTCAGCTAATTCCTTAGGTGAAAGGTACATTCCCCATCAACTCCTGAAGGTCAGAAGAATGGCATCTCACCAATTTTCAAGACTTAAGAAATTCATGTCACTTCTCAAATACCCAATTTCCACCTAAGGAAGACAAATGATCACAACGATCTTGCCTATTATAAGTTTACGAAGCCAGTCCTCTGTAGATTTCCTATGTAAAGATCAATACACATTTCCACAGTATTTACAAAGAGAAAACAAGGCCGGAAAGCTTAACCACTGACCCCAACCTACTCCCTGCCTAGCGATGTCCACCCAGCTCCATGGCCATAAATGCCCTCCTCCTTTGTATGTTTCCATAGATTTTCCTAGTTATCGGCTGGAAGTGGTCTCTGTTGCTTTCAGATCAGATATTGCTTACTCTTTTTTCAGAGCAGCTTACGCACTACCTGATGTTTAATGGATGCCCAAAAGGAGAAAATGACCACTCTGCTAAAAACAGAGAGAGAGATACTGAATCACAACAGGAGGTAAAAAACATTTTAAATATGAGTCTCTGTGATGTTTTTATAGTCCAGAATGACATGTTTATCTTCTACCTATTTTTTTCATTCCACACGAGAGTAGAAAATATTTTTTGAGCTTGATAAATGAAGGTTCATTTGGGGGCAGCTGCTACTTGAATTACTACTCTCAGGGTTAAATTAATAACTGTGGCATATTATAAACACATAAATATAAAGTTGCACGCCATTCTTTCTAGTGTATTTATGTGAGTTTTTGCCTCATTTTCGTGCGTTGGTATTGGGTTTCCCTCCTTTCTCCGTAAAACATGTCACCACTAATTATCACCGTGTTATTAGGCACTGACAGTGTGCAAATAAAAGCTGACATTGTCTGCACAGCCCTTCCCAGCTGTGGCTTTTTGTAAAGTAACTGTCCTACTTTCAGCTCAAACCTAAAAAGAATTCCAAAACGTTTCAAAGTTAAATGTTTGCATTACTTTGAGCATCACACATGGTTGAGGGATCATCAACCAGAAAACCTTAAGTTTACGGCAACTGTTTTACGTGGCATTAGAAAAGGGTAACAGTCCTGAACTTTCCCTTGTTCGACTCTGGGTCTGCAAAGTGAGAAAAAGTTTCCCATCACCAAAAGGCAAGAAGAGCCTGAACCAGGGGCTTGACCAAGCCGGTGTCGTTTCAGTTTGGTGCGAATTCCTCATGTGCTCTTTTATTTTCTCTAGCCACGTAATTAGTGCTGCAGCGAAGACTTTTAGGGGTTTACCACTGATCACTCTACATCTCAGTAGAAGGGAAAAGTTTTCAGATATGTTTCCAAAGGCCATGCACGTACTGAAGTCAAGGACTAGCAAACCAGAACCATAAACTACCACGAAATGCATCCACACTATCAAGTTCTGAAACCCTCAGGGCTCAGATAGCAGAGAACATACTAAAACCACACTAAGGCCACAGAAAGAGAGCTACGACCACACCCAGACCATGCAAAGACAGCTAAGGTCATGCTAAGACCAAGATCATGCCAAGACCAGCCCAGGCTGATTTTTCAGGCCTGTGAATCTGATGGAGTTCCGGTGCCTTCTCTCAGATCAGCGCGGCATTTTAATATACCATTCATGACGTCGCTTCCACGGCACCTTTCCTTTTGCTCTAACAGTGCATTTCTGATGGATTTGGGTGCATTTCCCTGCTTGAAACCCGTTTTAACCCTCATAGACAAGGCACCTCTGCAAATAAAGTCACAACGCATACAGGCACCCAGAGTTCACAGCTTTGTGAAGCAAAACACTGGAGACAAACAGAGGGTCATCAAGCTCTCACAACATAATCCTCTGAGAAAAAAGATGGCAGAGAAAAAAGCCAAGTGCTATGGGTGCCGATGAACGGTACCCAAGGAAGTTCCATCACCATGGCCTGTCAGTGGCCTTCATTCACCCTGAAATCGGAACCTCTGATTGTAGAGCATCATGGTCTCAATGCTGTGACTTTTCTTTCTGCAAATCATTCATTCATTTGCTTTCCACGCAATGTTTCCTAAGCACCTACTATGCGCCAAGCACGTTTGTAACGGCTGAACATACAGTGGAGACAGCAAGCTTCCCACCCTCTTGGGGCCCACCCTCTAGGAAGGAGAGAGTAAGCAAACCCACAAACCTATGCGGGATGCCTGTGTGGACGAGCCCAAGGGCAAACAGCAGGACAAAGGGCAGCACACGTGGGGTGGGGAAAAGGCTAAGCAGGAATCGAGATGGGCTCTGGACGGAGGGGACTGGACCCAGCACAGGAGGAAGGAGAACCAGAGGGCTTGGAAAGGGAAGGGGGAAAGGGGCCAGTGCAGGGTGGGGCCCGCTTAAGACCTGTGGCGTCTCCAGTCTTTGGATGTACTGGTTACACCCTATTGACACGACCTCAGCCAGGTGAACGGAGCCATTAAGCGGTGTTGATGACATACACCCAATAAGTACAACGGTAATGGCACTTCGCCTGTGGGCTTCCTCCCCAAACCCATAAAGTGCAGTCTAGTTGGGAGAAAGGCATGAGACAAACCCAAACCGCGTGACATTCCGCCAGCTCCCTGACCAGCACTCCTCAAACTGTCAAGGACATCACAACCAAGGACGAGATCGAAGAAGTAAGTGCACAGCCTCGAGGAAACCAAGGCAAGACAACGAAACATCACGAAGGATTCTAGACGGGACCCTGCACCAGAGAAAGGACGTAGAAAAGGGGGAAACAGAGGAAGTGCAAACGAAGTCCAGGCTCTGGTTAATCACAGAGCGTTGATGCCCGCTTCTCACGGTGCCCTGCGGACCACGCAGACAAGAGACAGTAACAGGGCAGGGGCCGTACACACAGCACACGGGAACCCTCCTCTGCTCTATCTCGGCAACTTTTCTGAAAATCTAAAACTATCCTAAGATTTTTTTTTTTCTAGGAGAGAGAGAGAGACAGTGTGAGCAGGGGAGGGTCAGAGAGAGAGGGAGTCACAGACTGAAGCAGGCTCCAGGCTCTGAGCTGGCAGTCAGCACAGAGCCCGACGCGGGGCCGGAACCCACGGACCGCGAGATCATGACCCAAACGAAAGTCAGACACTTAACCGACTAGGCCACCCAGGTGCCCCTAAAACTATCCTAAGATTTTTAAAAATTTATTTTGTTTAAAAATATACAAAGGTCCTCTGTTAGAAATAATGAGTCTGGAATACAAAGTAAAAAAAAAAAAAAAGTGATGATAAATACACAACAACGCTGGAAGCTAATTATTCAGGATTTAATGCCTCTCTGCATATTCCTGCCAAGTGGTTTATCAATCCCATTAGAGGCCTCAAAGGCAGCCCATTCCATTTCCTTATAAGTCTACATGATTAAGGGTGATTTCCCTCATTGATCCGTGTTCTTCCCTCAGGGCCACAAGTGACCAGAAAATCTCCCTGTCCCATGTCAAGAATCTATCCAGTCTTGGGTGAGAAAGCTCTTCAACTCAAGCCCTCCTTCGCCTCGGCTGAGTTCTGAACTTCCCTGCGCCAACAGTGTGTGTCGCTGTGTCCCTCACATGCCCATGGTTGTCACCTCTCCAAGGAGGGGGCCTGGCATCCTCCAGGGAGGAGGTGACAGGTGAGCCTGCCTGCATGATGACCCTGTAGGGCCGCAGATATCTGAGGCCACGCCTGTCCCCGGGACTTCCTTCACCTTTCCTGGGGTTCCAGAGCCCCCTGAGCGCTCCACCTGTTCGCTGAGGACCATGACCGCCCGGAGCTCCAGGACACAGGCTCGGGCAGCCTCCTGTCCTAAAAGGCCCCATCTGCACGGAGGGAATCTGCCCTCAGACCTCACTTCCTCCCCCTGCGGCACCTTCCCAGCCACACACAGGATCCACGTGCGTGGATTACCCCAAAAGGGTTCTGACAACTTCCAGGGAGAAAGGCAAGATCGGGCTGCCGTGATAAATGATCTCAGGCCTCCTCAGCGTCGGGTTATAGGTACAAGAGAGAAAATGGAGCAAAGGCAATGGGCAGATAGCAAATAAAGGGAGGTGTGTCTCGAACAATGCCTCATTCTCCCAAACGGTTTCAACCCAAATGAAGGGCTTTAACCTGGGAAGTCAAACCACACCCTGGTGTTTCATCGTAACTACAAAATTAACGATATTTAGCAAAAGTGAAGTCTAAATTTGGTCTCCAACAACAACGCAGCCTCTCCCGTTTATGTTTTAATTGCAGACTTTCTACACAGTTCTTTTTGTTTTTTTTAATGTTTATTTATTTTTGAGAGGGAGAAATAGACAGAGTGTGAGCAGGGGAGGGGCAGAGAGAGAGGGAGACACAGAATCCGAAGCAGCTCCGGGCTCTGAGCTGTCAGCACAGAGCCCGACTTGGGGCTCGAACTCACAACCATGAGATCATGACCTGAGCTGAAGTCGGATGTTTAGCAGACTGAGCCACCCAGGCGTCCCTCTACACAGTTCCTGATGGAGTAGGTCTTCAGCTGACATTGAATTTGCACAGTCTCTGCGTGGTTTGGACAGATGCGGTGCCTAATGCTATTTAAACAGCGGCTTCTTGACGGTAATTTTTTTCTATTCCAAGCTATTATGCACACGCATATTTTGAGCTTAAGTAAGATAAAGATACAATTTTACAAGATAAAGCAATTAGTAAGCAATAGAGGTGATTTGATTTATAGAGCTAATCCAAGTATGTTTAAAATCTATTATAAGCTGAAGAAATCTGTTCTTTATTTAGATAAAACAGGAATTACCTCTCCCACTCAAGAGGAAAATGAAATTGAAAAATGAAACATACAGAAGGGAACTGTGAAATCAATCGCCAAACTGAGTCCCCACAAAGGACAATTACGATTTGAGTAGAAGTAAATGTATTTTAAATGTCTAAATGTCACCCTCTTTTGCAGAGCCTTATCTTATCACAGTCCCGTTAGAGACGGAACCTCCCATCCTACCCCCTCTCTTAAGAGAAGGTGGTTTCAATTTCTAAAATGACAAACTTAATCATGCTCACGAATCCCATAAAATGCAGAGACTGCAAACGTTTATGGAGTGAGAAGCCTTCATCGGGTATTTTTCAAATCTTAGCTCTAAGTGGAAGCCTTATGGATCATGTAAAATTGTTTACAAAACCTCAGAAATCAAAGCCATTAAGCACAATCTAAGTGCCTAAATTATTACACATATGTATAAAAAGATACAAGGAGGGCGCAAAGGGAAGGGGACAGGACCCTGTTCCTGAGGGGACTTATCACGGATCTGTCATCACTGCGGCATCAAACCACTGCTGGTGGACCCTCCTGTGATCTGGAAGAAATGGCTCCCAAGCAAACTGAAATCAGCAAATAATTAGTAAGCACTCAACAGCTTAAGTCTCCATTCTCAGTCCAAAGCAAGTAACTCAGGACCATCTTCAGGGGCAGAAAAGCTCTCTGTAGACTTGCTGGCTTCTACCAGGATGCCGGCAAGGAGCCAACAACCCCAGTGCTGGGTGCTCCGCATCACTCCCTTATGGACGCTGTGCTGCACCGAATAGTGGAATCCTGCCCCCCAAAATCGTGTCTACCTGCAACTTCAGAACGTTACGTGATTTGGAAATAAGGTTTTTGCAGATGTCATTATTAGTTAAGATGAGAGCACTCCAGGGGCAGCTAGGTGGCTCAGTTGCTTAAGCATCCGACTTGGGCTCAGGTCATGATCTCACAGTCCATGAGTTTGAGCCCCGTGTCGGGCTCTGTGCTGATAGTTCAGAGGCTGGAGCCTGTTTCAGATTCTGTGCCTCCCTCTCTCTCTGCCCCTCCCCTGCTTACACTTTATCTCTGTCTCTCCCTCAAAAATAAATAAACATTAAAAGTATTTAAAAAAAAAAAAAAAAAGATGAGATCACTCCAGATTAGAATGAGCCCTAATCCACAAATGATGTCCTTCTAAAAAGAGACAGATGTGAGGCCACATGGTGACTGAGGTGGAGCCCAGAGTGATGCATTACAAAATAAGAACAGCACAACGCGGGGGCAACCGGAATCTGGGAAGAGCCACAGAGAGATCCTCCCTCAGAGCCTCCAGAAGGAAGCAACCCTGCCCACACCTGATTTCAGACCGTTATGGGAGCGCCAGGGAACAAATACAGATGGCAACACCAGCCACGGCGATGATAATGAGCATCCCCTTGGTCACGGTACAAGGACTTAGCAAATCTCAATGGTTATTAATGTAATTACAAATATATACATAAACACTTTTCAGGGTAACCGAGGGAACATGTAATAATCTATGGTTTAGGGGGCCCCTGGGAGGATCGGTTGAGCTCCAACTTTGGCTCAGGTCATGATCTCACGGTTCTTGTGCTCTGTCAGAAGTAAATAAAACCTTTAGGGGCACCTGAGTGGCTCAGTCGGTTAAGCGTCCAACTTCAGCTCAGGTCATGATCTCATGGTTCGTGGTTCGAGTCCCGCATCAGGTTCTGTGCTGGCAGCTCAGAGCCTGGAGCCTGCTTCAGATTCTGTATCTCCCTTTCTCTCTGACCCTCCCCTGCTCACGCTGTCTCTCTCTGTCTCTGTCTCTCTCTCTCTCTCTGAAATAAATAAAATGATAAAAAAAATTTTTAAAGAAATAAATAAAACCTTTTAAAAATAAATAAACTATGCGTTTTCTTTCAGCAAAGGGATTTTGAGTTTAGGGTTCTGCATTTCAAATACTTATTAAACATGTATCTGTTGCATGACCAACATATATCAGGGTTTGACTTGGACCCCATAAAAAGAGAAAAACAAGCTAATACCAAACACACAGGGAGGGAGAATAAGAGAGACGCAGATGTATCTGGGGTAGAAATGAGACACATTCAGATGATAAAGAGATTCACAGCAAGGTATCCAATATGTTACCTTGAATCACATGAAATGGGCAATAGCTGACCATTTTGGAACTACAAAAATAGCTATCCATAGGTTTTACGCCAAGGGTCAAAAACTACAGCCTGCGGGCCAAATCTGGCCCCCGGCTTATTTGTGTAAATAAAGTTTTATTGGAGCGCAGCCAGGCAACCCCTTTGCATGATGCCAATGGCCGCTTTCATACTGGGACAGCCCGACTGAATGAGTAGTCAGATATGTAGACCTCAAAGCCTAAAACGTCTGCCATTTGACCTTTTAAAAGAACACTTTATGAATCCTTGATTTCACCTAATTTTTACATGAAACAAATGGCAATTGCAGCAAAGGCAACAGAATTTCAGGAGCAGGCGAGACCGGTACAAAGCACTCCCGGAGCCCAGGCCGCACTGGGGACTTGACTAGGAGCTGGATTCTGAGCCAGAAGGTACCAGGGCCCCTCAAGCGAGGGCAACACATAAAAGACTGTGCTGGGTCTCGGCCCCAAAAGCCAGGGGCACCAGCAAGCAGGGGGACAACCCGGAATGTCCCCACTCACTTCCAAGCGCTGCCTCTGCCGGGACTCCTCAGGGAAGAGGAACGAGGAGGAGAAAAGTTTGGGAAGGTTCCAGAGAAGCCAAGATTCCTTGTACAGCAGACTGAGAAATGGTATCTTTTTCCTTTAAGCATGAATCACTGGAGGGGCCGGGCGGCCATAGGACAGAGCACTATATCAGGAAGACGGAGGTCTAGAGATGCGGAATAACTGAATCTAGAGCAAAAAAATTGCACTGTTTGGAATACCTGTCTTTGTAGCTCTTTATAGGGCCATATTGTGAAAAAAAATAATTATTCCACTGATTGCAGGAATTATAATTCTATTTTTAATTTTTTTAATGTTTATTTACTTTTGACAGAGAGAGAGAGACAGAGGTGTGAGCAGGGGAGGGGCAGAGAGAGGGAGCCACAGAATCCGAAGCAGGTTCCAGGCTCCGAGCTGTCGGAACAGAGCCCGATGTAGGGATCGAACTCACAGACCAAGAGATCATGCCCTGAGCTGAAGTCGGACGCTTAACCGACTAAGCCACCCAGGTGCTCCACAGGAATTATAATTTTAAAAATTATGGAGAGCTCCAGAGAATTGGGAACCCCCTCGGGGTTATTAATAGCCAGGAAAGTAATCAAAAGGAGCACTTTCTCATTAAACACCACAAACTTCATCCAAACTGTGACCTCCTGTAAGATGTGTTATTGTATGTTGAGTTGCAAAGTTCTTGCTACCAAATGCTTCCCAAGGTCAAATAAATACTGTAAAGGAAGGGGGGGGTGTGCCTGAGTCAGGAAAGTCCCCCTCTTCTCCACGCACATCAATTAACTAAGAGCACAGACATTTAAGTTCAGGATTAAGCTAGAAAGCCAGGTGGGATGCATGTGTATCAAGCAATACGTAAACAGATATTTATGTATTTGTATATCTGAGATTAAGGATATCTTAGACCCCATTTATGAGGACTGTCCCAGGATAATACAGTTTACTGACTTTACCAAAACTAATTCATAGCTGATACAGGTGTATTTACTTACATAAACCAGCATTCTGCGACCCGGTGAAGATGTCCACTCGAATGACAAGAATTATCGAGTTTAAAGAGACAGAGATAGAACGCAGTTGCTGAGTTTCTAATGGAAATACTGTCTGCCCTTAGTTAAGCCCCAAAGTAATTTCCTCCCGAGAGCCATCAGTCCGGAAGGTTTGACTTCAAGTTAGAAGTTCAGTCCCTGGTCCCTCCTCCCTCCACACTGGATGTGGGAAAAGCATGGCCGTCAAATGGCCAGGATTCTGATCCCGTTTCAGCACATGATCATACATCTGGCCACGCGATCTGTGCCATCCCTGCTGAGCTTTATGTGACTATGTGACTACTCCATAAATGTAGTGCAGGGCTGACCGTGACTTTGGCGAGACCTAGCATCCCGCTCAAAAGCTCTTTCCAGGCATTAGGGAAAACCATGGAGCTTTGAACTTCTCACATTCTTCCCTGTGCTGGCAGGAGTAGCTGTCACAAAACCAACCGGCCGAAAATAGATGTCAGTGCTATCACCCTGGGGGGCCACGCTCTCCTTGGGCGTTGGAACAATGGGAGCACTGGTAACGGGGAGGGAGACGAGGCACAGTCCCCAGCCTGAGTGAGCTCAGCCACCCCCTCTAAGCCTCCCGGGCTGAACAGTGGGGAGCATCGCGTGGGGCGGCATAGGGCCCCCCCTGCCAGGGGTCACTGAAGCCTCGGAAGGATGCGGCCAGCTGTCAGCACTCCTTAGGACACAAGCCCTCCTCCATCCCCTCAGGCCCCCCATGGGAGGAAGGCAGCTCAGAGCAGAAGGCGAGCATACCTGTGACCAGGTCCACACAGCTGGACCTCCTGAGCCTGGAGAAGGCTCCGGAGAGGATTCCGGGGGAAAGCAGAAGACACCCAGCACAAACGGATGAGAAATCACTAAGCATTTTTTTTTCTGTTTCCTACCATCAAGTGATATTTACTTCTGTTGCAAACTCAAGCAACAATTCCCAGCCGTGATTTTATTTTTGGCAAATTCCTTCCTCTTCCCACCTCCCTCCTACCGCTCTGCGTGGGCATTCCTGAGCAGGTGACCGAACAGAGGAGCCGATCCAAGGGCATCGTGCAGTGTGCTTTGAAGTAAAGGAAGATGTTAACCCACACCTGGGCTTGGCAAGAGACTGTTCACCACACAAACACTTTCTAACACTGTAGAGTGCTCACTATAGAGCAAGCAATTCACAGGCACCCCCATCTCTAATCTTCACAGGCCTGCCAGGCAGGAAAGGCTCTTACCCTTTCAGAACTGAGGAGAGTGGGGCCCAGAGAGATTGAGATGCTCCTCAGATTCTTCTAGAACTGAGCTACCAACCCAGCCACTCCAACCCCAGATCTACTCTGGTAACTGCTACAATTCATGCTGCCTCATAATCATATTGAAAAGATCCAGGGGCGCCTGGGTGGCTTAGTCGGTTAAGCGTCCGACTTCAGCTCTCAGGTCATGATCTCGCGGTTCGTGGGTTCGAGCCCGCGTCGGGCTCTGTGCTGACTGCCAGCTCAGAGCCTGGAGCCTGTTTCAGTCTGTGACTCCCTCTCTCTCTGACCCTCCCCTGCTCACACTGTCTCTCTCTCTCTCTCCTAGAAATAAATAAAAAAAATATTTTAAAAAAAATGTTTATTCATTTTTTAAATGTTTTTTATTTCTTTCTGAGAGAGAGAGAGACAGCGTGAGCAGGGGAGAGTCAGAGAGAGAGGGAGTCACAGACTGAAACAGGCTCCAGGCTCTGAACTGGCAGTCAGCACAGAGCCCGACGCGGGGCTCGAACCCACGAACCGCGAGATCATGACCTGAGAGCTGAAGTCGGACGCTTAACCGATGGAGCCACCCAGGCGCCCCTGAATAAACATTTTTTAAAAAAAAGATCCACAGGACTTTGATATTTAAGGGTATCCTGCAACTAATCTTCATTGTGGAGTTTAAAAAAAAAAAGCATTTCAATGGGGAAAAAAGGATCTTTCATTTTGTAATTTGTAAGTTTGACATCTGCTTGTTATATTTGCTGAAGTACCCATGTGCTGGCTTCCAAGTCCTGTCTTTATAGAAATGACGTCAAGGAGGATTGACCTTAGCAAGTGAGCACACATTTATCTTGTTGGTTTCTATACACTGCATGTAAGGAATGATGTGGCAGATGTGACTTTTCCACAGATGGCCTCCACACCATCTCCCGCCCACATGCTCAGTGCGTGCGTGCCTTGGCCCTTGCCCATCGCGATGCACTCGGTTTCTCCTGCCCGAGACTCCAGGCGAGCCCGAGGGCTGTCATGCCCAACAGCAGAAGGAGCCAGTTCTGGGCAAGGCCTTCAATGGCCCGGAAACACGTGCTTCCTGCCTGTTGAAGCCCATGCCTTCATGTAAGAGGAGGGAAGCCACACGGAAGGAGCGTCAGGCCCCAGGCCTGTGCGGGAATCCAGCTTGAACATCCAGCTCTGGGAAGCCTCTGATGATGCGACGGCCACCTTGTGAGAGGCCCGAGGAGAACCACCCAGCTGAGCCCAGCCTCGTGCGGGACTGAGACAGGGAGTAACAACTTAATGTCCGTGGCCGCTGAGTTGGGGGATCATGTATGGCATGGCCGAAGATCATGGAAACAAATAGAGGCATCAATGTACGATGTACACTGAGACGAACTGCATCCCCTACAGGTGAGGTGACCCTTCAACGACATGGGTTTGGACAGGTTCTTTTCTTGATAACTATAGTACAGTGCTGTAAATATATTTCCCCTTCCTTATGATTTTCGTGATGACATTTTCTTTTCTCTAGCTTACCTCACTGTAAGAATACAGTATATATGGAATGTATTAATCAACTATGTGATTGGCAAGGCTTCTCATGAACAGGAGGCTGTCAGTGGTCAGGTTTGGGGGAGCCAAAAATTATATGCAGATTTCTGACTCTGTGGGGGAGCCGGGGTCATTGTCACCAAGCCCCACCCCACATTTTCCAAAGGCTTATTGTATTTACTTTGGAGAAGAGAGTCAAGATAAGAGGAGCCTAGAAATAAGAGAACTAAATTATTTGCCTCTGTTCCCTGGTATTAAATCAATTTCACCTGGGAGCCAGGCAGCTCTGGATTTCGGGAGGATCCAGTTCTAGAAGTGTGAAAAGCCTTCGTGATTAGGTAGCTCTCAAGAGACGGTGATTCTATTTGCAAGACTTTGTGCTTCTGGAAGTCCCCAGCAACAGGCAGAGGGGCAGCGTTTCCGCGTGTCGAGCCTGGTGGAGCGCTGCATCCAGACAGCTCTGGCTACGATGATCTTCCCCCCAGTTCTAAGAGCACACAGCTGTCAGCCACACCTCCATCTGGGGAGCCACGTAAGGATGGCAGCCAGGCCCTGGGTGAGAAGAGCCACCCGCCCCACGGTGCCAGCCGCTCACACTGTGGCTGCCCCATATTACGAAACACAAGTCCCCGCGGCCTTCTCTATCTAGGGCAGCCAGGCTTGTCAGCGCCTTTCCAAGAAGTGAGGGTGCCACTTGGCCGGCCCCCCGGAGGCAGCCGGCCTCTGCCCGGCAGCTGGGCACCCACTCTCCCCCTGACTGTTCCCCCACCCGCCCAACGGCTCCTCCCAACAGCTTCAGGATACAGGACTGTGGCCTTTATTTCAAGCTAAGCTACTGAGCCACAATTCCCACTAATAAACTGCAATTAGAACAAAATAAAACATGCAAGCTGTGTGTGCCAGGAGTATTTCAGATGCTGACCTACAGGTCTCTGCCAATCCTGTTAAGCCATCTACGGAATCAGTGCCGGAATTTTTTTTTTTTTCAAATTATAAACTAGTAACATGCTTTCAAATACAGGCCTCCTCCTCCTCCTATTTGAATTCTCATAAAATTCCATGGGTATATTTGGAAGTTAGTAGGAAGCCAGCCTTCATTTATTCATTCATACTGTTTAAAGCTCTTCCCAAGAAGAGGAGGTGGGGATTGTGAACCAAAAGTTTATTGGGCTCCATCCTTTCTTCTCCTTCCGTACCCAGATCCTCACTGCTTGTACTCTCCCTTGGGTCACGTGGGACAGGAGCTTTCAGAATAGTTATCCGGAACTTAAGCACCATGAAACGCAGAGGGTGTCAAGTTCAAATAGACTCAGTATGGTACCCATAACCTCTAAAGAGAAGGGAGCTTTAGTTCCTCTGAAGTCAGGGAAAGAGCTGGGAAGACAGAGAGGCCGCTAAAGGGCACAGACAAGCAGAAGGCAGACTCTTCACCCCCCTTGCTGCTCTGGACCTGTGCGATCTCTAGCTTTCTTGGGCGCAACTGTTGGCAGAGATGTGTATTCCCAAGTGCAGTTGGCAATTCTTTGCTGCACTGGGTTAAACCAAGAAGGGACAGACCATGATAGCCCATGTGTTTGAAGATAGAAAGATGGAGGGAGGGAGGGAGGAAGGGAGGAGGAGAGGAGAGGAGAAGGAAAGAAGGGAAGGGGAAGGGGAGAAAAGAAAAAGAAAACAAACAAAAAGAACAGAGAAACCCTGTGCACACAGGGCTGCAGGTGACAACGGGGAGCCCATATTCAGGAGCCACGTTTCTTACAGGTGGAGGATTCCACAGCTGCATAGAAACTGATAGACAATTATAACATAAACACATTTGCCCAAATTAAACACCCAAAGGGCAATAACACCCATAATTTGCAAAGTCTTCACATCTGAAACGACACCCCGGCAAAACAAACAAACGAAACCTCCTTGGTAGTAATCTCTTGTTCCAAAACTACTTGCCAAAATTGGTGTCCAAACAAGGTGCTTCTGGTTCAGGTTCACACAAAGGGGAAAAAGGAAGGAAGCAGAACGAAAGTGCGTAATCCTTCTGGTTCACAAACGCTATGCAGAGAAATGACAGACGGGCCACGTGAGCAGACAGTGGCATCCGACGTAACCCACGGACCCACCCCTCGGTGCAGACAAAGCAGCATTCAGGGTACAGAAGGGCCCTTCTCCGGAAGCACACAGTCTGGGGATGCTGACCAACACGCTCGAACCCGTAACAAGAAGCTCCTGCACTATCGCAGACGCTGCTCGGGGGCTGGATGTCCGAGCGCACAGCAGGTAAGTGGATAAGCAGCACACAGTAGGTGAGCAGGCGGGGAGTGAGGGGGGTGAGCGCGCAGCAGGTGACCAGGGTGGGTGAGCAGGAGGTGAGCGGAATAGGCAAGCGCGCAGCAGGCCAGCCGGGCAGGTGACGGGCAGGTGACGGGCAGGTGACGGCACAGGGGAGCGGCACCCGGCGCAGAGGCTCCCGGGGAGGTGAGGGGGGGCGCGGGGGCTCTCTGGCAGCCTTGTGACCTCACTCTGCTCCAGAACCGATTCTCCTGTTCCATCCGGGGCTCTTCCATTTCAGGAAAGTCTTACTTCTCTTCCATGACCACAAGGTGCATGAACCCCTGGAAAAGGCAGTCCCGCAGCGCGCATGGATTCTTCGAGTCTGTCCTGGCAAACACCGCGAAGCACACCGCACCTGGCGGCCCTGCGATGCGAGCCGGTGGGCTGGTCACACAGGGGCCTGGGCATCTAAGCTCCCTGATAGTCCCCCAGCGGTGGCTGTAAACTTCCTAAAGGCCCAGAAGGGAAGTCCATGAACACCTGGATCCTTACTTATCTGGAAGCTCCTCACTTTCAGGCCCTCTCCACTCCTAGAGAACGAGTCTGAGGACACCACCCCTCTGCGGCAGGTGCTCTGAGAGTGCGGCTGTGCGTCTTGGGCAGGGTGGTCCGACCTCGGGTCCAGGCCGCCTGGGCGCGCCCCTTCCAACCCCCGACCGCTTCCTTAGCCCCTAAGTGAGGAAGCGGCAGTCAGGGCGCGAGACAAGTGCACTGTCCCAGCTGCAGCCAGCCTCCCTCTTCCAGCCGCTATCACAGCCCTCCTGGGTCCGGGTCCTGCACAATCCTCAGGGGTTGAATGAACCTGAAGCCTCGTTCAAGTTCTTGAAAATATCCACCAAGGGAGCAGAAACCATCTCTGTCGTATACACACTGTATTCCCAGGGCACGGCTTGGGCTCTGGCACAAAGGAAGTTTCTGGTAATCATTGTTTAGGTAACCGAATGCTACCTTTCATCTGTGGGCTCCTCCAGACTACAATAAAAAGAAACAGCCCACAGTATAATGGCACCCCTGGGTAAGCCCTTAAGAACATAATATGGGGGTGCCTGGGCAGATCAGTCTGCTACTCCTGACTCTTGGTTTCAACCCAGGTCATGATCTCATGGTTCATAGGATTCAGGTGCAGAGCCTGCTTGGGATTCTCTGCCTCCCTCTCTTTCTGCCCCTCTCTCTCTCTCTCACTCTCTCAAAAATAAATAAATAAACATTAAAAAAGGAAAAGAAGTAGAAGAATATAGTAAGTCAATCTTTCTAGGAGGGTTTAGAAAAACCCCTGCCTAGAGACAAACACCGGACAGCCTCCATTTCTTCCAAATTCTGGAGCTGTATGGAATGGCTGTATCAGTGAGGAGGCCCTCAACATTCAACATATAAGACACTGTAATTCAACCAAAGGCACTGCCCTTCCTTTGAATCAAATCAACTTCCTGTCTGCCAAGTCAGTTTGAATTTAGACAACAGAAAGGCTTGTCAGAATAAAACTGTTAAAAATTAGCTCATCTTCTTGTAAATTACGGATTACTTTACAAGCAAACAAACAACACAAAGCAACCTTGGGGAGAAACAGTAATCAACAACCGCCACCAAGAACAACTGTACACTACATATATATTTAATAATAAAGTGTTTCTCTAGACATAAGAAAATGGAAATAGAATTCTTTCAAGGCAAATTGGTCCTCCGGCTCTCACAGGATTGGGGGCATCGTGTGTAAGATCTTTTCAGGAGGGTAACTATATCTCTTCTTTTTTCCACAGATTTAAGTCCACTATGATTAGCAAGACTTTCCAGCCCAAAAGGGTCCTCCTTTGACCTTCTTTTCATGTAAACAAAACAGAAGAGGGGGAAGGGAGATCTCAGCTGTTCACCTCTATACCACTACCAATAACATAAAAATACCCGTTAGGTTTTTAACTGTCCTAATCATCAAGGCACCGTCATCTTCCAATAGCCTGAATTGCTCCCAATTTTATCAGCACCCACTCTGCCTAGCTCCAAAGTCCATAGCTTCTGACCTCTTTGTTCACAGTGAGAGGTGACCCCTTTGTTATCTCCACAGAATGATGTATTGTTTGACCAAAGCGATCAATCCTAACGTCAGATTCAGGTCAGCAATGCAAAGATGTGGAACGGGCATGCTGTCTGAGCCCTTGACACTGCGCTGTCCAAGATCCCATGACTAATTTTGGATCGTTGGAAATTGGCCACCACAGGATACATTTGAACTTGCTAAAAATAGCCCCACTACCCCTCCAAATGTTTCAACTTACTGTGGCAGCAACAGAACCGTGCTCAAAGCTGGCTTGGTCCCCTGGTATGCAGTAAAGGAATAGAATTTCATGATCTGGGATTTTTGAGATCGTCCATAAGATATTTTAAATAGATTTTCATGTTAGAATTTACAGTTAAATAATTTAAAAGGAAAAATGATGAATATAGAATTGAATGTCTTGCTCTAAGTAGAAGCAAGCCATGTTGTATGCTGTAGATCAATAGAAAACAATTGATACTATTTTCAGAATACTCCCTGGGCCTCCACTCCACTTAAATGTGGACCATTTAATTAAGTAAATCCAATTAATCATGTGGAAGCCATTGTGAGAAAATGAAACAGCTAACAACCTCCCAATTGTTCAGAAAGGCAAAGCATTTCAAACATGTACATTTTACCATTCCCTATGTACTCTAGTTATGTCTTCATAAGAACTCCTTTAGCTCTCTACCAATTCCTAAAAGTCTAATGCCAAAATCTTTTATAGAAATACACCTACAAAATCCTTTTCTTCCTACACATTGGAAGATACAAGAGATGGACCTGGTTGGTACTGATGGCCCTGGTCACAGGAACTTTGTAAATAGCTGACATCAGCTGTAACATACTCGTAACATACATATATTCATAAACTGTAACATTATCTATTCATAAACTGTAACATCATCAGGCAAAATGGCTAATCGGCAGAAGTGAAAGTCGACCCCAAGAGCTAGGTCTAAAAAGATACAGTAGCCCTCACCTGACCAAGAGCAAACATAAACATGAGTGTGTCCACACAGTTTGAAATGAGCAGGGGCACCTGGGTGGCTCAGTCGGTTAAGTGTCTGACTTCGGCTCAGGTCATGATCTCACAGTTTGCAGTTTGAGCCCCACGTCGGGCTCTGTGCTGGCAGCTAGCCCAGAGCCTGGAGCCTGTTTCAGATTCTGTGTCTCCCTCTCTCTCTGACCTTCCCCTGCTCACACTGTTTCTCTCTCACACACACACACACAAATAAATAAAACATTAAAAAAAAAAAAAAAAACTCTAAAAAAAAAGAAAAGAAAAAAGAAATGAGCAGCCTTCCCAAAGGTTTTTTTTATTTGTTTTCCTAAAATTTACCCCTGCAGGCTAACTAAACCAGATGTTCAGTCAAAAGTGCAATTAAAGAAGAACCCCAAAAGGCCGCCCGGGCCCACCATATCAGTCCCCCGAACTGAGCCATTCACTGACTGCATTCTGTCAGGCGTCTTGACAAAGATTCAAGTCCATGGGCAATGGGCAATGGACAATAGTTAGAGATTCTTGATTACAGATCACTGGGGGTAAAAATGTACCCACTCCAAGGGACAGGTTGTTCCGGTCCATGGAGGCCATGTTCCCAACGGGCTCTTCGGCAAATCACAGCTCCCTGACAATGGGAAGGTCAGAGCTTTTGCAGTCTCAGACGCAGGAGAGGGACAGAACAAGCCAGTGTGGACTTTATTAAATCGAAAAAAGACTAAATAGAACCAACATTCTCTGGAGCTCAAAGGAGTCTCCATTATTCAGGGTGAGCCTTTCCTTTCTGTGCCCCTCCTTCATGTTCACCCCAAACCGACGGACCAATGGAGAGAGGTGGTCCAAAACTGAGAAGGATGTAGGGTGACACTGTGGAGCATTCTGGAAGCCGATCTGCACCTTACCCCGCTTCTCTAACCTACAATCCCTGGCTGAGAAGTCATGATGATTCTTTTCCCTCTTAGATAAAAGATCAAAGTAATCGGCCACTAAATAAAAAAATCTGGGATTTTCTGAAAGATTATCAAGAAACTCAGGATCACAAAGATGAAATGAAAAATGTTTATCTGCTCTTCTTCCCCAATTCACACCAAAGCCCACACTACTCCCTTCTAGCAACCAAAACAAAGAAAATACACTTCTAGATTGTGTTTGAATCTGCAGTGTGTGATTTTTTGGTTATAACTTGCATTATATAAGAAAAAAGTCCCAGGGCGCTGGGGTGGCTCAGTCAGTTAAACATCCAACTCTTGAATTCACCTCAGGTCATGATCTCTCAGTTTGTGAGTTCAAGCCCCACGTGGGGCTCTGCACTAACAGTGCAGAGTCTATTTGGAAGTCTCTCTCTCCCTCGTTCTCCCTCTCTGCCCCTCCCCTAGTCTCTCTCTCCCTCCTTGTCTGCCCCTCTTACACTCTCTCTCTCTCTCTCCTCTCTCTCTCAAAATAAATAAATAAACTTTAAAAAAGAAAAAAGTCCCTTTAAATTTTATGTAGACCTAGGAAAATGCCCTTCTTCTCAATCAGTATCTTATGGTATGTTACTCTCGGTAACCCCTTCCCCATGCTTGTCAAGTTCGTCTTCTCTCGTCATGGTCCAAGTTCAGAGCATTAACTTCCTTGAGCCTACCTCAACAAAATAATTAATTTGTCAGCAGATACTCTTTTAAACGCGGTCTTCAGGATATTTTAATTGACAGGGTCTCTGATCAGGATGAAGGCTGATGACTCCCTCTGTTGTCCTGTGGTTTGTAACTTTAGCAAGTGAAAGTCCAAGTATTTACACCGACTCCATGAAGTTCTACGGAAGTGAACTTACTGCACAGATTCTCGGGTCCAGGACCCAGGGAAGGCGCCTCTGCTGATATCATCCCTGAGCAGGAGGGTGGGGGGGGAACACATCCCACCAGATCCCCACCGTGAATCCTTCCCGAGCTTTCCCTCTGCACCAGGATAAACCTCAGTGAGATGGAAACCCAGCAGGTGGGCCTGGAGAAATTGCTCAAAGTTAAATAACATTTGCAGGGTAAGCTTTCGAGTGAATGAATCTTTGCAATTCTTACTTGCCAGCTTGCAGTTTCCTGAATGATTTCTTTTCACAAGCTGGTGAGAGGACCTAGGAGTTCCATCACTGCTGGCAGACGGAGAGTAAATTTGGCTCCAGGCCTGACTTCGGAGCCGGCTTGGAAAGCGGAGACAGCCAAGACACGCTGGCTGGTGTGCGGAGCTCTGCACAGGGCTCTGCCCCAGCCCCACCTCCCCCCGCCTCTCCCCCCCTTCCCACCAACACTGCACAATGTACATCTAAGGGTGGTATTTTTAGGTATAGAAAGTTGCAGGAAGACACTGGATTAAGACGCGCGCTGTAAAAGAAAAAAAATGGGCTGGATAGGTAGAGTGGGAAATAGTTTCAACCTGAGCACCTGGGTTTAGGTATCCCCACCTGCTGAGCACCCCCTTTCTTGGTATGACTGGGGCCAAGGAAGTCAGAGAGATTCAAAGGGGGAGAGAGGGAGGGCCTAACACGTACCTCCAGAGAGGCTTCAGATTCCTCCCATGATGACGTGACCCAGGAATGGAGGGGTTCTGACTGCCTTGAAGCAAATGCTCCCAGATGCACGTTCTTCCCAGCTTGGGAGCACCATCCAACATGCAGCAAAGGTTGGGGTGTAACTTAATAGCCATCACATTCCTGTCACACTCTTAACTGACCTAGATGAGGTCTGATCTCCATAAGCCAACGCAAAGCACCATACGAACAAGACTCTGGGTAAGAGAACACGGTCAGGCCGCATCAGCACTAACTCTGAAACCCCTCAGTAAAGAGTCAGGTCCTGGCGACGCCAGACAGCATCAGGCAGGACAAAACCTGGCAAACCCCTTTCACACGGGGGGCGCACTGCAACAGAGAAGGGAAGGGAAAGAGAGGGAGCTGGATCTTATAGAAACAATACAATTAGAAGGCGTTATGAGCCAACCTTGGCTCAAAAGTTTCAGGTAGAGGAGGCACATAATAATTAAAAGACTGCTGGGTTCATAGAGAAACTGAGAAGGTCATGGAAGGATATCTAAGGAACAGCCCTGTTTGAACAGAAAAGACACCAGAGTCTGGCATTCTCCTTCCCACACTGGGCATCTGGGCCCCTTACCCTGGACAGAGTTCAACATCTGGGCATTGGACCCTTGCTCTGAAAGCTCTACCTTCCTTTTCTATTTACAGCCTAGCAATCGTAAGCCTAAATCATGAAATTGCCTGTCTTTACCTCCTAGATCAAACCTTAAAGGAGTTTTCCTTCACTGACAGGTTGGAAAACTTCCTCTGAATTTGAACTTCAGAGCAATGACAGGAAGTAAAGGAAGGAGGAATCTGCACATATAGCCCAGGGCTGCGAAGCGAACATTCCAGGCTGTTTCCTGGTTCCAAACTGCCAGACTGAAGTCAGGATCTTACACATTTTAGTGTTTAAAATCAATATTTGATGTTAACATCTGGATGCTTTCCAGAAAAGGATATGGTTAGGGAAAAGTAAAAAATCATCAAAAGTAATGATCTAATACATTCTCCCCACCGAGGACAATGTCGTCCGGTAGCTTCCTACATAACACTTTGTGTTACTTTCCTATGATCAATTCCACCCATCAGATCTGATACAAATCAACAGTTCTCTAAAGGCGGTCTTTTTTTTCTTAATTTTTTAAATGTTTTATTTATTTCTGAGAGAGAGAGAGAGAGACAGCGTGAGCAGGGGAGGGTCAGAGAGAGAAGGAGGCACAAAATCTGAAGCAGGCTCCAGGATCTGAGCTAGCTGTCAGCACAGAGCCGACGCGGGGCTTGAACCCACAACTGTGAGATCATGACCTGAGCCGAAGTCAGACACCTAACCGAGTGAGCCACCCACGCTCCCCTCTAAAAGGCAGTCCCTAAAGCAAGAGAACATCACATTGCTTCTTACTCCGCATGCTTCAAAATTAAATATCAGTCCTGGCAACATAGAAATTTCTCTAATCATGTAACCAGTCAATCTGTTCAACAGAATGCCTAACTACCTATCCTTGACATCTGGAGAATATTAGCTCATTGAAAATGAAAGAAAAAATCACTAAAAAATACCCACTTAAACTTTATGTTACTGACCAATTAAAACCATCAAAAGTGACATCAGAAGTCAAAATGTCACCCACTCCTTTGCCCTCTAATAAGCAAAAGGAAATACTAATGTAATCTCAAAAATAATTCCTTACCACTCACCAAGGATGAGTAATAATTTAGGATCGGTAGTAGAAAAACATGATCACTTTATAAATATTACCCTTAATTTGCAGCTAGGCTGCAAGTCGGGGAGCGGCAAAATTGAGAATGAGCCCATCAGAAATAACATTGGTAAGAAGTCAATAAAGCGACTGAACTAGGGTTTGAAATTTGGTCCATCTCAGTTTTTGCATGCAACTACAAAGACTGAAGAAATTAGACACTGGTAGAAAATGCTTGCCGGAAACATCACAGGGCTGGATAAAAATACTTTATTACTAACGGAGAGACGCATATGCACACGAGCTCTGAGGCCCGCGAGGTGCAGCCAGCAGCCCGAAAGCCATCCTGGGTGTATCTGGAGCTCGGACAGTCGGTGCCAAAGTAAACACTCCCACGGAAAGTCACCATGTGGAAACCAACTGGTGCGAAGAGAGCAAGGTGCCCAAGAGAGAGCCGAGGAAGCTTGTGGCAGGAGGCAGAGAGGATTTTAATGCCCTAAACAGACGGAAGTTGCAAAATAAACAAGAGGGAACAGCTAAAGACACACTTCCACCCGGAGCAACAAAGAGCAAGGAAATTACAGGCAATTCATACGTATCTCTACCCATAACCTAATTTCAGTTGCGCTTGAACTGCAAAAGTTGTCAAAGAAGAATAGAAAGAGCTAGAAGCCATTCTACTCTGACTCTTCTCCTCTAAAGGAGGAAAAAAAAAAAAAAACCCACACTCTGCTTTACGTACTCAGCCTCTGGGTATTTAAAACATGTGCAACCTGCTGGAAGTTACCTGCCTCACCAGCCCCAGGAAAAGCCGGGCTAAGCAAATGTACCAGGACCCAGAAGCGGGCAGCATTGAGGCTTTTCCCCAGAAAGCAACGCTGTTTGTGAGCAGAGCAATACTCCGGGAGTTCCAGACCCTGAGGCTCTGAGCAGGCCCGGAGAGGCTGTGTTTGGAAAGACTGTCCCCCCAAGCTATGATGCATCATCAAAATGGCCCAAGAACAGTCTGCTCTAACGAATAGAGCACCCAGGAAGGGAGGTGCACCCAACACCGATGAGCAAGACTGGCTGGTTAGTGCAAGTGATTGAATTCAGTTCTTTGGTCTCATCTGAAAACATGGGTTTGCTCATTTTCATAAAAGAGGTCACAGTTCAGACACACCTCCCAGGAAGAGCCTCAGCATCTGAGAAATGCCAATCACCTGGGCCTGCTATAGCCCCGGCACTAGCCTTTGTGAAAATCAGGGAAACGGAACAGGATTGCCACTCACCAGCAGGATGTGTTTAAGCCAGGGGCAGTTTAAGGCACTTGAACAGTGGAGATGATGTCCCAGTTCCTTTTGGGTTTTTTGTGAACTTTATTCAGATATGAGTTACATACCATAACATTTACTCCTTGTGAGTGTACAATTCAATGGATTCTAGAAAACGTACAGGCTTGTAGGACTCTCTCCACGATCCAGGTCGAGAACATTCCCATCATCCCCAAAAGACCTGCGCGCTCATTGTCAGTCCCTCCCCAAATCTCCATCTCTGGGCCCAGGCAACAGCTAATCTGCATTCGATCTTTACAGGCTTGCATTTTTCTAGACATTTCACACAAATTGAATCACAGGTTATGTGGCTTTCTGTGACTAGTCTCTTTCACCAAGCGTAATGTTCTCAAGTTCACACATAGTGCAGCATGTATCAAGAATCCACTCACTTCAGAGACGCCTGGATGGCTCAGTCCGTAAGCATATGACTTCGGCTCAGGTCATGATCTCACAGTTCATGGGTTTGAGCCCTGCGTCGGGCTCTGTGCTGGCGGCTAGCTCAGAGCCTGGAGCATGTTTCAGATTCTGTGTCTCCTTCTCTCTCTGCCCCTCCCCTGCTCATGCTGTCTCTCTCTCTCTCTCTCTCTCAGAAATAAATAAAACATTTTTTAAAAATTAAAAAAAAATAGAATCCATTCATTTCATTGCTGAAGAGTAGTCAATTGTCTGGCCATAACAGATTTTGTTTACCCACTCATCTGTTTCGGCTTACTAAATCTAAAAATCCAACTAAGTGACCAGGTTCATTGGCCTAATCTCAGAAATAAAATAAGAAAGCTTGCCATATTTCTAAACTTAGTCTAGAATTTCTGAAATCTCTATAACGTATGAAGGTATGTAATGAGGATTCCACGTTTTCTGAATTGGGGGGGTGGGGGAGTGCTACCTTTTTTTGTATTTTTTAATGTTTATTTATTTTTGAGAGACAGAGGCAGAGAGAGCACAAGCAGGGGAGGCAGAGAGACAGGGAGACACAGAATCTGAAGTAGGCTCCAGGCTCTGAGCTGTCAGCAGAGCCCGATGCAGGTCTTGAACCCATGAACTGTGAGATCACGACCTGAGCCAAAGTCCAAATGCTGAATGGACTGAGCCACCCATGTGTCCCAGGAGTGTTATTTTAAATAAGTAAATAGCGTCTTTGAATTTCCATTTCTTCTCTTTTAAAATAGATGTCTTAAAACACATAAAGTGTCTTTATGCTAATTGCCAAGTCAAACTTGTCAGTCCTGGGTGCACATCTCTCCTCCGGCTGAGCCCGTTCAGTGCCCCATGCAGGTCCCGGCTGCATCCTGCATCCTGCATCCAAGGACCCATCATCCTGCACTTTACCAAGCTGACCAGCCCCAGGTGCACACTCTGCAGGTGGCTAGTCCACTTCCTTGGTTCTACTACCGCAGGCAAATTCAAGGACGCGTTCCCTTGGCCCGTCCCCCGGGTCATAACTTAGTTGTAGCTTGTTTCGTGTTGTCATTCCTGAGGCTCCACCTTGGTTACCAAACACCCTCCCCACTATGGCAGAGACGCCCGGCCACACTTCCGGTCTCCTCCTCCCCTTCATCTTCGGGAGCACCTGTTTCTGGAAGGGCCCCAGGGACACAGTGCAGACGTGGGATTCTGACCCAGTCCCAGCACCAAGGCTTGGCCATCTCCAAGTCCCTTCACGTATTGCACCGGCGCACTCTGCACGGGGGCTGCAACAGAACCTCTATCAGTGGCCGCGTCGGAGGGGGACAATTTCACCCCCGTCAACTGCTGCTTCCCACACCACCCCCTCCAGCTGCCCACTGTGGCCTGGAATCGGGCACCCCCACCACAGACGTGCCTCCAGGACACCTCCGGTGCCGGCCAGCGCTTCCTCTGGGGCTCACGCCTCTCCCAAGAGCCCTGCCCGATGAGGCAAGCAGCTCTACTAAACTGTGGGCTTCTGGTAATTATGCTCCCCAGCTTCCCTAGAACTTTCCTAAGGTCAAGTCCACAGTTCCAACACGCAGGAATGTACACGGCAGACTTCTCAGAAAAAAATCTGTATTTACTTCATGCTGTATGTCAACGGACATTAACAATGGCTTAACTACCGTATCTGCTGGACAAAGGGCGTGTAACATCCAGAGCAATTCTCTTGGCTTTATATACCAACGGCTACAAACACTGTCGTCAGCTTTACGATCGGTCCAGTTTTACGGCAGGTCTAAATCTTGGTCCTGTAAGAGGAATCCCAGAACCCAGTTGGGATCTAAAATCCATTTGGCTGCAGGATGTCCAACTCCCGAGGTCCCTGGCATCTGGCACATTCTTTCAGCAGAAGGCGAGTGCCGTTCGGGCAGCCAGCAGCTGCATCCTTGGAGTCTGACCGAGACCAGCTTCAGAAGCCCTCTCCCAGATGTGCCCTGTCTCCAATTATGTCATAGAAAGGGAAGTTCTTTGTGAGGGACTTTATCTGGAGTCCTTCTGCGAGGAACGCATCGCTTCCAGCAAGTTTAGGCCAAGCACTAGCCATTTGACGATTTTGCAGACAACTCAACAGAAACCGCTCAGCAGAATTTCTCTTATTACTTTTTTTGACTCTGCTTTTCTTTGCCTAGGCACATCATAAATCGTTGTCAAATGTTGGGTGAATTTGAACTGATTGAAAGAGGCTCTATTTCCTGTGAACAATTTGTCCTTGCTCAGTCCTGATTGTCACTTGCCTAGAACTTATTTAATTTCACATCTCAGCAAATACAGTATTCTTTCTCCAGGAGAGCTGGCTTCTGATACCATCACTCTCCTGGTTATTTATCATACATATCTGTAATTGAATTACCTATTGCAGTAATGTGCTCTACTCACAAATGTACATAAAAATGCAACATAAAATAAATTGTTCCATATATACTTCCTCATCATCCCACAGAGGCGCAGGATGGCCAATTCTGAGATAGCGTGACGAGGAAGGAAGGAAAGATGGGAAGATAAAAGATTAGTGGGTTCACGGCCTTCCAGAAATAAAAGATATTCACCCCCAGAAAAATGTATCCTCTTTCAGGATACAGTGCTTTTCAATATTAATCAGGAAACCAATTGTAGCACACGTGAGGCAGGGGAGAAGAGCAAATGTAATGATTTTTTTTTTCTAAATGTAATAGATTTTAACACTCAGGAGACGGAAATAAAGCAGGTCATCTTTGCTCTTGTTGGACAGCCATTAATCTTGAACAAAAAAAAAAATGGAGGGAAAAGAAAAAGAAAACAGTGATTGCTTTGAAAAAAATTCTGTTTTCTTGAGCCCACTGTCGGGTTAATCCTACTGTAAATGTCATGTCCCAGGTGAAATACAACTTGTCTTTGAACTTGCCCGGCTTCAAAACACTCAAACAAAGTAGATGGCAAAGATTAATTGCGTCGATACCAGTACATTATAATAAATTACTCTCTATCTTCTCTCGGATCAAATTTTCGTTTGCTTTACTCCATTTGACTTAAATTCTGAACCAAAACAAAGTTTAGGTAGGCTCGCCGAAAGTGAAATGTTTTCTTGTGTATATTCTAGCTCACTTTAATTTTTTTCTTCTCGTCTTGTCTCGAAATCAATCTCATAGATCCAGATAACCAATACCTCACAAATTCATCAAAGACATAATTTGATATATTTATCAAGCATACCAAAAGCCGCTTCTTCAAACTGCTTCCCCATGAGCTATTCCTCACCTGTTGAATTTACCATCACGATGCTACCAATTGGTGCGGGGATTAGAGATGGCAGATTGCCCCCTATCTACAGCAGATCATGTCTACAAGGCAGCAAGTAGAGAGATAAAAACCGGTAATTTTCAACAAAGCTTCTGCGTCTCAATTTTAAAAGGTTGCTAGAAACATATGTGAAAATGTCTGTGTTGTCAGCAACAGTACATGAAGTAGTACAAACAACTCAAGGCACTTCTATATCCTCAGCTTGGTACTCAGGAAGAGTTCACTTTCTCTGTATAAATTTGCAAATAGATGCAGGTGGGCAGAAATGTACCAAGGTTCCACACCACACACTTTGCACTTGGGCGGAACTCAATTTGTTAGATGCTGTAATTTACATTTTAAAATTTATTTAACACTAAACAGAAAAATTTGTCACCTTGGTGTTATAATTATACCCTAAGCAATTTGTCTAAGTAACTATAGCAACAATTTCAGAAGCATTTTGAAACACAACTTTGGTATAATTTTAGAATCAAGAATTATGGAGGGTTTACTGCAGGATGTAGGAATACTTTACTCAAACATTTATATAAATTCTACTACAGAATTGGTTTCCTAGACTCAGACATATTGTAAACTAATTTGTTCTATCTTGCAAACTATATGATTGGCAATGCAAACCTTCTGAGATTAGTTTCTTATCTCAGTTAATTCTAGAGTTCATAACTACTTGTATATATGAGGGACTGCCTTTTTATACCTTGGGCTGGCCGTTTAGCAAAGTTCTTTTTCACCCACTCCCACTTTCCTGTCTGTTTATCAGACCCAAAGCCTTAATTTCACTGATTTTATAACCCAAAAGAAAGATATTGGAATCGTTCAAAATACTTATCGGGCTAATAAAAATTATGAAATGATTCAGGTAAGCAGCTCTCTCCAACATCACGAGCATTCAGCATAGTCCCAAGGAGCTAGCATATAACAAAGGAAAGTTTTTTCACTCTTAACATCTGTCCCTGAATTAAGAGTCTAAAGTGACTCTCAAGCAAGATATCTTACTCCAAAACCATGGATTGGGCTTCAGAACATTTGTGAACCCTCTAAAACTTAACCAAAAGCTTCCTTTGATGTGCATATAGTCCTTATGGCCCCGGGGCTGACAACTTTTAACAGCCATTGCACTGTATGTTTCTATGTTCCATTCTATCCAGACATGCTGAAGAAATAATTTTAAAAGGAAATGGCAGTGAAGAATGCAGGTTTATTTTTACCAAATTCTGAACATCTCAGAAACGTCTTTTGGACAGAGACAAGCTTTACCACCCAGGAGACCAAAGTCTTTGCTCTCAGCAGGGGTCCTGCAGCTGTTAGCCATTAAAACAACCCAATAAGTTAGTGCAATTCCTAAAAGGCATAAAATGATTAGCATCATCCATCTTCTCCCTATTAAGGGAAGAATGCAGAGGCTAAAAGCATGGAAAGGCAGGTACTAGTTCATTCACCCCCGGGTTCCATGAGCATGCAAACGATTAGTGTGACCTTTCAACACCACGGATAAGCTTCTATTTTGTGGTAAAGTTTTTACAAGAAAGAAACTCAAGGAAAAAGAAATCTGTGTTCCAAGTGGCCCAAACAATTACATTTCAGACTGCTTTTTCTTTAAAAACAAAATGACAAATGGTTGGGATTAAAAAAAAAAAATCCATGTTTCCTCTGTTACAAACATAGGCATAGACCAGAAAAGTTCTTTGGGTAACACACAATTTCAGGCAGTATCTCCTTCAACTGAAACTGCACACTGGTCACTCAAAGTGGTGCGTGATAAACACTACCCCCTCTTCAATAATAAAATTGGCACAATTAGCAATGAACTTAACAATCCTAATTACATGTTAAAAGTCTTGCCTAGTAAAGACTTCTTTTCTCTCTGTGTCTACTTAAGAAAGACTCACTGCAGAATAATAATGTATCTGCTCCGTCCAAACTTGGCCATTAAGACAAAGCTCTTCTGGACAAGCTGTGACACACGACTGCTCTTCTCAAGAGGAAGATGCCACAGCCATTAGTAATTCCTGGCATTTGCACTAACATCCTCCTGAGGCACATAACCTTGTCAGTATTAAACACACTGACAACACATCATTATTATTATTATTATTATTATTATTATTATATAAAATGAGTATAACAGTATTTTATTTGTTCATTTATTTATTTATCTTTGAGTAAACAGCCACAAGGACGCAGACAGATGCATAGACAGGGAGAGTTTGCAGGGATAGGTTTGTCTCTAGAAGGAACCTTTACCCAGACTTGTGTGTGGCAATCACCTTTCCTGTCCCTTCTCTTAGCAAGGCTGACAGCTCCCTCCGGTTTAAGGATCAGCTCCATCCTCCCCCGCCAAGATCTGCCGAGTCCTCAGGTTTGTTGACTAGGACCCCCACCCACTCACCCAGGGCAGAGTGACTGCTCCTCGCATCCTCTCTCCCTTTTCCAGTGCTCGCTCTCAGCGCCCCCTGCCGGCAATCCCCGGGACGCCGCAGGCGCAGGAAAGTTAAATCCCAACTCTGAGCCTCCGCATCCAGGTACAAAGCAAGGGAAAAAGGGCAAGGAGGTAGACGCGCTTCCCGCCAAAGCCCCGGGAATCCGGATCCGACCGCGCTAGGCCGGGGACACTGGGCGCCGCGGGGAGGGAGCCCACTGCGCTCCTCGGCGACTGCTCTCCGGCACATCTCTGCAGGACCAATTCCCTCCGGGGCCCAGATGGACCTCCGGCTCCGAAATCCTGAGCCCGGGGATGCGAAAGCGTGGGGCCGCGAAGAAATGCCCGTGAAAAGGGAGTCGCGCATCCGGATGGCAGCCCCGGGCCCCCGCATCCCCAGCCTCATTCTCCCTCATTAACCAAAGCGCTTGGCGGAGTTGAGCCCGAGTCCCACCGCCTCCCGGTTTCTCCCACGCGCCGCAAAGCCCTCTAACTCGGACGGGAAAATCTGCCCCAGCCGGCGGGGCTGCGGAGCACAGGGACCCCGGCGCGTCGCTCCCGCCTCCGCGAGGCTGGACGCGCGCCCGCTGCGCGCTCAGCCCCCGCCTGCGCACCTTCCCGAGGTGCTGGGTAGGGGTCCCGCCTCGCCCCCGCCACTCGCCCGCCGCGTCCCTTCCGCTCCTTACCTCCGCACGCTCCGACCTCGGCAAAGACCGGGACACAAACTTCCAGCCCGTGCACTCGCTCAAGTGCGGGCGCCCCGCACGGACGGCAGTCCCAATCCTGTGCGCGCAGCCACCGGCTCTGCCCCGCCCGGTGCCTGCGGACCGACCCTGCCTGAGATCCACACGACCCCCCCGCCGACCACTGCCGCCCCCGGGTCGCGGCCGGCAACGCTGCACAGTCGGGGCTGCGGCCACGGCCACGCGGGGCCCGGGCGGGGGTCGCTCACCCGGTGCGAGGCGCGCTCCTCCCGCCACACATGCAGCGCCTCGGGCCCCGGGCAGCTCTGAGGGTCCTCTTCAGTTCCCGGCGGGGGAGGTCGAGGCAGGGCCGCGCAGCCCCGTACCGCTTGCCGAAACGCACCCGCCACTCGCCGCGCTCCGGGCTGGGGGCGTCGGCCTGAGCGCCAGGCGCACGGTTCCGGGCGCGCAGCCGGGCCGGGGGTGAGCAGGTTCGTGCTCAGCGGGGCCGACGGACCGGGAGAGGCAAAGTTGGGTGCCGGAGCCGCCTCTGCAAGGGAGCCGCGGCAGGAGAAGGGAAGCTGCCGGGAAGGGCCACTAGGGCCGGGCCGCCCCTGCGGAGGCCGCGGCCGGCAGGGGGCTGCGGAGCCCACCCGCGGCGGGGGGACGCTGCGCGCGAGCGGGCTCGGCGAGAGCAGCCGCCGCCGGCGCCGCCTTCCCGGCGAGTAGAGAGGCGCGGGGCGCGCGGGCGGGGAGCTCGGGGCGGGAGCTCGGGGGCCTCGCCCCGCCCCCGCCACGCCCCCGCCACGCCCCCGCCACGCCCCCGCCGCCGCGCCGCCGCCGCCCCGCCCCGCGCGGGTGAAACCCGAGCGCCCCACCCGCCTCCGGACCTCCCTGGGCCCCGCCCCGCCGCCCCCGCCCCCGCCACGGCCCTTTCCCGGACGGGACCCTCTCCTCGCCCGCCTGCCCCCTGCACCCCGGAAGCCCCGCTCCTTTCTCCCTAGTGCGAGTGCGCCCGAGCGTTGACTTTCGATGACTCCCTTTCCCCCGCCTCGCAGGGACCTTCAGCGAGGGACCTCCCCGCCCCCCCATCCGGCCTCGCAGACGCGGCTCCGGGGCGGGAGGGGTGGGGGACGGCGGTGTAAAGGGCGGGAGACCGCGCGGGCCGAACCCCGAGACGTGGCGCCCACCCTGCCGGCCTCAGCTCCAGGTACGTGCGCGCCCCCGGCCGAGTCCGGCCGTGTGGTGAGGGGGGTGCGGGTGGGCCGGGGCCGCCGGGGCCGCCGGGGCCTCGCGGACTCGGAGTTCGTGATTTTGTTCGTTTCGTGTGACATCCCCATGTGTGCTGCGAGCTGGAAACTTAGAAGACCGAGCGTTGCTTCGGGCTCTCGGAGGGGCTGTTTAGGGTGCGCCCCCCGCCTGGTTCGGCCGGATTTCACTGGACTGAACTTAGAGAAATGAGCAAATCCGACCAACCAAGGGAGGAGGCAGGTCGCAGGGTCCCCAGGTTGCCCCGCTGAAAAGGACCCCTCGGATGGACAGTCAGCTTGTCCAACTTGTTGCACTTTTGCCGGATCCTTCGGCCTCGTGGAGCAAGTACAGAAATGAAAAGATTTGTAACTGGAAAGCATAGTACTTTCCAAGACGTGTAGAATTTGATACTTTGTTGCAAAACTTCCGTTTGGAACCCAGAAGGGCCAACAGGTCACCCTTTCCCTCCGGATGGGGGTGGGGAGCGGTATCTCTGGGCCCTGTTTTTCTGGATCTGGGCCTCAGAGGGTGGCTTTGAAGTTTCCCTTGCAAGAGGAAACGCATGAACGCTCCCACCGCTGTCCCCTCTGCCTGCAGTGACCCAGGACGCCCCAGGGCCCACATTCACACAATCGCTCCAGGGTCTGGTTCTTGGGATTTGTCCGACGTGGAAGGGCCCGGTGTGCCCTAACTGTGCCATTGACCACATCTGTAAAACAAAGAACGCCTCACTGGCTGTGAGGGGTCCTGGCTCTCGCAGTAGACACGCAGGTCCGGGAGGAGAACAGTAGAAACACAAAGTGACATTGATTTGTCTTTATAGCCTAGAAATTTTTTTTTATAGAAAAGAACTAAGTAAAAGGAATTCTGAAGGTTTCCATGGGAGCTGAGCCCAGCCCCAAATCTCCAGTTTCTCTTTCTCACTGTGGGCACTCGAGGGCTCACTCGGATTTCCTGTAAGACGTCCAGGGGAAATGTCCGTTGCTGGAGGGCCTCTTTGAAGAAGTATTCTTTCCTGAGCTGTGCTGGGGGCATTCCGCCTGCTGCAGGGCAGCTGGCTGGCTCCTGGAGCCTTAATGGAAAGCTTCACACTTCTGTGCCTGGCACGCAGGCCGCTAGCTCCTTCCTGACGTTCCCGTTGATTCTTCTGCCGACGTGGCACAAGCACCTTGGAGCCCTCGCTGGGAAGAGGCTCGCTGGGAGGAGGCTGGGCACCGTCTAGCCTGGCCACTCTGCTCCTGGGGAGTTGGGAGACGGGGATGGAGGACACTGCCTTATGCTTGACCTTGCAGCCCCTGAGTGAGTGAGGGCACCCGTAGAGCCCCCAGCCCTCAGGAAAAATGGAGGCAGATATTAGGACCCAAATGTCTTTAGCTAATCCTTGTCAGCGTGCCTCAACATTATTACAGTTAAAGGCATGCACACTTAAAAAAAAAAAATGCTTGGCATGTAGAGAGTTAAGCATTGGAAAGAAACTAGCTTTCTACCCCATAACCTGGGAGGGATGGTAGCATCATGTTTAATATGTAACTTTATGTGTATGTGGGGCGGGAGTCAATTTTATATGCAATGTACAAGCAATAAGGAAGCATTGTTAAAATATGTATATTTCACAATAATGAATTACAAACAAATTAATAATAAGAATGAGATAGAGTATCCTTAGTTTAAAGGAAAATGATGGTGATTTCACCTTGTTACCTGGGGAAAGCTCCTTTACTTTTCTGAGCTAGTCTTCTCATTTGGAGCTTAAACCAACCTGTTGGTAAGTGGGTCCTCTGTAGCAGGAAGGAGATAGGAGGGGGTGAAAGTGAGACCCTCCCTCGCCAGGGCCCAGCACAGAGGTAGGCTCTTTTTTTTTTTTTAACTTTATTTATTTTGAGACCAAGAGAGCAGGGGAGGGGAAGAGAGAGAAGGAGAGAAGAAGAATTCCAAGCAGGCTCCACACTGCGCAGAGTGAGACACGGGGCTCAAACTCATGAACCGCAAGATCATGATCAGAGCAGAAACCCAGAGCCCGACGCTCAGCCGACTGAGCCACCCAGGCGCTCCTGAAGTAGGCTCTTTACAAATAAAATTTTTCTAAAGAATCCACAGATGTTTCCTTTTTCCAAATGAAATTACTGAGTTTCTTTTTTTCCTTCGAGAAGCCATTCCTCATTGGAGAACTTCCTACATGAACTGCTTCTCATCGCACTGTAAAGCTAGAGGTGATCATTTCAGAACAAAACTGTTTCCTTCTCTTATTTTCAGGATAAAATGATAGCTCCCCCTGAACTGTTTCTGATGAGCCAGGCACATAATGTAAAAAAAAAATATATGAGAAACCCAGCCACACACTCGGTGAAAATGATGAACCGTGGGTCGCTGATTCATGTGACTTGAAAAACGCCATCCATTTCCTGATTCACCTTACTTTCTGTGTGGAGAGGCAGAGGATCTCTCATGTCTCTGAAATAAGTAACCATTTTGTCTCCTCTTTGCCTCTCTCCCTTCCGACTGAATTCCAGCCACGTCTCTGCACTGCCGCCCCTGTGGAGTGGAACCCAGGTCACCCCCAGGAAGAGGCGAAGATGCCGCTGTAGGTCAGGAGTGCCCGCAAAGGGAAACCTGGATATCTGTGATCCGTACGCCGCGATGAGATACTATTAATGTCATGAAAAACCTCCGTCCAGAAATCGTGGCCTCCGGTGTTTACATGGCTTTTCCTACAGGAGAGCCAGGGGCCAACACATCACAGTCATCAACCACAGGCGTCCCTGCCCTCCGGTTTTCCTTCTTTTAGATCCATGGCATTTGAGGGTTCGTAAAACTGCTGGATCATCTGATCAACCTCATTTGTGTGTGTGTGCTTGTAAATGGCCACATATTGGTAAACAGATAGGCCATTTAATGCCTCGCTGAGATTGCCTAGTGCTCTTTTCTGTTCATGTATGTAACGACCCATGAGTATGGCTACAGGTGACGCAGACTTAAGTTTTGAGAGATGAAGAATCCCTGGGTCAGCAGAGCTTAGGGTGTCTTCAGCCCCTACTCAAGTCGCTTGAGCTTTACCAGGAACTCTTTAGGGTTCTTTTACCCAAGAAAGGGTAACCACCCCCTTTAGGGTAGCAGCCCTCTCCCCTGTAAGCAGGCCAGCTTTATTCAAAAACAGCAGCCAATAACCAGGATGCAATAGAAGCAAAAAACACACCTGGCACATCCGAGAACGAGCATGAGTGGGCCTGCGACTGGGTGCAGGTGCCTGGCCCTTAAGTAGAAGGACTAGGTCCACTGCGTGGGCGCCTGCTCTCAGCGCTCTGCCAGTCTGTCCCCGGGCACTCATTCGCTCCGAGTCTCTGAGTCTGGATGTCCACTCAAGTCCATCCAGAACCCGCCTCGAGCTTCCCTTGTCTGGCCAGGGAAACATGCTTTGCCACTGGCTCCTGGGCCGTGGAGGTTGACACAGAGCAACTTGACCTTCACACGCCCCAGGTGAGTTCTCCCCACGGAGCTCCCTTGGATCAACTCCACAGGTGAAAAACACCTCAGGGCTACATTTGGGAGCAACCTACTTAAAACTCACCGCCTAGGAGCCACAGCAAGAACTGAAGGCTGCAAGAGCCAGAGCCTACATTCCCCAAGAAGAGCTCACGTAGTTTTTACTTAGAAAAGTTTAGTAATTCATCTTGCTTCCAGGAAGGGCCTGTTGACAAAAGACACTGCATTTTACTTTAGTTTTACTTTAGTAAAACTTTTGCCTTTACTTCTGTGTATCCAGAAGACCAAAGTAGACTAGAGATCTGTAAGTATTTCTGCCTTTTCTTTACCATTGAATTTCTACCACCCCAATTTCCATTTAAAAAAATTTCTTTTTTAAGTAAAAAAAGATCTGTGCTCAAAACACCTGAAGTCATTCTTTTAGAAGTATAGTATGGGGAGAGGGAAAAAGCTAGGGATTAAGAGATTTCTGGAATAACTGGAGGAGATGCAGATAGCCTGTGGCACGGAAATAAGTATCCGTATGGTTTCCTAAGTGTTATTTTCTGACACTGGGCTTTGTGTGTATCTTGAGTGTCTAGAAGCAAACAACGGCTGTACTTGAATCAATGTTCTATTTCTCTGTCTTTGGAAACAGAGCTTTGGGGGGAAATAAGTCCCTTTGGAAATGTATTTTCAAAAATAATGTTAGTCCTACATAGATTTAGGAATAAAATACAAATTGTTCTGCCTCCAATTCTATCTATTCTATCATCCAATGAGGAGATTAACTCATTATGACCTTGAGTTCAATGGAAAGAATATCTACTATGTGAAATTAAACCAAGGGGCAAAGTGTCTCCTGAATCTTGAAGCAACTTAGTGGGAAGACGAGCTGTGAAGGGTCCTGTCACCCATCTGGCAAATCTCATTTCAGACCCCTCCTTTCGTTCCTGTTGCGGTCACCTTAATTCAGAATGTCAATTTCTCTCACCCCAAATCCCACAGCCTCGTACCGGCCTCCCTGCGTCTCTTGGTCTACAGCATACACCCCAATGATTATCCTCAAACAGCAATCCAAATCGTCCTTAATTCACAGACCAACTTGATTTTATTTGAATTGCAATCTGCCGAGCTAAAAAAATAATTCTTGAAGCTAGGTGAGACCATGGAACTTAGCTGTGACAGATAAGATGTAAGTGGGTGCAGTTCCAACAACAGCATCATAAAAGGGGCCAGCAATGAATACTGTGACCTTTCTTGACCTTCCCCTCTCACTTGGGATCCCTGCCTGGAACTTGATTGTGGTAGCTGACATTCCAGCCACCATCCTGGACTATAAGGTCACCTTGATGATACAACCCATGAGACAAAGACAGTAGAGCTAAAACATAAAGCCTAAATCCCTGGTGACCCTATGGAACCCCCAGGCCAGCCTGGGATTGCCTAGCCCCAGATCATAACATGAGGAAGAAATAACTTTCCCTTTGGTTTATCCAGCATTGTTTCTGTTTTGGATTTATCAGGAGAATGTGATTCCTGATGGACAGAAGATAGAAGGTTCTTCTATCTTCTCCCAGATCGGGCATCCCTGAAGCTTTATCTCAACATCACTACCCCTACTTTCCTCCCTCATTCCCTGCTTTCCCTCTTTCAACCAGGTCTGTCACATAGCATATGCCCAGCGTTTGGCTGCACATTAGGAATAGAATGGAGAGAAACAGAGAGGGTCCCTGTCCTTTTAGCACAAGCATTATCAAAAAAAAAAAAAATGGCATGTGAGCTGGCATTTAAAGGACAATTAGTGACTAACAAGAAGAGGGGGTCATTCAGGGGAAGAGAATGAGATCCAGAGAAGAGTGGCAATATTAACTTTAGAATTTAACTCAAACACACTTGTTAAAATGCCAGGGAGAGTAATAGTAATTGCAAAAGAATAGCAATAGGTACAATCTTATTAAACAGTAGAGCAGGAAAAAGATGAAATAAGGCAATTTGATCAATCCAGTAAAAGGCTGGGAAAAGAAGACAGAAATGGAAAGAAAAAAATTGTAGAGAGAAAAGAACTAGTAGAAATTAGTAACCATGTAAAATTGCATTATAGCAGATAGCAGAGAAGTACAATGGGAAAAAATACGTGAGGCAAATATTAGTCACAATGAAGTTAGTTTACAAATACTAATATCAGTAAAACAGATTCTAAAACAAATATCTTTTTCAGTAAAAATATTCATTACTGAAAAAATTCATCCCATTAGAAAATGCAAATGTGTATGCAACTAACAAAATAGTTTCAAAATATTAAAGGTGGGGCACCTGAGTGGCTCAGTCAGTTAAGCACCTGATTTTTTATTTCATCTCTTATGATCTTACAGGTTTATGATTTCGATCCCCATATCAGGCTTTGTGCTGACAGTGTAGAGCCTACTTGGGCTTTTTGCCCTTTCTCTCTGCTCCTTTTCTCTCTCTCTCTCTTTCTCTCTCTCTAATAAATAAATTTTAAAATATGTATATATGGTAAACATCTACAGGATGATTGGTAAAATTAACAAATCCACAGTCATTGATGAAGCACATTCCTGGCACTGATTGACAAATCCCAGGGGGGAAATAGTGTGAACTTAGATATACCATGAGAAGCAATTAACAAAGTTATTCTAATGGAAATATTAAATACTCAGGCAAGATTTGCAAAAATTAAGCAAGTCCGGGGCCACAAAGCAAGCCACAGTGAATTTTGAATAATCTCCATGATGTGATTAGATTACAAATTAACCATTTAAAAAGAACAGAAAACTTACATCTGTCAGTTGTAAGCCACATTTCCAGTAGCATGTGTGACAAAGAAATTGTAGTGGAAATCAGGAAAATTCGTATGTTGCATGAAAATGGAACGTTTAAAACTTAACATAATGTGGCTAAAGTAGTATTTACAGAGAAAGTTAGCCTTGAGCACTTATGTTAGGAAAGAAAGGCTGAAATTAACAAGACAAGCAGCCAACTCAAAGTTAGGAACAAAGCAAGGAAAGTAACATAGTCATTAATATCACATATTAACAAAATAAACTACAAAATTACAAGAGTCAATAAAACCAAGCTGTTTAAAAACTAATAAAATATCAATAAAAGAAGCAAACATCTGGCAAAGTATATAATTCACTAGAATATTTAGCTTTAGGAAACTAAAAGAGAAATGAAAATCCAAATACATTTATAACCAATAAAGAAACCGAGTCAGTAAACACCAAGTAAAATAAACAAATAAGACATGATTTTCTAGGAAGATTCTATCAAATATTCAAGGCACAATTAATCCCTGTTTTATAAAAGTTATTCCAGTGCATGGAAAAATGAGAGGCCAAACTCCCCCAAATTTAAGGATGTTTTATTATTAGAAAATATATTAATATAAATCACTTTATCAGCAGAATTAAAAAGAAAAACCTTATGACCATTTCAATAGCTACTGAATGCACTTCCATGAAATTCAATGTACATTTGTCATTTAAGAAATACTTCTTGACTATTGGACCTGTAATAGGAGGGAAGTCGCCCCAATTTGATAGGCTATCTTTCAAAAAGAAAATCCACAAAAAATACTTGACATTGAATCATGGGAAGTTGGAGACCAAGACGGGTGAGTACACTTCTACCCTTCCATGTGACTGAAACCATAATTGAAAAGGATGAAACAAATTTAACCCCTGACAATAGAATTGTCTCCATCCAAGCCACTTAAGAACATCTACAGATAAGTAATTAGAATAGACAGAAAGACTGCAAATTTGCTCCCAAAAATCTCAATATATAAATCAATTCTGCTCCCATAAACCAGAAGCAAAGACAAGAAAATACAATTTAGAAAAATTAGCATTAACAAAAAATTGGTATGTTACCTAAGTTATTCTGGCAAAAGGTATGTTGGACCTCTGTGGAAAACCTACAAACCTAAATTTAAATATCTTTAAAAAAAAAAAAAGATCTTAAAGAATATCAAAACAAATTGATGCTATCCCATATCTGTGTGGATGATTCAGTATTCAATATGATGATTCAGTATTCAATATAATCAAGATATATTCATATCTTGAGTATGAAATCTTCATTCAGAAAGATCCACGTTCCCCAAATTCATCCATAAATACAATGGAGATCCAATCCAAATCTCAACTGGCTACACTGAACTTAAGTAGATCTTAGTAGTGGTAAGCAAAGCAAGGACAAATGTCCAAGGGTGATTAAAGAATTTCTGCAGGAGCACCTGGGTGGTTCAGTCGGTTAAGTGTCCAACTCTTGATCTTAGCTCAGGTCATGATCTCGTGGTTCGGGAGTTCGACTCCCACGACAGGCTTTGCCCTAACAACACAGAGCCTGTTTGGGATTCTCTCTCTTCCTCCCTCTCTGCCCCTTTTCTTCACATGCTGTCTCTCATGCCTGCTCTCTCTTTCTCTCTCAAAATAAACTTTAAAATAAATAAACTTTCAAAAAGTAAAGAATCTCTGCAGAAAATGAGCAAGGAAGATAACATTGTTCGTAAAGCTACAGATATTGAGACATTGAGATGTTGGCATGGGGACAAAGTGAGCAATGTGACAGAGGGCACATAAACAGACCCACCTACATGCCATCTTTGTTATGTGACAAAGGGGCCCACTCCCCAGTGGTTGGCCCTACCTCTCCCCAGATGTGCAACTCAATAAACGAGTCTAAGGCAGCTGAGGACCATGATGTAAAAACAGCCAATCAGATACCCCCCTAAACCATTTACAGAAATAACTTCAAAGTAGATTAAAGCCAATGTGAGAAACAAAACATTAAAACATTTAGGAAAATGTATAAGAGGCTATCTATATGACCTCTGGGTAGGGAAGCAGTTCTCAAAATAAGATACCATGAACAGCCATACAGAAAAGAAAAAAAATCAATGTAACAACATTCAAGTTTAGAACTTCCATATGATGAAAAACAACTTAAGCACAAGCCATAGCTGGGAGAAATTTCAGCGCATACAAATGACAGAAGATGGTAGACAGAGTATGTTTTCAAAGCCCTACCAATCCACTGGAGAAGGAGGAAATGAAAGGAAAATGTGCAAACGAAGCAGGAAGTTCGCTCGATGGCCAATAAACAGAAGAATAGAATAAAACCTCCCAAATCATGCAAGAAATGTAATTAAAAGAAGGTAGCACCATGTCATACCAATCAGATTGACAACAGTGAAAAAGTCTGGCAATACCAGCTGTTATCACATATTGGCCAGGGAAACTGTAGAGGTATAAAATGGAACGATCACTTGGGATGGCATCTTGGCCACGCTTGAAACATTGAAAATGGACATTCCATACAGCCCAGTTAGCGAAGCTGTAGAAGACATGTCATATACTGCCAGTTTATATAAAGTATTAAAATGAAAATAAATCAGATCTATGTTATGTATGGATACATACACAGCAATGAAATAGCCCGTGACCTGATGGACACTAAATTCAGGCTGTTTATTTCTGGGTGGCTGGGAGGGAGGTCATGGAAAGATAAGGGTTGCCACCTTTATCCGTGCTTCTGTTTTCCACAAAAAGAGAAATAAGATATGAAACAAATATTGAAAAATGTTAAGGTTGGACAGAGTTGTCTCAGTGGGTGTTCATTAAATTATCCTTTCCTGTATGCTCATAAGTTTTCACAATTCAGTAAAAAATGTTGATGGGAAGTAAGGAAGTATATACAGTTGGCAAAAGAAAGCTCATTAAAACAGTTTTTTTGTTTTGTTTTTGTTTTTGTTTTCTTAGAGCAGTTTTGTCCTGAAGAAGAACAAAGAACCAGGAAGCAGTTGGAGGGACATGAGCACAGAGGATTATTTTTTAAAGCGGGTCATTCCAAGCATATTTATGCCTTGACTGAAATACCTTCGTGGACAGAGAAATTGATGGCGTACTAGAGAAACAAGGTGATTATAGGAACAAAGTCCCCAGAAAGATAAAAGGCAGTAGAATTTGTGTTTGGAGAGAGTAGGGTTTTCACAACATTGTCCTAGGAGAGAGGACCAGACCAAGATGGAAGCTTTTTTGGTTCAGAGGAAGGCCTGCCCCTCTAAGAACTTTTGTTTTCTGAATGATGCATAAGGTTAGGTTCGCATGAGGAGTAGGGAGAGGGCATCAGCATTAGAGAAGAGAAGAGAAGCTACGAATTCAACATCTTGGAAATCAAGAAAACAAACTTACTGAGATCTCCATGCCGCATTGAATGACCAGCTGAGACCCGGAGTCATTACCCTCAAATGAGCTCCATCCACATGCTGGGGTTTTCGCCAACAAAGTTCAGCAGCTCAGGTACCGGTCCGAGAAGCCCTATGATTGGGTCCCTCCAAGAGATGGTTTCCCCAGGCAACAGAAAAATAGAGAAGCAGGCAAGCTGAGGATGTTAGCAAGGAAGTGACTTTAAGTGTGGTCATACAATGTAAGCTACATAAAGAACAAGGGTAAAAAAATAAAGATGGTGTCAGTGGAGTGGAGAATAAGATGAGGCCAGAGAACCATTGCACTGGGAGCCTGGAGAAGCCCAGAAGAAGTCGTACTGGGCGCCAGTAGGTTAAGGAGATGCAGTGGCCCAAGATGTGTCCATAATGAGACCAGAGCTGGAGAAGTTCACGGTTGTTGCAGGTGATTGTAAGAGGACAGGTAGGTCATGGAAGAAAGCCAGCCTCTTGGATGTGTGACGAATGTAGATATTGAATTCCCCAAGAGAAATCTTTAGAGAATGAGGCCAAGTGACACAGGAAGTGTCAGGAGACAGAAGCCATGGGGAAAAAAGAGGCTCACTGCTATGTTCATTTTACAGTCTGAAAACGTGGTTCAGAGAGAACGCGCCTCTAGGAAGCAGCTTGCAAACTAGTAACCAGAGGAACCCAGAAGCGTCTGACTCCAAACTCCGTATCTGCTCTCCTGTACCCATCTTCTTATGCAAGTTTCGACACAGTAAACTTGAGTAACTATACAATGGAATTTGATGTTAATCTTCCAGTACCTTCTCTGGACGGAACTGGTCATCACGACCCTTAACCAATGTGACTAATCAGGAATATTTGGGGAGTTTTCTCACACACACAAGCCCAGGCTGACCCTGCACCTAGTGATCAGCCCCTATGGGATGTGTGCGGGCCTGTGATTTTGACAAAGCTCCCGAGGTGAGTCGGATACACAGGTACTTAACAAGCATTAACGTCAGGTTGTTGTCAGCTCGACAGCTCACCTGTCTGTAAAGCACCAATGCTTCTGATGTTCCTGAGAAAGAAATGATGGAAGAGAACAGGATTTAAGGGCCCGGCTGTGTTGTGCTATCCAGGACTGTGGCTTCTGTCCTCCGTACCCTACACAGCAACTCGTTCCACATTAAGCTGTATTAGGAGATATGTTTTCCTGTTCAGAATCTTATGTTTTCACAGAACATTCTTAATCTTTGCTTATCTTGCTTAACGATTGCCTAAGATATCAACTTTCACCAATGGATTTCTATAAACGTTTTGCTTTTCTGTAATATCTTCTGTAAAATGTTGCCAAGTTTATTGCTCTAGAGATGGCCAGTCTTATGGGGATCTCTCTTTTGTCTGTCTGTCCCTCTCTCTCATACACACACACACGTCTGTCTCTCCCTCTCATACACACACACACACACACACACACACACACACACTCACACACACACACACAACTTTTCTCTTTTGCCGAGGTCAGATTTTCCAGCTTTGTGCTTGAATGGGAGGCATAGCAACTGTGAAAAAATTTCCCACTGAGTAGCACCAAGACCATTTTGAACTGTTTACTTCCCTTCTCCCCTCCCTTCCACCAGCTCAACCTGCACAGACATGATTATTTAATTACACCAGGATGAGAGCTACAATATTTATTTCACCTTTCCCTGCCCCCAGGGGATGATGTCATTCCAACTCGCCCCAGGAAAACATGTCAAGATCTTGGGCAGGTGAGGAAATGGCATATAGATACCTTGTTCCCAAAAAAAGTGTGCCACACCTTCCAACTTCCACCAAGTTCGGCAATGGTACACGGAGGAGGCTGGGTTGTCTTCTATTTCGTTCCCTAGCTCCTTGTGCAGTGCATGGCACATGATTAATCCAAATGTGATGACTGCGTCAGGGAAGTCACCTATGTCTGAGGCTCGGGGGATCCTTAGTGAAGTGCCTTGCAATGTGTCATTCATGTAATGGTAGAAGGCATAGATGGAATTCAGACAGCCCTGCTGGGGGCATCGGGGGCTGAATCCTCACCACCCCCACTACTAGATCAGGAAATGCCAACTTTGCCTATCAAGCCAGGTAGTAAATATTTAGGCTCTGTGCAAATAGGCAATCTCTGTTGCAATTCGAATACGTAGACCAATTGTGTTTCAATAACACTTAATTTACAGAAGCAGGAGGGGGATCACATTGCCTCCCACCCTGGGTTGCTCACTGATACTGGCTCTAGACCCTAGACCCGTGGTGCTAAACTTGAGCATGCCTCAAAATCATCTGGAGGGCTCATTAAAGTCAAGCCGGTGCCCAACACCCTCTCGAGTTTCTGATTCAGTAGGTCTTGAGTGGGGCTCAAGGCTTCACATCTTCAGTCCGTCTCCAGGTGAGTCTGGTACCACAGGATTGGGGACCACACATCGAGAACCACGGCCCAGAGGACTATTAATACACACAGCCTGCACCAGTACCTCCTGAAAGCAAATCAGAATTAATAGAAAATCTTGCCATTCCTATGACTAAGTCTCTATCCTGTCCTTCTCCTTGCAGTCTTTATTCAGGAATTTTTGTTTTCTGGAACATCAGCTCTTCAGTCGGGGATCTGAAGAACCCTGTCTTGGGACGCCTGGGTGGCTCAGTTGGTTGAGCATCCAACTTCAGCTCAGGTCATGATCTCACAGTTCGCGGGTTCGAGTCCCACATCGGGCTCTGTGCTGACAGCTAGTTCAGAGCCTGGAGCCTGTTTCAGATTCTGTATCTCCCTCTCTCTCTCTCCCTCTGACCCTCCCCTGCTCATGCGCTCTCTCTCTCTCTCTCTCTCTCTCTCTGTCTCTCAGAAATAAATAAAACATTTTTTAAAAAATGAAGAACCCTATCTTGGTATTCACAGTGCCTGGCATAGTGGCTTACATTACCAGGTGCTCAAACATATTTGCTTGTAGAATGAAAATAAAATGAATGGCTGTGTGGCTGTGTTAGATTAGTTCCAACAATTTTAAAATGTGATAAAATTACGAAGGATTTGGGTAAATTGCTCTGACTCAGAGAATGACATTAACCAGTGTGGGAACATCATTTGTATTGAACAGTAGCTCATTTTTTTTCCAGTGCACATATTTAAGGAAAATTTACATTTTGAAGACAGTCCTGAGTGTTGTCCAAGTCACATGAAATGTAGCCCGCCCTGAGTTAGGGGCCTCCATAAGAAGAAACTCTTGCCTGTCAAGATAACGTTCCTCCAAGCTTGGGGACCAAAGGAGATTCCGGCTACAGGTTTCACAAAAGGCAGTACCAACCTGAGCAATAAATGATCTTATGGCAGAAAGATTGGGATCAGGCTGACTGGACATGTCCAGAAATAAGTAGAGCAGAGGATGCCTGCCCAGATTGATTTCTCCCTTGGGGTAAATAGCCAGGTGTCAGGTGAGGACGGAGCTGCGTACGCATCTCGGTGCTCTGGTGACACCAGGGCCCCGTGGTTCCTTTTATTTAGAAAAATGGGTGGGAAATTAAAATGTCCTCCAAAGGATTTGAATTTGAAAGAAGACAACCTCATTTAGTTACAGAGCATGACTTTTCTCCCCCCCCCCAACCCCCAATTCTGCGAGAACCCGAACACAGCGGGCCAAGTGAAAAGACCACTTGCTGTCTGCAGTAGGCACGCATCAGGGCTTTCCCGCGTCCAAATGTTAATTTCGACCGGCAAAACATTCTTGGCACTTTAATTTTATTTCATAACGAAAAGGCAAACTTCACTTCTAAGCATTTTTATTCCGAGTTTAATGGCTCACTCTCCCGAGGTCGGCAAGCAGATGGAGTTGAAGACGAGAATGTATAATTGCAGATCATGAAACTGCAAAATTAATATTACTTTGTTAATGTCAAGATAAGATTTGAGAGCCAGAAGGGATTTTCAAGATCATTGATCTTAAACCTCATCACACAGATGAAGACAGTGAGGCGGAGTGATGGTGTGTCCTTCCCAGACTCACAGAGCCAGTAAGGGTCAGAACTACGTGTGACACCATGTCCCGGCGCACAGGCCAGTCCTTCAACTCCTGGGCTCCACTCTCCCCATTGACTCCTTTACAAGAAAGGGGCTCTCATTTATCCTTCACCTTCCAGTGTACATGTATGGGAGAGAGAGAGGGCAGGAGAGCATGCGCACATCTGCAATCGTTATTCGGCTATAAATTTTAATTAGCGTACCATTTTGAAATATTTCAGAATTTACTGTGATCTGTTAACAGAGCATCAGACAAAATCCTTGATGGAATTAATCAAGAATGACTTAGCCCCACTCAGTGAAGTAGTAATGAGGATCTGATTGGGCTGTATATGACAGAGACCCAAAATAACAGGGGCGGAAACCCCAGAGATTTCCAGGTGAAGGGAAAAGACAGAGCACTGTCATGATTATAATACTTCACACACATGCATCAGGGCCTGGTTCCTTCTCTCTATAGCTCTGCCATGTGTTCATGGGTTAGCATGGTTAACTACCACCCTTGATATTCTAGCCAGGAGGGAAGGGAGGGGAGAAAGGAGAAAAGGGGTGCACAGCCTTCCCCATGTGCCCACGCCTGGGAAGCTGCACACACGTTTCCCTGGTTAGAACTTAGTTCTGTGGTCAGACTTAGATTCTGGGTAGCCCCATGCCCAGCTAAACATAGTGCATAGTATTCTGTCCTACAGAAGGAAAGGGGTTACTGCTTTCTGCCATAGTTGGTGACTCTGGCTGTCCCCATATCGGTGCCTACCCAGATTCTCATGTGAGGAACCCAGTACCCAAAGCAGGCAGTCCCTAAGTCTCATATTGTGCGTTGGTGATACCTACATGACATGCATGTTCCCCACTGGTCTGTCCCCCACAGGGTTGGTCCCCTCAGATAAGCTATAACCTAAAAGATGAGTTTCCTGCCCATTCATCACATCTAATATGTAATGGTAGACCAGAAGCAGAAGACCTCAATGGAAAAAAAAATCTCCCAAAGGAAGACAAATAGCAGGGACAGGGTCTTGCTAGTTTGTAAATCCTTCTGAAGAACCTCTGGCTGCGAGTGGAGACAATTCCTTGGTCACTCTCTGGAAGATAATCCTTGTCCATGATCTCCCATGGCCCCTGGCTTTGTCTGCGGAGTGTCCTGCTGGTGTTTTTATGGTCCAGCTGGGGCGCGCACAACTTTCCGCAGCAGGGGTGGTGGGTCACCAATCACATACTAATGCAGGCTTGTCTGGTGGCTTCTTCAGCCACAAAACTTCTCAAAAACTTAGCAGTGACTGCCATTTAAACCGTTAAAGTTCAGCATTTTTATATCTTCATCTCTGTGCTCTGCCAAAATTCCTTTCAAGTTAATGGGGACTATCTTGAGAGCATCTGGAACAATAGTCTTGATGGGAAGGAAATTCCCTTCTTCTGATGTCGCTTTGTCCAACAGGAAGATTCTTATCTAGGGAACTTGAGAACAATGTCTGATTACCCGGGCCCGCCTCCTGCCTGCCTTGCAGTCTCATTGCCTGGTTCAGTGCAGGGTAGAGTTTGGATTTGTCAATCCTTCAATGTCCCAAGAGGACACTCACTCAACTCGGGTGACGATACAAAAGGGAGTCTGTTCCTCATGAGGGAACGTGACTTAGCAGAGCTGTGTTCCTTCCGTTTCTGTTTACTGTCTGCCGGGCTTTGTTTTACTCCACCTCTTGCTTGTCTCACGTAGCAACTTGAATGCACCAACATTCCGAATTTTCTGTCCATTTCCCTGCTGGTGATAGCGTGTGCTCCGCCTCCCAAGCTATTGTAGATGACCACACCCTTGAATGTTTCGTCCACCCAGAACCAGGATCCCCAGCTTCCCAGCCACCAAGAATCTGTGTCTTTGTCACCCACCATCAAAATGTTTCCTCTAGGGGTGTCTGGGTGGCTCAGTTGGTTAAGCACTCTTGATTTTGGCTTGGGTCATGTTCCCAGGATCGTGGGATTGAGTCCCACATCAGGCTCCAAAGTAAGCTTAGGGCCAGTTTAATATTCTCTATCTCTCTTTCTCTCTCTCTCCCTATCTTTCTCTCTCTCTCCCACCTGCCCATCTTCCCAACTCACACTCTCTCTCACTCTCTCACTCTCTCTCAAAAAAAAGTTTCCTCTAAGCCAATGACACCCACTTGAGTTCCTAACAAAGCCAACATTATACCTCCAGGTATCAAATTCTGCTCTATAGATTTCGGTGTGGGAGACAGCATCCCAAGTAATGGTGGCAATAAGCCCGTAAAAGTTTAGTTGTTTCTCACGTTGGATCTGAACTTCAGTCTCTGCTTCGCGAGGCTCATCAGGCACCCAGGCTCCTTGCTTGTCTCTCGGTCATGCCTTGCCTTCGTGATCCAACCTTTCTTTCCACCATATCCACCAGTAACACGGGAGAAAGAGGGACAGTACGTCCTTGCTTGTTACAGCACAACTGGGAGATTTCACCCGTCCTTTCTGTTCAATCCCATTATTCAGAATTTAATCTCAAGAATAAACTCACTTTTCGGTATGGCTTGGTGCCCAGACAAAACTCCAGGATTTCATTGCTATGGCAGGAGGGGAAGCCAATATGGTGGAGCTTGAACAGTGTCTGCCACACGGTGGAATCTTTTTAAGGTTAAGCATAAATATCTAGAAAACAACCTATAATTAGTTTATAGATGTAATTGCAGTGTGACTGTGTTATTGACCTCTAAATCTCCCCGATCCAAAATATGCTGGTATTACCACCAAGAACATGATGGGAAATTCCTTATCCAAAGGATAAGGGTGACCTGATCCTTTACTGTCATTTGAGTTTCCCTTTATTCCCAAATAGTCGACATGACTGACTTCCATCAGACCAGGCTCTTCTCATATCTGAAAAGATATTGAGAGAATAAATATTTAGAGAGCTGTTCAAAGTCCATCTTTTGGATACATCCAGTTGAACTCATTTTTCTTTTCAATGGATGTAATTTTCATTGTTAGAATGTACATGATCATTTAATAAAATGTTCTTTTTATAAAAACAGTGAGCTTGTTTTCTGCTTTCCTCTGGGGCATCAGTCCAGCCGAGTATGCTAATTTTTTTTTTATCAGTGCCCTATTATTCTAGTGTCTGAAGCCACTGTTTGTGTTTTTTGCTGGCTCATGCACATGGTAGACCATTCCTTTTGTGATTCTTAAGTTTAGACTGTGAGTTTGTGGCTCAGGGGGGTTTTATCTGTGAAAATCCTGAGTGTCTCAGATTAAAACGTGTCCTTTGGAGAGGGTGTTGAGCATCCTAAGATGATATCAGACCTGGACTCCTTTGTTGTTAAGTTCTTCCTTTGGGGATCCCAAACTTCAGGCAAAATCTTCATGAAAAAAATCTTACGGTTATAGTTTTTAAGGAAGGGGAGAGTTTATCTCACCATGAACCCAGGAGTAGACAGCTTTATTATCTCTTTGCTGGGGAGCGGATGTTTTACATACTCTTTCACAGAGAATGTAGCCAAACCATAGGGCTGGCTTTGAGGGGGTGGGGGGAAGCAATTTTATCATATCAGCTTGCATGTCTCCAGGCCTTCTTTTCTGTGACCATTAAAATCTGAACCCCCTTGACCACTGGTTACCAAGATAGGCATACCTCACTTGTCCCTCCGCCAAATCACAAAATGCAACCAACAAAGTTTCTATTGTCTTTACTTTTAGCACTTGGGAGTTTCCTTAAGTTCTTGAGAGCTCCCCTGTGCATTTTAGAGAACTTTATTTTTATCCAAAGTTTTCAGGTATTCTATGCTGGGGGGGACTTCAGACTACCTACTACAGCATGTTTCCATAAAGAAAAGGCAAGTCCTTATTTCAATCATGTAAGCAGCAAACTAAGTTACATAATGTCACCTAATAAATTGTAATGGTAGCAACTGACTATAAAGAAAATACTTCCGGGGTGCCTGGGGGGCTCAGTTGGTTAAGCCTACGACTTCAGCTCAGGTCATGATCTCATAATCTGTGAGTTCGAGGCCCGCATTGGGCTCTGTGCTGACAGCTGAGAGCCTGGATTCTACTTCAGATGCTATCTCTTACTCTCTCTCTCTCTCTCTCTCTCTCTCTCTCTCTCTCTCTCTGCCCCTCCTCTGCTCACACTCTGTCTTTTTCTGTCTCTCAATAATAAATTTTAAAAAATTAAAAAAAAGAAAAGATTTGCAACATTTGTCACAGACAAAGGCTTAGTATGCTTGTTTAACTGGAGTGATTATTTGAACTGGATCCCAGCCGCCCTTAGGTAAAGACAGTGGTTGTACATGCCACCCCACCCCTCATCCCTGTTACTCACCCATCTCTGAAGCCCAGTAAGTTCTTGCATCCTAAGGATGGGCACCACTCTTTTCCTACCCTAGAGAAGACAGTTTTCTGTTCACTCCCAGGAGTATTCCTGACCCCTGGTGGCAATGTGACTTTCCAGTATGGCGTCCTGATGGTAGACACGGGCAAGCATCGCTTTCAAAGTTGTTCTGCTAGTTAGCAACTTCATCAGGTGGAGTTTCCTATATAGATGAGGTTAAACCAGATGAAGGTGCCGATAGGTAACAATTTTTCACTTCTATAAAAAGCACTTTCAACTGATCTAAACCATCTGAATTGTATCTGTTCCCCATTTAGTGGAAAAATCTTTTTTCTGACTGATTAGAAATTTTAGGCGTGCCTGAGCGGCTCAGTCTGTTAAGCGTCTGACTTCAGCTCAGGTCATGATCTCATGGTTTGTGAGTTCAAGCACCGCATCAGGCTCTGCGCTGTTAGCCTGGAGCCTATTCCCAATTCTGTGTCTTTCTTTTTCTGCCCCTCCCCCACTTATGATCTGTCTCTCTCTGTCTCAAAAATAAATAAACATTTAGAAAAAAGAAATTCTAGTTAACTGATTGCACCATGTAGGCAGTGGTGCTGGGCAGAGATCTACATGGGCTTTGAGCAAGGCTCTCACACGAGCACAGGATTAGTTGAATTACAGTGAGTAATAGTTTCCCACTAATCCAAAGCATCAACTTAGAAGGTCCACTTGGAGTACTGACATTGAAACAAGCTTCAAATGTATATAAAGGAACATTTTCCTCTGGACTTTAATTTAGAAGACTAAGCCTAAAGAGAAAAAAAAGACAACTTTTGCAGTATTTTATAAATTGATTAGATTTGCAAGGTATTTCAAAATAAATTTTAAATCAAAGGTTAAAAAGCTGCAGATGACTGAAAATAACATAAAAACAGAAAATCCAATTTTAAAATACACATTTCATGTTGGAGGAGAAGAAATATGCATTTCAAATTATTCCTGGAGTTTTCTAAGTGGAAGAATAAAGCCAAATGTAATGTGGAAACAAAAGCAGAAGCATGTTAGCAGTTAGCAGCAATTAGCAGAATGGGTCAAGAAATTACTGCTTGATGTGATCTCCATCCTCTTTGTAACGTCATGCCACCTTTAATCTTGGCTGAAGAAATGAAATTCTCAAGGTGCCTGGGTGGCTCAGTCAGTTGGATGTCAGACTTTGGCTCAGGTCATGATCCGGTCTTTCAGAGGTCCAGCCCCGTGTCGGGCTCTGTGCTGACAGCTCAGAGCCTGGAGCTGCTTCGGATTCTGTCTCTCCCTCTTTCTGCCCCTCCTCTCTCAATCTCTCTCTCTCTCTTTCTCTCAAAAATAAACATTAAAAAAAAGAAGGAAATGAAATTCCCTCAGAACAAAGTGGCAAAACAAAGTATCCCTCTGGCAGGTAGCTGAGATGTAAGTCTGAAGTTCATAATGGGAGTTGGGGAGACTTCAGTTCCAAGATGTTTGGAAGGGATGAGATCAGGGTGGGGGGAAGAGGCAGGAAGAGTGAGCCCTGGGGCTCACAAAGCGGGGGGCAGTGGTGTAGGGGGCGGGGCACAGGGAGAAGTTGGCAACGGACGCAGGAGTGCCCAATGAGATAGGAAGAAAATTGAGACTTCTCAGTGTCCTGGAAGCCTGGAGATGGAAGCAGGTCCATGAAGAGACAGAAATCAACTCCACGGATACTGCCAAGAGGCCAGCTGGACCAGAGTCACCTGCTGGGTGTACCCTTGTGTATGGGCGGCGGCGGCGGCGGCTATCTCAGGGGAGGGGCAAGTGTCTCAGAGGGGGAGAGAGAAGAAATGGAAGGGGGTAGAGCATATTTTAAATTTTTCCATCAAAGGGTCGTGGTCATGGCTGGAATCCTAACATCTGCAGACAGAACGAACAGTACAAACAGGCCCACCTGACTAAATATTTAAAATATAAATGCAACTAACAAGCTGTTAAGGAAAACTGCTCTAGCCTCGGGGGAAAAAAAGATACTTTTTATGCAAGATGTTACCATTAGAAGAAACAAAGTAAAGCCTACCTCTTTCCTAAGACACCTGTGACCCTGCAGTTTTCTCAAAATGACTCTCAAAAGTTGTCATTACAATGATCTCAAAAGTTCAAAAGTGACACTTTTTTTTAACAACCTGGAAGGCCAGGTTGGACTTTGATGCTAGACTCTGGGAGACAGAGCTGTTGCGAGATAAACAGCAGGACCCATTGCAAATGAAAATCCGGGGCCGCATGTTCAAAAATGAGTCAGAATTCCCAGATGTCGAGGCTCAGGCATTAGAGCCAAGTGTGGGGCCCGTCTGAGGGCAGGGCTGTGTGGATGGGGCAGGGCTTGGGGCCGGAGCTCTGCACTTGCCTGGCACCAGAGTCCCACCCACACGTGCGGCAGAAGGGGAAGGAACCCAGGAGGTAAGGCTTGGAAGCTTACATCAAATGCCAGCAAACATCAAATATGATGTCAGACTTTGTATTCCACTCTCTCGCCTCCTTTGAGCCCGACAGTTCCTTTTAAAATGTCATCCCTCTCCCCACACATCTAGTCACCCTTACTGTGATCCATCTGGCCCCCGGCATCCCCAGGAAACCTATCTCCTTAAAACAAACTATATATTTTACTTGTATTAATAAAATAATGCCTTCAATAGAAAGTAAGCTCCCCAGGGACACGTGTTTTTATGCGTTTTGTCCTGAAAACAGCCTAGCTCATATTCAGTGTTCAGCAATCTGTGGTTTGGGATGGATGGATAATGCAAGATGTAACCAGTCAGGGCTGATAGGAGGGCTCCCCGGAAAAACATCCCCAACTGCAGAATATCTCGCCTCCTGAGCGTGAGCCTTAAACCCACGTGGGGACACGCAGCTCCTTCCTCTCGCTGAGGTCCCCTCTAAAATGCAAACATCGCAAGGGCTGGACATTATTTAACACTAAGGTTATGTCAGCATTTTACTGCTTTTGGCCCCAGACGGTAGAAAGATTCACAGAGCAAGCACTGGTGAAAATGTTGCCTTGAAAGCCAAAAACGGAAGCCTGGCGCGAGTTAGAGGGGTGGCTGAGCTGAAGAATAGGCCACATTGTAGGGCTGATTTCAGAGAAGTCATGAGACTCCGTGGCGGGGTGTGCGCCCGTGATGCTCGGGAGTGCTCCCTGTGATGGCTCCCGGGGGGAAGCGACGGTCGCTAGGAGGTCTGCTCCTCCGGGGAAACTGAGGTCCATGGGCTGTCTGGAGGGACCAGGGTGCTTGCAAAGCGATGAGGGCTGGAGGCAGGTGGTGGTGGGAAAGAAGATCGCTTTCTAAGGGGAAGATACCCAGGGCCAGAAAAGAGGAGACAGTGAAAGAGGACTTTGGCCGCCCCTGCCTGGACTTCAAACTTCCTAGGTGGGTTCTTCCCAGCTGGTCTCTGGGCTCAGGCAGAAGACCCTGAGGGCAAAGCATCCCCTGCTGGGAACCAAAACTCCCGGAGGCAGCAAAGCCCCGCCAGGGACTCCAACACAATGGCTTTGACCTTCACTGCCTGCCTGCAGGTACCCACCCACTTTGCCCTACATTTTCCTTATACAACCTGCAAGGACCTTCAGCACTCGGGACACAGTCTTTGAGACTCTAGTCCCCAGTCTTTCTGGGGTGGCCTCTCTGAGATAAATCCCTTTCTCATTCCACTATTATGCCCAGATCGCGATCTCCCCAAAATCCCAAGACTACCAAGGAGTCCGAGTCACATAAGCAAAAGCAAAGGGCTTTATTACGGGCTCGAGCTCGGGCTCCCAGACCTTACAAACGCAGTGAATCTGTGCTGAGAGCCCTGAACAATGGAGGAGTAGGGTTTTTATGGGGTTTGTGACGGGGGAGTTACAGAAGTTGTGACATGGGAACAGTGATCCAATAATAATTATTCAACATCATTGATGGCGGGTTTAACCATACACAATGTCTAGAGTATTCGTTACTTTTGGCGAGATCCAATTACAACGTTTAGAGTACCTTTAAATTCAACCAATCACAGAGCGAGCCTAGGGTCTTGTTCGGCGACTAACGGGTTAACTTTAACAGTAGGTAACAGGGTCCTGTCTATAGTTTCTATCTCTAGGCCTCTCCCTAGTAATGTGTAGGGTGGTCGCTGGCCTTTCCTGATTGGGTGTTGCCAGGGTGGTTTCTCCTGCCTTGGGCAATGTGTAACTGCCTGGTGGTTTCGAGGAAGCAGAAACTCAGGCCTTCTAGTTTAGACGGGAAACTTAAAGCCTGTCATGGAGTCAGTTTGGTTTAGACGTTTAGACTTGTGTCCTTACACCACCACCACTTATTTTTCTGCCTTTGGATTTTGTCAGCAACAAGTGGCCCCAGAGTCGGAGTCTCTTGCACCCCCGTGCCCTGGCTAGGACAGCAGAGAGGCCTTGAAGCAGGTCTTTTCATTTCCGACACGTCCAGTCATCTGAGCCTAATTAGGACACAAGGACTTTGTATCTCATTTCAGGCTTATGGATACAATCAGCCTCCTGTCGATGCATCTTTCTTCTGGTTTCTCTGTTTATTAGCATCAGAAATAAGGGGAAAGCCAGATGAAGAGCTCCTTCCCCGATACTCACATTCTGTGCTATCCCTGACCTTTGCGGTCTACCAGAGTTGAGTTCTACCTACAGCTTTCGTGGAACAGAGAACCCTTTGTGTTTCTTTATGGTTTGAATTCTAAACCAGGATTGTGTCTGACTTAAGGGTCTTCTCATAGTTGCCTGCCGGGGGGAGATAAAAGAGGGAATAATTGGAAAAGAGAAAAGAGAAAATAATAGAAGTTCATCTATATTGTCCAGCAGTCCAAGTGAAGAGCCAGTCCCTGTGTTTGACAACTTGGAATTACCTGAACTGGGACGAAAGCCTGCCTTCCACCCTCTGCTCTGGATTACTTTCGTGTTCGCCAGCATCCTCCCTGGATTAGGGATATGCCTGTACTTCAGTCTTGATACAAGGTGGAAGGAGAGGCACACCAGGAAGTTATCATTTCTACCTTTGAGACTGAAACATTTTAAGACAAAAAAACAAAAATCATTCATCGCTGCCTGGAAGTGATCACGAAATTTCCCCTTAGATATTCAAGGTTACATAATTAGACAACTGTGCCATGCAGAATATGTCAATCTTCTGTGTCATCATAACATTGGCGGAAGGAGAGAACCTTCAGCAGACTGTACCCAGCCGCTGCTGGAGAAACATTCCAAGGTCAGACTAAGGAGTTCTAAATGATAATTGGAACACTTGCTAAGGAATCCATCTGCATTTCAACAGCATTGGGAAGAGAAATAAAGTTCCAACACGGTGTAAGTATCGACAACTCTTGTAAAGGATTAAGGAAACATAGTAGCCTACCTCAGGGTGAGAAGACGGCAAATTTTGCCAGTGGTCCTGAACGGGACTTCACCTTTAGGAATAAGAATAGTTCCTGTAGCATTTTCTTCAAAGATAACTCTTATTGTTTGCTTGTTATTGTTCTTGTAGTTCATAGGTAACCAGATCAAGGACAGTCAGATACAGAGCTGATGGAGAGACTACATGAAATCTTGGAGTCAGAGTGAAGGGGACCTGGGGTGGGGGGGGAATAGTTTCCTCTGCAAGAGGATCGTGTGTATTTTGTGCAGAGGGGGTAAATGACCAAGAGAGGGCACTGATAGCTGGTATTTTTTATTGCAAGCTATTGGCTTCTTTGTACTGTGAGAGTCCTCTGCCATCTGCCTGCATGAGCTGTAGGATGTAGGCTACATCTTAGAAGAAGCTTTAAGAGCCACTGGATGTCTGCCTCACATTCCTTGTTATTTTCCTTTGACCATGACCACAGCATGTCCTAAGGGAGGCAACTCCTCCAGCTTTGGCCCTAGAATGAAGGTACATGAAGCTGACCCACCAAACCAGAGACTTGGGGGTCGTTTCTGCAACAAACTATAGTGAAAATTGATGGATAGATTCTGTAATTATCCAACGCTTCCCATAGCTGATTATTCACATAAGGAGAGCACAGCCTGTGAAGCATCAGGTCAATATGGCCAGAGCTTTACATCGATTCAAGTTTTAAAAGATCTGAAAGATGAAAGTTTGGCAGCATGTAAACAAAACATCTGGATTACAGACTGTCATTTGGACCGAGTTGATGATGTTGTCTGCCTTACGATTGTTTGACTGTAATCATCGTGTTATAAGAATTCTTAATGGTTCCGAATTTAGGAGTATCCGAGTAATTAGAACTTGCATGCGCTCCACCTAACTGTCTTGTATGTTGCATGTGATTTTCTCAGAGAGTAATCAACACTGACTTCTTCAAAGGTGAAGCAAACTCCAGAAGGGCTGTTAACTGAATATCTGCACGTTTCGAATGGGCTTTCCAACCATACCTGATTCAAATGCTGTTTGATTTCTCTCCTGTTTCATACAAGTTAGCTCTAGACAGGATTTTACAGACTGGTATTCTTTTTTCTACTCTTTTTTTCCCCCAAATCAAAATATGAAGACTTCAACAGTTCCTCTATTTTTTAAATCAGCATTAAAACTAACATATTCAAAGTCATTTGTATAAATTGCAGGGAAAGCTGCTGCCCTCCTGAGATCAGTGGACTCTGAACAGAAGTTTGATAAAGCCTGTCAGTGCTCTTGTTAGAGCATCAATAACCTTGGCCTTTGGGAAGGAAGGCTGAATGAAGATGGATGGGTGGTGGGTTCCAGCCAGTCAGGCTCTTCTACTGCCAGTCGCAGATGCTGACATGTCTGCCCACAGCAACATTGCCCCGGTGTAATTAACAGATGCCACCACCAGAACAACTGTTCCTCGCCTCGGTCAACGCCATCACTCTGACCTTGCTGCTAACTCTTAATCACTTTAGTAACATGACATGCTGCTGTTTGGACTGTTTTTGGAGACGTGCTGGAATGACAACATTTTCCAAATAATTATTCAAAATGTGATAACAGCCATAGTTTCCTTTTGCAAGCTTCAACCTTTTTAATTGCACGTGTTTGGAGATTCAACATGTATGAATGGAGTCCTGATAGTAAACAGACATGTTTGAATCCCCTAAAGTCAATAGGAAAAAATGTAAGCCCAGAGATACCTTATGGTCCCTTAAATATAAACATTTTATATTCTCTTAAATATAAAGCAGAAACTCACCATGCATAAATTTACTTAAGTGGTTTTCAATCTCTGTATATTGTCAATCTATTTGTCGGATTTATTAAGGCAATGCAGCTTCTGTAACAAAGAAACCCAACATGTTGGTTGTTTAATACCATGGAATTTCTTTCTTGCTCATGTAATAATCTAATGAAGAATTCCTAGTCAATAGATAGTTTTTTTCTGCTTGATTCAGAGACCTTAATATCCTCCACCTTGTGAGTCCACCATCTCTGGGAGCTGTGAGAGCTCAAAGAATTGTTTCCCACCAGCAAAAGGGCAAGAAGACAGTTCAGAGGGCTCTTGTTCTTCTAAGTACCCAGCTAGGAAGTGACACACCTCACTTCTACTCTTACCTCAATCGACAGAACTGGTTCATGGCCAGACCCAGTTATGAAGTTGATTGGGAAAACATTCTAAGTTGGGCAACCTCCTACCAAAAACGTCTCCAAATTGTGGAAGAAGGAGCACCATTTTGGGTTCACAGCTAGTTTTTGCTTCCACAGTCACCTTGTGGGGTAATATGTTTTGAAAGTTTCTTTCTCATATATTTAAAAACATTGGTCTTTTTATGTCAATGTTATATCTATTCGATTTCAAAATTCAAGGGTCAAGTTCTACCTGCAGCACTGAATTATTAATAATCTGACTCCACCTTCCTATACACAAAATTTGTATTATAGTTCCCAAAGCATTGTTGTATAACACTTGCTAATTAAAATTCATCCCTGGGCCTGCTTGGAGAGATTCAGTCTACATTTATGATTTGGGGTTAAAGGCAACATGAAAATCTCAAGCACCTTCTTTCAGGTACCATAAAAATATTAACTCTAATGACTTCAGAAACTTATTCCCCCAGAAGGAATCTAGATAATTTCTAATGATCCCATTCATTCATTCAGAAACATTTATAATTCTCCTACTAGATGCCAGCCATGAAGACCCATTTTATATTTCTGACAGTGCGAAATATTTCATTTAGTTACCTGTCAATTTGTTAAGAATTTCCCAAAAGGAACTAACCTGCATTAACTGATTCTGTATCCCTCCCTCCAACATACTGACCTGGTTTTTCTTTGCCTCCCAACGCCCTGGGCTTCTTGGTCAATCAGGGAGCTATTCTCCTGAAAGTGTTCTATTTAATGAAGTGTAAGCATTAAGCTGATTTTCCTGGTGTGGGGCACAGATCCATGGACTCAGAGAGCACACTCCTGACCCACCCTCCTCCCAACTTCTGGTGACCCACTCACCCACCTGGTCCAATTTTCAGCCATTGAGGGAAGGAAAAGCCATGTTACTGAACAAAGGCCTCGCTGCCATTGCTCCTTGATCTTCCCAGGATGCCTGTCTCTGAGAAGCCCACTTTGAGAAATGAGTAAGACGTCCATACTAATGACTTGGTAATAAGTCAAATTGATTTCCATCTTTTTGTTGTTGTTTTCAGCCAAATTGCAGAAGAACTTAATTAAGTTGTCAGCTGATAGAACATTAAAAGTAATTTTTCATGATAGATTATAGTATGATTTCCGGAGGGTAGCTTTGAAGAATTCAAAGAACTGAGTGACATTCTTACAACAATTTTCTTCCATTTCCATCTATTTATGTGGATGAATTCTCCAAGCATTTAGACTTATAAAACAGAAAAATAGGAATAGAATTGATATTGAATCTTTTTTTTTATCTTAGCCATAAGTGATTTTTTCCCCCCAGAGACATATAAACTAAAAGAAAAAACAGAAGAAAAAGAAAAAGAAGAAAAAATTACCCATCTCACGAAAGATGCATTTTTCAATAAAATGTTATGTTCTTTCTTATAATTATCAAAATTTGTGAGACATTTTCATTTTTGTTCCATTATACAACGGTAATTATTGTAATGATAACTAAATCCAGAAGTAATTATTCAAACTGTAGAGTAGGGTATTTAAAATATCACATGATTTTTTAGAAAATTAAGTTTAAACACATACCCATATTTATATTGTAGATAAGTATAATGGAAATGCAAATTTAATGAGCAAAAGAAATGATATAAAACTTCTGTAAGAAAAGAGTTGGTTCGCATAGTTTAAAAATAGCTGATGGTGGATATTAAATCATTTTGGAATTTGGATTGCACTGGATATATTTAAAAGAGAAAATATTAAGGTTTTGCTTTTAGTTTCCAATATTTCAGGACATTTGAAACTATAGCCTTGACATTAGTTAAATGTATTTTAAGACATTTTGGATATTAACCTAAACAAGTGGGAAAGGAGACATTCACATATTCGCCATTCTTTCAGGAAAAATATCTGAAGGTTCCGGCCACGGTGCGGGTGTATTTCTATGTGCACGTTGGACTGAAAGCACACAGTGGGATGACATACAGATCCTCTAGCTCTTACTCAAAACTTCTAGGGGTGGAGATACATCACATATTACAAAGGTAAGATGGTACCTGTTCTGTGGAATATATACTATCCTGTGATGGGTTAACAATGGCCAAGACCCTTTGCCACTTCTACCATTAAGAGATCTTAAGAGATCGAGTCAGTTTCCCTTGTCCTCCAATCTGGGCTGGTATGTGACTGGTTTGGGCCACTAGAAGGCAGTGTGAACGACGCTGTAAGCTTCGAGTCTGCCCCCTAGGAAACTTCCAGCTTTACTTCAATCTTCTGGCGTTCTCCCTCTCAAAATCCCACTGCCATGTTGAAGGAGCCCAAATGTATCACATGGAGAAGGTTGTGGTAGAGACTTGATTCATCTCAGTGAGAGGCCCAGCTCAGCTTGGCTGCCAGCCATGGGAGGGAGCCGTTTCAGAAGTCCCAGCCCAGGTGAGCCTCCAGATGACCACAACTCACAGCTGACACCAGGTGGGGCAGAAGAACCACCCAACCCAACCGAATCCAGCAGCCCTTCATCTCACGACGAGAGAGAGATCGTGAGTGGTGGTTGTTGCCATCGGTTTAGGGGTTTCATTGCATAGCAAGAACCCACTGGTCTGTGCCACCAGTAGGGTTTACGGTGGCATCCTGTAACCAAACATATTAACATTTCTGAAGAAAAATCTAGAAATAGTCACCAAGTGGGATAATAGAGATTGTAAGTAGCCTCACATCGGTTCATGTCAAGGGTTCACTAAAAAGTCCATTAGGTTGGGGCGCCTGGGGGGCTCAGTGGGTTAAGTGTCTGACTTCGGCTCAGGTCATGATCTCACAGTCTGTGAGTTTGAGCCCCACATTGGGCTCTGTGCTGACAGCTTGGAGCCTGCTTTGGATTCTGTGTCCCCCTCTCTATCTCTCTGCCCCTCCCCCACTAGTGTGTGCGCGCTCTCTCTCTCTTTCTCTCTCTCTCTCTCTCTCAAAAAGAAATAAACATTTAAAAAGGTTTTAATGAAAAAAATTTTAATTAGGTCATTTTGTTGCTGTTAGCCACATAAGTTATGAACAGAGTGGGTTTTTGGAGAAACTTGAATTTTAGGACTGTGGATATATTCAACTCACATTGTGAATTTAACTCTGTTAGTTTAAGACTCAGCTAGAATGCTCTGTTCTCCAGAAAGCTTGCACTTTCCCTGCAACTCTGCAGCCATAATGCACACTCAGATGCACCTTTGCTTATAATTTTTGTACCTTTTCTTGTTGCCACAGATCATGAGCTCCCTCAAGGCAACAAAGTCTTCTTCTTCTCCTCTGTCCTTCTAGGAGTCCTAAATATCAGGTTTTGCACCAAAACACACCTACCAGGTAGAACTTGTCATTCTCACTGTCCAATGTCTCCTCTTTACCACACTGCACACATCTATAATTATCCCCTGTTTGTAGATGAAGAAACTGAGGCGCAGAAAGGTTAGGTGAGTTTCCTGAGGTCACACAAGTAACAGATCACAATGCCCGGCTTGAAATCCAGGCAGGTGAGCTTTGCAACAATAAAAATGTGGTCTGCATTTTGGGTTTACTTTTTTAAATTTACTGATTTATTTTGTGTCATTTCTACACCCACCATGGGGCTTGAACTCACAGCCTTGAGATCAAGAGTTGCAGGCTCACCAACTGAGCCAGCCAGGTGCCCCTGGTCTGGATAAGCATGATCTGAGCTGCCTATCCCAACACATAGTCATTTCTCAAATCAGAGGAGGTTATATATGAACTTGTGCTTTTCCCCTACAGAATTCGATACATTTTACAAATCTTTATAAAGCGGCGAAATAGTGCATCCATTACTCAAGGTGACACAAAGACGATTGGGTATTCATGAAAATCACTCAGAAGTCAAACACACAGATATAAAAATACATGTTGCTCAATTAATTTTGCTGAATCATTGAGTGAACAGACTACCAGTTTGATCTCCCTGGCTCATTTATTAAGGAGCTTGCAATTCCCTTTATTAAGAAAATAAAACATGTAATCATTAAAGTTGGTGCTTTTATAAAAGCTAGACAGCCCATAAAGAGCACAAGGTAAAAGAAATATATGCCCGAATAATGCTTATCAGATATGTTTGACCAAAATATATTTTTTATACTTAGTTATCATCTTTCCTCTTTTCCAGGACACTATAGACCTTCCCCCCTTTTTTCTCGATTCCAAGTCCCTGTCAATGCCAAGTTCCCTCCAAGGTTTCTCCACCCCTCTTCTTTCTATGGGTCATGTGTTGTGTACCACCAACTCTTCAACCTGAACCGGTAATTGACCCTTTCTCCTTTTCTTCAAAACTGACTGATTCAGAAATCTTCCCTCCTTGTGGGCAGTTTTCCATTTTATAACATTGCCTTCTACAGAATCCAGATTCTTTTTTCTTCTGAACATTTATAAATCAGCAAAAACAACCAAACACATTTAAAATAACGTGTGAGGGGGCTCCCTGGGGATGTGTCTGAACAAGTGTGGCTGATTTGCGATGCACTGATATTATGACATTGCACATGGACCTGTCCGAAGCCTGTTGATGTTGTACCTACAACGAATAAGTGGGCTCTTTATCTGGGGAGCAAACACTTGCAAAGATAGCCTGCATTTCACTTGCTAAATCATGTAAAACAAGGTGCAAGAGGAAAAAAGACTCCATTAAAACATTACTTGAGGATTTCAAGGAAAATGTATTCATCTCTTCCCATAAAATCCTAAAACCACAACTGTGATGCATCTGAACAATAAGTAATAATCACTCCAATGTGAACATCAGGAGGCTTGATTATTGAATTGGAGCACTGTTCCCTTAGTACTTCTTTTTTATTTCTTTAATGTTTATTTTTTAATAATGAGAGACAGAGACAGAGTGCGAGCATGGGAGGGACAGAAAGAGAAGGAGACAGAATCCGAAGCAGGCTCCAGGCTCTGAACTGTCAGCCCAGAGCCCGACGCAGGATTTGAACTCACAAACCAGGAGATCATGACTTGAGCTGACGTCGAACACTTAACCAACTGAGCCCCCCAGGCGCCCCTCCCTTAATATTTAAATACAAGTTGTTAAAGACTAAGATTTTAAGCTTCTGGTTTTACCTTAATAAAGCTCAGATGCAGAAATAAGGTTAATATTTGTATTTTAACATAGCTTCACTGTGAGTGCACGCTTTGCCACTTAACTGGCTAACGCCCAGAGCATTGTCTATAATGCATACTTAGGTTCCTGATGAGGTCATATATTTAAGTAGTATTGTTGATAAAAAAAACTTTTTTTGCCCTCAAAGACTATTTCTGAGATAAGTTTTCAAATCAAGGAAAAATATGCCCATTTCCTGCTCACTTTTATTGTACTAAAAAAACACCTGAAGAGTTATTTGCTTCTAGATGGTCTCCTCCTAAAGGTGAATTGTGTTCACAAGAAAAATCACCCTGTGACTTGCTGCGGATCAGAATTTTTGCGCCTGGTGGACAGTGGCTCGTCTGTGCCCGGGCTGCGAGCTGCAGGTCTGAGGTCTGTACTCAGAGCACCCAGAAAAGTGAATAATAACTTCCACTCTGGAACAGCCACCTCCACTTCTACCCGGAGGTTGGGTCACAGCCCGGCCTCACTTTCTCCCCGCTGCTTTCAGAGATGGAGCGCGAGACAGTCTCCCTGATAAAGTTGCTCAGAAAATTCAGGTCTGTTTGTACCTTGTTATCTAATAAAGGTAATGCCTTTCCTTAAGACGGTCGGCTCCCAAAGGCTAAAGGGACCATAACTAGTTAACAGAACTAGTTAACCAACACTGGGCCTCCTCCGGCACTGTTTGGGGCTGTGGGCGGAGCTGCAGTGACCACGCTGAGCAGACAGGAAGTGCATCAGGGCTCGAGGAAGTCACCCAGTTGCATTAGGTGGCCCATCATTCTTTGGTTGCCCTGAACTCGAGCTCGGCAGTGGTCATAAATTAATTGTACCAAAGTGCCAGGGGACAAAGGACAAGATTGCTTCACAGGCTGGAGATTGCACCTTGATGAAGTAGCTGGCTGTGCTCACACTTCTTGGACAGCTAGTTTATTAGGAAAACGTCTTTATCATCAAAGGCTGTTTGCTTTCTGCAGAGAGGGCTGAAAACTCCTCTACCCGGTCCCTGAATAAATGACTCCAGGGAGGCTTGGGTGGATGTCACGTGGACTCCAGGCACTGCTTGTGATGTGGATGGAGAGGAATATGGCGTGAAAAAGACTGAATAATTTCCTTCTTTAGCCCTAGAAGTTTCGATTTTAATGGAATAGTCCTACCAATAATGACAATGCCATGTTATATGTTGTACCCACTAGGATGAGGCCCTGCCACATGGGACAGAAGACCAAACTGGAAGTGGTTTACACAAAATAGAAATGTTGCTCGTCTCACCTAGAAAAGCAGTCAGAGAGGGGCAGTCAGGCTCCCCGCGGGCCTGTTCTCCCAAGTCTCTAAGACACAGGATTTGTCTGGTCCACACCTCGGCTCTCCACAGAGTATGTCCCATAACCTCAGTGTCCTGGCTGCACACCAGAGCTCCAGCCATCACAGCCACAGTCCGGGGAGCAAAGTCAGCTTCCTCCATTTAGAGATACCTCCTGGAAACCTCACAAACATTCAACTTACGTTTCCTTGGCCAAAATGCACGGCCGCATTTAGTTTTGATGGATGTGGCCAAGTAGTCATTTGGCTTGGTGGCAATGAGTTGAAAAGAACATTGGGTTCCTATTACTAGGAAAATGGGGAAGCGGACACTGAGAGGCATCTAGAAATTTCCTGCTGCACATAATCATACCCTCTTTCCATGTAAAGCACTTCCACTAGGAGCTGCTTTTGGAGAACAATGTTCTTTTTTGAAGCAATCATATTATATAACCCTGGAAACAAAATAAATGAAGAACATTTGCCTATTCATTATGATGATATGTAGAGTTACATCTTGGCTGGAAATTCTTTGGAATCCTATAAAATGTGCTAATTATATATTGAATCATCAGCTTGTAAAGAACCTTGACTACTACAAAGATAACCACGGAATGAAAATAAGAGTCTCCCTAAGCTATGTGGAGATACTTTTCATTATTGAAATTTATTTTGTTAAAAGAAATAGCAAAAAAACAAAAAAACAAACCCCAAAAATCTAGGAGAGAAAATTATATTTACCCATCTGGAAGTTCTAAAACTCAAATCGCTAAAGCCTTTTATAGTAGCATTAAGAATCATATCATAGCGGGGCGCCTGGGTGGCTTAATCGGTCAAGCGTCCGACTTTCGCTTGGGTCATGATCTCACGGTTCGTGGGTTCGAGCCCCGCGTCGGGCCCTGTGCTGACTGCCAGCTCAGAGCCTGGAGCCTGTTTCAGTCTGTGACTCCCTCTCTCTCTGACCCTCCCCTGCTCACGCTGTCTCTCTCTCTCCCTAGAAATAAATAAAGCATTAAAAAATTTTTTGAAAAAAAAAGAATCATATCATAGCAGGGGCGCCTGGGTGGCTTAGTCGGTTAAGCGTTGACTTTCGCTTAGGTCATGATCTCGCGGTTTGTGTGTTCGAGCCCCGCGTCGGGCTCTGTGCTGACTGTCAGCTCAGAGCCTGAGGCCTATTTCAGTCTGTGACTCCCTCTCTCTGACCCTCCCCTGTTCACGCTGTCTCTCTCTCTCTCCTAGAAATAAATAAAACATTAAAAAAAAAAGAATCATGTCATAACAGAAAATTTAGCTTTATTTATTTGAAGAGGCTGTTACCTCTAGCTCTCCGTGTCCCCCACACCCCACTTACACACAAAATAAAAGTTTATATTTTGACCCCTAAATATTGGTGCTATGATAGTTGTAACTCCAGGACTCCACTTCCCTGGGTCATGCTGGCTCCATTTGGTTTTAAAGGGAAGTGTGTCTTTTAGCCCCAGGGACGCAGGGATGATGTATAGAGTCTCCGACTAGAGGTCAGAAGACTGGTTTCTATTCTCAGCTTCCAGCATTGATTTGTGTGGCCACGGGCTAGTTACTTAGAGTCTTTGGTTTTCTATCCATCTTCTACAAAGCTGCGCTACCTCCGTTTGATAGCTACTCCCCATAGGCGGTGGGTATTGGAGAATCCACGGTGAAAGCCCTTGAGCTCAGGCTTCACATTCTGAATGCCGGCCGTCCAATGTCTTCCTCTGTCGGGAATTCCTGTACCTCACACGATCGGGTGCTTTTGGGATATTCTGCCTTGGCATGCCTTCCTCGGCTCGGCGTCGGAAGGACTTCCAGGAACTGTTTGGATTCAGATACACTCAAATTTTGAGAAAACTGTTTTAACCCATTTGCGACCAAAGCCTGGGGAGGCAGTGTTTGACCAGAGCTCTGGGAAGTTCAGTTCCAAATCTCAAGCCTGGGTGGAGCTGTGCGTGGGGAGAGCACCCGGGTGGAGGTGTGGGGGGGAGCACCTGGGCGGAGGTGTGCACGGGGAGCACCGGGTGGAGAGGTGTGGAGGGGGAGCACCGGGTGGAGGTGTGCACGGGAGCACCGGGTGGAGGTGTGGAGGGGAGCACCGGTGTGGAGAGCACCGGGTGGAGGGGGAGCACCCGGGCGTGCGGGGAGCACCCGGGTGGAGGTGTGGGGGAGCACCGGGTGGAGGTGTGGAGGAGCACCCGGGTGGAGGTGTGCGGGAGCACCGGGTGGGAGCACCTGAGCACCGGAGGTGGAGGTGTGGGGGGGAGCACCGGGTGGAGGTGTGGGAGCACCGGGTGGAGGTGCAGGAGCACCGGGTGGCAGTGGGGAGCACCCGGGCGGAGTGCGGGGAGAGCACCTGGGTGGAGGGGGAGCACCCGGTGGAGGTGGGGGAGCACCTGGGTGGAGGTGCGGGGAGCACCCGGGTGGAGGTGTGCGGGAGCACCCGGGTGGAGGTGTGGGCGGGGGAGCACCCGGGTGGAGGTGTGGGGAGCACCGGGTGGAGGTGTGCGGGGGAGCACCCGGGTGGAGGGTGCGGGGGCACCGGGCGAGTGTGGGGGAGAGCACCTGGGTGGAGGTGTGCGGGGAGCACCGGGTGGAGTGTGGGGAGCACCTGGGTGGAGCTGTGTGCGGGGGAGCACCTGGGTGGAGGTGGTGGGGAGCACCGGGTGGAGGTGTGCGGGGGAGCACCCGGGGGAGGTGTGCACCCGGGTGGAGGTGTGCGGGGAGCACCGTGGAGTGGGAGTGCGGGGTGGGAGGGGAGCACCTGGGTGGAGCGGGGGAGCACCCGGGTGGAGGTGTGCGGGGAGCACCGGGTGGAGGTGTGGAGGTGTGCGGGGGAGCACCCTGGGAGCACCCGGGCGGAGGTGTGCGGGAGCTGGGTGGAGTGCGGGGGAGCACCCGGGTGGAGGTGTGCACGGGAGCACCCAGGTGCGGGGAGCACCCGGCGGAGCTGTGCGGGAGCACCCGGGCGGAGGTGTGCGGGGAGCACCTGGGGTGGAGCTGTGCGGGGAGCACCCGGGTGGAGGTGGGTGGGGAGCACCCGGTGGAGGTGTGGCGGTGGCGGGGAGCACCCGGGTGGGCTGTGCGGGGAGCACCGGGTGGAGAGTGTGGGGGAGCACCGGTGGAGGTGTGCGGGGAGCACCCGGGTGAGTGCGGGGAGCACCCCTGTGCGGGCGGAGGTGTGCGGGGAGCACCGGGTGGAGGTGGAGCACGGGTGGAGGTGTGCGGGAGCACCCGGGCGGAGGTGTGCGGGAGCACCCGGGTGGAGCTGTGGGGGAGCACCCGGAGGCGGGGGTGTGGAGTGTGCGGGGAGCACCCGGGAGTGGGGCGCGGGGGGAGCACCGGTGGAGGTGTGCGGGGAGCACCCGGGTGGAGGGTGGAGAGCAGGGAGCTGTGCGGGGAGCACCCGGGCGGAGTGTGCGGGGAGCACCCGGGTGGAGGTGTGCGGGGAGCACCTGGGTGGAGCTGTGCGGGGAGCACCCGGGTGGAGGTGTGCACGGGGAGCACCGGGTGGGGTGAGACGGGGCGGTGTGCGGGGAGCACCCGGGCGGGGTGTGTGCGGGGAGCACCTGGGTGGAGGTGTGCGGGGAGCACCCGGGGAGTGTGCGGGGGAGCACCCGGGTGGAGGGTGCGGGGAGCACCCGGGTGGAGGTGTGCGGGAGCACCCGGGCGGAGGTGCGGGGAGCACCAGGTGTGGGGGAGCACCGGGTGGAGGTGTGCGGGGAGCACCAGGTGGAGGTGTGCGGGGAGCACCCGGTGCGGGGGAGCACCCGGTGGAGGTGTGCGGGGAGCACCCGGGTGGAGGTGTGCGGGGAGCACCCGGGCGGAGCTGTGCGGGGGGAGCACCTGGGTGGAGGTGCGGGGAGCACCCGGGTGGAGGTGTGCGGGGAGCACCGGGTAGGGGAGCACCCGAGGTGGAGCTTGTAGCACCGGGGAGCACCCGGGCGGGCAGGCTGTGCGGGGAGCACCCGGGTGGAGTGTGCGGGGAGCACCGGAAGGGAGGGAGCCCGGGTGGAGCAGGGAGCTGCGGGAGCACCAGGTGGAGGTGTGCGGGGAGCACCGGGCGGAGTGTGCGGGGACACCCGGGCGGAGGTGTGCGGGGGGAGCACCTGGGTGGAGTGTGGGAGCACCCGGTGGAGGTGTGCGGGGAGCACCCGGGTGGAGGTGTGCGGGGAGCACCCGGGTGAGGTGTGCACTGTGCACCGGTGGAGCGGGAGCACGGGGGAGGGTGCGGGGGGAGCTGTGGAGGTGGGGAGCACCTGGGCGGAGTGGTGGAGGTGGAGGTGGAGGTGGGGAGCACCTGGGTGGAGAGGTGTGCGGGGAGCACCCGGGTGGAGGTGTGCAGGGAGCACCGGGTGGAGGTGTGGGGAGAGCACCCGGTGTGCGGGGGCACCCGGGTGGAGTGTGGGAGGTGGAGCAGCGTGTGCGGGGGAGCCTGGGTGGAGCTGTGCGGGGAGCACCCAGGCGGAGGTGTGGTGGTGGAGCACCTGGGTGGAGCTGTGCGGGGTAGCACCAGGTGGAGTGTGCGCACCCGGGTGGAGGTGTGCGGGGGAGCACAGGCGGGGAGCACCTGGGTGGAGCTGTGGGGGAGCACCGGGTGGAGGTGTGCGGGGGAGCACCGGGTGGAGCGCACCCGGCGGAGGGGCGGGGAGCACCTGGGTGGAGTGTGCGGGGAGCACCCGGGTGGGAAAGCGGGGAGCACCGGTGGAGGTGGGTGCGGGGAGCACCCGGGTGGAGCTGTGCGGGGAGCACCCGGAGGTGTGGAGGTGGAGGTGCGGGGAGCACCTGGTGGAGGTGTGGCGGGGAGCACCCGTGGTGGAGGTGTGGAGGGAGAGCACCCGGTGGAGGTGTGCGGGACACCCCGTGGGGGAGGGTGGAACCCGGGTGGAGTGTGCGGGGAGCACCCGGGGGGAGGTGTGCGGGGGAGCACCTGGGTGGAGCTGTGCGGAGAGGGTGGAGAGCACCGGAGGTGTGCGGGGGGAGCACCTAGCAAGTGGGAGCACCGGGTGGAGGTGTGCACGGGGAGCACCCGGGTGGAGGTGTGGCGGGGAGCACCCGGGTGGAGGTGTGCGGGGAGCACCCGGGTGGAGGTGTGCGGGGAGCACCCGGGGTGGAGGTGTGCGGAGCACCCGGGTGGAGGGTGTGGCGGGGGAGCACCCGGGCGGAGGTGAGCAGCGGAGGTGTGCGGGGGAGCACCCGGGCGTGTGCGGAGAGTGTGCGGGGAGCACCCGGGTGGGTGTGCGGGAGCAGAGTGTGCGGGGAGCACCCGGGCGGGGGGGCAGGTGGGGGGAGCACCGGCGGAGGTGTGAGAGGTGGAGCGGTGGGAGCGGGGGAGCACCGGGTGGAGGTGTGCAGGGGGCGGGAGGTGTGCGGGGAGCACCTGGCGGGAGGTGTGCGGGGAGCACCCGGGTGGGGTGTGGAGGGGAGCACCGGGTGGAGGTGTGCGGGGAGCACCTGTGGAGCACCCGGGTGGAGGGTGTGGGAGCACCTGGGCGGAGGTGTGCTGGAGCACCGGAGGTGTGCGGGGGAGCCTTTGGGCGGAGGTGTGCGGGAGCACCCGGAGGTGTGCGGGGGAGCACCCGGCGTGGAGGCTGTGCGGGGAGCACCCGGGTGGAGCCCTGGAGTGGAGGTGGCAGGGAGCACCGGGTGGAGGGAGGGGGAGCTCCTGGGTGGAGTGTGGGCGGGGAGCACCCGGGTGGAGGTGTGGCGGGGAGCACCCGGGTGGAGGTGTGCGGGAGAGGGGAGCACGGGGTGGAGAGTGGCGGGGGAGCGGGTGGAGGTGTGCGGGGAGCACCCGAGTGTGCGGGGAGCGGGGGACCTGGGTGGAGGTGTGCGGGGGAGCACCGGGTGGAGGTGTGGGGCGGGGAGCACCCGTGGTGGAGGTGTGGGGAGGGGGAGCACCCGGGTGGAGGTGTGCGGGTGGAGGTGTGCGGGGGAGCACCCGGGTGGAGTCTGCGGTGGGAGCACCGGGTGGAGGTGTGGCGGGGAGCACCCGGGCGGAGGGGGTGGGGAGCACCCGGTGGAGGTGTGGGGGGGGGGAGGACCGGGAGCACCGGGTGGAGGGTAGCGGGGAGCACCCGGGCGGAGGTGTGCGGGGAGCACCCGGGCGGAGGAGTGGAGGGGAGCTCCTGGGCGGAGGTGTGGGGGAGCATCCGGGCGGAGGTGTGGGGAGCACCCGGGTGGAGGTGGGGAGCGGTGGATGGGGAGCACCCGGGCGGAGGAGTGGAGGGGGAGCTCCTGTGCGGGGAGCATCCGGGCGGAGGTGTGGGGGAGCATCCGGCGGAGGTGTGGGGAGCACCGGGTGGAGGTGTGCGGGGAGCACCCGGGTGGAGGTGTGCGGGGAGCACCCGGGTGGAGGTGTGCACGGGGAGCACCGGGTGGAGGTGTGCGGGGGACACCGGTGGAGGTGTGCACGGGGAGCACCGGGTGGGAGGTGTCGGGGGAGCCCACTGGTGCGAGCAGTGGGTGGAGGGAGCACCCCGGGGAGGCGAGTGGGGGAGCTCTGGGCGGAGGTGTGCGGGAGCATCCGGGCGGAGGTGTGGGGGAGCATCCGGACGGAGGTGTGGGGAGCACCCGGGTGGAGGTGTGCGGGAGCACCCGGGTGGAGTGTGCGGGGAGCACCCGGGTGGAGGTGTGCACGGGGAGCACCGGGTGGAGGTGTGGAGGGGGAGCCCCGGGTGGAGGTGTGCAGGAGCACGGGTGGAGGTGTGCGGGGGAGCACCCGGGTGGAGGTGTGCACGGGGAGCGGGTGGAGGTGTGGAGGGGGAGCCCCCGGGTGGAGGTGTGCACGGGGAGCACCCGGGTGGAGGTGTGCGGGGGGAGCACCCGGGTGGAGGTGTGCACGGGGAGCACCGGGTGGAGGTGTGCACGGGGAGCACCGGGTGGAGGTGTGCGGGGGAGCACCTAGGATTTTCCACTGCTGGCACAGAGCAAGCATCTTCGTTTGCCACACAAATGTGCCTCATGAGCTTCTCCTCATTCGGAGCCGATCTCTTGCACGTTTACACACGGGGGGGATTGTCAATGGCTCTGCTGTTGTAAAGATGGGAGATAAAACTCCTCAGGTCAGAATAAACCAGCCTGCAAAGAGTGCTTTGGTTCTCTGAGAAATGTCGAGACTGTCTATATTTCCATGATTGGAAAAGCAATCCGTTAAAATACTTTTAAAGTGCTGTGAAAAATGAGCGTGTGTGGAAGGCCAGCTCGATACCTAACCTGCGGAGAGCCTGTAGCTGCTTGTGGAACAGACCATCGGCTGTGCACAGGGTCAATGGGAGTCTGTCCTGAGAACCATTATATCTGAGACTGGAATCAACTTCACTGTATGACTCAGAGCCGACAGACCTAGAGTAAATCTTACCCTCATCTTTTACTATTTGCGTGATTGTCAGCAAAAGGAAAGAAAGAAAAAGAAGAAAGAAAACTCTGTGAGCCTCAGTTTCCTCATCTGTAAAATGGAAGTAATGTCTGCTTTCCAGGGTTGTGAGGGCTGAGGATTTAATGGGTGAGAAAGCGGCAAGGCGTGTACATTATAAATTCTCCAAATGGGCATTTCCTTCGTGTTCAAAAGTTGTCTCAGCGGAAGGAGGCAGCACGATTGTATGCTCTTACCTTTGACCCCCTCCTTCCAGTTTCTGTAAAACACACACAGTAAAATAAAAGCCCCAGCTCTACAACGGGCGCAAACTTCACCAAGCCCAGACTGAGCCCGGACTTCGTCTCTTTCTTCATTTTTTCTTTCTGCTAATTTGGAGTAATATCATTATGTCATCGACGTTTAAAGAACCAGTTAAGGCAGGCGTGGCTGGTGCTGAGGACGCAGGACTCTGTAAAGCGGGAGAAGAGCCTACAGATGGGCCTGTGGCTTAGTTCTGCCACCGTGATAAACGCGTGCAAAGGATCCCTCCAGTCTCGGAGCTTCAGGACAGCCCGCAGGACTCAGAAGGTCCCCTGGACTTTGTGTCCTCTGAGCAACCTACAGCTTTGTCGTTGTTCACTCACAAAAGTCAATGTCAGATCTAAGGAAGCTGGAGGCTGAGCTGTCCCGCTCACGATCGGGGCCTCTGAGTCGCTTCCTATCCCCTCCTTGATGTGCTGGAGGAGCCCAAGCATTTAAGAGTTAACGAACGTGGATCCAGTAGAAAAGCTCCTCTACACCCGCTGCAAGAACAGGGGTGGATTTCCCTATGTTATTCCTCCCACATCCAGAGGCCATATTTTCCTTATTCTTGAGCTACGCCTCATACTCTTCTTCTAAAAATGGAAATAATTTTGCCGGGGAAAATATACACATTCGTGGCAATTACATAACCAAGCAGCTGGAAAGAGGGCACACGCCTCTGCTGATCTTCTGCCCACTTTCATCCTCTGCCTTCGCACGGCTCAGCTCAGAACAAGGCACATATGTCAGAGGCTGCAGAAGGAGCCGGAGCCTCCCTGTGCCAACATTCCTTTTAGAATATTGGCAGAGATCTCAAATGTCAGTGTGTAGGGGAGCGACAGGGAGAGGTCTGTGGGTGCGTGTGTGTGAGAGACGGTGAATATGTCTGTTAGAAGAAGAACAGGTCTTCGTGCTCCTTTGGAGCCCGTTTCCTGGGTGGGGGATACCCGTCAACCTCCAGGGTGGCTCGCTGACCCTCCCCAGGTGAACGCTGGCTGGTGAGAATCCCCTCCAGGGTCAACCAACCTTAAGTCCGCTGCCCCTAGAAGCTTTTGCAACCTCCATGCTCGTCACATAGCTCTCTCTCCACGGGCTCTCCATTTTCCCTGCAAAACTGGCCACCCAGACGTCTCTCTCTTCACCTGCACACGAGGAATACCAGTTTAACCACCAACACATCTTCTGAATGTGTGCTTAACTAGCTCTCTGGGCCACCAGCACCTGGGGAATGCATGTCCATGGAAACAGGAATCATTATAATTATTCTTTCCTGGCTGGAGGTGGGGTGGGGGATAAAATACACAAGCCCCCAGTCTGTAAGAAGCCTCGTGAGTTGTCGTTTCTCCTGAGAAGGATACGGGGAACATCCGTATAGAAGAGCAGGAGGGAATGGAACATCTAGAAAAGGCATTTAAGAATTAAAGAATTATACACTTGTGGGGATGAGCACTGGGTGTTATATGGAAACCAACTTGACAATAGATTATTTGTAAAAAAAAAAGAGAATTAAAGAATTGTGGGACTGCCTGGATGGCTTATTTGGTTAAGCATCCAACTCTTGATTTCAGCTCAGGTCATGATCTCACGGTTCGTGGGATTGAGTCCCGCATCAAGGCTCTGTGCTGACAACGCGGAGACTGCTTGGGGTGCTCTTCCTCTCTCTCCACCCCTCCCCCACTTGTGCTCTCTCTCAAAATAAATAAATGAACCTTTAAAAAAGAATTAAAGAATCGCAATTTAATACAATAGTACAGTGGAGAAAAGTGCCCTGGAGATAAGCAGATGGCCCCTCTCAGATGCTTACTACCTGGGCAGCTGTGAATGAGTCAGGGAACTGTCCAGAACCTCTGTTTCCTAATGTGGTAAAAGGGGGACATAAAACCTAGCATGCAGATCTGTTGAAAGAATCGCTAACTTAGTGCCTGGCATACAGTGGCTTCAATGGTGATTGTCAATTGCCAGAGGGTGCATTTGGTGCAATTTTTGTTAACATTAGAACCAAAAGTGGACAAAATTGAGGGCAAACAAGTAAAAATAATAAGTATATAGACATCATTAGGGGATGTGTAATCTTTTGAAGACATTTGAGAATACATGCTAACAGCTCCCAAAATAAGATCCATGTCATTTGAACCATGGCGTCTTTTCCTGTGAATTTGTGTTAAGAAAATAATTTAAAAATGCAACATGTACCAGGGCACCTATGTGTCTTGGTTAAGTGTCCAACTCTTGGTTTCAGCTCACATCGTGGTCTCAGGGTTCACGGGATCTAGTCTGGCGACAGCACAGAGTCTGCATGAGATTCTCTCTCTCCCACTCTCTCTCTGCTCCTCCTCTGCTCTCTCTCTCTGTCTCTGTCTCTCTCTCTCTCTCTCTCTCTCAACGTAAATAAATAAACTTTAAAAATGCAATATGTTATCATAACTTTAAATTATGACAGTTGATACAGTGCACAGCTGGATGAATAAGTCAGTGCATCAAAATATAGTCTTAGGCACGAGACCCACACTTCGGCAGTCACCTGGTGTGTGCCCCAAAGTGACACGGCTAGGCAGGAGAAAAAGATGACCCTTTTGATTGCTGGCACTGGACCAATTAGATATCCATATGGAAAAAATGATTCTTTAGCCTTACGTCACATTAAACACGAAAATCAATTACAGATGGGGTACAAGATATAAATGCAAATAATAAATCTTCCCGAAGACACCATAGGAAGGCATATGCATGGCTGTGGTGTAGGCTTAGAGTTTTTAGACATACAATACGCTAATCATAAAGCAAAAATGATAAATTGGAACTACGTTAACATGAAGAACTATGTATATCAAGGCACCATTAACAGATTGCAAGGGAAACCCATGGAATGACAGAAAATTTTACAGAACATACATCCAAAAGAAGGGCTTGTATCCAGAATACATAAAGAACTCCTCCAAATCATCAGGAAAACAGGCAGGCATCCCAAAGGGCGAACAGACAAGAGACTTGAGCAGGAGCTTTACAAGGTTACTCCCCATGGCGAGTAAACATATGACAAGACGGGAAATGTGCATTAAAATCACAATAAGATATCCTCCAAGTCAGGATTCGTGATCTCAAACCTCAAATTCGTGAGGACAAAAATACCAAGGGTTAGAAAGGATACAGAACCAGCGAGGGCCTTGTAAATGCCACTGGTGGGAGCGTAACTACTCTGGAAGGTGGCTGGGCAGTAATACTGAAACTGGACATACCGCACACCCTCCAAACCAGCAACTCCACGGCAAGGCCACGCACCCGCAGGACTGAACTTGGATGTTCCTCAGTAGACTTGTACCAAAATGTTCATAGCGGCTGTGTTTGCAACAGCCCCAAGCGGAAATACCCAACTGCGCATCATTATCCAGGGGGAGAAATAAATTGCAGTGTATGTGTGCTCACGCAGTGCAGAGAGGCTGTGTGCTGAACCGCTACACCCACGTGAGCGCCTCAAACACAACGTGGAGAAAAAGAAGCAGACACAGCCGGTACAGGTAATCTGCTTTAAAAGTCAGGAAAGTGGGGTGCCTGGGTGACTCAGTCAGTTATGTCTCTTGACTCTTGATCTCGGCTCAGGTCCTAATCTCACAGTTTGTGAGTTTGAGCCCCACATTGGGCTCTGCGCTGACAGTGAGGAGCCTGCTTGGGATTCTCTCTTTCCCTCTCTCTCTCTCTCTGCCTCTCCCCTGCTCTTACTGTCTCTTAAAAATAAATAAATAATCTTAAAAATATGTATATAAAGTCAGGAAAGTAATGACTTTTAAGTAGAGAAAGGAGACCTGAGAGAGATTCTCTGTGCTGGTAATACTGTGCTGCTTCTGAGTATCGCTTACATGATGTGATCACTTTGCGAAAATTCACTGATCTCTATCCTTATGATTTATGTGCATTTCTAGGTATATGTTGTGCCTCAGTAAAATATTTAGCCCCCCAACTATAGTATGTGTGAAAACATATGTGTACATTTCCACACCCAATTTCATTAATAACAGGCTTGGGAAATATTCCTTATGTCTTGTGATGGTTAATTTTATATGTCAGTTTGGCTGATCACAGGGTGTCCAGGTATTTGGTTAAATACTATTATTTTTTAATATTTATTTATTTTGAGAGAGAGTGCAAGTGGGGGTGGAGGGGCAGAAAGAGAGAGGGAGAGAGAGAGAAGCCCAAGTAGGCTGCACACTCAGCACAGATCCAGACACGGGGCTCTATCCCACGAACGGTGTGATCATGACCTGAGCCGAAATCAAGAGTCAGACAGTCAACAGACTGAGCCACCCAAGGGGCCCTGGTTAAACGTTATTTCTGAGTGTGTGTGTGAAGGTGTTTCTGCATTAAATTAGCATTGGATTTGACAGATGTGAGTGGACATCATCCAATCCATTGAGAGACTGAACAGAATAACAAGGCAAATCAAGAGAGAATTCTATCTCTCTGCCTGATGTTTGGAGCTGAGACACGGTCATCTCCTGCCCTCAGACTGGGACATACATCACTCGCACCCTCAGCTCTCTGGTCTTCAGAGTCAGACTGGAACCACACCACAAGCTTTCCCAAGTCACCAGCTTACAGACAGCAGGATTCTTGAGCTTTCATAACCACATGAGCAAATCCCTTATGAAAAATCTATGTCTATATCCATATTGTCTTTATCAACCATTGGCTCGGTTTCTCTGGAGATTCCTGACTAATGCATTTCCACATTAAATTTTCATGAGTTCTAGAATAGCAATCCTGCCCTAAAATTTCTCACAGCCATTCTAGCTGCTACCCCACATAAGATTTCATTTTGGATGCCCTCTTCCCTCCCCTATTTTACATTTGCAGTTTCTATATTGTCTCATCCAACAAGAGATCTCCTAACCCTATCTGCGCTGCTGATCTGTGGAAGATTGTCATCTGAGCTGATCTCAGATGTCTCAGTTCCTCGCTCAATTGAATCAGTAGGTCACAAACAGTTGTTGACACCGGGGCACCTGGGTGGCAGAGTCTGTTAAGCATCTAACTCTTGATTTCAGCTCTGGTCATGATCTCACGGTTCATGAGTTCAAGCTCCTTGTCAGCATCTGCACTGACAGCACGGATCCTGCTTGAAATTTTCTCTCTGCCCTTCCCTTGTACTCTCTCTCTCAAAAATAAATAAATGAACAGTAAAAAAAAAAAAAAAAAAAACACCAAATACTTATTGATACCAATTGAACTTGAAAGTTGCTGATGGTCATTACTCTTCCATGGGAATCCAAAGAGACCAATTCATCAATATTTCCACTTGTGATTGGTGAGGCATCAGACAGGATGGATTGGGTAATGTTGTAGAAACAACCTAAAAGGTCTCAGTGGCTAACTGATGAAGGTTATTTCTTGTCCTTACTACCCATTATAGGCTCTGCTCATGTTAATTCCTCAGGGACCCTGGCTTCCTGGGGCTTCCTGCTTCCATCATCACAGATGAGGAAAAAAGGAAGTAGGTGTTGGCTTTTGAAGGTTCCATCCAGAACACTTCTATTTCATTGACAAAGGCAAGTCACATGGGTCTCTTCAAGGATGTTCTTTCCTTCCCAGGATGAGCACTGAATAAGCCTGGTGCGGTCTCCCACAAGGGGAAGAGGAAAAGATAGGAGAACACAAGATATTAACAGTAATCACATATATTTCCCCCCAGGTATAGTTTGAGAGAGGAGTACCTTCAGTAATGAGGGGGAGGACGCACACCCAGTCAGCCCGGTCCGTGGAATCAATCCTGGTCCTCACACAGGATAACAGTCCATCCAGGTAACAGTATTTGAATTAACTCTGCAAGTTCAAAGGCTCTTCTGGGTGATCAACAATAAGTAGGTTCCATTTTCTACTGTTTGTCCAATGGAGTTCCTTAAAGATCACCTAGAGATGAATGACCTAATCAAAATGCTGGAAAATTATCTCTTTATGGAGATGTGAGGGGTTCTGTATATATTAGCTTAAAGATAAGGAACAGTCAAGAGCCATTAAGTAGGTGACTTGATAATCTGTAACTAGTTTTCTCCGTCCTTCCTAGAAAGGAGGCAAAAAGAAATTATTTCTTTAATAGCAGAGCCACCTTGGGTTACACATTAGAAAGGTGTGACTTTCCATTTCATTGCCTAAGAAGATTGTGAGGTGTTAAGATCCCGATGAATGTAGTATCCTTGAATTAATTTCGGGATCCTTCCCTCCTCACTGCCAGACGAATTTGGGAACATTTAGTGAGGCTTTGCTCATTATGTAATAGTCAACCTCTTCTTTACATGAGGAGTCCCTTGAGCATCTATACACGATCTCTGCAGATCTATAAAGTTTAAAAGAAAACAAAATAAAAATGATTTTTATTCCTCAGATGGAGGCTCAGTGCAAGCTGTTAATTCTATCGGGTGAATTATTTTTACCATAAAAGTAAGTTTTTGCATTTTCTAGGAACCCTCATTCTGCCTGGGCATCTGATAGAGCTGCTTCTCAATACACAGCTCAGCTTGCGAAGGGCGAGAAATGATTGTAAATGGCTCTGCTTCTCCTCAAACGGAGCCCTTTCAGACCGTAAAGCTGAGCCTCTAATGAACAAGGGGACACTGGCTCCAACCAGCAGGTGCAGAGCTGTTTCTGATAAGATTAAGAGGATGTTTTCTCTACCAGATATTATGCTCCCTGAAGGTACTGTTTCCCAAACAAAGTGATTACATGCCAAATGGTGCAATTTATCTCATGGGAGCCCAGCTACTTGCTTCGTGGTTCCTGTCATGATTAGCTCTGGATTTTTCTTGGTAACTTTTGTCTCTTTGCTTTCATCCCAATTTTAATATTCTTGCATCAGAAGAACTCAGAAGCTCTGGTCCTGCTAGAGAATTAGTTTCTATTGTAAATTCATTATCTTTTTTTCCCCCATCAAACCAAAATAAATACAGGCCTATTAGCAAACTGTTTCAAATTCGGTGAAATTTTATTTCATTCCTCCCATTGATTTAAAATCAAGATATTATTATGTTGGTGTCTAGTTATTGCTCCAACAGTTTTCATAATAAAATTGAACAAGGAAACTTTTTTTTACAGTGGTAAAGATAATACAAAACTGACCATTTTACTCCTTTTTAAATGTACAATTCAGTGGCATCAAAGAAATTCACCACAGTGTGCCAATTGTCACTTCTGTTTAGTTCCAGAATGTTAGTGACTAAAACTGGACGTGTCTAATGACTCAAATGGTTTCTCAGGGAAAATGAATGTCTGTTGCCAAATTTTATCAAACGGTGTTTTTTGTTTTTGTTTTTTTGTTTTTGGTTGGTTGTTTTATCGAAGTAACTCCTGGAGCAGAGGGACAGGAAACCATAAGGACTTTCCTTTGGAAATCCCACTCACCACCCAAGTTCCACCCTGTGCTCCATTGAGGGTGTCTCTGGGATGATGCCATTCTATTCACCATGGAACTGCCACCTTGGCCCTAAAGCCAACCCCGGGGGACAGCCCAGATCACCCTGTCCTATGCACAGAGTGAGATCTGAATGAACGACCTGCATTAATTGACTGTTCTGTGCCTCCCTTTCAGGCTGCACCACCGGCCACCGCATTCGTGGCGAGGGCGTGGCGTCTCCCGCAGCGTGGAGAAGCTTGATACTTTGATAAGAGCAGCTGCAAGGGTAAGAACAAGAGTTTCGCTCCTTTATTTAACCTGAAGGTTTTCCTAATTTCCTGCCAAAGAATGCCAAGAATTCTGCTTTCTGACACTCAACTGGGCTAAGAAGACATCTGGATCCGATTTTAGCAGGAAAAAGACCAAGACAATGAAACGAGCGTCTTCCCAAATGTAACCTTTAGGTTCCTGAAATGATTTGGCTCCCTGCTCCCTGCTTCCTGCAAAGCCCTAATCAGATCACAAACCCATCTGGCTGCTTTCGAGTATAAATGAAGATGTTTCATCCATACCAAAAAGTTAGACTTCTTTAGGGTTCCGAACTACAACTTTAAAACCTCCGTCAGTCTTAATGGATGTGAAAGCCAAAGAAACTTATGGTAAACTAATCTTACTTTCTTTTTTTAAAGTTTTTTTTTAAAAAGTTTATTTATTTGAAAGAGAGAAAGAGAGAGAGAGAGTGAGTGTGAAAGGGAGTGGGGAGGGGCAGAGAGAGAAGGAGAGAGAGAATCACAAGCAGACTGCTCTGATAGCACAGAGCCTGACTTGGGGCTCGATCTCATGAACCTTGAAATCATGATCTGAGCCAAAATCAAAAGCCAGACTCTTTACTGACTGAGCCACCCAGGTGTGCCTCTGGAATTCATATTTTAAATAAGCATTATTTGGGCACGTCTCGTTGGAGTCCGACTCTTGATTTCAGCTCAGGTCATGATCTCAAGTTTCGTGAGACTGAGCCCTGCACTGGGCTCTGCACTGACAGAGTGGAGTCTGCTTGTGGTTCTCTCTCTCCCTATCTCTTTGCCCCTCACCCCTCATGCTCTCTGTTTCTCTCTTTCTCAAAAGCAAATGAATAAACATTTTATATATATATATATTGATTCCAGAATTTCCTGGTGAAGCGAACCTGTGTTTCCTTGTGATCAAAGCAGCATTGCCAGCCTTTTACCGCACAGGACCGTGAGCCTCACTGATATCCCGCGCACCTTGAGTACCACTGGGTGAGGAATAGTCTTCCCACCAGTATCTGCAGGGTGACTAACTCTCTGTGAAAGTCAGTGTGGCAGTTGCTAATGACAACCACGTCCTCCAAGGACAGTGGTCGGGAAGCAGGGGTACCTCAAGTATAGCTCCCGCTAGCCTCTAAGTCTGGTCTTATGCTCACTCTCCATTATTCAAGACCCTCGACCCCCTCACCGCTGCCGAATTCTTTCTCTACATCTAGTCTCTTCTCCTCCCTCCCGTCATTCCTCATGCCTGTCTCCAGACTGAACATTTATGTCCTTCCAGAACTCATTTGTTGAAACCTCACCCCCAATGCAATGGTGATAGGAGGTGGGGTCTTGCTGGAAGTGCTTTAGGTCATGAGGGTGGAGCCCTCATGAATGGGGTTAGGTCTCTTATAAGAGACTTCAGAAAGCTCCCTTGTCCCATCTGCCATGTGAGGGCACAGCAAGAAGACAACCAGCTATGACCCAGAAATTGGGCTTTTCCCAGACACCGAATCTGCCAACACCTTGACCTTGGACTTCCAGCCTCCAGACTTATGAGACATAAAGGTCTGTTGTTAGAGCCGCCCGGAGCATGGTGTTTTGTTAGAGCAGCTGGATGAACTGAGGCATGCTCTTCTCTGTTCTGCCCCCATTTACCCTTCCTCATCCCCTTTGAGCTTTCTCTTCCTCTTTCTCTCATTTTCGATTTGCCTCTTCTCCTCTACCCGCCTTCTCCCTTCTTTACCAAATATGTGGAACTAAGCTTTATTTTAAAGTGGTTTTCTGTTTTTGTTTTTTGTTGTTGTTTTTTTCTTCCAGTCTCCCAGTTCTTAACTTCTCTCATGGAGCATTGAAATCTTACAGGTATTTGCACCTCAACAAAAGATAAATGAATTTTTTTACTTGTGTGTGGCAAAAAAGGAATATAAGTTCTCTGTAGTGACAGGTGGCTCTTGAGAAGATGAAGAGTGCCTGGCAGGCTCTCCCGGACACCCCACTGCTTCTGCACACTTCAGTAGCCTGGAAGTTTCTCTCTCTCATCTGGTCAGTAGCATCCAGAAAGCTGGCCAGTTCCCAAGTGATAGAAATAAGTTACCTGACTGCCCACAGCTCCTACTTTATGAAGAAAGACAAAGGATCTTGAAGTGGTGCCTGACTTTATGTTGAGAATTAGGTAAGCGCCTTGTGCAGAATGAATCCATTATCCACTGTCTGCTTTTCCAATTCCAGTTTTCTGTCCAGTTATTGTTGGTACAACACACATCAAATTGAGGGTATTGGTGTGTACGGCAGTGTGCAATTCCTGAATTACTAGATGAGGAAAAATCTGATTCATTTCTCAAATTAACAAAAATAAGTCTGATATTTATTCCTGGTATTTTCTATGGGACAATCAATACTTATCTTCCTCCTTAATTGGAGTAACTGGCAAAAGCTCATCAGCAATGTCAGCATGGCTCTGTCCTACTGTCCTGTTGTGAGTTCATTGAAAGGAAAATTGGGTAATGACGGAGAACTGGAAAAGTTCTCTAATAGTCCATCATTCCTGCTTTTGAACACTCGAAACTTCAGCTTCTCCAGATAAGTTAATTGAAGGAGATTCTTAGATAGAATATGAGAAAAATCATTTTCTGCTAACATCGTAGACCTCTGTACTATTTCTTTCTAAAATTTGCAGCAATTGTTAGCTTGTTTTCTTGGTCCACAGATTACTTTGTCTCCCCTGTGTGTTTCTGCTGTTTTTCCATTCGCTTGGCTCAAAGGTTCCTTTGCACAGTGCTTTTCCCCTCTTGGATGCTCAAGAAATATGATTTGATGATAAGCCTACCTGTGATTTCCAGATGACTTTGTCCCCCTCCTGTTGATTCCTGAGTCTTGCCAGGGAAGGTAAGCTAGCATGTCATTAGGCAAGGACTCTTCTTCGAGAAGTGTAGGTGGATGAGAGAAGGTTGAATAGCAAGAGAACAAAAGGGGATGCAAATAGAGTACTTTGCCATTTCTACAACCTTTATTAAAATTTTCTTTTGAAGCCATAAATTTATTACTTTCAAATAAAAAGCTTTGTTGAATAAAAATATTCTTAAAATTTCCATTAAGTGCGCCATTTTGTTCAAGATGAACCCATTAAACATTTTCTTTATTATAAAGAAGTTCCATACACAGCAATTGGAAACATTTGTCCAAATGGTAAAAATTAGCCATCAGCTTAGCATGGACAGGCGAGCCACAGAATAGATGTATATTTACTAAGCTCTAAAGAGCTTATTTTGGGGACGCCTGGGTGGCTTAGTCGGTTAAGCGTCCGACTTTCACTTAGGTCATGATCTCGCGGTTCGTGGGTTCGAGCCCCGCGTCGGGCTCTGTGCTGACTGCCAGCTCAGAGCCTGGAGCCTGTTTCAGTCTGTGACTCCTCTCTCTGACCCTCCCCTGCTCACGCTGTCTCTCTCTCTCTCTCTCTCTCTCCTAGAAATAAATAAAACATTAAAAAATTAAATAAATAAATAAAAAATAAAGAGCTTATTTTTGTTTTGTTTTGATGCTTAGGAAAGGCAGGTGATTCCCACCCAGGACAGTCCCTTTGTCTCCTCAGTATAAGCCTATTCAGCCTGGCTTTGTTCACATCCACAACAGTGATCTTGGCCGGACCAGTGACTGTGGGGATTCCTAAAACCAGACAACAACCTGTGGAGAAGAGTGGAAGAGCGAAGAAAGGTCAAGGACAGCATGAGTGGGACACCACAACAGCCATGGACCTGGCTAATGGGACTTTATGTAAAGAAAGGTGATCATGTGGCCTCTCAGCTCTGGCCACAAAAATCCGGGCTATAGCTTTCAATTATATGGCTCACAAGTTAGATGTTTATCTGCACTGTTATCTGTGGGGTTCTGTAACTTGTGACTTATTAAGACAACAAAACGATTGGCTGATGATGACTGAACCTTCATATAGAACGACAACTACCTATAGTTTACTAAGTGACAAATCCAAGTCTAACCATATTTCCAACAGGCTGAATAATGTGGAAGCACAGGATGACCTGATGGAGGGCATTAATTCTTCTTTTCCAGGTATGACAGGAAAAGAAGCTTATTTCCTTTTATCAAATGGCAAAGGGACTCCTGGAGGAAAAGAGCTGGATTCTTGCAGAAGAAGACATGTAAAGAAGGAGTAACGTGAGGAGAGTGGACCAACCTCCAGAGCCCGGGTGTCTCTGGGGCCAGGCAAGCGAGATGGGGGCGATTCTGCTGGGAGACCTGGACCCCAGGCAGCACACCTGCCTAAGTTACCTACTAAGGGAGTTTGTGGTGGCTTGAAGACTTATCCCTAAGACCTGTGCCCTTTGAGGCTGCATAAAAGATCCAAGTCACCAAATTCATCACAGGGAGTGGAGGTCGAAAGGAGCAGTCTGCCTGCCTCTGGGTGGCCTCTGGGGAATCAGCGAGCAGTGGCTGGCAGGCCACACGCAGCCGCGGCCTGTTTTTCTAAACCAAGTTCTGTTGGCACGTAGCCACGTCCTCTTGTTTGCTTATTACCTATGACAGATTTCACGCTGCAAGAGCAGAGAACAGACAGAGACAGCAAGCTCTAGAATAGTTACTGTCTGTCTCTTTACTGAAAAAAAGTGCTGACCCCTGAATTGTTAGCTTGGACGACAGATTAAACAGTGAGAATGCAGCTGTTCCCATCCCAGCCTGTGGCTGGGGAATCCTGGGTAAATTCTCAGGATCCACCAATCAGCTGCCAGGACAAGGGAGGGACCAGTGATGACAATGGTACACAGATCTCCATCATCCCCCATTCTTCCAGTTTGTTCTAATTTCAATAGGAGATGACATTTTACATTCTTAATACGATACACACTTTATTTAGAAATTAAGTAAAGTGATGTTTTCTTGAGCGAACACACTGGAACACACATTCCTATCTGCTACATGCTGCATTCGTTTTCCGTGGTGGCTGTCACAAACGACCACAGACTTGGTGATTTCCAATAGCAGAAATCAATGCCCTCACAGTTGGGGTCAGAAGCACCAAATCTGTGTCGCTGAGTCCCAGTCGCTGGGTGCAGGCAGTGCTGTTTCTTTGGAGGCAGAATCTGTTCCTTGCCTTCTAGAGGCCGCCAACATTTCTTAGCTTGGGGCTTCTTCTTCGGTCTTCGCAGCCAGCGGGACAGCATCCTCTTCCCTCTCTGGGCTCTGCTTCTATTGTCATAGCTTCTTTGCCTCTGACCACCGCCATTGCCCCGGCTCCCCTCAGAAGGGTCCTATGATTACATTGAAGCCGCCCAGACATTCCAGGATAATCTCCCCAATTCAAATTTTTTTAAGTTGGCCACATCTGCCATGTCCCTGTCACCATGTAGAGGAACACAAGAACATAGATTAGGACACAGCCACCTCTGGGGCTCATTCTCAGCCTAACACCCACCCCCACGCTTAGAACCCCAAGCCCTTGAGCCACCTTCAGCTCAATAAGGAGTTGCTGAGAAGTGTTGGAAGCTATAGGAAACGGGGCCACTGGTCCCATCCCATCTCTTCTTTTATTCATCTTCAGCTCACATTCAGGAAAGGGTGAGTAGGCATGGCACAGGTGGTCGCTGGTTGGTGGCCTGCACCACCTGCTGTGTGACAGCAGCCCTGTCCTATAGGAGGGTGAGCTCTCAGACAACTTTATTGTGCAACCTTGGAGGGCTGGTCTTGTCCTCTCCCTGACTCCCATTGTGCTCCTGGGGTGGGAGTGGGGCTTCTTTGTCTGTGTCCTGCTCCTCCCTGATCACATCTTTGGTGGCCCTGGAGAAGAACGCCTCTTTCTAGTTCTAAAGACAAGTTCTTGTGGTTGTAGGTTTAGGGACAAAGAAATTGCTCTTGAGGGAAGGGGAGAGGGGAAGGTCAGATACTCAGAGGATGTTAATGACCAGATTCCAAATAGCTTTAGAATGTTTCTTTTAAAATAATAATAATAATAATAATAATAATAATAATAATAATAAAGCAGCTTCTGGCTTGTTATGGGCTAAATTGTGTTCCCTCCTCTCACATGTTAAAATCCTAACTCCCAGGACTTTAGAATGTGACTGTGTTTGGAGTTGGGGCCTTTGAAGAGATGATTAAGGTCAAATGAAGCTGTATGGGTGGGTCCTCATTCAACATGACTGGTGTTCCCACAAGAAGGGGAGATTAGGACACAGACGGGGACCATGTAGAGACACAGGAGGGCGGGGCCATCTGCAAGCCAACAGGCACAAAGCCAAGACCTTGGGAAACCAATCCTGCGGGCACCCTGGTCTTGGATTTCAGCCGCTTGAGTCATTGGTCTGCGGTACTTTGCTGTGGCTGCTATAGGAGCCAATGCAGGCTGCAAGGCGTGGAAGCTGTGGGAAGTGGGGGCATTGGTGCATCATTAGCAGCCGTAGCTCACAAGCCCCGGGGTGCTGGCCTAGACAAGGCGTCTACCACAGAAGACAAGTTCCAGTCCTAGAAGGGGTGCAGGTGCTGGAGGGTCACAAAAGTAAGAGGCCATCACTGCTCTGAGCTCTGAAACAGAACAGGTGTGCTGCCAGGAACTTTGCAAGTTGGAGCCTGAAGCCTCTTTGTAGGCGGAATATCTCTCCTTAAAAATAGTACCCAACGGGGACGCCTTGGTGGCTAGTTGGTTAGGCATCCAACTCTTAATTGGGCTCAGGTCATGATCTCATGGTTCATAGGATCAGGCCCCACATTAGGATCCATTCTGAGAAGGTAGAGCCTGCTGGGGATTCTCTCTCTCTCTTTCTCTCTCTCTGTCCCTCCCCTATTTGCATATGCTCCCTCTATCTCACTCTCAAAATAAATACATAAACATTAAAAAAAAAAAAAAAAACCAGCACTGAACGGTAAGGCCGAGCAATGCCTATGTCTGCTTGGCTTTGTCATGATGGACAATGCACTGCCCTACTGGCTTACATCGGTTTCATTCTTTCCTCCACCCAATGCATATCCTGGAAAAGCCATAGACTTCCAAAAACAAGATGGCGAAACGGGTCGTGTTTCCTTCCCCCATACCTAGACACTTGTGAAAGCAGAAGCTGTCTAGTTACGGAATATCATATTTCCTTTGTACCTTAATCCTCTCCAATTCTGGTCGCAGTCCCTTTCCTGATGTTACTCTGCTCCAGATCGGTGATTATCCATGGGGCTCTATTTTCCACCCTGACATTCCTGTCCCCGACAGGGCTTGCCTAACAGAGAGCACTGTCCTCTTCTTTCAAGGTCTATCTCATGGAAACGTTTTTCTTCAACTGTTCTAGTATAAACCACGTCATCCAGCCCTACTCATGATTTCCCTGACTGCAGACTCTTTGTGGCAAAGATTCTTATTTTTCATTTCTCCTGTGATGTTCCGCCCTGTGTCAAGCACAGAATGAATAATGGAAACAACGTTCACGTTTGTTTTCCATGCTTGATAAGACTGTCGTGGCTTGCAGCAATTGGCATCAAAAGGTAAAGGTACAATCAGACATTTGATTTAGTAATCAAAGAGGTGGCTGAAACAAGATGGAATGCCAACGTTTGAACTAATATTGACACAAGTGGTATAATCCAATAGTGATTCAGGGTATGGCTTTAAGCAGCCTAGTGTTTTCTGCTGCATAAGACACCAGACAAAGAAATACCAGCATTTGGGTTTTTTTGTTGTTTGCTTGTTTCTATCAAAACTGGAAAAGTTTGGAGTGTTTTCTTTTTTTTTTTTTTAATGTTTTATTTATTTCTAGGAGAGAGAGAGACAGCGTGAGCAGGGGAGGGTCAGAGAGAGAGGGAGTCACAGACTGAAACAGGCTCCAGGCTCTGAGCTGGCAGTCAGCACAGAGCCCGACGCGGGGCTCGAACCCACGAACCGCGAGATCATGACCTAAGCGAAAGTCGGACGCTTAACCGACTAAGCCACCCAGGCGCCCCAAGTTTGGAGTGTTTTCTTAGCAAAGAGTCTTGGTGTGCTCAGAAAGAGGTCTGAAAGCCCATGAGCAATTTCTCTGTAAGAACACTCACTGTATGACATTGACATTGCACTTTCTTCTAACAACATCTGTGCTTTCAGATATTGAATGTGTATAAACTGCATGGACATTCGTATACAGGTTTTGAGAAGAAGAAGAAATAGAAGAAGGAGAAGAAGGAGGAGGAGGAGGAGGGGAAGGGGAAGGAGAAGAGGAGGGAGAAGAATGAATGAATTCTGGACATTTATTTGTTGCTGATCTGAGGACTATACATCTAGGAGTGGTTACACTGGGAAACGTAGGGCAAAGAGCAGAGCCCACTTAAAAACTAGTAGGAGCAATTGGAAGAGTATAGGTGGATAATATGACCCCAAGTAGGCAGGTAAAGAGTTTTGAGCCACTGACCATGTTGTGCAAAGACACCCAGAGGCATCTATCGTGAATCTGCATGGCTGCTTGTCCTAAACTGCCTCGTTGGTGGGGTGAGGCCATTGGAGACAGGGAGCCCAGTGGAAGAGGCAGGTATGGAGAAAACGTTGGTATAGTAATGAAATCAGCTTCCTTACATACTTGGGTGACAATAGTTCAACAGGAGGTAGATTCCACGGGAAAGGATCTTGCAAAGAACTAGAGAGGAAGCAAGCCCATTCAATACTGCGATCAGCTGGTGGTCTCACACACGAATGCTGTGCATCATCCCTTCAATCCCTATTTAGCGAAGGTCTGAGGTGCCCTCTGTTGATGGCTGCCAGTGAATTAGACAGTGTCTTTTCTTATCTGTTCACCCTGCTGTAACAAACTACCACAGCCTGAGTGGCTTATAAGCAATAGAAATGTGCATCTCACAGTTCTGGGGGATAGGACATCCAAGATCAAGGTGCCAGTACACTCAAGTTTTAGTTTGAGTCCTCTTCCTGGTTCAAGCTGGCACCTTCTCTTTGTGTCCCCACATGATGGAAGGGGCAAGGGATCTCTGTGGACCCTCTTCTCTAAAGGTGTTTATCCCATTCATGAGGGCTCCACCTTCACGATCACCCTTAACTGCATCCCAAAGCCCCATCTCCAAATACTATCATGTTGGGACATTAGGATGTTAGCATATGAATTCAGGGTGGACACATACATTTAGACCAGTAGTACCTTCCCTTGTGGAGCTGACATTCTGGCAGAAAAGCAGATGAACCTGATGTAAAGCAGGTGAGGGGCTGGAGGATTGGTAGCGGGCAGAGGGAGGTAGAGTTTTCCATCAGTCCCACTTCCCCATGGCAGAATAGAGAGGACTTGGGGTCCCAGCTCTCGGCAGTGGAATCCCAAGTGCCCCCAGTCTCCGTCAAGCTGGTCCTCACACATAGGCTCTGCTTTGGGAAGGAGCAGCCTGAGGAAGGAGGCTCCAATGACATCCACTTTCAGTAGTGGCATCTGGCTCCTGGGACAGCAGTGCTTGCCTGGCTAGTTCTTGGAACAAAAGTGAGATGGGACCCGGGGCAGCAGCAAAGGGGTCAAGCCTGGTGGCCGTGCAAACCATAAGGTGCCCAGCTCAGTGACAGCAAAGGTCTCAGTGTCGGGCCAGTTCCTGTGCGTGGCTTAGGGCACAGATCCCGGAAGCAGTGAGCTAGTTTCTCCAGGTGTTTCAAGAATACTGCGTGTTCCTCAGTTTACTCTTTCTGCTAGATCCATAATTAACTAGTGTTACTGGCAACGAATAACCTGGCCTGATCCTGGCTAACTATCCTTGTTAAACCATGTCCCCAGAGTCTGTATACATACAAGCAACGATACACTTTTCTATTTAAGGATGGGACTCGGGGATACACACTCGGTAGCTTAGAGCCACCCTTTCTTGCTAACCACTCCATATAGTCCACGGTATTGCATTTTGCATCACAATTTGCTAAACAAGCCCCCTCCTGATTTACATTTAAGAGATTTTCCTATTTTAACTCTTATATCCAAGGTAGCGGTGAACGCCCGGACACATTCATCTTTACCAATTCACACTGTGGTTTTTTGTATAGATTCCTAGCAGTAAAACTGCTGGATTATCACATATACATATTAAACATTTTAATATGTGAAACAAAATGATATTATATTTTATTTATTTTTTAAAATTTTATTTGAGCAAGAGAGAGAGAGCGCATGAGCAGGATGGAGGGTCAGAGGGAGAGAGGGAATCTTCAGCGGGCTCCACCCTCAGCACAGAGCCAAATGGAGGACTGTATTTCATGACCCTGGGATCATGACCTGAGCCAAAATCAAGAGTCAGATATTCAACTGACTGGAGTTATATATATACTTTTTTTAAATTTTTTACATTTATTTATTTTTGAGAGACAGAGAGAGAGAGAGCGTGAACAGGGCAGGGGCAGAGAGAGAAAGAGACGCAGAATCTGAAGCAGGCTCCAGGATCTGAACTGTCAGCACAGAGCCTGATGCAGGGCTCGAACCCACAAACCGTGAGATCGTGACCTGAGCCAGAGTCAGATACTCAACCGACTGAGCCACCCAGGTGCCCCTGGTTATACTGTCTAATATTTTAAAAGGTTATACTGTCTCATAGAAATGTGTATTTCACAGTTCACTCCCACTACGTATGCAAGAAGATGCCGATTTTTCCCATTGTCTCTCATACTTGAAGTGAATAGTCTTTTTAGATGTTGCCATTTTGAAAAGCAAACCTACAGCTCATTTTAATTTACATTTTAAAGATTATTAGTGAGATTGAATTAGTTTCTCATATTTACTGGTCATTTGTATTTTTTCATCTCTGTTTTTCATATTCACAGCCTTTGTATATTTTCTATGTTTTTATTTAAAATTTTTTAGCACTTACTCATTTTTGAGAGACAGAGAGACACAGAGCACTAGTAGGGGAGGGTCAGAGAGAGTGGGAGACACAGAATCCGAAGCAGGTTCCAGGCTCTAAGCTGTCATCACAGTACCACATTGATGTGGGGCTTGAACCCACAAACTGTAAGATCATGACCTAAGCCAAAGTCAGACTCTTAACTGACTGAGCCAGCCAGGCGCCCCATACTTTTTTATTATTCAATAAAAATCACCTTATGTTATATATTACATATATATATAACATATATGTTATACAGTATGCAATTTGTATGTGTTTATCTTGTAAATAAGATTACCTTTTACTACACCCACTATACAAAAGTTTTATTCTACATTAGCTGAAATGATTCAATATTAGGGACCTAGCAATATAGTTAATTATATTAATAAATACTTTGAGTAAAGAATCATCAGATCCTGAAAAAAAATTTTTAATCTAATTGAGAAGAAAATGTGATTAAAGATTTTAATTCTGATTAAATACTTTTGATAAACATAAAAACTCCCTAAAATGATATTTAAATGATATCAGAGATCACTATAAAACATGATACGAAATTGTAAAATCCAAAGGCATACCTATGGCAGTTGGAAAAAAGACAAGCCCAGGGTACCTCCTGCTAAGATTCAGTCTGGTTCGGGAGGGTATAGCTAATGCAAGAAGACAGTACAAAGTCAATGGGGTAAATTTTGGGAAAGAGGTGAAAGCAGTTCCACTTTGGATGGATAATATGATTTTATACCTAGAAAACTCAGGAGGCCTAACTAAAAAGAAAATCTCTTCAAACTCATTTTTTTAAAAGACGCAAGCACATGAAGATGTCACCAGGTAAGATAAATATTTGAAAGCCTCAACAGCTTTCCTCAATACTAGTAAAACCCATTTAGAAATTGAAACGGTAAAAGATTCCATTCATGACAGCTACTAAACTTACAGAATGACTAAAAATAAATTTATCAAGGAAGTCATAGAGCAAGAGTACATCTTTCAATATTACTATTTTATAGAAGACATAAAAGAAGGCTCTAGTAAATGAAGACATGTCACATTCCTGAATGGGAAGACTGAACATTATAAATGCTTCTCAAATAATTTCATGCAACTCCAGTCAGAATTCCAGTGGTTATTTACGTATTCTGACTTTGCTTTTGGAATTAGACAAATTAATTATAAATTTTATATGGAAGTATAAGCTTGATAATTTCTGAGACTGCTTTGGAAAAGGCTGTCATAGGGAGTTATCTTGGAGATAGTTATATGTATGTTTTATTTTATTTTATTTTATTTTATTTTATTTTTTTTACAAATAGTTTATTGTCAAATTAGTTTCCACATAACACCCAGTGCTCATCCCCACAAGTGCCCTCCTCCATGCCCACCCCTCCTCCCCCCCACATCCACTAGTTATATGTATGTTAAAGCTACTCTAATCAAAACAATATGGCACAGAAATAGACAAATGGAGCAAAACAGAACATAGAATCCAGAAACCAAACGAAAATACTTGGGATCTGATATATGATAAGTGATGCTTGGACAGAGATGACTATTTAAAAAGAAAAGGTATATATGTGCATTTATGCAAAATGTTTAAATGATTTCAGCATGGATTAAAGATCTAGATGAAAGGTAAAATCCATTTAATGACATAATAAGATATAGGAATTATGCTTTTGGGTTTTTTTTTAAAGTTTGATTTATTTGGGGGGAGGGCAGAGGAAGAGGAAGGGACAGAATCCCAAGTAGACTCCACGCTCAGTGTGGAGCCTGACGTGGGGTTTGATCTCACGACCATGAGATCACGACCTGAGCCAAAATCGAGAGTCAGATGCTTAATCGACAGACCCACCCAGGCACCCCTGCCTTTGTTTTTGGGCCATTAGTGGGAGAAGGTACTTCTAAGCGAGGTTGATCATTCAGATGCCATGCAAAAACAAAACAAAACAACCTCATGGTCTCTTGGATTCCATATTAACCCCATCTTTATATCCACTTTACAGATTTGGATATAAAGCTTATAAATGAGAAAGTAATTCCTCCAACTTCACTCAGCTCAGTAGAAGTAGAGAATAAAGGCCTACTCAGGGGATTGGAATGTTTAACTGGTGTAAATTATATGTTTTTCTTTTATCCAAGGGTTGCTAACTTTTAATGAACATAAAAGTTACCTGAAGTACTTATTAAAACAGTTGCTTGTGCCCTCCAGTTTCTGGTTTAATAGGTTAGATTAGGGCCTGCGAAGGTGCATCTCTAATAAACTCACAGGTGCTGCTCATGGTGCTGGCTGCAACCTTTGCTGGACTCATCCTTCACCATAAAACTTCTGCATGTAAACAACAAGGGTATATATATATATATATATATATATATATATATACATACATACATATATATATATTCTATTCTATTCTTATTAGAATGTACTGTACATATATATATAATATTATATATATATTCTATTCTATTATATATATCTATTAGTTTGGGTGCCTCGATGGGCACCCATTTTACTCCCACTTATTTTAGGGGTAGGCATGTTATAGGGCAATGAAAACTTAGGCCTAGAGGTGAGGAAATAAGTACCAAGAATCAGGGCCAAACCCCTTCAGAAACAGAGCTATCCCCATGCCAGGCTGAGGCTACATAAAAGCAGCATAGTCAAGATATTTAAAGAATGAAATGAAAGTTAAATGACCTCGGTGAAAAAGACAGAAAATTCTCTTGGCCAGAAATTCTCTTCTCCATAAAATCAATGAGAAAAGTGGCAAAAAATGGTCAGAATTGACTTTTTCGGAACTCTGGAAATTAACCAAAGGTGTGGAATAATCTGTGGAGTGTATCAGAGAATAACTGGTTAAATCTCAGCTCAGGGAGCTTTGAAGCATTTATCTTGCCTCACTCCCATCCTCTGCTCTCCAAATCTTCCACAACCATGTTAAGTGAAAGCCTGTGTTCCCAGTGCAACCACACAGCTGCTGGAGGCGACAAAATGGAGCTGAGGCATTGCAAAGCCCCAATTCCAAAGAATTGTCACCATTTGATCTCTCCCATGGTTCCGTGAAAGATCTTACTTGCAGGGCTATCTGTATCTGACCTGACTTAGAACTTACCCTGTGCAAAATGCCTTCTCCCCAAGGGATATTTGTTGAAAACCATTATAGGGACAAGTTTAACTTTTAATTGCCTGAGGTGGTGGATACAGTGAGGACACACTGTAGACTAAGCAAATCTAAGAGGAAAATCTGGGAAAAGAAGTGTTCCTGGGAATTCAGACGGCCATGTGTATGTTAGAGCTGTGTGCATGCCTTCGGTTGTACGCAAGCTTGGGAAACACTTGAGTGGGTCCTAAGCTCTTGCCTTTGGCTCACCTTGAAGTTTTACATGAGCAGGAAAGGAAGGTAAAGGTGATATTGTCACCTGCCTGACTGAGTGTTGAAGGGTTGCCCCCAAACACATATAGTGCCCTCTTCAAAAGCTGGAAGGCCTATTGGCTCCAGGAATTTGAGGAGATCTCTGTCTAATCATTAGCTGGCCACTAAGCTGAGTAGAGACTTCAGTAGTCACACATGAAAAAGAACACAATTGGAGGGGATTAAATTAGTCCTGAAAAGTCACTAAACAAACAAACAATAACCTCAACAACAAATAGTGATAACGACAAATCAGGATGAAGACAGAGAAAGATATTGATTTTCAGAGTTGCCAGATTCTATTCTTTTAAATGGCTGATTTTCAACAAAAAAGACTGTGGGACCTGCAAAGAAACAAAAAGAAGTATGTTCCATACAGGGGAGAGGGGAAGTAATCAATAGACACTGTCTCTGAGGAGGATCAGACATTGGAGTTAATAGTCAAAGACTTTACATATATTATTTAAATACATTCAAAGAGCCAAAAAAGGCCATGTGTCAATAACTAAAAGAAAGTGGGATGCTTTGCCACATAAAGAATGTCAATAAAGAAGTAGAAAAAATTTTAAAAATCAAACAGAAATTTTGCAGCTCAAATGTCAAATAATTAGAATGAAAATTTCACTCAACCACAGATCTGAGCAGACAGAAGAAAGAATAAGTGAACTTGAAGCTAACCAATTGAGATAATCCAGTCTGAGAAACATAAAGAGGGGGGGGAAATAAAGAAAAATGAACGAAGTCTCAGAAACCTGTGGGACACAGTCAAGATTCTTAACATATGAATAATGGGAATCTCAAAAGGAGTGGGAAGGGAGGAAGAGACAGAAAGGATATTTGATTGAAGTAATAATGGCTGAAAACTCCCAAATTTTGATGAAAACCATTGATCTACACATTCAAGTAGCTCCGTGCATTCCAAATAAGATAAATTCAAGAGATCTACATGTATATATCATCTTCAAACTGTCAAAAGTGTAGCCCAAGAGATAATTTTGAAATCAGCCAGAGAGAAGTGACTGATTTTGTACAAGTGATCCGAATTTATATTGATAGGTGATTTCTGGCCAGAAACTATGAATGGCAGAAATTGGTGGTATGACATATTTAAAGCCTTGAGAGAAAAACACTGTCAACAATGAATTCTATATCTGGTGGAGCGCCTGGGTGCCTCAGTCAGTTGAGTGTCCAACTCTTGATTTCAGCTCCAGTCGTGATTTTGGCGTTTTGCAAGTTCAAGCCCTGTGTCATCAGGTTCTGTGCTGACAGTGCAGAGTCTGCTTGGGATTCTATGTCTCCTGTCTCCCCCTCTCTCTGCCCCTCCTCTGCTCACATGTGCTCTCTCTCTCTCTCTCAAAAATAAATTAAAAAACATTTTTTAAAAAGAATTCTATATCTGGCAAAACTATCTTTCAGAAACACAGGAGAAACTAATATATTCTCATATTTTATTTTATGTCTAATGTTTTTATTTTTGAGAGAGAGAGAGAGCACAAGTAGGGGAGGGGCAGAGAGAGAAGGGGACAAAAGATCTGAGGCAGGTTCTGTGTTGGTAGGGTGATAGCAGTGAGCCTGATGAAGGGCTCAAGCTCACCAAAGGTAAGATCATGACCTAAGCTGAAGTCAGACACTCGACCAACTGAATCACCGAGGCACACTTATTCTCATATTTTATTTATTTTTATTTTTATTTTTTAAAATGTTTTTGTTTATTTCTAGGAGAGAGAGAGAGACAGCGTGAGCAGGGGAGGGTCAGAGAGAGAGGGAGTCACAGACTCTGAGACAGGCTCCAGGCTCTGAGCTGGCAGTCAGCACAGAGCCCGACGCGGGGCTCGAACCCACGAACCGCGAGATCATGACCTAAGCGAAAGTCGGACGCTTAACAGACTAAGCCACCCAGGCGCCCCCTTATTCTCATATTTTAAAAACCAGAGACAATTCATCTCTAACAGACCTACCCACAAGAAATATTAAATAGTCTTTAGGGCTGAAATTAAGGGCCACTAGGCAGCAGTGTGAATCTACACAAAGAAAGAGCACTAATAAAAGTAAAAACATAGGTCAATGAAAGACAGTGTAAATGTATGTTTGGTTTATAACTTTTTCTCCTATCTAATTTAAATGACAAGAGCATCAAGAAATAATTATAAATCTGTATTGATAGGTACACAGTATATAGGCATAACTGTTTTATTACACTTTGATGATATTATGGGGTTTTTTAATGTTTATTTTTGAGGGAGAGAAAGACAGAGACTGAGTGCAAGTGGGGGAAGGGCAGAGAGAGAGGAGACACAGAATCTGAAGGAGGCCTCAGGCTCTGAGCTGTCAGCACAGAGCCCAGCATGGGGCTTGAACCCACAAACCATGAGATCATGACTTGAGCTGAAGTCAGAGGTTTAACTGACTAAGCCACCCAGATGCCCCATGTGTTTTTTATAAATTCAGAGCGTGTGGGAACCCCGAGTTGAGTAAATTCATCCCTTTTCTGCAATAGCATTTGCTCATTTCATGTCTCTGTCACATTTTGGTAGTCCCTACAATATTTCAAATGTTCTCATTATTATATTTGTTATGTTGACCCATGATCAATGGTTACAACTCACTGAAGTCTCAGATGATGGTTAGTATTTTTTTTAGCAATGAAGTATTTTTTTAAATTAAGGCATGTACATTTTTAAAGACATAATGCCATTGCACACTTAATAAACTATAGTATAGTGTAAGCATACCTTTTATATACACTGGAAAACCCAAAAATTCATTTGCCTCACTTTATTGCAATTTATTTTGTGTGTGTGGCAGTCAGGAGCCAAACCCGCATATCTCTGAGGTGTGGCTGTCCGCAGATGTAATTTGTGGTAACAACACTGCAGAGGAGAGGGAGGGAACGTCCCTGTAAGGAACAAAATCTTTGCGTACTATGGAAATTAAATTGGTATTAATCTGAACTAGTTTGTTAGATGTTAAGAGGTAAATTGTGATTCCAGAGCAACCACAATGAAAATAACTAAAGCATATATAGGTGGATAAATGGGAAGAGTATCCTCCTGGTACCCTTAAGTATATATATTTAGCATCAAAGAAGGCAGTATTAGGGGTACAGAGGAACAAAAAAAAAGCATCAAACATATAAAAAGCAAAGAGGAAAATGGGCGCTGTAAAAGCAAAGTGAACCTTCTCGTCCATGGTATGGGGAGTGAGAGGGGCTGATGCGGCCCACGGATGGCCATGGGCCCAGGACACTGGCTGCGGGGAAGGTTCACATGCATGGACCACACCCGTGAGACACTGTTCCGGCCTACGGGTCACCTTGACGCCCGGCTGCTGGGGGATACGGGAAAGTCCTGGCGGGGCGGAGGGGGGTGGGGGGGTGGGGAGAGGTGGGCGTCCCCACTAGGCGGTGGCTGTGTGAGGCCATATCCAGAGAGACTGGAGGTCCAGAGCTCTGAGGGCTTGGCTTGATCCTGCACCCATGCATGTCTCTGACACCCATGCATGTCTCTGACAGCTTCCCCTGACTCTGCACACCTCCCTGGTCCCCCTGGGGGGATCCCGGGGGCAGGACACCATTGCACCACCATCGCGGCTTTATCCCTTATCAGAGGTGGGGCCGCAAGACGCTTTCTCAACCATCACTAATAAAAAACAAATTTCTGTCAACCTTGCTAGAGGGAAGATAGAATGAGTTGTCCATTGTCTCTGCAGAAAGTGATGTGACCACTTGATTTTCACAGGACCAGGTGGTAACTGCCCGCAGAGGCGCGCCGGGCACTCAGTGACTGCGACTACGACTAATAACAATTTCATGTTATTTTTCTGGGTGTTACGATGTCTGTAACATTTGTCAGCTTTCCAGTCGGTACATTTGGGTGATTCTTTCTCTCCAGCCATGAATGCTGGATAAGTCTCCAGCCCAGGCTCTGCTGTCCCCACTGCTGCAGAGGCCATGGGGGTTTGGAGGGGGGGGAGCTGGGGCCCCCACCTCAGCAGAATCTTCTAGGTTGTTGTCATGAAGCTGGCCAGGGCAGTCTCTCACAGGTTTTAAAACTTGTCCCTTATGGGCTTCGCCTCCTCTGTCACCACTAATAGAATTTGTGTTGCCCTCTTTTGATATAATCAGCTGTGTCAGTAGTTTATTTTAGTACATTTTCTAATATATATATGTATGTATATTGCTCGGTTGATTTTGTTTTTTATCTTCTAGTTTCTTCATTTCTGCTACTGCTCTCTCTCTTTCCTTTCTCAGAATAAACAGGGACCAAACATCCTCTCAGGAACTATGAAGGCAGCAAAGAACAAGCTAAAGCCTCCCCCTCATGGAATTTTGTTCTGTTGGGAAAAGGTAATAAAGTCATGAACTGAAGGCATGAGTTATGGTATACGGTATATGGTACGTGAGGTGCTAGCAGGAAAACAAGGCTAAATTACAGGGCACAGAGGATGGGGGAAGTTTCTATTCCACGTGGGATGACCAGAAGAGCCTTCTTCACAGAGGTGACACTTGAGCAGGGACCTGAATAAGCAAGAGAGAGAACCAGACTGCATTTTCTGGGCAAAGAGAAGCACGTGCAAAGGCCCTGGGGTGGATATAGCCTTGGTATGTTCACTAGGGACAGCATGGAGGCCAATGTCCTTGATGCAGACCAAGGAAAGAAAAGCGAGAGAGGGAAGGAATTCAGAGAGAATTCAGCAAAGGCTTTCATTCCATGGGACCTTATAAACTACAGAGAATGTATGGATTTTATCCTGAATATGAAAGCAAGACAATGGAGGGATTTGAATAGGAGAGCAAGAAACCAGGTTTACAGATTTTAGAACAGCCGTTGGTGCACCATAAGCCTCTTTTGCTTTCAAGTCTGCTTCGGGGAACTTGTTTTTGGGGTGGTACCTCCTCCCGGGAGGACCTCACGGGGAACAGCTGGGCGGGAGTGAACGTGGGGTGTGTGTGTGTGTGTGATAAAAACGAGAGAGAGAGAGTCACAGAAGAGCCAGGGGGATTCAGACCAGGGCCCAGCCTGGAAGGAAAGGCAGAAAGTCAGAAATAGACCCATAAATAAATAAATAATCGCATATGTTATCTTACTGTCAAGTTTTTGGATTTAATGTCTTACGAACACGTAGGTCAACATAAATGTTTTTAATAGATGCAGGAGTATCGCATTGTGCGGGTCAACTGCGGTTTATGTAAACACGCTCCGGTCATTTAGGGTTTTCCACATTTTCGTTTTCATTAAAAAAAAAAAAAAAAAAAAGACCATGTCACATGCTTGGCATGTATCTGGACAGCCTTGGTCACCCCTGAAAGGGTGAGTCACCCAGCACCGAATGTCAGTGAAATGAGGCTCTTCTGGGGCACTGATGTCAGTACTTGCTGGTACTACGTACTCCGCAGAGTTCCGGAATGCTAGGGCAGAGTGGGCACCTGACAATTTCTCCTCCATCGGCCAGCACCCCCGAAATGCTGTGCGGCTGTCACAGCCCCTCCCCCGGGCGGGGCTCACCACCAGCGGCCCCACTGGCCGCCACACTCTCCCAGCGAAGTCCATCTCCCAGTGAAGCTGCCATGCCACCCAAATGCTATTCCAGTCTGCATTTCAGTGGTGACTGTTTCCTGTACTGTCTGGCTTTTTAAAACTGTTTTTGAGTCGCCTACTTCATACCTTTTCCCTCCCCCACTGAGCACGCCTGTCTTTTTCTCGTTGCTGTTGAGTTCTGACTCTGTTGATGCTAATTCTGCTGTTATGTCTGTTGGGGTCGTTTCCTAATATTCTGATGACTGTCATGGAGGGTTTTTCTGCGGAGACAGTGGACGTTTTTATGTCTTCAGATCTGTGGATTTCTTTTTTTGACCTACATGTTCTGCTCAGAAAAGACCTCCCCTCCACCCCAAATTCCATCAAGATGCAATTTATCTTTCTCTTGGTGAAAGACTTGTATTTACATCTTAACCCAGCTGGCGGTCTTGGTCCCGGTGGTATTCTGGTGTGGAAAAAAAAAAATTGAAAACATAGTCACGCTACACGCTGGCCCTCCTGGTCACACTACAACATTCCTCAGCGCACTCACCCTCCTCCTGGGGTCAGAGTGTCCAGAGCAGTCACCCGCCGGCTGTGTTTGTAGGGCCGCCACCTCGGCGCCCATCAGATAAGGCTCGCGCCTTTGCGCAGGGGGTGGGGCTGTCCCCAGGTCTGGAGTGGCCACGGATGGCTTCTCAGGGAGGAGACGGAGGACAGCCCCGCCTGCCTGGCTTGACCTCTTCCTCCACGTGTCTAAGGAAATGATGGATGCTTGGGCTGGAGACACCCCTAACCCTCGGCAGAAGCTGGTCGGCACCCTCGGCGAACCGAGATGCAGACATGCAGGCGTCTGGGAGCAGCTGAGAGTCTTCCTGCTCTCAAGTCCCGGCCTTGGGTCCGAGCCCCCTAGAACCACTCAGATCCTCAGACAGTGTTGTCAGAGATTTAAGAACAGCATTCTCCTTAGGCAGAACCACAAATGGAGGGAAGAGGTTATTCATCCAAGGACTTTTTTTGAATTTGAATTTTATTTTAGAGAGAGAGAGAGAGAGATAACATGAATGGGGATGGAGAGAGAGAGAGAGTCTAGAGCAGACTCCACACTCAGCATGGAGCCCAACAGGGGCCTCGATCCTATGACCCTGGGATCATGACCTGAGCTAAAATCAAGAATCAGATGTTCAACTGACTAAGCCTCCCAGGCACCCCTCATCTACGGACTTCTTAATCCAGGTGGGAAATTGCCCTTCTCTTGTGATTTGTCCCAACAGGACTGAGGTTTGTACCCACCAATTTATTCAACCCTACAGTATCCCCAGATGCAGGGACATACCCAGTGATGTGAGAAACAAAGGCAAAAGAAAAGAAAAAAATAAATCTCCTTGTAGCTTGCAGCCTGTGGACAGGTCGTTGAAACAGGCAGAGTGACATTCCTCTAGGAGCTCAGCTGCCTCAATGATGACACTTTGCTCAGGGCAAAAGGCAATCATAGTTTAAGATTATCACCCCTACCCCAGGACCCTGTTAAGTCTACTTTAACATATAACAACTCCTTTGAAAACTTTCTTTTTCTCTATCGCCCCTCCCCACGCAAGGTAATGCTGACAATCATACTCCAAGCTTATGGCCCCCTAATGTACATCTTAAAGGTCTCTTGATTGAGGTTTTACTAAATAAAGAATAATAAACAACCTTTTCCTAAAAGCAGCTAGCCCCTCAAGCCCCTCCTGAGAACCTTGTTTCCAAAATACCTTAGAGACTTCCACTGTCCCTGACCCCCTCCCAACCTGAAGGTATGTAATCAGACACCTGTCACGACACCAGTGCAGCTCTTTCTGCCCACAGCTCCTGTCCCTGAGCTTTTTTAAAAAAAAAATTATGTTTTTATTTATTTCTGAGAGAGAGACAGCATGAGCAGGGGAGGGTCAGAGAGAGAGGGAGACACAGAACCTGAAACTGGCTGACGCGGTGCTCGAACCCACGAACTGTGAGATCACAACCTGAGCCAAAGCTGGACACTTAACCCACTGAGCCACCCAGGCGTCCCTCCTGTCCCCAAGCTTTAATAAAACCACTGTTTTGCACCAAAGACGTCTCAAGAATTGTTTCTCGCCTGACAACTGTAACGCCTGACCATTTACCACGTCACCCAGAACCACTGAGATGCCCACACTTTGGGGGGTCCAGTAGCTGTTGACTAGAAAACAAACAACACACAGTGGTTTGGACTTGGAAGTTAGAGAGGACACATCCTGGGGTTACTTTCTGCCGCGAGAATGATGAAAACGGGTTGAGCTTGAATCTGGTTCGAATGATACAACTCACAGTTTTATCTGGAAGGTAGTATTCGCAGAAATTCGGTCAACACTCTGTTATTCAATTGTACGAGTAGTGCCGTAATCACAGATTACTTTTAAGCTAAAAGTACTTGCTTACTTGTTACTTACTTGTTAACCCACGTACTTATTTGTCCACTTCCCCTTGCAGAGCAGCTCAGCAGGCCCCTCTAGCATAGCTCTGTTCACCCAGGGGTGGCCCCGGGACATTGGGCAAAGTCTGCAGACATCCAGTGCGCGAGGGTGGGCATGCTGCCTGGCGCCCCCACAGGTGAGCCAGCACGTGGCGATGGTGCTGAGAAACGTGGTTTAGAACAATGAGGAAAAGGCATCCTCCATGCCCCCTTTCAGATTTTGTTCCAGTTTAATCCAAGACGGAAAATGTTGACCTGAACTGAGAAAACCAGAGTGGTGGAGGCAGACAATGTGTGAGGCAGCCGGGGAAGTGGTGGGGTGGGGGGAGGTCCTGGAAAATCAACTGCTACGAGGGCCGCCGAGCAATTCCCCAGGTAGTGTCTTCCACGCTGATGCCACGGGGAACTTTTAAGCCTGTGGGTTAAGGTGCCGGGCGTCTCCTGGGCGCTAGGGGGCACTAGACTGCTCCACATTGTCCACCGCTCCCTGCCCTGCTGGAGCAAGGGGCTCACAGGTGTCTCTGCTCCTCTCCACCTCCTTTCTCACCTCCTAGCTCTGGTCTTCTGCGAAGCAAACGTTCCCTGCACCTGACCTCCATTTCCACCTTCTTGCGTAGGTGGGCTCTGTTGCGTCTCCGTCATCATCTGGGAGTCTGTGCTGCACGGTGCACTGAGCACTTGGCCCTCAGCACCCCCAGGGCTCAGTGTTGCTGCCCAGCCCCTTGTGAGAGAGAAGCTCTGGCTTCAGATTTCGCCTGTGCCAGTCTTGCGATCGCTGAGCCTCAGTTTCCTCATTTGTAGTGTGACCCATAATACCTGCCTTGGGTCTCAGTTTTCAAAACATTAGGACCTGGGTGCCTGAGTGTCTCTGTCCATTGAACCTCTGACTTGATTTCAGCTCAGATCATGATTTCACAGCGGTGGGATCAGCTGACAGCGAGGAGCCTGCTTAGGATTCTCCCACCTTCTCTCACTGCCCCTCCGTGCCCCCCTTTCTTTCTCCCTCCAACCCAGCCCCACCTGTGCTCTCCCTTGCTCTCTGTCTCAAAAATAAATAAACATTCATTGATTTAAAAAATATAAAAATAAAGAAAAATGAAATATTAGGATCCAGCCAGTCAGTGTACATCATCATCATTATGGCATTTTATATTAATTTCTAAAAAAAAAATAGGAAGACAAGGTGTAATCATGGAATACGTTTGTACCATCCATCCGTGTAAACCTTACTCCAGTAAAACCTTTGAAGGGCTCACACCTTAGCCCAGGGTCTTCCTGTGCCTCAGTACGGCAACGACTGTTCTCTTTGGAATCCCATGTCCTGAGCCTGGATCTTGACAGCTGAGGCATTGTGGGCAAATCACATCTCCCCAGGGCCCCGTTTCCACATCTCACAGGTAGGATGAAACTAAGTCTCCCTTTCACACTGTGGGGACAACACAATAAAATAGCCTTTGGGACAGGTGAGGGATAGAGCCCCATCTGTGTTAAGCATGAAGTGTGTTGAGCCCTTCCCAGGGCTCCAGGGAAGATCATAGGGAAGGACCTCGAGCTCGCCTGGCCCAAGAGCCTTGTCTGCCATCTTGCCCTGAGGCTTCAGAGCCTTTCCATCACCTTGCAGCCAGCGCGGCCAGCTTGTCCTGACAGGCTCTGTGCTCAGAGTGCTTCCGAAGGGTCCAAGTTCTGAAGCTTGTCCTCTTTGCAGGACAGAGAGGTACTGGATGCCCCACAAGCCGCCTTGGAAAGTGTCTAACCCGGTGGTATGTGGTGGATTGAGAAACATCAAAAGCTGATTAGGTTCTGTGTCAGGCCTCAGGAAAAGGCTTATAAAATGAAGGTGTAACGCAGAAGTTACTCCATGATTATTTTAGAAGAGAGAGCTTTTCAAATTGAAGTCTTTCTACACCTATTAAATTAGTAAACGTTAAAAAAAATCTTAAATAGCAATATTGGTTAAGATATGAAAAAACCTGCAGACTTCTACATTGCTATCTGTCGATGCAGCAAATCCATACAGTCTCCTTAAAAAGCAATTTGTCCATGCATTTCATAGTTGCCAACCTAGGAATCTGACTTCTGAGAACTTACCCTATGAAACTATGCAGAAAGTGGGAGAGATAATAATCAAATTATATCTATTAAACATTATTTATAATGGTAGAAATGAAATCACATTCGATGCTTCCCCAAATAAGGACGCAGAGAAGTAGAGTAAATTAATTCATCTTTTAAACAAATATTTACTAACTGCCTCTATTTCTGGGCTATATATCAGCTCAACAAAATATTCTGTAGTTATTAAAATGATCAACAAGAGAATGCGTAACATCGTAAGGGAAATGAAATGTATAAAAATATCTCTTTGCCATGCTTATAATGATATAAAATTAAATATTTTTATTCACAACATTTGAATGGGAACCCGGGCAAATCAAAATTGCTGATTTATGGGGCGCCTGGGTGGCTTAGCCGGTTAGGCGTCCAACTTTCGCTTAGGTCATGATCTCGTGGTTCGTGGGTTCTTGCCCCGCGTCGGGCTCTGTGCTGACTGCCGGCTCAAAGCCTGGAGCCTATTTCGGAGTCTGTGACTCCCTCTCTCTGACCCTCCCCTGCTCACGCTGTGTCTCTCTCCTAGAAATAAATAAAACATTAAAAAATTAAAAAACAAAACAAAACAAAATTGCTGATTTATTAAGATGATGAATTTTGGATGATTTTCTTCTTCATAATCTGTTATTCAATACCACATTTTTTTTTGCAATAAGCAAGAAATCTAATTAGAAGTGTAAAAATCTCCACTCTTGCAGCCCAGAGAGAGAATCACTGGATTTCTCTGTAGCTCACACTCCAGATCTTCGGAGAGCTTAGCCCCATGGGTGTGAGGATCCTTCTCCCGAAAATCCTTGCTGGCTTGTCTGCACTATTCTGCTTTAAAAAAATTTTTTTTGCTCTCTTAGACATGATTTAAAACCCCAAAGAGAACACGCTTGGAGAGTGATTTCACAAGAGGCCCATTCATTCTGTTCCTGGAAAAACAGGGAGACAGGGCGCTATTCATACTTGGGACTGGGCTGGGAACGCTTTGTGGGGTGTGGCCCCAGCCCGCACCAGGTAAGAGCACCTGAAGGCACGTCCAGGAGGTTGGGTGTGAAGCCTGACTAAGCCGCTGTGATTTGCAAGGGTGGAGACCAGGAGTAGAACAAAACACAGAGCACAGGAAAAAACCTGAGTAGTATGTTTTCAGGTGAAATTGGCCAGCTGAGCTGGCCGAACTGAACTCTGGTTACATTCCTACAGGGGAGGGACGGCCATCCCCAAAGATGCGCCCAGAGCACGCTCTGGGAGGGGACCCACCTGCATGGACACGGGGCCCTTCCACGGAGGCATTTTTATTTTTAACATTCTGGAAGCGTACCAGTTGTAATCAGCTTGTTCCCTCTGAATTAGCCCCCAATGATTGAACAGGTCTTCAAAATTCTCGACTAATGGCAATCAAGCACAACTTTGATGCCCCGAGGGGTTAGAATTTCTAGTCTCTGACAATTTTCTCCAAGCACCCTCTGCCCTTAAAGAAAGAAAGAAAAACAGAAAAAAAAAGAAAAAGAAAAAGAAAGAAAAGAAAGAGGGGGGGGAAGAAGGAGGGAGGGGAAAAGGAAGGAAGAAGAAAGAGTGGAATCTATAGGTTTATTTGGGTTTGACCTTAGAGATAAATATCAAACTAACCTGTTTTTGAGGAAGATGCCTAAGGACTTAAGTTTTCCTTGCTCTATTCCACTGCACATTGTTACGTTCAATAGCTTGTAAAATGCCTTGTGTATTCTAAAGGGAGGAGGAGCTCCTATTTGAAGGGCAATGATCTATCTAGATTCTAAAGGTATCTAGGTTCATAATGTTTATCTACTAGCCTGAGTGCAATCCGATTCTAATAGGAAAGGCTGATTTAGGATTCAATAGTGAGTGAATTCCCAATGGAGACTGTCACCGTGTTTATTCAAGGGCGGCCCGGAACATAACTGTGATAGCACTCCCAACCTCTGCCTCTTTCCTTTCATGATAGATTTTTAAAATTGTGATAATATATATAACATTTATTATTTTAACCCTTTTAACTGTATAATTCAGTGGCACTAAGTGCATTCACAGTGTTGTCTAACCATCACTGCTATTTCCAGAACTTTTTAATCATCCCAGAGATTCTATACCCATGAACTCCCAGGTATCCTCTGTTCCACTTTCCATCTCTATAAATTTGCCTTCTCTGGTGCCTCTCATAATCAGACTCATACAGTATTGACCCTTTGGGGTCAGTCATCTTTCCCTTACAGTATTTTCAGGGCTCACCTGTTTTGTAGAATGTATCAGAACGCCATTCCTTTTCATGTCTGAATAACACTGTGTTGTACAGATACACCACATTTCACTTACCCATTTATCTATTTTTTTAAATTTATTTATTTATTTTGGGAGCGAGAGAAAGAGAGCTGGCGCAAGCAGGGGAGGAGCAGAGGGGGAAGGGGGGAGAAAGAACCCCAAGCAGGCTCCACACAGTCAGCACAGACAAATCCTGAGATCGTGACCTGAGCTGAAATCAAGAGTCGGTTGTCTGAAAAGACTGAGCCACCCAGGAGCCCCTCGTTTATCAGTTCATCTATTGACTGACACTTAGGTTATTTCTACTCCTTAGCTATTGTGAATGATGCCGCTATGAAGATGGCTATACAGGTATCTGTTCAAGCCTGTGTGTTCAGTCTCTTGGGGATATTCCTAGGAGTGGAATGGTTGGGCCATATGATAATTCTATATTTAGCTTTTTGGGGAACCACCAAGCTGTTTTGCACGGCAGAGCCCCCACTTTACCCACCTGTTGGGTAGAATTGCTTTTATTCCCAGATAGTCGCTGCCTTCTCTAAGGGAATCTCCTGTCTCTCCCCTCTTTCCATGGGTTTGACCACTTGGCCATAGGGGTGGATATGGCAGAGCTTTAGAACCACAGTGTGACTCCCCCTACTTTGTTCTTCATCCTCTGCCTCAAGAACAGCCTCTTACAAGCCGGGCACAGCACAGCAACAGGGCTGCTGTGAAGGGCGGCCGTCACGGGCCATATGTGAGGATAAACTCCCTCCAAGGCCTGTGATTGATTGTTTGATGGATGATTAGCATGAAACATATAAAACTGCCATTTCTGCCAAAAATGGTCACATCGTATACCAGTTACGTGAACACTAGCAGCAACAAGACATTGATGCCACTGGCTCGTTGGCCCCATCCCTTAAGCTTGGAATTATCCACACCCCCACCTCAAGATGAGGAAACATGATGTACAGGTTTTTCAAGACTAGACTCTGAATCAGGCTTTAGCTATGACCCTCTACTGTTCAACGTCTTCCTCCCCAGCGCACTTTCCTTTGTCCCCAGGTCCTGCTGGAGACTCCTCAGGATAGAATGGATCTCAGTCCCCGTCACTTGGGAGTTACATCCTTAGAGCTCACAGTTATGAACCTGGAACTTGATTAAGTGCATGGTATCCTCCCTTAATATCCCTATTTTACAGATCAAGGAACAGAGGATCAGCTCATTACTGTGCTTCCTGCATTGCACAGAAGTTACTTAAATGACCAGAATAGCAGGTGCAGTTTTGGCAAGAACAGGGGAAGCCAGGTTATCAGTGTTGAAATGCAACGGTTTGGCTTGTGTATGGACAAATTCCCTATCTTGCTATGGTGTTATACAAATCCACCTGGGCTCCCAATCTAAAATATTGTGCTCAGGGTTTCCTTTCTTCTTCCACAGAGTCTGTTTTCTGGATCTATCATCAACCAGTGCCATTAAGAACATTGTGCTCCCATGATCAAAAGCCTAAATCCGTATTTCAAGAATTCCAAGTATTAGAGCAGACAAGCAGAAGGCAAGGTGCTGGAGAACTTTATCATGAAACTGAGCTTTCTGACCATATCTGGTCAATGTTCTCTGGAAGCCAATTGCCTAGGTTTTAAGTGAGAAATAAAACATCAATTTACATTCACAAGCACGACATCTGCTTTCTAAATGAGTGGGTTTACAGCCAGAGGGCAACCCATATATTTAGTAATATAATATCCTATCCCACTGTTAGCCACTTATTTATTTTCCAAATCCTTTTCCACCTGCCTAGTTTCAGATGAATCTGGTTTCCCTAGCGCTTCTGGGATTTAGGTCATTCAGACCATGCTCACTGAATGCTGAGCCCAATATAGCAATAGGACCTCAGATATTCTCAAATTCAAATTCTACTCAATCATACATCATGTAACTTACATGCATTACTCACACAACTCTAGACGAAGCATGAACTTACATACATTACTTACACAACTCTAGAGGAAGGACAGAGTTTAGTTATAAGAATCTGAAGATTTCACCTAGGACCATACATTCCAGCATCAAAAATAGAGTCACAGTGTATCTTTTTTCCTCAACAATGCTGAGTTCTAAACAAAATGAATTCTCAGCCCTCATTTTAAAAATGGACATATTTTCAGACATTTAAGTAGATATTTTATTGAATATTGTTTATGCCGATGATCTTGTGGAGAACTGTTTAAAATAAAAACTAATAAAACACCAAAAAGAAAAAAAGGAAACCCACACTTCATTGATTTGAATATGTTTTAAATTACAGGATACGATCACCAACTCCTGAGCCCCAGCCAGAATGATGAAGTAGATCCAGATGTCACAGATCGGAAGCCAAATGTTTACATCACATCTTAAAAATAATCGGTATTGAGTCCTGTGAGGGTATGGAGTGACATGCCAGGTTCTTTACTGTATCAAGGAAAGAGGGAGAAGCTGGCTTCCAATAGAAAGGTAGTGAAACAAATGTCCATGAGCTAACTGAATTTATGTTGACTCTCTCCAAAATCCTAATGTTTTCAGTCCATTGTGGTAGATTTTTTCAGAACCCAGCCTCTCCCCTGGCATAGAGATTTCAGTTGTATCTGTAATTATTGGATGGCAAAATAATATTTGTTTTAAAAAAAAGAATATACCATGATACAAAGTTTGTGTTCATAAATCTCTACTCTGACTTCCAAACTCATACTCTAGTAAGACACTTTTTAAAACATGTGGGCCTCCCTGACTCTGTCGTTTGGAATTTTCTCTACTATGGGTGCCATCTGTCTGTAACATCTGTTATCCAATTGATTGCCAAAGTCGATTTGGATAATCTGCCTGGTTTCTTGGATATATCTGACTACCTGTCCCTCTTGTTACCCAAAGAGATGTTGGTCTACATGGAGAAAAGTTATTGTAACCATATTTCTAAAGCCTACGATTTGAATCTTCGTAATCTGCAAATATGATTAGTACTTAAGTATCCATCAGGGCTTTAAGATCTATCTGGAATGGGTGGTCATCAGCCTGAAGACATTAGACATTAAATGCTAATGTGCTCCTAGGACTTTTAGGTCTAGATTATTCTGCTTTCAACAGTTATTATATTTGAATGAGTGACTGAGAATTTAAAAAGCATTTGTGAAGTGCCTGGGTGGCTCAGTCAGTTGGGCATCCAACTTTGGCTCAGGTCATGATGTTGTGGTTCATGGGTTTGAGCCCTGCATCAGGCTCTGTGCTAACAGTTCAGAACCTGGAACCTGCTTTGGATTCTCTGTCTCCCTCTCTCTGCTTCTCCCTACTTCCTGCTTTGTTTCTCTCTCTCTCTCTCTCTCTCTCTCTCTCAAAAATAAATAAACATTATTTTAAAAAGGCATTTGTGAAACTTTTTAAATTGTTTTGTTAATTTTATGTATGTATGTATGTATGTATGTATGTATTTATTTATTTTAGAAAGAGAGAGTGCGAGCAAGGGAGAGGGGTAAAGAGAGAGAGAATCTTAAACAGGCTCCACACTCAGTGAGGAGCTTGATGTGGGGCTCAAGCCCACGACCTTGGGCTCATGGCCTGAGCTGAAATCAAGAGTGGGATACTCAGCCCACTGAGCCACCCAGGTGCCCCTATGTTTAAATAGTCAAGTTGTTACCATATTTATATTTAAAAATGTATTTGTATCAGCATCTAGATTTAGCCTTTTCAGTTGGCTACCATGTTTAGTCACTGGAAACCATAGAGAATCCCTGTAGTTTGAGCACTGAAGGAGTCAGTGTCAGCATGGGGAGTGGGACACCAGGGGGCAGTCCTTGCGTTCTGGTTGGGAGGTGCTTACTGAACCCCTATGTGAAATGGGATGAGGTACTATGCTGGCCTGAGCTTCAGTAAGTGCCTGCCCGGTAGCCCATCTTCCTTTGCTCTTGACCAAGCAGGGCTGCTGGATGTCCTCCAAGTGGGGGGACTAGAGCAGGGAGGAAGATTGCACAGTGCCATGCCCTGTAGTTAACAGCCTTCTGGCCTGACCCAGCCAAGGCTCCCAGGGACCACAATGGCCAGTCCATCCCTACAGATGCAGGGATATGGTAGAGGAAGAGTCTGTACCGCTATGGAGACTACCCCATACTACCCCCATGCTACCCATGCTAGATGCGCAGGACAGAAACAATTTGTCTAGGCTAAAGATTCCAGACAAGGGCTGCTACAGAGAAACCAAAGGCTGAGTCTGTTTTGCTTCTACAACGGAGCAATTAACGTCCTACGCAATATCCATCAACGAAATAGCCAGGCGACATTTCTGGAAGAAATAGTTCCAGGAAAGTAGACTGTGAAAACATTTCTACAGTAGTTTTCTTTAGCACGCATCCTCTTTTTTTTTTTTTTATAACTCCTTGGTAACGTTTAAGTATCCAAACAGTCGTACCTTAATATTCGTCTCATTTACTAGCCTTATTAAAGCAGAAGTTCATGAAATGGAATCAGTTGGCATCTGAGGGGAAAAAATCACACGAGAGCTGTATATTTACATATTTCTCCCTGAATGTTTGAAATCGCCCCTACTCTCTCCCCATCCACGTGCAGGTATACACACCATGATTCAAAGAGCCAGCATCTGAACTTGAGATGCGCTGAAAATACAAGTAACTCTTCACCGTCCCTTCTCAAAGCGGGAGCAATAATCACCTGCAGGACACAACAGTTGGTCCCAGAGCTTCGGGCCCTGGTGCACGATTAGTCATGAACTTTCCCACCTACTGGGATAAAGGAAAATGAAATAACAGGAAGATGGAGGCTGCTAATTTGCTCCTGGGGATGACATTTGAGATGCATACCCAAGTTCCCACACCCAAGAAGATAAATACTTTCCTGCATCTTCTGAAGCAAAGACTTCTGTTAGTTTCGTACAACCAAGCCAGCATGTCTTGGGCGGGGAAACCATTCTTTGAATCTCCATTCCAGGAAACTTCCAAAGCCAAGCCTCAAAAGGATTTCCATCATCACACACGAACTACAAGCTATAGCCCAACTGGGGGACACCTTTCGTTTCACTGGAAACAAAAGGGTTCTGAAGCTGTTTTAGAAATACACATATATCTAAGTGTCTAAAAATCATCACTCACATAGAACAAGCATCTGTGCCTTGAGGCAGATGGAGACACCCCCAGTCCACCCACCTACTGATGTTGCTTCGTTGGGAAGACATGCAATGGGGTAGGAGTTCTAATTTGTTACCATCAGTAGAAAAGGTCCCAGAGCTGAGTACACAAATGCAAAATGAAACATCTTTGCAAACTATTTTCTGGTCTGTGTGACCAATTAGGGGAAATGGAAAATCCAGCTGCTGATTCCTCTTCCTCCTCCATCTGCCTGCTTTTTTGGTGGCTAATGGGACTTGTCAACATGGCATCTAGCATCTCAGCCGTGTGGAGTCGGTGAGCAAGCCTACCAGGACACAGAAAGCCAACCCGTCCATGGCTTCCTCTCAGATCTGATGACTCCAACAAACAGAGCAAAAATAATCTGCAAGTAGACCCAAAAAGAGCAGCTGGTCCTTTCAGGATACATCATCTAGATGAGGCGTCAGACGCACAGTGAGCCCATGGCATTCATGCACCTTTCTGACATCACAAGTTCAAACCTCCTTTTCTTTTTCTCTAAACTGCTTATTTTGAGAAAATTATTGATTCACGTGCATCTGTGAGAAATAGCACAGATAGATCCCCGTAGCACTTACTCAGTCTTTCCCAATCAGGTAACATCTTGCAACATGATAGGGAATACTGACATGGGTGCGATCTGCCAGTGCATAGATTTGAAAATCAAGGTAACCCTTGAAAAAGGAGCAAATCCACAAAAATACCTCAGGCTGGACAAACAGTCCAAGTTTTGTATAATTATGAGCAGACTACTTTCTTCAACTGAAGAAGGTACGGCAGGCATCATCCGCTCATGAAACGGCAGCTTCTTCGAATGGATCAAAGTTCTTTCTCACTGACAGCACTGTCCATGGAGGAAGAACTTCTTTGCATTTTGTTTCAGTTTAGGATTCCCTGAAATTAAGATAATAGAGTGTCCTGAGGGATATGACCCAAACACCAAGATACAGAACAGAAACATGAGGCTTCTGAGCTTAAAAATGTCAGAAAAGAGTAAAGCAGCTGTCATGTAGTGGGACAGGTAGAGGACCAGGAAGGACAGAATGGACAGAAGTGCACTCACATGGACACCTGTGCTACCATCCCTGGTGCCCATCGCTGTGTTTCTCATCTGCCAGGTGTGTCTCCCCAGGGAGAACATGAGGAGCAGAGTAGAAATGAGGAAGATAACGAACGGCACTGAAAACCTAGCAAGAAAGACAGTCTGTAAAGCAGATGTTTCTTTGACTTGAGTTGTTATGTTTGGTGAGAAAAGTCTCAACAAGACTTCTTGGGAAAGAGCCCATGTACGCTTGCTGTAGACAGCAAAAGGGATGGATGCAAACAGCAGAGACCCGATGATCAGCCATGGCACCAACTTGGATATCCTCATCTTCAACCAGAAGAAGAGTGGGTGAGCGATGGGGGCAATCTTGGCACAGTAGAAAACGCCGAGCCAGGTGGCCAACCAAAGTCCCACTTCATTTACAAACATGAAAATTACAAAATTCTTAACAAATGGGGGGAAATCGAGCAAGGAGAGAACAATCAGATTAATGTAGAAGATGATTGACTGCAGACAAATCCTGGAAATCGCCAGGCAGGAAAGAAGGATATTCAATGGAATCATCTTTCTCTGCTTGATCAACTCCATGCCATTCACAACCACAATGATGCCATTTGCTAAAACCCCGATGAGAAATTGTATCACTGCAAAAATAAAATGGATAATGAGGTAAAAGTCTAGCATTTTGAGAAGAAAAAAATCAGTTATGTAAAAAATTGATATATTTATAGATTTTTGGACATTTAAGATTATTCTAGTATCCTATTTTTCTTCAACTAGACTAGATGCCCTTTGGGGAACATGACTCTGACAATAAAGGCAATGAGACAGGAAGGTGGTGTCCGTTTGTTTATATCACCATTTTCTCAATTTGGTTCCTAGGCAGTCAAATAAGAAAGAGATACTCTTGCAATAATTTGCTTCCTGATGATAGCTTTTGCATTTTCCAGATCTACTTAGCTTTAGACGTCATCACAAGCAAATGGTGGAAGCAGACACATTCAGGGCTGGGAGATGGGCTCCTCTACTAAAGAATCAGTGGAGGCCCCTCAATTCTTCATATCCACCATGAATATTGAATTGTGCCTGCATGTATAATTCTGTTTCATGTCAGTGAGGCATTCTTTAAAAAGACATGTCTTCAAAATGATTGCTTCTGCTACAGTGGTGTGGAACAGTCAGCAACATAGGACTCCTGAGTAGTAGTTATCCAATGTGCAATGCCTCAGGGATTCAGGACCACTGAAAATATAAAGCAGTTATAGAATAAAGTATATGTGATAGAGAAAGTAAAATAATACAGAGACAAAGTCATTAGATTTCCACATATACATATACAATCAGTCAAAAGCCTAAAGGAAGGCAATGTACCACTGAGTGAATCACTCAGCACCATTCACACTCATAGCCATCTGCAGGATAACATAGGGTCTGAAACCTTCTCCCTGTTTTTTTCTTTTTTTCAAAACTATGAGATCTTTCATGACATGATCAGGGGAAAAGTACTTTAAGAAAAGAGTACCTGATTCCATTTGTTGTTATAATTGTTTGACCAGTTTTGGAGAAATTAAATTAGCCTTTATTAACATGTATACGTACAGGTGTTACACTAACGCAGATTGTCTCAATCTCCACACTGTTGACATTGTGGGTTGGATGGTTCTTTGTTGGGGGGGGGGTGCCCTGTGTGCTGCAAGATGCTATTACCCGCTAGATGCCAGTAGCACATTCCACTCCCCGGGTACAGCAACCAATGGTGCTTCCAGACATTGCCAAATGCTCCCAACATGGCCAGACACCTTCCAGTTGAACACCACTGTCCCAGATATCGGGATGATAAAGGTGAATGGAACATGGTTTCAATCCTCAAGACATTCAGAGATGGAGGGCAGAGCCCACCCCATGTACGGTACGATCTAAAACAAAGTTATGTATTTGGACAATTCAGTAACTCAGTACCGGAGCATAAAATGGGGAACAATTTATTACACGTTGGGGGAATTGAAGCTTTTTCAACATAGCACTTGACCATACTGTTCCTAGCAGATCTCCTAATGAGGCAGGTCTTTGTGGATACATTTCACTTTGTCCAAAGGTACCATAAGGGATACTTAGGATGAATCTTACGATTAGAAAACATTAGTGGTGAGGATAAATCTCTAGGTTACTTTATCCCCTTCCCTGAATATGGAACATCTGTGCAGTGTGGGACTCTACTTCGTTCTCATCACGGCTTTGATGAGATGAAGGGAACAAACAGGAACATCATCAAAGAGGCATCGAGGGAGCCAGTTCCCGAGTGGATTCTATCAAAATAGATCCCGATTCAAGCATGACCATCAGGATAAATCTTGTTCCTCTCCATCAGATGGAAAGAAGAACGTCCTTTAAAAATACTTCCTGGTTGTTCATTCTGAGAGCTGGAAAAGCAAAAACACAAGGGCCTCCACCTATGAAACAATGAAGCCAAGAGCTCTCAAAAGAGCAGCAACTGCTATTTCCCTGGTTCTCAATCAAACCTCCGTGCTGCGGCCCCGTCACTCTGTGGCCTGTGAGACTCAGCTCTGTAAGGGCATATCGCTGCTTTCTCCTCATCCCCAACCCCATTCATTCCTTTGGTATCTGGCGTATGGTACCTTTGTGAAGTAGAACCAAAGTCAGTTATATAAGGCTCTTCATAAAAAAGGAAAAGAGAACTAAATGTTACAAAGTCATCTTGAAAGAGAGCTTTTGTTTTCCATCAGTTCCTACGGACACCGGGTCAGAAGACCACCGTTGAACTTTTCCTTGTTGCCCCAGTGTGGTGGCAACGTTTATGTACTGAGCCCTTCATCATGGTTTGAGCACTTCAGTATTGCAGAAAAGTCATGGTGACACAAGAAAAAGGGTGGACAAAAGTTGATTCTGAGTCTAAAACAGCAGTCCAGTCTCAGTACCGACACCAAACTGCCAAAGGTAGCAGAGGTAACGCATGGTCCACCAAAGACTTAAAGGGAATAACTCTATCTAATTCTATTTATTCACTCCTGCGTGTCATATGGATTGTAGCTTCTTGAGGGGATATTTGATTCTCAAATATTCTATTACAATTTTTGTGAGAACTAGCTTGCAGACTAGAGGCAATCCTTCATGGAGAGCTTCATTTCATGTAGGTCTTCTGACATGGAAATCCCATGAAGTAAAAAATAAAAATTCATGAAGCTCAGGCTACATTTATTTCATTAAATAATTTTCATCATCCATGTCTTCAGTGGTCACGCACAAAGGCTGCTGACACGGGCTTCCACCTCGCCGGAGACCGGCACTTCTTATGTGGAAGGAAGGCAGAATAAAAGATATCTGATCCTGGGAGCACAGCTTTTATGTGGCTGCTTAAGCTGATCCCATTCAACCCCAGGAGGCGCTGCGTGTCAGTGCTAATGTGGAGGCCTCCGAGGTGGTGTTACCCAGCCTTCCCCTTGGATTCCACCACATCAATCAAGATAACCATGGCCTTGGTCATGCTCTCGTGCTAAGAGAGACTGAACTAAGTATTTTAATGAGCAACCCAACAACCCAACGAAAGAATAAAAAGGTCCTAAATACAGAACCCTCTGCGTCTTTTAAGCTGTTTGTTTCAGTGAGAAGGACACGTCAGAGAATTTCTGGCTCTGAGATGAAAAACGTACATGTCTGGCCTCACCTGTCAGTCTTTGGCTTGAGATGGTGACACTTTTACATGGACAAATGGCTCGGAACAGATGGAAAAAGTCCCGATGTGGAGAAATTCACATGATGATTACCCCGTATTACCCTGATTAAATCCGCTCGCTAGCACTCATCTGTAATGAGCAATCATTAAAAGAGACAACACTAAATATTCTCGAGATAACTGACAGGCGGAAAGAGTTGCTTATTTATATTCAAATCATTCAGCTCCTCAAAAGAAAGTGCAATTTTTTTTCACACGCAGTTAGATTGACAGTGGCAAGCTTTTCACCAGGTAGAAGGCTATAATGATCATCTTTCTGCCTTCCAGGGGCACACGGACATTTACTTTGAGATTAGACTCATCATGAAAGTGAGTGATAGTTTTAATACCTTTCCCAAGTGGGTGTTCCCACTTCTTCCCAAGGGAACAATTCCTGCTTTAAGGAGCCTGTGCATATATTAACATTATTGTATATTTAATAAGATCGTTCAGATAAGAAAGAAATTGACCCAGGGCAAACCAGTGCAGACATCCTTGCCTAATCTTCCCTGGAACAGAGCTCAGTCCTTCTAAAGCCTATATGGAATTTACTGTATCTGAAATTCACAGCAGTTTGGTTAAAAAGCTCCCGACTCTTTCAGACTAATCATTCTTTAAATCTATTCATTTGTTTCTCTCCACTTAAATTTGCAGTTGATCTTCTGGACTAAAATTTTTTTGTTTAATATTCAGGTCACTCCCATGTATGTGTCCCTTCTCTTCCTCTACATATCCTGGTCATATATTTCTATGCTTTTCCTTACTCTTCTCAGTATGCTGAAATTTATTTGCATGACAGCAAATAGAATCATGGTGCAATGTCATTATACGTTGAATTCAGGTCCTACTGAATGTAAAGAACTCTACAAACAAGAATCCTTTGTTAGTTACAATGTGGAAAGGGAAGCCAGAGATGCTTGCACATGCATCCCGCAAATAATCTCGAGCCCTCATGATTTTCTCTTCAACTCGAAAGTGAGCTGTGAAACTTCCAATCCTTCCCTCCCTTCTTCTTCCCCTGTTTTCTCCCCTACCTTCCTCTCTCTCTCTCCTTCTCCCTTCCTCCTTTTCTCCATATGTCAACACATATTTACTGCATGTGTTATGAAATAAGGCACTATTCCAGCATGGAATATCTAGTAATGAACAAGATAGTCAAAGTCTATCGTCTCTCTGAAATTACATTTTGGTAATTTGGTGGGGAAGAGGAAAATTAAGCAAGTAGAGAAATAAATACTTCTGGGTAACAGAGAGAGATGCTATTTTAGAGAATGTGCTCAGAGGAGGTAAACTTTACTAGAGAGGAGGTGATGATCATTGGAAAGAGAACCGAATGAGAAGGAATCGTCTCTGGATGTCTGGGAGATGAACACTCAGGGGAGAGGGCGGGAGATGGCAATGTCCTCTTGAGTCACAAGAAAGAAAGAAAGAAGAAAGAAAGAAAGAAAGAAAGAAAGAAAGAAAGAAAGAAAGAAAGAAAGAAAGAAAGAAAGAAAGAGGGAGGGAGGGAGGGAGGGAAGGAAGGAAGGAAGGAAGGAAGGAAGGAAGGAAGGAAGGAAGGAAGGAAAGCAAGAAAGAGCTTTAAATGTTCCAGGAAAATAAAGGACCAAGCTTTGCAGTTGTTGGAGAAGCATGAGCAAGGGGAAGAAGCCAAGGAGAGGAGAATGGAGGGGCAGGAATGGCCAGCCTGTGGAGGGCTGTGGGTCACAGTAAGAACTAGATTGCATCCTCAGTGTGACAGGAAACCATCATAAGGCGTGTGTGTGTGTGTGTGTGTGTGTGTGTGTGTGTGTGTGTGTGTGTGTTAGTAGGGGGGTTGTCACAATCAGATCTATGTCTAAAACATTTGCTCTGGCTGTTGTAAAACCCAAAACAACACCATTTACTCTGGATGACAGACGTGGGGGTCAGGAAAAGGTGAGAGTGGAGACAGGAAAACCAGTCCGAAGACTATTGGAGACCAAGCAAGGGATGTTGTTGGCTTAAATAAGATTGGTGAGGGGCGCCCGGGTGGCTTAGTCGGTTAAGCGTCCGACTTTCGCTTAGGTCATGATCTCGCGGTTCGTGGGTTCGAGCCCCGCGTCGGGCTCTGTGCTGACTGCCAGCTCAGAGCCTGGAGCCTGTTTCAGTCTGTGACTCCCTCTCTCTCAGACCCTCCCCTGCTCACGCTGTCTCTCTCTCTCCTAGAAATAAATAAAATTAAAAAAAAAAAATAAGATTGGTGATACAAGGTAGAAAGAAGTGTCTGGATTTGTAATATATTTTGAAGTTAAAACCAGTAGGGATTTCAGATGGCTTTGATAGGGAAGGAGAAAAATAAGAATTACTCTTGGGTCATTGGTCATTGGCATGATCTACTGGTGAGTGATGGCACCATTTTTCAAGAAAGGAGAGGTTGGACGAAGGTCCAAACCAAGAGCTCTGTTGTAGATATATTCTGTCCAAGGTGCCCATTATAGGTTGAGGAATTATTAAGCAGTGAGTAAGAAATCTGGAATTTGGAGAGTTACAAAGGCTGGAAATACCCATTTGGAATTTACTTGCATATAGATGGCATTGAACGCCATGAGACTAGATAAGATTATCTAGGGAAGAGATTGCCACGGGAGTGTCTGAGCACTATTGATAAGAAACAGAATAGTTTGCACATTTGTGTCACCCTGACTGCCCTGTCTGATGCCATCTCTTTGTGGGAAAAAGCCCGATGAAAGCAGAATACATGAGTTAACACTTGTTTCCCTGAAGTCAACACTACCAGTCATGGTATCCTAATCTCTTTATATATGGCTGATTCTATTTGCTGTTTCACTTAGAAATTTCACTTCTTTATTTATAAGGCAGATGGTCTGTAGATTTTTGTGGTGCTCTATTTGATAAATTTGATTATACATGTTATCCTGGGTCTATCACGAAATTATTAAGCTTTTCTTATTTTCTATGCACCAGAAAATTTAAATAGCATGGGAATTATCTGTTTCTTGGGGGATGGGAAGTATTCACAGTGAAAAACTCTGAGGCCAGGGGCTTTTGGGAAGGGGCAAAATACTTCCCATTTATTTAGTCCTTCAAATGCTAAACCGTTGGCGGACATTGTCTCTGTTGGCCCTTTTGACAACTCTATGCAATCAATATTCTCTCCACTTTAGAGATTATTAAATTGAAGTGCACAGGGGATTGGAAATCACCCTCAGGCATGCAAGTAAAGCATAGCATTTCCAAGATGCGGACCGCAAGCTGACTTCAAACCCCATGTGTGTCCTTAACCAATCAGCACCACTGCCTCTCATGTTAACACTTGTAATAATAGTGAAAATTCACGTGGCTTTGCATGAAGACTGGACAACTGCTTTTTTCGCACACATACCCCACCTCCTACACCCACCCCCCGTGCCACCTTTATCCTGACTTTCTTTGGAAGAAACACCTCTCCTCCATTCTTGTTTATGTGGCTTATTTGGGACTCCCCATCTCCAAATCCTGAAATAGGCACGTGAGCTAGGTGAGGCAACTAACATTTCCACTCACCTGACCAGGGATAACCTCTTCAGGAATGAGCACAAGGCCCCAAATTTGTCAAGTCAGAAGTAATCCCAGAACTTTTGCTTGAGCAGGCTGGGAAAATATCCCTTTCTGTCACAGAGACGATGTTTGTCTGGGGCTGTTGGCAGCCATCTTGTCATCATGAGGGTAGACATCGAACCTGTCCGTGCAGAGAGCAGCCACACTCCAACAAGAGAGAGCAAGACCAGGGCTCAGAACACTTCAACCCCCAGGACCAGCCTTCACTTCCCGTTGGCCTTGACATTGAAATGAACCCATAAGTTTCCAGCTTTTGCTGAAGTGAGCTTGAAGTGAGCTGTTGTCACTTTGGGTATATTAGAATGTAACAGCTGTGCATTATAGAGAGAGGCAGAGATGTACTTTCCACTTTTCACATTTAGGAATTGGAGCCAGAGAAGTGATTTGCTCAAAGCCAGTCATTTAACAATATACTGAAGTCCCGAACCTGTGATCTCTAAATTAAAGTTGACTGTTCCGTTCACTGAACTCATAGTTTTTTTCAAACATATTTGTAGAACTGTTCAGAAAAAAATACGGATTTCTTTTCTGGGGTTTCCCTTATACATTTAATTATTTCTTTCCCCTCACATGCTCACTCTGAAGGCTTAGATTTTTATTGTGCTATAAGAAGGGTTTACAAAGCATAAGGTTACCATATGGGCATGAGAAGTTTCATTCATTCTGAACTGCACGGAATTTCCCTGGCACTGTACGCTACACTGACTACACTCCACCCAGAGATGTGTGGTCCAGTAGATTCTCATATGCATCTACGTTTATGCTGGGTGTAGTCATTGGACTGGAGATGTGGATGTGGACGAGGCGTATCTGGTTTTGAAACTCATAGGGTGCCTTTTCTGCCTTGGTCCAATCTTGAGTGGTTCTCTCTCATCCTAGGAGCCAAATCTCTTTTGCCAAGACTGAGAATTCCAGGTTTTCATGAACAAAAACTGTATAGGACCTTGTTTCTCCACCTCTTTGAGCCAATTCGCCCCAGACATACTTTTATCAATTTATCAATTCTTAGAAGACCCAGATTACTTTTTCTTGCTTTGTTTCCCCAGAAGCTGAGACCAGGCTTTGTGGTTTATGGCTGTTGGCCCCATTCTCTGCATTCAGGAATAGCTACATATGTACGGATCTATAGGGATGCCCTATAAACATTGTTGAATGAACAGCAATGAAAAAAACGAATAAAGTTTCTCATCTACAGAGATGTTATTCAAATTTTGTTTATTCAAAATTTAGTTGTTATTCAAAATTTAGTGTTACATAAACATTATAATGTTTTTTCTACAGGAGAAAATATCATTTCATTTACCCACCATCCACTCATATCCTTTTGTGGCCATTTGCGGAACAAATGAGTAGGATGAAGAATACGGTCTGTGGCCAGGAAATAAAGAGAATTTCACTAAGTCAGAGGGTGTGAAAAAAAAAACATGAAACTGGCTTTTAAAACTGAATACAGTAAATTTAATATAGAACCTCATCATGTCAGATCTGCAAAGGATATTAGTGATTACTTGCGCCGACTCTTTATTGTAAGACAAATGAGAGAATAGAATTTCAGAAAGGATGCATAATGCCCTGGGCCTTGTTCCAGGGAACATTCCAATGTTGTGCATTCTAGAAGAAGGAAAGCTGTGGATTTACTTCACCTGGATGTGACTAATGCAACTTCCGTGAGAGCATAAAATATGGTCTATTAATGGGACTGTGGTGCCTATAGGCCCTCCCAAGATATGCCTAATGACCATGCTTTTGGGGAAAACTGTGCAAACCCCACATACATGCATCTCCATCCCACTGCTGTTGATTACAAAAGATAGACACAGGAATTTGTGATACTTCCACAAAATGTGAGAAAAGGAAAGAATATCCAGCAATGGTACCTAAGGCTTCCTAGGTATTTGTATATATATAATTTTAGAGATAGAGAATACAAGCAGGGGAGAGGGGCAGAGAGAGAGAGAGAGAGAGAGAGAGAATCTTAAGCAGGCTCCATGCTCAGTACAGAACCCAATGTGGGGCTCGAACCCACGAACCATGAGATTATGACACGAGCAGAAATCAAGAGTCAGACACTCAACCAAATGAGCCACCCAGGTGTGCCTAGTCCAAAATATTTTAAATTGCATCCATAATATATTATGAAGGAAAACATAAAGGAAACCTTTTTAAATTTTTTTTAATGTTTATTTGTTTTTGAGAGAGAGAGAGCACAAGTGGGGAAGGGGAAGAGAGAGAGAGAGAGAGAGAGAGAGAGAGAAATAAAGAGATAGAATTTGAAGCAGGCTCCAGGCTCTGAGCTGTCAATCTGGAGTCTGATGTGCGGCTTGAACTCACAAACTGTGAGATCGTGACCTGAGCTGAAGTTGGATGCTTAACTCACTAAGCCACCCAGGCGCCCCATAAAAGAAACCTTTAATTCCAATTTTCCTGTCATCATTAATACTTATCTTTGTACACTTAAGGCTCCCTACATACGTATTAAGTGATAATAGAGAAGTGTCATTTTATCAAATATTATCCTTCCTCAATTATCCACTAATCTGAAGATTGTCTTGTTGCAATTAAATACATAATACCAATTTTTAAAAATTATTCTTTCTGCCTGGTATGAAACACAATTTAGATAATCACAGATTCTACTGGAGCAGAGGAAATTTAGATGATATTAACAATTAAGCAATCAGGAGTAGGGTTTTTCCTAGGTTCAATGGACTCTCTTTTTTCTAGCTGTGACTTAGCACACTGATTTACAGAGTACTTCCTCGTCAGAATTCACACAATCATGAAATAAGCAATTTTGGCTATAAAAACCAGATGAGATCAAATATATTCCAAAAGTAATTGTTCTCAGATATACTCAAAGTGCATCATGCTTTGATCTACAAGAGAGGAAGTAAATATGACAGTGAAAACATTGTGGGGTGGGTTGGGGGAAGGGGACAGCACTGCCCAACATGCTCTTAATTATATGGTAATTAGTGCAGCTCAAATCTCTCACATTGACAAGGATTGATGGGAACAGACATTGAGGCCTCATTTGAGTTTCCAGCCACTTTAAACACTGATTTATGAAAATTATTCTCATGGCTTTTTTTCTCCCAAATAATTTGTCGGATCTACAATAGGGTTGGTCTGCATTGTCGTGGCATCATTTTGGCTGAGCTAGAGTTTAAACAGAAGAGGCCATCATCACGCCCTCTGTAAGGTGAGATAAAGTCCCCCATGCACTGAGCCTTGAGGGACAGGAGACAGTTACTTCAAGCTGAAGCGAGACCTCAACTAAGTGTCCACTGGCCCCTCACTCACAAATCCTGGGGTGGGAGGTAGCAGCGAGGAATGACATGTTGTGTACCTGGTGCCAAAATGAAAACCTCAATTTCCAATGGCACCCTTTTTGGTTAAGATATCATTTAGGAAGAATCTAGACTAGCAATCTATGCCCTGGGTCATCTGGCAAGCATTTGGATCTCAAGCCAAATTCAGCCCCAGCAACACCATGTGCTCTTGTGGAGGGAGGGGGTATCACCGGCACCAATCTTCACATTCCTGAAGATTCTCTTCAGCTTTCTCCTCCGGAAAGCCCCTTTTCCACCAGCTCACTCCCTAGGGATCTAAAAATCCTGCATCTTGTGTTCGGATACAGAATTAGGTGTGAGGTCCACAATCCCCAGCTGTTGCAAGAAAGCTCGAAATACCTGCTTCATTAGGAGGCTCATCATCACAAATGCACCTGACCTCAGCAGTGTAGGAGCAATTTTATAATTCAAAGCAGCCTTAAAGTTCCACCACTTCATTTAGCAGATGTTTCAAGTATCTTGGCACACCCAGATCTTTGGCATTGCACTTGTGGATTTGTCCATTGAACAAATACTTACGCTTTTATTCATATGCATCAATAGTAACTTGTGGAAGCAGCAGAATATTAAAAACATTAATATATCTACTGGAAGAACTAGTCACAATTGCATTTGAAACACGTTATTGGCCACGATGTTTTGCCACAGTACGGCAACTATTATATGGAGAAGTATAATGGTTAGCAAGAGTTGAAAGTATTTGCGAAAGATTTGTGTAGAAATTTGCTGACTCTAATTTTATGACCTCAGTGTCAGGGAGACTTAGCTATGTCTTATCTTTCCCAAATACCCCTTGGTAATGGCTTCTCCGTCACTTCTCTGGAATGTAACTTTATCAACTTCAATTTTCTCAATTTCCTATAATTCAATCAAAAGTCAGCAGTAATATGTCTGAGGGTGAGCTCTGTCTCAAATATGGCTTTTAATGAAATGCGAATATGCACATGCATGTTCCAGAAAGCTATTCTGCACTATGCAAAAGTGTATTAAAAGTGAAACCAGATTTACATTCGTTTTGCATTTGTTATTTAAGAGGTCAAAGTATGCAAACCGCATCCACTCCTGTCAATACCTTCAAGCAAAAGAAAATTTTATTGAAGTTAGATTCATGACCAATAGAATAGCTAATATCCCTCATTTGGGGGAAAAGGCTGCATTTTAAGAATAGTAGGCATTTATTTCCTATCTAAGACTGAGAATACTTAACAAATGTGCATTTTGAACCAGGTATAATGGCCTCCACATAAATATGTAATTAAAAAACAAACTTAGTTATAAGCAGTTTATAGCATAAGTGGAAATAGTTATACAGACCGCAACTGGTCCTGGAAATTTTTATATGAAAAATAAAATTACTAACAGAGGAATAAAAGACATTTAGTGACTTCCAAGAAGGAGTTTTAGGGACAGCCAATTCTTACCCAAGATACACAAATAAAGAGTATTGCTATGGGAAAATTTGTATTTTCTAAGCTAGATAATAGAAAATCTGCTCTAACATAGCTTAAGAATTGCCATCTTATATAGATGCTAAACTCATTCATGGCTGCCTTCCCCAAAGGAAACTTTTTTTCACATCAAAGAAGTTGGATTTTTGCTAAATCAGCACCCATGTTTGTCTAGGAAAACACTGGGCAAAATGGTATGTAAAAACACTTCATCACTATTAAACACACTAATTTTCATTAGAATCATTTTTGTCCATTGATGCATCCCCAGTAACTAGATGGTGCTTGGTACATATAGGTGCTCCTTAACCTTTGTGGAATGAATGTATAATTAAAGGATTATAATAAAACATATATCTGTTCATCAGTGACATTGTGGAAAAGTCCAGTAGAGAGTGCAGATTGCAGATTGGCTGGGAAACAATTCCTACAATGGCTGTTGTTTTGAACACTTAGGAAATAATCAAGACTTCTATGAGCTTCTGACAGACTCATCGTATGAGATGGTGTCACAACACACAGTGTTGTGTGGTGGTGTGGAGGAATCCCAGACAGAACATTCAACATGCTCCATCATCAGACTGGTTTCCTCAAGATGGTCAACTGGGCAGCCAGAAAGAGGGGCCATGCTAGCAGTTTCGTATATACATCATGGAATTGATCTTCAATGTAGCTATTGAAATTAATTAACATAAATCAAGGCAGAGACTTCTGTTTTAATTTTTTTAATGTTTATTTATTTTTGAGAGAGAGAGATAGAGCAGAGTGTGAACATGGAAGAGGCAGAAAGGAGACACAGAATCTGAAACAGGCTGCAGGCTCTGAGCTGATAGCTCAGGCGTGGGGCTCAAACTCACAAACCACAAGATCATGACCTGAGGAAGTCAGATGCTTAACCTACTAAGCCACCCAGGTGCCCCAAGACTTCTGTTTTAAACAATGGGGCCAATCATTATCCCAATAGGTGCTGGTATGGAAAGAGATAAGGACTTGGGCTGGAGAAGGATGGACAAACCAGAAATAGACAATGAAAGAACTTTCAATGGAAACATGTGAAATAATCCAATATCATGCATGTTACTTAAAATCACCCAAAATGCTAAATTCTGATCTGACAAACAAAATAAATTGGGAAATGATTCACATCCATGAAAATTTTTCATGTTAGTGTAGGCACATTTAATAGAGAAATCTGTAACAAAATTTAAAGGCCTCATTTTTAAAAAATTATAACCCAAACCCGAAGTTTGATAAATATGTGAATAATGTCAATACAGGCAAATTTGTAGCTCATTCCATTTGAGTAAGTGCAGCTTCAGCTCTGGGTAGATGTGCAATGGCATCATGTCTTAAAAAGGACAATGTACATACTTTCATAAAAAAATACTTTATGGCTAAAAAATGTTAACCATATATGGCTTTCAGCCAGTCCTAATCATGGGTCAAATATCACCATAACAAATATAATCATGGGGGAAAAGTTAGAAATATGGTAAGAAACACTAAGATGTTCCACAAAGGCATGAAGTGAGCAAATGCTGTTGGAAAATTGGTCCAAGTAGACTTGCCAGATATAGGGTACCACGAACATTGCATTTACAAAAATGTAGTATCTGCAAAGTATAATGAAGTTAAGTATGCCTCTGTAGGTTTTTCTCTCTTTTCTAAAGTTTATTTATTTATTTTGAGAGATAGTGTGCAAGCATGAGTGGGGAGGCAGCAGAGAGAGAAAGAGAATCCCAAGGAGGCTCCACACTGTCAGCATAGAACCTGATGTCGGGCTCAATCTCATGAACTGTGAGCTGAAATCAAGAGTCAGATGCTCAAGCAACTGAGCCACCCAGGCATCCCTGTATACATTTTTCTTAAATAACACAGGTGAAGGTTTTGAGGATGGAGAAGACTCCAGGGATCAGAAGCCAAGTTATGACTCACTGAAGCTGGGGCTGGGGCTTAGTAGCCTTCTCCTACCCCTCCATCCACTGCCACTCACTTCATTACTAGAGCATCTAGGAGAGGAAAGTGATATAGAACCTGGAAATGAACCCTTAGGGGTTGGGTTTCCATATTCCCATCTGAGCAGTGGTGCAAGTCAGCTTTCTATCCCATCCCATCTCTGAACTCCAGCTTAGTAATGACTGTCACCATAAAAATCAGTCTTAACCTGGATGTCAGGAGAAAATTTAGAGGTCTGTTATTGATGCAATCTGTTTCCAGAGCAAAATGTGGATTAATTGATATAATTATATGCATATTCACATGACTATATATTATTGTGCTAAGGACGTGGTGGGGCCAATCATGGAGACATAATATCTCTCTGCTCCCCATACGAAATATCTTTCCTACAGGATTTTGACTAGAAGTTTGGCATATCTTATCCCACACGACATTTGTCAAATATGCCCTTCTAGTGGGACTCACCTGTAGCAGAAATCCCCAGTTCTCACAAATATCTAAGACCCCTCCTCCTCTTGGACACACACCTGAACTACATTTCCCAGAGACCCTTGCATTATGTGTGTCACTGTGACAGAGTTCCCACCAGTAGAATGTAACCAGGACTGATGCGTGCACTGTGAGGCCTGACCCATGAAAACTACCTTATGCACTGTCTTCACAGGCTTCTTCTTCTCCCCAGTAGATACAGAGCACTCCAAAGAGCTAGAGGAAGGTGGAGCCACAACAGAAGAGTGTGTTTCCTTGACTGATTGTATGAAGCAGATACCCCACCCACTGAGCTGCCCTCACCAAATTCACAGTGAACTGAGACATAAGTGAGAAATAAACTTTTATTGCACGGAGCCACCTCCATTTTGGGATTGCTTGTTTCACAGTTAATGTACCTTGACAAACATTAAGACCCAGAATGGTTTCTCAGAATCTGAATTTCTTAGGATCTTTGTTTCATTCACTTTTTAAAAATGAATTTTAATTGTGCTAAGATATACATAACTTAAAACTTGACATTTTCACCACTTTCAAGCATACAGTTCAGTGGTATTAATTACACTCACATTATTGTGCAATCGTTCATCTCCAGAACTTTTTTCATCTTGCAAAACTGAACCTCTGTCCCCATTAAACAAGAACTCCCCATTCACACCACACCCTTGCCTCTGGTACCCATCATTCTATTTTCTGCCTCTCTGGACTTGACCACTCTAAGCATCATAGGTGAGTAGGACTATACAGTAATTTAACATTTATGACTGGGGTTGACGTAAAATGGACAAACCTTTTAGGATCTCTTAAAGTATGAGAGAGAGTTTTATTCAAGACCAAGTTTCTCTGCCTGAAAAACACGCTCTTCACTGAGAAAGAAGTGCTCTGTAGGATGAACAGTTTTTACAGGATTATATACTTTTTACATCTTGTAAAACCTCAAAAGATTACAGATTTCCATATAGGCAGCAATCACAAGTTTTATCTTAAAGGAATGGATGGAGTAGGAGCATTGATTGATATTTCAAGGAGAAGATGGTTTTACTTCAGGCCAGTCCTTCCCAAAGCTGATGTACCATACCTGCGTGGCAAGCCATAAATCAGGCTTTTGGTTTGCATAAAATTTCTATATAGTCATGTTGATTTAGGAAGAGATCTAAAATGGCTTCCTTTGTATGTCAGGCCTTTAGAGAGTTTTATTTGGTATATCTTCCAGGTTCATCCCTGGAATGAACATAGCATGTGTTAGAATTTTCTAACTTATTGAGGTAGAACGGTATTTCATACGTAGAGACCACATTTTGCTTATATATTTATGATGATGCTGCAAACATGGGTGTACAGATAACTCTTGGAGAGTCTACTTTTAGTTATTTTAGGAACATATCCAGAAATGGGATTGCTGGATCATATGATAGTTCTATTTTTAATTTTTTGAGGAGCAGCCATATTGTTTTTTGTCACAGCTGCGAAATGTTGATCCAATACTTTACATTCCCACCAATAGGGCACAAAAATCCGATTTCTCTACTGTCCCACCTCTATAATTTTCTATTTGAATCTCCTAGGATCTTAACCTCCAGCACAAGTCAAGAAAAGAAACCTCACGATATTGCATCAATTAGTATCTAAAATTTTAATCAGTATCTCTGAAAATTAGTCCAAAACTAAGGACGATTCCCAAATATTCAAAGTCCACTGTTCTTTTCTCAATGAGAGCCACAATCACTTTCTCTCCTAAAATCCAGCTCATGGTTATGTAGGAATTTCTGAACATGAAGGTGAGGTTGCAGTTGGCTTTGTGGTTAGAAAATGATCTTCTGGTAACCAACTTGCTCCCTGAGTGTGTGATTTTGGGACATCCAGCCTTAATATGAGTCAGACAGATCAGCTAGGTCACATTAGTGGTGAGTCTTGAAAGCACTGAAACCATATCTGAAGCAGATTAACAAGAAATATAAATTCCCCTCCAAAAAATAGATGTTAAGAAGTTGAGAATGTTTAAAATTACTTTCCATAAGAATTTCCATGCCTGAAGCTCTAAATAAAAGGACTCTTGAAGTTCAGCTAGATATGGAATTAAAATTTTTTTTCTTGCATTTGTTGTAGAAGAATAATACCTAATGCCTTTTAAAAAAACACAATTTGGGGTTGTGATTTTCTTGAGCAAAACTTTACAGAAGAACGGAACAGTCTCAGTTTTATTCTCTATCTCCCTCATTATTCCTTGACTTATCAGAATCACATATTTAAGACAACAGTCCTGAATTTCAAGAAAGTATTTACAAGTAGCCAGATATCTTTTGGAACACCAGCAACAATAAAAGTAAACAGGATGGACTTTCACCATCAGCTATTGAACTATATTAGGAATCAATCATCTAAAACTGAGTGGTGCTGGTCTCGGAAAAACCGGGGGACTAAATGGATAGTCCATACAAAGAAAAAAATATATAAATACATAAAGCAACGGAGAGATTATGGACTATTTCCTGGATATTGTTAAGTGGCTCAGGAAAGTGACCCAGGAAAGACGAAGTTAGATTCCTGTTATTTTAGAATTTACATAGAAATTAATTAAAGATGAAACAAGTGTTGGAAGAAATGCAGAGCACCTGGAACCCTCATATTTGGCTGGTGGGAATGAAAATGATAGGGTTTCTCTGGACGAGTTTGTCAGCTTATTGTAAAGTTAAACATACACATCATCTTTGATCCAACAATTTAAGTCCTATCTATTTCCCCAAGAGAAATAAAGCACATGTCTACAAAAAAGACTTATGCAAAGAATGTGCATGCCAGCTCTATGCATAATAGCCAGAAACATAAAAGAAACCAAATGTCCACCAAGAGACATTTGGTTAAATGGATCAGTGCATTGAAATAGAGCCATGCAGTGGATTATTATTCAGAATTAAAAGGAACAGACGGTGCTATGTGCAACAACATGGATAAATATCAAAAACATTACACTGAGCGGAAAGAGTTAACATAGAGTGCCTAAGGTATGATTACATTTCTATGAAGTTCTAGAATAATCAAAATGGGTCTGTGGTGATAGAAATCAGAACAGCAGTGGTCTGTGGTCAGGCATGAGGTTGGGATAGAATTAACTAGAACAGAACATAGGGTAGTTTCTGGGTGGAGGGAAATATTTTACCTCTAGATTGTAGTAGTGGTTACATAGTGTGTGGATTTGTCAGAACTCATCAAACTAGAAACCTTATATGACAATTACGTCTTCATCAAATTACTAAGTAGAGAAGGATTTAATATTTAAAGAGGTTGACAAGTATAATTACTTAATTTAAATTTCTGGTAGGATCAAAATATCACAAACCAGCATTCAAAGATGAGTGATGACCAGAAAGAAATCATTATGGGGGTGTCTTGGTGGCTCAGTCAATTGAGCATCCAACCTTTATTTAAAATTTTTTCTTAAATATTTATTCCTTTTTGAGAGAGAGAGACAGAGAGAGAGAGAGAGAGAGAGAGAGAGCATGAGTGGGGGAGGGGCAAAGAGAGAGGGAGACACAGATTCTGAAGCAGCTCCAGGCTCTGAGCTGTCAGCACAGAGCCCAACGCAGGGCTCGAACCCACGAACCATGAGATCATGACCTGAGCTGAAGTCAGATGCTTACTGACTGAGCCCCCCATGTGCCCCAAGCATCCAACTCTTGATTTCAGCTCAGGTCATGATCTAACAGCTCATCAGACCCAGCCCTAAGTCAGGATCTGCACTGGTGACACAGAGCCTGCTTGGGACTCTCTCTCCCTCTCCTTTGGCCCCTCCTCAGTTCATTCCCTCTCTGTCTCTGTCTCTCTGTCTCTCTCTCTCAATTAAAATAAATAAATAAAGATTTTTAAAAAATGAAATCATTAGGTATTAGAGGCTGAGTTAATATCTTTACTTTAGAAACAAATAGCAAAACTAAAAAGACCAAAAAAGCTCCACTAAACACCTCAAAAGGAAAACAAACAAAGATTATAAAATAGGCAACTTATGAAAGAAATAGACATGTCCTGAACTCTATTTTAAATGTGTCATGTGATTTTCAAGAGTTGAGGGCTAATATATCTCCACTATAGAGGGATTTTTAGAACTAGAAAAGCAAACTACATAGAATACTTGGGTAGATGAACAGAGAAAGGATATGGATAAACAGTCCACAAAAAAAAAAATATGACCAATAAATATTTCGAATGTTCAACTTGTCTAGAAATCAAGGAGATACAAATTTAAAAAAAAATTTTTTTTGACATTTATTTATTTTTGGGAGGCAGAGACAGAGCACGAGTGGGGGAGGGGCAGAGAGAGGAAGACACAGAATCCGAAGCAGGCTCCAGACTCTAAGCTGTCAGCACAGAGCTCCAGGCCGGGCTCGAACCCACAAACCACAAGATCATGACTTGAGCCCAAGTCAGATACTCAACCAACTGTGCCACCCAGGCGCCCCAAGGAGATACAAATTAAAACAACTCTATGCCTCTTCTTGACCTTGCCCTGTGCTCCCCTTCCACTGGGGTTTCCATTTTTTTTCTCAAAAGCCACCATTTCTTCACTTGGTGTCTGGGTAAGTCCTACGGGTCCTCAAGTTCTCAACTCAGATGCCGCAGCTTTGGTAGTTTCTCCTGACTCCCGTTCTGATGAGGGAGTCCTGCTTCCCAATGCTGGGCCATTCATGTTTTCTAGCAGAGCACACATCCTACTGCAATGAACGCGCCATTTTCTTCCAACGGCCACCATGATGAGTTCTGTAAGGACGACGTTACAGCCCACATGCCCAGCACACTGCCTGGGGCATGCAGGTAAATATTTCGTGAATGTTTTCCACAAAGTGAGATGCATTTTTAAATTGGGAAAGATTAAAATGAAGAAAAATATCCAGTGTTAGCAAAGTTTAAAATTGTAGCACTTTTATCTACTTCTGATGGACGCATAAAACAGATGCAAACTTTTCTGAAAGGTGATTTGGCACCATTTAATAGAAGCCATTAGAATGCTTTGCTATCTTGATCTAGTAATTCAGCCTTTAAGAATGTGTTCTTTAAGAATGTGTAAGGACTCTAGATGCTGGCGAGGATGTGGATAAACGGGCACCCTCCTACACTGTTGGTGGGAATGTAAACTGGTGCAGCCCCTCTGGAAAACAGTGTGGAGGTTGCTCAGGAAACTAACAATAGAACTCCCCTATGACCCAGCACTAGCACTGCTAGGAATTTACCCAAGGGATACAGAAATGCTGAGGCATAGGGCACATGTACCCCAATGTTCATAGCAGCACTCTCAACAATAGCCAAAACGTGGAAAGAGCCCAAGTGTCCATCAACGGATGAATGGATCAAGAAGATGTGGTTTATCTATACCATGGAATACTACATGGCAATGAGAAAGAATGAACTCTGGTCATGTGTAGCAACATGGATGGACCTTGAGGGTGTTATGCTGAGCGAAATAAGTCAGGCAGAGAAGGACAAATATCATATGTGTGCACGTATAGGAGGATTAGGAGGAACTTAACAGAGGACCAAGGGGGAGAAGAAGGGGGAAATGGTGGGGGAAAGGGAGAGAGGCAAACCATGAGAGACTCTTGAATGCTGACAAAAACTGAGGACTGATGGATGTGGGGGGGAGGAGGGATGGGCATGGAGGAGGGCACTCGTGGGGATGAGCACTGGGTGTTATGTGGAAACTAATTTGACAATAAACTATTTGTAAAAAAAAAAAAAAAAAAAAGAATGTGTTCTAAGGAAATTATCAGATAAGTGTCCATGAATATTTGTACGGGAGAGCTCATTGCTTATGGGTTATAAGATGAAAAAATATTGTTTAAATTCCTTAAGGAGTAATTAAATAAATCATAAATTATATCAAAATATAATTCAATAATTAACAGTGATATATGATACCCTACAATTATTGATAATAAAACCTTGTTCACAATATGTTAGACTTTAAAAGCCAGTTAAAAAGAGAAGTATAGGGGCGCCTGGGTTTCTCAGTCAGTTAAGTGTCTGACTTTGGCTCAGGTCACGATCTCACAGTTTGTGGGTTCAAGCCCTGCTTTGGGCTCTGTGCTGACAGCTCAGAGCCCGGAGCCTGCTTTTGATTCTGTGTCTCCTTTTCTCTTTGCCCCTTCCCTACTTGTGCTCTGTCTCTCTCTGTCTCTCAAAAGTAAATAAATGTAAAAAAAAAAGTTTTTTTTAAAAGAGAAGTATGGTGCAATAGTATTTTAATTTAAAATATAGACACAGAAAAACCTGTAGAAACATATGTCTAAAAAATTAATTGCTGTTTTCTCAGGGCCACAGAATTATGGGTGATTTTTTTTCCTTTTGTTAATCTGGTGCTTTCCAATTTTTATTTCAGTTAACATGATTCATATGTATAATTTTAAATTATACATGGGATATATATGGGATTCTCTGTTTTCTTAAATAGATGGGCTTCACCTTGAAGTTCCAGCGAACTTTGGATTGCAATCACCAGCAGTTTGCTGAAGTCCACTCTTTTCATAAAATGTTGCAGTTGCTTCTATTACAAATATGTCTGCTCAGATCGGTCCCAACACTGATTGGCCTACACTTTTCCTCCTGATGTAGCTTTAGCAGGGTGGAGACTGGGCGGATGCTTAGGCGTAGAGTTTCAAATACAAAAGTGATCGTAAAAACCAACCTGCCTGCCTTGGTGAAGAAACCAGAGACAGAAAAAGTCATCCGGTCAAGGCTGTGGGACAAATGAGTGGCCAAGATGCAAGCCTCGTCTTCCCAGTGCTATGTCCTGGGGTCCTCTGTGTTCCTCCCACACCATGCAGGTGCTGAGCACTCGGCAAATCAGAGCAAGTAGCGACGACACTTCGACGTTCTCAAACAAAAGCCAGAATAACAGCAAACATTTAGGAGGTGCTTCCTGAACAGGCATGCTTCAGAACACACTATACAGGCGTTGAGTCCATGAACCCTCACAACAACCCTGTGAAGGAAGAATCATAATTAGGTCCAGTTTACAGACGGGAAACTGGAGTCTCGGAGAGGTTAAGCAGTTTTCCCAAGGGTATCCAGCCTGCAGTGGAATAGACAAAATATGAAACCCAGGCAGTGTGCCCCCAGAATCCGTGCTCTTAACTGTTAGATCCGTGGCCCTCACACTTTCATGCAGAGAAAAATGACCCTAAAGCTTCCTTAAAATCATGTCCTGGGGCGCCTGAGTGGCTTAGTCGGTTAAGCGTCCGACTTTCGCTTAGGTCATGATCTCGCGGTTCGTGGGTTCGAGCCCCGCGTCGGGCTCTGTGCTGACTGCCGGCTCGGAGCTTGGAGCCTGTTTCAGTCTGTGACTCCCTTTCTCCTCTGACTCTCTCCCCCTCTCTCTCTCTCTCTCTCTCTCTCTCTCTCTCTCTCTCTCTCTCTCCTAGAAATAAATAAAACATTAAAAAAAATTTTTTTAAAAAAATCATGTCCTGGACTCTGTCCTCGGGGAGTCTGAGTCAGTAGATCATGAATGCATATGTCCGTCAAGTTCACAGACGGTACCGACTGTGTCAGTCTGAGGCCCACACGTGAGCAGTGCTGGACACATTCTAAGCGTTGCAATAAACTGCACAAGTTACTCTCTGGAATTAAATCTAGTAAACAATCAATAATGCATGAGTTACTCGCAGATCAAATTAATTTACCCCAAATGGCTTGCTATTGATATAGAAGTAATTGGTAACAAAGTTGGTTGATAATCCAATTTAAAAATTGTTAGTTATTCAACTGTATTGCCGCAAGTATGAGGCAACGCTTTCCCTCCACTGGGAGGCCAGAGGAATGGAAAACCAAGGAGCATCATTCACCGTAAAACCACCATAACAGCACAACACAGTCTTCTAATCACCAAAGCCTCATTTTCAGAAGTCACGAAAGACATGGTATGAATATAACATCCCACAAAACCTCTCCCTCCCTGTGCTCTCCTGTGCGTCTGCCTTTCCAGGAGAGGTTGCCTTGGATACAAGTATCCTTATGCCTGCAAAGTCTATCCCCTGTGGCAAATTAGCAAATCGGCATTGAGGTTTAATAAATCTGTCTGTTATTAATTTTCCTTCATGGCTCAAACCCCCGAAGCTTGATTAACCTCTGTGAAAACTGATGAAACCTGTTCTCGGACTCTCCAAGAAGACAACGGAGCCCAGGGGCCCAAAACTCCTGCCCCAGGAAATGGAGAGGATCCATCGTTAATGACATGGGACCACAGTGAAGGAGGTTGGTTTTGGGAAGGCCACTTCCACATCCCTAATGATGACTCATGCCCAAGACCTAGACCAGCTGCCCTTTGGGAGGGGTGATGGCACCACATATAATAACAGTTCGGAGGCTGAACCTTCCTTTGCTTGGAACGGTTGGCCCAGAGCAGAAGCCTCAGAGCTGTTTCCTCTGGTCTGCCATCTGTATGAGCGCCCTAGAGAGCTACCATGCTGGTGGCCAGGAGACACAATCACATGGTGTGACTTGGCTCCCCCATAGGTCTATCTGCTGAATGAGGAATGGGGGAATGGGGGCCATACCTAGTGATGGTCCCATACTGCAAGCATCCAAAGCTATTAGAAGGGAAAACACATGACATGAGTATTTTTGTCAGGTCCCAATGGGTCAGGCCCAACAGAAGATCTTTGCTTCACCACTGGATTCCCTTTTGTATCATCCAGCCTCCAGATGAGGTCCAAACAACAGCCCCAAATGAGCTCCCTCGCTGTGAGCATCCTCCGATCCTCTACACTCACGGTGAAAGAGGACGATGTGTCTGGGTCAGGATCTTTCCCCATAGAGTCAGAAAAAGGGACTGAGACATCCTTTGGGTTGTCCCACTCTGCGGGGGTAGGGAGGGACCCAAAATTCAAGAAACAGATATGCCCAAGCCCCGGATTCACCAGTGAGTTTCTTGAGACTGGGACACGAACAGTAAACATTCATCTATGAGAGAGTCCCGAAACAGCCGAAAGTATTTTAAAAAACTGTTTAAGAATAAATAAAAGGTATCGTGGAAAAGTCTGAAATATTTCTAAATCAACTGACAAAATATAAGGCCCAAATAGGAACCTCAGTTCTCCTCACACAGAACACACCCTAGCAATCACCGAGGTACAGAGATTCTCTCATGCACTCCTTCCCTGAGCTCACACCCTAAACTTCCCAGTTTAGTCTGGGAAGGAAGATGCAGTAGTATCAAGATGCTCAACCATGTACATCTAATGACCTTACTGTGCCTCTCTGTAGGCTCTGGGGAGCAAATGATGGCCTCCAAAATGTCCACATCCAGATCCCTGGAATCCATAAATATGTCACCTTACACAGCAAAAGGATAGATACGATTAAGGGAACACATCTTGTGATGGGAATATTATCCGGATTATCTGAATGGGTCCGAACTAATTATATGAGTTTGTAAAGCTGGAAAAAGGTGGCAGGGAGGCAAATCAGAGATGGCAGCAAGAGAAGGATGGAGAGGTAGGGACAATGTCCAAGCACCTGAGGCAGTTCTCTGGGAAGTCAGGATAGCTCCCAGTTGATGGCCAGCAAGGAAACGGGGATCTGGGTTTTACGACTACAATGACCTGAATCATGTCTATGCCTGAATGAGCAAGGGGACGGTTCTCCTCTGTGCCTCCAGAGAGGAACTCAACCTTCCACACTCATACTGCAGCCCACTGAGATCCACACCATACGTCTGAGCCCCAGAACTGGAAGATCATGAATTTGTATAGTTTGTTCTGCTTAATTAATGGTGATTTCTTATGGCCGCAATAGAATACCTAGTTTCCAAGCAAATTTCCTTTTTTTAAAACACTTATAAGTTTTATTTTGAGACAGAAAGAGAAAGCAAGTGGGTGAGGGGTAGAGAGAGGGAGAGAGAGAATCCCAAGTGGGCTCCATGCTCCAGTGTGGAGCCTGACGTGGGGCTTGTTCTCACTACCATGAGATTGTGACCTGAGTTGAAATCAAGAGTAGATGCTTAACCAACTGAGCCACCCAGGTGTCCCCAAGGAAATTTCTTTTTTAATTGAAACTTTTCCCATTTTAGACTTGCGTGGCTTAGTCAATTAAGTGTCAAACTCTTGATATCAGCTCAGGTCTTAATCTCAGGGTCTTGAGTTCAAGACTTGCACTGGGCTCCATGCCCAGCATGGAGTCTGTTTTAAAAACTGAACAAACAAACAAAAAGCAACAAAAAATACTTTTCACTTTAGCCAATCCTATTCTTTCTAGCCACCGACTCTAATCAGCCTGAACTCTGGTCCCTTCTTGTAAAGAAACCCTCTCCTTCAGATGAAATAATTTAGAAAGGTCTTTATAATGTTTTACACTAAACTTTCTATATTAAAAACATCAGTGGATTTCCGTGCTCTATTTTATCCCAAATGATTCCAGCTTGGCTAATCATAGCAGTGTCAGTTACGAGTGATGTAATCCTAACCTCCAAAAGGCAAATGAATGCTCTTTTCTGACCCTGAAGGTGGTCTCAATCATGTCTGGCAATGACTGCATAGAATATTCTGGAATGCATCAGGACAAAGAGGGAAAAACAAAGATACTGATCTTCTAACCTCACGATCTGGTTTTAATATGATTTGTCTACAGAAGAATCAGCTATCAGACAATGATCTCCCAAAGTCCATTTTTTAAGACCACTTTAATCTAGCCATCTGCTAAAATTGTCTTGATAGAAATAAGGAACATTTCGGTGACCATCTGAATTTCTTTGTTAAATAAAAACTGGATCACATTCTTGACCCAGGTTGCTGATAAAAATTATCCTGATATATTCACATATCCGTGTGTGTTTATATGTATATAACATATGCACAGATTTATACTATACACACTTGTATACATGCATGCATTGATACATAGGTCTGTGTATTTTTATTAAACACATACATACAACTACACACACACACACAGATGCTTACACACATATAAGCGTTGACCAGGATAAGCTAGCTTATGCTGCAACTGTGATCCATTGTCACATGCAAACCACACAAGCATTCAGTGACTCCAAACAACAAAACGTTTTTCTCCGACTGTCCATCAGCTTTTGGGCTGGGCTGAGCTGGCAGGTCTACTGTGTGTTCCACCCGGGATCATCCATGTAGCGCAGTCATCGGGTAGTAGTCCAAGGCAGGCCTGTCCCATGTGTGGAGGTGATGGTGGCCATCAGCCAGGTCCCTCTTTGCATGTGGTCTCTCACTATGGTCACTGGCCTCAAAGGTGGTCTGAAGGCAGCACGAGGGTTGGACAGGAGGCCTTGGCTCACAGCATGCTCAGTGACACTTCTCAGTTTGCCTGCCTCGATCTACTGATCAAAACTAGTCAGATGTTCGGGGCACCTGGGTGGCTCAGTCAGTCGAGTGTCTGACTCTTGATTTCAGCTCAGGTCATGATCTCACGGTTTGTGGTCAAGCCCCACATCGGACTCTGCATTGACACTGCGGAGCCTGCTTGAGATTCTCTCTCTCTCCCTCTCTGCCCCTCCCCTGCTTGCTCTCTCTTCTTCTCTCTCTCTCTCTCTCAAAAAAAAAAAAAAGGTGCTAGTCATATGTTCAGCCCCATTTCAGGGGATAGAGGAGGAAAGTCTACTCCGTGATGGAAAGAAGTAAAAAGTCACAATGCACGGGGAGAGGGCAAGATGGCGGGGAAGTAAGGAGCTCCATACTTGCACTCGCGCCCATACATCACACAGAAAAGATCTGAAGCCATCGGAAACCTTACAAAACCTGAGAGATTGGGAGAAAAAGGACGCAGAATCCACTGAGAAAGCCTTCTAACGTGAGTGCGAACCGGGGAAGATAAAATCGGGCCGGGATCGGAGACTCCAGGGTGGGAGGCGATCCCCCTCTACCCTCTACGGGGAGTGAGAGGGGAAAAGGAGAGAGTCCGAAACAGAAAAACCTCCGCTCGGGGGGAAAAACCTCCGCTCGGTGCATAGAAAGACCGTACTTGCCAAATACCTGCACACCAGGTCCCCTCGCGCCAACTGGTCCTGGGGGAGGCTGAGCACACAAACTGCTTCTTTGTGCCGCTCCTGGAGGTTGGATTTCAGAGCGGCGGTGCGCCTGTCGCCATTGTGGCTCCCGGGCGGCTGGGGCCCCTGAAAGAGCCACGCTGACACCGGGCGTCCTCGCTCCTGGCTGGCTGGGACTCGAGAGGGAAGGCAAAAAGCTAAAAACTGGGAAATTTGCCTGTGAGTTTGTGTTTCGGGTGACGAGCCATAGAGGGACCCGGTTTTCCTCACTCCAGCGGGCTACGCACACCTGGCAGGCAAACCCCGTGCATGCGCGCCAGCCTGACCCAGAGACGGAAACAGCGATTCTGACTCCGCCGCCAGAGCTCGGCAGGGAGCCTGGAATTGCCCGAGGGGGTTGCCTGGGAAGCTGTGTCTAAGGCAATTTCAGCGGGGCACGCGGACTGGATTTGGAGATTGGAACTGGCCTTGGATGAAGAGTGCAACCAACTTCGGCTGTGTCCCCGGAATGGGGAGTTGACACGCCCAAAAAAGCGAGTTGCAGCGCGGGGTTCAAGAAGGGACTGGAGCACCCTCACCCTCCTCCCCACAACCGCCAAGGCAGAATCCCCGCCTGAGGCATCGGATCACGCCACGCCCATCCCTGCCTGAGAGGTGCCCTCCTCCCTTTTTTTTTTCTTTCCTTTTTTTCTCTTTCTTTTTTCCTTTTTTGTTTTTTTCCTTTTTTTCTTCTTTCTTTTTTTTCCTCTTTCTTTTATCTTTCTTTTTTCCTTCTTCTTTCTCTTTTCTCTCTTTTTTCCCCAGAACACTGACCTGATTAACTCTGGTCGCCAGCTTGCTTAAACAATCACAACGAGTCCATTCTGTAAATGTAAATTCTACACCTACCGACATTTTCAGCTCTTTCTCTCAGGAGTAATTAGACTATATAGTTTCTCTGGATAATTCCAGCATCCTTCTCTCACCTATCCAACCATATTCTACCCTTTATCTCTTTGAAAAAAGCTTCTTATCCCTTCTGCCTGTTCATTCTATTTCCAATTTTGCCTCGTCTCGCCCTGCCTTCTCTCCTTTTCTCTATGCTCTTCAACCAGCACTGCATACACACGGCTATTTAACTGTAGCTGGGAAATCCAGGTATGTGCTTTAAACCATTATTTGTCCATCGGTTTTCTTCTTTTTTCCTTTTCTATTCCCCTTTTTGACCCTTTTATGTATTTTATACTCCCTATTATTCGCCCTCCCTCCTCTGTCTTTTCTCTTAACTTTTTCCTTTTCCCTCTCGCTTTGCCTGTTAGTTGAATTAGCCTGTGCATTTGTGTGCTCCTGCTCCCTGTGTGTTTGTCTGTCTGCTTTCTTTTCCAGGGCTACCTCAAGAAATAAGCTAGAGTACACAAGGTGAAGAGTCCCAAATATCACTACGAATAGGAAAATAAAATAACCAAGGTCCCAACAAGAGAGACCAAGGGATACCATTCAAAAAACACTGTCTGAAAGGATAGGCCCTGGACAGTCAAAGAGTCTTCTTGGATATAGCAGCGCTCATAGAAACAGAGAGCATAACAGGTCTTTAAAACCAACAAGAGCCGGAAAGCTAACTAAAATGACAAAACGAAAGACCTCTCCTCCAAAGAAACTCCAAGAAGAAATGACAGCTAATGAACTGCTCAAAACAGATATCAGCAGCATAAGTGAACAAGATTTTAGAATAATAATGGTGAAATTAATAGCAGGGCTTGAAAAAAACATAGGGGACATCAAAGAAACTATGGCTACAGACAGAATGGAAAATAAAAATAGGCATGAAGAATTAAAAAATGCGATAAATGAGATCCATAATAAATTAGAGGCCTCCAATGCACGGCTTGAAGAGGCAGAAAGGAGAATAAGTGATTTAGAAGACACCATTATAGAAAAACAAGAAGCTGACAAAAAAAGAGACAAACTGATCCAGGAACAGGAAAGAAGAATTCAAGAGCTCAGCGATACGGTCAAATGCAACAATATCCATATCATAGGAATCCCAGAAGAGGAAGTGAGAAGGAAAGGTGCTGAAGGAGTCCTGGAACAAATTATAGCAGAGAACTTTCCCGACCTGGGGAAGGAAGTAAATGTGGAAATATAAGAGGCTCAGAGGACTCCCCTCAGACGTAACTTGAATCGATCTTCTGCACGACATATCATCATAAAAATGGCAAAATACAAGGACAAAGAGAGAATTTTGAAAGCAGCTAGGGAGAAAAGGGCCCTCACATACAAAGGGAAACCTATCAGAGTGGTGACAGACCTATCTACTGAAATGTGGGAGGCCAGAAAGGAATGGCAAGAGATCTTCAATGTGATGAACAGTAAAAATATGCAGCCACGAATCCTCTATCCAGCAAGCCTCTCATTCAAAATAGAAGGAGAGGTAAAAACCCTTCCAAATAAACAGAAATTGAAAGAATTTGTAACCACGAAGCCAGCCCTACAAGAAATCCTGAGGGGGATGCTCTGAAGGAAAGGTTGCAAGGAACAAAGATTCCAGAGACACCACCACAAACATAAACCCTACAAAAGATACAGACTCTAAACCCACATATTTCAATAATAACACTGAATGTAAATGGGCTGAATGCTCCAATCAAAAGACATAGGGTAGCAGAATGGATTAAAAAACAAAATCCATCTATATGCTGTCTACAAGAAACTCATTTTAGATGGGAAGATACCTTCAGATTAAAAGTAAGGGGATGGAGAAATATATATCATGCTACAGAAAATCAAAAGAAAGCCGGAGTAGCGATACTTATATCAGACAAACTGGACTTTAAATTAAAGACAATCACAAGAGATGAAGAAGGGCACTACATAATAATTACAGGGTCCATCCATCAGGAAGAACTAACGATCATAAATGTCTACGCACCGAATATGGGAGCACCTAAATATCTAAAACAATTAATCACAAACAGAAACAAGCTTATAGATAAGAATGTGCTAATAACAGGGTACTTTAGTACTCCGCTTACAGCAATGGATAGGTCAACCAGACAGAAAATCACTAAAGAAATAATGGACTTGAAAGACACATTGGACCAGATGGACCTGACGGATATATTTAGAACTTTACATCCTGAGGCCAGGGAATTTACTTTCTTCTCAAGTGTGCATGGCACATTCTCCAAGATAGATCACATACTGGGACATAAAGCAGCCCTCAAGAAATATAAAAGAATAGAGATCATACCATGCACACTGTCAGATCACAATGCTTTGAAACTTGAAATCAATTACAGGAAGAAGTCTGGAAAACTTCCAAAAACATGGAGGTTAAAGAACACCCTTCTAAAGAATGAATGGGCCAATCAGGCAATTAGAGATCAAATTTAAAAATATATGGAAACAAATGAAAATGAAAACACAACAATTCAAAATGTATGGGATGCGGCAAAGGCAGTCCTAAGAGGAAAGTACATTGCTCTCCAGGCCTATTTCAAGAGATTAGAAAAAGCGCAAGTCCAAAATCTAACAGCTCACCTAAAGGAACTAGAGGCAGAGCAACAAGAATGCCCTAAACCCAGTAGAAGAAGAGAAATAGTAAAAATTAGAGCAGAAATAAACAACATAGAGACCAAAGAAACAATTGAACAGATCAATGAAACCAAGAGTTGGTTTTTTGAAAAAGTAAACAAAATTGACAAACCTCTAGCCAGACTCATCCAAAAGAAAAGAGAGAGCACCCAAATAGACAAAATTATGAATGAAAATGGACTTATTACAACCAACCCCTCAGAAATACAAGCAATTATCAGGGAATACTATGAAAAATTATATGCCAACAAATTGGACAACTTAGAAGAAATGGACAAATTCCTAAACACACACTCACTACCAAAATTCACACGGGAAGAAATAGAAAAATTGAACAGACCCATAACGAGTGAAGAAATTGAATCAGTGATCAAAAATCTCCCAACAAATAAGAGCCCTGGACCTGATGGCTTCCCTGGGGAATTCTACCAGACATTTAAAACAGAATTAATCCCAGGGCACCTGGGTGGCTTAGTCGGTTAAGCGTCCGACTTTTGCTTAGGTCATGATCTCGCGGTTCGTGGGTTCAAGCCCCACGTCAGGCTCTGTGCTGACTGCCAGCTCGGAGCCTGGAGCCTGTTTCAGTCTGTGACTCCCTCTCTCTCTGACTCTCCCCTAATCACGCTGTCTCTCTCTCTCTCCTAGAAATAAATAAAAACATTAAAAAAAAACAGAATTAATCCCAATTCTTCTCAAGCTATTCCAAAAAATAGAAAACGAAGGAAAACTCCCGGACTCATTTTATGAAGCCAGTATCACTCTGATTCCCAAGCCAGACAGACATCCAGCGAAAAAAGGGAACTACAGGTCAATATCCTTGATGAATACGGATGCAAAAATTCTCAACAATACCCTTGCAAATCGAATCCAGCAGCATATAAAAAGAATCATCCACCAAGATCAAGTGGGATTCATTCCTGGGTTACAGGGCTGGTTCAACATTCGCAAATCAATCAATGTGATACATCATATCAATAAAAGAAAAGATAAAAACCATATGATCCTGTCAATAGATGCAGAAAAAGCATTTGACAAAATACAGCATCCCTTCTTAATAAAGACTCTCGAGAAAGTTGGGATAGAAGGAACCTACTAAAACATCATCAAAGCCATCTATGAGAAGCCTTCAGCTAACATCATCCTCAACGGGGAAAAACTCAGAGCTTTCCCCCTGAGATCAGGAACACGACAGGGATGTCCACTCTCACCACTGTTGTTTAACATAGTGCTGGAAGTCCTAGCATCAGCCATCAGACACCAAAAGGAAATCAAAGGCATCAGAATTGGCAAAGAGGAAGTCAAACTTTCACTCTTCGCAGATGACATGATACTCTACATCGAAAACCCGACAGACTCCACCAGAAGCCTTCTAGAACTGATTCAAGAATTCAGCCAAGTTGCAGGGTACAAAATCAATGTACAGAAATCGGTTGCATTTTTATACACCAACAATGAAGCAACAGAAAGAGAAATCAAGAAACTGATCCCATTCACAATTGCACAAAAAACCATAAAATACCTCGGAATAAACCTAACCAAGGATACAAGAGATCTGTATGATGAAAACTATAGAAAACTTATGAAGGAAATTGAAGAAGACACAAAGGAATGGAAAAACATTCCATGCTCATGGATAGGAAGAATAAATATAGTTAAGATGTCATTACTACCCAAAGCACTCTACACATTCAATGCAATTCCAATCAAAATTGCACCAGCATACTTCTCAAAACTAGAACAAACTATCCAAAAATTTGTATGGAACCACAAAAGACCCCGAATAGCCAAAGTAATCCTGAAAAATAAAACCAAAACAGGAGGCATCACCATCCCAGACTTTAGCCTCTACTACAAAGCTGTCATCATCAAGACAGTATGGTATTGGCACAAAAACAGACACATAGACCAATGGAACAGATTGAGAACTCAGAAGTGGACCCAAAAGTATACAGCCAACTAATCTTTGACAAAGCAGGAAAGAATATCCAATGGAAAAAAACAGTCTTTTTAACAGATGGTGTTGGGAGAACTGGACAGCAACATGCAGAAGAATGAAACTAGATCATTTTCTCACACCATGCACAAAAATAAACTCAAAATGGATAAAGGACCTGAACGTGAGACAGGACACTATCAACACCCTAGAGGAGAAAGCAGGAAACAACCTCCTTGACCTCCACCGCAGCAACTTCTTACTTGACACATCCCCAAAAGCAAGGGAATCAAGAGCAAAAATAAACTGTTGGGACCTCATCAAGATTAAAAGCTTCTGCACAGCCAAGGAAACAACCCAGAAAATTAATAGGCAACCAACGGAATGGAAAAAGGTAGTTGCAAATGACATATCAGATAAAGGGTTAATATCAAGAATCTATAAGGAACTCACCAAACTACATGCCCGAAAAACAAACAACCCAGTGAAGAAATGGGCAGAAGATATGAACAGACACTTCTCCAAAGAGGACATCCAGATGGCCAACAGACACATGAAACGATGCTCAGCATCGCTCCTCATCAGGGAAATACAAATCAAAACCACACTGTGATACCACCTCACGCCAGTCAGAGTGGCTAAAATGAGCAAATCAGAGAACCCTAGATGCTGGCGAGGATGTGGAGAAACGGGCACCCTCCTACACTGTTGGTGGGAATGTAAACTGGTGCAGCCCCTCTGGAAAACAGTGTGGAGGTTCCTCAGGAAACTCACAATAGAACTCCCCTATGACCCAACAATAGCACTGCTAGGAATTTACCCGAGGGATACAGAAATGCTGATGCATAGGAGCACATGTACCCCAATGTCCATAGCAGCACTCTCCACAATAGCTAAAACACGGAAAGAGCCTAAGTGTCCATCAACAGATGAATGGATCAAGAAGATGTGGTTTATCTATACCATGGAATACTACATGGCAATGAGAAACAATGAAATCTGGCCATGTGTAGCAACATGGATGGACCTTGAGGGTGTTATGCTGAGCGAAATAAGTCAGGCAGAGAAGGACAAATAGCATATGTTTGCACGTATAGGAGGATTAGGAGGAACTTGACGGAGGAACAAGGGGGAGAAGGGGGGAAATGGTGGGGGAAAGGGAGAGAGGCAAACCATGAGAGACTCTTGAATGCTGACAAAAACTGAGGACTGATGGATGTGGGGGGGAGGGGGATGGGCATGGAGGAGGACACTTGTGGGGATGAGCACTGGGTGTTATGTGGAAACTAATTTGACAATAAACTATTTGTTTTAAAAAAAAAAGTCACAATGCAAAAGTGATGGAGGAAATTGTGGCTATTTTCATAATCTAGCAAAACCTCAAATCTCAAAGGTTTATTTTTCCTCATGCTGCACGTCTGTCATGGTCTGCTAGGAGCTCTGCTCCACAGTGCTCCTCATTCAGAAACATAGGTTGATGGATTTATTCTTCCACGCAGAGCATGCCGGGGTGGTTACCACAGCTGAGGGATAGATAGCAGTGACGTGTTTTGTAGACAATGAAACGCTTCTGTCGAGGACTAGCACATGCTAACTCCCAGCTAGCTTACTGTCCAAAGTGATATGCCCACACCTGACGGCAGGGCAGTGGGAGGTGAAGTCTTACCATGTGCCCAGAAAGAGAGGAATTCAAATTCTGAGCCAGTATATTTGCTGACAAGCAGTTCAGCATATATGTACCCTTCCCCCCCACTCCCCCCCCCACACAATCCATCTGTTGGTTAGACAGACACCTCAAATATTTGTTGCTGCCTGGGACACTATCAGAGTTCTGAAAACTATATTCCCCAACTATACGTCAGTAAAAAACAAGAAAACAACAACAACAAAAAAACCCAACTAGATAGGTTGTTTTTTTGTCATTTCCATAAGTAATTTTCATAGAAGGACTAATTCTTTCTCATTTATTTCAGAGATAATAATTTAAATTGAATTTCCTTGCCAATATCAGATTAGCTTTGATTAGGCCTGGAACGGTTTTATCCACATCCTGAATCAAAAAATCTATTGCCATTTTGTAGTTAGGACACTGGTATTTTTTGGGATATAGAGCTTGGATTCCAAGGCTGTTCTCAGACACTCTGGCTCTTTCTCCTTCTGAGCCCTGGCTACTTTTCGCCTACTTAAAATTATACATGATCAGGTGATTTGCTTTAACCCAGGAAATTCCATTCTACATCTGCATACTATTCTGCATTATAAAGCACTATTATATAGATTAGCTCATAGCCAATTTGTAAAGACAATAATTGGAAATTAGCTTACTCTCATGTTGCTAAATTAAGGTGACTCTGAAAATAATATGTGTGCTTTAAAAAAAAGGGTTGGGAGAAGGCCAAACGAATAATACTGAATCACTCAACTGCCAGTTGGAATTTTTGGACCCAACTAACAACAGTAGTTTTTAAAAACTAAAATAAAGATAGAAAGCTCATTTATATTTTCAAATTGTACCGTTTTTCTGAAAATTTTCTTATTTTTCTGTTGGAATGTTTGTAAGTCTGTAATGCAGGAGAGGAGGTTTGTAAATTGCAGTTGCCTATAATGGCTCAACTTTCTGCAGAGATTTAAGCATTTCTGTTTTTGCTTCTAAGAATAAGATTCCTGTTCATGGAGAATATTATGCTAATATTTACCTGACATCCAAATTAGAAAAAAAGTTTTAAAATGCTACTCACTCAAATATACCACACTGGGCTTGCTGTCTTATTTTCTCTTATAATTCTACATTTATAAAGGTATACGCTGTTTCTCCATAGGTCTTAGGTAATCATCCCCACAATAAGCTGAATGGTGACCCACAGAAAGGGCATTTCCGAGTCCTCACCTCCCAGGGACCTGTGAATGGGACCTTATTTGGATAAAGAGTCTTGGCAAACATAATTGAGTTGAGCACTTTTGCGATGAGATCATCCTGGATTACCCAGCTGAGTCTTAAATCCAATGGCCAGTGTCCTGACGACAGAGAAGAGGACAAGGCCATGTGAGAACAGAGGCAGAGCCCAGAGTAATGGATCCAGGAGCCAAGGACAGCCAATGATCTCCAGCAACGACCAGAAGCTGGGAGAGTGGCGGGCGCCAGGTCTCCAGCAGAGCCTACAGCAGGAAGCAAGCGTGCCGACACCTTGATTTCAGAATTCTCACTGTCACCAATGTGAGAAAATAAATGTATGTGGTCTTAGGCCAGCCAATTTGGGGTCATCAGTTCTGGCGGCCCTAGGAAATGAATACAGTCCCTCCCACGTCACTGCGGATCGTCTTCCCTCCCTCATTCTTTTGTGTCTGCATTTCCCAGCAAGCCAGCAGAACTGTAATCTCTGACTTAACACTATTTAAAATTTTTAAAAAATGGTTACTTACTCATTTTTGAGAGGGAGAGAGAGAGTGAGCACACATGAGCAGGGGAGGAGCAGAGAGAGAGAGAGAGAGAATCCCAAGCAGGCTCCACACCATCAGCACAGAGCCCTACGTGGGGCTCCAACTTGTGAATCTGTGAGTCCATGACCCAGAGTCAGACACTTAACCAACTGCACCACCCAGGCGCCCCTGAACTAATGCTATTTAAAATCTCAGTGGTTTCGAGATACCACCTCATGCCAGTCAGAGTGGCTAAAATGAGCAAATCAGAGAACCCTAGATGCTGGCGAGGATGTGGAGAAACGGGCACCCTCCTACACTGTTGGTGGGAATGTAAACTGGTGCAGCCCCTCTGGAAAACAGTGTGGAGGTTCCTCAGGAAACTAACAATAGAACTCCCCTAAGACCCAGCAACAGCACTGCTAGGAATTTACCCAAGGGACACAGGAGTGCTGATGCACAGGGGCACACGTACCCCAATGTTCACAGCAGCACTCTCCACAATAGCTAAAACATGGAAAGAGCCTAAGTGTCCATCAACGGACGAATGGATCAAGAAGATGTGGTTTATCTATACCACGGAATACTTACATGGCAATGAGAAAACAGTGAAATCTGGCCTGTGTAGCAACATGGATGGACCTTGAGGGTGTTATGCTGAGCGAAATAAGTCAGGCAGAGAAGGACAAATATCATATGTGTGCACGTATAGGAGGATTAGGAGGAACTTAACGGAGGAACAAGGGGGAGAAGAAGGGCGGAAATGGTGGGGGAAAGGGAGAGAGGCAAACCATGAGAGACTCTTGAATGCTGACAAAAACTGAGGACTGGTGGATGTGGGGGGGAGGAGGGCTGGGCATGGAGGAGGGCACTTGTGGGGATGAGCACTGGGTGTTATGTGGAAACTAATTTGACAATAAACTATTTGTAAAAATAAATAAATAAATAAATAAAAAATAAAAACAATTAAAAAAAATCTCAGTGGTTTTGTTTCATAGGCTGGCTCCCTCTAAGTTCTGTAGAAAGGCAGACGTTATCACATCCCATGCATTGATGTGAATCATGAAGGTGAATGTGTGGCCCCTGCTGCCTTCAGATGCATGCATGTGCTTCACCCAGAGATGTTTTGGCTCTAGGCTGCATCTGCAGAGTAAACGGCACAGAGCTGAAATAAAAATGGGCCCGGCATCAGTCCTGCTATATGTCAGCTATATGAACATATGGGCTGTAAACCACTGTATATATTCTATACTGCTTCTCACCCTCCTTTTTTTTTTTTAGCTCCTGTTTTATTTTTCAGAATTGCAAGTTGTGTCCAGAAGCTGCCACAGTCTGAGATCAGTTCATTTTCTTCTGCCGATTAAAATGCAAATTCATATTTCAATGCAATGCGTGATGGATTTTCGTAAACCGTGGGGCTTTCTCCTCTCAACTTTTTGCTGGTTTAATTTTAATCTGGGCTGTCTATCAAAACTCTGCCTGTTCCTCAATGTGCGGTTTAAAATACTACTTTTCCTGGGGCGCCTGGGTGGCTTAGTCGGTTGAGCGTCCGACTTTCGCTTAGGTCATGATCTAGCAGTTCGTGGGTTCGAGCCCCGCGTGGGGCTCTGTGCTGACTGCCAGCTCAGAGCCTGGAGCCTGTTTCAGAGTCTGTGACTCCCTCTCTCTCTGACCCTCCTCTAGAAATAAAAAAAAACATTTAAAATAAAATAAAATAATAAAATAAAATAAAATAAAATAAAATAAAATAAAATAAAATAATAAAATAAAATACTACTTCTCCTGTCCAGAGTTTCTCGGTTTCATGCTTGACTCTGACAATGAATTTTGTGCACCTGTGAAATGTGCCCACATTACTGAATTTCTACCATGTTCCATGCACCACATCAGATGATCATATAATTAATTAATTTAATCTTCAGGGAACACATCTAGGGTTAGCTCCTCTCCACAGCTGAGGACACTGACTTGACGGAGTTGAGAAACTTGTCTAAGGTCATTGTAGTGAGATGCTGTCACCATGTAACAAAATTCCATGCCTAGCATCCTAAAACACTCATCTGTGATCTCACAGTTCTTGAGCCAAGTCTGACATGGCATAACTGCCGACTCTACTTAGGGTCTTACAAGGTTAGGATCAAGGTGTTGCCTGGGCTTGGCTCCTTTCTGGAGGGCTGTGTGAAAGACTCCATCTCCAAGCCAGCAACAGCACACTGCATACCTCCATGCTCTGAATCTCCTTGACTTCCCCCTCTGCTTCTGCTTTTAAGGGCTCTTGTGATTACTTTGGTTCCTCTTGGATAATCCCGGGTAATCTCCATGTTTCAAGGTCAACTGATTAGTAATCCTAATCACATCTCAATGTCCCACTTGCCCTATAAGGTAATATTCACAGGTTAGTCCATATACCCCATAAGAAACAACTTTATCACCTACAGTACAAGCTTTACCTACTGTTTCTTTTGCTTTTAGTTTTAAAGATTCTGCTCATTTCCAGAGTTACTTAAGTCAGCACCTTTTCCCTCATTCCTTTTAATGAGGTTATTTCATTCATTTGTAATGTTTTTAGATTCTCTAGTCTTATCTTCTTTTCTTTTTTTCTCTTTTTTCTTTTTTAAAATAGTTTATTATCAAGTTGGTTTACATATAACACCCAGTGCTCATCCCAACAAGTGCCCTCCTCCATGCCCATCACCCCCCTTCCCCTCTCCCATCTTATCTTCTTTTCTTAATGGAACTCCCACAACCTCCCAAATGATTTTTTAAATTTGCATCTATCAAAGTTCATTCTTTGTCTTGTAAAATTCTATGGATTTTGACAAATGCCTACTGTTACGTATTCACCATTACAGTATTATATAGAATAGTTTTGTTGCCCTAAAATTCCTGTACTCCATCCATACATTCTTCCCTCCTTTGCACGTTGATATTATATACCCTTAATATTACATGATTAAAGTGGCACTTTATATCTGTGGTCTTTCTCCCAGTAAGCCATAATCCCCATCTTATCAAGATAAAAATATCAGAAAAATCCCATTAGAGGGACATCCTACAAAATATCTGAGCGGTACTCCTCAAAATTGTCAAGCTCATAAAAAATAAGACAAGTCTCAGAAACAGTCAGGCCCAAGAGGAACCAAAGAAGATAAGAAGATAAATCTGGAGTATCCTGGAACAGAATAGAAGCATTAGATATAAATGAAGAGAATATGAATAAGGTATGGGTTTTAATAAATAATAGAATACCAACATTATTTCATCAATTGTAACAAACGTACTATACTAATGTGAAATGTTAATAATAGGAGAAAGTGGGTGTAGGGGAAATGGGAATCCATTTATCTTAATTTTTCTGTAAATCTAAAACTGATGTTCAAAAATGAAAGTCTGTTAAAAATTCAAATTAGATGCTGAAAATTCCCTTTCAGTTCTTAAGTGGTCCCAGTTACTTACAGGATAAAATCAAAACTCCATCCTTAGCACTGAATAGCAGTGCTTATTTTCTCCTCCTTCCAACTCCTGCTCCATTTCATGCTTGTGGGGGTTTCTCATGGCTCCTCGAACAGCTACAACAAACCATCATGCCCGTCCAGAATTCCTCACCTTCGGACACTCCATTCCTCCAGATCATTCTTATAAATGGCTCATCTCCGGAGATTCAGCTTAGTGGTCCCCTCCACAGAGAAGTCTTCCCCAGCCTTTCCAAATGAGACTGCTTGGGTGCCTCTTTTCTCTGCAATATGGCAACTGGCGAGTGCATACAGTTCAGTCTTGCCTTGCTACCAGCTACTCAGTGTGGTCCAGGGACCAACAGTCTAGGTGTCACCTGGGAGCTCATTAGAAATGCAGACCCTCACCTCACCCAAATCGGCAGAGTCAGAATCTGTATTTTAACAAGATATCCCGTAGATGTGTAGCCATATTACATTTGGAAATGTTTGAGCACCAGGATTTAATTCTCCCCAAGCCCTGAGCATGTCGTTCTTTGATATTTTTTAATTGTCCGTGTCCTTGCCAATTTATGAAGTCACTGAGGACGGGGGCCATGTTTCACTTTTTTTTTTCTTTCTCTTTATCTCCACTGTTCTCACAGTATCTGGGACATTCATGGGAACAAGACGGAATGGACTCATGAAATGAGAGGCTGTACTGAAAAGTCATATAAATTTTATAGGTTAATACCTAACACTCCATTTTTCCTTGCCAGAATTCAGAAATAACTTAGAGATAGACAATGGTCAGGCAGATGATATACAAAATATCTCATTTATTGCTGATAAAGCGTATTTGGGAGAGCATGGCTTTGCTGTAAAGCTAAACAGCTGCTTTATACTTTGCCCAGAATCAGGCAGCCATAAAGCTTATCCAGGCTTCCTTTGGGGAGTGGGAATCTGTTCTTGTAAAACTTAAGTCATGGAAGAAGAACAGACCTGCATGGTGCTGTCTCCAGACAGAGTCCAAAGAAGTGGATACAGAGGTGCCCTGTCAACTTGCTCAAAGTCCTCTCCCAAATTCTCAGTCAGCCTTGCTCCATCCCTCCTGTGACAAATGGATAATAGGTTACCCCGATGAAATGATAAGTAGCTCTACCCACAGCAGAAAATTCAGAGGGGAAAAGGAACAAAAGGAGAAAAGAGGGAAGAGGAAAATAATACTTGAACTATGATCCTGAAGAACTAAAATCTCAGGCAAAGATCACATGACTGACATAGAGATTGGATCCTGAAGACAGGGCTTGACTTAGCTGAATTTTACCTACTTTATGATGAGACCCTCAGACCAGCCCCACTGAACCAAACTTGATCAGACCTGCCTCTTCTGATTTCCAGATGAGCAGGGCATCAGACCCAAACACCCATCAGTCTAGACCATTCTGAAGGGTATGGGGACTACCATTGTTTCAGCTCTTCTATGGGCTTGCTTTCCAGCATCTCTACCTCTATTGACCAGGAAATGACATAAAATGAAATATAATGGCATCTTTAATCCATCTAATAAGGATGGATTATTATATCTAATAGATATAATATAGATATCTTATGATATCTAGGAGACCAGATATCATAAGCAGAATTTTGAGTGGACCAGAAACATGAAAAAATCCTTTAATGTAGACTAACACAAAACTACCAGGGCTCAAATCCGCATCATTTGAAGTATTATTTTTTGCCTCCTCTGTACCACTGAATGAACAAAATTTGTTTTTCTCCAAAATCTTTGGGCCATATGAGTTATAGTATAATATGTATTATTAAAAATATACCATGTATAATATACATAACATAATAATAGCTCAGAATAACTCATATAATAAACTTATATCATTATAATCCTTAATCAGATAGAATACCACTCTTTATAAGTCACCAAGTCTCTTGGAAATTGATTTAACACATACAATTTAAGACCCATGTGTGTATTATCCTAAGAAATTAAGGTGATTATAGTCAGTGATCACATGCATTTAAAAAAGACACAGTATAAGGGTGCCTGGGTGGCTCAGTCAATTAAGCATCTGACTTCTGCTCGGGTCATGATCTCCCAGTTCATAGGTTCAAGCCCCACATCAGGCTCTGTGCTGACATCTTGGAGTCTGGAACCTGCTTTGCATTCTGTGTCTCCCTCTCTCTCTGCCCCTCCCCCTCTCATATTCTGTCTCTCTCTGTCTCTCAAAACTGAATAACTGTTAAAAAATTTTAAAAAAGACACAGTTTACTTTATGAACAGCCATAATTTTGGCAAGTTTGATTGTTAATATAATAACCCAAGGGGAGCAGAACCTTCCTGAATGAAGCACAGGTGGCTTTAAACACAAGCCCTGAAAGACATCTAATATTCAGGAAGCATCCAGGGATGGTTTCCATTGGTTCTTTAAGAGAGAAACCCATGTTAGCAATATAGGATGTAAATGCTTAGCATTCATGACCATATACCTTTAGCTACTGCCCATGGCAGACATTACTATTTGATCACAGCATTCTTCTGCCTTCCTCTAGATATAACCTTCTCAACTCAGAGCTCAGGGCAGCCACAATTACTTAATTGGAGTTTGTGGACAAAATGAAAACTACCTAGCACCCCAGAGCTGGGCCCTCTGTCTCTCACCCTTCTTCCCTGCAAACAGCCGTGTGCATTTCCCTCTGCAGACTCTGCTGTCACTGTCCTCTTTCCCATGTGTGCTCGTGGTCTGTATTCCTTAAGTATCTAGCCAAGTTGGTGCGCATTTTGTTATAAGATTGAAAGAATAGGGGAAGGTGGTGCTAAAACCTGAAATGGGGATTAGAGGAGACGAATATGTCTGGGCAAAGCCCAGAATAAGTTCAAGTTCGGACTGAGTGAGTCCGAGGTATTGGCACGTCATCCCCTCCATCGTCGTCTATTGTAGTCTAGGCCCCGGAGGACACAGGCATTGTGTAGTTCAGAACAGGCTTTGCAGGACCTGGTTCATACCCAAGTCTTCTCCGCTGAACAGCACATGAACTTGGGACATCCAAGAGGCCGCTGTGTACGTGGTTTTGTAGAGCAAAGGACGTCCATGTCAGCACCAAGGATTTGAGAGGCATCAAGGTAAAGTTTACCAGTAAAGCTATAGGGTAAGGTAAGAAATAACTGAGTGATATTTATTTCTTACTGGTGAAAACACTGTAGAGAGGTTTGATTGTTTAAACAGCCAAGGGTGAAACTTGAATAAGAGTGGACTTTTGCTCCTTGAAATGGATTAATTGGCCACATTATACAACACTGCAGAAGCATAGAAAACATCCCATCTAGGTGAAAGTATGTCAAGGGAAAACACTTTCAGAGAACTATAGATACAATAATTTATATTTGTACATACTGTATTCATAATATAGTTATGCATATAATAATATTATCACAGTAGCACACTATAATGTATTGTAGTGTATCATAAATATATTTATAAAAATAAAATTGGACAAAACATGCCTTGGATATTAAGTATACTGGAACCACCAGCCCATGGAGATGATTTACATATTTAATAATTATGTCAAAGTCTACTTGGATTAGTGATGTTGTTACGTATTAATGACAGATCTTGAGGACTTTGTGTGGTGCCTGTGGAAACCACCCACCCAGAACTGATGCTGTTGATAAAATGACATATTTCAGTATAATTCATAATCCACACTGCCAAGGAAGAAGCCTAGTTATTTCTAACAGTATTTTTACAAAACCATTGTGTATATACACAATTAAATATTTTTAAGGAATGTAAGCAAATTCTGTAGACAGGTACAACCATTTTGTGTCTTTTAAACTACAATTGGATCAATCTACTTTATAAGGTCTTCAATCCTTAGATTTATTTATTAGCACCTCAAAAACAGCGAACTGTCCTAAGTGCCAGAGTGTCATCAACATGACAGAGCTATTGCCCCTGGGAAAATCTAACTTTGAAAACTATATTATTCTTGAGGAAGGGGAAAAAATGTTGATCTAGCATGAAGGATGTTATCTTTCAGCATTTTCCAGAGACTTGGTCACCAGATGGGAGGTCTGGCCCAGGGTGAACTCTTTCCCAATGGCCATTAATTCCAAGAAATTCCTTGGGACGTTCTTTGTCATGTAATTAATCACACACAAGGCCTGTAATCTGATGTTCAGATTACCAGAAAGAGAGAGAAGAAAAGAAAAAAGAAGAAAATTAAGGGGAGAAAATAAATCAAAAGAAAGGGTCCAACATAGGAGGAAATGCACAAATTATATTTTATTCGTGGAATAGAAATTACATGCTTGCTCAAATTTGATTTTCAAAACTTAATATTATGAAGGAATTCTAATGAAATGTTAACTCTTAAAATTAAGATGTATTTTTATTGAGATATAATTGGCATATAACATTACATAAATTTAGGGTGTACAATAGTGTTGCTTTTTTACATTTATATATTGTAATATAATTACCAGTGTACTGTTAAGTATCACCTGTATCATGTCATATTCTTATTTCCTTTTTGTGCTGGGAACAGTTAACAGGTAGTCTCTTAGTGACTTTGAAGTTTATAATACAGAAGTGCTGTAATCATTCATCTGTGTGTTAAATCTTCAGAACTTAATTATCTACAAGTTAGAATGCTAATTTTTTAAAAGCAGAATTTAAAGTAGTACATATCCAATAATCCCAATTTTACTTTAAAATACTGATTACTGTAAATATGAATCTAAATATTGATAGTAATTATATCTTAGAAATAATACTTGTGGATTATCTTTCTTTCCTTCTATGTATTTTTCTATGTTTGTTGTTAAACTATATTCCCCTTCAAATTAACACGTTTTACTTTGAAGTTTTTATTTTTTATTTTTTTGAGAGAGAGAGAGACTGCATGCAATGCAGCCCCATGGTCAAGCCCCATGGTCAATGAGCTTGATTGATGGTCGTGGTGACTAGAAGGGTCAGGCAAAGCATGCCGTGTGCCCAGATGAAGATTTAAGGAGCCCACCACTGGCCTTCTCTTCTTACTCTCTGCTGCTCTATTCCTTCTGCTCTCCAAAGAGTCAAAGACACCTGCACCTTGTCCCCCAGGCATCTTCAAGGGCCATGCACAGATAAGACAGAAATGCATGTCTAATGGCAATCAGTTTTCCAGCATCCCCAGCTTCATCCATGTACTTTCTCCCAAGCTTCAAGATGGTGGAGGTTGTCATATCCCTCTTTACAGCTTTCTGCAGTGCCTGCAGGGGTCTCCTGCCAGAAGCAGATCTGTAATTAGTGTTTGCTTTGTGTAACCCTAATGAAATGAGGTGTTAATGAATAGAAGGCGGGAGTCCTTCTATCAATGGGAATCCATGGTAACTTCATGGGTAATTTGGTGCTACACGTGCCAAGGTCCAACCCAAGAAGAACACTACAAAAAAATCTCTGGAGTCACTGACTTAGTGGAATAGAGTCTTGCACAGAGGAAAATGTAACTGAAGGCTATGAGGCGGCAAACTAGGTATTGCTCTATGCCTGGGAGAGTTCAGTACCAGAAACCTTGGAGTAAAGACATAAGTTTTGATTCCATAGTGAGATAACTATGTTAAGTGATATTAATTAACAGTCAGGAGACATCTAGGAACCCATTAAACCACTGAGGGAGGGACCTTTATTGAGCCTCAAAATTCTTGCCGTGGGCAGAGAGTTCATTGGTAACTTGGGCAGGTTATATGAAGTCCTCTATGGTTATAGGAAAAAAATATTTTTTCAGAAACAGAAGAGGTCTTGAAGTCTACTGAATATATGAGTCACTTATTGGGCTTGTTAAAATACGTAGAGATTCCCAGTTACCCCTTAGAGATTCTGATTAAATAGATCTGGGACAAAGTTGGGATTTGCATTATTGACAAGTACCATTGGTGAGTTAGATGTAGGTATTTCCAATGTATGTTGAGGAATGCAGATAGAGGAAAGACAGACGGACCTTGGTGTCAATCAGATGCCCACCTCTCCACACTCCTGTGAGCAAGGGTGGGCCCTCAAAGTTCTGGATGGCTTCATGTCCACATCCTTATGATGCAGAAAGCACAAAAAGCTGTGGAGTGTGGGAATGCGAAGACTCTTGCCTAGTGGACGCTCCATGGGTCCTCGTCGCCTCTCATTCCTGAAGCCCATTTGCATCACCTCTTTCTTTATAAAGACCATGGTTGTAACAAAGCAAATAAGGGCAAACAGGAAGAAGTTGGGGGTCTCTCCCATGTTAGTGGCTTCATGTCTGGGGACTGGCTGCTTTGGTATTGGACACAAATGATTTGAACTGGGCACTGGGAAAAAGTGCTCAGCAAAGATGGCCCTGACCATCAGTGCACCAGCCCTTCCTGTTCCTGCTAATACAAGGCACTTAAAAGCTTGATCTAACTAAGAAGCCCCAAGCAGTGGTTCGGGACTTCTCTGAACAGAGGACTTTGATTCTTGCCCATGTATTGATTTTATCAACTCTAAGGTTCTGCTCTGGCCTGGCTATTCTCTCTCTCTCTCTCTCTCTCTTTCTTATCTATCTACCATCTATCTGCCTATCCTGTGACCTTTAATACTTTTGCCCATGTACCTAGTTAATCACTCCTGTAAAGATATCCAGGGGCTCCAAATGCCTCCGAGCAGGCCTTCTCAAAGTACGAGCCCCAGACCAGCAAGCATCAGAATCACCTGGGACATGATGGAAATGAAAATTTTCAAGTTTACCCAGACCTGCTGAATTCAAAACTCTGAAAGAGTTTAGTAAGCCATCCGTATGATTTGGATGTGTTCTCAAGATTGAAAACTACTGCTACGGGGAGTTCACATCTACCATAATCTATTTAAATTTATATAAATAAATAAATATATTTATTATATATATATATAAGCTTTTTTTATATATATAAGCTTTTTTTTCTCCCACAGCTGAAACATATATTTCATTCTTTTTGTTTTTGGGCTTTTCTCTCACAGTTTTTAAAATCATATCTAATACATTTTTTAGGTTTGAAAATCTTTTATTGGTTACTGTAGAAAGAGGGAGAGAGAGGGAGGAAGAAAGAGAGAGAGAGAAAGAGAGAGAGACTCCTACTTATTCCCTTGGAGTTTTAAGTAGATCTGGGAGGACTAAGCTGAAATTTGCATTTTCAACAAGTCTGATAAGTGATTTGATGTAAGGATTTCCAATGTGCACTGAAAAATGCAGCGTACTTACATATTATACATACAAAGTATCATTTGAAAATTTCTTCTGTCTATAAGTTTCTAAATATTAAACATTTCTTCTAAGTTATTACAATTTCATTGTCACAATAAATAGCTTATAAAAGCAACATGATATAAATTTTGACATTTTTCAACAAAAACAAAATATTATCACAAATTTATTAATGAGATGGGTGAGCATTTTTATTTTCACATATCCTTTAATGAAGTAACATTAAATGTTGAAAACCTATCTTTGCACAAATAAGTAAATGGAAATAGAAGTGGTTTTGTTAAAACATTTTCAGTCAATTCATCAAAATTTATCTGAATTATATGGTCAAAATTATATAGTAATATAGCATCGAAATTTTTTTAATAACTTAGAAACATGACTAGACTTTCTTTAACTTTGTTGAAGGCAAAAAATTAGAACCATCTAACTGGTAAAAGAAGCCATTACCACTATTAAAAACATTTTTATAATTTCTGGAATATATACTCAAAAAACTTTTTACTAACAGTTATAATGTGACTTTCCTATGGAAGCACTTTGTTTTATTTAATAACTCATAAACAGTTGGGAAAATAAGATTTTGTGAATTATATTGTAGTTTAATAGGTTTAAAATAAAATGTCTCAATCTAGGTGTATGCATGGGTTGTGCACTGTGCAATTTAAGGGGGTGGCATTGGCAGAAACTCTAATACAAAACCAGCCCTTGGATGTACCCAATGTGGTGGACCTCAGTTGCTTTGGTCTTCCCAGATGCTATAAATATATTCTCATTAAAACTAAAGACATAACTCAGTTTGTGAAAATAGTCTTTGTGTTATCTAGTCACCCAAATGATTTTTCATCAACCCAATGAAGACAGGCTTCATTTCTGTCAGGGGGAAAAATGTCTGTCTTCATTTTTAGTCACAAGTGTTGCCATGCATCCCTTGACCAGCCATCTACTTTTGAATTCTAAATTGGAAACAGACAGCTATATCAGGCAGAGACACCTGCTGAGGTTGTCAACCGCATGGAATAAGCTGCAATTTACTTCGTTTCCAATGCCTTTGCCCCGTCATCCTGGGCTCATTCCCCGGAGCAAGCCATCCTTTCCCAACAGTCAAGGGATGGAAGGGAAGTCATAAAAAACAAACAACACCCTTCTGCCTACCCATTCTAGCATGTGTCTGAATCCAGATCATCCAAACCCAGGCCAAAGCCCCTCCCTTTAGCACTGTGGCTCACTGTTTACAGAAGGATGGGTGACCCAGGCAGATAACCCAGTCCTGGGAGGTGGGGTGTTGGTGCACAGCAGGGGGTTGAATGATAGCCCCCAGAAAGACACATCCATGTCCTAGTCTCTGGGGCCTGGGAATGTGACCTCATTTGGAAAAAAAAGGGTCCTTCCACATGTCATGAAGTTAAGGATCTCAGGTTGAGATCATCCTAGAACATGCTGATGGCCCCCAGATCCAGTCACAAGTGTCTGTATAAGACACAAAGGGAGACAGATACACAGGAGGCCGAGGAGAAAGGCCATGTGAGGTCACCTGGGACCACCAAAGCTGGAAGAGGCTCAGAAGGATTCTCCACCGGAGACTTTGGAGGGAGGACAGCAGTATTGACACCTTGAATTCAGACTTCTGGTCTCCAGAGCTATGAGAGAATACATTTTTGTCGCTATAAGCCACCCCGGTGTGGTTCTAGCAGCCACCAGAAATGGGTACATGCTCTTGGACTTGAGTGAGGCTTCTCTGTGCCATTTACCCTAACTGTAGAGTGCTTGCCGCCTCCAAGTGTCTTGAAAGATTCCAGAGAGGTGAACATGTGCCTTCAATTTGCATCACAGGACAGGGGTGATGATAGCAGAAGAAACAGGAATGTGACACTGGCATGGCTCTTGAGGAAATAAAGTGGGAGCCGGTGCTGGAGTTGACTGGGTTGGGCCAACAATCCAAGGAATGAATAGATAGGATGCGTGACATGGTGAAATGTTTGTCACTTGGTGAAATGGGATGGATATTTGGTGCTTTATTTGAGCCTTAGTTCTGATCCGGGGAATAAGAATTTACTCAATTTAAACTTAAAAAAAAAATGTCTGTGGAGTTTCCATCCCTCAAACAATGAAGCTGAGAACAAGGTCTGGGCAGATCAGATGATGATTTCCAAGGGGACAGACAGGGGCGAGGTGCAGCCTCCTCCAATCCCACCTTGGACTCCAATGACTCTGCATCTCCTCTTTTCATTGTTGTTACATTCGTCGGGTTCCATTCTCAGCAAGTCTGGGCTCTGTTCTCAGTTTTTCTCTTCACTCCCCATGAAGACGGACAGTGGTCTTGGCTCTGGGCTGGTCTGTGTGGCCCCTTAGTTTACCTGTCATACTGAGCCCCGCTCAGGTGATAACCAAAACTTGTGTTCCTTCCTCTGTTGTCGTCAAGAAGCATGGGCACCCTAGTGCCTGTCAAAGCGCCCCTAGAACTAACTGCCAGCCAAGGGCAAACAAAAGGTGAACTCAGAGAAAAAGTATGTTCGTAGGATTGCCTGTGAGTGACACACCACCCTTGCTCCAGATGGATTGTACTTAAAGCCTGGAGTCACATACTGAGCCCGATGAAGTCATGGATCTTCAATGATAAGTTACACAGGCACTTCTTGGCATCCAATTTTATAGAGTTTATAGCCAACTACCCCAGTAGAAGTCCATTTTTGTAAAACCCAGTGGTTCTAAATATATTTATTCTTACATGAAGCCAGACCATTAAAGATCCTGGTCACATAACTTAGTTACTTGTTAAGATGCTCACACCAAACGTCTCTGAGGTCTTAATGCCATCTACTTCTGGTAACGAGTCCTGAACAAAAGTGCTCTGCAATTTCTGGCTGAATTTGTGGTCGAACTGCCATGGATTCTGTTGTTCATGACACCACAAGCCTCGGTCCTCACGAAACAATGAGGTCTGCGTACCAGAAAGAGCTATGACTCCCTGCAATAAGTGTTTATGTTGTATGGACGCCAAGAATTACATGACAAAATGTGTTCTCCTCCCCAAGTGTCATGGAGCAGGCTTTGCAGCTCACCTCTGCGTAGAAGCCTCATCTCGGCCACTTCTTATATTTTCCTTCATCCTGATTTTCTCCCTTGTTTGTTAAAAACTTGTGGATCAAGAAAGATGTTCACTGAGGACCTGTGAACAAAGTAAAGGGAGATTCATTTCTCTTTTCTGTAGGGACTCCTCTTACTGAATTCTGAAGTCCCTTCTCTCCCCCTGTTTCTTCATACCCTGTTCTCCACTTCCTCGCCCCACCCCATGCAACCACTTCTACAGGAAAAGCGCTCAAAGACTCTTCCCCATTGGCTCAGACCCCTCTGGACATGAGCAAAGCAGCCACAGAAGGTTTACAGAGGAACAGAGGTGGTACCAAATGAAAATAAACACACAAAAGTATCAGATAAATATTGGCTTTTTACAAGCATTTTTAAGTCTTACTTAAAACTTATTTTGAAATAGGGAACCACAATAAAGAGACAAGTACATTTGTTATATTTCATTTTTATCTATATTTCTTACCCAATTATGGTCTGACCTCCAGTATGATGTTCTCTGTTCCAAAACTGAGTTTGCTAGCTACATTGCCTTTTAAAAAATGTTTTATGACACAGCCAGCAGTTAGCCAATGCTTGGCTCCATTTGGAGACTGGTATGTATATAGTGTTAGCGCTTAACATCGCAGTTTAAATAACATGGCCAGTTGTTAGGCTCAGCCACAATTTGGAATGTAATACATTTCACTAGAATTAAAGTCACTATTATAACTCAATAATCCTCACCTCCAAGAATCAACCATAGTTTGTCTTCAAAGTAATTACTAGCTTTTTTATTTTTTTCCCCTGAGAGGCATCCAATTTTAACAAAGCTATTCGGGGTCTAGTGTTACCATGCAAGGGAGACTGCATCTCAGTAATTCATGACGGAAGAGTTATAACTAATTAGGTTCCTTTGCCAAAATTAAGACACACATGAATCACAAAATTGACCCTTTTAAGTGTAGCATCTAAGATGTCTGCAGCTGTTGACAAGAAGAAAGCTGATGATAAAGTATAACGATTGGAGCAAACAAAATCAAACAAGGTTTTAATTCATAAGAATATGGAAGAAATTAAGATGAGATCAAAGGAAGTTTCAGTAGTTGCGAATCAAACGAGAGAAGAGCACAAAGCAACTTCTTGTCTTCAGCTTAAGGGCAACCAAACCAGGGCCTTGGAAACAACATTTGTTTTCCCCAAATAAAGGTAAAAGAATTGTAAAAAATGTGCCTCTGTTACCCTATTTGAAAAACAAAGGTCTTCTTAATTTTGGCTTTTGACATTATAATAGGTGTCATCTTGTGTTTGAAGTATATTGATTCCTCTCGCCACCCATGAATCGGTAAAAAGAAAATGGTAAAGGGCCAATTTCTTTCTAATAGGTTTCTATTATTTGATCTCCATGTTCAATCTCTTTTATTCTCTCATTTTCAATCCAGTTTTGTAGGGGCGCCTGGGTAGATAAGCTGGTTAAACATCTGGCTCTTGGTTTGGGCTCAGGTCGTGATCTTACTCTTCCTGAGTTCGAGCCTCAGGTCAGGCGCTGTGCTGACAGTGTAGAGCCTGCTTGGAGGTCTCTCTGCACCCGCCCCCATGAAAAAACAAAGTTGAAAAATAATAAAATAAAATAAATAAATCCAAGTTTTGTAGGTCATGATGTTTGGTGAGAAAGTCCCATCACTTATAACATAACTGTTGAAAAGGACAGTGTAAGAAAATGGACTTGAAAATCAGTAAAACAAGTATTCCTTAACTCTTTCTCTTCTATTGATTACTGAGATTAATGTCAACCACTATTATCCCATCGAGATCATTCCAGAAGTTCTCTCTCTTTTTCCTCACTTTTCCCTAGAATTCACTATATGCCAATGTTCCATCATTTTATTTCACTTGCTCACCATTAAAGGTCTTTTCTCAATTCCATGACATTGTTAAGAGTGTTAATTCTGGAGTTTTAGAGGTAGACAAAGTAACATGTAAAATCCTCTCTAGCTCCACTACACGTCTAGCAGTGTTGATTCTGGAGTTAAACTGGCTGGGGGGATTCCCAGCACCTCTGTGCACCTGCTTTGTGACTTAGGGGGGCCACTTCATCTCCTTAGATGCTTCCCTCATCTGAAAAGAGGAGGGAATCATATTATCCATCACACTGAGTGCATTCAAGAAAACAATTCAGTAATTCATGCCTAGTGCTTAGTACTCAAAAACTCTTGACAAAACCGCCGCTCTGGTTGCCGTTAAAACTATAACCAGTGGTGACATGATTATTGTTTCTTCACTCGCCATCTTCTCACAGCCCAAAGAATGCCTCGGGCCTTTCTCAATAAAACAGTTTTGATGGTACAGGGGAACATGAAATCCCACAAACTAGGTCCAGGTCTCACAGGGCTTCACTTCTGTCTCCGGCATCGGGAAGACCTTTGGGCCAACTCCAACCAAGGCAGGGAGAACTGGGTTGAGATCCATTCAGGCCTAAGGAAAAATTGGATGCACTTCCATATTCTCCACAGAATGAATGAAAGAGGGTTGGGGCAAGATCGGCCTAGATGCTGGGTATTGAAGCTCTGAAGGTCTGAAAAAATCTGAAAAGGTGCTCAAGTGCACCCAAGGGGATGGCAGGCAAGGCAGTGTGGCATAGAGAGACTCAAACTGAGGGACATGGCAGGTCTCTAAGACCATCGGAAACAAAGACCCTCATATGCACCAGGACCTGGGAGACAGCCTTCAGGAGGAACAGGGAGAACACCATCTTGAAGACTCAGGAGCGGACATACCTCAGTCTAATATTTACCACAGCCACTGAATCCCAATTCAGGAAATGGAGTGAGAGACAGGTAAACGTGGTAAGACACTAGAGAAGGTCATCTCTAAGGAACAGCAAAGAGAGAAGCATGAAGAGAAAGCCCTCCAGGAAAGGCACACTGGATGAAATGAAGACATATTACATGAAAAAAAAAGTTAAGTGAGGTAAATTAAAGCACACACTAGAGAAAGTAAAAACTCTCATTAACAGAGTAGAAAGTAAAGTCATTTTATGGTGGATGAATTTAAGAGCGTACTGGCAGTGCAGACAAAAATATATGCAAAATTGAAAATAATAATTTAATGACAAAAATGTGTTTTTAGAGTCTCAGAATGTATTACTAAAGGCAGAGAGAGATAGTGAAACATTTGCATTTCCCCCCATTACCTAGTACAGTCAGGGTAAAGGAAAAATTTTAGTATTACTTTTGAAAATAAACCAACTTTTCCAAGCACTTCAAAATTATAAAACATTCTATATAACTATTGGTTAAAAATAAAGTCAAAATATATAAATACAAATATAATAACAAAATGAGGATAAAACATATAAAACACCAAAGCATAGAACCAAGTATATAATCAGAGAAAAAGTCACAACTTTAAATGTTTTCAGTATGAGTAAGATAAAACAAAGGTAAGTGAACTAAGCCATCAACTAAAAAGCACAAAAAGAAGAATAACCAGAAAAAGAAGACAAAGAATGGAAACATGGGAGGAAAGAGGAGGGGAGAAAATACAGCTGCAACGGAAATATTTGAAATCAAATGAAATCTAAAAGCTGTGTCAAGAAAACAAAACATCTCTTGGAAAAACAAACAAACAAAAAGGAAAGTGAGAAGAGGAAATTGTCCCCCCAAAAAAGAAGATTTTCTTCAAGTTAAAATAATAGTAGACTTTGGGGCACCAGGTGGCTCAGTCACTTATATGTCTGACTCTTGATTTGGGCTCAGGTCATGATCTCACAGTTTCTGGAATCAAGCCCCATGTCAGGCTCTGCACTGACAATGTGGAGCCGCCTTGGGATTCTCTCTCTCCCTCTCTCTCTGCTCCTCCCCTGCTCACTCTTTTATCTCTCTCTCTAAAAATAAATGAAATCAATATTTTTTAAAAATTATACTAGAGTTCCCTGGGTGGCTCAGTCGGTTAAGTGTCTGACTTCGGCTCAGGTCAGGTCATGACCTCACGGTTTGTGAGTTCAAGCCCCACGTCAGGCTCTGTGCTAACAGCTCGGAGCCTGGAACCTGCTTCAGAGTCTGTGTCTCATCTTCTCTATGCACTTGTGTTCTGTCTCTGTCTCTCAAAAATAAATGTAAAACTAAATTTAAAAAATAGTACTAGATATTGATGGAAAAATTTTAAGAAGACACAAATGGAATGATATCTCATGTTTATTGACTGAAAGAATTAACATTGTGAGAATGTCTGTATCACCCAAAGCAATCTATAGATTCAACGCAATCTCTATCAAAATTCCAATGTTATTTTTCACAGAAATGGAAAAAAATTCTAAAATTCATATGGAACCACAAAAGATGCCATATACTGAAGACAATCTTGAGAGAGAAGAACTAAGCAGACAGTACCACATTTCCTTCCCTCGATGAAATAAAATGTTTCTTCAATGAGAATAAGAAATCTATACTTCAAAACTATAACAGGGCACCTGGGTGGCTCAGTCATTTGAGCATCCAACTCTTGATTTTATCTCAGGTCATGATCCTGGGGTCATGGGATCAATTCATGAGTCGGGCTCCATGCCGAGCATGGAGCTTCCGTAAGATTCTGTCTCTGTCCCATAAAAGAAGGTTGATCCCCCTAGTGGAAAACGGGCTTAGTACTAGGAAATCTGTTAATATAATTTTATACATTAAGAGAACCAATATGAAAAACTAAGAATCCTACTATTTGCCAAAAAATGTTCATTGAATTTTAATACTATTTGCTATTAAAAATAAACCCACTAAATACAAATTGAATACTTTCTTGGTATGATTTTTTAAAAGTCTCAAATCAATAGCTATCACACTTAATTTAATTTATTTTAATTTAAAAATTTAAAGATATTTTTTGAGAGAGAGCACAGCAGGGGAGGGAAAGGCAGAGAGGGAGAGAGAGAATTTCAAGCAGGCTCCATACTGTCAGCACAGAGCCCAATGTAGGGCTCAATCTCACAAACATGAAATCATGACCTGAGCCGAAATCAAGAGTTGGTGCTAATCGACTGAGCTCACTACACTTAATTTAATTTTAAAATGCTAAACACATTCTGGTTAAAATCAGGAACATGATAATCATCACTGTTGTTGTTTTATATAATTCTTAAAGTTTTGATTTATGCAATAAAGTGTGAGACAAAAGTAAAAATATAGCCATTAAGAAGGATAAGGCAAAAGTTATTCAAACTGCAAAAAACAAATCAAAACACAAAAAGATTTAAAAATCCAAAAAATTCAAAGAGAAAAAAATCTCAGGGAATAAGAAAACTCAATAAAGTTGGAAACTTAATTCTAACTTCTGCCCCAGAAACATAAAGATCTGAATAGGTAGGGATCTTGTTCTCAGCACACTCATAACACAAAGCATCAAGGAATAACCTCATTAAGGAAAGAGAATTTTATTGTGAAAAACAAAATATATTTTTAAAACTAAAGGAGCAATATGCTATATTCATAGATAAGAATATGAGGAATATTTTAATATGCCCATTTTCTTCAGTGCATATATAGTTCTAATGGAATTCCAATCCAAATCCCAATAGATTTTTTTCTTGGGACTTGAAAGTATGTTTCAAAACCTCTTGAAAGAAAAAGCTTGTACAAATAGCTTAAGTATATTCTAGGTTAATAGCTTTCAAATGAATTATTTATCTTTGATTGCAATAGCAATATCACAAAATAATATGCATGCCATCCTCAAATGTTTTCAGTATTTTATAAAAATTGGAATCCCGAAATTCCTGGTTAATCTTTTGTTTATCTTAATTTTTTTATTTTTAGTTCCTGCTTAATCTTTTCAATAATTGTATAAAACAGCACCTTTCTGTGAAGTGCAGTATTCAATTTTGTTTTTAGTAAATTTGAGACAGATTTGTTCATTGACTTTCAAAGTTTAAAAATATGCTATCACCGGAAAACATAAAAAAGGGGAAGTAGGTACCTTTATGATATATAAACACCTGAAAAATCAGCAAATTTTATTTTAACAACAACAACATTTTTAGTAATTACACCCTATGAAGACTGAGAATATTCTGGAAACTCCATTTTCAGCAGTTTGTGAGTGTTCTAAATGCCAGTGATAAGTGGTACCCTGCTTGCAGATATGGCCAGACTTCCCAAACATTACAAAAAAATTATTTTTAAAAAATTTCAAATCAAAAATTAAAAGAAAAAGTTTATACTTGTTCTTTGCCCTTGTGTTCCAAATTTGTTTATCCAATCCCATTATATTTTAGTACATATAGTAAAAATGAAGTGACATCTTACTATTTTTGCAGGAATGGAGTTTTATAATACAAAAGACTTGCCCACTTAAGAACTAAACTGAAAATCGGTTCTGGCTTACCTCTCGGCACATAGCACTACACTGTAGGAATGTCAAGAAAAATGTCAGATGGTACAGTACAAAAAAAATAGATCAAAGTCAGGATCGCAAGGAGATATCTGCACTCTCATGTTACTGCAGTACTATTCACAATAGGCAAGGTACAGAAACAACCCAAGTGTTCCTCATGAAGCAATGGATAAAGGAAATACACTTATAATGGAATATTACTCAACATTAAAAAAGGAGAAATTTTGCCATAGGAAACACTATGCTAAGTGAAGTAAGACAGACACAGAAAGAAAAATACTGCATGATTCCACTTATATGAGGGAACTAAAATAATCAAACTCATAGAAGCAGAGAGTAGATTGGTAGTTGCCAGAGGCTGGGGGAAGGGGGAAATGCGGAATTGGTCAATGAGTATAAACTTTCAGCTATACAAATGAGTAAGTTTTAGAGATCCATTGTATAAAATAGTTCCTGTAGGGGGAGCCAGGGTGACTCAATCAGTTAAGCATCCAACTTTTGATTTCTGCTTAGGTCATGATCTCACGTTCATGAGTTTGAACCCTACACTAGACTCTGCACTAGCAGTGAGAAGTCTGCTTCAGATTCTCTCTCTCCCTCTCTGCCCCTCACCCATTCACGTGCTCGCTCGCTCTCTCAAAATAAATAAATAAAAACATTTTTTTAAAAGTGCCTGTAGTTAATGATGCTGTATTTACACGCATAAAATATTTGCTAAAAGGGTAGATCTTGTGTGAAGTGTTCCTACCACCAGAAAAGGGGGGGTGGTCATCAAGACACTTTTGGAGGTGACAGATATGATTATTACCTTGACTGTGGTGATGCTTTCATGGGTGTGTGGATATGTCCAAGCTCATCCATGAATACATTAAGTATGCACAGTTTTTGTATATCAATTATAGCTCAACAAAGCTCTTTTTTAAAAAATAACATAGGCAAACTGTGAAGTCAAGGCATACGAAAAAAGACCAAGACATATGGCAAAAAATTTGTTCTCACAGTTATTTGCAAACTATAGAATAAACACAATAATTAGAAACATCAAGTTCATGTAAACATACTAAATGACCTAACAAGTAAGTCCAATCAGGGGTGTAATTAACTCTAAGGACCAAAATCAAAGTGATGAGTCTGGGCCTTCATGGAATGGGCCAGTTCCCTTTGATGCTTTCCTGCTCCTATGAATATGCAGCTGGTACAGCTTTCTGACTTTTAAGGATGGTTTACTCCTCTGGTGAAGACTTATTGGAGTTCAAATGATACAATTCTGTTTTAAGACTTCTGCCTAATACCCTTGAACTACTACCAAAAAGCAGAGGCTCATACCAAAAGCCAAAGTCAGATTCTATCACCAAAACTCACATGGTCTCAGGGATTCTGTGATTTTGTTCCCGTGGCATCTAAAACTTATATCTAAACACACTTCTGCTATGGATCTCAATTACTTGTGGGAAAAGCAAGTGCTCTGATGTTCGGTCATATTTGTAGGCAGTTGTGATAGGAAATCTGATTTGTTCTAAGCTGACTACCCATCGGCCACCTTGCTTTTCTTCTCTCTGCAAGCCTGTATTCTTTCAATTGCAGCATGCTGTTTCTGATTCTTGACAGTGACCTCTACAAAGACATTGTTAGCTAAAGGCCGGTAGCATCTTTGAAGTAATAATTCATTTTTTTTTTTTGGCATCATCAGCCCAAAGAGGAAATACAACTCTACACCCTTGACAAAAAAGGATCAGATAATTGTTTCAAAGTTCTTCGGGGAAAGAGATCCCATTATTTCTCAAGTAGCCTATTTCAGTGTGTTTTAAACCCCAAAGAAATTCTGGTGTTTAACCTAATCCCATTGTGTGAAAAACAGAGCTTCACTCTGCCTTAAACAAAAAAAAAAAAAAAAAAAAAAATGAGTCCATGAAATTCTGAGCACAATGAGGTTTCCCCTCAACTTTTGCGTTGTCTCCTCCTCCTCCTCCTCCTCCTCCTCCTCCTCCTCCTCCTTCTCCTTCTTCTTCTTCTTCTTCTTCTTCTTCTTCTTCTTCTTCTTCTTCTTCTTCTTCTTCTTCTTCTTCTTCTTCTCCTCTCCTCTTCCTCTCTTCTCTTCTTTGAGTGACAGATAGAGAGAATTCGAGCAGGGGAGGGGCAGAGAGAGAGGTAAAGAGAGAGAATCTCAAGCAGGCTTGACAATGTCTGCACAGAGTCTAATATGGGTCTCGATCTCACAAACTGTGAGATCATGACCTGAGCCCAAATCAAGAGTCCAATGCTCAATCGACTAAGTCACCCAGGTGCTCCTGTGTCATTGTCTTCTTATCAAGATTCTAGGGATGATGACATAGTTCATTCCTGACTGTGTCTCCCCTCACACACACACAAACAACTAACAACTCTTCAAGAATAGGACACCATGGAGAGGATCCTAGAACACAGGGGTGAAGCCGAAGTAACCACTGCCTGCACCACAGAGGCCAATCCGGACTATTAGAAGGTAGAAGAAATAACTACATGCTGATCACATTGCCCCTTCCCCCAGTCAGCACAACACCAAGCAGAGAGGTCTCCCCTGAGCCTCTAGTTCCTCTAGAAGGAAAAGAGAACCCAGGGGGACAACCAGTTTCTCCTACCTGCATTGCAGATCTCTTTCCAGAAGCCCCTACTCTGATCTCCCACAGGGAGATCACACTCAGCCACTGGGAATCTGAGTGTGACAGGGAAAGGGAGAGAAGCTCACAACCAGCACAATGTCACACAGTCACAACTGAGCCAATGGTTCCTCTCTCTGTGTGTGTCTCTCTAGCTGCAGGATTCTGGGTCTCCCATGGTCAGATGCTCAGTCTCAGACTGTGGTGTTTGGCAGAAATCAGTGATTGTTCAGAATGTTAGAAGGTGCCCACGATTGGCACTAATGCATTTTTTTGTCACTTCCTAGCACCTATGGAAAGTCCTTCATTTTTTCCATACAAAGAAAGCTTAGGAATGCTTTGCTTCATTCTAGGTTATTAGATAGGTTCCTTGTTAAAGTTGCACGGAAAGAAAAAGATTCCATTGAGCCAATAGACAGCAGTGAGTCTATTAGTGATAGTGGAAGTCATCCCACACAATAACCCTCTTCTCTTGTCTCCCACACACCAGCCACAAAGGTTTTCAAAGGTAAATGCAAGTTAGTTTATTTATTTTTCTTTACATTTTGTATTTTATTTATCATTTTGTACTATGTTACAGTACTGTAATCATTTTTATATGAATATTTTAGGGTTGTGGACCGAATCATCTGAGTTTCCATTATTTCTTATGGGGAAAATCGCTTTGATAAAGAAGTGCTTTGGATTACAAGCATGTTTTGGGAATGAATTATGCTCACAAACAAAGGTTTTACTGTATACCCAATGGGTTTTATTCAGTCGTTTAAAAAGAAAAGGAAATTCAACCATTCACAATAACATGGATGGAAACTTTGAAGGGATTGCGCTAAGTGAAATAAGCCAGACAAAGAAAGACAAATACTGTATGTTCTTACTTATATGCAGAATCTAAAAATTAAATAAGCAAACAAACAAAAAAGAAAGATATCAGATTGTGGGTAGTTACCAAATGTAAAGGGTGTGAGGAGGAAGAGTTGGAGGAAGGGGGTCCATGGTATCAACTTCAGGTAGAAGATAAATAATTGATGTTCACTTATGACACAATACACTTGTACACTATATGAGGGATATACAACATGATAACTACAGTTAACAGTGTTGTGTGATCTATAAAAACGTTGTTAAACAAGTAAATCCTAAGAGTTCTAATCACAAGAAGAAAATGTTTTCTCTTCTTTTTATTGTATGTATAGGAAACAATATGTTATCTAAATTTATTGTGTGATCATTTCATAATATCTATAAATAAACCATTATCCATATATGTATATATGGATACCATTATCTCTCTCTATATATGTATATATATATATATGGTATATATGGATACCATTATCTCTCTCTCTATATATATATATATAGAGAGAGAGAGAAGAAACAATAGATTAGTTTCAACAATAATATAGATTAGGAAACAACATGTTACCTAAATTTATTGTGTGATCATTTCATAATATCTATAAATAAACCATTATCCATATATATATATATATATATGGATACCATTATCTATCTATCTATATATATGTGGTATATATGGATACCATTATCTATATATATATATATATAGAGAGAGAGAGAGAGAAACAATAGATTACTTTCAACAATAATATAAATTAGGAAACAATATGTTACCTAAATTTATTGTGTGATCATTTCATAATATCTATAAATAAACCATTATCCATATATATATATATGGATACCATTATCTCTCTCTCTATATATATATATGGTATATATGGATACCATTTTATATATATATGGAGAGAGAGAGAGAGAGAGAGAGAGACATATGTCATTTATTTCTTAATAAAACTAGGAGGGGGAGCCAAATTTCAATCATCTTGTTATGAAACAAGCAATGGTATGAGAATGTCACTAGAATCCATAATTCTCGACTTACTTCAACTTTTCCTGGGTTTCCTTTTGTGGATTTGAAGAGCATTGCATGAAATTATACAAATGTCTAACAAGACACAGGAATTGTTTTTCTCTTCCAAACTTTAAATTTTAGGCAGATACTTGGAAGAAGAAATACATCTTGGTATCCTTCATTTCCTGTCTCTGCCTGTTTTCTCATCTCTGACAAAAAAAGGTGATTTGACCACCATTCTGATTCTACAATTTATTTCTATTTCTAGAAAATTGAGGCTTTCATCATCACCAGCCACATTGTCTGCTCTTGAAGAACCGTGGTAGCACCTCCTGCATTACAGATGAAGTGAGCCATGGTGGCGGAATATCTTTTTAAAAAATTCTTGCAATGATTTGAGCTTTTCCCACAAATTGGGTCATTAAGTTAAAACAAAAAAAGATTCTAAGTGAGTTCATTTTTAAAATGACCCTGATTCAGTATCTAGCTCATGTTTTTTACCATTGAAATGGAATCATTCATCAAGTTCACAATTTCTAAATAATGAGGTTTCTGAACTGAAAACTATGGACCAAAACTCCAGTTCCCTTGCAGGTCCAATTTAACAAATGACAATTGTGATCTCAGGCAATGTAGAATTCAGGTGCAGACCAGTCATGGACGTAAGGGTGCAGATAGATATGCCTCCTTGGAGATGTCCTTCATTACCTTTGATCTTATTTTCGATTTGTGTACTTGGCCAGAAAGCAGTAGAAAAGACTGGCAGGGACATTCTAAGAAACTCAAATCTATATCGCACAACTGCACAACAGCCTTGGAATGTAGCATATGAGTGTGTGTGGGTTGCCATCATAAAGTGCCACAGACTCATTGGTTTCAACAACAGTACTTCATAGGCTTACAGTTCCAGAGGTGAGAGGTCCAAGATCAAGGTACTGGCTTCATTGGTTTCTCCTGAGGCCTCCCCTTTGCTTGCAGATGGTTGTCTTCTCCCTGTATCTTCCCGTGTTCTTCCCTCTGTACGTGTCTGTATATCTAATCTCCTTTTCTTTTTTTAAAAATTCTTTTAACATATTTATTATTGAGAGACAGAGAGAGACAGAGCATGAGCATGGGAGGGGCCGAGAGAGGGGGAGACACAGAATCCAAAGGAGGCTCCAGGCTCTGAGCTGTCAGCACAGAGCCCAGCTCGGGACTTGAACTCACAAACTGTGAGATCATGACCTGAGCCAAAGTCGGATGTTTAACCGACTGAGCCACCCAGGCGCCCCTAATCTCCTCTTCTTATAGGGACACCAGGCATATTGGATTAGGGCTCCCCCAAATGATCTCATTTTTAACTTAGTCATCTCTGTAAAGATCTTATTTCCAAATACTGTCACATTCTGGGGTGATGGCGTTAAAACGTCCACATATGAATTTGGTGGGGTGGGCATAATTCAGTCCATCGCATATAGAAAGCATCAGCATTACAACATTTCTCAGAGGAATGATGCGGCTGTTCAATATTTCTGATATAGGTGAACATCACTGACAGATTAGTCTCTAAAAAGTAGAAATGGGAAAAACGAATTGCGTTTCCTCACGTGCATGGGTGGTGAGCAATTCTTGCTGAAAGGGGTTACTAGTTCGTTGGCAATATGGCGGACGTATCACATAGGAAGTCCTGTAATGATATTCATCTATTTCTCCCCTGAACTCTTCTTTGACTGAAATCCTTCTCTTTATATGTGTAGCAACAAGATGAATGGCAGCTTTTCTGAAACTAGGTTGAATAACTTTGAGTAACTGTATGGAGCAAACTACTTTTCTGACAAGAAAAATGAAATGTGATGGGGTGACACTGGGTGTTCCAAAAGTCCTCACCAATGCCTTATTCATATTGCATATGAGCATAACTTGGTACGGTGACAAGGAGAAAAGATGCCTGTTTCTCTGAGGAGGAAGAAAACAATGATGATTGGACACACATGAATTAAAGGAAATCAAAATGCGAGAAATTAGAATCAATGATGCTTTGACAAATACTGATTTTGAGGCCCATCTATGTGTATCTCAACTCCTAATACTTTTGTAAAGTTATGTCTTCCTATATTGAAATTTTTTTCCAATTTATATTACAGTGGGTTTGATCTGTTCCATGTGTTTTGAAAGAGTGTGAGACATTTCCCAAATAAAACTTGCACATCATAGTTATAGTTCCTCTTCTTTTCTGCACTCATATTGCTACTCTTCATGATAAAACATTTCACAGAAATTAAAGTCTTTTATAGAATGGACTGTTTCTTTATTATAATTAAAGTCTCTTTTAGAGAGAGATGACTCTGACTCGCAGAAGGCAAAACTGGCCAAAGGGTCACTTTATGAGGACAACAAAATGGAACATAGATATCCCATCTCAGGAAAAACAGAGAAGCATAGAATTTAGTGTTTGAGCTGTATGTTTTTAGATGGTTTCATTTCTCAAGCCAGACAGTTGCAAGGCTATTTTCTTCCTCTCTTTCCTTTGAAACTGGAAATACTTGCCTGGTAAAAAACCTACTTACTAAAGGTTCAGTTAAGTGTCAAAAGCTTCTAAAAGTTTTGCAAGGTAAGAGTAATAAAATGCACCCATTCATTAAGTATACATTATGCTTTCTCTTTTCTGAGTATTGTGCTAGATTAGTGCTTCTCAACCAGGGGCAGTCCCCCCACCCCCATACCAAGGGACATTTGCCATGTCTGGAGACAGTTAAGGCTGTCACGCTGAGGATGAGAGTTTGCTACCAACAGCTAACAGGTACAGGTCAGAGATGTTGCTAAAGATCCTACAATACACAGGACAGCCTTTCCAACAAAGTTATCTGGTCTAAACCTCCAATAGTGCCATGGGTGAAAAACCTTGGAAATAAAAGGAAACTCATGATGGGTAGAAATTTGTAAGTGCACATAAACTCACCCAGCTCAGTCCAGCCTAAATGGCCAATTAGAAGAACAATGAGTTAAATCATTATCATTTCAAGCTATTAAATTTGGGGGTGATTTGTTATGCAGGAATAGCTAACAGGTACAAATTAGTTATTTAAAATCACCCAGAGGACAGTGCCCAGAACGACCTTTTGAAGCTACAAGAGATGAGGGTGGAAGAAAGGAGTGCTGGGGGAAGGCAGTTTTAAGGGGTAGTGGAGAGACAGATGGATCAGGCAAAAGTGATGGGTCCATCAGACAGAGAAATTGAAGTCAAGGGAGAACAAGCTAGGGGGGTCGACAGAAAGAAAAGGTGAAAGTGAAAGGAATGTTTCAAGAAAGGAGGGGGGAAAACTACAAAACAATCAATTGCAAGCAGGAGGTCAGTTAAGAAAATGAAAAGGGCTAGACTGCCTCCTTTAACGTCACCTAAATGCAGAAACAAAGTCCTAGATTCTAGGACTTGGACTTCAACCACATGGACCAACCTGGAGACTTGGCTGGCCTCCTGAGAGAAGATGTCGGTAGAGATTTGGGCCTCCAGTCGATCAGTGTCCATAATACCAGAATTAAGGGGACCCCTTCTTCCAGCAGCTAGAGGACAGTCCGTTTGGGACTGGAAGACATCCAAAGGAGGAGATGGTATTGGTGTTCTATCAGGAGCTATGGCTTATCTGTGGCATGGGGAGCTTTGTGATATGATACTATTGGATAGAATCATAGACTCTAGAATTTACAAAACTGACATCTTCCAAAGAGAAGGCTGGGGAAAAAAGTGAATAAACAAGTATACAACACTGATGAGTGCTTTAGAAATGAAGCTCATCACACTGGTCTAATTGTGCAACCAGTAGCAAGGCAGTCACTTTAGGGGGCCCTCATTTCATACAGCAAGCATTTGGGGGAAGTAACAAGGGCCCCATGAAGACAAGAAGGGAACAAGTAGACAGAAGGGATCCAACCACATATACACAAAGGGTCACCCCACTCAGCCAAAGAAAGTAGGCCAATCCTTGGAAAGCTAGGATGGCCATTCAGTGAGTAGAACTAACACGGCCACCAAGAAACCTTCCTCAAAACATGAAAGAACAAGGTCTTTGGGGAAACTGGCGTTAGTGTCATTCTCCAGGTGAAGACCCAGAGCCTTGCTGGCATTGCATCTGTGCTCATAACCACCCTACTTCAGGTTTGAGTGGATGAGGGGGCACGGCGGACCATTAGATTTTGTTCATATTTTTCAAAGATGAAGTGTCTTTGCCACTAGATGAAATTCATGTTCCAAAAACAGCTGATATCTCATAAGACCAAGATTCTAGGGCTGGGAGATTAAACTTTATGTTAATGGAAATTGATTGCAAAGGGTTGAAGTTATAAATCTGATCTATAGGAAAATCACACAAATATTCATTTTCCCTGAATTCCTAGCTTTGACATTGTTTGACCACACTATGTTCTACTTAGATTAAATCGAAAATCTTAATCGACACTGATTGGTGAGGAAATTGAGAGACAAAACAAATGCCATGATTTCCCTAAAATTTCAAATAGCTGGAGGATGAAAGTTGAATTCAGATCATAAGTGTTGAAGTTCATGCGCCTAAGAGTGCCTTAGTTTTTTAGGTTATTCTTATACTAGTTTTTGCTATTACCATTTCTTCCCTCAAAAAATTACCCCTCCCCTCAGTTATCTCCTTCTTTTAAAAAACAACTGACCCTTGTTCTTTATCTACTTCCTGCAGCAACAGCTCCACTGAGGAAAAGAATTTAGATACTGCAAATCTAGCTTGGAAATGTGAAAATGATCCCATGAGCTGTAGGCTGGCTGCTTATGAACTGCACTGAGATTTAAATATTTAAATATAAATAGTTAATACCCAAAAGGAGCAATAAAAGGCAATTTGTGATGAAGAAAAATAAAATCATCTTAAAACTATAGATTTTTAAAGAAGCAAAAGCATGCAAACTTCATGGAAACATGGACAGAGGACAGGAAAATTTAGTCCACATGCACAAAAATTGGACAAGTGTCCAATTGACACATAACTGAGGTTCATCCCAATCTGTAACTGAAATAATGCAAATAAAATTGTAGTTTGTTGGGGCAGCAGGTTGCTCAGTCAGTTAAGTGTCTGAATTTTAATTTTGGCTCAGGCCATGATCTTACAGTCACGAGATCAAGCCCCACGTCGAGCTCTGCACTGGGTGTGGAACCTGCTTAAGATTCTTTCTCTCCCTGCCCCTCTCCCTCACTTATGCTCTCCCTTCCTCTCTCTCTCACTCACTGGCTCGCTCTCTCAAAAATTGTAGTTTGCTTTTGCTATCAGATTGCCAAAGGTTGAGAAGCTTGATAAATCCAGAGATGACAAGAAAGTTTGAAAGTAGACGTTCTCACACGTTGTGAACAGGGCTGTGAGTTGGTGCAGTGGATTGGCCCACATTCCTTACTGTCAGAGTGTAAAACACATGCCTGTCGTACGCATCCAACAGGCATGTGTGCACAAGTTTTCTTCAAGTTTACTCATCCCAGATTGTTTGTAATAGCAAAAAACTAAGCAAAAGCTAAATATCCCCGGGTAGCCAACTGGACATTGGTTTTTGGTGGAAGAAAACTCTACAGTCAGTTTTTAAAACCTAAATAAATGTATAGGTGCTCTTACAGATGGAACTTCAAAACAGAGTTGCTGCAAAAAAAAAAAAAAAAAAAGGAAAATTGTAATGCATGTGTACCCATACATAAAGAGGCATCTGTATGCATTGAATATTTGTACACCAGCACCAGAAAACTACTGAAAGTGGCTGCCCCTGGCTAGAAGATATCAAACAGGGAAGGTCAGGAACAGAGGCTGACTTCGAACTTTTACATGTACCATTCTGTCCTGTTTAAGTGATTTCCTGTGGGCATGCATACATTGCTTTCCTAATAACAAACTATTTAATGAAAAGAAGCCACAGTACTTCAGAAATGTAAACTAAAAATGAAATTTGGTTCTGATTGATAGTATCTAAAAGCTCCCTAAATCCTCGTAATCATCACTTTGGTCAACTTAGTCTTGTGCCCAGGGCAGTCTAGGGGTCTAAGGTGACCAACTGCCCTCCCCTCGTGTATGCTGGGACCAAGGGGTTTCTGGGGTACTGGGCTTTCTGTGCTAGAACAGGACAGTCTGGGGGCAGGAAGCCCACCCTGCTGGGCCCAGCAAGATGCAGGGATGTAGGTGAGTTTCCTTTGGTTGGCTTCTCTGAGGCTACATCTGAATTGTAGGGAAGGAGTTGGTGAGCCCCTTGGCTCATTCTTAAGCCACTTTCTTCCCAAACTGGCTCTGTTAGAAATACATAGAATGTTGTAATCTGTATCAGAACTCATGCCTGGAACGGGTGTCTGAGTGGCTCAGCTGCTTATGTGTCTCATGCTTGATTTTGGCTCAGGTCATGATCTCACAGTTCATGGGTTCAAACCCCTCTGTGCTGATGGCACACTCTCTGCTTGGGATTCTCTCTCTCTCTCTCTACCTCCCCCCCACAAGTCTAAATAAATAAATAAATACAAAAAAAAAAAACCACCCCAACTTAGGCTCTAAAGATGAATGTTTGTCTTTAAGCCTTCCCTGAACCCCCAATAAATAATCCTGGGCCTTGCTGCTACAAACCAACACCTTTCTCCACATAAACAGTTTGAATGTGGTTACCCCAGCCTGACACAAGGCCAGGATGACCCAGGGCCAGAGGGGAGAAGGAAGCTGAGCTGTACTCATACTGGAAAACAGGGGAATTGGTGTGGCCTTCAAGACAAGCAACCTAGAACCCTGGAGTCCAGGTCAGGCCTCCCTGGGCCGAGTCATGCTAGGAAAGAACCATCAGGTAGATGTAGGGCGAGTGCAAAGAAACTCTGAGAGTCACAGATGGCCGGGTCATGGTTCCAAGGGCCAAGGTTCCCCTCTGCTCTCTTATATTCTGAGCAAAAATCAAAGCACTGGTGAGACCCAGGCCAGTGACCATTAGATCTGGTGGCCATGTTCCTAGCAACGAGGCCAGGCTTCAGGGAAAACCCTTCTTCTCATCAGAGACATGCCTTTGGAAGCCAAAGTATTAGTTGAGAGCCATTCGGTCTTGTAGACCCACTGCATTTGAGGTCATAACAGGGCAGCAGGGAGAAGGCAGGCGGGAGAGCAGAGCTTGAGGCCATGTGGGTGCTCTGGACTCACCCCTGCACCCAGAAGAGAATGGGAAGGCTAGTCCCACACCCTGGCTCTGGTGGAGAGAGTGTGGCTAAAGGAAAGGTGGCCCTTCCATTAAGGGAATATTTTGAGATCTTAAACAATGCTACTTTTCTCACCTGTGGGTATTTTTTTCCACCCAATTACCCTCTTTCCCAACATCTCCCTACGTAAGTGGGTATTTATGAATCACTCTGCCTCAGGGGTGAGATGTGAGAGAGTGAAGGGCAGAAAGACCCTAAGACTGTAAAGTTTCTTATCCTTAACAGGGATAGCTGCTGCAAAGCCATGAGAGGAATCCAGAGACAAAATACCCAAGACCTCAAGAGAATGATTTCCTCAAGACTAGGGAAGGATTTGCTTTGGCTGGTGGTAGAGTTGAGGGCAGGAGTGAGGACACAGGAGTACAAGGAGAACAGAGGGACCTCCTGCCCCCATCCAGTGTGCCTAAGTCCAGCTGCAAGACACTGAGAAGAAACCATGGGGGGGCATGTCTGGTCCCATCATTCAGGATCCTACACAGCCTCAAACATTCCTAAGCCCCAAGCATGCTCAGGAGACCAGAGAATCTCCCCACATGGAGGACCCATATAGGTCTAAGTGGTGTCAGCATAGCCACCATGGAGCTATTGGCCCAGCCTCCCCCACCCGCCGGGGCTTTTTCAGTATAGAATGTTCTGGAACCAGGGCTGACTGTGGAAGGAAGTGATGCAACTCAGATTAGCTGCAAAGACGCTGTTTAGATCCCATGGCACTTGTTAGTCAAGACCTCACTATGGCTCATAGTCAAGCGCTGCAGACACGTGTGGCCTTCTGCCTGGGGCTGCTTCTCACCGTGGCTGCTGGCCGAGCTCCCTCGTGGGGTCTCCATCTGAAAGTCTATTTCTGGTGTCTGCTGACAATGAGGGAACACAAAAGACTCAACCATACATATTCTGTCCTCACTGTGTGTGCCTCTGCTAGTGCATGTTATCATTTGAGGGCATCCCAGAAAACAGAAATAAACTTCAAAGTCCAAAGGGGAAGAAAGAAGGACACATAGGGTGCTCTTCAAATGAAAATAACAGGCTGACAGACACTATGAGGCTTGTGGGCCACTTGGCTTCAACAAGCAAGCACGTAGTATGGACGGCAGATACTGTGTGGCTTCAGACTGGCCCTTTCCTTTGGTCCTCAGTGAGAATGCTTAAAATACTGTGCCACGTGCCACGTGACAGGTTCTATTTTGTTCGCTTAAGTTTCTTCTCTCCTAAGTAGTCTTCTTCTGCAAAAATGTAGACCTCGAAGGCAGTGTACCATGCAGAATAGTATGTACATAGAGGGAAAATGCCCTCATAAACTGGTGCATGTCTCCCTTTTTGTGCAGTTGAACTTTTTTTTTTTCAGTCTAGCTTTTAAGTCCGTTCATTAAATGTTTTGCCAGGAATGGGGCGCCTGGGTGGCTTAGTCGGTTAAGCGTCTGACTTTCGCTCAGGTCATGATCTCGCGGTTCATGGGTTCGGGCCCCACATCGGGCTCTGTGCTGACTGCCAGCTCAGAGCCTGGAGCCTGTTTCAGTCTGTGACTCCCTCTCTCTCTGACCCTCCCCTGCTCACGCTCTCTCTCTCTCTCTCCCCTAGAAATAAATAAAATCATTAAAAAAAAATGTTTTGCCAGGATTCATGACACATAGTCTACATGGTGGCTCTGTCACCCAACACAGACAACTAGTCTTTTTCCTTAGACTCATGACTGCTACCTCTGTGCAGGCTTCATCATTCTCCCAACCATTCATTTATTTACTTCCTCAACACACATTTGTTAGTGGCCTGATGTGCTCTAAGTATGATGCTAGTGGTGTTGGCCTCCTGCCAACAGCCTTGTGAGTAAACTTGAACGTAGGTCCTCCCACCCCAGTCAAGCCCTCGGCTGACATCTTAACCAACACCAATAAGAAATCTTGAGCCAGAACTGCCCATCTAAGCTGCTTCCCTGTTCCTGATCCATAGACACTGTTTGATGATAAATGTGTGTTGTTTTGAGCCACAAAATTTGAGGAATCACTTGTGATGCAGTGATAGATAGTGAATTCACTTTGCATGAAAGTATACCATCTAAAACCTGTAAATGGTCCCCAGCACTTACAGCAGAAGATGTGGCATTGAAATCAGGTGAGTTTTGGTTACAGAGTCTTTCTGGGTATTTTGAACTGATATTCCAAAATTGGGAGATGTCAGATAACATCAGACATCTGGCCAAACTAGCTCCACATATCCGTATGGCATCATGAGATGGGCCAGTGGCTTGGCTGCCCCTTTTAGAAAGCAGATACTCTCCAGGGCACCTGAGTGGCTCAGTTGATTAATTGTCTGGCTTTGGCTCAGGTCATGATTTCATGTTTTGTGAGTTCGAGCCCTGTGTTGGGCTCTCCGCTTTTAGTGCAGAGCCTGCTTCCGATCTTCTTTCTCCCTCTCTGTCTCTGCCCCTCCCTTGTTTGTGTGCACACACTCTCACTCCCTCTCTTGAAAATAAATAAAAACATTTAGAAAGCAAGTGCTTTCTAATGTGTCAAATTTCCTTCACAACAGTAATAAAGACGTGTGATAGTTGCCATTTTTATCCTGGCTCGCACCATTATTTGGTTATAACAGAGACACATTCTTGTGTATTTAAATCCCTATCAAAAGTGGGGGGAAAGTAGACTAAAAGGGTTCTCTTAAGAAAGAAATTTGGAAAACATCTTTCTTTATTAAAAAAAAAAACAATATTCTCATGTGCTTGATATGTGTACAAAGTGTATCAGCAACATAAGCAGGCCTCAGTTCACTCATTTGTCATACCTGCCTGACCCCTTTAGACATCTGTGTTTATAATCCCAGGTCTACAGGGCAGTTGTGGTTCATTAGCACAGTCCAGCTTTTCTGGAATCCAGTCCCAGACCATTAATTTCTCATGCTCACCCCTCCTTGACTCATCCCATTCAACCCACTGGGGTGGTTTCATGTGTCGGCTTGGCTAGTCTTTGCTGATCAGTGATTTAGTCAAACACTAATCTAAATGTTGCTGTGAAGGCATTTTTTTATATTTTAGACTAACATTTAAGTTGGTGGGCTTTGGGGGCACCTGGGTGGCTCAGTCAGGTAAACGTCTGACTTCACCTCAGGTCATGATCTCACAGTTCATGGGTTCAGCTGTCTGTGCTGACAGCTCAGAGCCTAGAGCCTGCTTCAGATTCCGTGTCTTCTTCTCTCTGCCTCTCCCCCACTCGTGCTCTGTCTCTGTCTCAAAAATAAATAAACTTTAATAACGTTAAATTGGTGGCTTTGAGTAATACAGATTGTTCTCCATAATGTGGATGGGCCCCATTCAATCGGTTGAAGGCCTAAAGAGCAAAGACTGAGGCTTTCTGAATAAGAAGGAATTTTGCCTCAAGATCCCAACCCAGAAACCTTGCCTGAGTTTCCAGCCCATCTGGGCAGCCATGTAGATTCAGGCGCAACACTGCAATGTCAACTGCTACCAGTATTTCCTGCCTGCTGGCTGGTCCTGTCAATACATTTTCCAACCCTTACATCGTGTGAACCAATTTTTTCTCTGTCTCTGTCTCTCTCTGCATATATAGAATATACACACATATATTCTATTTCTCTGGAGAATCCTGACTAATGCACACACTACTATTAACTGAATTTTGTCCTGCCAAATTCATATGCTAAAGTCTTAAGTCCCATTCTGATGGTATTTGGAGATGGGCCATTTGTGAGGTAATTAGGGTTAGGTTATGTCATGAAGATGGGGACTTCATGATGGGATTAGTGTCCTTACAAAAAGAGGAAGAGAGAGGGTGTAGAGATCTCTCTCTCTCTCCATAGGAGCAACAGAAGAAAGGCCACATGAGGGCATAGTGAGAAGGCAGCCATCTGAAATCCAAGGAGAGAGGCCTCACTGGACACTGATCCTTCTGGCACCTTGATCTTGAACTTCCAGTTTCAGGACTGTGAAAAAACCATATTTCCATTGTGTAAGCCACCCGGGTTATCGTATTTGGTTATGGTAGCCTGAGGCAGCTACCACACCCACTCACCACATTCCTTATACTTTTGATTCTGTCTTCCATGTTCTTGCTCATGCTCTTGGCCCTTGGTCATGACACTCCCTTACGCCCAGGACATCTTGACACATGTCACCCTCAACAATGCCAGTTCTTCATCTAGGACTTGGCCGGGGCGTCATCTTGTCCAGGCAGCTTCTCACAACCATGCAGACTGGGATATGTGATCTTCCCTGCTGATGCTTTCTCCGCAGCCCCTCTCAATCCACGTGTTAAATTGGAATATAACGGCCTCCGTTATGTGGCTCACCAGAGAAGGACTGTCTCTTATTCTGTTCAGTGAATGAATGAATAAGCAGATGAATTCTAACATGTTATTATTGAGGAGGACAAACAGACAATAATTTTAGAAGAAGTAGTTTTACATGATTATCATGTAAATCACTGCAGAATAGAATAAATGCTTTGTAATTTAGGGGGAAACAGAAGGATTTTCTGGGCTTCTGGCAAAGCTTTTTCCTAACTCCATCATTCCATGCACGGCTTTTGCAAGCGCATCTTCTGCTGGTCATAATTATGCGTCTCCCACCCCCCACTGTTTTGAATTACTTTGTGCTAACACCAAAATTGTTCCACAGAGAGTTGGATTTATTTGCTGAAATGTGATGAGGAGAAGTGGGATAAGAGACATACTTCACATGCGGCGCCCGTTGCTAGCACAGCTGTATTTCTGAGAAATATATTTCAGTCCTTTAGCTCCATTTCTTTTGTAATTTAATAACTGAAGTACAAATCTCATGAAAGCTGGGAATGTGTTGGAAGGTCAGTGAGGAAAAATGTGCGTGGTATGGTTAGGAGAGACAAGGGAGTTAAAATAACAGGGGAAATTGATCATTTAGGATCTTTCTGGCCAATGGTTTATGGCTAAATGTCTGTTTCGGCTAAAGACTAAGCACTGGCTTATATCCACTGAAGGGTGGAACAGATAATGAGCTCAGGATCTGAATTCCTTTTGTGCCTCTACGGTAAGTATAATTACTTGTTTAAAAATGATTTCATTTAAGACCAGTAGAAGGATATCTACATGTCCACATATAAAAGCAATGATGGTGGCTGGTTCTGCTCTTTCAATGACAGGCCTACACATCCAGACAGTTTTCCCACCGAGCACAGAGCCTTGTACGTAGCACATGCCTAATGCCTCTGACAATGTCTTCCTCATGCACACAAAGAGCTCTATGTCAAAGATTGACATTCATGGAGATGCCAGAAATGTGAACAGGTCTCTCGTGGTGGATTGGCTGATATTCCTCCCAGAGGAGCAGTACCCTGCAGTCTTCAGGTGGTATGGCATCTATAAATGGGATATAAATAATATCTCCATGGTTTCTGAGGAATCTACTGTCATCCACACCGGAGTTCATGATAGCAAACACAACATCACAACTGAACTTTTTTAACCTGCGCTTTCAGGAGTAGTAAGTCTGGTTTAGTTTAACAGATGCCTCTGATGCTGCCCTAGTCATCTGATGCTGTGATGTGGCACAGAACACAAGTTTCACAAGCAGGCAGTGCCCCAGCCCTTTCCAGGTTTGGCCTCACCAGATGTATGATCTTGGGTGAAATGTTTTGTTTCTCTGAACCCCAAGACCCTGCTCTGTAAAAGGGAGCAGATAAAGAATACCCTTAGGAAGAATATGAAATGAATTCAAACATTTAGAATAGGAATTGGCACATGAGAATGATCACAAATGGTAGACAGTGTTTGTAACTATGGTTGACACCATGGCACCTGATTCAGGATTCTGGCTAAGACTTCAGACAACCAGGGAGAAAGCCCCTCCTGTTCCAGAATAAAGTTCTAAACAATTCCGTCAGGTCTTATTAAAACACAGAAAGCCAGGGGCACCTGGATGGCTCAGTTGGTTAAGTGTCCGACTTTGTCACGGTGTGTGAGTTTGAGACTCGTGTCGGGCTCTGTGCTGACAGCTCAGAGCCTGGAGCCTGCTTCAGATTCTGTGTCTCCGTCTCTCTCTGTCCCACACCCCTGCTCACACTCTGTCTCTCTCTTTCAAAAATAAATAAACATTAGAAAAAATTTTTTAAAGAAATAAGTAAAAGACTGAAAAGCCAGCCTAGCAACCAAACTGTGTATCTAGCACGATATATGCAATGTGTGTGCAAATCCAACTTATATATCTATATGTTTATAATATAATACAGTATTACATAATTATTATAATTAGAATATAAGGTATGCATATGGTACAAATATATATAATATTTGTATACACGGATGCAGATGTATGAAGAAATGAGTTTACTGAAGGGAATGAGCCAAAACAAACTTGCCACCCAGAGACAGATTGTGTGGATTCTCCATCACAAGAAGGAAGGAGGGAGCGTGGCCACCCTCTCAAACTAGGGAAAAGGAGGTTTCAGCGGAGATATCAGAAAAAACTTTATACACTTTAAGGACAGGAGATTGACATGTTTCAGCCAATACAGTGCATGCTGAACAACAATGAAGGCAAGTCCGGGGAGAGCTAAATGTGTATTTCTTTGGATCTGAAGGTACATGTAAACAGAGGCTGTTGCCTGCCTCTCTCCTGAGAATTCTGAAAATGACAAGTGGCTGGAGCAGTGCACTGTAGGAGTGAGGGAAAAGGGACCCACTTAGAATCCCTTTGCATGACCCCCTTGAACCCCAAGGATGTAGAGAAGATGAAGCAGTTTGGAAGCACCCACCTGATAGGGCAGCGTGTGGGGGTGAGCGGTCCCGTCATCAGGAGGCTGTGGGTATATCATCAGAATGAAAGCAGAGAGAGGGTTGCAAAGACCCTCTAGAGTTCAGCGATGTATTTGCAGAGATCTCTGTGGGGATGCCAGACCATCACAGAGGCACCTCCCAAGGGAGTGCCAGCTCTGAGGGACCAACCACGCAGACAGGACAGGTGGGTCACAATGGTGCCCAGCATGGAAGACGTGTCCTGTTTTTTCCAGTCAGTTTTCCCCACCCCTGTCCTGGAGATGTGGAGAGAGGCAACGAGAACTCAGGCTGGGAGCAGCTTTGCACCAGATGTGAGATTGAAGCTTTCAGCCTCACTAGACTCTTGTTACCGTGCAGGAAACCTTCTCTACCACATGAGCTGAGGCACTGAGAAACCTGTATGGATCTGCCTGAGATGTCTTCAATGGGCAGAGAAGGGAAGTGCCACAGAGCAATATTAAAAATAGAAGTAGGAGAAAAATAAAGACATTTTCTGCTTGTCTACTTCAAGTTCAGAGGCCACAATAAACTGGCCTCCAAATATGCATTATTATGACAGCAGTTCCCAAGTAGGGACAGGCACACCCAATTTAATTTATTTTTTATTTTTTAAATAGTTTATTGTCAAGTTGGTTTCCATACAACACCCAGTGCTCATCCCCACAAGTGCCCTCCTCCATGCCCATCACCTCCCTTCCCCTCCCCCCACCCCCATCAGCCCTCAGTTTGTTCTCAGCATTCAAGAGTCTCTCATGGTTTGCCTCCCTCCCTCCCTCTCTAACTATTTCTCCCCTTCTTCTCCCCCACAATCTTCCGTTAAGTTCCACCTAATCCTCCTATATGTGCAAACATATGGTAGCTGTCCTTCTCTGACTGACTTCTTTCACTCAGCATAACACCCCCAAGGTCCATCCATGTTGCTACACATGGCCAGATTTCATTCTTTCTCATTGCCATGTAGATCCATCGTATCTATCCATGGTATAGATAAACCACATCTTCTTGATCCATTCATCCATTGATGGACACTTAGGTCCTTTCCATGTCTTGGCTATTGTTGAGAGTGCTGCTATGAACACTGGGGTCCATGTGCCCTATGCATCAGGACTCCTGTATCCCTTGGGTAAATTCCTAACAGTGCTATTGCTGGGTCATAGGGGAGTTCTATTGTTAGTTTCCTTAGGAACCTCCACACTGTTTTCCAGAGGGGCTGTACCAGTTTACATTCCCACCAACAGTGTAGGAGGGTGCCCGTTTCTCCACATCCTCGCCAGCATCTATAGTCTCCTGATTTGTTCATTTTAGCCACTCTGACTGGCATGAGGTGGTATCTCAGTGTGGTTTTGATGTGTATTTCCCTGATGAGGAGGGACACTGAGCATCATTTCATGTGTCTGTTGGCCATCTGGATGTCCTCTTTGGAGAAGCGTCTGTTCATATCTTCTGCCCATTTCTTCACTGGATTGTTTGTTTTCCATGTGTGGAGTTTGGTGAGTTCCTTATAGATTTTGGATACTAGCCCTTTATCTGATATGTCATTTGCAACTCTTTTCCCATTCCGTCGGTTGCCTATTAGTTTTGTGGATTGTTTCTTTTGCCGTGCAGAAGCTTTTAATCTTGATGAGGTCCCAACAGTTTATTTTTGCTCTTGATTCTCTCACTTTTGGGGATGTGTCAAGTAAGAAATTGCTGCTATTGAAGTCAAGGAGGTTGTTTCCTGCTTTCTCCTCTAGGGTTTTGATGGTTTCCTGTCTCACGTTCAGGTCCTTTATCCATTTTGAGTTTATTTTTGTGCATGGTGTGAGACAATGATCTAGTTTCTTTCTTCTGCATGTTGCTGTCCAGTTCTCCCAGCACCATCTGTTAAAGAGGCTGTCTTTTTTCCATTGGATATTCTTTCCTGCTTTGTCAAAGATCAGTTGGCTGTATACTTTTGGGTCCACTTCTGAGTTCTCAATTCTATTCCATTGGTCTATGTGTCTGTTTTTGCGCCAATACCATACTGTCTTGATGATGACAGCTTTGTAGTATAGGCTAAAGCCTAGGATGGTGATGCCTCCTGTTTTGGTTTTCTTCTTCAATATTACTTTGGCTATTTGTGGTCTTTTGTGGTTCCATACAAATCTTAGGATAGTTTGTTCTAGTTTTGAGAAGTATGCTGGAGGCACACCCAATTTTAAAGGACAGATACGTCTTTTATTGCCAACAACCAAGACATGGGAGATTTCTCTCCGCTACTTCTGTACCGTCGATTTGTGACTATCACATTAAGTTAAGCACAACCTAAATTAGGATGTCTAAATTATTATTATTAGATATATTATAAGATATATTATTACATATATTATATACAGATATATAATGTAATATATATGATGTATAATATATTATATATAAGATAATTATATAATATAATATATAGACATAATATCTAATTCTTGTATAATTATAATATTTAATAATAAAATCAAATATCTAGTATTGTATAATTATTAGATATATATTATTTACATATATGATATCTAAAAATATTATAGTGGAACAAAGCTCCAAGGGCTGCAATCAAATTAAATCAAATCCAGATTTCCACCTAGTCTATGTTTTACAGTTTTTGCTTACACTTACTTCCAAAAATCTTTTCCTCTGAATCCCCGGAACGTGGGCTCCCTAAATTCTGCCCTCTAAATTTCCCCAGACAAGCCCTTTTCCCTCAGGGGCACAGAGCTTCTTCATCAGCTGAAATTGCACTTTTCTGTATTCCACAGCCTCTGAGAACATGCAAGTCTTTCTATGACAGCTTCTGGTGTGAGTTCTACCTCTAAATTTGCCTCGAGAGCAAGTTTGTTAAAATGCCACCTTCAGGGTTGGGAAAACAATCGTGGTCCGTTTTGGATCCTTGACCTCCTTCCCAAAACAACCATGAAATCAACCAGCAAAACAAATGAAACTGAAAAGGACTCATGCCTTCAGCACTACGGAGAGAGAGAACACTGCAGGCTTTGGGTTACCTCAGTGCAGAAGGGAAAAGCACCACATTCCCACACACAGCTCCCGTGCCTACTCACTGCTGCTAAGAGCCTCTGAATGCAGAAGAACAGAGAGAGGAGGCTGGAAAGATTAGAAAAAAGAGCAGAGGGAACCGAGGGCTTAGAAAAAATACAGACAAAACCACCCCCAGAAGGAGGAAGGGTAACCATCAACACAAAATGACAGAACACCAGTCAGAAGCTGGAGATTCCCAGCCCTGCTATAGAAAAGACACTTGCAAGTGGGCGGGACCAGAGATGGCAGCCTGGAAGAAGCCTCACTTGTGGGGGAGACACTGAAATGTAGACAAGACATGGCACCCCTTGGAGATGAGGGAAAGAAGCAAGTACCTCTACTGCAAAATAATTGAACAAATGAAACATCTCTGGCTCTCCTTTGGGAAGCCTCGGTGCTATCCAGATGTCAGTTCTCCCTAAGCTAGTTTATAAACGTAATGCAATTCCAATAAAAATTCTGAGGAGCTTTTTAATGGAGCTAGGCAAGTTAGAAAGATAAACACACAAGAATGGCCAGGAAAACACTGCGAATGAAGAGATCGGTGCGGGGTGGGGGGGGGCGGGAGGGAGGGAGGAGAAGTAATTTCTACCAGATAGTAAAACATAATACAAGTCCTATACAACGGAAGCAGTGTGGCACTGGCATATGAGCAGACAGAACGGTGGAGTAGAATACAAAGTAAAGAAAAAGATGCAAAACAGGGGTCTCGAATCACTGACACCACTGTAATCTCTTCAATAAATGATATTGGGACAATTGGTGAGTCATTTGGATAAAGAAGATAAAATTAGATCCATTCCTCAACCCATACATAAAAATAAACCCCAAACAGATCAGGGGTCTCAATGTGCATGTATAGGGGCACCTGGGTGGCTCAGTAGGTTAAGCATCTGACTTTGGCTCAAGTCATGAGCTCATGGTCCATGAGTTCGAGCCCCACGTCAGGATCCATGCTGTCAGGTCAGATCCTGGAGCCTGCTTCGAATTCTGTGTCTCCCTCTCTCTGCCCACCCCACTCACACTCCGTCTCTCTCTGTCTCTCAAAAAATGAATCAATGTTAAAAAAAATTTAATGTGTGTGTATAGATAGGTAGGTAGATAGATAGATAGATAGATAGATAGATAGATAGATTAGAAGAAAACAGAGGTAAATTCTCCCATAATATGAGTATAGTAAAATAGTTTGTTCATTATGACTTGAAATTCAGTGCAAAGATTGACACATTTAACTACCCAAAAATAAAATAAAATAAAATAAAAATTGGGGATAGCATAAATACAACATAAGCAAAGTCAAAAGGTGACTAACTAAAAGAAAATATTTACAGCATACATAAAAGATAGAAGACTCATATAACTAATTTATTAAAAAATACATGAAGTTAAAACATACAGAAGTCCTCTGTAGGTTCAATGCAATCTCCATCAAAATCCTAATGGGAATTGCTACAGAAATGGAAAAAAAAATCCTAAAATTCATATGAAACAACAAAAGACCTTAACTAGACAAATCAATTTTGAGGAAGAAGACCAAAACTGGAGGCGTCACACTTCCTGATTTCAAAATATATTATAAATCTACAGTAATCAAAACAGTATAACACTGGTGTATGAAAGGACATAATACAGACCAATGGAATAGAATAGGGAGCCCAGATAGAAACCCACACATATGTGGTCAACTGACCTCTGACAAGGATACCAAGAATACCGAATGGGGGAAAAGGTAAATTCTTCAATAAATGGTGTTTGAGAAAACTGGATATCCACATGCATAAGAATGAAATTGAACCCTTATTTTATACCATATACAAAACCAACTCACAATGGATTCAGCTTAAGACCTGAAACTATCTATTTCTTAGAAGAAGACATAAGGAAAAAATTTTTTGACATTGGCCTTGGCAATGATTTTTTTGGGATGTGACACCAAGGCGCAAACAACAAAAGCAAAAACAAACATGTGGGACTGCATGAAAAATTTCTGCCCCGTAAAGGAAATAATTGGCAAATGGAAAAGTAACCTACAGAATGAGAGAAGATGTTTGTAAAGCATATATCTGATAAAGCTTTCATATACAAAATATATAAGGAACGCTACAACTCAATAGCAAAAAGAATCCCAAACAACTAAATTTAAACATGGGCAAAGAAACGAAGTAGGTATTTTTTCAAAGAAGACATATAAATGGCCAACACATATATGAAAACATGCTCAAGGTCAGCAATAATCAGGGAAATGCAAACCAAAACCACAAGGAGATATTTCACATCTGTCAGAATGGCTAGTATCACAGAGACAAGAGGTATTAGAAGTGTTGGCGAGGATGTGGGGGAAAGAGAATGTGCACTGTTGGTGGGGATGTAAATTCATGTAGTCGCTTTGGAAAATAGTATAGACAGTCCTCAGAAACTTACAACCAGAGCTACAGTATGATCTTGCAATCCCACTTCTAGCTATGTATCCAAAGAAATTGATATCTTAATCTTGAGGAGACATCTGCTCCCCTATGTTCAGTGCAGCTTTATCCACAATAGTCAAGACATGAAGGTGACCTAAATGTCTTCAATGGAAGGATGAATTAAAAATGTGTTGGGATCCCTGGATGGTTCAGTCGGTTAAGCATCCGACTTTGGCTCAGGTCATGATCTCATGGTTCCTGAGTTTGAGCCCCGCATCAGGCTCTCTGTTGTCAGCACAGAGCTTGCTTCAGATCTTCTGTCGTCCTCTCTCTCTGCCCGTACCCAACTTGTGCATACTTGCTCTCTCTCAAAAATAAATAAAACATTAAAAGTAAATAAATAAAATGTACTATGGACACACAGTGGACAATTATTCAGTGGGCTTTTTTTGTTTTGTTGTTTTTTTTTAAATTTATTTCTAGGAGAGAGAGAGAGAGAGACAGCGTGAGCAGGGGAGGGTCAGAGAGAGAGGGAGACACAGACTCTGAAACAGGCTCCAGGCTCCAAGCTGGCAGTCAGCACAGAGCCCGATGTGGGGCTCGAACCCACGAACCGCGAGATCATGACCTAAGCGAAAGTCGGACGCTTAACCGACTAAGCCACCCAGGAGCCCCAATTATTCAGTGTTTAAAAAGAAGAAAACCCCATCATGTGTGACAACATCAATAAACATGGAAGACATTGTGCTCAGTAGGCCAGACATAAAAGGACAGTAGATTTATTACAGCAGTATAAAAAAAACAACAACAATTCTGACACTGTTTAGATGCATTATAGAACTGAGCAAGTTAGGGGCACCTGGGTGGCTCAGTTGCTTAAGTGTCCAGCTTCGGCTCAAGTCATGATCTCACAGCTCCTGAGTTTGAGCCCAAGTCGGGCTCTGTGCTGACAGCTTGGAGCCTGGAGCCTGCTTTGGATTCTGTGTCTCCTTCTTTCTCTGTCCCTCCCCCACTTTCACTCTCTTTCTCTCTCCTCTCTCTTTCTCTCTTTCTTAAAAGTAAATAAACATTAAAAAAGAAAAAGTTTTAAAAATACTAAGTAAGTGGGGCGCCTGGGTGGCTCAGTCGGTTAAGCATCCGACTTCGGCTCAGGTCATGAGCTCATGGTTCGTGGGTTTGAGTCCCGCGTTGGGCTCTGTGCTGACAGCTATCTCAAAGCCTGGAGCCTGCTTCAGATTCTGTGTCTTCCTCTCTCTCTGACCCTCCCCTGCTCACATTGTCTCTCTCTCTCAGAAATAAATAGAATATTAAAAAAAAATACTAAGTAAGTTAGTAAATATGTTAATATTTTGGAGACCCTGGGTCCTCACTATGGAAGAAGTGAAATGTACGTGAAGGAAATGGAGTAGGCAAGAAAGACCTTATGGGGATGGATTGAAATTGGAAGTATTAGTGTGGACTGGGAAATCATATTTTCAAGAATGTGTATGTGTATATGTGCGTGTATGTGCATATACATGCTTATGGGTGTTTGAATATATGTATACATACATATGTGGGTGGGTACATTTACATGTCTCTGTAAGCACTGAAAGAGTCAAGCATCAAGGACATTCCACTGCAAAGAGCACATTTGGTGCCCAGAAGTTGGTCTCTAATACCATTTTCCACTAAAAGCAACCAGAAATGACTAATTTCAGGTCTGTGGCAAGGTAGGTACAAGATAAGGCTGGAGCATTTTGTTTTTCCAGAAACTAAGGAAGTTAAAAATAAATAAATAAAGATGGGACTTGTCACAAACAGAGGAGCCATTTGAAAGGGCTCCCATTGGCCCACTATGGAATATCTAGGCACTAAAATAATTAAGTACAGTAATGAATTATGAACCTAAAAGTCCAGAAATTCATAGCATAATACATGCATGAATAAATAAGTGAATGAATAATTGAATGAATGCGGGAGAACAGAGACCTCATGCTTCTGGTAGGTGCTGTGGGCTGCCAGTCAAGGGCATGGTGGACCAGGGAAATTTGCAACCAACATGGTAAATATCTGATCAGACAACAGTCACCAATGACTGTCTAACCATCAATGGTACTTACCCCAGAAGAAAATTTTGTTGAAGAACAAGATAATCTGGATAGTCTTAAAGTGTCTCCCCACAGACTGGTTCTTTGTTGCAGGGGAGGAAGTAGTAGTTTTACAGTGGAAAAATTAAGCAATACTTTGAGCAGGTGATCAAAGTTGACATTACCTATGTGGAGCACGTGGGCGTACCATGTGCCTTGAGATGTGACATCTTAGAAGGACATTTCTCCTATGCAGCTTCCTGGCTGAGAAGGCACCTCAGCCCAAGGCAAGGACACGCCAGACAAGCATAAAATAAGGAACGTTCTATTTAAAAAGTGATGGGGAGTCCTGTAGTCTTCAAAAAAATTCAATACCATAAAATACAAAGAAGAACTGTGAGACTGTTCCAGAATACAGAAGGCTAAAGAGCCATGACAACTAAATGCAATACCTGATCCTGAACTGGACCCTGTGCTGGGGAGGGAAATGTTCTCAAGAATGTTAGTACCAACAAAATTGGGATACAGGCATTAGATTAGTTAAAAGTGTTGCATCAGTGAAAATCAATACTACAGAATCAATAATATCCTGTGGTTATATATTTAAAAAAACTCCCTATTCTTGGGAAATACACACTGAAGTTTTTAGTAGCAAACAACCACAACATATATAGCTTTTCTTCAAATGGCTCAGAAAAAAATTATGTGTGCGTGAAAGAGTATAAATGGGGGTAAAAAAAACAAGTGAATCTGGGTAAAGAGTATGAATTTTGTTTTTGTACCCCTTGTGAATTTGAAATTATTTGCAAAGAACATTGTAGAAATGATGCTGTTCACTCTTCACTACCTCCCATTCCTCACTTCGGATCCACCCTGCAATTCACTCTCACTGAGCCTTGGTCTTTACTTCATTGAAATCGATTCTGGTGAAAGGCCCCTGAAAGGAAAATCCAGTGGGAATTCTTCAAATCTTTGTCTTGCTTGGGGGTCTGATAGAATTTGCCTCTTCTGGTCTCTTGCTTCTTAAAAATCAATACTTCCTTAACCTCCCACCACTGTTCCTTCTCACCTTTATGATCACCTGCTTTAGCCTTCCTTTCTTTCCTTTTCCCCCTCTGCTCCTCCCTACAAGGTGTTTCCCAAGATTCTTTACTTAGGTCTCTTTCTACTCAACATATTGATTGTCCTTGGGAATCTTCTTCTATGTTTATGGCTCCAAATACTGCAAACTGGATAAACAGTTAAATAGCTGATTGTTAAAAACTGGTGAACATGAGTGTATCATTTAGCTTTTCCTATAGAAAAAACAACTACAAAATCTCTGTAACATTCAACATTCATTGGCAGAGTTTGGCTCATCTCCATGGAGATTTACCCAACTTGGCCCTAAGCTGTGGGTTTGGTCCAGGTCCCCTCCATGGGTAGCTCATCCTCCAGGGAACAGTGAGATAGCTGGACACTTTCTTATGACAAAGGCAGATGACAAGGGAGCAAATGGAATCGTCTCATGTCTCTAGAGACCAGGGCCCCAAACTGGCTCCTTGTCATGTCTACTCACATTCCATTTGCCAAAGAAAATCACCTGCTCAAACTCAGAATCAAGGGGCAGAGAAGGGTGCTTTGTGTCCAGTGGGGGAAACTGCAAAGGTTCATGGGAAAGTGTGGCTACAAGGAAGGGGTGACCCTGGAACTCTCTGGGGTTAAAATGTTTGAACTCATTTGGAAACTGTTTCCACTGGCTCTTGTCCAGGGTCCATCACCACTGAAATGATGCAGGCATGCTGGGCAGGAGCTGCTGGGGACCAGAGTTCCTCATGGCAGGGGGCGGGGGGGTGGGGTGGGGTGTAACAGGAAATACAGGGGTCAGGAGGGGAACAGAGAAGCAGTCAGCATAGGAGAGCCATTAAGGAAGATTTTTAAAAAATTTTTAGTGTTTTATTTATTTCTGAGAGAGAGAGAGACAGCATGAGCAGGGAAAAGGTCAGAGAGAGGAGACACAGAATCTGAAGCAGGCTTCAGGCTCTGAGCTGGCTGTCAGCACAGAGCCCGATGCAGGCCTCGAACCCACGAACTGTGAGATCATGACCTGAGCCGAAGTCGGACGCTTAATGGACTGAGCCACCCAGGCGTCCCTAAGGAAGACTTTTAAAAAGCTTTTCTACTTTGAGACCAACAGCCAGAGCCTCTGCCTCTCTGAGGTTTGCAGATTTCTTCTCCCATCCAAATATTTCTGGGGAGTTTCCTGAGTGTCACACTACACACGGGGGGCTGCTGTGCCCTCCTCTCCTGACACTGTCTCTTCCTGTCCCCTTGGGCAGGGCAGTTGCTCTGGGACCTGGTGAGATGAGGTTGCTCAGCGGGGACCTCGGGACGCCCCTCCTGCCTGCCACAGGTGGTAGCTGGGAACCAGGAGCATGTCAGACCTTCCTACCAATGAGTAATCCCGCTTATTTTTAGAACTAATGAAGCCCTTTTTTTGGCTCCTTGGCTAGGAGCAGAGTCTATACCGGCAAAGAACAAGGGAACGTTTCATAAAGTGACTCCTTGGAGGCTCCTGTGAAAACAGCATGTCTGACACCAAGGCTGCATATATTTTTAAATGCATTTGTTTTTTAAATGGCCCTGAAGCAAATTGTATCTGAAACTATATACAAAAATGGGTTCCCAAACCACAACTGTGGAGGGGCCGTAGGGTACAAGGACTCTGGAGTTGGGTTGGGCTACAACTCTTGCGGAGCTACCTCCCTTTGTCATCTGAATTCTCCTGAGATTGCATTCTTTCATCTAGAAAATAAGGCCCTTCCTAAGTGTGCAGAGTTCTAGAAGGGTGAAACCAAAGACTATTAAAAGCTCCTACTGTCCGGACTAACCCACGGTATGCCCTGAGTAAATAAAGTCAAACAAAAGGTACCATCCTCATCATGTTTTGAGTGTTGCTGGATTTTCCCCCTCTTTCTTGCTTATCTTCTCAATTTCGTGATGTGTTACTCAACTTTGACAAATTTAGTTTTGGATATTTTTAGCTCACCACTACAACGGACAGTGAATACATCTAATTAATGGAGAATTCACACTTGCTGGTTAAAGGCCTTCCCTTGCCCTGGGTAATTAGGGGACAGGGAATTGAGGGAGAAAGAAACAAGATGTAATTGAAGATTTATCTGATATGTCCCCAACAAGTGATTTCCATAAAGCTTTATGTATTTTTCAAGACAAAAACCATTTCTACTGCTCTGCTATGCTGTCTTCAGCATATATGACATAGTACATGGTAAGGAATTGTAATAATCACAGTCAAAAATTGACCAGCTTCTGTGCTAGGCAGCCTCTAAAATGGCTCCCAAGGACCCCACCTCTCTGTGTACTCTTCTCCCCTTGTGGGTGGGCTGGGCAATCACTGGCTTTTTAAAAAATGTATTTATTTATTTTGAGAGAGAGAGAGCAAGGGAGGGGCAGAGAGAGGGAGAAAGAGAGAATCTCAAGCAGGCTCCACACTATCAGCACAGACCCAACATAGGGCTCAACCTCAGGAACCATGAGCTCATGACCTGAGCCAAAATCAAGAGTCAGATGCTTAACAGACTAGCTACCCAGGTGACCCGATTGATTGACAGTTTTAAATCTCTTAGATCTTGGGAAGAGTTTCAATGGTTGGTTCTCTGTTATTGCTGCAAAGATCGTGCATATTCTTTATCAAACAACAGCTGAGATCTATAGCTCTAAGGCTCTACAATTTTACTGCCTAATTGTTATGGGCCTACAATCTTTTCCTAAGGGGAGAGCGCACTGGTCATTATGGACTCTGAAGGACAAAATCTATTACCCATCTTTCCACAATGTCATATAGGCCAAGAGTACATTTTTATGAACATGAGACAATCAAATTGAAGGGGTAAGACCAGCCTGAGCCCCAGCCAATCTTGTCCCGCATGGTCCCGCCATGGATAATTTCTTCCACTCTTATCACAACCACCACCGAGAGCAACAACAATAACAACCAAACTACCACCATTAGTACCACCAGGAACCACACAATGACCGCCATGAAAACCAGAAAATCAACAAGAAAACCACGACCACTCTCACCACTACCACCAACACCACTACCACCAACTTATAACAAAACCATCACCACAGTCTTCATCAGCCAACGACAAAGCCACCATGGCCTCTATCTGCCACCAATAGCCACAACAACAACAAAACCACCACTGACCACAAAACCATCACATTTCTTTCTTTTTCTTTTTTTAATTCTTTAATGTTTATTTTTGAGAGAAAGACAGAGTGTGTGTGTGTGTGTGTGTGTGTGTGAGCAGGGGAGGGTCAGAGAGAGAGGGAGACACAGAATGTGAAACAGGCTCCAGGCTCTGAACTGTTAGCACAGAGCCCGACGCGGGACTCGAACCCACGAACTGTGACATCATGACCTGAGCTGAAGTCGGACGCTTAACCGACTGAGCCCCCCAGGAGCCCCCAAACCATCACATTTCTTAGAGCCTTCTGGGCACCTAAGAAATCTAATAGAGTGCCTGACTCAGGTACTTCACTAAGTGTGTAAGTGTTGTACCTGGATTGTAGCACTTACTCCTTCCTTCCTGGGATCCTGTGAAGGGCCCATCCTCTCAAGCTGTAAGACGTTTGCATATTTCTTTCCTCTGCTAGAATCCTGTACCTCGACCTTTCACCAGCCATGCTACTCACTTTGACTCTTGAGTAAACTCTACTCATCCTTTATTTTATTTATTTTTTATTTTTTATTATTTCTAGGATAGAGAGAGACAGCGTGAACAGGGGAGGGTCAGAGAGAGAGGGAGACACAGACTCTGAAACAGGCTCCAGGCTCTGAGCTGGCAGTCAGCGCAGAGCCCGACGCGGGGCTCGAACCCACAAACCGCGAGATCATGACCTAAGCGAAAGCCGGACGCTTAACCGACTAAGCCACCCAGGCGCCCCTCTACTCATCCTTTAAAACTTGACTCAAGCATTTTCTGAAATTCATCTTGGTGGATGATTTCATTTGCATCGTTTTGTGGGCCTCATGGTCAGAACCCAAGGTGTTGTCTACTTCCCATCGTGTATAAGACTGTTGTGTCTCCCAGGAGATCCTCTCACTGGCTCTATTTTAATTTCAGACCCCTGATCCTTTATTTGGCTTTCTAAAAAGACCTCTTAAATATACCTAAATCTTTCATTATGCTGAAATATCGTTTTTTAAAAATTTTTTTCAATGTTCATTTTTGAGAGAGAGAGACAGAGCACAAGAAGGGGAGAGGCAGAGAGACACACACACACACAGAATCTGAAGCACTCCAGGCTCTGAGCTGTCAGCACAGAGCCCGACACGGGGCTCAAACCCACAAATGGAGACATCGTGACCTGAGCCAGTCAGACACCCAACAGACTGAGGCACCCAGGCGCCCCAAACTATTGTATCTTCTTAAGCCATTTTCTATCTTCCTTTGCAGTGAGATAGAACATGAATAAATGACTCAATGTGCAAAAAGAAACTTTTTTCCAAATTGTCATTTCCAAAGGAAAAATATCTATTTTAAATTCTGCCCCACCATGTATGAACTACAAATATAGTTTCTGTGTTGTTCTTAACCAAATCTATTAATAAGATATAGCACTTTCTCATGAGCCACTGAGGCAAATTCTATCCTTGCGCCAAATACAGGTAATAACTGACAAGTCCCTGATATTAGAGTCAGGCTGAGTACAAGAATGACCTCATTTCTTCAACATAAATGACTTTTCCTTGAGGGAGTTTTACAAGCAAGTATTTTCTGTTGATATGGCTTCAGGGCCAAATCCTAAGCGCATACCACGTGGAGCCACCTGGCTAGATGGTGGGCAAAGAATTGGAAAACGGTTACTGAGAAACTTCTCTCAAAGGACTTTCCACTGATTGCAATGTAATTCTTCCAGAAGCAGTGATAAAAATCAATACAATCCGAATTACAGGATCCTGTGACGGTATATATTAAGCTCTGGGAGTAGGGAAGGTATTCTGTTGGGCAGTCCATTTTGAACACGACATGGTGCTTATGTGATTTGGTAGCAGGCAAGATCATGGGCCACCTGGGTCACCAAGCTACCTAAATATGTGGCATCCACAGCGATGGGGAGAGGGGACCCCTTAGCAAGTGTGTGAACTAAGTGATAGAACCTGAAAATAAAGTTTTCCATTTTAAAACTAGGACTTCTAAACACAGAGGATCCACACTAAGGATTCATCAGGCAAGTTATAAGAAAGCGTTAATCTGCCCTGCGCATTCAAGACCTGTTTTCATGCTGGTGTACCTACTTACGGGCAAAGTTTTTCATGCAAACTATGAGCAGCTGAGGGACACACTTGCAATGTTTAAAACAGAATCTGCAAATTACCTTGTTCCATCGCTTCGGGAAGTATGGCCCAATTGCCTTGTATCAGTGGTAAAAGCAGTAATTTCAAATTCTGGACACAGTGATTCCTAAGCACAAACGATACTCAAGAAACAGCGCAGACACTTGGATAGCACGCTGGTGGCCTCACCTGCCTACCAGAGTGCCTTGTTTACACCCTTTTATCAAGCTCTCTCACTGAGACAGCTCTTTTTTTTTTCTTTCCATCTTGATTTGCTAGCCTTAAAGAGAGGAGATATTGTGTTACACTCACCTTTGTTTTCTAAGACCTCAGTACATTTCCATTAGAAAGCGGACATCAATAAAGGGTCATTTAATAGGCAGAGCTGATGAAAGAGAGAAACTCTGTCTCAGATAATACTATTCCGTATTGACATTGTCCCTCAACATTTGCTTCGACCCTTTGAGAGCCAGGACGACAGAATGTGTGAACTGCGGTAAGTAAGTAACGTTATGGCAGAAAGCAGTTGAAGTGCTTTGGGGTTTTACAAGTTGAGATTTCAAGTAAAAACAGCCTGTCTAGTCCATGGGTTTGAGCCCCACATCGGGCTCTGTGCTGACAGCTCAGAGCCTGGAGCTGCTTCGGATTCTGTGTCTTCCTCTCTCTCAGCTCCTCCCTGACTCATGTCTGTCTGTCTCTCTCTCTCAAAAATAAATAAGCATTAAAAAAAAAAAGTGCTGTCCACCCTCACCACCCAGGAAAGAGAAGTGTCCTCAGGATCAAAGGAGAAGAGCAGTCAGTGACAGCCCCTGGAGCTACAGTACAGGAAGAACTGAACAATGGCTGGCATCGTGCTCTCGCATCATGCTCTCCACAGACTGAACCTCGGGGGTATGTACAAAACTTCCTGAATGCTTGGGGGGTTTGAAACCGGATCCACCTAGGAGCTATGAAAACACCAAGTCCCAGGGTAGGAATCCTTGTGTCCTTCTGGAAGGCCTACAGCACCTTGTAGAATTGCCGGCATTCTGGTGCACCCAAGAGTGGCACGGAAGTCACCACACACAGCCCCAGGGGCGTGCCGCAGCCTAGTGAGTGTAGGAAGAGGCAGAATGCATCCTGGGCACAGGGTAGTGTCATCATTAGATCTACGGATGAGTCATGCAAAAACGGTGGACTGTGGATGGTGGAGGGAGGGGCTGGAATGCAGGACCAGAGACACTGGATAAGTTCTCCTCTGTCTTCTCTCTCAATTCCCCTAGAGCTTCTCTACAACTGCAGAATGGTTGGGGTAACCTCAAGCTGGCACCCATTTCTACCACCTGTATGGAACGGAGTCACCAAGTTAAATTATAAATTGAAAAAACAAAGAAATATTATTTCTTGCACAACGAGACAGTGCCGAGTGAAATATACCCATAGGTGATAACAACTATGTGGTCTGAAATCTACAACTGAAGTATGTAAACGACGTAAATACAGACATACATCAAATCTGATCTCAGCACGGCTTTCACTGGTATCGTAATGGGGGCATTTTAAAAATAAGGGAGGAAATAAGCCAAGTTCTAATACAGCATTCTGTTTACACAGTACCTTCACAACCTGAAAGCCAAGTACTCAGAGATAAGAGTCCGACTTTTCCTAGACAGTCACTTGCAAAGAATGCCGTTGTGTGTTTTCAAATACTCAAGGGAGAAAAAAGATCAGGACCCTTTAAGAAGTCTGGTCGAAATGAAGTTTGCACACAACTAATTTACTCGGATTTACAGAAGCTTGTGCTACCGGCGTGGCCCGCTCTGTGCGAGTGGAAACAGGGAATGCGGAATGGGCGCTGCTGGGAGGCAGGGGGTGAGGAATAGAAAAGCCCCTTCCCAGGTGCACCCGGGCCGGAAGTGGAATCAGCGGAGAGGGTACCTCAGAAAGCACAGCTGTGTCACCCCCGTGTACCTTCCCCTGCCCTGAGCGGTGGTATCTGGGGGGCGCTGTGATGAGCTCCCCTAACGTGGGTAGAAGACAGAGCAATGTCAACCGGCAAGACCAGATCAGGGCTCCCTCCTGGTCAAGGAGGAGAAAACCAAGCACCCACCTGTGTACCACTGGTCTCTCCACCTTTCTACCCTCTGATCCTCACCTTCTTATCCTGTTTTAACAAAAAGCCATGCAAGCGAAGCCAGGATGGACCCAGGTCTGACCGACACACAGACCAGGCTTGCCATGCAAGGATGGCCATTGGACACTGCAAGGGAAAGGCCAGGAAAGAGGAACTCTTGCCCTCGCCCGAGGGGCAGCCTCACTCAGGGAGAGGCCCGTGGTCTCCGACATCACAAGATAGCCTGGCCTCTGACCTCTGGCCACACACCAGCTTGGAGAAGGTGATGCTCCTGGCCAGCTTTCATTTCTGCCTCTCTGACCATTTGTGACGCTGCTTTGCCCTTAAGGCAGTCTCCTATTTATTCCTGGGCACGTCCCTTGGCGACACGCTACCTACTGTCCTCCTTGCTGAGAATGTCTGGGAAGTTGTGAAGAAGTGTCTAGAACCCCAAATTTAGCAAAAGACCCTTTCTTTCCTGCAATGGAGACCAGTAGGTTAGTGTAAGTAAAGCCAGAGACGGTTCGTAGCAAGTAGGCCCACAGGCTATTTCTAGTGTTGTCTTATTTTTAAAAAAAATTTTTTTTCACTTTCAGATTTATTTTATTTATGTATTTACTTATTTATTTATTTTAATGTTTATTTTTAATTAATTATTTATTTTTAATAGTTTATTGTCAAGTTGGTTTCCATATAACACCCAGTGCTCATCTCCACAAGTGCCCTCCTCCATGCCCGTCACCTCCCTTCCCCTACTCCCCACCCCCATCAGTCTTCACTTGTTGTTTTAAAGTCTAGCTTCACTACCAGTTCTTTTTAAAAGTTAGTGATAGGGGCGCCTGGGTGGCTTAGTCGGTTAAGCGTCCGACTTTCGCTTGGGTCATGATCTCGCGGTTTATGGGTTCAAGCCCTGCATCGGGCTCCGTGCTGACTGCCAGCTCAGAGCCTGGAGCCTGTTTCAGAGTCTGTGACTCCCTCTCTCTCTGACCCTCCCCTGCTCACACTGTCTCTCTCTCTCTCCTAGAAATAAATAAAACATAAAAAAAAAATTTAAAAGTTAGTGATAGAATGTTTTTCCATTTCTTTGTGTCTTCTTCAATTTCCTTCATAAGTTTTCTATAGTTTTCATCTTACAGATCTCTTGTATCCTTGGTTAGGTTTGTTCCTAGGTATTTTATGGTTTTTTTGCAACTGTGAATGGGATCAGTTTCTTGATTTCTCTTTCTGTTGCTTCATTGTTGGTGTATAAAAATTCAACCGATTTCTGTACATTGATTTTGTACCCTGCAACTTTGCTGAATTCATGGATCAGTTCTAGTAGGCTTCTGGTGGCATCTGTCGGGTTTTCTATGTAGAGTATTGTGTCGCCTGTGAAAAGTGCAAATTTGACTTCTTCTTTGCCAATTCTGATGCCTTTTATTTCCTTTTGTTGTCTGATGGCTGATGCTAGGACTTCCAGAACTATGTTAAACAACAGTGGTGAGAGTGGACATCCCTGTCGTGTTCCTGATCTCAGGGGGAAAGCTCTCAGTTTTTCCCCGTTGAGGATGATGTTAGCTGAGGGCTTCTCATAGATGGTTTTTATGATGTTTAAGCAAGTTCCTTCTATCCCAACTTTCTTGAGGGCCTTTATTAAGAAGGGATGCTATATTTTGTCAAATGCTTCTTCTGCATCTATCGAAGGATCATAAGGTTTTTATCTTTTCTTTTGATAATGTGATGTATCACACTGATTGATTTGCAAATATTGAACCAGTCCTGTAACCCAGGAATGAATCCCACTTGATCATGGTGGATAATTCTTTTTACGTGCTGCTGAATTTGATTTGCATGGATTGGAAAAATAAATATTGATAAAATATCATTACTACCCAAAGCAATCTACACATTCAATGCAATCCCAATCAAAATTGCACCAGCATTCTTCTCAAAACTTGAACAAACTATCCTAAGATTTGTATGGAACCATAAAAGACCCTGAATAGCCAAAGTAATATTGAAGAAGAAAACCAAAACAGGAAAACAGGAGGCATCACCATCCCAGGCTTTAGCCTCTACTACAAAGCTGTCATCATCAAGACATATGGTATTGGCACACAAACAGACACACAGACCAATGGAATAGAACTGAGAACTCAGAATTGGACCCACAAACATACGGTCAACTAACCTTTGACAAAGCAGGAAAAGTATCCAATGGAAAAAAAGACAGCCTCTTTAACAGACAGTGGTGGGAGAACTGGACAGCAACATGCAGGAGAATGAAACTAGATCATTTTCTCACACCACACAGAAAAATAAACTCAAAATGGATAAAGGAGCTGAACGTGAGACAGGAAACCATCAAAAGCCTAGAGGAGAAATCAGTAAACAACCTCCTTGGCTTCAATAGCAGCAATTTCTTACTTGACACATCCCCAAAAGAAAGGGAATCAAGAGCAAAAATAAACTATTGGGATCTCATCAAGATTAAAAGCTTCTTCACGGCAAAGGAAACAATCCATAAAACTAATAGGCAACCGACGGAATGGGAAAAGATAGTTGCAAATGACATATCAGATGAAGGGCTAGTATCTAAAATCTATAAGGAACTCAACAAACTCCACACATGAAAAACAATCCAGTGAAGAAATGGGCAGAAGATATGAACAGACACTTCTCCAAAGAGGACATCCAGATGGCCAACAGACACATGAAATGATGCTCAGTGTCCCTCCTCATCAGGGAAATACAAATCAAAACCATGCTGAGGTACCACCTCATGCTGGTCAGAGTGGCTAAAATGAACAAATCAGGAGACTATAGATGCTGGTGAGTTTGTGGAGAAATGAGCATCCTCCTACACTGTTGGTGGGAATGTAAACTGGTGCAGCCCCTCTGGAAAACAGTGTGAAGGTTCCTCAAAAAAATTAACAATAGAGGGGCGCCTGGGTGGCTTAGTCGTTTAAGCGTCCGACTTTCACTTAGGTCATGATCTCGCAGTTCGTGGGTTCGAGCCCCGTGTCGGTCTCTGTGCTGACTGGCAGCTCAGAGCCTGGACCCTGCTTCAGGTTCTGTGTCTCCCTCTCTCTCTGACCCTCCCCTGCTCGCGCTCTCTCTCTTCTAGAAATAAATTAAAAAAAAAACATTAAAAAAAATTAACAATAGAACTCCCCTAGGACCCAGCAATAGCACTGCTAGGAATTTACCCAAGGTATACAAGAGTGCTGATGCATAGGAGCACATGTACCCCAATGTTCATAGCAGTGCTCCCAACAATAGCCAAGACATGGAAAGAACCTAAGTGTCCATCAATGGATGAATGGATCAAGAAGATGTGGTTTATCTATACCATGGAATACTACATGGCAATGAGAAAGAATGAAATCTGGCCTCGTATAGCAACATGGAGGGAACTAGAGGGTGTTATGCTGAGTGAAATAAGTCAGGCAGAGAAGGACAGCTACCATATGTTTGCACGTATAGGAGGATTAGGAGGGACTTAACGGAAGATCATGGGGGAGAAGAAGGGGGGAAATAGTTGGAGAGAGAGGGAGGCAAACCATGAGAGACTCTTGAATGCTGAGAACAGAGAGCTTATGGGGGTGTGGGAGGGGAAAGGGGTGATGGGCATGGAGGAGGGCACTTGTGAGGATGGGCACTGGGTGTTTTATGGAAACCAACTTGACAATGAACTATTAAAAAATAAAAAATAAAACCTTTTTATTTTGAAAGTGAAAAAAAAGTTAGTGATAGTTGCCTGCTATTTGAGAGCAAGACTGACCCTTCCATCGTCAACTGGACAGAAAGAGCCAGATTCTTTGACAATATGCAGCTGATTCAGGCACCCCTCTGCTGAAAAGTGGAATGTGTATCATGTTTTGGGGTCCAATTTATTGAACATTGTTAGGCTTCTTTGTTCAGCCCTTTCTCACTTTTTGCGGTGATACCCATGGACGTTGTCTTATAATTTTGTGTAATGAAATTGTGTGAAGTGTTGTAATGGTAGACAGGTAGATCGAGGAGGCAGGACTTCATTCAAGGAAATTCTAGGACAGGAAATTTGGAGCATAAAAACGTAAATAACAACCCCTTATTTTATTTTCTAAAAAGGCATCCTGAATAATATACCAATATAAAACCATAAGTTATGGTGGCAATGATTGCAATTCTTCTACGTGTATCTTTAGATATCAATTTTGCAAAAGATGTAAGGATGATTTCAATGCATAGGGATTCCAAATGTCATGGTACCGTGAAGAAGAGGCTCAGGCAGAACCCAGAGAAGAATGATAACTTACGCTCTTTCATCCAAAGTTCCGTTGCTCGGCTGTTAGGCTCTCTCTGACTCGCACAGCGCGTTTGGCAAGGAGGCCCAGGGACGATATTTATATCCTGACTTTGCATAAAGGGAAATTAAGAAAATAGGTCCATCTTCACAAGGTGACCTTTTGGAAATAAAGCACAGGCTGGTATCAAATGTGTCCTACATGCAGCTACAAAGCAGCCAACTCAGGCAGGTGCACTGAACCTGTGCTGATAAACAGATGCTGTTCAGACCGTAAAGTGGGCTGGAAATAGGGCAGGGCCACAGCAATGAGGCAAGCATGGGGAGGAAATAGGCTTCAGACTCAAGGGCAGGAGGCTGGGGTACCTTCAAGGATTCTGGTTTCAATAACTTGTGTGCGGTAAATAACATCTACTGAAATGGAAAAGATTGTTAAAAGAATGGATGGGTGGCTGGATGAATAAACAAATAAATATGCAAAGATAATAACACAGTAAAGGAGGATAAGTCTTCAGGGTAAGAAATAATTCATCATACATATTTCTTCTATTTCAGGCAGGGTTCTCCAGGGAAACCAATCAATAAGGAAATGTATCTATGAATTAGCTTCCATGACTGTAGAGGCTGACCAGTTTGACATCTCTAGGGCAGGGCAGCAGGCTAGAAACCCAAGCAGATATTGCAGTCTTGAGGCAAAATTGTTCTTCCAAGAGGGTTTTTTGTTTTGTTTTTCTTCTTAAGCTCTTCAACTGATTAGATGAGGCCCACCCACATTATTGAAAGTAATCTCCTTTACTAACCACTAACTGATCATAGATATTAATTATATCAAACATACAAAATGCCCTTCCCAGCGTAAGTTAGTTAGGGTTTGCTGAAATAACTGGGTACATTAGCCTGGCCAACCTGATCCATAAAAATAACCTTCAGAGCTGTTAAAGGAAAATCCAACATGACATTGGTTCCTTCAAACTGTACATATTGGAATTCTTTTACTGCCCATGTATTGTTACTGTAAGTTTCATATCAGATGTAAAACTAGACCATCTAAACCAATCACAGGTACCGTGTTTCCTTGTCAATTGGACTTAATAGAAAAAGACGTATCATTTTTTAAGCTTCCCACCAGTTATGTCACAGTGCCTTCTCCCATTGATGAACCCCAGCAACAGGGCCTTGATGGAGCCAGGGCCGACCGGCCAGTCACCCTGGCACTGAGGGACTTACCAAGTAAGGTCAATCATCAGTGCTGTCTGAGGAAAGATTCTTCATCAAAAGAGGAAAATGGTAAAGGAAATTTTCAAATCTTGGTATTTGTGGGCCCTGCTGCTGGGGTCCCAAGGAAGCTTCAACATTTACCAAGGTCAGAATCACTTACTTGAACCTCAGAGCATGGGCTCTATTTCCTCCCTGAGCACACATCGTACATCTGCTTCGTTAGCAAATAACCTAAAAGACATTTCAAACTGAAGAGTAAAAATCTCCCTAGGTTCCATTTCCACATGTTCAGAAGCCTGCCACCTTGCACATACTAGAAGCATAAGGTAAAGTTTGTAATTTACTGGAAAGTCCTTCATCACAATGATTTGTAATTCTGGATGTAACAGAAAACATCTACAACCGGCATTAAGCATGCCTTCTCTGAAGCAGTCTCCTCCTGGTGAAGATTGTGTATCCCGGGAGTTGTCCTCACCTGGGCTTGAATAAAACTCTCTTCCTTTTTTTTTTACTTAGAAATTCTAAAAGGTTTGTTTATGTTGCACGGACACAGCTCCGTGTAATTGTTTGACTATCCTTTACCAAACGTATAAGTCAAGGCCAAATCCTGCCCACAGCCTATTGCTGTAAATGAAGTTTTCTGGAACACACCACACCCCTTCATTTGGGCATTGTCTAAAGTGACTTTTTTTCCCAATAATTTTTTTATGTTTATTTATTTTTGAGAGAGAGAGAGAGACAGAGTATGAACAGGGGAGGCGCAGAGAGAAAGGGAGACACAGAATCCAAAGCACAGAGCCCGACATGGGGCTCGAACCCAAGAGCCGTAAGATCATGACCTGAGCTGAAGTCAGACGCCTAGCTGACAAGTACTTGGGACAGAGACCAACTGAGGCTCAGAAAGCAAAAAGATTTACCATCTGGCCCTTTACAGAAAATGTTTATGGAGTTATTCAAGCAAGGCAACTGTGGGGCACAGTGGGAAAGACTCAGGATTCAAGACAGTTAGTTAGTGGGTTTGACCCAGACTTTAAAAAGAATAGTCTAACATGACGCACAGGAGAAGCCCAAAGCATCTGCATGTGGCTTCAAAGCAGCTTTATCTTCAGGCAACTGCTAGCTAGCTGCTCCAAAACTGAAGCTGGGCGCTTCTGGCACAGAAAACTGACCCCTAATAAATCTCACATGAAGGATGCAGAGATTTGCACACGCAAGAAAATGACACCACAGCCAAGTGGCTCAGTCTTGCAAGTAGTGGCCGGGCTCAGGTTTGCACCTCATTTTTAAGCAGCTTATCATCACCTCCAAAAAGGGGGAAACATAACCTTGAAAAAATTGCATTGCTAAATAAAAAAAAAATTTTGAAAATTGCATTGCTTTTTTTTCTGCTAAGAGCATATAAATGAAGATTAAAACTTTAATGAAGTAGTTTTCCCACCTAATTATTCCTAAGTTTCATCTACCACTCGATAGCTTGAAATATTTTGTCATATCAGTGGAAACGCCCCCTTGCATATTTCTTAGAATGGGTCCTCAAATGGAACCCATTATTAATTATTTTAATAATATCACATTTGTTTAATCTAATGGAGAATGGCTTCTGTCACTGGCCCATCTAGCAAAGATGATTATATTATTTAAACTTACTACCCATTTCTATTTCTTCAAGGGCACTAACAGGTGTACCTCACGCAAAGGTAGCAATGGGGAATCATAGTTACAGTACCACCTTTTGTGGTATCAACTTTGCCTTAAACTCTGCTCTCTCTCTTTTTTTAAATGTTTTATTTATTTCTAGCAGAGAGAGAGAGACAGCGTGAGCAGAGGGGGAGGGTCAGAGAGAGAGGGAGTCACAGACTCTGAAACAGGCTCCAGGCTCTGAGCTGGCAGTCAGCACAGAGCCTGATGTGGGGCTCGAACCCACGAACCACGAGATCATGACCTAAGCGAAGTCGGACGCTTAACCAACTAAGCCACCCAGGCGCCCCTAAACTCTGCTCTCTTGATCAAAGGAATGACTGATAAACCAAACGTGAGCTGTAGATGGGTCTCTAGACCCTCAAATATTGCAGTAGGAATCGCACTCTCTGTTCACATATGCCAAGGCTTGCGTTGTTTTGTTTTGTTTTTTTCTCATGCCATAGACATACATTCCACCAGTAATTACCACGTCAAGCTTTGGGAAAAAGCCAATGTAACGTTATCATACTTTTTTTTAGCTGTTTTAACTTAGTTCAGAAAAAAAATTTTTTAACACCTATTTCTAGAAAAAGCTAACTAGAAATTAGAAGCACAGAAGACCGCTGTTAGCTACTTCAGTAATAAAGCTTGATCATTTTGCTTCCATAGTCTTCATTTCCCTAGTGACCAAATTTCAGTTATTTGTAGAGTATATGACCCTTCATCTCTAAGAGTTCAAATCTAGTTTCCTTTCCTCTGGAGCTTTTTTTTTTTTTTTTTTAACATTTTATTTATTTTTGAGAGAGAGCATGAGTGGGGAAGGAGCAGAGAGAGAAAGAAAGAATCCAAGCAGGCTCTATATCACCAGGGCAGAGTCTGACATGGGGCTCGAACTCACAAACTGTGAGATCATGATCTGAGCTGAAGTCAGACACTCAACCCACTGAGCTCATCTGATCTGATTATTTAAAAATAATCATTTTTTAAAGTGGTTACAATCATAATGAGCCACGTAAACCCATACCAGCATCCAAAGAACTGCTGGAATTACTGTTATCCTTGGTGACACATGACCTTGTTACATCTTAGTGGCTTCATCCATAAAAGGCCAGGAAGGTGCCCAGTGATTCCTTAGTTATAGTGAAATTGATTCATGCAAAAAAAATTTTATATACGAGATGTGAACATAAAGCACATTTTAGTGCTTAAATCCCCCCAATCCCTCCCCCCACTTGCCATGCTCCTCCTTTCCGGGTCTGGTGGAGAAAGCTTTCTAACTCTGAATCCACAAGCACTGCTTGATTCAGGGACTTTAAGATATCTCTAAATCAGGACAAGTCTTATAACGGTAGCCATGTCATAGTTTAACTAGGAGCATTTTTTTCCTTAGAAGTACATAAAATAATCGTGTCTTTTATAACCAGTGGCATTTTAGATTCTATGAAATACAGCAACTAAATGAGTCCTTCCAGAATTCAAGGTCTTTCTTAAAGCAGGTTAACTTTGCTATTGGATTTAATTCCTATCCCAATGGCTTTTCTCAAAATGTGCAGAAACTGCATCTCGCGGACCTAGCCATGGCGTTGAGAGGGATTGGAGAGGTCACCCAGCTGATGGTCCTCAGAGAGGTCCCCTTGTTTACTAAGTTTGTGAAATGTTGTATTAAAGTTTTCTCAGTCATATGATACATTGAAATACAGTATGGGTTTGTCAGTAGGGTGTTCTCACGTTAGGGATTTCCCTACCACCAAGCCTTTTTCCTAAGGACCGATTTGAAGGGAAATAGAAGTGCTGAGAAAATGAAGCCCGAGACATTATGCGAGTTGGCCCAAAGACCTAGACAATATGTAACAAAGGCAGCAAGTGCAGCTGGGGTCTACGAATTATGCTGCCAGGGTTCTTACCACACGCTATGCCAAGCATCAGTTTTCAATGAAACTAGTAAGGCACCTGATATAGCACCTCTTTCCTAACGCACTTTAATCAGAATTTCAGAACTAACAACTTAATGGACCTTAAAGACAAATTTACACCAGAGATCAACAACCACTGACGTTGTGGAAGTTTTTAGTGCACGCGATATCCGTGGCATGGGTCACCCAATTACTGTCCGAGACCCAAGAGCAGCTCTTGGAGAATCCGAGCATTTCAGAGCAGGTGGAGGTTAAGGTCCAGGAGCTAAGAGACAGTCAGAGATACCTCTCATGGCTACAGGTCCCTAGTAGGGAATCGGCAGAAGTTTCGTGGCATGCTCGCCACCAGCGGGTCACTGCTGCTGGCTCTGCGACTCCTTCACTTCTGATTATGGAAATATTCTTATTACACTGCACTGCACCATAATCATTAGCATTTTTATTGTTTTCACTCAAAAGCTCCTAAGTTATTTAGATAAGCACCATTAAACAAAAATCTGAGTAATTAGCTCTTTTGATGCATCTTGTGGCTGCGGAGAAACACAAAGACATTTATTAACAATACAATCAGTCCCAGGTGGGACTTACTATAAACAGAGCTTAGCCCCAAAGCAACCTTTTATTAAATCCTGAACAGGAATTAGGTATTTCTCTCTTCCCGTGCCATTCTTCATCAACCAGCCCCTGCCACTTGGGTATGGTCATTATATCTGTCCCTCCACTAAAATACCACAAATCAGGGGCACCTGGGTGGCTTAGTCGGTTAAGCGTCCGACTTTCGCTCAGATCATGATCTCGCGGTCCGTGGGTTCGAGCCCCGCGTCGGGCTCTGTGCTGACTGCCAGCTCAGAGCCTGGAGCCTGTTTCAGTCTGTGACTCCCTCTCTCTCTGACCCTCCCCTGCTCACACTGTCTCTCTCTCTCTCCTAGAAATAAATAAAACATTTAAAAAAAAATTTTTTTAAAAAAATAAAATAAAATAAAATACCACAAATCACTGCTAATGCAGAGTCCCAGGGGGTGGCCAGAGACAGCCACACACGCTTTCTGCGTCCACGGACTCACAGAACTTGAAAATCAGAAGGAAGTCTCAGGGATCGCCCACCTTAATCTCCTCCTTTTGCTCACTGGAGACAGAAATCCAAGTAAATTAAGAGATTCCCCCCAAAGCCCACAGGTGCTCAGCCAGACCCACATCCTCCCTTCTTGTCCCAGTGAATTTTTTAGCCCACGACCCTCCAAAGTGTCTCACTGAAACCAGTGTCTGGAAGTTGTCCACGGATTCCGGCCACTCTAAGTTATGTATCTACAACAGAACACCCACTTTCCTCCCAGAATGACAAGTGTTGCGAATGTCGTGTGTTGACATAGCATGCATTAAAATGAGGACATTTGGGGGTGCCTGGGGGGCTCAGTTGGTTGATGTCCAACTTCGGCTCAGGTCATGATCTCACAGTTCGTGAGTTCGAGCCCCGTTTCAAGCTCTGTGCTGACAGCTCAGAGCCTGGAGCCTGCTTGGGGTTCTGTGTCTCCCTCTCTCTGCTCCTCCCCTGTTCATGTGCTTTCTCTCTCTCTTTCTCAAAATAAATAAACATTTAAAAAATAATAAAATGAGGATATTTGGGGGATCTTAGAAAATCACCAAAAGGAAGATTTACATGAAAAAAATAGTGATTTTTCTTTGTGTACGTTGGAAAGCAGAACTAGCGGTTGATTGGCATCCAGGGCCAACAGGAGACCTTTGCTGTCATCTGTCCTCACCAGCTCTAGGATCCCCAGCGAAGGCCACACCTGTCAGGGTCTCAGTCCCACAGCTGTGAAAAAGGCTGACCAGTTTATGACTGGCATGCAGCGGGGGAGGGCGGAAGGCAGCCCGCCGACCCCTAAAGGCTCCGCTGGCTCCAGATGCTTCTTTTATCTTCAGATGCCCTCCCTCCTGGAGGTGGGATTTCTCCACAGAGCAAATGTCATCGTTAATGAGGCTTTCTCCCTTGTGTCATGTAACATATGGCAGCACAAACAAGATTTCAAAGGAAAGATTTCCCGTTAATTTCTCCGTGTTTTGCTAACATACGATGTCTGACCGCCAGGCGTGGAAAGAGGGGGCTCGCCTGCCTCCCTCACTGGCTGACCGTCACCGTCCCCAAACCTTAGCCAGGTGCCACAGAGCTAGCCTCCCACCTGCCTGCCTTCTCCAGAAGCACCATGCAAATCACAGGCTCCGAGTCCTTCGCAAAACAATTCTACCCCCCGGGAAACACTCAGTCTCCCTAGTGGAACACGGGCCTGCCCGGCCAGCCACACGCTAACCCAGAAAAAACACCAAATTCTGCAGGGCAGCTATTTCAGAAGGGCCAAACATCTTTGAATGTGACCCTACGTTCCTAGTTTTTTTCACTTCTATAGCTAAGAAAAACAACATAAGGTTTCGTGTAGATTAGCAACAACACCAACAGTAAAAATATGTGAGTTGTTTTATTTTCCATAGATGGACTTTATAGTCTAATTCAAATTCCTGCTCTGCCGAGACTCGAAAAGGAAAGTTTCATCCTTCTGGGGAGGCGTGGTGGATTCTCACGGGCTGTGCTTCACAGAAGAGGCAAAAAGGCTTTATCTGTGGCAGGCGAGGAAAGAGCCCAAAAGATAAATGAAAGCTACGCGTCTAGATTAGACCCGAAAAGGAGAAGGCGGTGAGTTAGAGTCAGAGAGACGAGGAGAAGAGCCGCAAGCGCACCTGTGAGCATCGCCGGGCGGCGTGAATCGCAAAACCAGGATCCTGGCAGGGACCACTCAGAAGTGAAAACCCGCACTGGCTGATGCGTGAAGGCAACAGGTAACCCAGAAAAACACCCGAGCTCATATCTTTTCCATTTTCTCCAACCAGGCAATCCACAAAAGAGACTGTCCTCGCAGAAAGTTCCAGATTAACTTTACCAACTGTGTTGTTCGTCTTCTCCGTTAATTAGTGCCGGAGGCAATTCCCCCTCCATCCCTCTTCCCTCTCCCCCCAGATTTCCCCTCTGGATGCTAACGGAGTAAGAGATTTTTAAGTTTCACGGTCTCTGCTGAGACTTCTCTATTGGCAACAAGGACAAAACAAATTAATGTGGAGGATTTCTTGACGGGAACAGTTTACAGTGAAACACCCACTGTTGACAGAATCATCATACCTGTCACTTCACGCCTCTCTGCCGACTGCATAATTAGTGTCATTATCCGTAAGTCATGGAAATATAAATGAGTGTGGATTATACAACAGAAAACTGCATAAATATGAATATTTTACGAGACCTAAGCAATGCCACAAATTACACATGACATGGAATTGTCACTTGCTTCTAGAGGGCCCTCAGATCTCTCCCCCGGTTTAGGGGGAATCTAAAAGGATGTCCTGGGTGGATGTTACTAGAAAACAAGCGATGGGGGGGTGGGGGGAGCAGGGGGAGAGAATATTCTCTTTGGAACTGATTTTAAAATACCTTAAATTTCTCATACCTGTTTATGTTTAGGACATAAGCAGTTTCTGTTTTACATTTTCCTAAATGGAATATAATTGCAAAAGAAAGCATTTTTAGAATAACAGGGTTTAAAGCCAAATGCATCTAATTTGTTATCACCTACTATTCTGGATCATTCATACTTGAATACATTGCCAAATATGTTAGATCAGGGGCTCCTGGGTGGCTCAGTCGGTTAAGCTCCCAATTTTGGCTCAGGTCATGATCTCACGGTTCGTGGGCTCGAGCCCCCCATTGGGCTGTGTGCTGACAACTGGCTCAGAGCCTGGAGTCTGCTTTGGATTCTGTATCTTCCTCTCTCTCTGCTCCTCCCCTGCTCACGCTGTCTCTCTCTCTCAGAAATAAAAACATTAATAAAAAAGTTAGACCAGACCATTCTGCCCCCCAATTGCCTGTAATTTCTCCACCCTCGATGACCTTCCTTCTTCCTGTCTGCACAAGACCAGCTCAAGCCCACACTGCTTTCTCCCACTTTTGAACTTCTTAAGCCCAGATCCTAGAAAGAAAGCACTTTGGCACTTTTCAGATTCTATAAGAGATGACCATCAGACTCTCTCTGTCTGTATTAAGTGTGCATTTGCAGTTTCCATACTTCCACAGATCCTCTCCTTCTCAGTGTCCACAACTGGGCTCAGAGGTCATAGGCACTCCTTCAATATGAGGAAGGAAAATTATTAAATTAAACACCATGTTCTTTAGTTTCTATAGAAAATAAAATGGGAATAGAAAAATATTGGGTAAAGCCCAGGTATTCTTTTCAGGAGGGCGGGAAATCACAGCCCTGGAAACCAAACACATTCATAGGCACACACAACACAATATGTTCACTGAGACTTACTAGTAGGGGCTGGGAATGACCTTCCTAACCAAGATGATTATGGACTACATGCTTGGGCATATATTAAGAAGCAGCTGAATCTCACACGGTATCACAGCTCCATGAGGGAAGTTTTGTCTGATTGTTCATAGCTATGGTAGGCAGAATAATGATGTCCAAAGATGTCCATGTTCTAATCCCTGGAATCTGTAACTGTGTTAAGTTACACACCAAGGAAAAAGGAAGCCCAGACACAATTTTTACCCCCAATTTCAAAATTCAGTGCTTATCATGTTTAAATTCTCTATTTTTGACTCATTTATTATGCCTTTTAGATACTTGTACAATGTCATGGTGAAGTTTCAGAGAAACTTTGAAATCTGTGAGTACACTAGGTAAAGATAAATCCACCCATTTAAAGTTCAAAATGTAGGTTTCCATTCAAGAGATGAGACCAGAATGATAAGAAATTGCAAACTTCATCTTACAAGGAATTTTATTTTACAAGATTTGACATGACACCAAATAATGGACATGATAACATTTGTGTTAGTGGAAACTCGTTCCAGGTATAGACTAGAGAATGACTTGGTTGAAAAGGCTGTGCGCAGACCCTGTAGGAACTCTGGTGAGAGAGGAAGTGGCCTGACCTTGGATGATGGCAGTGGGGATGGAGAAAAGTGGATGAATTCTAGGAAACATAAGAAGGTGTTATTGATAGGGATTGGTAACTGGAGCAGGGAGTGAAATAGCCAATGGGGATCACAATGGCTTTGGACAACAGGGTGGATGATTACCATTCAGTGAAGTGCAGAGTAGATATTATGGTTGAGCATGAGATATGTAATCTCATACAAAACGGGTCCTGATTTGGACATGTGTTTATAATGGGGAAGTGATAGTAAGTGAGTGTTGGAGACAGTAATAATTGGATATATTGGTCTGCATCTCAAAGGAGAGATTTTGTTAGCAAAACAGATTTGGAAATCAATATATGAATGCAGATGGAGATCAGTGAAGATGACAACACCCACATTAAGTGGGTAGATTGAGAATTTAAGGACAAACTCCAAGAAACATTATTTTTAAGGAGCAGGACAGCAGAGAAATATACACAGGAGACTAAGTCCATAGCCAGAGGGAAAGAAGTCCAGAAGAATTCAGTGTAATGATAGCCAAAAGAAAAGATTTCAAGATGGTGGATGTAATCCTAGGTGCCAAACGTTGCTCATAGGTGGAGCAAGGTGGAAGTGTGACCATTGGATTTTGCAAAATAAACACCATCAGGGACCTTAATGAGAATACTTTTTTTTTTAATATTTTCTTTATTTCTAGGAGAGAGAGAGACATCATGAGCAGGGGAGGGTCAGAGAGAGAGGGAGTCACAGACTCTGAAACAGGCTCCAGGCTCTGAGCTGGCAGTCAGCACAGAGCCCGACGCAGGGCTTGAACCCACGAACCGTGAGATCATGACCTAAGCGAAAGTCGGACGCTTAACCGACTAAGCCAACCAGGCGCCCCAATAATGAGAATACTTTTAGTGGAATAGTGGGAACAAAGACCAGCCTGAAGTGTATTAAGGAGGGTGAGCACAAGGTGAGGAAGTAGGGGAAACAAGTAAGACATCTCTCTCAAGAAGTTGGACTAAAAAAAGAGAAGCAAGAAATGGAATGGTAGAGAATTGTAAGAAAATTTGTTTTAAAGAGAGGAAAGTGTTGATCTGAAGAGACAAGTCGTCAAAATACTTAATTTTGAAAAAAGGGGTGTTCTACCACGTAAACCAAGTTTCTTAAAACAAATAAATCCAAGGTTCTCAGGTGATACCATCTCAGGATAGGTTTGAATTTGCAAAGCCATAATCCAGTGATGTGAAGTAGTTTCAAAGGGGATTCCAAACATATGCGATACTCAACATTATGGAAGAACTCGGCCAAAATACTCAGAAATAATTCTCAAACCCCTTGACTCCCCCACAAATCTCCCACTCCCACAGCTCCTCCAGAGTTTCTCAAATATCAGACACTAAAAATGTGCCCCCACCCCAGCCTGGCCCCACTTTCCTTACCCACCTCCCATATCCTATTCTTCAGCATTGTATTATGAAGGTAAACTGAAGCTCTTGACTGAAATCTTTTTCTCTCTTCCTTACTTCTCAAGCTTTCTTCTCTCAATCCATCCTCCAGATTCAAAGATCTGCATCACAAAAGATGCAGGAGCAGGTCTGACAGGCATAGAATTTTCTTGGAAGACTGGTGTAGGAATGTAAAAAGAATGAACAGGGAGAAAGAGCTCACAGTATTAAGTTGTGGCCACCATCTCATTAATACGTCAAGAGCTCCTTTTGTAAAATGTGATGTCAACATTGGAGAATGGCCCAGCACAGGTCATCCCCACTGGAGTGTAGACCCCTGTGCTGAAGGCTGCCTCCAAAGAAGGCCAGGGGTTAAGTGGATAAAAGGGTGATCAATAACTGAAAAATTGACCCTGCCACAGTGCTGTGGCTGACACTGGGTGACATTTGAATTATTGATCATGTATGGCATATGCATGTTTTAGGCATTAAATCTTCAGGTACTGAAAGGTTCCAAAAGGAATGAACAAGATTATTGACCACATGACTCACTGGAGACTTGAGGTCATGTTGAGCCAATAACAAAATCCCCTTGTGGGCTATGAAGCTTAGTAAACCCCAGAGAAACAAGGAGATGCATTTCACTTCCCCATCCAGCCATTGGAGGAATTATTGTGTATGCACATTCACAAGAGGAATATCAAAAGGCCTCCCCAGCAAATTCAGAGATGTTGTCTCATCAGCCAAGTGCAAACAATGACAAAATCTCACTGGCTTAACACAATGGGAGCATTTCTTGTTCGTGCAAAGTTATTGGTGGAACCAGCCACCCTCTGGTGCTCTTGTCATCCGTGTGGGGGCTCAGCCTTCCAGCTGCTGTGAACCCGAGTCTTCAGACTGGCTGTTGCAGGGGAATCCAGCACAGAGGGCCGGGGATGGACATTACCATTTGCCCTTCCAGACCCTTCACCAGCATTCTCCAGCTTGTTTTGGAATTGTGGAAGTCTGACCCATGTGCGGTCTTGCCCTGTTGCACTTGACCAATGGAGAAAACCAGCAGGAGATCTAAGGGCAGAACTTGAGTGACTTCAGGTGTTCTTCCTGCACTCAGTCTCCATGAGGTCATGGTACCTCTGTATCCCTCTTCTGAGGATTGGAGCTTGCTCTCTCTTTCCCTCTCTCTCTAGGTTGTGGTAACTGCCCTTCTCTTGCCTTTCATTTTACTATTTTTTAATGTTTATTTCTTTATTTTGAGAGCAAGAGAAGGCATGAAGAGGAGAGGGGCAGAGGGAGAGAGGGAAAGAGAGAATCTCAAGCAGGCTCCACACCACCAGCACAGAGCCTGACTTGGGGCTCAATCCCATGAACTGTGAGATCATGATCTGAGCCAAAATCAAGAGTCAGACACTTAACCCAGGTACCCCTCTTCTCTCACCCTTTAAAGCCTAGATGCTGTAATGCCTCCCCAGTGTCAACAAACTCAGAGTGTACCACCCTCTCCTGCTGATTTCTTAAAACCCAGCCCACACCTCTGCAAATACCATTGCAAACTTAAATCCAGCACACCCTTTATTAAACTCTTTTCTATTACCCAGACTGTAAATGACTTTTTTATGTTTATTTATTTTTGAGAGAGAGACAGTGAGAGAGAGAGAGAGAGAGAGAGAGAGAGAGAGAGAGAGAGAGAGAGTGTGTGTGTGTGTGTGTGTGTGTGTGTGTGTGTGTGAGCAGGGGAGAGGCAGAGACAGAGGGGGACACAGTATCCATAGCAGGCTCCAGGCTTTGAGCTGCCAGGGCAGAGCCCAAAGCAGGGTTTAAAGTCATGAGCCACGAGATTATGACCTGAGCCAAAATCGGATGCTTAACCAACTGAGCCAACCGGGTGCCCCTCCATTAACCTGATTTTAAATGCTTTGGTCTGAAGATGACCCTCCTCATGTCCACTTGAAATCATTGACCAGACAATCTTGTCCTGCTTAACTCCTATGAGACTGAAAAGTTTAATCCTTCCAATTACCCAAGAGAAAAAAGAAGCCCATTGGTGAAGACCAGAAGTCTCCGTCGGAAAGGCCCAACAATAGGTGTAACACAATTTACATGATAATTAGCGAGAAAATGGTCACTTTGCCACTTTCATCATTAGAAACAGCACATAACTCATCTCAGTCCCTTTTTGGTGTGATTGCAGAGGGTTGGAGCACTTCCAAAAGCAGTGATCAAATACAAAATTACCAAATTAACCCCCCCATTGGCAATCAGATTGGGATAGCTGTTTCCTCTCAGGTTAGAGAAGATTGCCCATTAGCTCTTTAGGAGAAAAAGCAGGGCAGGTCACGGGGCTGATGCACTATTGATTGGATGTGTCCTCACATACAAAGTGCCATAGAGTAGCTTTCAGTGAGCTATTATACAACTGTCACAGAGGGGAAGAAATACAATGCTATCTTTAAAATATATTATCTGGTGATTGATTAAAGCAACCTGACAGAGGTAAGTGAAACACCCAATGCTGAGCAGCCCAGAAACATTGAGGGCGTGCAGGGGAACAAGGCTTGAGCTGGACTCGGGGTCGCAGTCCATGCTCTCCAGTAACTGGCTCGGTGCCCCAGGCCACATCAAGCCTGGTTTCTTACATATAAGGTAACTGGATCAAGGGCTTTTTCACCTGAGATATATGGATATATCTCATGAGTTATGGTAAAATTTGGCAAATTTTGGAATATGTTTACTTATGTATTTTTTTTTTTTTACAGAAAGCATTCACAGCTTTCATAAGACACCAAAGCATCCTTTACCTCTCCCCTCAAGAAAAAGTTTACAAAGTGGGCTAAAGGCTGTCTAGTGATTCTTCTGGATCCAACATTTTGTAATCCTATGGTTAGTTCTTGTCAATCTCTTGGTCTGATGAGAATATATAATTTGTTTTCATAAAACAATGGAATTATCTTAAAACAGAGACTCAGCATACTGTTGGCGCTCAATAGAGGTATGTAAATTTGAATTTATATCTTGTTTTTCCTAATTTTTGATTATGTCATTTTAGAAGGTTAAAGAAACATCTGATGTAAATTATCTTTCCTATTTCTTTTTCAATTATTTACTCAATAATCAGTCCTTCACTCTACATGCCACATTTCCATCTGACTCCCAGGGACTCTATACAGAATAGGAGATGAATAATAATCCCCTCCGCATGAAGGTAGAGAGCACATTATAGTTAAGCAACTCAACTTTGAGTCAAGATCCTAAAATGTCCATTTTAATTTTTTTTTAGAGAGAGCATGATTGGGGGGGAGGGGCTGCAGGAGAGAGAGAAAGAGAGACCTCTCAAGCAGGCTCCCTACTCAGTGTGGAGACCAATGTGGGCCCTGGGATCACGGCCTGAGCCAAAGTCAAGATTTTGTTCTGCACAAACTCTTGTCCAAAGAACAAGCTTTAAATGGTTATGAGCAACTCTTAATGGACCAAACTTTCTAACATCAATGTCTTAAGGTACCTAAACTGCCAGCCTTCAGTGTCACTGTCCAGTTGCCTTAATTAACCATAGGTTTAGTTTTACTTGTGCGCTAATTGGGTCCTTGACTAATTGTGCATTAAAGACTTGGCAGTGCACTGCAGATGATCTTACGAGGCCCTCACTTCTCCTGACTGCAATTGGGGAGAGCTTAAGGTGCCAGAATATTACGGTCGGTGGTTTCCCCTGGAAACAAAGGAAAGAGAATAAGCTTTAAAATGATTCCAACACAGGATCAGGACCCACAGGCACACATTCGAGATTGGAAATCGTTTTTCGAACACTTTTGGGTGTTAGGTTAAGAACACTTTCTATTCTGGCATTTTCAGAGTGTATTTGACATGAGTGTGAATATATCTTCAGTCTTGAGGGAGAGGTCAAATGTGCATATTCTCACAATAACAGGGGAGTATGTGTCCCTGTCATTCAGTGTCCTGTCAGCCAAGGCTGGCTTTTGGCAATGGCAGAAAATCAGTCCAGGATGCATATAGCTCTAAAGGACACTTGCTTTTCTGCTTCTGGCCTGGTTTTCTTCTTCCTTGTTTCCCTACATTGGCCTTCATGTTACAACCTCAAGCCTTTCACTCAATACACACTTTTGCTTCTTCTTTTTTAAATGTTTATTTATTTTGAGAGACAGCGAGTGGGGGTGGGGGAGCAGAGAGAAAGGGAGAGAGAGAGAGAGAGAGAGAGAGAGAGAGAGAGAGAGAGAGAGAATCCCAAGCAGGCTCCAAACTGACTGTAGAGCCCAATGCAGGGTTCAAGTTCACGACCGAAGGCACACGACCTGAGCTGATACCACGAGTCAGATGCTTAACTGAACAAGCCACCCAGGAGCCCCCATTTTTTTCTTGAACACAGAACTCCCCCTTGGGGATTTTTAGCTAAGATATATATAAAATCTTGTTCAGTATTATCTTCCTGTAAATTCCACCTTGGGTTGTTTTGATGAGCAAAACAGGTGGGTTTATGACAAAGTTCATGACTCCTTACCCCAATCCTGCATGCCTCAAACACAGAATTATTGAAAAAGTGATCCATGCGTGGACTAACTAGCAAACTCAGTGAGCTGGTCGGCATTGAATAAGTGATATGAACCAAAGAGAATCACAGATTATGATTCAGGACGCCAGAGTGCTCCAGCCTGGCTGCGACTCCTTGTGCAGCCAGTCTGTTACCCTTAAACCTTTGTTTACTTATAAAGGGTTAAAGGATGCGATTTGAAAAGGATCACTTTCAAATTCACAAATCATGATTGCTGTACAAATATTAAATGCATATACTTCACTGATTCAAAGAAGGACATGAAAACCAGATCTCTCTCAAACATCAAAAATACTGAAACGAATTTCTCATAGATGCAAAACGAGGCACACTGTGTAATCTTTGTAATGAGGCTTGGATCATTTCGTTTTGCAGAGTAGAAATCAATTGTAAAGCCACCAGACAAAATTAGTTTGCATTTCTGCTGGTTTCCCACAATTTACAGAGTTATAGCCTAGTCAAAGACAATCAAAGGCACAGCCCCTGTGGAATGAGCTAACTCTGAAGGATCTGCTAGACAATTTCCAGAATTCTGTTAAAACGACAATCTGTAATCCGCTGCCCATTTTCTTTGGAAAATTTTCCCAAGAAGCTTGCCCTAGAGGTCATAAACACCATCCCCTAGAATTACGCTTGATCACAAAAATGCTGGTCTCGTTGGGTTTGGCCTGCTGATTTCCATGGGTGTTGCAGGAATGCTAATTAACCATATATTTGCTTTGTAAATTGAGAACCATGCTATTCTGAGTTACTACCGAGGCCACGGAATTAAATTCTGTATGGACGTTTTCATAAGAAGATGGAATTTTATCTTTTAAAGCCTCTGTCATTTGCTATCCTCAAGCTAGGAAACCAGGTCCAAAAAACTGTTCACCAGGTGTCACAGCGCCTGCAAACTTGGGTGAACTCTGCCCTCCAAGGGCTTTCAAACTTCCCCAAGTTCTTGGTCTGCCAGGAAGTGACCTTCCTCACCATCTGTAAGGCCTGGACCCTAAGCCAAGTTCACTCTGAAAGAGAACCAGTTTTCTTTAAAATCCGTTGTTAAACAGGAATTCTTTCCTTTCTTTTTTCAAAATGTTTATTTATTTCGAGAAAGAGAGAGAGACAGAGAGAGGAAAGGGAAGGGACAGAGAAAGAGGGAAAGAGAGAGAAAGAAAGAGGGAGAAAGCAGGCTTCGTGCTGACAGTGCAGGGCTCGACATGAGGCTTGATCTTACTCATGAACTGTGAGATAATGACCTGAGCCAAAATCAGGAGTCATATGCTTATCTGACTGAGCCACCCAGGCATCCCCCAAACAAGAATCCTTTTCAAACATGACAATCCTTCAATGGCTTTGGTTACACAGTTCAATTATATTCTGGCCAAAAGGTGGCTAGATTTATATTAAATGTAGGTAAATAACTATTTTGCCATGAGAAGTAAAGGGACTTGATAAGAGTTTGTGAGTTTGGGGGAGATCAGTGAGAATCAGATATCATTTAAAAATGTTTCACTTCCCTTTACAAAAGGAGAGTCTACTTAACTAAATGTTCTTAGGAATGATTCATAAGGAAATACAAAGTGCTTCTTAACATATACTTAAAAAACAGAGCATTAACAAAACATCAAGAAAATTCCAAGCAACTAATCACAACAAAATTTTTGTCCTGGTTCCTTTGGTCTCTTGTTCTCCTGGATTATAAGTTACCAGCCTGCTTTTGGAAGCCATCTGCTTCCAGCCCAGCAAGAAACGAGGAGAGCCTGTCTCCAACAGGTGGTACAGTTTGATAGTATCAACAGTATCTTCTCAGACACCTGTACCCAAGTGTCTATACTTAAAAGCATCAATAGTTCAAAGTATCTGCTATAGTCATTTCCATGAGGATCTAAGACTAAAGGCAAAACTGTTGCCCTGTACCTTATGAGAAGCCTTCGGGCAAGCATTGGAACCAAACAAAAATTATCTGCAGATGACAAAGACTTAATGACTGTGGTTAATTTATTAGTGCCATCAATAATATCAGAATGCAGCAGGATAAACCCCTTATTAGAGTATAATGCATAATTATTTCATAAGGTTTTGATCAATGTGTCCCCTGAGAGCAAAACCAACCCCCAAAGTCTTCTCATAAGGCATAGACTTTCTGAAATATTTATATTAATAACTCTACACCTCAACAAATGCAAGCAAAGGCTAAACATCTCTTCTAATTTGATGACTTTCCCCCGTCGCTCGTGCAATAGTGTTGAACTAATTTAAGAGGCACCTAACACATTAAACAAACTTAATTATTTTGTATTTCACTTTTTATATGGTAAAAAGTAAATCTCTGTGATTGCTCTGGGCCTTTGGGAAATTTCCAAAATAGTTTTAGGTGTAAAAGATACCCTGAAATTTTTCTTCTATTTTTTCCTAAATATAGGATCCAGTCTTGATAAGGCAAAGTCAAAAGAGTTGTCAGAGGAGAGCTGGGACACTTGAATTTGGTTGGATCACAGGTGCCCGAGAATTGCACAGTGACCTATTTAATCAAAGTGACAACAAAATATTTTGAAATACACATAAAAGGTACTACACTCATAAAGAACCATAGCTCTTTCACGAGTAAGGGAGCTTTCTTCATTGGATTTTTCTTTTAAACAATCAAGGACATAATAAAGTCAACATAAAGCACAGAAAATTGTTCTGGTAGGCCCATGTTCTCTGCTATGTGGACAGGTTTTACAGAACGTACACATTTTCATCTTGTAAATAATAGTATTAATCAGCAAAGCACTGAAATAAAAACAACAAAAATGAGCAAACTTAGCTAAAATTTTAACTTATTTTAAGCCTTCTTTTCAGATTCAGCTGTTATAAATCAAGGCAAATAGCATTTATTTTCCAGATCTTGTCTTTTATGAAGCTCTTTTGCATTCTAGAATAAATGGACTCTTATATTAGAACAAAATTATTCTTTCTCCTTATAAAACAAAGCCGCATATCCATTTGCATTTCTCTGTCATTATTGTTTGTAGTGTGGTCTCAACTGCGTATATTTTTTTCTTTTTTTAATTTTTAATTTTAGAGAGTGAGAGAGCATGTGAGTAGGGGAAAAGGGCAGAGGGAGAGAGAGAGACAGAGAGAGACACACACACATACAAACACACACACAGAGAGAGAGAGAGAGAGAGAATCTCAAGAAGGCTCCACACTCAGCACTGAGCTGAATGCAGGGCTCGATCCCACCCTTGGGATCATGACCTGAGTCTAAATCAAGAGTCAGACACTTAACTGACTGAGCCACCCAGGTGTCCCTCAACCATGTATATTAATTATAACATGGGCCAACATGAAAATCTCCTACTTCACAGAGAAAATTAGAAGGTATGTGAGTGAGAACTGTCTGCCATTTTGGAATGTTTAAGGAGAATAACATAACTTATGGGGCACTTGGGTGGTTCAGTTGATTAAGCGAGGGACTCTTGATTTTGGCTCAGGCTATGATCTCATGGTCATGAGATTGAGCCCTGTGTCCTCCACTCAGTGTGGAGCCTGCTTGGGATTCTCTCTCTTCCTGTCTCTTTATGTCTCCCCACTTGTGTGCTCTTTCTCTCAAAATAAGTAAATAAACTTAAAAAAAAAAAGAATATTGTAGCTTGTGAATATGTTTTACACATTTTCTACAGCCACATCCATCCCTTTCAAACCTTTCTAAAGTGACAAAAGTAAACCCATTCATTAACATGACTCAAAGATACAGACTCCTACAGCATATAGAAATATGAAGCCTAAATTTATGTTTACATATTAACATTTCAGAATTTCGTATTACACAGAAAATACCGAGGAATCCAAGAATTATCTGTTAATTAGCTCAATTTAAGATTAGTTTCCGTCTCTAAATTACCTGAAGACCTTGCAAATTATGTTTGAGCTGACACATTACAGAACATAATTACTATTGATACAAAAAGTTTGTTAGAATAATGACTCGATTTAGTTGTGCACAAATTACTTTTTGTAATTTTTAACAATGTGTAGGAGTATTATTAACTTATTTGATCACAAAACCTTCAGAATTTTAGGAAGATCAGACTGACTATTCTCATGAAAGAGAAAAAATCAACCAGGTAAAATAATGTGTGTGTTTACATATACTTAATACGGACAAATCAGACAAAAACACAGACTTATTGACAAAAAAACCCATAGATTTATTTTTGAAAACCATAATGATTACACCAGTCCTATTCAACAAAGCTTTATCTTAATTATGTAAACTTGGGTTCTTCAACTGTTTCTGAACCAGCAGAATAATGATTTTGGCTGTAATGCTTTTAAATGATTAGAAATTTAATTTCATTACTTTCGGAGAAGATTCAGAAATATTTTATTTATATAAGTTTATATGTGTCTCAATAAATGATCAGAAGAGAGCTCTTTTACTTTAAGACACATAACAACCTAATTTGCTAATATCCTTTGGAGAAAGGCGGGAAAATCCCATTACCACTAGAGGAAAAAGCCTTTCTCAATTACACACACAGACACATTGACATGAAGACATATAGAGAACGTATAGCTGAAGTTCTATAGTATCAGCTTCAAGTCTAAAGGAAATACAGACGCACAAAAACTCTGTGGCCTTGGTCTCAAAAAGTTGTTCTCCTCCCCAGAAGTTTTCCATTGATCAGAGCTTAGAATAGACAAACACAAAGGGTGCAAAAAACAAATTCCCTGCTGTCTGTCACCCAACAGAGAATAGATCACTATACTCCACCTGTAGAAATCAGCACATTTCCAATCATCGCTGTCTCCAGTGGAGAGTGAATTAGCACCCACATGAACCATCTGTGTGAACTGGAAACAAAAACAAAACACATAACCAAGGGGAAAGAATAGAGTAAAACAAAAAAAGGAATAAAATAAAAGGAATGAAATGAAGAAAATGTGAAAATTTAAGTCACTTTGAACTCAGATGGGAAACTATAACAAAACCCATACAGGCTTGAACAGTCCACCATGTATAGCTCTCCACCAAGAGTTTGTCAGGTAAATCTTCATACCTAAATGGCACCTCCAAACTAGCTAAGAATAATCCAAATGATAAAATCATGACACGCATACAAATATAAACAGGTGTGAAAGATTTTGTTTTTCTCATCAATTAATGAGGGAACTCTGATAGTTAAGCCCCTTTGCCTAGAATGTTCAGCTAGAATGGTGAGCCATAAAACTGCATAGCTTTGTCTCATTGTAGCTATCGGGAATGAAGATGTCAAAGCAGAGAGTGGTGACTCCATTCCCTCATCCTACTGATGAAACATTATATCTATCACAGTCTCTTCTCAAAGTCAAAAGTAATTAAAATCATTCCTTACATGAAATGTGATTTTATAATTGTCAAAATATACTCAAAGTTTAATTGACTAAATAAGTTGGATGATCAAGCTGGATAGTCATCACCAGTGTTCTGTAGTAATGCATCATTGTACTGTGAGGCTGAAACTGTGGACTCAAATCCCAGCACTGACACTGACCAACTATGCACAGCCTACTCTAGGGGGCCAGTATCTCATTCAAAAAATGAAGGGTCAGGATGGATGACCTCTGAAGGCCTTTCTGGCTTCAAGGTCAATGGCAATGTGGTCCAAAAAAAGGTCATCAGACAATTGTATTATAAATATAATAATATAATATAATAAGCCTGTGTGCTTGTACAATTAATAAATTTCTGGCCCCTTTGATAGATATACCAAACAAAATTTGGGTGGGATCCAGGAATCTACATTTTAAATAAGTTCCACATTATTGTTATACAAACTTAAGTTTGAAAATCTTTAGTGTATGGATTTTTTTTTCCTGGAAAGAAAACAGTTATGACCAAAAAAAAATAGTTATTGAATTGTTCTGGTAAATGGTACACTACTCAGTGCCTTCAAAGCAGAGGTCATTCATATTGAAACTTGTCTGAAATAATGTTGAGAAGAAATCAGGTTGTCATTATTTTAAAAGTAATGATTTTCTATGGTATATGGTTCATTATATCTAGCATAAGATTTGGACTATATGCTTCGCCTCACTAAAGGACAGTTGTGAATAAATGTGTACTTCCCTTTACTCATCTGCATTGCCTTTTACTTCCTTTCTTATAAATTGTTTGAAGAAAAGCAATAAAAAACAAGTGCTGTTTCTTTGAAAAGACCAATAAATGCGATAAGCCCCTCACCATCCTAACCAACACAAAAACAAGGGAAGACACAAATTGTCTATATCATAAATGAAAGAGGGGTCATCACCACTGATCTCATGAACATTAAAAGGCTAGTAAAATAATACTATGAATAATTACAAGCCCACAAATTTTGTAACTTAGAAGAAATGGAGCAATTCTTTGAAAAACACAAACTACCAAGACTTATATGAGAAGTAGTTCAGAGAAGCATATATTTACTTTTAAAAGTTAAAGTAATAATTCACAACCTTCCAAAACAGAAAGCACCAGACTTTGATAGGCTGAGTGGTGAATTACACCAAGGACTTAAGGAAGAAATAATACTAATTCTCTAAAGAGTCTACAGGAAGGGAGAAGTAGAGGGAATTCTTCCTAAGTCATGCTATAAGGCCAACATCACCATAATAGCAAAGCCAGGCAAAGACATTACAAGAAAAGAATACTGCAGATCAATATCTCTCATAAACACAGACTTAAAACTCCTCAACAAAATAATAGCAAATAAAATCTAAAATCATATAAAAAGAATTTTGCTCCAACCAAGTGGAAAACATTTCAGGTATGCAAGGCTGTTTCAAACTTAAATAAGTCAATCGTTATATCAGTACCTGGGTGACTCAGTTGGTTGAGAATCTGATCTTGATTTTGGCTTAGGTCATGATCCCAGGGTGGTGGGATCAAGCCCTGTGTGAGGCTACATGCTGAGTGTGGAATCTGCTTGAGGTTCTAATTCTCTCTCTCTCTCTCTCTCTCTCTCTCTATCTATCTCTCTCTCTCTCTCCCCCCCCTGTCTGCCCCTCTCCCCACTTTCTCTCTCTCTCTTTCTGAAAATGTAAAATTTTAAATTTTATAAATCAATCATTGTAATCCACCACATCAACAGGTTAAAAAAGAAAATCATGTCAGTTAAAACAGAAAAAACATTTGGCAAAATTCAACATCGTCATGATAAAAAAACAAAACAAAAACAACTCTCAGCACACTGAAAAGAGAAACTTCCTCAACTTTATTTTAAACTATTCCAAAACAAAATGACAACAAAAACCAGTAGCTAACATCACACTTAATGGTGACAGCCCGGATGCTTTTCCCTTAGTATTAGGGAAAAGGTAAGATGTCCTTTCACATCATTCCTACTCAACACCATACTAGAAATACTAACTAGTGCAATAAGACAAGAAAAAGAAATAAGTTATATTTATTGGAAAGAAAGAAATGAAACTGTCTCTATTCACAGATGATATGAACCTCTATGTAGAAAATCCAAAGAATCAACAAAATAACTCCTGTAACTAATAAGAAAATATAACAAGGTCATAGGATAGAAGGTTAATACACAAAAGACAATTGCTTTCTTTTAATTTTTTTAATGTTTATTTATTTTTGACAGAGAGAGAGAGAGAGAGAGAGAGAGAGAACAAGCAGGGGAGAGGCAGAAAGAAAGGGAGACAGAGAATCCGAGGCAGACTCCAGGCTCTGAGCTGTCAGTACGGAGCCAACACAGGACTTGAGCTCATGAACCAAGAGATCATGACCTGAGCTGAAGCTGGACGCTTAACCAACTGAACCACCCAGGTGTTCTGGCAATTGTTTTCTTTTAAATGGTTTCTCTTTGTGGAAAAATGTTAATCTAAATAAATGTGCATTGCCACTCTGAGTAGGTTGTGGCCAAATTGAGGAGAAAATATACCTTTCCCTGGGAAATTAATAATCCTCTAAAAGGAGTAGTGCAACATATGCTCTTTCTTGTTATATTTCTCATTTTAGATTTTTTTTGGAGTTTTATGAGATGAAAGATGCTAGCTAAGAGTCAGACATCAAAGGGAAAATGGCCTAACTTAAAGTAATGGTCTTCATAGTTATATTTTAATATCAAGAAAAAAAAAACTTTACAGTTTGATGACAGAAAATAGGAATTTATCCTTACTTTATACAAATGAAAGACATGAATCTCTATGCCACTTTAAAAATTTCAGGGTAGAGAAAAAATGTTAATACCTCTGCAAAATAATTTTGATAATTTTCTTCTTTCTTATGTATTCACTTTAAAGAACTATTTGCTATATTCTCTAAACTCCACTGCCCTTTGAAATATTTTTATATAGCTTTTACTGCCTTTTGTTTATTATCCAGTGGACTGTGATCCTCTGTGCCTGCTCTCTAACGGTGTGTGTGTGTTATCAAAAACAAAAGTTGCAAGGGTTGCAATAGTAATTACTACCCTGTTAGTGAACAGCCAGTGATTGCTGCAATAAAACTGGGCATAAATGTTCAGAACGCACCTTATTCTGGCTCCAGACAGTTGATGTTCCTGAAACCCACTTTACCTACCTTTTCCTGGAGCTCCACTGAACAGTTTCCTGGAACCTGACAAATTTTCAAATCTGACAAAATTTTCAAATCCTGGGAACTGTCCTCTGGAGAGACGTAGCAGCAGAACCTGGATGACTTTAAGTGACACTGCCTTTGGGCTGATTCATGTGGGTCCCCATGAGCCTTGCACCATCCGCCATCTTTTCCCTGAATGCTCAGAGCCCCTGACAAGTGAAAAGTATATAGCAGGGCGCCACATCCTACTCTTCCATTATGAGAATGTGGAGACCCTGTCTCCAGTCCCACTTTGGTATCAGTAGAAGAGTAACTTATCCAAACTCCTTCCTCCCTCACAGAGCAGGCTGAACCTGCCCACAGTGGGTAGTCAGCCTATTCAACACTCTATTCACTGTTCTCCCACCCACCTACACAGGCCCCCAGACCAAAGAACCCTAAGAAACAAAACACCTATTCACAGGAATTTCTGCCTGTCAAGGCATAAAACAGGATATTGCACCTTTTATATATTTCAAGAGGACCCCAATCTTGGATTATTAAAATTACTAAAACCTGGTTTATATCACCAGGTTCACAGGGGAAAAGAATACTAGATTTTACAGCATTTCAAGGTAAAATGTATTGCTGGTGATGCATCAGTTCCCAACCAGAACAAAGACACCATTTGTGTGACTCTGTGGGTGAGCGTTTGAGTACATCACAACACTGAACTGGGAAGTTGTCCTGAAAACTTTCATTTTTCCCAAATGGGTTTCTGTGTGAAAGGTTTGCAATGATCTGAATTTTCCCCCTTTCATCCCTCATTTTTAAAAGATAACACAAAAGCTGCTCGCAAATATAGGCTTGACACCTACTTGTTGGAATCCATGAAAGAGAGGGTGACAAACCTCAGAGCACTTGGGAAGAGGATCTCTTTCAAAAAACACCCTTCTGGTAATGGGGAAGGCTTTGCAATTTGTGAGAGTTCCTTGTCCCTAACCTTACTGCGGAAATATTTCCTCGGGGATGAGAAGCTTTGTCTGAACTGGAAACAGAATTCTCTCCGGGGAATTCCTATCCAAAAGAAAGGAAAAAAAAAATACATTTCCTATTGCCTCGTCTTAATGGAACACTCTTGTACAAATGCACACCAAGATAACAAAAGACGACATCCCAGGAAGCTTTTTTATACATAACTAAATCATAGAGAGAATGTATGAACGTGTAAAACCAGAAGGTAGTCACTGACATGGACGTCTGAATTTCACTTTGCTCTCCCTAAATAACGCCTATATCAAAACCTTGCTTAAGCTTAACCTTTGAAGAGTATGTTTTGTAGGATTTAAAAATAAACTGAAGAACTAGAATCAAGAAAGTCACCAAGAAGTGGTGTGAGAAGTATCATGGATGAGGGAAAATGGCAACGTCAGCATTCATTCCGTGACTCCATGAATCCCAATGAAAACCTAGAAGAGAAAACAAACAATCGGAAGTTATTGTCTAGAAATGGACCAGATGTGCTGCAACATCCGAAAACCTGCTCTCTGCCAAGGGGCAGAGCAGGAAGAGAAGCGAAAGCAAGAGTCAGAACAAAGGAAAGCACAGGGAAGAGCAAAGTACCGCGAAGCCCAGCAGACCGCAAGCAATTAAAGCCAGGAAACCCACAGCAATGAGGCATTAGACTCCGCGAGGAAAAAAGAAGGAGGAAATAAACATAAAACAGACCATTTTCAAATGAATTGCTGTGCGCTCTTAACCCATCTAGAGGAGCATTGCATAGCTAGTAAAACAATATGGAAAATAAAAGCGCGTGTTTGTAGAAGTTCAAAAAGCAAAATAATGCAGGAATCTAATTACTTTACAATTTAGGGAGGATGAAAGAGAAAGCACAAAAGATTGAAGAGAAAATTGAAATGACCTCCTGGCCTTTATCCTCCCTAGATTTCCTTTAGGGACGCTATTCAAAAATAAATTAAAAGGTTATGTGTTTAACCAGTCAGACAGGAAGGATAACAAGGGGCCTTGGGAACAGATGGATGATAGAGAATCTACAGGAGGCAAAGTTAAGTTTTGGAAAATTAAATGAAAAATTCATCATATTTTTCCCTAACTCCAGAAGGATTATAAATCATTTATGTACCTGGAATCTTGACAAAAGTGTATCAGTGTGGCAAGCCCTTCTGTGTCCCCTACAGAACTTACTTCTCATGTTTGTCACATCATTTTTCTTTGCTTTTTAAGGAAAGGACTTAGTTCTAATGAAGCTTCAAAGATCACCTTTGAAAGTATCCTCCAGATTAAAGTGCCCTGGTTAGGACTGGGTTTTTTTTAGATTAAAATAATTTCTGGCTGGCATTTTTGAGCTGTTTCCAACATCTTACTAAAATATTGTAAAGGCCACCTCTGAAGATGAAATTTGCACTTCCAAAAAACTACAACTCACAATCAGCTCATGACTTGGGTCTAGGAACGAGTTCTGCTAAGAAAAAGGCAAATCTGAGAAGAATTAGCACTGTTCACTAACACATATGTCTCTTACACGTATAAACACGCATCCAAACATCATCAACCTCCGAGAAGACGGGAAAACATCAGATTAGGCACACCCACTCTGTCCTAATTCAGAGAAGCGTCTTGCATGATAAACAGTTTTTCTATATGTACCAAACAAGCGTGGATGGCACGGGATCCAGTAATCCCAGTTTTAGAAACCACGCCTGGACAAGATGCTCAATGTCATTCATCATCAGGGAAATACAAATCAAAACCACACTGAGATACCACCTCGTACCTGTCAGAGTGACCAAAATTAACAACTCGGGAAACAACAGATGCTCGCTAGGATGTGGAGAAACAGGAAACCTCTTGCACTGTTGGTGGGAATGCAAACTGGTGCAGCCTCTCTGGAAAACAGTGTGAAGGGTTCCTTAAAAAATTAAAAATAGAACTACCCTGTGACCCAGCAATAGTACTGGTAGGTATTTATCCAAAGTATATGGGAGTGCTGATTCGTAGGGACTCATGAACCCCAATGTTTATAGCAGCACTTTCAACAATAGCCAAATTATGGAAAGAGCCCAAATTCCCATCAACTGATGAAGGGATAAGAAGATGTGGTTGATATATACAATGGAATACTACACGGCAAAGAGAAAGAATGAAATCTTGCTATTTGCAACAATGTGGATGGAACTGGAGGATATTATGCTAAGTGAAATAAGTCAAGCAGAGAAAGACAGATACCATATATTCTCACTCATATGTGGAATTTGAGAAATATAACAGAAGACCACGGGAGAAGGGAAGGGAAAAAATTAGTTTCAAACAGAGAGGGAAGCAAACCATAAGAGACTCTTAAATACAGAGAAGGAACTGAGGGTTGATGAGGCACAGGAAGGGAAGAGAAGAGGACTGATGGGCATGGAAGAGGGTTCTTATGGGGATGAGCACTGGGTGTTGTATGTAACCAGTGAATCATGGGAATCTACCCTCAAAGTCAAGAGCACACTGTATACAATGTATGTTAGCCAACTTGACAACAAATTGTATTTAAAAAAAAAAAAAAAGAAAAGAAAACAAACCAGGCCTGGAGAAGGAGCCAGAGGTTTATGCATAGATTTGCTTATGAAACCTTTCTAAAATAAAAAAAAAGAACTGTCAAGCACCTGAAGAGCCACCAGCAAGGGAAATAATAAGTAAATCACAATACAGCCACTAGGTTACCTATAAAAGCCATGCTTTGGAAAAATTTAACAACATGAAAACATGCACACAATATAATATCAAGTGATTAAAAAGTAGGATATGAAATTTATTAATGGTATGAACCCAAATCCAAATATGTTAAAATAATTACACACACACACACACACACACACACACGCACACGCATGCACGCATATCTAGAGAAAACCTGGTAGCCAATACATAAATGAGTTAGTAGTGTTTGCCTCTCAGTGGCAAAAATACTACTTTAACTCTACTCTATGTGCCATCAAAATTTGTCTCCAATACCTTTTATAATAATAATAGTATTTAATTATGTAAATAAAGCACAAATGAAGTCCCCATCACCAGGCTTTGAACAATACTGAGCGGGACTGCCACTATCACGTATTCCTGAATTGACAGACACAAGTGCATTTCTCTTTTCTGAATCTCAGACAAGAATATATGACCCCCTGGGTTGGGATGAAATTAAATGGAATAATTCAATTAAAATAACATATGTTAAGTGCCAAATACAACTCTAGCATGAAGTAGGTATGCATAAACTCCAGCCAAATTTAAATCCTTACAATGGAAGTAGTCAGTGATCAGTCAAAAAGAAAATAGCCCATTCCAGATGGGCAACTTCTCCCCCAGCATGGGAATATCACATCCACACCACTGATCTGTAGTGCCCTCTCCATTTGGAAAGATGCTTCCCTTCCTTTGATGGATGCCAGGTATGGGGAACATTGAAGGGATGCTTCATGGAAGTAACAGAAACAAGACACATGGAGATGAAAATAATAGAAGACCTAACACAAGAATAACTGATCCAAGACCTGATTTAATAGCAAATTATCACATCAGTGCCTCTGTAATAAATCTAGAGCATATTATTAAAACTGTGGTTTCATGCCCCACAAAGACAGAGACTAGGTTACCCTAAGACAAAAGCATCAGTGTGTCAAATGCACATATAGGTGGTCCAAGGCAATGAGAAATGTTTTCATTTTGTTCTATTAATATTTTATCTGAATGTATTTCTTGTTCTGTGATTACACAGGGCTGAGCTATTCATAGCCAGAATGCGACCTGGCCTTTCAGGTTCCTCGTCATTTCCAAATAAAACAGTTAAGCTTCATACAGGAATACAGCACAAAAGGCAAAGACCTGTCATGTATTTTTGGAGTAAATCATTATCATCTGTCCAGAAAAGCAACATAATGGAATATTTAAATGTGTCAGTGGAAACCTTCAACAAACTTAGATAATCTCGACTATAAAGGAGTTTAATATTTTGAATGCAAAAAGATGTTAAATAAAGGTTTACAAATGCTTACTTTAAATTCAAAATCAGCTTCTATATGAAGCCAAAACATGTAGGAGAGAATGGTCTAGAATATTTTTGAAAATTTGACGCTGGCTGAGGATCAAGATGAAAGCAGACCTCAGGCCCTCCTCGTGGGGAGTTTCCTCATGGGAAACAAAACAAAGATGTAGAAAGAAGCTAGGAGGTCGCCCATGATGTAGGATTTTTTTTTTCAGGCAGATCTGGTTAGGGCTGGTCTAAATCCCCCAACGGATCTCAGGGTTCACCTTGGTTGGATGGGTCTCATGATCCCTAGTTAGACTATGACCAAGGGTCAGTATCCATCCTTCAGCCTGTGGTGTGTTTATAACACAGCTGGCAGCTAGATACAAAATCGGGGTGCCATTCCCCAGGTGGGTTAGATCTTGGACATTGTGGTTGATGCTTTCATCTGGAAGAGCCTGGGCTGCCCTTCTGTCTGTGCAAACATTGATCGGGAGGGTAGACTCAGATCAGTGGTCCTTGCTATCTGTTCCCAGACTCAGGAGACAGCCAGAGAGGCAATGCCAGCCAGGAGTTCACACAACCCTCTCCTGGTTTCCTCCCATCTCCTGGCTGCCCCTCCTTAGTGTCTTTTTTTTTTAATTTTTTAAATTTTTTTAAAAATTTATTTCTGAGAGAGAGAGAGAGAGAGAGACAACATGAATAGAGGTGGGTCAGAGAGAAAGGGAGACGTAGAACCTGAAACAGGCTCCAGGCTCTGAGCTGGCTGTCAGCACAGAGTCTGATGCAGGGCTCGAACCCACAAAAGGTGAAATCATGACCTGAGCCAAAGTTGGACGCTTAACCGACTGAGCCACCCAGGTACCTCTCCTCCTTAGCGTGTTTACTGAAATCCCCCTTGTTGACCTTCAGGTTGGTGCTACTTAAGCCCAGCCCATGTCTCTCTCCCCTGCACCTCCACCCACTCCCCCGCACCAGTCTAAAGACCACCTGCACAGGGGTGGGGTGGGGGTGGGATGTGGTGGGGTAGTGGGGAGGAGGGGGATGCCTCAATCTGCCTCTCCAGCTCCAGCCGCTCCCCAGCTTCTTTGACTATATCCCACTGCCTACCCCACAAATGCATGGAAGTTTCTGGAAGACATCCCAATCTTTTCATACTCAAAGCTCACTATTTTCTCTTCCAAACTTGCTGCTTTCCCTGGACTTCCTGTCTTGGCAGGTGGCACCACCATCCACCCACACAGTGGTGCAGACCTTGGGCCTTAATTTCTCACTCTGCCTCACAGTTCACATGTCACTCAGATCCTGCCAGGTCTGTCTCCAAAACAATTTCAGCCCCTGCTCTCTCCACACCAGCTCTCCTCCTCCCTCCTTCCCCCATCCGAGCGCGTGCAACATCACACAGAGCTCTGCGCCTTGAGTCTGGACCCAGGCTTGAATCTTGGCTTTATCATGTATTAGCCCAAGTAAAGTTCTGTGCCTCAGTTTCCCCAGCTGCAACATGAAGAAAAGACTATTTCCCACCCCCTAGGTTACCGAAGCGCTTGCACAAGGCCATCTGGGCACATGGCAAGCACTGTCTCCAGGTGTCTTGGGTCTTCAGCAGGCTTCCATCTGGTTCTTTCTGTTTCCTCCTGTCCTTCACTGTCCACCCCCTGTGTGACAGCCAGGGCAAGTCAGCATGAACCAGATCACACGGCCCCCTGCTTAAAACCCTGTACTGGCTTCCACTTCTTATTAGAATCAAGTCCATACCCCTTGTTGGGGCCCAGGAGCCCGGTCTCTCCGCACGGTCTCCGACCATCTGACTGTGTCTGCTGCAGGGCCCGCCTGGCTCATGACCCTCCCAGCAAGCTGTCCACACTTCCTGTGTTTCCCACACACACCAGCGCACCCGCCCTTGGAGCCTGTCCCTCTCTGTGTCCGGATGTCCACCTGCGATCTTCCTGGGGCCGGCTTCTTGCTGTGCCCAGAACTCTGCGTAGATGTCCTATGCCCAGAGGGACGTGCCTGGACTCTCCCAACCTGTCCCCGTCCCCGGCACCGTCTCTATATATCTGCTGTGTGTTGTTGGGCTCAACCCCTTTCCCCTTCCTACAGCCTCCCGAATTGGAATCTCACGCCACCAATGGTATTACCTACTGACAGGAGGCTGCCCACTCCCCTGTCATTTCCAGCAGTTTCCTGCCAAAGTCCATGTCACTCAGCCAAACCACTCACCTTTGTTCTATTCTGGGCAGTTTTAACATTTGCAGACAGTGCACCCGGCCCAGGGCCTCCGGCTCGGCTCTCTGAACCCTTCCCTCCCACCAGCTTCCACCCCCACCTGCCCTCCCTCCGTCCCTTCCCGACTCCCTTCTCTCCCCGCCTTATTCAGCTCCCTTTCCTTGTGCCCTTGCTGCCATTTTTCCCCGCCCGTATCCTCGACTCTCTTGCCATCACGCTTTGTCACGCTTGCTCGGCAACACCACTACTGTGAAACCCAGCCCTCTGCCAACTGAACGTAGCTGGGCGAAAACCACAGCACGTTGCCTCATCTCACCTGAAATTCACGATGGACAAACTCCAGTGGGCCGTAGTGACGTCAAGCATGTTATATATCAACCCTGGTTTGCTCTCTTTCCCATTTCTCCCCGATGGCTATTTCCCCAGCTTTTCCTCTCGCCTCAAGCATCCACAGTCTTTTCTCCCCCTTTTCAGCCAGTTGCCTGGCTTTCTGCTTAACTGGGAAACTATCCCCACCACACCCCTCTCCCGTCAAGTAGCTGTGTTCACGCATTCTGCCTTCCATCTACTCACTGTCGATCAGTGGTTCTCAGACTGTGGTCCTGGACCAGCAGCATCAGGGTCCCTTGAGAACTTGGAAGAAATTCAAATTCACCAGTCACATCACAGGCCTAAAAACTCTAGGGTGGAGCCCAGAACTCTGTGTTTTAACAAGTCTTTGGGTGAATTCGGATGCACTTGCAAATTTGACAAGTACTACCGGAGATAAACCCACATTTCCGTCAAAGGATGACATTCTTGTGTGCTACACCCCTCCGACCCACTCAAGGGCACTGCTCCCGCAGAGATAACGGCCAGTCTACATCCCTCTGGAGCCCTGATCCAGCAAGGCCACCTTCCTCTCTTGTATCATCAACCTCACCCTTTCTATGCGCTCATTGCCATCAACGTTGAAACCTGCTGTTAGTTGTCTCTTCTTACCAAAAAAAAAAAAAAAGAAAAAAAAGAAAAAAAATCAATTGACCTCCAAGCAGGAATTGATGCTGCTGTCTTGAAGCAGGGTTACTTCTCTGAAAAACCTCAGTTTCTGCTCGTAAGGCCTTCAACTGATCAGACAAGTCCCACCCACTGTGGTACCAAGGTAACTTCCTTCACTTAAGGTTAATCAATTTGACCACATCTACATCTAAGCTTATCTACAAAATGCTTTCTTTCTTTCTTTCTTTCTTTCTTTCTTTCTTTCTTTCTTTCTTTCTTTCTTTCTTACTTTCCTTCCTTCCTTCCTTCCTTCCTTCCTTCCTTCCTTCCTTCCTTCCTTTCTTTCTTTCTTAAAGTAGGCTTCATCCTCAGCATGAGCCCAATGAAGGGCTTGAACTCTCAACTCTGGGACCAAGACTTGAGCTGAGATCAACCATCAGACACTTAACTGACTGAGTCACCCAGGTGTCCCTACCAAATACCTTCATAGCAATAGCTTGTGAGTGTTGGATGAAATACCTGGGTCCGTAGGGTATAGCCAAGGGGACATGTAAAACGACCCATCATGCCATCCATGCGCCGTGACCCCTAAATTCATATTTTGCATCCAGGCCACTTTTCTGAGCCCAGACTTATCCACCTGCCTGCTCAGTGTCTCCACTTGGATATCCCACACAAGGAGCTCCTCGGGGCGGGTCTTGCTGACAGATTCCCTCTCCACCCCTCCAGCCCCTGTTCTTAGAGCCTGTGAGTCTCTCTCCTATGCCCCACAATCCAGTCTTCTGGGCTCTCCCTTCCCTATGCCCCTTCGGCCTCCACCTCTGCCCCCAGCCCCATCCCCCATCCCCCGATTGCTGCAATAGCTTCTGAATTGGGGGCTTCTACCCTCACTCCCAGTATGAACTCCTCCTCATGTGAAGCCAAGCTAGCCACCCCTTCGCTCTGGACCACACCACATCTCCATGTTGCATCAAGAATAAGAGCTAAAGGCCTCAGCGGGCCCCATCCCCAGACTTCCAGGAGCTGCCTTCTTTTCCTCACTGTCCCCACGGACCTCTCCCTTCCCCATGAACCACTCTGACCACACTGAGCCCGTGTGCTCCTTAAATACAGCAGATGCGCTCCAGGGCCCAGACCTCGAGTGTTCCCTCAGCTGGGACGTCCTTCTCCAGATGCTCACGCACTGACCTCCTGCTTCCTTCACGTCTTCGCCCGAATGTCTCTTCTCAGCCGGACTCCCTGAGCTCGGCACTTCACCCACCAGCACGGACCCCACGGACCCCACCGGCCTCACCCTGCTCTCGCTTCGCCTGCGGTTCACAGCCCCTGGGTGCAGGGTGGGCTCCTTACAGCCACCGTCCAGCTCTTCCCACAGAATGTAGACAGATGTCTCCCCGTGCGCAGAAGGACACGAGCACATGTGGGCTGAGCAAGGTGTCAGCGAGTGCGTCTTCTCCGTGTGCTTCGTCCTAGTCTCTCTCTGGCACTTGGTGGGAGGTTCTGGGTGCCAGCCCCCGTCCCTCTCCCCTGGGCACCTCACACAGGCCCTGATGGCGGGCAGGGCCAATCCCTGCGGAGGCGTCAGAGCTTGTCCTCTCCGTCCGTGCTGCTATGAGAAAGCACTACCGTCCACACGGGATCCCACTGGGATCCCGCCACCAGTGTGGTCCCCTGATGGCCTTCTGCGGAGCTGCAAACATCGCACTGTGTCCTCACATGGCCCGAGAGGTGAAGGATCTTTCTAGAGCCTCTTGTATAAGGGCACGAATCCTATTCACGAGCCCCCCCTTCCTGACCCAAGCACCTCCCAGAGGCCTCACGTCCTAACACCATCCCCTTGGGGTTGGGATTTCAACACAGGAATTCTGGGGGGAAGGCATGCGTTGGGACCGTGGCAGATATTCCCCGACCAATGAGGGTTTTCAGAAAGGACAGGGGTCAGGTGCTGCCACTTACACTATCTCATCACCTTCCCCCCCCCCCACCCCGGGGAAAGTGGGCTGGGGTTTCCTGGTTTCTGGAGGATTCTGAAACGAGGCTGTTTTTAAACAACACAGTAACCAGTTCACAGAGGACCCCGCCCCGCCCTTCCCGCTTCCCCTCTGAACGTCCACCCGAAGCTGACTTCTTCCAGGCGAGCACCCCTGCATCCCTGCAGGGAATGGAGAGAAGGTCCCACCCGCAGAGTAACGCCTCATCTTTGCAGAGACTGACCTGAACGCTGGCTTCTGAGCAAATTGGAGAAGCCGCTCTGAGCCACGCCAGGCCCCACGTTAGATAGAACTCTGCATCTACCCACGGCTCCATCCGCTGTCACCAGGACCGTGGCTTTCCGTCACCAGGGTGCACAGTCGCCAGAGGCTAACTGATCAGTGTAACAGCATTCATGTCCACCTCATTCTCTTCTGCACACGCCGAAAGGCAATTGGGGTTTTGCTCTGCTTTCGAATGCCGGAACTCAGCGTTGCATCGTCAAGGAAAAAGATTCCTGCTTATAAAAACACGTCCTTTGGTTGGGGCGCCTGGGGGGCTCAGTCAGTTAAGCGTCCAACTTTGGCTCAGGTCATGATCTCACAGTTTGTGAGTTCAAGCCCTGCGTCGGGGGCTCTGTGCTGACAGCTGGGAGCCTGGAGCCTGTTTCAGATTGTGTCTCCCTCTCTCTCTGTCCCTCCTCTGCTCATACTCTGTTTCTCAATAATAAAAACGTTAAAAAAGTTTTTAAAAACCCAGCACATCCTTTGGAGGAACGAGGGAGAGATTCTTATCTAGAACCAATGTGGCAAAGGGGCAGTGTTTTATAGGCTACAGTAACAACCTGGCCAGGCTCTCCGAACAAGGGCGGCTGGGGACGCAGGAACTTCCAAGCAGGGAGGCCACAGGCCCGGCTGGCTCCCTGAGCTGACAGATCGCAGGCGGTGCTGCGGTTTGCAGACTGCTCTCTCTTCCCTGCTGGCCGCGCGGGGGCCTGTGCTGTCCTCGGCAAAATCTCCACAGCCCCCGCTGCCTTCTCCCTCCTGCACCCTATTGGCTTCTGAGCACTTCATTAACTTTTAAATCCAGCCATTTAAATGCCCGCCTTAGCCTAGCTCCCCTCTACCGAAAGGAATCATTAAGACATTGTGTCGCTCCTCATATGCTTAAATCATGTCACCCAGGCGTCCGGAGAGGGCTTCTCCATGACTCGACTTGAACTTCGTGGCTGATAAGGAAGACAATGAAGTCAACTCGCCAACCGGGCTCTGGAAGCCGGAGCTGCTCCTAAGAGAATCTGGTCGGCCTCACCGAGGCCCCAGCCAGACTCGTTCCTTCCAGAACCAGACGCCATCTGTGTCCATCCGAGCTCGGCTGGGGGGCCCGGGTTCTACTTGGTCACCTTTGGCCCCGCCCCCACCAGGAAGTCCTCCCTCGTGCCTGACCTGAACTCCTCAAGCCCACACCCTCTCCTTCCCTTGAAGGCACTTGAAATTACTCAGTAAGTTTTTGACCTGATTTCCATTAGATTAAAAGTATTCTGTGCTCTTTTAATGGTAAAACGTGATTCCATTTTTTTCCACTTGATTATTTCTACTTTAAAATGTGATGACCAAAACTGTAGGTTATCAGATCACAAAGTCCAGAATATTGTTAAAGGTGCACATAGCCAAGCTTTTGTGAACGTAGCCCTGCAGCTGAACTGCCTGCATTCCCACCCCCAGCTCTGTCTCCTATTAGCTCTGTGACTTCGGGCCAGTGGCTTAGCCTCTCTGTGCTTCAGTTTTACATTTGTAAAATGAGGATGATAACAGCACGTAAAGCATTAGCATATCATGAGGTTAAATAAGTTAATAAATGTAAGAATATAGTAGTACTCACCATTTTGTGCCGTAGAAAAGTCGGCTATTAACATTAGGTCTTAATTGTCTATGAATAAATATAATTTTGAGTCTGAGCATCTATCCACACAGGCCAGCAGGAAACCTACTTGCTCTGGTTGTCAGGGGTTGCTCTGGGGAAGCGAGAGCCCTTGACCCTGAGCTGTCAGCGGGTCCAGGTCTGTCCACACAGACTCCTGCTCAGCCCCAAGGCGTCTGGCAGGTCCGGGGCTCCTGTGCTGGCCTGGGCCTCGCTGCTCTGGCTGTTTCCCAAGAAGCCACAGGCCAGGACACTCGTGTGACACCGTGGCCCGTGTGGTGTCCCCAGGGCCTGGAGTGAGGCCTGAAGAGAGCCCAGCACTCACCGCAGGCAAAGGAGAAATGAGGACACAGCCCGTGGGCGCAGCGCACTGTCCCAGCCGTGGGACAGCGTGTGTGAGAAGGCCTCAACTCCAGATCTCCAGCCTGCCCTCCAGAAGCCCACGGGAGCAGCAAGGTCGGCTTTACTTGATAAGGTCAGTTTCCAGGATACAAAATGCAGTCCTACTTTCAGAGTAGCCATAAAACTCAATCTTGGATTCTGTAGCTGAAGCTTTCATGACATGGAAAGATGTTCACAATATTCCGTTAAATGAAAGAGTCAGGTTATAAAACAGCACCAAGAACTGTGTCTATATTCGGTTCCCCAGGGCCGCTGTAACAAGACGCCGCGGCATTGTGATTCAGAGCAATGGAAGTTTATTCCTCCACGGTTCTGGAGGCCAGAAGTCCAAAATCAAGGTGTCGGCAGGGTCAAGGCCACGCTTCCTCGAAGGTGCTGGGGGAGGGTCCTTCCTGGCCCCTCCAGTTCTGGGTGGCTCCAGTGACTGGCTGTCCCGGCATCAGGAAAGTCCCCATCTTCATGCGGTGCTTCTCTGTGAGCGTCTGTCTTCATACGGGGACACGTCACATTAGCCAATTGCATCTGCAATGACCTCATCTCCAAATAAGGTCACAGGCGTGGGAGCTGGAGGTTAGGACTTCAGTGTATCTTTTTGGGGAGACATAATTCAGCCCATGACAGCCTCTTGTGTTGAATTAAAAAGCCCACATCTTGGGGTGCCTGAGTGACTCCGTTGGTTAAGGGTCTGACTTTGGCTCAGATCATGACCTCTCCATTTGTGGGTTCGAGCCCCGCGTCGGGCTCTATGCTGACAGCTCAGAGCCTGGAGCTGCTTCAGATTCTGTCTCCCTCTCTCTCTGCCCCTCCCCCCTCCGAAATAAACAAACATTAAAAGAGTTAAAAAAAAAAAAAAAAGAACCTACATCTGTCTCAACAACAACAAATGACTGCATCTCCTTTGGAAAAAACCACATAAACACACACACACACACACACACACACACACACACACACACTCACACACACTTTACCCGAATGAGAGCTTACCCTGCATGCCCTTGTCACCCTCTCTAACACCTCCTGTTGAGTTCCTCTCTCCCCTGCACCCCCCAGGTGAGCTATGCTGACGCCTGGACATGGGTATTTTTCCATCTGCCTCTACTTACCAGTTCGTGCACACATCATCACAGGCATTTACTCAGTATGTTGAACGTGCATCTCCAGGGGACAGTATTGTTACTGTTTTTAGAAAGAGAGTATTTTATGCGACTTTTCTGAATCTTGCTTTTCTCACACAGTAACATCTGACAGAAGTCATCCAAGCTAACTGATAAGCCTCCACATCACTATTTTTAATGGTTATATAATATATTCTGCAGTGTGGGCATCAGCTGAAAATTAACCTTTCAGCAGAAAATTAACCTAAGCAATTACCTTAAGCTACCTGGGGACAAGAGCTCTTGTCCATCATCTTTATGTGACCTGAGATATGACTTCCGAGGCAGATGTGTCACACCTGAATGTCTAATTTCTTTTTGTCAACGTTCGTTTATTTATTTTGCGAGAAAAAGAGAAAGCCTGAGTGGGGGAGAGGCAGACAGAGAGGGAGGGAGAGGATGTTAAGCAGGCTCCAACGTTCAGTGTAGAGCTGGACCGAGGCTCGATCCCATGACCCTGAAATCATGAACTGAGCCAAAATCAAGAGTCAGACGCCCAACCGACTGAGCCACCCAGGTGCCCCAAATGTCTAATTTCCAAAGACACAAGAGAAACAACTCACACATGGCAAGCCAGTAAGTCCTCATGACATGGTAAGAGAGGCAGAAGCTTGGGATTCCGGGCACTGCACTGAAGGAGAAGAGCAGCAGCCTTTGAAGTTATACCAGGACTCTGCCTTTTCTAGGAGTATATTTCCTAGAAAGATTATTGAGACCCTTTGAAAACCCCATATGAAAGTTATATTGCAGTATATGTTTTCTTTAATTGTCCATCAATTTATGTGTGACCATGACAGAGGCTGTAAGCTTTGGTGCACGGAGTGACCACAGAGCATCACAACTAGGAAGGGAAGCGAATTTCAAAGGTAATTGAGTGGTGCCTAGAATTTACTTTTCTTGCCCTCCTCAGATAGATAACAGACGGTAATGTGGTTCTGAGCCAGGGCTAAACACCGTAACCACCCGGGGAAGTTATATGACTGCTGATGCCTGCGTCTCAACCAGTTGGTACTGAATACACCTGAGCATCAAGCATCTCTAATTCTCTTCATGTGACTCTAACATGCAGCAGAGGCTGAGATCCACATCCCTAGAAGATTCCATTGAAAGGGATTAAAATTGCAAAAATTAGAAGGGCTCTCTGTGCAATAAGATGAAATTAAGAATGAGAAGTAACTTCCTTTGTGTGGCAACCTTGTATGTTCCTAGCCCTGCTCTTCCACCTTCTCTCTGATTCTTCCCTGTACTTTCCTGCTGCAGAACTGAACTCCCCTCTCCCCCCACACATAAACCATACCACTTATCTCCTCTGTTGCTTTGCTAATAATGCTTTCCCTCTTTCAGGAAACTCTCCCTGAAAGACTCTTGCCTATTCTTGACAATTCAACCTAAAGGCTCCGTCCCAGAGAAGCTTCCCTATGATCCCCTAAGGTGTGGACCCGCTGAATTGCATTTCATGATCTGTTTTGGAGCCTGTGTCTCCACTGGGCCTCAACAAACACCATAAAAACAGAGATTGTCCCATTCATTTTGGGTTCCCATCGCCTAGGCCGGTAGCTGGAAATCACAGACGGTGCATGCGCAGGAGATGAAGTCAGGAAGCAGGACAGCGTTAGGAAGCAGGTATCAGTTCCTTATTTATTATAATATTGAGAAATGTATAGTCTTGGCAGGCATACACATCAAAGAGAAAATTTGCTTTGTTGATGATAGCACCCAAAAGCTTAAAAAAGAACGCTATAGGGAAAGGGGCAATGGAGAATTAGTTGTATCTCTTATGGTGTTCATAAATCTGTTTCCATTTTTCCTCTTTGTCCTTATTGTACAAAGCCAAGTAACCTAAAAGAATCCTAGTAGCCACATTATTTTTCTCCAGCTGATGGAGACAGAAGATACTTAGTTTCTACAAGTGGTCCTACCAGAAAAAAAACAAAAAACAAAAAAAAAAACACCTTCCCTTTGGGAGATTGTAGGGCCCTGTAACAGGCTGCTGCAAATGTTTACTGCCCACCCTAATCAGTTTCTTGCAAGCTCAGTAGCCAAATCGCAGTGACACTTCAGAAATACCAGAACCTGGTAATTTATTCCTTGACTGTCTTCCCAGACAATTAGGGACCTAGCATCTCCTGTGTGCTAGGCAACCCTGGGGCTACTCTTTCCAGCAACTTCCGTAAGAGATGCTGTCAGCTCTCCTTACAAACAATCACGTCTGAAAGAGGCCCCTGGAGAGTGTCTGCACTTGAGCAAATGGTGCCGGTGTCAAAGTGGGAGCAACCTTCTCTCTCCATGTGCAGCACACATTGTTAAAGATGGAGTCCTTGTCCTGGGTTTCGTGCGATCGCGTGGAACTCTGCATTAAGCTTCCCAGAATGACAGCAATTTGACCCAGAATGCCTGGATGGCAGATGCTTTATGTACATTGTCAAGTTTAATGTGGGACAATCCAGGTGATTCTGCTGTGCTGGGCATGTGGCAAGCCTGCTGAGGGCTGTCGACAGCCACATAGGGTGAGGAGGCAGCAGAATCGTGGGGCGGTCAGCATTCAAAGGGAGCTAAGAGATTGTCTTGTTCATCCTCTTCATATTGCAGAGGAACTAAGGTAGACCAAAAAGCACAATGGTTTCTTGCTGAAGACTCCTGCAGAGAGGTATGTGCCTGCCCCAGCCAAACATGGGGGCTTGAACTGGAATCTTCTGCCAGCCTAATCTAAACTGGCTACTCTCACTGGCCAAACACACCTGCGGATTTTCAGAACTTCATAAGTCTTCACCCTGTAGGCTGCTTAAGCATGACTGATGGTATCAACTTGAGCAAGTGAAGTTGAAGCTGGAAAAATGGTCCATATCCAGTCGCTCCCACTCTGCATCCCTAATATGGCTCAAAGCCACCAAGCAATCCCTGTGGACATCCAGTTATTCTGTTGCTGCTCACCAAGTCTGGCCGGCCCTTATCTTTGACCTAAAAATCCTTCAGAGTTAGTTCTTGGAATTTAAAGAGTTTCCAACAGGTATGGGAGAGAAGCACTTCTATTACGATCATCGTCTCTTTAAAAAAAATAAAAAGGAATAAAGGAGAAGATAGAAGCCAAAAGGAAACATAATTATAGTTGTATTCCTCTGAGAGAAATGTGAGTCTTTTGTAGCAGTGGGTTAATTTCAGGGGAATGTCATTCAACTCATTCAAAGCTGGTAGGGTACTTTGGAAAAGAATACAGAGTAGAAATTGTAAGTGAAAAATAAAAATATTTTCTGTTCTAAAACGAGGATAAATTTTTTTGTAAGTTTTCTTTTTTCTTATTTTTTAATGTTTATTTTTGAGAGAGAGAGAGAGAGAGAGAGACAGAATGTGAGAATGGGAGAGGAAGAGAGGGGAGACACAGAATCTGAAGCAGGCTTCAGGCTCTGAGCTGTCAGCACAGAGCCGAATGCTGGACTTGAACTCACAAGCCGTGGAATCATGACCTGAGCCAAAGTTGGATGCTTAACCAGCTGAGTTGGATGCTTAACCCCTTTGTAAGTTTGCTCTATCAAATAGAGACAAAATGAAGAAGAGAAAAATAGAAGTACGGTCTCATTAATTATTGCTTTCCAACCCCTACATAAGGGCCATGGGTGGACGAGACATGCATTCACACACATACCTGTGTACCCTAAATCTCCATCTTACATCATGATTATCATGATTTCATAGTGATAATCTCTGTCTCCTCCTCCTCTAAAGTAAATAGAACAAAAACATATTTGTAGACACAACCCTTCTGCCCAAATTTCCCCATCGTCCCCATAATGTATCTTCCATCTAAAAAGAGTTGCCATCCATTTATAGTATCATGTTATCTGCAAATAGTGAGATTTTTACTTCTTCCTTACCAGTTTGGATCCCTTTTATTTCTTTGTGTTGTGTGATTGCTGTAGCTAGGGCTTCCAGTACTATTTTGAATAAAATGGTGAGAGTGGACATCACTCTTATTTTCCAGACCTTAGGGGAAAATCTCTCACAAAACCCTAAAGACTCCGTCCAAAAACTGCTAGGATTGATCATGAATTTAGTAAAGTTGCAAGATACAAGGTCAATGTACAGACATCTCTTGCATTTCTATACACCAATAATGAAGCAGCAGAAAGAGAAGCTAAGGAAACAATCCCATTTACAATTGCACCAAAAATAACAAAATACCTAAGAATAAACTTAACCAAAAAGGTGGAAGTCTTCTACTCTGAAAACTCTAAAACACTGATGAAAAAAAATGAAGACAACACAAAGAAGTGGAAAAACATTCCACGCTCATGGATTGGAAGAACAAATATTGTGAAAATGTCTACGCTACTCAAAGCAATCTACACTTTCAATGTAATCCCTGTCAAAATACCAATAGCATTTTCACAGAACTAGAACAAGCAATCCTAAAATTTATATGGAAGTAGTAAAATCCCCAAATAACCGAAGCAATCTTGAAAAAGAAGAGCAAAGCTGGAGGCATCACAATTCCAGACGTCAAGTTATATTACAAAGCTGTGGTGATCAAAACAGTATGGTATTGGCACAAAAATAGACACATAGGTGAAGAGAACAGAATTGAAAACATAGAAATAAGCCAACAATTATATGGTCAATTAATCTTCAACAAAGGAGCCAAGAATATCCAATGGGAAAAAGACTGTTTCTCATTTACTTACTTAGTTATTTATAATTTAAATTCAAGCTAGTTAACATGTAGGGTAGTGTTGGTTTCAGGAGTAGAATTCAGTGATTCATCACTTACATCTAACATTCAGAAAAAGACTGTCTTTTTAACAAATGGGGTTGGAAAAACTGGACAGCAACATGCAAAAAGAACGACTTTGGGCCACTTTCTGACACCATATACAAAAATATTTTCAAAATGGATTTAGACTTAAATGTGACACCTGAAACCATAAAAATTCTAGAAAACAACACAGGCAGTAATTTCTTTGACATCAGCCATAGCAACTTCTTTCTAGGTATTTTTCCTAAGGCAAGGGAAACAAAAGCAAAAATAAACTATTGGGACTACATCAAAATAAAATGCTTCTGCATAGTGAAGGAAACAATCACCAAACCAAAAGGCAACTTACAGAATGGGAGAAGATATTTGAAAATGACGTATCTGATTAACTTTAGTATTCAAAATCTATATAAAAAACCAACAACATCAAACTTAACACCCAAAAAACAAGCAATCCAATTAAAAATGGGCAGAAGACATGAACAGACATTTCTCCAAAGAAGAAATAAAGATGGCCAACAGATACATGAAAAAAAAATGTTCAACATCACTCATCATCAGAGAAATACAAGTCAAAACTGGAATGAGATATCACCTCACACCTATCAGAATGGCTAAAAATCAACAACATAAGAAACAACAAATGTTGGTGAGAATGTGGAGCAAGGGGAACCCTTGTGTGCACTGTTGGTGGGAATGAAAACTGGTGCAGCCATTGTGGAAAACGATATGGAGTTTCCTCCAAAAATTAAAAATAGAACCAACTTATGATCCAATAATTGCACTATTGGGTGTTTATCCCCCAAAATACAAAAACACTAACTCAAAGGGATGCATGCACCCCTTTGTTTATTGCAGCGTTACTTACAATAGCCAAATTATGATACCAGCCCAAGTGTCCCTCGATAGATGAATAGATAAAGAAGATGTGGTATGTATATACAATGGAATATTATTCAGCTGTAAAATGAATGAAATCTTTCCCTTTTCAATAACATGGATGGAACTAGAGCATAGTATGCTAAGCAAAATAAATCAGTCAGAGAAAAACAAGTACCGTATGCTTTTACTCACCTGTGTAACTTAAGAAACAAAACAAATGAGCAAGGGGGAAAAATGAGATAATAAACTGATATTACACTATATGTGAACTAACTGGAATTTAAGCAAAAACTTTTTAAAAACTTAATATAAATAAGTACATAATAAAATTATAACTTAAAAAAAAAAAAAAGAGTTGCCATCCAAATGAAAAGAAAAAGAGCATCAACCTGCAAACCAGAAGAGCTTGCTCTCAGGCAATTGATACAAAGTAATACCTTCAAAGTAAGATCTTCCCCAGGGCTCCTGGGTGGCTTAGTCAGTTAAGCGTCTGGCTTTCACTCATGATCTCGCGGTTCGTGGGTTCGAGCCCCGCGTCGGTCTCTGTGCTGACTGCCAGCTCAGAGCCTGGAGCCTGTTTCAGAGTCTCTGTCTCCCTCTCTCTCTGACCCTCCCCTGCTCACGCTGTCTCTCTCTCCTAGAAATAAATAAAACATAATTTTTTTTTTTTTAAGTAAGATCTTCTCCTTCAGGAAGAGTTTGACATTTGCCTTAAAAAAAGGGCACAATTCATTCCTTATTTAGAGGATACACCTACACATAGTCCTTTTCTTCATTAAATAGCCTCAAAATGAACAAGTCCTTTGACAGACTTTAAATCAAAACGCTGGGGAAATGGGCAGGAGTGATGAGCGTATGAACAGGAAGGGACTGGCCCCCCAACACGCACATGAAAACACAACATGGCTCTCCCGCTGAAACTAGCGACTGTGTCATGAATCCGAGACAACACTGATTATAAGACACGCTTTTATCTTCCACGTGACTAAGAAAACGAACTTGTAAATGAAGCTGCAGCAGGATGCCTAATGACAGCCCGTGTATTAGAGGCATGTAGTGCTCGCAGCAGTCTCTCCTTACTCTGATCACCTTTATTCCCTTCCTCAGGGATCTGGCAATTTCTCCTGCCTTTGCTTGCATTGCCCTGCACTAGGCAATCCTTCTGCATAGCCCATGTCTCAGTACTAACTCTTTTTCACCCACCTTTCCTTGGGTCCTTCTATCAGTCAGCTTTCGGTAAGTTGTGCCAATTTAAGGGCCACCATTTAAGTTGCGGGGGCTTAAAACAGCAAAGGTTTAGTTCTCGCTCCTGTTAAATGTGTTTTGCGGATTGGCTGTGGCTCTGCTCCGCAGGCCTTCATTCTGGGGTCTGGGCTGAGGGAAGGGCCCCTATGAAAGGAGCGCCGTCCTCAGTGCAGAGGGAAAGAGAAACCGCAGACAGGTGGCCGTGGCTCCTGTGGCTTTGTCTCAGAAATACACGCATCGCTCTACTCACAGGCCGTTGACTCGTGATCACATGGCCAAGCGTGTCAGGATGGGGTGTGGGGAGCGCTCCCCACAGGAGCAGGAAGGAAGGAAGGGCCGGGCGGGAGAGGTGGAGTGGAAGCGCGGTGCATATTTTAAACAGCTGCTACAATCTGCCATTAAGCCTCTGACGTCACTTTACAAGAAATTAGAGAATATAGTCATTCTACCAAAGAACAATATTTGCTCTGCCAATAACACATTTATACCCTGTTGCTCTGTTTTCATGCCTTTTTATTTAATAACTGTTCCTTTAAGTGAAAAACTATATATAATTTTTGGAGATATTCTAAGAGTCCGCCAAAGTCAGTCCTGTAGCTACCAACGCACTCATGAGGAATTGAAACACCTAGACTGCATCTAGGACTACATCTACCCACAGAGAGGTGTGGGGACTGTGTCTTGTCTCCTGTCAACAGCAAGCCTAAGCCATCATTGTTCAGAAGATGCACTTCAATTGCACACTTGTTGCAATGTGAAAAAAATGTATATTACAAGCAATGAAATACAGTACTTGTGTGTATGTGTGTATAAAATGAGACTGACTGATCCGTTCTTCAATGTTCTACATTTTTGCTCCTCAAAGTGTGGCTTGTGGTTCATGGCTACTGATGCCCCTGGGAGCTGGTTAGCAATGCAAAATTGCCAACCCCAACCATTAACAAGATCTGCAGGGGATCCCGGCGCCCACTGAAGCATGATAAGTAGTCTTCTAAATGATATCGGTGTCATAGCAGGTAAGTGCATCATAACAGAGTGGACACACATACATGTGCATGCACACAGATCAGGGAGACAATGGGTTGACTTCCCACTCCTTCCTGAATCCTGGAGCTCCTGAATATAGGGCAAGAGGAAAGAGTTATCTTGTTCAGCAAGGGTGACAAGGACAGATTGGATATCTTAAGCCTGGCCACAGTGAAAATCACCTGGAGAAGCTTTTTGAAAATACTGAACCCTGGGCCTCACTCTCAGAGATGCATTTAGTTTGGGACACTTGACTGATGTATAGCCTGGGTGGGGCTTCCCATTCAGGGGGTTGGGGGTGCAGTGGGGAACAGAAGGGAGGTCTGTTTGAGAGCTGGGTGTGTAACTGTCAAACTCTCTTGTGAGCTTGACATATATGTGAAAATAGGATGGAGGTGCAATTTGGAAGTTGGAGAAGACAAACTAAATTCAGAAAAGATATTCTCCAACTTCCAAATTGCACCTCCATCCTATTTTCACATATATGATTCTTTGTAAGGAAAGCCTAAAATTATATCAGAAAATAAGCAGTAAAAAATATTGCCACCAATGAGCAGAATATTTGGAATGATATTTGTTATGGTATTTTTCTCTGAGGTCATAAATTTAAGGATTTTTTTTACTACATATATATATATATATATGATTGATGGTATTTTGTTTTGTACAGGTAGTTAAAGCAGTATAATTTAAGAGAGTTTCATATACATGCATGTATCCACACATATGTATATAAAGATATATGTGCATATATGCACGAACATTTATATTCACACATAGTGATTTTGAGGAGATGGTGAACCTCTGTCACTGCTTTTAAATTTTTTTGTTTATTTATTATTGAGATGGAGAAGCAGAGCATGAGCAGGGGAGGGGTAGAGAGAGAGGGAGACATAGAATCTGAAGCAGGCGCCAGGCTCCGAGCTGTCAGCACAGAGCCAAAGCAGGGCCTGAACCCACAAACCATGAGATCATGATCGGAGCCGAAGTTGGGCGCTCAACCAACTGAGCCAGCCAAGCACCCCAAACTTCTGTCATTTTTAAAAGCCTCTTAGATTGTCAGAGTCATAGATACAGAATGAGCCCACCTGTTTCTCTGGGCTCCTATAAACATTTAACAGGATGGCATTATTACTAAAACAAGTAGACCTTCTTCATGTATTCCACCTTTGAAATGTCTAACCATCTTGAGTTGGGTTACAAATGTTGGCAACCATCACCCAGAATTCTGAAGTGAAAAAAAATTGCTTTCACTGAAGCTACTGACAACAAGATAAAAAATTCATCCAAAATTTCATCCAAAAGGATAAAAAATTCAGAAGGGAGGATGAATGTTGGCTCCCCGTATTTCTTCGCTCAGGTGTCAATACTACATCTCTGGGACATTCCCAAATGACTACTCCTGCTTGACAACGAGGGTGAAACGTGGCAGTGATCATTAATCTCATGGGGAAGGTGGTATGTGTAATGAAAACATCTGTACATGAATCTTGACTTCTACTTTGGGAGATAAAAAATAGGATTCACTGGGAGTAAGAAGATGAAGGCCAATATATGATCTTTCTTCCTCTACTCAGTTCTACTTTTCATCGTTAAACTAGCAATATTCTTATTTTAAAAAATAGCCGTTTTGCCTCCAATCCAACTGTATGTTCTTGGAGGTTAAAGACAATCTCACAGATTATAGTGAGAAGCTCAAACCTCTTCGCTGTGCTGGTGGGGATGGCAAGGTATGAAAACCTACCTCTGGCTTGTCTAGAAATACAGTGTGAGGGCGATCAAGAGACTCTGCAGACGATCTCACTCCGCAGACTAAAATCCTGAAAAGAGAAAACAGAAAGTAGAGCTAATCATAAGAATAGAGGCATTTTTTTCCTTTGTAGGTTTTTTGGGGGGGAGTAGCTGGGGGCTAAGGGATATGGGATATGTATCGAGCTACATTTTAGAAATTAAGAGTTACATAAGGTAAGTAAAGATAAAAGGGAATAAAAGATTCATGTTAGGGAATTTTTGTTTTCAAAACAACTCAGTACTCTCTGTGGTGTTAAGGGATAATCAGAAAAAGTAGTCCTTTCAACTCAAGTAACAAAAAGAAAACTAGGCTTTGATCACTTCAAAGGAAACCAAATACTGCAAATGGGAAAACCTTAAGAACAGATGGAGAGGGAGAGTATGAGCTTGCGAAGAGGGTAGTAGTAAAGTAAAACAGCCCTTGAAAGACACAATAAAATGAGCCCAAATACCATATATGCACCTGTGGTGTAGACACTCTGCTGTAGTTCTCAGTCCAGGCCATCAGCAGTCTGGGGGTGAAGACCTCTTTGGCCTTCGGACTCAGAATGTGGTCAGACAGACGAGAAACCAGTTGCAACCCTAAAGGGGTGCAGGGTCTCATCAATATAAGTCAGGGAATTAAACGTTGTGAATGATTAGGTTGCTATTTTTAAAGACTGTGTAGGGAGACTGCATAAAACATCAGGAGGCATGAGAAGTGAGGCGTTGAGAAGTCCTGTCACTCTGTGAGCACATCATTCCGAATGTGGTGCCCACATGCTGGGTCTGGGTCCAAACTTTGGGAACAAAACCTGGGTCTTGAGTCACATTCCAGAATGGTGCCTTAGATGCAACCTGGCTCCTTCAGGGCTACTTTGTCATCAGGAAGGTGATTCAAAGACTCAGAGATAATGAAGCAACTCTAACCCATGGCATTAATACTTTGGTGTGGAATTTAAGAAAAAACTATGCAATCATCATTTAAAATAAAATATGTGTCATGTTAAGTCACTAGAAATGTGCATGGGATTTCAGCACACTAGAGTTATGTCACATAGCAGCCTTGGGGTCTGATCTGAAATTCTCAGTTGACTGTAGACTTGTGGTTTTAGGTTGAAAGGAATAAGAGGATTTGATTAAGTTGGCAAAGAGTGTTGATAGTTTAAGGGAACCTGATTGATCCATCTATACATTTATAAGAGCTAAGTGCTTAGGAGGAATTCGCTTGCTGGGTTTGTAAGTCTGTCCTGACAGGAATAAGAAGCGTTTCAGACGTATTAAATTTTGAGAACAACGTTTTTAAATGCCTAAGGGGATTTAACCAATTGAGCTTCTGAATTTGGTTGGTTGTGTAGGGGAATCTTATTTAACATAAGACTTAACCAAACAAATCTTTTGAAAATTGTTTTTCAATATTAAAAACTAAACATTGGTTTACACAAAAATTATCCTAAATAGTTTTTTGGAGACAAAATCTTTATGGAATTTTTTTTTTCAATCTAAACTACTATACACTTCAAATAGACTCAGAAAGGTGTCACATTTTGCTTTGAAAGCCCAGTAGGTTTGTTTTCTCTTCTTTCACAGACTGAAATAGCCATTTGAAGGGAGAAAGAATGATGCCAGTATTGCAGTTAATTTTAAAGCCACTACTAACTTGAAGACTATCTTTTTTAGTGTAGTGTCTAGGTTGCCACCATTCAACTTACACTCAATAATAATATAATGATGATATTTTTAGCAGTTGGGTTTTTTCAAAGCGTGGCCACCGGCATATCTAATCAGTGTTTTCTACACAGCAACCGAAAGCAATTTATATTCTGGGTCTTCTCTATGTCCACTTGAAATCTGAAGGCACAGCGCTTTACTTAATCATTGTCAAGTGTCCTTGGACTTCACAGCTAAGACTACTCCATTTTTAGAATTTTCCCCCTTGCGACTAGAGAGAAAAATAATGGCTTCAAAGCTAAAAGCCCTTTACCATGAGAAGGGCTTAGCACAGTGCATACACAAGGTGGGTGCTTCACACACACGGCCCCTATTCTTAGCATCCTAGCATCAAGCCTCCATTGTCTTAGTCCTCCAGGACAAAAAACGTGGTCAAGACTGGGAGACAGGAGCCCTGGGAAGATTTCAGGTGTCATCTCCAGGCCCTAGAGATGCAGCCATTCCAGGGGTTCATGTATAACCTGTCTTCCCTGGTTATACTCAGCCATTGGAGGGCTGCCTCAGACACGGTGGAAACACTTTTAGTCCCTTTCTTCAAATTTCTCCCCTCTGGCTTTCCCTGTGCTCATCTGGGAACCCTACCCAGCCTGTCCGAGCCCCCAGGCTCTGTTTCAGGGACCTTAACTTGATTCTTGTACCCAGTGGACAATGGGTGGGTCTCAAGGGGAATCCTGACCTTGTGTGCCAAATTTAGGGTAAATGTAAATAGTATCATTTTATGGTGAGAGGACCTGCAGGTGCCATCCTCTTTGCAAACGATTCCACGGTTGGAAAGTTTGAGGTCAAGCACTGCAGGTACTTCCTGGCTCCACCCCAGTGTCCAAATGTCCTCACCTTCCTCCATTGCCTGGGATCCCTGTGAACTGACCACAGGCAGGTAGACAAGTCAGTCTCAACAGAGTTCTTGGGAGCTACCCAGAACATCAGGTTACTTTGCAAGAACCAGTGTTGACTTCACACAGCCAAGCAGTCAACAGTGAGGCGTGTCAGGCACATTGACACAGACATCAAAGGTGTTTTCAGGTGACAGCTTGAGTATTTCAGTGCAGTAGGATGACTGAATTTTGACAAGCCCCCCAGTAAGCACCCAGATGCCTGTCGATCATGTGTCTTGATGGCCCTCTGCCTGGAACAAAACTCTTCACACAGGTTTGCTGCTCACACCCATCCAGGTGCCCACCCCAGCAGGGATGCAGGGATGTGTCACCACATCCACCACCCTGGGGAGAACTTCAGCTTCAGGGTAGGGAGGTGACCCCACAAGCCTGATTCCCAGGTAGAACCTGATGCAACCTCCTGGCTCTTCTGAGCAAAATGGCCAATTGTGGGTGTTAGCACTGGAAGTCCTGCATCCCAGGACACCTCTCAGATCCTGAAAATCAGGATGGGTGTTTGCTCTACAAATAAAAATCCTGAAATTTCCCTCTTCCATGGGAGTGTTCCAAGCTCCAACCTAAACCAAGACAAGGGAAAGACCTAGAAGTCCTTGAAAAATGTGTCATTTGAAAACACACCAAAACCTCTGTGTGCAGAAACTGCCCTTTCTTGCAAAAGACCTAAGTGTCCCTCTACCTGGGCACATGACACTCATCCCCTGCTCAGTGGCCAATTCAGCCCTGGGGTGTGTGTGGGGGGGGCAGTAGGTTTTGATTCAAGCAGTATTTGACTTCAAATCAGAGTTAAAGGAAAAGTTACTTCCCCTTCAGGCTGTCATATTTTCATCCCCTTGTTTCCCGTGACAATCTCCCCCTAGCCTACACATGTTTCCCTTCACGAGACTCTCCGTTGGGTGGACATTGTATTTTTATTTATTTATTTATTTATTTTCACAGTGAGGCATCTTTATTCATGGCTGATGCGTCCCACTGATTCATGACAATGAAAAGATGGAATCCCATCTTCCAACAGTAGTTTAAAAGGATCCTCCAGAATTAGCCTTGTGTAGGAATCTTTGATAAATGAAGCCAGCCAAATACAAGTCAGCTGCATTGAAGAGTGCATAATATATTATTCTACTAAAAATATTGTTGTAGAAGACATTTCTAATGAACCCATCAATGCAAAATTGTTTTTTTATATTTAATTAATAGAATGTGAGAACAAGGAATAGACCTCTTAATATATCTAGTACGGTGCTTTCATGTTACAGAAAAGGAAAGTAGATACCATAGAGATTACATGCACTGTTTAAGGTTACTCACCTTGTCATACAGTCAGTCTATAACCTGATCTTCTGGTGTTCTTTTGTTGTAACACTCTTTCTGATTCATGCCAGGTTCACAGAGGGCAGTGTCCCAAAGGATGCCAGTTCTCAAGGCTGGCTACACATTTTTTTTCAGAGCTAAAAGTTTTACTTGTCTAGTTTTATTTAAATAAAACTTATTGTCAAGTTAGTTAGCATACAGTGTATGCAGTGTGCCCTTGGAGTCGGGAGTAAGTACAGGAGTGCTGATTCACAGGGGCACGTGCACCCCACTGTTTATGGCAGCACTATCAACAGTAGCCAAATTATGGAAAGAGCCCAAATATCCATCAACCAATGAGTGGATAAAGAAGATGTGGTTTATATATGTAATGGAATACTACTCGGTGATGAAAAAGAATGAAATCCTGCCATTTGCAACAACGTGGATGGAACTGAAGGGTATTGTGCTAAGTGAAATAAGTCAGTGAGAGAAAGACAGATACCATATGTTTTCAGTCATATGTGGAATTTGAGAAACTTAACAGAAGACCATGGGGAAAGGGAAGGGAAAAAAAGGTTCAAACAGAGAGGGAGGCAACCACAAGAAACTTTTAAATACAGAGAACAAACTGAGGGCTGATTGGGGTGGGGGGAGAATGGGTGATGGACATTGAGGAGGGCACTTGTTGGGATGAGCACTGGGTGTTGTATGTCAGCAATGAATCAAGGGAATCAATTCTAGACACTGTATTTTAAATGAAGCTAATGTTGCTGCAGTCACCAGCTAGGCTAACACGGCTCCATTTATAGATGCCTTAATAGGCTCCTTCAGCACCCCCTGGGGCCCCCTCCAGGGTAGTACAGGAGTGAGCCCCACTCCTGTCCCCTGAACTGTGTTTCCAGCCAGTCCCCTGGCCCAGGGACATTTGGCAATGTCTGCAGACATTGTTGTCACAACCAGAAAGTTTGCTACTGGCACTCAGTGGGTAGGGGTTAGGAATTCCACTAACACCCCTTGCAATGCAGGCGATGGGCCCCCAGAGCAAAGAATCCAGTGTCAGTCATGCCAGGGGAGTGAAGGGATTCTCAGGCTGGTCCTTTAGCACTTATGGGACTTTGGAGACACCATGGCCCAAAGCTTGCACATTTATCACATTTTCTAATGAAGATGCTTGCTGTTTCTAAAGCTGAGAAATCCACCTTCCTTTTAGAGAGAACCAGAAGAGAATGTCACTTAAAAGCAAAAAAATCCCTCTGGTCTATGGGGGAAAACATCTCCCACCCACCCCAGGTATTAGGGAAATCTAGCGTCTAATAAAGGCTGTTGATAGTGGTGCCAACAATGTTAGCGATGCTGCTGATGATCTTGCAGCCCCTCTCCGCTCTGTCAGACCCTGAGACTAGAAGAAAAACAAACAGGAAGGAAGGACGTTATACAGGGCACAGGTCTTAGGACAATACTGTAAAAATAATCTATTGTTATGTCCACACAATGACCCGTACGTAAATGTTCATAGCAATATTATTCAGAATAGCCAAAACGTAAAAACAATCCAAATTCCCATCAGCTGGTGAACAAAATGTTGTCTGTCCGTACAATGGAATACTATTTGGTAATAAAAAGGAAGAAAGTACTGACGTGGGCTACCACAGGGATGAACCTTGAAAACATTGTGTTAAGTGAACAAAGCTGGACAGAAAAGACCACATATTGTAAGATCCAACTAACAGGAAATGTATTTTTTCCTTTTTTTTCCTTTTTACAAAAGGCAAATCTATAAAAATAGATTAGTGGTTGCCTAAAGTTGATAGAGAGAACAAGACCAGAGATTTAGTGCAAATGGGCATGAGGGTCTTTGGGGGCAATGGAGATGGTTTAAAACCGGATTTGATGACAACTGACCAAGTCAATAAATTTACCAAAAGTCATAGAATTATATGTTTAAGGTGAATTCTATGGTATGTAAATTATACCTCACTAAAGCTCTTACCAAAAAAAAAAAAAAAATCTATTAGACTTGGAAGGTATTTGGTAGAGAATGTTAGAGAAAGAACACTTCACTGGGGTGGGCAGGTGAAGACATTATATCCTAGTCCAGATTCTACGTATAATGAACTGCATGACTGAAGACAAGGCACTGATATGCTCCCGGACTGCTTCCCAAACTGTTAAGTGCCTGAGAGTCCTTAGGTACTGCATGTGTCTCGTGCTGTGAGCTTTGGTTAACTGACTACTCATACCTCAATAGGAAGAGCAGACAGCTACAGCTTGACTCGTGGGCCTGCGTCATTACTTTATAATGATCAAACCACATCTGAAGAGAGTGAGTGCCTGGGCCGATCTAAGTCCAGGACCACGTGCCTCGCTGATGCACTCTCTCTCCCAAACTCACCCAGTAGCAATATCTCACAGAGACACAGACGATGTCTGCAAGCAGGGAAGGGCCAGGGTGGGGTCTCTCCTCTGAGCTTCTCAATTCTCATGCAGGTACCCAAATCCCCAAGGGGGCTTCTCTTCCCCTTCTAAGTCAGGCCAGGGGGCCACTTCACTCACTTTGGACAACAGCCTGGCTGTCAGCATCCTAGACTCACACCCCATTGCCTGCCTCACCCTCACCAGGCTCATCTTACTTGGGGGATGACCAGTGAAGGTGCAGGTGAGCAAGCAGTCATCCTTGGAGAACCCCCAGCTTTCCAAAGGATCAAGGAATATGGACGGCCCTCCTACCATTGCTCAATGCCCATATGCTCAACAAGGAAGCAGGAAATGTCCACACCATATGTCTGGGGGAGTCCCCAGGCAGCATTGTTCCCACACCCACCAAGAATTCTCACCAGATGGGCTGGGACTGTAGGCCTTCCATATGCAGCTGTACAGGCTGTTGATAGCACAAGGAAGCCCAGTTAAGGGGATGGAAGTAGGGGTTGAAATCCATCTCATTCTCTGCTCCCTAAGCTCACTGCTCCCACGTAGGATCATGACCATGCAGAGAAGGGACACCTTTTTCTCTTTGGAACCAGGGCACTGTATGGACCATGGGGCGCCTGCATGCTATTGTGCCGCTCTGCCTGTGGGGCATCAGACCTTCCGTCCGCAGCCATCCTCTGGGCCCTCAGGAAGAACCACTCCTGCCCTCTGCCCACAGACTCCTCTCCAGCCGCCTCAGGTTGGGTGGTTGAGCAGAGCCCAGACACCTCCTGGTAGATCCAGTTCCCACCCAACCTCCTCCCCACCCACCACTCCATACCCTAATGGCCCCCAAACTACCCTCTTATCCTCAGCCAAATACAAACATCCTCATGTGAATGTCCTCAAAGAAACCAATGCTTCTTAGTCTAGCTGAGACCCCCTCACACTGCAAAGGTGTCTGGGGACTGGGCCCCCTTGTGATTTGAGGACAGGGCACCTCGCCAGCCCTTGATACACATCACCAATTCATGTGATCCTCGCAAGGTCCTCACAAGGTGGATCTTACTCTCCCTATTTCACAGAGGAGACAACTGAGGCTCGCTAAAGTCAAAGTCTCCCAGAACCCACGGCAGTGGCAGTTCTATGTGACTCAACCTCTCTCTTAGATTCCCTAGTATCTTCTCCCATCTGCCTCTCAAAACCCACTCATGCATGTTCCCTGCTCAGGGAACTACACCTTGCCAGGCTGACCTTCGCAATCGCCAAGGACATAGGGCCCCTCTTGTTGAGTCTGCTTTTGCCTCCCTGTCTCCATGCATGTTCCTCACACTGGGCTGAGCTCCAGCTACTTTGATGGGCATCTTTACAATGATTTCAAATGATTCCAGAGACGAAATCTCCTTTCATAAGAAGTGTGGGAAACCCAGTTTATTTTCCTGGCCCCTAGGTATGAGCAGCCAGGAGAGTTCCATGCACACTGAAAAGCACCTTTTCACTACATAGAGCAAAGGGCTTTGGTCTTCCTTCCTATCTCTTCTAGACCTTAAGAGCAGAGGGTCACCCTAACTCAGAATATTTTCCAAAATACAGCCACTTCCATTCCCAAATTTCCACCAATGTCACGCATAGCATAAACTATTTCAGCAAGAATCATGACAATCATATCCCCCCATTCGCCTAATGTGATCATCTTCCAAGGAGGGCTCCCTCGCAAGGAGACGCCTGGCCAGGCTGTGCCGAATCCAGAGGATGAGCTAAGAAGGCCCAGACTGAGAGCATCACTAGACAGAAGGTCCAGTCTTTATACCAGTGGGTAGCCAACATTTAGTATCAAGCATGTTGTTTCAGTGAGAGTAATGGACTAAGAAGAGATATACCTATCCAGAAGCAACTAATTATTTCTTTTGCTGAAACAACCCAACTATGTCTTCTTATACCACGTTTTTTCACAAATCCTCTGAGATGATTTGCAACTCTGTCGCTGCATTACTAAATTATAGAGCAGACTTCTCCCAATTAAGCATTTAAGTCAGAAGTAGGAGGAGGAGGTGGAGGAGGAGAAGGTGGAGAAGGGGGAGGAGAAGAGGAGAAAGGAAGAAACATCTCGTGGCATCTTTTGCTGAACTTTAAAGAAACTGAAGACCTGTACTTGCCAAATGGTGAGTGCTAGATCCTGAGGGCTGGCCCAGCTTCAGACGAGCTAACAGATGTTTATTCTTGAGCACATTTTCCTCTCAATGGTATTTTGAGGATATTATAAACTTCCTGACACAGTATTTCACTGGAAATGGTTTTTTTAAAGATTACTTTGTTTTTGTAAAAATCCAACAAGCATTTTGGATACATATTGGCATATATGGCTCAGATGAGATTTAGTCCACAAGGAAAGGTAGAAACTACAAAGGGAGCAGAGGCACACAAACTTGGATGGGAACCTTAAAACACACCTGCTTTCTTCCCTCTTTTGGTCAGCCTCCTTCTGAGTATTCCTAGTGTAGACCAGAGGATTGAACCAAGAGGGATTCTGTCCCAAAAGGGTATATGGCAATGACTGAAGACATTTTTGTTTGTCCCAACTCCGGAGGCTAATGGCATCTAGCAGTTAGAGCCCAGAGATGATGTTCATGCATTGCACAGGACAGCCCCCAGCAACAGAATTATCCAGCCCCACATGTTAGCAGTAACAAGGCCTAGAGACCCTTACAGAAGATAATTTTATCTACCTTCAGATCATTGTGGGTAAGACATGTTTTCTGCCTGTGCTGAGTTTATAGTCTACATGGGCAGACACATAAACACACATTTCCGATGTAATATGAAAGTGTTCTCAGAACAAGGAGTGCTATACTGGGGACTCTATCTTGTCAAGAACAAGGGGGAATGTACTTGACATAGTGAAGGATGAAGAAAGGGCTTGTAAGAGAATTTGGGCCTGCAGTAGATAAGTAAGAATTGGCCAAACTTAGGAGAGGGGAAGGGGCCAGCAAATGTGTGGGCACCTCCAAGCAGCTCTGCCTTATGAGGTGGAAGGCAAGGAAGGGGAGGGCCAGCTCCCACAGTACTTTGGATGGAGGCCAAGCCTGGGCTTTGTCTGTCAGGTTCTCTTGTGTCAAAGTCATCACCCTGATGCCTGGGTGGAGAATGAATGTAAGGAAAATCTTGGAGCCAAGAGGACCAGATGTGAGGTTACTCCAGAAACTGGTCATGGGTGGTGGTTATGGAAGGAATGCATCAGAAACAAGAAACATGAGGGTAAAATCTTGATGGATTTGCATGTAGGAAGTAAAGAAAGGGAAGGTTCTAGAATGACCTCTCCAAAATCCTAGCTTGGATGACTGGTACTTCCTGAGTCCTGAGATTTCCTGACCTGTTTGTGCCTGACCTCTTCACTCCAGTGACCTTTCTCCTCTCCACTTCTGCCACCTACACAATAGTCATGCCTTGTCATGGCCATAAATTTCAATTAGAACTCCTGATTTCAATCATCCATTATTTGACTTCCTCCACCTCAGCTTCTAGAATATTTTTGCTCAGCACTCTCGATGTACCAAAGCAGACAGTCTTTCCAGTCTACCTCATTCATTGACCGTCTACACTTTCATTCTTCTGAATGTCTGGTTTAGAGTCCCTGATCCACTAATAAAAACCACCACCTTGATCACACCCTCCAGTCTTTTTTTTTTTTTTCTCTCTCTCCTTTCATTATCAGTGCCTATGAGGACCTTCATCCTTATACAGGGTCGCTCTGTATTCCTTCCTACAGCTGCATGTGAATCTATAATCATCTCAAAATAAAAGGTTTGATTTAATTTTAAAGCCACACACCTTAATCCTTGATGAGGCTAACTATCTGGCATGCCCACAATTGAACAACTAAAGTTATTAGATATACAATCAGGCTGATTTATGGTCTCAAACCTTCCAAGGAGCCTTCCCAGTCATCCTTTTCATCTCTGCTCATCCCCTACTTTTATTATTGATGTACCTACGTGTGAAATATGTGTGGACCACAGGTTGATTTTGCCTTGGTCTCTGGGATGAATAAAGACCACTTTTAGTATGTGTGTTAGAGAACGCTAAGCCCCCACCCAGTCTTCCAAGGACCTCAACCTGTCTTCTGTTCCCACCATCCAAAGAAATATCTCTCTCAACAAGGTAACTAAAGCCTCCATCTGCCAAATCCAGAAGTGAGTGAGATATTACTTGACCTCTCATTAGCATTTGACATGTTCCCGTCTCTGAAAACATTCTGCTCTCATGGCTGCTTTGAGTCCAGAGTGGCAGGTTATGGACGTTTCAGCCTGTGTGACTATGGAAATTTAACCATTCTTTTCTGCTTGTTTTGTGCTGCCTGAAAGGGAGGAAATGCGAATGCTTCCCCCCATCTCTTGGGGAGGTTGGAAGTCGAGGTTTCCCTGTTCTCCATGGAAGGGCAAACCATCCAAACCTTCACTTGCTCTGGCTCTGAGTTTAATGGGCCACAAAAAGTAAGAAGAAAGTACGTTTCCAAATGTCAGTGGATATAAGGAGGGTTGAGGGAGAGGAAGCACAAAGAACTAGTGGAGAGATAGGGAGGCAATGGAGAGGTGGTTACCAGATGGGACCCACTGTAAGGAGGAGCTGATTTCTGGGAACCACTGAGAGAGGAGAAAGAGCCATAATCCAGGAAACATTGGGAGAATGAACCCATCCGACGCCCCTGGAAGGGGGGGGGAATGTTGCTTGAGTGCCCAGGGCATCAGCAAGAGTTGATCCTTGACTGACAGTCATCTAGGCTTCTTTCTACAGGGAACTCTCCATTACTTGCACATGGATAGGTTCTCTTTGTCTATACCTTCCCCAGAGAGAATTCCTCCCTGTTCATACCAGCACCTTATTCATTGACTCACCCAGTCATGTCCCAAGACCGTGTCTTGCTCCCATTCCATGACTCCATGTATTTAAAAAGCTCCACCTATAAACTCAAAACATGAAGTCTGGTCACAAAGTGGGACACAAGTGTCCTCCTCTTAAAACGTAAAGAGGAAGAGGGATAAAATATATAAGCTCAAGGGACACAAGTTAGGACAGGTATTATCGATCCTTCCCTTCTACTACCTCTTCTGCCATTCCACTCACTTCATTGGATGCTTTTTCTCAGTCTCATTTTCTGGTTCTTCTTCTCTTCTTCTGACCATTAAATGATGGTCCCTTCAAGACTCAGTCCTTTTTACTTCTTTTTATACCAAAATAATCACATCCATTACCATGTTTTTACATAACACCCATATTCTGATGACTTCAGAAATGATACATTCAAACTTCACCTCCAAATTCCCAACTGAGACATCTGACTACTCACTCAATGTCTACACTTGTATATCTTACAGACAATCCCAAACATCTCATGTCCAAGGTTACAGGGCTCTTATGACTTTCTCCTGTTTATCTCTCCAGCCAAACATCCAGCCATTCTCCCCTCAGTCTTCCAACACAACAGCCTCTGGGTCTCTTTCAGTTCACAAATATGACATACTCTTTTTCATCACAGGCCCTTTGCACATGATACTGCTTCTTCCCAGAACGTTCCCTGCCCCACATTGCTTGCTCCTATAGTTATTACTTGAACTGTCATCTCTTGGTGGCACTTCCTTTGTCACTCTGTATCTAAAGTAGGACTCCCTTGTTGTTTTCTATGTATATACCCTCTGGAGTATTAATCACTATGGGCATTTATCTGTAGTGACCTTCACCGCCTAGTGACCCACAAATTTCACAAGGGCGGTGACTATACTACTATTCCCAACACCTGGAAAAAGACCTAATCCATAGAAGGTGTGTGCCAAATGTCTGTTAAATGAATGAATAGTGGAGATTGTAGCTAAGATGGATATATAGGAGGAGGAGAAGTTGGAGACGTGTAAGGATGAATTTCATTTGAGATGTGCTGAGCTTGGGAAACCTAGAGAACAAATGGATGGATCAATTCAGGAAATGATTGGCTATAGGAGTGTGAAGGTAATGGAGATCAAAATTATGGTTACAACCAGGAACGAGAATGTGATGGTCCAGGCAAAGTCAGCAGAGAAAGGAAAACAGGGAGCCAAGAATAGAAAACCACCAAGAGGCACCTGTCCTTCAGTCACCACCAACTCCTCCTGCCTAAACTCCTCCGTCTTGTCTAGTGTATGGGCCAGGAACTTTAAATGTTGAAGAAATGCTGGAAGAAATAGCAATGAAGACCCTCTATGCATTCTTTGTCTCATGCCTCCCTTTGACCCTGCAGCATCGCTGAAGAATTGGACTGAGCCACTGGGGTATGTAAATGAATACACCTATGTGTAAACTTCAGTAAGAGCTGAAGGTAGAAAGTGAGATTAAACCCTTTTCAGGGCACTGGAGCTACTTGCCAATGTTAGTCTCTCATCAAAAAGTTGGGAGAACCCCTTAGTTACCAGGCACCATGGCAGGTTCAGAGAATGAGTGGTGACCAAAACAAAAATGGTCACAGCCCACAGACAGTTCATGGTTAGTGAGAGTGGGCCATGCAGACAAGGGTGGGTTAGTGGAGGCTGTGCTTTCCAGTACATTTCTTTCTTCTCCATTTTATGGAGCATATGGCTGCCCTGGCTGCCCAGATGAAACTACATTTTTCAGCCTCCTTTGCTGTTTGGTGCGGACCTGGGCTAAATTTTAACAAGATGAGAGCAGAAGTGAGGAATGCCATTGTTTCGGTTGAATTGTGTCACTCCCCAAATTCGTATGTTGGATTCCTCATCCTCTGTACCTCAGAATGTGAACATATTTGGAGATAGGGTCTTCATCGGGTAAGCAAGTTAAGATGAGGTCATTAAGGTAGGCCCTTATCTGATATGACTCGTGTCTCATAAATGTAGGAAATTTGGACGCAGATGCATCGGGGGAAAATGATGAGGAGCTAGCTAGAAGAGAAGACATCCAACTGTCTACAAGCCAACGAGAGAGGTCTGCAGCAGATCCCTTGCTTACAGTCCTACGAAGGAAGGACTACCTTGGCAATGCCTTGATTTTGGACTTCTGACCTCCAGAACTGAGGAACAACACATTTCTATTGCTTAAACCATCTCACTTGTGGCACTTTGTTACAGCAGTCCTAGAAAACTTAATACCAGCCCAAGGTCATGAACCCCTGGGTGGGTGAACGTCTTGGCATACTTCCTTCTCTGCCTTCCCAGAGCAGCTATCTTGGATCTGGAGGCGGAAGCTACATGTCGACTTGGCAGAGCCATACCACTGTTGACGGAGCACCCCAGACTGCCCCCCTCTGGACTGGTACAGAAGAGAATCTATCTTCTCTAAGCCACTGTGGGATCTCTTTGTTACAGCAGCTTAACCTTAACATCTCGCACAGAGGCCATGGCTAGCTGGAAACAGACTTGCACATTACAGCCATAGAAAAGCTTAAAAGTGAATTACACTTGACCTCTCATCATCGTTATACATTATACATCATATTTATAGAGTTTAAAGCACATCCCGTCATATCACACTCTACCTCCTAAATCTCCAGGTTAGTTGACTTCATCAACGCTCACTTGGTTTTCATGGTCAACTGCACTGCCCTTCCCATTTATAGGCTACTCAAAACATCTTTTCCAAGATTTTTCCTTTTTATCCCTCAACCACAATGTTCCCTTTATTTCACTCCAATCTGGTTTTCAGGTTCAAAATGCTTTCTGGAATACAAGGCTGCCACTGTACTATTTTTTTTTTTCTTTTCAACCCAGACACAATTGAATGTGACTCAGCCATGATCATTACAGGTAAGCACTTTCCCGAAACACTTGTCCAGCTCTGCTCTCGTGTCTCTGCTTTGGAGCAAGATCCCCCTTGAAATTAGACAGATTCTTCCTGAGGTAGCATTCAGAGGCAGTGGGATTTAGCTAGACATTTTTGGCCTTTTTAAAATATTGACATTAATATTCAGATCCATTGTTAACTAATATCTATATGCTTGGCTTTTCTTAATCTATAGAAGTAAAAGAAAAAAGTAAAAAAAAAAAACACTAGTACAAAATGCTAATTAAATTCTATCTTACTTTAAGGAAACTCCATGGCAAGAATTTTCTCTTATCTAAGCTAGAATATATATAGTGAAAATTTTGAACACCAAACATGGCTTGCTTCAGGGTTTTTATTATGATCCATTCCATTGTTCCTGACCTCTTTCTCATGCAGATATCTTATGAAAGTTCAAATAGAGGATCCATTCTACATTCCAGATAAAAATTAAAACTCACTGAAGCACTTATCTACAAATGCAAATTAATCAGTCAGTCCAACATTCTTTTTTGCTCTGGAATCAAGGGTAACATGGATATATTTCTTTGAATCATTCAACAGTGACATAACTTACCACTCCTATGATCCATTTTTACTTGTAATATTTTAGTGCATGGATTAAGAAGAAGATAAAATATGGAAAAATCGTACTTCTTCTTCCGGCTTTGGTCAGAGAAAGAGCGTGTGACCTTGGGAAAAGAAAATATCCTTTCTCTGACTTTGCTTCCTCATTTGCAAAACAGGGGAAGCAAAGTCCCATAATTTACTAATAAATTATCTCATTACTGAGTGTAAACACTGTTATTGTTTAGCATTTATTTCCGCAATCTGTCAGGACATTTTGAAATTTTTGCATGAAATATACAACTTAATGCATTGTTTCTCCTTCTCCCTTCTACGTGGAGTGTGGAGGAGGCGAGGCAGAATGGTGAACACATGGGCAACGTAAATGAAATGCTATTTAATGTATTTTGAAATGGAGAAAAACAAAGGTAATTAAGCTCCCTAAAAGCCTTCCAAATAAACTTCCCTTAAGGAAGGAGTGGAAAAGGAGGTTGTAACTGATCCAAGGGGTATATCAGATTCCTTGACCCTGGAGACAAAGGGCATATTGGGATACCACCAGAGAATTGATGCCATGTAATCCAAGGACATCATGGGATGGAGAAGAGACACCAGAAGTATGGATAAGATGTTTGTCAACAACTATGAAACAGACTCTCTGTCTGAAGCCTTGGGATGACATGACATTTGAAATAAGTGACCTCTCTTCCTCCCTCTCTCTCTTCACCACACTCATACAATTGAACGTACATACAGCTTATTTTTTGTTTCATGGTAAAAGACCAAGATGTCAGTTTAAAAAACACAAAAAGGAGAGGGAAAGCTTTACACATCTGCAGACACCTAGGGAAAGATTTCCTTCTGCTGCATATGCATGCTGGCCAGGACAGCAGAGGCTGCACAGCAAGTATCATAGACACAAGTGTTATAGAGCACACATTGCTCCTTGGTGAAAACAAACAACCAGACAAAAGGACCTTAAGAGAACAAGGATAATCATACCTACACACACCCAACATCCCCCATATATTGGTAGCCTATTGTCAGGTCACATTTGCAAACTAGTTAGTAAACTCCCCCAAATGAACATGTTTTGTGTTTGTTCCAAAAATTGTTCACTCCTCATGAAACTCAAGCTAAAAGGAACCAGTATTTATTTCTCAGGACTCTATAATTCCATTTCCTTTGAAATTATACATATGAGAAGTGATCATCCTCTTAGGATCATTAATGTTCCTAAAATTTACCCATCATAGAAATTGGCATTTTTATCCTTTTTACACATCCGTGTATGCTGCAACTAAGCAATGGCATGGACACCCAGAGGAACTTTACTTTAACTTGAATGTGAAATTGACTCCTATGTGTCAATGGAGATGAATTGATCAGGGTGTAAATTTCCTCTCTTAAGAATTATATGTCCTCTTTTTTCTTTTTTAAAGAGAGAGAAATAGAATGAGAGAGAATATGTGTGTAAGGGAAGGGCAGAAAGAGAGCAAGAGAGAAAATCCCAAGCAGGCTCCATGCTGTCAGCACCAATGTGGGACTTGATCCCATAACTCATGAGATCATGAGCTGAGCCAGGATCAAGAGTCGGATGCTCAACTGATTGAGCCCCCAGGTACCCTGGGCTATATGTCTCTATTGTAAAACAAAATAAGTTTCCATAAAAAGTGAACATCTTGTAATCTATAATTTATCAGTTGTCACCTATATATACCCTGCTTTGAATATTTGCTTTCCTCTTTTTCAACATGATCAGTTATGAATATGTTGTCTTACTCAAGCATATTAGTTTTGGAAAGATAGTATACCATGTTAATCTGCCCATAAAGTAATCCTGCATATTACTATGCAGGATAATCAATTACAATAGGGTTTTTGCTCATTGGATCTGAAACATTCTATTGTTAAAATACTTAGAAATCCCCTTTTTTCTTTTTTTCTTTGCAAAAATCATGTTAAAATAAGGTGAAATAAGCATGAAACAGTGATCAAGAATGGAGCAGAATTAAAGCGCAATATAAAACCCCTGCAATGAAAACAGCCTTGAGTCATGAATGAGCATAAATTGAAAAATCTATTGCTTTTCTCTGTAGACATTTCTCAAGATAGTGTCATACTACCATTCATGAGAGATGCTTATCAGAACTAGTCGGAAATAATTCATCTCAGGGAGAAACATTTCATTATTAGGCGATGAAAAGCATATAACTAGAGCTGTTCTAATCGAACTCTCTTGGTCTATTAAAAAGTTTTTAGTAAAAGGTATCCACAAGTTTGCATGGGAGCCAAGAAACAGCAAAGCAATTCATGATTTTAATAATAATGTAAGTGATACTGTACACATTTTAAATACAATTTTCTACCAGGTTCATCATAAGCCTTAAAGTTGAAATTAAAATATGCAGAATAAATGCTTAAATTGAAATACACCAAGATGATAACAATGGTTACCTTAGGGTGGTCTGACGAAGGATCATTTTCATTTCATTCTCCCGAGCTTCCAAATTCTTTACAACCTAGAGTTAATAGTTTTATTTTTAAAATTTCAATATCAGGGGTGCCTGGGTGGTTTAGTCAGCTAAGCATCCGACTTCTGCTCAGGTCATGATCAGGTCATGGTTCATGTATTTGAGCCCTACACCGGGCTCTGTGCTGACAGCTCAGAGCCTGTTTTGGATTCTCTCTCTGCCCCTCTCATGCTCATGTTCTCTCTCTCTCTCTCTCTCTCTTGCTCACTGTCTCTCTAAAAATAAATAAACATTTTAAAAAATCTTCAGTAAGATTCTGAGGTCCACAAAAGGAAGCAGAACATCATGAAAATTACTTTCAACCCATAGGTCCCAAGCCAAAGAAACATGTCTTATTAAAACTCGCTGTGGATGAGCTTTAATATCTGTAAAAACATCCTCTTTTTCTGGAAAAATATACCCCAGACTGAAAACAGCAGTAGTCTCCATGGAGATGGGAGTGAGAGTGGATTTTACTCTCTCTTTTATACATATTTGTTCTGTGTGGCTTTTATTTCTGTATTTCTTCTATTATTAAAAAAAGTTTCCTATTTTCCTTGAAAATTTTTGACTTTTTAATGAAAATACTACATGATTCACAAATGCACACCTTTTCCTATTGCACAATAGAAACGGATACAGAAAAAAAATAATCTTTAAAACTCTCCAAACCGAAAAAAAATTTAAGAAGCCACTGAGGTAATGAATGGGGGTTTCTTTCTGGAGTGACAGAAATGTTCTAGAATTAGGGAGTGGTGACGGTTGCCCAACCTTACGAATATATTAAGAATTTTATTTTATGTGAATTGTATCTCAAAAAATAAAATAAAGAAAACAAAACAAAACCAGAAAGCACTGAGGAAGGAGCATTGTTTTAGGGCTGAAGTATCTGGAGCTGTCCCGAGACCACCAAATATGTCTCCCCCAGGCCCAAAGCAGAGGATGAGGAAGACACAAGACGCTTCAGACAACTAGCAGAGGCCATTGTTTGCCTGAGGCTATCTTACCCATCAGTAGGACTTTTTTTTCAAATCAAATTGCACTGGCCCTACTCAGGGGAGACTCTCAGGGAAGACATTTTCTTACCTCACCAGGACAGGGAACATCTTCACTTGCTCAGAGTTGGAGACATTTGAGAAACTGCCCCTGCGGCATGGTCATCCCCAGCCTCTCATCATTGTCTGTAGTTGTCCTGATGCCTGGATCAGCTTCTGCTGAATAATGAACCATCCCCAAATGTAGTGACTTAAAACAACAATTGCTTATGTAGTTCATGATTCCACAGGTCAGTCATTTGAGCTGAGGCTCAGCTGGGCCCACTCAGCATCCACGTTCAGTGGCCAGTCAGGAAGGTTAGCTGGCTGTCAGCGGGGCTGATAGGGTGAGTGGACCACATCCCCTAGCCCAGGCTTGCTCACACAAGGCAGCCTTCCAAAGCATGCAAGCCTCCTTCATCCACACTCTCCTCTTCAAATTGATTCCCAAGACCAGCCCAGACCCACGGGGAGGGGACATGAGCTCCGCCTTTCATGGGAGGAATCATGGGGTCACACTGTTAGATGTGAGTTACAGGAAGGGGAATAATTGCAGTCACTTTTTAAGAACAACCTACTATACAGCTCTATCAACAGAGAGTCCAAAATTCTGAACACAAGGAAATAAACATCTGAGGGCTCTCAATTCACAGAGCTAATCTTCCCAGAGGGACACGGGGATCATGATGATTTAATGACTTCCAAGCCAGGTATTATTCAAAGAGAAAGCATTTCCACTAGAGAAAACATCTCCACATGAACAGAAATACATCTCTATCCCTCACCACTGCACCACCCACTTCTCTTTGGAACACCCCACAAACTATTTCAAGAGAATAGAGGTTAGTCTGATCCAGATACCAGACAGACACCAGACTGTCCTTATATGATGTTAGATGACGGTCACTGAAAGAGGTCGGGAAATGGTCGATAGACACTTGAAGACATTCAGTGAGTTCAAGTCAAGGAAAAGTGCTAGGTTTATGGGTCTTAATGCAAAGAACTATTTATGTGCTTGTATTCTCTGTCCCTCAAAGATGGGACTCCCAGGGGTACCTGGGTGGCTCAGTCGGTTAAGTGTCCAACTTCGGCTCAGGTCACGATCACATGGTTCGTGGGTTCGAGCCCCACGTCAAGCTCTGTACTGACAGCCCAGAGCCTGGAGCCTGCTTCCAATTCTGTGTCCCTCTCTCACTCTGCTCCTTCCCTGCTCACCCTCTGTCTCTCTCACTCAAGGATAAATAAACATTTAAAAAATTAAAAAAAGATGAGACTACCAGGTCAGGTCAGATGTTTTCTCAGGTCCATTTTATGTTGCCTAATTTCAGAGAGTGATTAATAGGTACCATATCTATTCTAGACAGACATGGGATCTAGATTTCTATGGGAAAAGGAGAACCAGAAATTGTTGGACAAGAAATTGCTGCCCTAAGTAGAACCTGTGCTTACAGCCTAGTTTTACGCACAAAGATGTTTGTTGTAGAATTGTTGATAATAGAGTTCACCCTTGAACAATACAAAGAAAGAGAAAATACATTTGTAATACTGTACCGTATTTATTTTTAAAAACCAACATTGAAGTGAACCCCTGCAGTTCAAACCTGTGTTGTTCAAGGTCAATTGTAATAGTATTTGGAAACACATTAAATGGTCAACAATAGAAATGCCATTAAGTCAACTATAGTACATCAATTTAGTAAAGTAATATGCAATCATTGAGAAGTTGGTTACCAAGATTACATAATCATTTTCAGTTTGAAACAGTGTCTAGCCTCTTCAACCTTCTCTCTTAAATACCCACAAAGCACAAAAACTCAAAGCACTAAGATCTTAGACTGAGAGACAGACCAGTTGCCTTCTCTGGATGCACTGGGAGATGTTGGTTTACTTACCATCAGCATGACCACATTACTAAACTCTCCTGCCACTGTCAACCTATAAATGCACAGAAATACAAATCCAGGTAACAACTTGGCAGGAAGGAAGGAGGAAGGGATGCTAGCAGAACCTTGGTGCTTTTGGGTTGATGATGTCTCAGGGATAAAGCTTTACAAGTGGAGACAGGGAGTCCTGAGAGCAACACAGGCCAACAATTGGAGCTTTTCATGTACTTTGCTGGGTCTGGCTACAAGAAAACAACAAGGGAAGGTGCCTCTTGGGAGAAGAGATGCACATTAGGTGAAAGACTTAGAACTCAGGAATCCTAGCAGGACCCCCGTACATCTGTGGACTAGAGGAGGAATCCATTCATCTCACAAGGGGGCAGAGAAGTCTCAGGCACGCACGCACACACACGCACACACACCCCACCTTCTCTCCTCACAAACACTGTGTTGGAACAGGTGCTTGCTTGTTTGATGGTGATTATTAATGAAAACACTACTTCAAATCTGGAAACATCAATAGAGGAACAAATCTTTGATTAATCTTCTGCATTAGACAGACAAACTTTGCAGTTATTTTTTGGCATCTTCAGCAGGATGGAAGAAGGTCTGGCTATTTTGAAACACCTGCAGAATATCCAGAAGGCAAAACTTATCTGAGACAAGAAAACCAGAGCCTGACAATAAACAGGAGATGGCCAAGTAGGATGGTGAGAAACTCAAGATTCCATTTAAAGTTAAAATGGCAGGAAAGGGAAATCCTGTCTATGTCATCACACAGCAATGAGTGAGCCCAAATGAGATTCATCTCTCAAAAGTAAAGCACCCTCTCCACCCTTCAAAAATCCAAACTTCTAAAGACAGAACGGGAACAGTACAGGACGTGTGTTTTTAAAACATAACTATAAATCATCACTACCAAAAGAAAAGTAAAAAAAAAAAGTGAACAAGATAGATTTTTACATCTTTCTAGATTAGAGGACCTATAGAAAGGAAGGGAGTCTCCCTCCGTTGGTGGGAGTGTAAACTTTGTGAGAGGAGGCAGCTCGGCAGTAAGTCACAGTGCCTCCTAATGTGTTTTCTTATTTTCATCATCTTCCCCATTGACAATAGGGAGCCGTTTTAGACATTTTCGATATTCTTCTCTCTAATAGCCCTTCCTCATGAAATTTGAAAAATCGAGGTGTGCTGAGTACCTGTTTATGTCCTGTGCATGTGGCTGTACTTTTTACATAGAAGTGACACTTTTCCCACCCACTCCCATAAAAGTGTTAGTGGAGATTCATGGCATTCTGTACAAATCAACTAAAATCATTTTCATGGTCAAGCTGTTATGACTTTGACCAATGGGAGCACTTCTGAGCTTAATTCTATGCCCTTTGTGTCCACTAATCTGAGAATCTTCCTGACTTTCCAGAATCATGAGTGGTTCCGAACTCAACTGGTACCTTTCCTGGCCTGAAATAAGCCATTTCTCTAAGGAGCCACGATTACTCATAGAGGTGAGTGGTGTTAAAGGCCAAGAGCTGGTAAGGAGGGTGCTCACTGCTGCTGAGGTGATACTGTTTCTAGGGCATCTCAGGGGTCAGGAGTAGAAAGTCTCCTTTAAAAATGAACATTGGGGTATGTGGGTGGCTCAGTTGGTTAAGCGTTGGACTCTGGGTTTCAGCTCAGGTCATGATCTCGTGGTTTCATGGGTTTGAGCCTCTCGTGGGGTTTGGTGCTGGCAGTGCAATGCCTGCTTGGGATTCTCTCTCTCCCTCTTTCTCTGCCCCTCCTCTGCTCATGCTGTCTCTGCATCAAAATAAATAAACTTAAAAAAAATTTTTTTAATAAACATGGAAAGCACAGCATAGGGAATACAGTCAATAATATTGTAATGGTGTTGTATAGTGACAGATGTGACCGCACTTGTCACGATGAGCACTGCATAAGGTATGTAGCTGTCGAATCATTATGTTGCACACCTGAAACTAAAATAACACTGTAAGTCAACTGTACTTCAATAATAAATTCAAAAATAATAAAATAATGAAGATGTAATAAGTTTTCTATTTAATTTTACCATTATAGTGTTCTTGGCTTTATCCTACAATATTTATAAAATTATTTTTAAATCATGATACTAATACTATTAATAATAAAACCAGTACTTGAAGTTTATGATCTTTATGATTCTTTCTCTTTAGAGGCATCATATTAAATATTTACAGTTTAATATGCATATTAAAGTCACTTGAAATAATCATTTCTCGGGGCGCCTGGGTCTCTCAGTTGGTTAAGCGTCTGACTTCGGCTCAGGTCATGATATCAAGGTTCATAGGTTCGAGCCCTGCATCGGGCTCTGTGCTGACAGCTCAGAGCCTGGAGCCTGTTTCAGAATCTGTGTCTCCCTCTCTCTGACCCTCCTCTGCTCATGCTGTCTCTCTCTCTCTCTCTCTCTCTCTCAGAAATAAATAAAAACATTAAAAAACTTTTTTTAAAAAAGAAATAATCCTTTCTCTGTCATGTCACCAATTTGATATACAATTACATACGTTTCAATTTGCTTTAAAATTACTAATCACCTATATGAGTTAGAAGCTAAAACAATGCAAAAAGAACACACTGAAATGTATCAATAGGTAACTATTTCATTGATTTCTTGTTCATCCTTCCACTCTTTTTACATATGTGTGCACAAGACATAAGAATAAAATCTGGCCTGTGTAGCCACATGGATGGACCTTGAGGGTGTTATGCTGAGCGAACCAAGTCAGGCAGAGAAGGACAGATACCATATGTTTGCACGTATAGGAGGATTAGGAGGAACTTAACGGAGGACCGTGGGGGAGAAGAAGGGGGGAAATGGTGGGGGAGAGGGAGGGAGGCAAACCCTGAGAGACTCTTGAATGCTGAGAACAAACTGAGAGCTGATGGGGGTGGAGGGGAGGGGAAGGGGGGTGACGGGCATGGAGGAGGGCACTGGTGGGGATGAGCACCGGGTGTTCTATGGAAACCAACTTGACAATAAACTATTTAAGGGAAAAAAAAAGGAATATCTCTTACTGGGGCACCTGGTGGGCTCAGTCGGTTAAGCATCCGAGTCTTAATTTTAGCTCAGGTTATGATCTCATGGTTTGTGAGTTCAAGCCCCGCACTGGGCTCTGCACTGACAGTGTGGAGCCTGCTTGGGATTCCCTCTCTGTTCCTCCCCCACCCACTCTCTCTCTCTCCCAAAAATAAATAAATAAAGTTAAAAAGAAAAGAATATTTCTTACTTATTCTGGCAAAGTTAACTTTACTAGTTAGCAGAATTTTCATTTAATACATATTAAAGACAAGTTAGCATCTCTTTAAAACCTATACAATGTATCTTTTTTTACAGCTACATATCAGCTTGTTTTGTTGTTTGGGGTCTTCTTTGTTTTTTGGGGATTTTTTGTTTGTTTTTTGGTGTTTTGTTTTGTTTGGTTTGGTTTGGTGATCATATACTACTTTTCACTTTAAAGAATACTTAACATTGTGTTTTATTAAGGGGGACATGTTAGCTTAACCCAGCTTGTTCTCTAGGTGTTTCCCTCCTCTTGGAAACATTTTTTTTTTTTTCATTTCCATGGAAGACACCTCTTGACTTTCCTGCCCCTGATATTCAGGTTCCTTTGAAGTCTCTCTTCTCACCATCTCTTGAACACCAATGTTCGCTGTGATCCTCCAGGCTTCTCTCTCTCCCTGGACAATTTAATCCACTCTCCTGCTTTTAATTTCCACCTACATATTAGTAAATCTAAATTCTATAGCTTTACTCATGACCTAACCCCTGAGCCCGAGACACACATATCCAACTGCTCATAAGCTGTCTCATTACACACACACCCTGAACATACAGCACAGAGCAGTTTGAGTTCATCATCCTCTCCCTCACCATCTGCCCCCCACCCATATTCTCGGTGTCAGACACTGCACCTACCTAATGGCCCAGGCATCAGACTTCTCTTCTGTTGTCACCTCCTCTCTTACCCAAGTCCAGGGGCTGCCGATCCCAAATGCTCTCGGTCCCACCTGCTACATAGCATCCCAACCCATCCACTTGTCCTGGCCCAGCCCCTCTCCCAGGTCGTTAGCCCCATCTTAATGACTACAACTGGGGCCTAGGAATTACACATCGTGAGTGTAATGTTTAATGCCTCCAAAGCACCAAGTCAACGGACTGACATGAGTAAACTCTTAATAACGGTTAGCTATTAATATTATTTAGGTACCTTGTGAATAACAAGCTATTCTCCAAACACAATTTATCTTTAAGATCGATTACTTTCCATTTGATTAATCAATTACTTTTCATTTAATTTGATTCACATCCTCATTCTCGTGTGCTAGAAGCTAAAACACATGTGATTTCCTGACTTATAGAGTCATCTAGAGATAAGTGGGGGTAACTCATCCTGAATGCTACAGCTGGATTCCAGATCACTGTACACAGCTGTCCATTCTTAATTAAATGCAATAAATTATGTTTTTATCATACATTCATATTCAAAAACCAATTCCAAATTAGAGAAGTGATGCATCAGTCTTGAAACATCACCCTCAATAACAAGACCCCCAAAGAAGGCATAGCCTTTTAGTTTATGTCAGGTTAGTGGAGAGTAGTTTTATTACATTCACCTGGTATACAGACCTTTCTTTGTTGGAACATTCACTGCGAGGCTGAGATTACAGAAGTGCTATGTCATGACTACAGAGGAAATGTGTTTCTGCATAGTGTGAGTGCTAATTAGCAATTGATAAAGCACCTCAGCTGTTTTAAGACCTTGAAATAAATGGATTTATGTTGGAAGGTAAGCCAGCAAATATAAGGCTATATACTGCTCGGGGAAAAAAATACTGTGAAGTAATGAATGTTTAGCTAGAGGCTAACATTTCTGCAAAAGATGTGAAATAGAAACTTTTGAATAATCAAAAGCATTTAAATTTTAACCTCTCTGGCTCTTGTTTTATTAATCCAGAGGTCTAACAAGTCTTACTGAAAACAAAAACGACCAGACCTTCATCATGCCGTGGCAAGTGAGTATCAGAGAGATTATAATCATGGAATGGGGAAGAGACTCAGAGCACCACCTAGCTGTTCCCCTGAGAACATTTCAAGGTATCAAGACTATATCCTCTCTTTGCAATCACAGACAAGGAGAGTTCTCATCCTCCAAAATCATTTGCGTGATTCAAAATAAAAATCTCTTCTTGTTTTTAATGTTTATTAATTTTGAGAGAGAGAGCAAGTGAGCAGCAGAGAGATATGGAGAGAGGGAGAACCCAAAGCAGTCTCTGCACTGTCAGCACAGAGCCCGACATTGGGCTCAATCCCCCAAATCATGACCTGAGCTGATACCAAGAGTCAGTTGCTTAACCAACTGAGCCACCTAAAATCTCCTCTTGATGAAGAATTAATTTCACTGATTGTTGAAATTAGAATCCAGATATAGTTCTTTTTCTGTTTTCAATTGCAAGGGAGAGTGACATCCACCAATTTCTGCCTCTGTGCTCCGCTGAACAGACAGAACCCTGCTTCTGCTAAACCTGAGGTGAGGAGTCAGGTAGTGGGCCCAGGAGTGGCAGGGAACTGTACCTTCCCTCCAGAATGGCCCAACTAACCATTAGAAGGGCAAGATGCTCTTCAGAGATCTGAACGGAGAGGTGTAGTTGGAGTGTAAGTCAAAACCAGAGGCAGCGCCACCAGCAGGGAAAAGGGAGCCCAGAAGAGGAGACAGAGATAGGGGAGCTTACCTGAGCAACAGGTATGGAGGCACGACCGCTGTTATGTAGACCACCTATAGTTTTGCTGTGGAGGGAAGTAACTGTTAAGGGCACTAGGTCTGCTGAAAGAGTTCTTGAGTAAACACAGAAGGAGATTAGATAGATGATGATAGATGATGATGATAGAAGATAGATAGATAGATAGATAGATAGATAGATGATAGATAGATAGATATAGATAGATAGATGATAGATAGATAGATAGATAGATAGATAGATAGATAGATAGATGATAGATAGATAGATAGATAGATAGATAGATAGATAGATAGATAATAGATAGATAACCAACTGATAGATAAAAGATAGATAGATAATAGATGGTAGAGATAGGTGACAGGTAGGTAGATAGATAGATAGATAGATAGATGATAGATGTATAGCTAGCTAGATGGATAGATGATAGATAGATAGATAGATAGATAGATAGATAGATAGATAGATAATAGATAGATAGAGGTAGGCAAGATACATGTATAAGTATCAAACTACTGAATTTTTGCTGGAAATTTCTTTTGCATAAAACTTGCCACAAGGGATCTGGAGGTGCTAGTCTGACACCAAAGTTAGAGTCATTGCTCTGGTATCTCTAACCAACAGGACACCAGCTCTGAGGTCTCTTTCCTCATTCTTCTCCAAGAGCATATTTTCATGGTCATAAAGATAATCTCATTTGATGTCTGTTTAACAGAGTTGAACACAGATGTAGAAAAGCAGAGTGAGTCACTCAATCTGCAGCATTTTTCTTGAGACTGCATTCGCTCAGAGGTATTAGTCTTTCCAACACATTCCAATGCCTGTGGACTTTTTTTAAAAATCATGCTATGCTTTCATGTCCTTGGAAAAATCTAAGTTCATCTAGTAATTGGTCAAAATCACTAAGGCTTCAACAAATAAATGGACCAAGGTCATGAAGAGGCATTTACAAAAAGAAGAAACAAAGTTTATTAACAAGCATATGGAAAAGTATTCGTGTATGTGTGTATGAGAGAGAGAGACAGAGAAGAGAGAATTGAAGCAAGTAATAGTTTTCTATATCAAATTAGCCTCTAATCATAGCATAATTATATAATTAAAATATAATAGAGAATTTTATAATTATAACTGCCGCAGAATACACTGGCGACACAGGACACATGGTACCCTTGGGAATGCAGCTAGATAGAATTCTGAAAGGCAACTGGACAATATTATCGACAAACTCAAACATGTGCATTTCCTTGGGTGCAGGAAGCTCAGAAATAGTCTTTTGTTATGGGAAAATAGTGAAAATGGGGAGCAAAGTCTTATGCAAGATGTCTTCTATGGCATTATGACTTGAAGCTAAAGATTACATAGCTGTGTAAACAATGAAATAATCTCACAAAACAGTAATACAAAGATCTAAAAAGGTTTAAAAAATGATAACATTTAGAAATGCTTATTTTAATATAAATTTAACATAACAAGATACTGACTTGTAAAACACACAACACTGTTTAGACTTTTTTAAACTAGAGAATGATACCAGAATAAAATCTAATGAACGACTGAAAGATGATTTTGAGGGATGCAATTATGTTTTTGCTTTTGTGTGTGTGAATTCTTTGGCAATTTATACTTCTTCCTAATGAGCATATTGCATTTTTTTTCAAATCACAACACATTAACTTTAAAGAACAGCTAGGCTTCTGACTAGATACATCTTTTTTTGGAGTACTGAATTATCTTAAGATTACTATCAACCTCTTGTGTTTTCTCTGTTGAGGCAAAATAATTCTTGCTTCTTAAACCTTTTCTTCACAGTCTTACCAAATCAATTCTTTAATTACATTTGTTACCCTTCTCTGAAAAGGTTCTGTAGGTCCTTCTTTAAGAACTTTCCAAAGAACATTCTGACATATTGTGAGAGACCTCACAGGATCTCTAAGTTGCTAGGAAATTCTTACCTCTGTTTAACTTGGACTTTTTTAATGCAAAAAAAAAAAAAATTGAGGCTAACAAAAATACAGTACGCTTCACTGTGTCCCAGAACCATTCAGCACCACGGCCAGGCTCTTTGCTTACTCTGTTACCTACAGGACCCAGTTAGCATATCCTGTTCACTCCCAGGTCTGGCTCTCATTCTCTCTCTGATCTGGAACCTACTTCTGGGTCTCATGCTCATTGTTCATGGATTCATGAAACGTGAGGATAAACGAAGATATGCATATCTTGCATCTCACCAATTTTCAATAAAATAATGAGCACCATTTCCCTTACGATCTTTTAGACATACTCACAAGCTTCCTTATTCACATACTGGAAAGGAGCAGAGAAAAGGTTTCGCAGAATCCAGGAGGTGACTCATCTGAAAGACAATTGTGCTCATCCTGAAACAGGATCTCAGACTCATGGTTGAAAATAGCTGAGTACTGACGTTAGAAACTTTACTAAAAAAATGAATCACACATTGAGGCAAATAGCAAAACTCTTGAGAAAGTAGAAGGCTGGCCATTTCTGCCAACATCTAATCTTAGCCAAGGCTCTCCCTGGAGCTACTCTGTGCTGGAGACTGCTTCTTGCCAGGCCTTAATTTTCATGAACCCCCATTTCTCAAGCTTTCCTTGAAGCAGAGGAGAAAGTTAACCCCTAGGATTCAAAGGGTCTCCTTTGTGGGACACACTGCATACACGTAAACAGCAAAAGTGAGCAAAAAGTATGACATGTCAACAAAGGAAGTGATTCTGTGCAAGCTGGTGAGCTTTGAAATAAGATTAATTGAAACAAGTGAAAAAGACATAGCAAACCAAAATATTGATAACAGGGGCCCTGGGCGGCTCAGTCGGTTAGGCGTCTGACTTCAGCTCAGGTCATGATCTCATGGCTCGTGAGTTCCAGGCCCGCACCGTGCTGACAGCTCAGAGCCTGGAGCCTGCTTGGGATTCTGTCTCCCTCTCTCTCTCTGTCCCTCCCCAGCTTGCTGTCTCTCTCTCTCAACTATAAATACACATTAAAAAATATTTTTAATATTGGTAACAGAATTGAAAGGCCTTAGAAATACTTCTCTACCGGGTGCCTGGGTGGCTCAGTCAGTTAAGTGTCCAACTTCAGCTCAAATCAGGATCTCATGATTTGTGGGTTTGACCCCTGCATCAGGCTCCTTGCATCAGCACAGAGTCTACTTCGGATCCTCTGTCCCTCTCTCTCTCTGCCCTGCCCCACTCATACTTTCTCTTGCTTTCTCTCTCTCTCTCAAAATTAAATATTAAAAAAAAATTTAATACTTCTTTGTGTTATAATTTTTGAAAAACACATTTTCAACCTTTCTGCTTCTTTGTAAGTTGGGAAAAAGAGAAACTTACAAACTCTGTAAATTACCAAGCAATACAGAGGGTTAGAAAGACAACAGGAACAAATGTTTGTAGACAATGCGAGCTGGAAGGCAGCTGGGTGACAGCGTACATCGGATGGAAAGGAATTGCCATTATGGTCCCTGAAACAGGAAAACGGGATTAGGAACAACCATCTACAAGGGAAGGGAAGTGTCTGGATGATGTAAAGGAAAAATCTACCCCCCAAAAATGCCAAGAGTTCTTTCACCGTTAGTTGTAAATATGACATAAACATAAATATGGCTGCACTCTCTAAAATTATTGCTTTGGTAGGTCGAAAATTGTTTTATATAATCAAATAAGTTAATATATGAGACGTACATACCTTGGAGAGCAAGGATTGAGATCCTTCAAGCAAGCATCTTGCCACAGCGCTAAACTCCCTGCTATGAAGACAACCTTTGAGCATCAGCACTAGTGTCTATGGCCCCAAGCAAGCAGCAAAGGAAGACATCATGAGTGATTCCTGGCTGCTGATTCCTTTGCTCAGTGGGAACGTTCCCTGGCCTCCCACCCTCTCCCTGAATCTCTACCACAGCTGCTTTCCAGGCCCCTCGTCCGGCGCCCCAAAATCTGTAGGAGCAGGGGGTCCCCTCACAAGTAGGAAGAAGGAAGCAAGCAGAGCGTGGCCCAGGTGAAGGCACTCAGAGAGCAGACCCAGGGGGCAGGGTTCAAGTCCCGCCTGTGCCGCATTTCCGCAACATCGGCTTCTGCTTCCTTTATGGGAAAGCGGAGACACAGACGGCCAGTCTCCGAGGGTTATGTGAATCCTGCTTGAGTCGTTACCTACAAAGTTCCACAACCGAACGATGCCCGGCACACGAGGGAATGCCAAATACTCGTTGTTTGCGTGACACGTGCAATTTCAGAAAAGTCTCAGATACAAAAAGATGCCCAGAATACAGAGTTATATCTGTTAATGTGTTCACACCCACAGATGCAAGTCTGTATCGTGAGAAAAAAAAAACTTCAAGATTAAATACAGCAAAGCGACCACAGCGAATACTTGTATTTTTTCTAGTTTCATCTCTAGACATTCCCCAGAGACATAGGCGATCCCTCTCTCCCCTGCATTATAAACACGACTGTCAAAATTAATCTGCAGTATTAGGGATAGTGCTGACAGCTTCATCTCTATAAACGTTATTACTGTATTTTTTTTCGAAACCCACAAACCTCTGCCCATCTTCTCCATCCAGAGGGAGAAGCATTTCTCCTCATCGATAGAAATCCAATTTGCTGCTCAACTGAAGAAGCAGTAAACTTCTCTCCCCTTTGCTTTACTGCCGCTTTCACAATCGTAAAATGAGCCTAATGTTTAAATGTTAGAAAGCACTTAACATTTAATCGTTGGAGATTAAGTCGCTTTCGCGATGCCTGAGCTGCCTGGCAACAGGTTAGACATTGATTGCCTGCCTGCTCCGAGGGGCAGGGCCGCAGCTCAGAAAAACCTCTGCCTGGCTTTCCAGGGCACGTAAATGCCAGACGATATGAAGTTTCCTTTTCCAAAGTAGCTGCAAGTTTCAAGGAGCCAGCACAGAGCCACACTGGGCCACAGTGGGTTCAGGAAAGAAGCAGCAACGGCACACAGGAATGTGTGATGGTCTGGGACCCAAGAGTCTGGCCAGGCTGGGGCCTCCTGGAGCTTTGACCATGGCCTGGAGAAGCCCCTCAGTCACCACACTCTCGAAATGCAACGAGCAGACAGAGCCTCACGTGAGAATGGCCTGGAAACTGCCCATTCAGCATTCATCCCGCGTCCTGTGGCTAAGAACCATTCACAGCAGTGTGCTGGCGCTCCACGCCTATGGACTGTTTTTCTTCATGCCTCTCAATCAAACCAGGAACACAGGCAAAAGAAGGAAGGGGATAATTGCTTGCTCTCCCCCATTCAATCTCTAACAGCCAATTTTGAAAGAAAAGAATTCAGCACGAATTCTCAAAGGGATGTTAACACCCTGGAAGACATCCTAGACCCAGACCTCGAGCACCGAGGAGGCTTCATGAATGGGAGCACTGCCATGTGAGGAAGGACCCAGGGTGCCACCATGACAGCCATTCCCTACTGAGTCGTGTCTCAGAAGCAAAGATTCTGAGTTCAAACCCTTGCTCTCCACTTGCTCACACCCTGAAATTGGGCAAGACCCTCTCTCAATTCATGTTCTTTTTTTTCAATGTTTATTTATTTTTGAGAGACAGAGAGACACAGAGAGGGAGTAGGGAAGGGGCAGAGAGAGGAATATACAGAACCTGAAGCAGCTCCAGGCTCTGAGCTGTCAGTACGGAGCTCAGAGAGGGACTCGAACCCACAACTACAAGATCATGACCTGAGCCGAATTTAGACGCTCAACTGACTGAGCCACCCAGGGGCCCCTCAGTGCTTTTTTTTTTTTTCAATAGTTTATTGTCAAGTTGGTTTCCATACAACACCCAGTGCTCATCCCCACAAGTGCCCTCCTCCATGCCCATCACCTCTCTTCCCCTCCCCCCACCCCCATCAGCCCTCAGTTTGTTCTTAGCATTCAAGAGTCTCTCATGGTTTGCCTCCCTCCCTCTCCCTAACTATTTTCCCCCTTCTTCTCAGGTTCTTTTTTTATAAAAAGAAGCTCATGATATAGGATGATTATGCAGGACGGGTCACCCAGTAAGAACCCAGTGGATGTTAATACAAACCGAGTCTAGAATAAATTCATCCTCAGAGCCCAGTTAAAGCCAGTGTCGTGTGTCATTTGACGCTTCAACATTGACTAAATTCTATTACCATTAAATCCCTTTATACTGTGCTCCCCACCCTCAGCACTGCTGACAATTGGGACTGAATAATTCTGTGTTGTTAAAGGCTGTCCTGAGCACTGGAGGGTATTGCAAAGCATACCTGACCTCTACCCACTAGGTGCCTGTAGCGTGCCCACCCCGCAAGCTGTGACAAACAGTGTCCCCAGACATTGTCCCTATATGTTCCCTGTGGCGCACACTGCTCCCAGCTGAGAACCTCCGCTTTGTATTATTATCAGATGCTGGGAAGTTGACAGCAAAAAAACCTCTTTGTTCCCTACAAGCTGCATATTAAACACAATCATGTAGCTTTCCAGATGATGGTTATTAAAGAGCACACTTATCGGGACGCCTGGGAGGCTCAGGAATCATCTGACTTCGGCTCAGGTCATGATCTCACTGCTCATGAGTTCAAGCTCTGCATTGGGCCCTGCGCTGACAGCTCGCAGCCCAGAGCCTGGAGCCTGTTTTGGATTCTGTTGCCTTCTCTCTGAACTTCCCATGCTCTCTCTCTCTCTCTCAAATATAAATAAACATTTTTAAAAAAATTTCTCTTGTGGCTATTCTCTGTAGGCCAGGCATGGTGACTGGGATGGATGTGATGGAATCAGAGAACAGCAGAGGTCAAGTGACAGCACTTAACTATAAGACAGGTGAGCATTGAGCAAGGATAAGGTCATCATCAGACTGTTCGATTCCCACAGGAATTTTAGGTGGTGGCTAATTGATCAGAGTATCCCTTGCAAGGAAATAGATGAGCAGCACCCTAGACGGCTCCTTGACCCATCTAACAGTCCACAGCAGCCATACTGGAGAGGCAGCTCGTCACCCAGTTTCTGAGTCAGCACCTGCCTGGGAGTTAACACCTACAAGCCTGGCTCCTCTCACCCTCCTTGACCCCAGGCTCCTAGCCTCCCTCGCTGTTCCATTTTCCTCCATAATATTATCTCTATCTGAAATACTTTCTTCCTTCTTTCAGCAACTGCCTTCTATGCACGAGGCACTGATCTAATGTAGGGGATGATGTAGGTGAACAAAATCCTCACCTTGTGGAGCAGCCCTATATTTGGCTGGCTTATAATCTATCTCCCTGATCGGACTGTCCTAGAGAGCAGAGGTTTCGTCTGTCTTGTCTGCTGTGCCCCAGCGTCTCAGAAAGCAGCTGGTGTATACAGCAGGTACACAGTAAATAGGTGAAGAATGAATGACTACATCATCTGCTTGCTGTTGAGAATAATCTGTGTCTTTCCATGGCTTCTCTCTTCCTCAAGCATCTTTGAGTCCCAGCCCTCCTTCCTCAGTCTTGGTTATGGTGAGTCTCTGTCAAGTCCATGGGCGCCAATGCGGGCCACAACAGGTGGCCCGGGAACATTGTGTCTAAATCAGGAAGATGATCAGAATCACTTAGCGGAGCTTTGAAAGAGCACAGTTCCCGGGCCACAGCTCTCAGGGGTTCTAATCCTCTCCATCTGGGATGGGGTCCAGGAATCTGTCAGAGTGCCCAAGCAGTTTGGGGGGCTCTGCTCTGGGGCACCCACACTCGGTATCCTCACTCCAACCTTACTCTTTTATAGGAGCATCAGTGGGCTCCCTCTTCTTCCCCAGAGCCTGAGTCTGAGAAGCACCAAGTGTGTGTGGGAGCACAGGAGGTTGGAGAAGAGAAGAGAATATTCCTCTTAAACTGTAGATGCAATACTAATCTAACTGTCCCCGGAGAAGCCCACCCCCCGTGCCAGCAGAGACATCTCTCAAGCCAGGGCTTTTTTCCCACCCCAAGTATGCAAAAAAAGGCAACAAGCATCACTTGCAGGTGTGTAAGTGATGCAAAGTGACACCTCGAGATGGAGAGATGTCTGATCTTCAGCAGCGCGAGGTCACCACTGACATTCACCTCTTATTTTCCCATCCACAGTTCCCAAGACGGAATCAGTCAGAGGTTCTGAGAGCTGTAAGTGCCGAATACGAGTTTCACTCTGAAAGCCCCGCTCTCCTCGGCAGCACGTCAGATAGCCCGCCCAGGAAAGGGACTCTCTGATATGAATATTTTAGGATGAGAAGAAGGCGCGATGATCTCATTGTGAAGGAAGCTCAGTCCCTCGAGGTCATCGGCAGAGCTGGAAATGATTCACGTGGAGAACATTGACCTTCAGCGTTTTCTCTGCTCCGCATTTAAACATCGGCCATGGGCTAAGCCAGCAGTCGCAGTGGGGGCTTGGGAGGCTCGGTATTCAGATCTGGACTTACTGGATATGTAAGCAGGGGCGGGCGGAGAGCTGATTCCAGGAGCCTGTGCACAGACATAACGTGTTACACTGAACTTCTGAGCTCAGGCCCGCTGCATGGGCTGGGTAACCACTGCTGTCCAGTGATACAGGCGCCAGGGCCATGGGTGCTCTGTGCCCAGCTGTGGAATCCTAACAGGTGGACACAACCAGGTCTTGTCACAGTAGCAGAGAGGTGACGATGAGTGTGGGAGAGGATGACGAAACCCAGCACATAATGCAAAAAGGAAAAATAATTGTGGCTGTACCCCAAGGCTGCTGACATTCTAGCTGCTATGGGAAAGCAAGGGGTAAGAATTCACACATAATACCAGCAATAAAATAACGTCCTGTTTAACTAAACAATGAAATACACTGAAGACAAGCCTCAGTCTTTTATAAATCCAAGCTCGCTCATAAGTGAATGAAATCTGTTCCATTACTCTTTTTATTTTAAGACAAAATAAAGAAGACAAGCTTTCAGTGAGGTGATGAAACTCCTTGAAATTACTATCACATCACCCTTGACCATCTCACAATGGGGAGGGTGTTTTTCCACGTTGAAACATGAGAAATCGTACTTGAGGAATCCAATAAGTGTAAAATGACTCAAAGCTCAATCCCAGCTGTCAAAAAAAGAATGAATGAGCAAAATTCTTCACAGGCTTAACATCAGAGGTATTGAGCATTTTGTAAGGCTGAACTTGGATGGGTACTTTTTTTTTGTACAGTGGTGTCAGAGGGAGAAAAGATAAATACACTTATCTAAAAAAAAAGTAGTCCATTACTGGTGATTATATATTAAAATCATAATCATTATTATTGCTTTCCAATATTTAACAATTAGGCATTTATATCTTGGCCATTTTAATAGCAAATGTTCTATGTGATACATTATGCACCATGACATTTACCCCCTATCATGCCAGACCCGGGTCTGCTCACCTTTGGATGGACCAAGATTAAGAGCAAATGAGACGATTATTCGGTAAAAGCTTTGGATCCTTGTTTCCTTACTGCCAAGTGTTTGCTGCATCCAATTCCCTCATGGGGCCCTGCTGCATATTCCATTCATCGCTTCAATTCAAGCAGCAGAGAAAGTGAGATAAACTAAGGACTGACCTGAACAAATGGAATATTCTTCACTCCTCTTCAATTTTACTTGGAAAGCAGATGACTCAACAAGAATTTATCTCTAGCTCTCACATCTCTTCCGAGATCCACACGAATTTATCTGACCAGTAAGTTTACCTATCTTCATAAAATGTCCCAGAGTTCAACACCGAGTGGATGGCACCAATATGCATCCTGTTTTTCGCGTTTCTCCTTTCCCATCTGGTTTTAGTTATACATCATTTTGCCATCTTTCAGTGGTGACTGAAAAGATTAGAGCCTGCACCCTTGACCTTTTAAAGTCTAATATGAATTACGGTTTTTGCCACCATCCAAATGCTATTCCAACTCGTGAACTCCATTTGTCCTTAATGTCTTTGAATAGTTCTTGTCATGCATTTTAAGGCAATATATTCTACACTTAGTTTAAATCCCAAGACACTGGTATTATTTTGTATAGCCAATTTTCATTTATTTCTCCTGCCTCTACTGCTTATTCTTTCTTACTGTATTTTATCCCCAATGGGATTCTTTTTTATTACCTGAAGAACTTCCTGTAGAATTTCACTAGCAGTGAAGTTCTGCTAGAAACAATATCTCTGTTTATATTTATTTAAAAATGTCTTCATTTCACATCGACTTTTATTTTATTTTATTTTATTTTAATGTTTATTTATTTTTGAGAAAGAGAGAGAGAGAGCAAAAGCAGGGGAGTGGCAGAGAGTGAGAGAGAGACACAGAATCTGAAGCAGGCTCTAGGCGCTGAGCTGTCAGCAAAGATCCCAATGTGGGGCTCGAACCCACAAACCATGAGATCATGACCAGGGCTGAAGTAGGATGTTCAATTGACCGAACCACCAGGAGCCCCTATTTTATTTAATTTTAAAATGTTTATGTATTTATTTTGAGAGAGAGCGAGTGAGCAGGGGAGGGGCAGATGGACAGGGAGAGAGAGAATCGCAAGTAGGCTCCACCCTGTCAGCACAGAGCCCAATGCAGGACTTGATCACACAAAACTGTGAAATCATGACCTGAGTTGAAATCAAGAGTTGGACGCTTAATCGACTGAGCCACCTGGTGCCCCTCACATTGACTTTAGAAGACATTCTGCAAGATGCAGACATCTAGATTGGTCCTTATTTTCCAGAATTTTAAAGATGTCATTTTCTTATATCTGAATTCCACCATACTCATTGAGAAGTCAGTTGTCTGCTTTATTTTTGCTCCATTGAGCATAATGTGTCTTATTTTTCCCTCTGGATGCTTTCAAGGATTTTCTCTTTGTCTTTTGGTTTTTGAAATTTTATTTTGAATTTGTCCAAATTGAACATCATAGAGCTACTTGCATATGGGACTAAGAATGCTTCACCTGTTATTTCCTCTTGAAATATTGTCGGAGCCCCTTCTGTATTCTCTTCTTCCAGGACGACATCTATCTATTAATTAGTGACTTCCACAGTATTTCGTATGTTTCTTACTTTATGCACATTCAACTTTTTGCCTTTCTGTGCTTTAAACTGGATATTCTCTACTCTCTTAGTTTGAGTTTGCTAATTATCTCTTCTAATTGCTTATAATTTGCTATTAAGCTCATTTAATGAGTTTATAATTTATTTATTGAATATTTCGGTTCTAGAGTTTCCACATAATTCTGTTTTTTCAATTTTGGTTCTTAATAACATTCTCCACTCTGTCATCTATTTTCTGGAACATAACATGTTGGGAGAGGCAATCTCTCCTAGGCCCTAAGCAGCATTTTCTGTTCTTGCTGGGGATGCCACAAACAAAATGCACTGACCACATGTTCCCTGGGCCATTTCTCAAGATTGTGTTCTCAGCCAGCAATTTTCAGGATTGATGTAATGTTTCTCTCCAGGACAGAGAGCAGGCTTTCTTACTGCTTGCTATAACGCAGTGGGTCCCTAGGTTCAGTGTTCCTCCATTGGGTAAGCCCACTATGCATGTAGGGTTCATCTGAGTCATGTCACCTTGCCCCTGTGGAACTGGGGAGCAAGGAAGAAATGCAGATATGTGGCTACTCAGGCTGCCTGCAGAGCCAAGGGCAATAAAGTCCTTTCTCTGACCCAGGAGTCTCATCATGTCTTCTTCAACCATCCATGAAACAGTAGCAGATTAATGCATTATCTTGTTAGTAAGGTAAAGTCAAATTCCAGACCAGACAGTCAAGCATAGGTACTTTTACTTTATTTTATTTATTTATTTAATTTTTATTAGTTTTGAGAGAGAGAGAGAGAGAGAGAGAGAGAGAGAGAGAGAGAATGTGAAGCCGGCACCAGGCTCCAAGCTGTCAGCACAGAGCCCAATACAGGGCTTGAACCCACAAACTGTGAAATCATGAACTGAGCCAAAGTTGGACACTTAACCAACTGAGCCACCAGGCACCCCCAAGCATAGATATTTTAATGTACATGTGCAGAAACACTGTGGGTATGTTTCAACTGTCTTTTTTCCCTTGAGCCTGTTTCTTGATATGTCTGGTAATTTTTTCTTGAAAGTCAGACATCATCTATCAAAAAGTATGAAGGCTTTAGAGCACATTACCTTCCTCCAGGGAAGTTTCCCCTATATTCTGGCAGGCATTCTGTGTTGAAGCAGACCACCATAATCCAACTAGATGCTAGACTGATTTGAGGCAAGGCTGTAGTTTTACAAGTCCTTGACTGTCTCTGGTTGACCTCTGCCCCGGGGATACAGCTTTCCATGTGTTTTTAGTGGGAGCTTGGGACATCGACTGTGTACCAGGGCCTCCCCTCCTTGGCAAGTCCTGACCTCCATTTTTTGGCTCCAGAAAACCGCAAGGCTTCTCAAACCTCCTGTTTTCAGTAGCTTTCTCCTCAGCTCCTTAGCATCTGGCCCAGTGCAGCTTAATAATCAGGTGAATACTTTAAGGGGGAAAAAATCACCAAAGTGGGACTTCCTTTTCCATGCCATGTTTATTTACAAGACCCTGGTACCTCCTGGTCTGCCTATCTTGGCAACTACAAATTACAAAGTTTTGTTCTCCAACCTCACGCTAAAAGTTCAGCTGGTTTCTCTACATTTTGTCTAGGGATCTCTTTCTGGTTTCTCAACTCCTCACCCACTGTAAGTGCTCTGAGGGAGAAGTGGCTCCTAAGCAATAGCTCCTCTCTTGGTAAGTCCCTTCCTTCTGAATTATTTAGAGTCTTCATTGCTTCAGCATTTCTTCAGTGTCTTTAATCAGATTTTAAAAATATATTTAATCTGACTTCTCTCAGTCTTTCAGGAAAGTCATTGATCTGCCACAAGCCAGAAGCCAAGGAGTCACTTCTGACACGCCCTCTCCTTTACTGTCCACTTCCAGTACCTCTTGAGTGTTCCAATCATTCCACTTCTTTCCATCTCCCACAATACCATGCTGTCTCTTACCTATGTTACTGGTCTGTCTCCATCCACTTTCTCTCTTTTGCAGCCACAAAAGAGCAACCACAGGAGATGGTTTCTCTAAGGTAACCAACCACAGGGATGTTACATTAAGACGGAGCATTAGTTTTCTATTAATGCATAACAAATGGCCACAAAGTTAGGGGCTTAACACAATGCAATGCATCACTTCACAGTTTCCCTGAGTCAGAAGTTCAGACACAGTACATATGTCCTTTGCTCCAGGTCTCACCAGGCTGCAATAAAGCTGTGACCTGGACTGGATTCTTATCAGAAGGCTTGAGTAAGTAAGAATCCTCTTTCAGGATCATCGAAGTTATTGGTGGGATTTGTTTCCTTGCAGCTGGATGAGGGAGGGTCCCAGGTGTTTGCTGGCTGACCCCTAGAAGCTGCCCTTGGGTCCTGAAGGTCTCACTCAGTACCTTGCCATGCGGCTTCCTTCCACATGCCTGCACACTTCATCAAGCCAGCAAGGACAATTTCTTGCTCTAGTTTGTTAGGGTGCAGGCTTGTATGATGTAATGTTATTATAAGAGTGACATCTTATCACTTTTCTCACATTCTTTTTTTTTAAGAGAGAGAGAGAGAGCATGCAAGCAGTAGAGGGAGAGAGAGAATCTTAAGCAGGCTCCATTGAGCAGGGCTCAATCTCTTGATCCTGAGATCATGACATGAGCCAAAATCAAGACTTGGACACTTAACTAGCTGAGAAGCCCAGGTGTCCTGCTTTTACCACATACTATTGGCTAGAAGCAAGTCACAGGATCTACCTGCACTCAAGGAGAAGGGATTATACAGAGTGTAATATCAGGGCACAGAGATCATCTTGGAAGTCTACCTATCCCAAATTATAGGACGTTATCCTCTTCTGATTAAAATTCTCCGATGGCTTCCTATTGCTATTAGGAACAAAAAGTCCCTTACAGTGACTTATAAAGATCCACCTGACCTAAACTTAGCCCACATCTCCTGCTGTGACACCCCTTATTACCTGTATCCACCCACATTTTTAATCCTTTATGGTTGCCCTATTCCTTCTATCACAGGGCCTTTGCACAGGCTCTTAATTTTTACTTCAGAAGTTCCAGTCATTCTTAAAGTTTCTATTTAAACATAATTTCATCTAGAAGGTCTCTCTGAGATTCCTAATCAAGAAAAATATCCTATGTTACATACATAGCACCAGATACATCCCTTTTGTGATGTCACATACAGCATCCACTTATCTACCACCTTTTGGGCTCATCTCCCTCCTTCAGTGACTCAGTTCCATGAACTCAAGTGCCATCTCTGCTTTGCTTCCATTGTGCATTTGCATTTGCAGAATAATCGAATAACTGGTCAACAGATGAACTCAGGCTTTTACCATATCTGCATCAGGTATGTGCAACTATTAATGACGTGGTGTCTTAACTCCTAATTATCTACCGTTTCATTTGTTACTTTCACAGGAACCTAATAAGGAGAAGGGGTAATTACTGGGGAAAGATTTGAGCACTTCTGGGATGAAAACTTCACCTCTAAAAATACCCAGGTTCTGCTAAATTTCTTGCACCTATTCATGTGCACACCTGAGAAGGAATAATACATGTTACAGAATGCGTGCCAAACACTAAACACTGGAGTGACAAGATCTGAACACCTCAATTAACACTCACATCAACCCTCTCCTATGAAGTGGGTACTATTATCCAAGACCTGTGAGTCAGAGAAGTTAAATAATTTACTTAAGGTTAAGCAGAGAGCAAGTGACAGCATAAGGATGTGAAGAAGCACAAGTAGAAACAACACAGGCGTCTGCTCTTACAGGCTCGATCAAGTCAGTGCTTCTCAAACGATTAAAGGTCCAAATGATTATCCTTAATTTCCAAGAAACCATGGACTAAAGCCTTTGGGAAATACAATGAAAAATAAAATATTAAGATAAATAAAATCACACGAAATGTGAATCTATTTTTTTTTTAGATTCAGCAAATATAAAATTGCTCTGTCGAATTAACATAAAAATTTCTAAATGTTTACTCCCAATTTCTACACTTACTTCACTGTGGGCCAGTAACAAACACTGATCAGACTGGCACAGATCTGACGGGCATCATGGCCTACTTCCTTATTGCCTGTGAATTCTGTATTCTCCGTGGAACCTTCCCACGTACCTTCTCAGGTATCACTGAGGTCTTTTGCAATGGATACAATTTTCCACAAAAAAAAATCCAGTCGAAGTCCTTTCCAAGCCAGCGGGTTCTTGAGAACAGAGCCAGAATTAAACAGAGGGTTAGAAGGAAATGGTTTTTGCCAGGGGAATTTTCCCAAAGTTGAGGTCTGATCATGACAGCTCATGATCAATGTCTTTAATAGCACTGACTGGCTTCAAGCTTTTTCTACATTCCCTACTGGACTCGAAAGGCCCTCTATAATCTAGGCCCTACCAGCTTTTCCAAACCTATTTCCTATTACACCCTGCTATGGACTCACTGTTTGTGTTCCTGCAGAATTCGTGTATTGAAGTCTTAATCCCTAATGTATGCTTACTGGCTCTCTCACTCTCTCTCTTCCACTCTCCCTCCTTTCTTCTCCTTCCTGCTCTTCCTCCCTTTCTCCCCATCTCTCTCTTCCCTCTCCCTCCCTCCCCTCCCTCTCTCTCTCTGCTTCCTCTCTCTCTACTCTATCTCCTTCCCATCTTCTCTTTCCTTCCTCTCTTCCTCCCTCGCTTCCTCTCTTCTCTCTCTTTTTCTCTTCTCTTCTCCCTCCCTTCCTCCCTCTCTCTTTTTTCTTCACTTCCTTTCCCTCACTCTCTCCCTCTTTCTCTCCCCCTCCCTCATTTCTCTCTCCCTTCTTCTCTCTCTACCTTTCTCTTTCTCTTTCCCTCTATTCCTCCCTCTCTCTCTCTCCTCTCTCCCTCTTTCTCATTCCCTCCTTTCCTTTCTCTCTCACCCCTTCTCTTTTTCTCTTCTCTCTCCCTCCCTCCTCCTCTCTCTCCCCCTGCACACTTTGAGCACACAGCTATCTACAAGCCAGGAACTAAATCTGCTGGCACTTTGAACTTGGACTTCCCAGTTTCTGGAGCTGTGGGAAATGGAATTCTTTTAAATGGAGTCTTTTAAAGCACTCAGTAGACAATATTTTAATAAAGCAGCCCCCACTGCTTTTTAGGGTAGGACACCCTTCTCTGAATCCCAGGCTCTCCTGGGCATTTCACTCTTCCTCACATTCAAACTGGACTTTTCCATTTTGATGCCTTCACTCATTCTTACCTCTACCAACTTGGGTCCATATCTGAAGAATTTTTCTCACTATTAAACACATACAGACCTACATCAATCCTTAAAAACTGAATGCAAAGTGTGAGGATGCTTGGGAATGTCTAAGTGAAACAACAGCAATTGATTAAAAAAGAGAACACATAAATATTATATTCTCCGTGAATATCAACACCATTAAAATATATGATATAGAAATAAAACTCAAAATGGACTGTCATTAGATATTCATCATGGGGATTTTACATTTTACATGAAACCTTGTTTTTTCCTGTTGTTTATGTATAGAATAAAATGTTCAGAATTAACCGTAATAAATCCTATCTGTTTTTAGCAGCCAACATCAAATGTTATCTCAGGCCGGATTAAACCCCAGAGCTCATGTCTGTCACCAGTGTCGTACACTGCATCGATTTTTCTTCCTGGAGATCCTGGGGCCCCAAAGTAGGTCCACTTCCCTCACTTCTTCCCCTATTTCCCCTATATCCTGAGGGGGGTTACCTCTCAGGATACAAAGTGGTCAGCAACGCCCCTGTTTCTACAAACATCACAGAATTCCTCTTCCTTGTTTAACTACCTAACTACTGGTCCCTGAAGGAAACAGGGAATTTAGAAAAGTTTTAAGGAGCATGGCTCAGTTGGTTGAGTGTCAACTCTTGGTTTCAGCTCAGGTCATGATCCCAGGTTTTTTGGGATTGAGCCCCACTTCTGGTTCTAAGCTGGGCATGGATCCTGCGTATGGTTCTTTCTCCCCCTCCCTCTGTCCTTCCACTCCTTCAAAAAATTTTAATTCAAAATATTCTATCAGTAATTTTTTCTGGCCCACATCTCATGGTGCCCTGGAGCCCACATCCTGTGGTGCCTGGGGCCACTTCCCACTCATTCAGGAGAAGCGCTTCTGTGCACTCCTTCCCACCTGCATCTCTACAGGGACATCAGGGTGGTAGCTCTGAATCAGCCATGCCAGAAGTATTTGCACCATGGAACTGGAAGAAAACCACAGTAGAACTCCTCTCTCCAAGCTCTAGAGAGCCAGCTCTTTATTTGTTTTCTTATTCTTTTGATTTTTTTAAAGTTTATTTATTTTTGAGAAAGAAAGAGAGTGGGGTGGGGGTGGTGGACAGAGAGAGAGGGAGATAGAGAATCCCAAGCAGGCTCCATGCTGTCAGCAAAGAGCCCAACTGGGGTTCGAACTCATGAACTGTGAGATCAAGACCTGAGCCAAAACCAAGAGTCACACACTTAACCAACTGAGACACCCAGATGCCCCAAGAGCTGGCTCTTAACCATTAACCAGCATATCACTGTCTATATTGAAATATAAATGGGGTTGAGTCAGCTGACCTGAAAGACAGCAAGCTGAATTCCTCCATTGTTTGAGAAGAAATGATCATCTTCAACGAATTCCACATATTTCTTTTCTCAGCACTCAACGTCACAGAGTTTGTACCTTTCATGTCACCTTGACTCACAGTGCTTGTACTGGGTATGCCACTGGCACAGTTGTTTGTCAGATTCATATGTGTTATGACATCAGAAGCTCAGTCCATTCCACTCTGTCTCTCTCACAGAACCTGGACTCATGCTTTCCATGCAGTCCATGTTTAATATTTGGTGCATAAATTAGCTGCAAGTAAAATTAGTTTCTGGAGAAGCTCCAGTTGAAGGCAGAAGTATGGTTAGTCAACTCTATGGGGTAAGAAAGACATTCAATGTGTCTTCACTTTGAAAAAGACAAGAAGCCAAGGATGGCGCATCAATTCAAGTAGAATTGGGTCTACAGTATTTCAGAAATGTGACAGATAGGAACTAGACGTCACAGCAGAGCAAGAAAGAGGGGAGGAAGGAAAGAGTCTAAAGCCAAAATCGAATGAGCCCATTTGCAAATTTAGCCTATATTCAAGGCCAAAACAAGTGATAAAATGAGAAAAGCTTGCAGAATGTCCTTCACGTGCAATGGATTATTTCTGTTATTCTTTTTAATTTGGCTTACTAACAAACTTAATAATTATTGATAACACCGTCAAGCATTTCCTGGGAAATAAAGAGGCACATTCTGGGAAAACAATCCAAAGCAAGAACAAAAATAAAACCAAACCAAACAGAAACACAAGAGGCAATGTCAAATGCTAAATAAAATCTAAAAGAAGAAATGAAAAAATATGATTCATTTATTAGCATAAGCTCGAGGATAATGTTTCACTCTGGGACCAATTACTGCGAGGAAGAAGCTAGAAAATGGAAGCAATAAACTATTTTTTCAAAGAGCAAAAAAAAAATAGGGGGAGACATAAATATAATTAGATGAGATTTATATGAACCAAGAAGATCTCCAAATAAAGGGCTAGAGAACAAAAAAAAAGGGGGGGGTCTTTGAATGTAGAAAATGGGAACTGCAAGGGGGAAATAAACAATATACAAAGTCTACTAAGTCCCAAAACTTTGAGCACTTATCAACAGAGTCTGGTACATCATTTCCATACACAGGACCCTGTCTCTCCAGAACAATGAAGCAAGTGTATTGAGGACAGTGAGCACACCTTATGCATTCTGGAGTCCTCCTCAGAGGCTCGGGGTCCGACAAACCCCGAGTCATGTCTGTGCTTATCCAACACTCCTCATCTATGGATTCGCCTTGTCACACTTCTCCCCTACCTTGGGAAAAGGTAAAATGACCAGAACAAAGGCCATAACCTTCCCACATCTTTCCATCAGTGCGTGCCTATCTTCTCTTCAAAAATGACCAACACTCACTTTCTCTGAACATATTTATTCACTATGCTGAGAAACTGCATTTAAGTACAAGGGTTTGCTTATTTCTATATAAGTCACTGCGTGTGCGTGCACACACACACACACACACACACACACACACACACACATGAACACCACTTACAGAGCCTAAAATCTCTTGAGGGCTCAGAATTTCAGAACGACAATATTTCAATATGTGCCAAACTAAGCTGGCCAACTGAAAACAAAATTGGGCCCACGTTTTTCTGCCTCACTGACCCTCCATCGCATTTAGATTCTCTCTCTCTCTCTCTCTCTCTCTCTCTCTACTTTCTTCTGAAGTCTTCTTTTCCCTCAGAGATAACTGAAGTCAGCCTCAAAATTTCTGTCCCAGATCATCCGCTCTTGGATGCTGAATGTCTCAGTTGCATCATTAACCCCAAGGTCTAACTATGAACTGGGAAAACAATTCCCAAAGCTGCAGCCCAGCTATGACTACTTACCCTCTCTCAAGTTCCATTTATGTAGGAACCTACAGGACACCTCATGAATGTCCCCCAAACACACAAATCTCACAAGCTCAAATCAATGGATCTTCCTCTCTCACAATAACCTTTTGAAATCATTCTACAAAGAGCCTTATGTTCACAAGCATCAGGTTTCAAACACCAAGAAACATCCACACATCTATTCCTTTGGCCCATGTCTAATGTTTGCATAAAACATTACACATGGTGAGTGGACCTATTTTAGACCTTAAAATTATTTTAATGTTTATTATTTTTGAAAAAGAGAGAGAGAGAGAGAGAGTTGGGGGAGGGGGAGAGAGAGAGGGAGACACAGAATCCAAAGCAGGCTGCAGGCTCTGGACTGTCCACACAGAGCCCAATGCGGGGTTTGAACCCCTGAATCACAAGATCATGACCTGAGCTGAAGTCAGACGCTTAACCAACTGAGCCACCCAGTCGCCCTTAGACTTTTCTTTTTTTAAACAAAAGTTCTTTGCATTCTCCTATTTTTTTGTTTCCATACAATTATATCCTCCGCTCCTGACATCTAGATCCCTGCCACAACATACAGCCAGGTTTCCTTGTCTCTGAGCACTCTCAGCTCTAGGTCTTCTGTCATAGGTCAGTTTCACTAGAAGCAGAGGCTGAGATGACAGTACTCCTTCATGTGATTGATTGAGGGGGTGTTTTCAGGAGAAGGGGAAGGGGGGAAGTGATACAGTAGGGGGAGAACGCTAACAAAAATTGTGCTCCCAGTAAGAGGCTCCCAGCCAGAGACCAGCTTGAGTCTAGGAACTCGGTGACACAGGGAAGCTTTGGAGGGTCAATGACAAGATAGAGTTGGTTCCATCTTGAGATGAGGGCACCAGCCATTTCTAAGCCTTTGACCATCCGTATAACCCACCCGCACCCAAAGGGTGCAGTTAGCCAAAGACAGCTCTCCAGAGACAGGACAGGACAGCTGTGGGGTGTGGCCCTACTCGGTGCAGCAGGGGGATGGGTAAACCTGTGGTGGGGGACATCTGGGCAGAAAACCAACATCTCCAATACAAGTGATTCTCAAAGTATAGTCCCTGGACCAGCAGCAGCATCACCCAAAAATTTGATTGACATGCAAATTTTCCACCCCAGACCCAATATGTCTGAAACCTTGGTTGTGGGACAAAACATTCCGCGGTTTAGCCCGCCCTCCCTGTGATTCTGAAGCACACTGAAGTTTGCATCATCTACATCATCCCTTATAAGGGATGCAGAGCTTATAAATATGCCTTAAGTCCCATATGAATATTTCGCCACAAGTCAAGAACCTGTAGTAACTCTTTAATATTGTCTCATAAAAATAAACTCCTGTGGTATCTGAGTGGCTCAGTTGGTTAAATGTCGTACTCTTGATTTTGGCTCAGATCATGATGGGATGGATCAAGCCCCAAGTCAGGCTCCGTGCTGACAGCATTGAGCCTACGTGGGATTATCTCTTTCTCCCTCTCTCTCTGTGTCTCTCTCTATCTGTCTGTCTGTCTCTCTCTCTGCCCCTACCCTTTATCTCTGTCAAAATAAATAAATACACGTTAAAAAAAGAAATAATAAATAAAAAAAATAAACTCCCAAGGTTAACAATAAAGGCTTTCCACCAAATTAAAAACACCTTCTGTCCCTCCAAAAGGTCTATCTCAGCAACCCCTTTTTTGTTTGTGACTAGTAGCTCTCAAGAATCACAGAATATTGGAAGGGAACTTTGAGATTAACTAATCTAGTTCCCTCCTTTTTGCAAATGAAATGACAGAGGCCCCTGAATTGTAACCTCTTAACCAACACGACACAATGGAACTTGGGTCTCTTTATTCCAAGTTAAACACTTTTCATTATATGCTATGCCAACTTTACTCCAGATTAAGAAAACCCACTGTAACACTTAGTCACAACTTGATCAGCTTTACCTTTTTATATTTGTGTTTCTTTTTATCTGCAATTAACACACCTGCTTAATGTTTTTCAATCTGGTTCCATTACCTCCTCCAGGAATTGGAGGAGCATTGACAGAGAGAGAGAGATAGACAGACAGACAGAGAGGGAGAAAGAGATAATCCCAAGTAGGATCAATGCTGTCAGATGTGGCATATTGTGCTATTATTTATTTATCTACCAAATATCCACTATCCCCTCCCTACTTCCATGGGAAAACTAAATTTCCTTGCCCCACTGATGCTGGCCTTGGCCATGGAGCAGGAGGAGATGTGATGGGCACAAAGTCAAGGCACACTGTTTGGACCCCAGCACTCCTGTCCTCTGCTCCAGAACACGTGTTATGTAGAAGGTGCTTTTAGGAACTACATTTCAGAGACACGTGGTTGTAAACCTGAGCATCACCAAGTCAAACCCAGCCGAGCTCTAGCTGGGCCACAGACCTGTGGGAGAAATGGATGCTTGGTAAAACACCACCTGGTTGTTTGCTGGGGCACGGCCACAACAACAAAAATCTGTGTATACCAATTAGACACTGGAGGCCAGCGTGTTCCATGCACAGTTCATGCACTGACCCATCTAACTTTCACAACAGCCCTACAAAGTGGGTGCCATGATTAGCCTCATTTTATAAACAAGGCAAGAAAAATGACATACCATGCCAAATTGATGGGATACAGCAAGGATACCTGGTTCTGAAGGTCATTCTGTCCTCTGTTCTGTGGGTAACATTGTAGGTATTCGGTTACTTCCATCTAGGTGTTTGGTTACTTCCCTTTCCTGGGTTCCCAGATTTCTACAGGAATTCCTATAGCTTTGTCTTTATCCCGGAGTACTGAGTTGTAAAGGTCTCTTAACATATCTCCCTGCCTAGGTGGAGGTGTCAAATATTACATGGTCCACCTAAGGAGCCTGTAAAAAGGAGTTAGGTAAGTATTGGTTATGTGGCAAATCACGAAGGCCCTAACTTGGCTTTCAGCACTGAGCTGTAGCCCCCTCACCAAGCTCCCATCTCCTCCAATCCTTCTCTAAGCCCCAGAGGCAGCCTACCTCTGTCTCCATCTTGTCAACCAGCTCTCCAAGACCAAACCCTCATTCCCGTGTCTTGATCTCCTGTAATCTGTCTTCAGAACATCTTTCCTACCTCCTTTTTCTCTTCTCCCTGGGATCAACTCATGTTCCATACAAGCACAATATTCTCTCAGTGCTGCCTGAATATACAATTCCCTCCACCTTGATGGTCCCTCTCCCCCTAACCAGGCAGCAAGTGCTTCCTGATCTGAGGGCCCCATCCACACACGACTCTCCTCCAGCCCTTCGGCTGAATATCTTCTTCCCCCTTCCAGGCTTCAAGAGCCCATCTCTGACTCTGGTGTGTTTGTATCTAGCTTATGGCATTCCTCTCAAGTCAACCAATGCTGTGTGCAGATGCCTATTTCTCTTGCTGCTCTCAGCCTCTTAGCGCTAGGATCCATGTCAGATTCATCTATACCATCCGAAAATAGCTAGCACAATGACTGGCAAAGAGTAGGCATTTGATAACTATTTCCACCATGAATAAGTGATGTTAGAACTCACTTGCTTAAATGAGGTATTCACTGTTAGCTTTTTCTAAAGGGAGTTGAGTGGCAGCGTGCCGCGGGATCAATCACAAAGAGCACATCACCGCCAGCTTCCCATCAGCAGATGTTGCCCATTGTAGAGCTGCATGCGGCCCTGTTCAGGCACTGTTGCCAAACAGAAGGTTCTCTTGGCAGGAGCGTTGGCACGCTCTGTGATCTACGGGCTGCACCCCCTGAGCCAGCTTCTCCGTTGGCAAATGAGCCTTCTCGGAACTGGCTGGTGCCACCCTCCAAAGGCCTCCTGCCACCCAAACAGATGGGCACAAATGTAAGTGTGCCGGGTAGCAAGCATGCACATCAGGTTGGAGCTCCCATTGAAATACTGGTCTCTCAGACATGGCGTCACCTCATCCAAACAGAAAGGCACACTGCTGGGTATGTGAGGTGTTGGGAAGGAATTGCTCTCTTGTCTAATTTTGGAATCCAATTCACTAAAGAGTCCCAGACCTGGAAGTCGGAAATAAGAAGAGAAAGAGCTGAAAGAAAACACCATCGTGCTTTAAAGTTCTGGCTGGTGGTATCTGTAGACCTGGAGGGAGATGCTTTCTCTTTCCAGGTGGAGTTCAGATTTGAGACATGCCTTTAAGCAGTGGCCAGACTCATGACTGGGACCCCTGTGGTCGCCAGCGGGGAGGCAGGACATAAGACGCTTCTCTCAGGGACTGGCATGCCTCCACACACAGAGGTGAATAAAAGTTTAAACTCTTCCCATCTGAGCCAACATCTGTAAGCCACTTTCCAACAGCACGGGTTCAGAGAGAAGAATGCACTCTACATCCCACCTCATTGAGAACCTGGTTGCCGTGATGTCCAAGCTGAAGCTGAAAACCTTGATTAACTCAGAGGCTATTTTAACTGCGTGATAGCTTGAGCTGGCTAGACAAAACAGTCAGTAGCAGGGGTAGCCAATGTGGCCTTTGGAGGACATTACAATTTTAAAAGCTTGCAATTGACAAAGAAATGATACTCACAACTCTAAAGCACTTGAATTCTCTGTGTGTGTGGTTTGTTTTTTTTTTTTTTGAGACACTAAAGACAGGAAGTGTATTGATCTACTTAGTCAGTGGATCTCACAAGTAATTTCTTCCACGGGGATTTGTGTTTTTGCTTTTACTTTCCAAACTCTAATGTACCCATGACTCATTCAGAGCACAAGAAGTACAGCTTGAATATCCCAGTCGGTCAACTGCAGGATGTGCCAAACAGCTACAGGACATGGGGAAGCCACATAATGGAAAACACATCATCTGGCAGAACAACTGTACGTTGGCCAGCAGGTGACCCAGTTCCTGGAGCTGCCCAGTACTGGAAGGTGCTCACTCTCTGAAATGGGCTATAAATGTTCATTCAGGGCTGTAACATTTGGAAGCAGAGAGCCTTAAAGACCTCAGGCTTTGCTGGTCACTCTAGGGGTGTCAGGTGCTTCTCTGTAGATAAAATCCATCCAGTCTACTTATTGTCTGTTTTTAAAAGTCACTCTTTGTTTCCAGACAGCTCCAGACAGAGGCTTGACTAGGGATTAAGTATCCATTGTGAATGCAGATCAGAGACATTAAAAAGGGAATAAGAGAGGAAAGAAGAAAAGTTTAAACATCCACCATAGAAGGAATATCTCACAAGCTTGAAATGTTGCATTCCTCAAACAAAGAGGGCAATATATCGCCTTACAGAGCATCATTCAAGTTGTGCTTGAAACATTTTTCTGCCAGAAAAAAATTGTTTTTAATAATGAGTCAATCCCTAGCTTCTAGGATGTTTTACATAAAAGGTTTTGAAGAAATAAACTTCTAATTATATTTACTGATATACACGCATCTTTCGATCTTCAAACGTATTTGGGACCCACTCATTTTTCAGTTAGAATTAGTACAAGAGTTTGACATTAGGATCATTGGATGACTTAATTATAGATCATAAGTGTGTCCAAACTCAACTTTACTGCCCAGAATTTTTTTTCATTCTCTCCTCTTTCTGGCATGAACTCACTACAATGTTCATTTGTCTGGTAGTAGGATGAATGGCCAACTCCAAGCATGTACAAGTTGAAGAACCTATAATTTGCTCCCCGTTTCTTTTGAAGGTCACTAAATTTAATACTGTGATTGAAACCCAATGTCTTCTATAAATCTCCAGAGAACTGTGATTCCTAAGAAGGCAGATAATTTGGGCAGATACGTTGACCTGTGCACACATGTTAAACAATTATAAATTGTTTCCTTTCATCTCTCTCAGAAGTAATCTATAGCAGGAGTCCAAAATATAAATCCTATCTAAGGTGAGACAGCAAGGGAATAGCCCATGAGGATTGGTGGGTTCGCCCACAATACAGCATCAGATGGTGACAGATGACACTGATTTTCAGCCTTGGCTTGACCTGAACTGGTAGCTTCCATCTCTGGCTTCCTTCTTGAAGGCAAACAACAACAACAACGTGTCTCATTTATCCTCTGGGCATCCTTCCCAGTCAATGAATGAGGATGACACTTCTCCCAGGTAACCAGCTCAAAGTTTTCTAACTGAGCTGGTTAGTGCAGAAAATGTTTTGCATTGGGAAATACATAATAAAAATCATTCTTTTGCTCGGTGCTTGGAGGGAAGCTAGGGCGTTTGAAACAAAGTAGTGCTGTCTTTGCCTCTCCTATGTAATCTTTGATAGTCTAGAATGGAAAATTGGCTGTATCCCAGGATTCACGTGAAGCTAACAGAGTTCTCTAGATCCTCGAACTGGGAGAGCAAGGGGTACATATGCAGGAATGTAACTTTGTTGGGGTAACTGGGGCTCCTGGCACAATGCAAATGGGCATGTCAAATACTTGAGGCAGAAGAATGGGAGTGGAGGGACCAATGATGGAGAGTCACAATAGGAAAAAATATGTTTGAGAGAGATGAGAAGATCAAAGATACTAAAAAATATGGAATCCCCAAACCCACCCCCCTATAATTTCTCTTGCCCTCAATGGAAAGGGTTCTCCTGATTTTTAATCACCCTTCATTTCAATGTGACTCACAGTGTCTCCCTATATTAGTTTGCTAGAGCTTCTGTAACAAAGTACCACAGACTGGGTGTTGAAACTACTGAAATGTATTGTCTTACACCACTGGAGGACAGAATCCAAGATCAGGATGCCATTCAGCTTCGGCTCAGGTCATGATCTCACGGTTTGTGAGTTCAAGACCCGCATCGGGCTGTGTGCTGAATAGCTCAGAGCCTGGAGCCTCCTTCAGATTCTGTATCTCCTTCTCTTTCTGCCCCTCACCCAAGCTCGCTCACTCTCTCTCTCTCAAAAAAATAAACACTAAAAAAAAAGAATGAAGAAAGTTGTAAAATTGGATTCAACATAAATATACAAAAAGCAAGTGAGGTTAAATAAATGAAGTACAATTATCAAACTAAAGTTTTGGTATTTTTCTCACTCCAAAGGGCTATTCATGCTTTTCTGGAGGGATATCAGGCCTATCTCAACCAAGGCTGAGAATCATACATAACAGGAGTTAAGTGTTATTTTCTCAAATCCTCAGACTCTGTGAAAAGCAAAGATGTTAAGTTTATATTATGATAAATTGCTAATAGGTTGTGATTTCTAGGATAGCTCCTAAAAAAACAGACAATATTTCACTTCAAGACAAAAAGATGCAAAAAATAGATTGATAAGAAATATTTAGTCCCACAAAAATTAGACAATAAGTGAGAGAAAAAGAAAAAGAAATGGAAAATTTGGAAGTAGAACAAAACAAGGATATATCTAAACTCTAATCGATATTAAATGTAAACCGATTAAAGTTCCAGGAAAAAGCAAAGATCATGCAATAGATTTCTAAAATCCCAGCTATATGTCGTGCATAATAGATACATCTAAATCATAAAGATCCAGAAAGCGTGCATAAAAGAATTCAAAAACACACACCATGTGATTCTAACCAAAAGAGAAAATCTGTGGCTCTTATAACATTAGGTAAACTAGACTTTAAGGCAATAAATAGTTCTATAGATAAAGAGGGTTTTCTTATACTTGTAAAGGATTTAATTTGTCAGGAAGACATAAATATTTTAATTCATATGCGCATATAGTGGGCTGAATGGTTGCCCCTAAAAGAGCATTTCCCCATGATAATGTTCAGAACCTATGTGACCTTATTTGGAAAACTTCTCCTGAGGTTGATTAAAAATAACTAAATTAAAATCAAGAAAACCCAATGCCCAAGATCAAGAATTAAAAATATTAAAAATTCTAAACACATATCAGCACATTGATTTAGCAATTTAATTTTTAACTAGAGTACCTAATGTTCAAAGATAAACCCACTGGGTTTATTCTAAGAATACAAGCTTGATTTAATATTAGAAATTAATGCCCCATAATGTATCTCCAACAGATACTGATAATCCCAGTAAGTGCTGCTGACAAAACTCAATGACTATTCGTGAAAAAATCATTTATATAAACAAAGTATCAGAGAGAATTTCTTAAATTTGATACAGTGTGGCTAAAAACCACTTATTATTTGGAAACAGAATGATGAAACTTTTTGCTTGGTAATCAGGAATAGGAAAATAATGTTTGTTAGCACTATTTCTGCTTGAAGTTATATTGTAGTTTCTATCCAGCATGGTTATACTATAAAAAATGTATAAAAATTTAAAAGGGAATTTCAAAGATCTCTTTACTTGAAGACAGTATGATTGTGTTTGTAGAAAATACAAAATAATCTAAAGATGCTAATTAGAAATTATAAATGAGTTTAGTAATTTTGTTCAATGAGGGCCATATTAAAAATGCATTGCGTATAAAAATATGCAAAATCATATATAAAAATCAAAAGCATATAAGATCTATTGTACTAATATAATTAGTATGTTACATAGCATCAAATATTTGGAAAATGAATTTTTTAAAAATTTCAGTTATGGTAACATCAAAAAACATAACATTCCTAGGAAAAAATTTTACAAAGACATCATGATCTCTACAATAAAAAATATACACATAGCTGAGATAAAGCAAAATATTAAATAAATGGAGAGATATTTCATGTTCCTATATTGCAAGGTTCAATAAATGTAATAGGGTCAATATAGTAGAATGCCAATTCTTCCAGATCAATGTAAAGATTTAATACCTTTCCAATCAAACTCCAACAGGTTTTTAAAAATGTATATAGAAATGGATGGACCTGGTATTACCAAAACAACTTTGTGAGGTAGGAACAAAGTTTGAGGATTTATACCAACCTGGATTAAGATTTACTATAAAGTGTAATAATGAATATGGTTCGGTGTTGACAAAAGACATATACAATATACAAGTGCATATACAATATACAACATATACAAGTGCAACAGAAGAGTGAGTCCAGAAACAGATCCATATATGTGGCCAACAGGTCTTTTTACACATGTGTCAAGGCAAGTCAGTATGGAAGGGAAAGTCTTCAACAAATGATGCTCGATCAAATGGAAATCCATATAGAATAAAAGGGAAAAAAGGGGCAACAGTCCTTACTTCACACCACACATAAAAATTAACTCAAAATAAGGGCATCTGGGTAGCTCAGTCGGTTGAAGAGTCCGACTTTGGCTCAGGTCACAGGTTCGTGAGTTTAAGCCCCACATCCAGCTTGCTGCTGTCAGCCTGTCTGCGCGGAGCCTGCCTCAGATCTTCCATTCCCCTCTCTCTCTCTGCTCTCACTGTCCCTCACTTGCACTCTCTCAAAAATAAATAAATATTTAAAAAACTTAACTCAAAATATATCATAGACCAAAGTGTAAAACCTCAGCTATAAGACTTCTAAGAGAACACAGCAGAAAATGTTTCTGACTCTGTAGTAGGCAAAGATTTCGCAGCTATAATTCAAAAAGCATAAAGTGGAAAAAGAAACAAATTCATCTATATTCAAAACTTTTGTTCTCCAATGTAATTTAAAAGGTAAAAAGGCAAAGCCAGGGTGGGAGACAATGTTGACGACACATGTATCTGAGAGAGGGTGTGTGGAAAGAATATATAAAGAACTGCCACAAATCAATGCTAAGAAGACAAAGTACCCAATTTTTAAAATGAGCAAAGGATTTGAACACTTTACCAAGGAAGATATGAAAGTGGCCAATAAGCATGTTAAGTGGTTGCCAGGGAACAGACGGAGGAAGAGACGCATCTCAAAGGAGCACAGGGAATCAGCTGGGGATGACAGAAATGTGTTCTGTGTTGTGGTGATGCTTGCATTGGTATGTACATACTTTAAAACTGATCAGGTTGTAGACTTTGAATACACACAGCTTGGGGTGTCTGGGTGGCTTAGTCGGTTGAACATCCGACTTCGGCTCAGGTCATGATCTCACAGTTTGTGAGCCTCTCATCAGGCTCTGTGCTGACAACTCAGTGCCTGGAGCCTGCTCCAGATTCTGTGACTCTCTCTCTACCCCTCCTCCGCTCGTGCTCTGTCTCTCTCAAGAATAAATAAACATTAAAAAAATTTTTTTAAGTATGCACAGCTTATTTTACTTCAACTAAACCGCAGTAAAGTTGTAAAATCCTTTTGTTACGTACCTATGACATAGTTTTACATACATATCACAATAACCAAAAAATAAAACATTTTTAAAATTGATGCCATGGACCATAACATCCAAAAATACAAAGATATAAAGAATAAATATAACAAAACATGCATCAGACCTCTTCAGAGAAAATCACTAAACTCTATCAAAAGACATTAAAATAAGTGAATTTACCATGTTCATGGAATAAAAGCTTCAATATTTTCAAGGGTTTTAACATGTCAATTCCTCAAATTAATGATAAATTAAGTGCAATCCCGATCAAAACATTAGCAGGTTAATTTGGGTGTGTGCGTGAGTGGAGATTGGCCAGCTGATTCCAAAACACAGATGAAAAATCAAAGAACCCAAGAATAGCCAAGACACTGAAGAAGAACAAGGTGTTGGGACTCGCTCTCCCACGTACCAAAACTGCTTATCAGTGTCAGGTAATGAAAACACATTGGTGCTGGTGTGGACAGAGACAAACTGACAAAGGAAACAGAATATACAGCTTAAACACACACATACAGGCTTATGTGGATAGTAGAGGAATGCCAGGGGTAGCCTTGCAGATAAATAGGAGAAGATGGACTTTTCAATAAACCACGCAGAGATAACTAGATATCCACAGGGAAAACAGGAAATGGAAACATGAGATGGTCACACATAGCATCTTCATGAAGCTTACAAACAATATTGAGTAAATGCAGTCAGACAAAAGGAAACATTCACTATGATTCCACTCATGTTTAATTCAACAACAGGATAATCTCAACTAGACTGTTTAGGGATGCATTTATAAAAGACAAAAAGATTTTTAAAAAGCAAAGATGTGATTATCGAAAATATGAGGACAGGGGTTAGACGCTGGGGGAGGAATATAGATTTGAAAAGGAAATTTGGAGCCTGGTAATGCTATGTTCTCAATTCTGTGGCTTTTACAGGGGTGTTTGCTTTCTAAGCGTTCATCAACCAACAATTCATACAGATTGTACGCAGTTTCTGTATGCTGTATTTCAAAACAAAACAAGGAAAAATTATTTACAACAAAGAACATGTCTAGGAAGTCTTGGACTTCAAAAATGAAAGCAAGAATTTGTAGGTAGCAGGTATTCTGTGTAATCTTGCCCAGTTGGATGCCTGAAGTGGTGTCGGCTGCTGGTTTTGATGTCCCAGTCACCAAGAGGGAGACAGATTTAATAGCTGTGTTTAAAGTGTCAGATGCAAGAACAGTCTTATTTCTTACTAATTCCCTTCAAGCTCAAGCACCTTTTCATTATGATGGTCTATTTTTCCGTCTATCAGACACAATTAACCTCCGCACCTAGCAGCAGCCAAGGTCTTATGCCAGCCACTCCCTTTGGCCCCTGGAATAGACTTCCAGGTCTATGTAGCTGGAGCTGGAATCGGCACATGGTCAAGGTAGTCAAGAAAGACAGCCATGACAGCAATCTAACACAAGCAAAGACAGAATGATGGGAGAGACGTCAGTCGTAGAAAGCAAAGCTTAAGGAATGAAGGACAACAAAAGAACTTGCCACAGCCAAGAGATACATTTCCATTCACAAACTGCATTTTGTTTTTCAGACAGTGAGTTCGTCCTCATTTAAGAACTGAAAATTCAGCTTGCCTTTGAAGGTGCATTATTTTCAAGCGGATATGAGTTCCCCAGATGGTTTTGCTCACGGTGCCCCAGTGATTACTGTCCTCTCCCCCTGCAAACCATGCATCTGTTGGAGTCTAACTGACTGGGGACTATCTGCTGTTTTGGTTTCCGAGAAACTCTGTCCTGAGTCACACTCACACAAGCCAAATAATGCCGAGGGACCGGAGAAAAGCTGGCCGTGAGAAACCTCCGTCGCTGGCTATTTCTTCCACAAAACTGAATATATTACTCCGGCTCTTGTCAGTAAACATGCATCGACCACGGTATTCTCAGCGTCCGGACAACAGCGCCTGAGAACCCAAGTGGGTGGAAGTCTGAGTCATAGTCAGAACAGCAAGGACAGTAATCCGGACCTCTCACGGGATTCGCTGAAAAGCTGAATGGATAACAATGAGTAGAAAACAGTAGTCTAAAGGAGCTAAAAGTACCGTGTGCACATTGTTGCGAAATGTTAAGTCAACAGTCCCTCGGTACTGCTCCAGAAGTCTCACACATTATTGGGCAGGCTGCGAACTCCCAGAGACCTAATCTAGGAGTGTGAGCGCGCGCGCACGTGTGTGTGCGTGCGCGAGTGCACATGTGTGTGGGTTCACTGGTAAGTGAAGGAAGTGGTGATAGGGGAGGAGGGGACGAGAAGCAGGAAAGGAATATCCGAAAGACATGCAAAATGGAGAAACCACGATCTAACAACCCTTCGACTGGACAAGCAAACAGCTGAACCTTCAAGGAATCAGGTGCCAACACTGGGTGTTGTGACAAACGCCCCTGCTGCCAAGTGCGAGAATGGACACACTGGTGATAGCAGCCAACTGTCCAGGCCTGCCCTCCCAATCCTCTGCCCTCACCCCTCCCCTTCCCACTGCAGCCTGCCTGCTCACCCCACAGCTCCCATCCCCAGGCTCTGGGTGCCTTTCAGCTGCCCAAGGCACCGAGCAACAGGCCAGATAAAAGCAAGTAGGGAATAACAACCTAAGGAACCCGGACTAAGAAGAAGGCTCCCTTCCAATCAGTGTTTATGGTGCCCTGGGTTAGTCTGGGTCTGCAGAGGACTGCTGTGCGAGGGGCTCATGGGGAGAGAGAGCAAAAGGAAGCACAAGGCTGAGAGATTGGGGAAGAAGAAAGGGGGAGCAAGGGTCTCAGACTGCAGGAAAAATGGTTTGGCCAAGTCCACGGGCAATTCTGGGGTCCACTTCACCCCCTGGAGGAGTCCCGCATCATGCCCAGTCACTGGCTCACTGCAGCTTGCTGAGGGGTGGCCGTGGTGTAAATGTGGGGGGAGATAAGAAGGGGCGACAGAGGGGGCTGTTGGTCAATTGTGCTTCCTGCGGCAGAGACAGATCTGAGCAGCTGCCTCTTGAGAAGCATGTTGTCTTACTAGTGGTCACCTGACATTAAAAATACCCATTTTGGGGGCGCTCAGGTGGCTCAATTGGTTAAGCATCCAACTCTCGATTTTGCCTTGGGTCATGATCTCGTGGTTCATGAGTTAAAGGTCTGAGTGGGGCTCTGTGCTGACAGTGCAGAGCCTGCTTGGGATTGTCTCTCTCTCCTGCTCTCTCTGCCCCTCCCCTGCTTATGCGCGTGCATACTCTCTCTCTCTCTATCAAAATAAATAAACTTAAAAAAAACCCACCCATTTTTATCTCTTAACGTGTAGCACCGAGGTCACAAACTGACAGCAATGGGCAGAATCTGGCAAAGACAGTTTTTTATTTTTGTTGTGTTTGTAGATCTGAGGATTGAATAATGCTTTTTTTAATAGTTTATTGTCAAGTTGGTTTCCATATAACACCCAGTGCTCATCCCCACAAGTGCCCTCCTCCATGCCCATCACCCCCTTACCTCTCCCCCCCATACTCATCAGTCCTCAGTTTGTTCTCAACATTCAAGAGTCTCTCATGGTTTGTCTCCCTCCCTCTCCCCTTGATTCCACCCCCCCCTTCTTATACCCCATGGTCCTCCGTTAAGTTCCTTCTACACTGTTGGTGGGAATGTAAACTGGTGCAGCCCCTCCGGAAAGCAGTGTGGAGATTCCTCAAAAAATTAACAGTAGAACTCCCCTAGGACCCAGCAATAGCACTGCTAGGAATTTACCCGAGGGATACAGGAGTGCTGATGCACAGGGCACATGGACCCCAATGTTCATAGCAGCACTCTCCACAATAGCTAAAACATGGAAAGAGCCGAAGTGTCCATCAACGGACGAATGGATCAAGAAGATGTGGTTTATCTATACAATGGAATACTACATGACAATGAGAAAGAATGAAATCTGGCCTGTGTAGCAACTTGGATGGAACTTGAGGGTGTTATGCTGAATAGTGTTTTTGAAAACGTGTGAGCTAGTTACCAACATTTTAAAAGCAAGAGATGTTACATGTTAAAGAAAATCCAGATTTCCAGCTTTTCTTGAAATGAAGTTCCTAGGGCTGACATTCCCTCACGTTGGCAGAAAAGTAGCATCCCTCTTACATGTACTTTCCCCCCTCCAGCTGCCCACAGTCCTCTTCCCCCCACACTCCTTTATGCTTGTGTGACTGCTCCTCCACTTGTTCACTTTACTCGCGTTGTTTCAAATTTTGACTTGCCTACATTTGTGCCTTTCAGAATGTAAGCCTCTATTTTTTTTTAAAGTTTATTTATCTATTTTGAGAGGGAGAGAGAGAGAGAGAGAGAGCATGCACAGAGGAGGGGCAGAGAGAGAGAGAGTGAAAATCCCAAGCAGGCGTCGCACTGTCAGTGCAGAGCCCGACACGGGGCTGGAACTCACAAACTGAGAATCTAAGCATTTCTGAGGCATGACCGTGTCTGTGTGGATGACCGATGTAACCAGTGGCCTGGAACGGTCCGGGCACATAGGCTGCTCTGTTTGTGTGATGACGTGGCATGCTACCATCACTGAGCATTGGAAGAAATCACCGGGGTTGGCCCGTGGTGAAGACAAAGAACTTGTTTCCAAGTTTTGTCAGGATGTAACCTTGTCCAACCCACACACAACGGAGCTGGCAACTAGAGAAGACGAGACCCCAACCCAGGAGTGGAGGGCTCTCGTTCTCAAGAATGTGTGGAGCCAGTGTAGCTGCAGACAGAGCAGAGAGGGTGTGCAGCAGACGGTCCCCCATCGCACATCCTCTCACACAGGGATACGTTCTTTCTCTCCCACGCTTGGGAGGAAGGAGCAGTTTTGCACATGGAAACCACGCTTATCTCAACCCCGGCCCGGCCCAGCCTGAAGCATGGCTACAAAATACCCATGGGGCCATGTTCCAGGGCAGCCGGGTGTGAGGGGTCCTCGCCCCAGAGCCAACGCACACTTAGGTGTAATGGAAAGAATCAAGCCCCGTGATGATGTGATGTGCGGTCCTCAAAGGGCATGAAAGTGCATGTGGACAAGTGGTAGAAATCAGAGGAGAATTGCCTGCCAGAGCGCAAGTCCCCCGTGGCGTCTCACCAGTCCTGCAAATGACTACCAGATGGCGGGGGCGAGCAGGCCCATGCAATCTGATTAGCAGGGGGGACTGGCAAATCCATCAGGAGCGAAGAGAGTTCCTTCAAGTCCACTTTCCTTGCTAAAAAACAACCAATGTTAAGTTTTTAAAAATGAGTCCATTTTCCATGTCATTTCTCACTGTCTTACATTTGTTGCATCCATTTCCAGCTAAAAGAGTAGAGGTGTGTGCTTTGAGACCTGACTTTGCTGCTATTAAAAATCAAAGTTGGATCTAAGCCTGACACCAGGCAGAGAGTAGAACCTTTGGTTTCTAGGCGACCTGCTCTCTCAGCCTTGTCTGCAGATAATCAGCTGGGGAAAGGGGAGTCACTCCGATGGGGCATCTTCGAAGCATCAGGCTGCACAGTCTTTTGCACATGTTTTGTCACATAATTCCCTGTTGCAGGGGTTAAGGAAATGTATAAAGAACCCACTAGAATGCCAAGTAGTGCAGCTGTTATGGAAAACAGTATGGAGGTGCAAAAAAAAAAAAAATAGAACTCCCAAATGATCCAGAAAGCCCACCGCTGGGCATTTACCTGAATGAATTGAAATCAAGATCTCAAAGGCAACCTACTGAATGGGGAAAAAAAAAATATATATATATATATATATTTGCAAGCCACCTCTCTGATATGCGGTTAATCTCCAAAATATAGAAGAATTCCTACAAACTCAATGACAAAAAGACAAACGATCCAATTGAAAATGGGCAGAAGATCTAAATAGACGTAGTTTTAAGGAAAACATACAGTTGGCCAACAGGTATGCAAAAAGATGCTCAATATTGCTCAGCGTCAGGGAAATGCAAATGAAATCCACAATGAGATATCACCTCATACCTGTCAGAATGGCTATTACCAAAAAGACACGAAACAAGTGCTGGCGAGGATGTGGGGAAAAAGGGAACCCTTGTGCACTATTTGTGGGAATGCAAACTGGTGCAGCCACTCTGGAAAACAATATGGAGTTTCCTCACAAAGTTAAAAATAGAACTACCCTGTGATCCAGCAATTTCACTTCTGGGTATTTATCCAAAGAAAACAAAAATGATTATTTGAAAAGATATATGCACCCCCATATTCATTACAGCATTATTTATAATAGTCAAGATATGAAAACAATTTAAGGCCTATCAATGGATGAATGGATAAGGAAGATATAGTATATACACAATGGAGTACTATTCAGCCATAACAAAGAATGAGATCCTGCCGTTTGTGCTAACATGCATGGACCTTGAGGACATTATGTTAAGATAAATACAATATAATCTCACTTATATACGGAAGAAAAAAGAAACTAATCTCATAGTACAGAGAACAGATTGGTGGTTGCCAGAAGTGATAGCTGGAAGATGGGACAAATAGGTGAAGAGGGTCAAAAGGTAAAAGCTTCTAGTTATAAAATAAATAAGCTCTAAGGATATAATGTACAGCATGGTGACAATAGTTAATAATACTGTAGTGCACAATTGAATATTGCTAAAAGTAAATCTTAAAAGTTTTCATCACAAGAAAAATGTTTGTAACTGCCTGGTGGTCAATGTTAACTACACTTAATGGGATGATACACAATATGCAAATACTGAGTCATTGTGTTGTACACCTGAAACTAACATAATATGAAATGTCAATTATACCTTCATTTAAAAAAAAAAAGATCTTGAAGAGATATCTGGAGTTCCATGTACATTGAGCATTATCCACAGTAGCCAAGATATGGAAACAACTTCAATGTCCATCGACAGGTGAATGGATAAAGAAACTCTATATACACATATTGTGAAATACAATTTGGCCATTTAAAAGAAGGATATTCTGCAGTAGGCAACATGGACAAAATCTGAGGATGTTGTTACAAGTGACACACTCCAATCACAGAAAGACAATATCGCATTCTTCCATTCACATGAGGTGTCTGAACTAGTCGAACCCATAGATTCAGAGAATGGAATGGTGGCTGCCAGGAAAGGGGGTGGAGAGTTACTAATCCATGGTCATGAAGTATCAGTCAAGCAAGATGAACAGCTGTACAGATCTGCCAGACAAGACTGTACCTACAGTCGATGATAATGTACTGGACACTTAAAACTTTGTTGAGACAGTAGATCTCATGGAAAGGGCTCTTTCCAAAATTAAATTAAATTAAATTAATACGAATCCACTATGTTAGGACAGGAGGCATCTTAGTAGTCATGCAGTCCATCTTCCTTTTGACTTGTTTTAAAACCGTTATCACTTTTAATAAGCAAAGCAAAACAAAACAAACCCAAAAAACCAAACTAAATAAAAAAAACCGTGCACATCCTCAAAAGACCCTATCATGGCTCCTAGCTCTCCGCTGGATTAGGGTGTGGGTAGAAGAATGGAGAGAAGGTCATCGAGTCAAGAGACAGTCAAGATGTGAAACCGACAAAACAAGGTCATGGAGGGGCATCTGGGGGGCTCAGTCGGTTAAGTGTCTGCCTCTGGCTCAGGTCATGATCTCAGGGTTAGTGGGTTCAAGCCCCACATCGAAGCGCAGAGCCTGCTTCACATCCTCTGCCCCCCTCTCGCTCTCTGCCCCTCCCCTGCTCATTCTCTCTCTCTCTCAAAAATAAAATAAAACAACCAAGGTCATGGACTATGAAGGATTGAATTTCTCACGCAGCTTGTGGATGTGTAATGCAATGCCTTCAGTATACTTCAGCTCCACCTGTTCACCTCCCAAAGTTTATGCTGTTCTTCTCATGTTTGTAATCAATATGTATATTCAACATCTCTATACATTATTCTTGTTGATTTTTGTCAATATCCATTTGGTTTTGTTGCCCTTCCTTTCAGGGCTCCACGTCTCCATCTGGGATCACTTTCCTCCCGACTGAAAACTCCCTGCATTGCGTCCTTCAATGAAGATGTGCTCCTGGCAAGTAATCTTAATTTTTGCTTCTCTGAAAATGTTTTTATCCCATCTTCACTTGAAGAATATTGCCAAGAATAAAAGGACTCTGGGCTTCTTTCATTGCTTTGAGGAAATTATTCAATCGCACTGAGATTCCCATGATTTCCCATCAGAAGTCAGGTGTTGATCTTGCTGTTTCAAAGAACTGTCTTTTCAACACCTCTGACTGTTTTTAAGGTTTCCTTTTATCTTTGGTCTTCAGAAATTACAATGACGTGTCCAAAGCACAGTTTTCTTTGTATTTATCCTCTGGGGGCTCACCGGCTTGATTTTGAGGAGAGATGTCTTTCAACATTTTTTGGAAGTTTTGTGAGATGCTTGGCCATTATTTCTTCAAATATTGCTTCTGTCCATTGCTTTTTTCTCCTCTCTTTTCGGAACTACAATTACACCTTTTCACTATGTTCCATGTGTCTCTTACTTTCTCTTCTTTCCGCCCAATCATTTGTCATTTTGTGCTTCAGTGTGGATATATTTCACAGATTTGCTTCTGGCTCACCAATGCTGTCTAGAGTACCTCGATATAATATTATGCCTATTGATTGAGATCTGAATTTCATTTATTTTTATTTTTCCATTATAGGATTCCGATGTTTCCTTTTTGTGGTTTCTAGTTCTCTGCTGAAATGCTTCATCTTGCAACTTTATTTCTTGAACACGTTAATTATACGTATTTAATGTCCTTGTATAAGTCTGTTTTTTTATTGTTGAATAACGTTTTTCTTTTGGTTTTGGACAAGTCTTACCTTTTTGTATACCTGGAGGTTTTTTTAAATTGAGTGCCAAAGTTGTATATGAAATATTATATAGGCATTCAAGGCTTTGGATAAGACTATCACCCTCCAGAATAGATTTAATTTTTCCTCTCACAGATCCTTTTATCCATGTCCGGGACTAAATTGGCTGGGAGTTGGTTTTTAGTCTTTGTGACTTTTGCAGTGTTTCCTTACTGCACCTTCACACCTTCAGTCTTACTCTGAGGGTGTGGCTGTTAGCATAACAATGAAAAGTCTGGAGTAACTGACTTCGTCTTAGAAGGTCCTACACTATACTTTTCCACCCTCCAGCCTTGTGACACTACCAAAAGCTTTGCTCAGAAACTTCACCTCTCAGATGCCACCTTGTTTTTTCTGGCTTTGCATTTGCCTTGTGGGTAAAAAGACCTCCAAACACCAGACACCTCTCTTCATTTTTCATTTTTTCTGTATCTTAGTCCTAGAAATGCTCACTGTCTCCATAGATCTTTGAAGCCTTCATATACATGTCTGCACATGCGTGTGTGCATGTGTGTTCTAGTTTTTTCTTCACTCCCTACCTATCCCAAACCACCTAGTCAGCCAAAAGCAAAAGGTAGCAAAGGATGATGCTTAAGTTTCTGACTTGCTCAATAGAATTAATAACAGTGTCATGCACCTTGACAAGGGGTTCTGGAACTCTGTACAGGAAAGAGTTAACATAGCAGGCATGACTGCTATCCTTTGAAAGGCCTGTTTACAAGGTTGGCCCTTCAGTGTCATCTGTGAACTTGATTTCACTTAGGTTCCTGCCATTAACTGATAAGAATGGCTCACTGTGCCTAAACCGTTTTAGTAACAATTGGTTTATACTGAACATCTGCTTTCCTTCTTGGAGTCTGGAATTTGAGTATGTGCCAGACAGGGGTACATATGTGATCAGCTCCCAATAAAAACTCTGGGCATTGAGGCTCCAATGAGCTTCCCTGGACGGCAACATTCCACACATGTTGCCATAACTCATTGCTGGGAGAAATTAAGTGCATCCTGTGTGGACACTGAGAGAGGACTCTTGAAAACTAGCAACTGATTTCCCCCAGACTTTACCCCGTGTGCCATTTCCTTTCCTGCTTGTGATTGGCAGTCTTTCTCTATAATAGATCAGAGCCATGAGTATGGTTATATTCTCAGTCCTTTGTCCTTCTAGTGAATCACTGCTCTTAAGAACCTTTGAACACAGACCAGTTGTTTTGGGGAAAACAATGGTTTCAGACTTGGATAGACTAAGTTTGAGGTGTTATTTTTATCTCCCTTGACCTGTTATTTATTTATTGTCTTACCACGTATTTCTTTGATTCTCATTTGATCTTTCAACAGCAACAACATCATTGACCATCCATCTTTCCAGAAACATGACTACTTTTGCCTTTTCTAACACAGCCATCACCAGGTTTATGTCTTACTCTCTTCCTCTGACAAACTTACAAGCACATGACTTTAGATTCTTGCATCCTCATATCTTCTTACTTGATCCTCTCTACCTGGGCAATGTCATCCACATCTACAGCTTTAAATACCTCTTATTTGAAAAGGGATTCACATGTACAGTTTTGGCCATGATCTCTCTCCCTTTCAGGCTTTATAACTGGATATTCCCCAGCCTGCCTCTCTCTCAGGTATCTCAGAGTTACCCCAAATGCTGGGTCATGCCAGAATTCTCAGGAAAACAAAACCAGTCCATGTGCTTTGCCTCACTACACCTACTCTCTTCCACTTTTCCCTACCTCCTGTTCCTAAACAGGCTTGCACCCTTGGTCTCTTGTGTGTTAGCCATCACATGGTGTTTTCTAGGTTCAGACAATAAGACTTTATTGAGTCTACACACATTCTGCTAGACACTAAGGATATGATGATGATTAACACATGGACTCACTCTTCAAGGGCTATATAGACTAACAAATAATGGCAGACATAAAAGTAGATAAGTACCAAAAAGTATGATGCAGGAGATTACAGAACAAAGTCAAGACTACTGTGAGCTTACAAAAGGGTAGATGATCAGATTTCCCAGAAGATGGAGGAAAAGTTGCTTGAGTTACATTTTGAAAGCTCAGTCTGTTCTCCACAAAAATAGGATGGATGAAAGGATGAAATGTACTACAGGGAGAAAGAGACTTGTCAAAATCACTATTTCTAAGGAAAGCCACAACAGAAAATGTCACAGGAACTAATTTAAAATTCAGGGTATTAGTTTTCTTAAAATAGCAATCATTTGAAAACCCAAGTACCTAAGAAGAATCTAAGTAAGAAAGAACTAGTGTTTTTAGAGTTTTGCTGAGTGATGCAGGGTTTGAATGATTAAGTTTCTGGATAGGTCTGTCTCTGTCAGATCTCATGAGAGCAGCTGGTATGCACCCTCCCTTCATGACAGTAAGAGACAAGAGCCAAATTCAATCTCTAGGAGACAATCAAATGAATGAAAGCAAAAAGGATTGTCAAGGGAAATCATACAACGGAAAGAATTAAGATCAGGAAGCCAATCAACGATCCCAGTTGGAGAAGTGGGATCTCTTCCCTAGATAATTTTTTTAAGATTTATTTTTAAGTAATCTCTACACCCAACATGGGGCTTAGACTCATGACCTCAAGATCATGAGTCTCGTGCTCTACCGAATGAGCTAGCTAATTCTCCGTTCCCCAGATAATCCCTCCCCCCCGATAATACTTGATTATTACAAGCTGGATAAAGGAGAGGCACTTGGGCAGTGCCTCTGTTTGACCATGTCCTTTCCAAGGTTGGCCAAAGAACAGTAGTTACTTCAGAAGTTGGCTGTGTTCATACTGACATCATGTTTTCTGTGGCCAAAGACACAGTTACTACTCACAGCAAGAGATGGGTGATGAATGACTTTCTGGCAGCATAAAATCACACCACAGTGTCCACTCTGCCTGACCCAACTACATTCCTGATCACAGACATAAGGACCCCAAGCCCTGGCTCACCAGAGCAACAACAGAGACCCTCTTTCTTGTCTCCCACTGCTCAGACTCAGCCCAGGGAAGCACATTCTATGGGAGGTATTTTACCCCACAAATTTTGTCCCTTCAAGAGTAAAAAGTGTCCTCGAGGGGCACCTGGGTGGCTCAGTTAGTTAAGCATCCCACTCTCGGTTTTAGCTCAGGTCATGATCTCACAGTTTGGGAGTTCAAGTCCTGCGTCAGGCTCTGTGCTGGCAGCACAGACCCTGCTTGGGACTGTCTTTTTCCCTCTCTCTCTGTACCTCTTCCCTGCTCACTCACAATCTCTATCTCTCTCTCTCTCTCTTAAAATAAAGAAACTTTAAAAAAATTTTAAGTGCCACCTGAAATTTTTTCTCTGCCCAAAATAAGTGTCCAAAGGGGAATATTAAGTCAATAGTGGTTGTTCAGTTCAACCACTATCAAGAATTTTCTATGGGTAAGTGGCTACCATAAAATGCACTAAGAATTTTAATATGTCCAAGACATGATCTCTACCCACATTCTTGGAAATGAACAATTCAACCAAAGTATTAAAATTAGTCTACCTTTAGCAAACCCAAGGATCGAAGAGTAAATCTCCAATATGGACATATGCTCAGGGCAGGAAAAAAAAATCAATAGAAATAAATTGCAAATAATATTGACTCATGGCTGTCTTCAAAAATATAGATTTTATTATATAATAAAGTTATATATGTGTTTATAAGTAAACTAATATAATACATAGTCTTTTTCTCTCCATCAACAAAAATAACTTTATGCATGCTTATTTTTGCTTCCAGGTTTATAGACCCTTTTTATAGTACTGTGGTCTTGAAAAACAAGAAAGAAAATACTTCCTGCAATTTTCCCCAAAAGGTTCCATATGGTTCAAAGACCTTAGCAATAGGCATATAGACATAGCAATGTAATTCACACCCAACTATGTAATTTTTTACTTTCTGGACTATTACCATTAGCTGGATTGAAGGATGAATTCCCCAGAGTAGTTCACATCAACAAAGACAGAATCATATATACGGCTACAGGTTCTAATTTTCATAATAACTTTCCCCTTTGAGAAAGTCCATTGCTGAAGCCAGTGGAATAATAATAGTAATTCAAAACCCCAAACTCTTAATACAATCTTCCACCCATCACTCTGGGTCACAGAACGAGTGGGCTGGAATTAGACATTCAATTAGGTATTTCCAAATAGCCCTCACCCTTTTTTTCCACTGCCCTTAAAACAACTTTGGGATTTTCCATCTAAAACTGAAATATGATACATGAATACAAAGATAGACAGACATGTCCAGAAATAAATTTCACCTGTAGATTTATCCCACCCTCAGGCCACTAATCAAAGATTATTTAGGTAGATTAATTAAACAGTTTAATTGTAGCACATGGAGAAATAATTTGTTAATTAAGTTGGGGGAAATAATATATTCAGGCAATATGTCTGTCAGGCACAACCATATTGACTTGGAGAAATAGCATGTCTGATCCTAAGATTCACTGGTGCCCTGTTATCATTAAGTCACCCATTAATTCCATTAATCATTAATCTGACAGATAATGTTCTGGCCTAATTATAAATGCAACCATTTCTGAAGGTTTATGGCACATCATGATCGTTCCTAAGAACTTCAAAGACATCGCCATGCAGATAATCCTCATTCAGATAATCCTCATGGCAACCCAGTGAGATAGGACTGTTCTGATTTTCATCTTATATATGAGAAAACAAAGAATTCAGAAGGCTACCTAACCTGTCTTGAGTTTGAAGCTAATGAGTAGAGGTCCTGAAATCAATGAGGTGCCCACCTCTGGAACCCACTGTGCTATCCCCTGACGAACCTTCCCTGACATTTCTCTCTGGCATTTTCTCTTTGTCGCTGATGGGCCTTCAGGACTCCAGATGCAAACCTAAAAGACTCCGCTTGGATTCCACATAACCCTAAGTACCTACTCTATTGTATTTGTGTCCTGCACAGGAAAAGTGAGAGAAGCCACTCACTCTCACTCAGTCAGAGGGGCTGTTGTCTTTTTTTTTTTAACCTCCCATCATATTGCAAGAATTTTCCAAATATGTAAAATATTATCAAAACTCTCATACCCACCTAGTTCTCAATAGTGACTGTGATAAAAACCAAGTACTACATGGAACAAGTTGGGTAATTCAAGGTCACCTTATTTTACAGCATCAGTGATATCTTCCCAAATTACAAACTTATTGTAAAAGCAAAATAGGCAACATTAAAAAAAAAAGCCCAATGTATCTTCTCTACATTTGATATTTTAAACTATGTCCTTCATTTTTCTTACCTTATTGGTGTAAATTGGACAACTGTTTTTCTTTGGAGGGACTGATCTCACTTTGAGATTATGTCCATCCTACTTTGTTTTAGGAAATTATGGAGTTAGTAAATGGCTCTACCTTTATTTTGTTTTGTTTCCAACCATACCTATATGCAAAGTAAGGTGTTGACAGTGTTTACACTTATCAGGAAAAACTATTGTTATGATTGACTTTAAGCAAATTTGCAAAACCTAGAAGTCTAGAAAGTACTGTGTCTCTCCAATGGCTCGCCAGCAACCATCCCTCAGGCAAATACTTTGAGGTCCCATTTTGCACTAAGTCAGACCATCAGGGCCAAAGTGGAATCTCAAAGTCCTACAAGAGCTCACCACCAGAGGGTTTTCCTTTTCTTTTTTTCTTTTTTTCAATTATTTTTATTCCTGGTCAAAGGCTTGGTTGGTTTCCTGTTGCATCCAAGTCCCCAGGAGACATTGTTGATACACAAATGAAAGCCCTTGGAGTTGTACATGGAATCTCTCTCCTCTCTGAGCAATAATTCGATCCCCTCATCTTCTCTGTTTCTTTTATTTTTTTTCTTTTTAAATATTTTTTGAAAGAGGGAAAAAAAGAATGAGTACAAAGCAGTGACTAGTGTACTAGACTCATTGGATAGTCATTGCCGTAGATTCCTACAGCTTTCCTGGCTAGTCTAGGGAACTGAGGAATGCCTCCCCAAATCCCAGCCCCAAATAAGAGCTCCTTCCATAGCAGCACAACCAGAAAGGAGCCACTCCTTTTAATGTCTACAGAGCAGTCAACCAAATAAAGGTTGACTTTATTCAACTGCATAACCTACTGATGAGTGCTTAGGGGACTCCAGTTTTCAATAATGTGGTAATAAACATCCTTGTCATCTTCTCTGTTTCTATTCCTAAGTCCAGGTAAAAGATCTTTAAAGATCATACTTTGATCTCACCTTTTATGTGATTCTGTCAACTTTTGGTCTTCAAGCCAAATCAGTCAGTTTCAAGCAGAAGACCCTTATTGACTCAGGCCTGGGTCTTTTTGGTGGTCAGACAATAGCCGCTCTTCCAAAACATCTTGTGTGCTATGGGAGACACCATTAAGGGGGATGTAGCTCTTTTATGAGTCTGTGAAGCCCAAATGGGGGTGAGAAAAGCTACTAGACACAATGCTCTCACAGTCGTGGAGTGGGGGGGAGCAGTTAGACATCATCTCCCTCCTCCATTTGATCACACACTCAAATGACTTTAGGACCCATGTAGGTAAAATCAAAAGGAAGAGGGCAGAAGCCAATTGGGAGTGGTGAGGACCATAGGGAACTGGAAAGGGGGCCTCCTGCCAACAGACATCCAGATTCAGATTTTTTTTAAGTTTTTTTTTTTTTTTGAGAGAGAGAGAAAGAGAAAGCATGTACAAGTGGGAAAGGGGCAGAGAGAGAGGTAGAGAGAATCCCAAGCATACTCCACATGGTCAGCACAGAGCCCAATGCATGGCTTGATCCCACAACCATGAAATTGTGGTCTGAACCAAAATCAAGAGTCAGACACTCAACCAAATTCAGACGTTTAACCCCCAAATTCAGATGTTTTTACAACTCTGTGCTGTCACCGGAGTTCAGTGCCCTGCTGCCCACTTGCAAGTCCAGGTCTATACTCTCTGGGTATAGACTCCCTGAGAAAGAGAATTGGTTCTTGGGAGGCACCTCGTGTGAGCTTGGCCCAACTCCAGCAATAGGAAAGGATTAGCATGTGGCTAATGTGAAAGCACACATCCATCATGTAGTGTGAGATTCCCTAGTCTTACCCCAAAGCTGTCTCAGGCTTTATGGGGAATAAGGGGAACTTAGTACATCATTGGCTAGCACTGACCATTCTCCTAAAATTCTGGTGTTTGATCCAATGTCTCAGACATGACGATTGCTCAGAGGGAAGGGGAATGCTTGCGAATGGGGGAGGGGGTATGACAGTTCGCCAAAAGTGAATGCCAATTCTTTTGTGGTAGGCTAGAAGAAAGAGATGTTTGGGGCGCCTGGGTGGCTCAGTCAGTTAAGCATCAGACTTCGGCTCAGGTCATGATCTCACCGTTCGTGGGTTCGAGCCCCGGGTCGGGCCCTGTGCTGACAGCTGGCTCAAAGCCTGGAGTCTCCCTCTCTCTCTGACCCTCCTGTGCTCATGCTGTCTCTCTCTCTCTCTCTCTCTCTCTCTCCTCCCCCTCTCTCTCTCAAAAATAAATAAAATTTAAAAAAATAAAGAAAGAAAGAGATTTTTACTGATATGCACATATTGGACAGGGTGGCAGGTGAGCTCTGGGGTGGGACAGGGTGAACTGTTTAGAGAGGGTTTAATCCTTTACATGCTTCCTTGTAGACCTATTGTGCACTTGTGGTGAAGCTCTCCACTCCTGCATTGTAATTCCCAACTTAAATTACCCCAAAGTTTCAAGGAAGATACCATCTAGCCAGTGTGGTAGCTCCTGAGGCATTTGAGAGGCCAGGCTGAAAGAAGAAAGGGACTCAGCCCCACTCCACCTGTCTGCTGAGACCCACAGAGAGAGCAGCACCCTCTCCAGGCATCTGGAGCTCCCAGTGCTGACCAGAAACCCAGCACCTGGGGAAGAGCAGACATGGTAAGACAGGACCCTTTCCCATCTGGACACTCAAGAAGGACAAGGAACCTGAAACCCATGGAAACCAGCCACCCACTTGGGGAAGCTGACCTGTGAGAAGCTTAGAGGGGAATGGATGATGCCTGAGGACGTTTGAGAGGTTGAAACATGCAGCCAATGTTCTGAGATGGTGAAGCAGTGGAGTTGCTGTGCTCAGAAGATATGGGAAGGCCCAGAGTAGAGCAAATGGGATTGTTCATTTCTTTGTATTATCCTTAAAACAGGAATTCCAGATCTGCGCTTCTCCCGCCCCTGTACTGATGGCTGTTGACTTCCATAATTGTTCTCTTGCAAATTTGGCTAGGAAATCCATCCTTCACAAAAGCCACATGGAACATTCCATCTAGTCCTAAAGCTAAATCTGTCACATTCCAACAGCACGATCTCTGTCCCATTCTATTTGTGATGAACATTGCCTTTGCTTTAAAAATATTACTATTAAATAAGACCTTGCCAAATTCACTTTGCAGAATTATCTTTTATGGAAAACAGATGGAAGGAGCTGCCCTAAAAATGCAAATCATAACATCACGATGACTTCTTAATTTTAAAAGTTATGGGCACCACTTCCCAAAATGGATAGTGACAACAGCTGCAAAGAAGTATCAGAAGTAGGAAGTGACCAAAAAACAAAGGAGGTGGTAGAGCTGCAGAGAACATAAAGAATACTCCTCGTTTTCAAATGTGGTGCACTGAGCACTCACACATGTTTAGTTCCTCGGCATTTATTCAGATAAAGGAAAGGAACAAAGGCACAATGAACTCTCAGGATACAGATTATTCCCAAATGTGTCTGCACATGCCCCAAGGATTAGAGAGTCCCGGAGAAACACATTTAATGCCCTTCCTCCACATTTTGTGCACAGCCCCTCAGATAGGAATAGGAAACCAGAGTTTGCAAATGCTGCTGATTCAAATAGAATTATTCAGATGTTAGACTCCTCCGGCAATGGATATGTAACACAGAGGTCTCTTTATATTTTCACAACCAACCTCTCTTGAAATCCACTGTCCATGAGGGTTGAACACTTAGGCATGTTCTCATTTGGGTACAAAGTAGCTGGGTTCCTCACTAAACCATAGTTCCAACTGTTGATTAACTCTTCTCCTTCCCTCTTTCTGGAGAGAAAAGAAATCTTAGAAATATTTCCAGGCTTCCAGTAAACTTTAATACTGCCCTTGTGAATAAAATTCAATATATATGCAAAGTACGCCTCTTTCTACCTTTCGGTTCTTTGTGCTTTTTGAAAAGCAGTCGCCACAGGTATTAGAATACAGATAGATCGTCTCCCGATTCATACATTTAGAGGTACATCCAAGAACTAATCCTGTCATTGGTGGTGACAGCATTCCCTGACACAGTGCTTGGGGCTATCCAGCCTACTAAATGCTGTCCCCTGGGTGAATGGTAGACATGCCTGTGCTCCGAGCACCTCCCATCCCCACAGGGCCCACTGAAATTAAACAGCTGGAAAGAGTTCAAATTTCTCTCTAGGGACCGCTCAACATATCAGAGCTCAGCATGAATTTCCCACTGGGATTAAAGTGTAAAAGTTGTTCTTTCTTTTCCCTTTTTTTCTTGGTAAGGCATTCTCCTTTCTACCCTCCCCCCTCCAAGTGAACGTCAATAGAACATCACGTCTTTCAAGTTCTTATCATAGGTTTGGGGGAGGGGAGAGGAGCCTTAAAGTCAGCTATTGTTGGCCTCCTGATGGAGAAATAGAGCAAGAGGACACATTACAGCATGTGGCTGTCATTTCCTTCCACCAGAATTAGGCATAATCCACTAAAATGGGCTCCATGGAAAGCCAATAACGGGAAGCATTTTGACAGCCATGTGTGGGGAACACGAGTCATTTGGGGGCTCTCAGTCAAAGCACGGGTTCAGAAAACAAATACAATCACCCCAACATCACACAATTCAGCAGAGTAACATGCAGTATAAAATGGTTCATCTTGGACTGCATCCAGGGTGTTAAGCTGGTAAAACACCAAGAAGTTTCTCAATGCTCCTCCACTTTGCTGGATGATTTCCCTTTAGATAATCCACTCCACAGCTGGCACCACCACCTATGGGACATGTCATAGAATGTGGTTCCCGGAGGACTGATCGTGATCATTAGATTGCTTTTGGCTCATTGGAGCCTTGAGCTACTTAACCAGACTCTACAAACATGAGCGTCCAAACAGAACTGGACATCTAACAAATGAAATCCGACAGCACCTGGATGTGAACCAAGAACTCTTGCATCTAAGCAGCAGCTGTCAATCACTTAGACAAAGATGAGCCTTGCAAACCTATCTGTCTTTAGTTTGGAGTTCTTTTTTACATAGGTCATGTGGCTGTATCATCTTTCTTGGCTCATAGCTGTAAGAGTGTTAGTTACAACTGATTCCAAACATAGCAACTGTGTAAGGGTAGGGACACGGGGAGCAGCTCAATACCTTGTGAACACACTTCCAGAGAAAAGTCTGGAGCCTAGAGGCACTCATCAGCCTCTTTCACACAGAAGAATAAGCTCGTGCAAAACATTGGGATGCTGTAGTGCCTTTGAACTGCATCAACGAAGCTAAGCTAAGAGCATGTTTCTCAGCATCCTCTTCCCCGTGTGTTCCTGGGTTAGTGCTGGTCACAAGGGACATTCTGCATGAAACTGGGAATGCAGAAGTGAAGTGGCAGCTATATCCTTTTACACTCTGGAAGTCCGTGAGGAGATCCAGGACAATGACAGCACATAGCCATTATCACTGACCCACAGTCTCACCTTGATGGCGAGCATGCGAAACGCAGCTCTCCAGTGTCCACAAGGCAAAATCCACAGGGGAACCGAAGCACTCAGGACTCGGGATAAACAATATATTAATGCAAAGGGTTTTTAAAAATAAAAATTAATGCAGGAAAATATATGGTGAACAAATTATCAAAACCTTAAACAGGATGGGTAAGAAATCTAGAATAAGCCAAATCGGAGTCTGGGGCAAAGGGAAAAGTCAGTAATACGGGTCTCATAGGTCACAGGATTTCCTTCAGCTTGTCCAAAGCCTGGACCAGGCAGACATGCAACTTTGCGGCCGATGGCACCTGCTTCTCATGCGGGTCTCCCCACCCCCCGCCCCTGGCACAGATGGAGACAGGGAGGGACATCTGCAAGTTATTTTGCCCATCTCAAGATCCAGTTCTTCATCCTTGGGTGCTCTGGTCTCTCCACCCTCCCATCTGCATCCAGCGCTCCTCCCCCGCTGCCATTCTGATGGGCCCAGAGCAAGCTGGTGCTCAGCCCTCACCGCAGACCCCACGCGCAGCAGTGATGGTCCCATATGATGGAGAATCCTCCAGCTTCCTCGCCGCCAGTGGGAGCACTTCTTCAACAGGGTCAAGATATGCACTCCTTATCTAGGTAACCCAAGGCTCTGTATCAGTGCATTCTACTGTTTAGAACTGATTTAAAACAGATCATCAGACTGTCCTGTGTCTATACCAGGACAGAGACATTTTTCAGAGTTTGCTGTGGTTTTTCTCTTTATCAGCAATTAAAACAAAGCTATACTCCTCTGCAGAAGGTAGAAGGCGTGCTTAATAAACTCAAATTCCACCATCCGAACCCCATTAGATGAAGCTCCTATTGTTGTGTTTAAAAGCACCAGTTGCTAAGTTCAGTCAGACTTAAAATATAATTAAAGGTGGAAGATGTTTAACGTCTGTAAGGATCTTCCCCAGGCTGTGGAATTATGGATTAGTCTCTGAGTAATTTTGGTATTTTGATGAATCCCGGAGCCGAACTAAGCTGGAGTCATGAAAAGACCGGATCATGAAAAGACTTTCACAGTCTCTGGGGAGGACACCTGCTTTGTGAAGAGTTTTGGCTCGGTTTGGATGAAGCACAACTTCTCAAGAAGAGACAACCTTTGTTCCTCTGCCTTGCAATGGGAAAAGCTGGGACACACACGTGGAGGCCTCAACATCACAGCTGCTGGAGATGAGAGACTTCTCTGCCGGGGGGACCCTTCCCTGTGATAGATCCAGACCAGCGACTCTTGATCTCAGCACTATTGATATGTTCGAGGGTTAATTCTTTGTTGCACGGAAGCTCTCCTATGTTTCGTAGGGTACTGAGTGGCACCGTCCCCTGTTCCCCCTCCCAGTCATGACAACCAAGAATGTCTCCTGACATTTCCAAATGTCTGCCGGGTGGCCAAAATGCCCCTGGGTAAGAACCGGAAGTGTGGAAAACAACAGCGACTGCTTCCAGCTATCAGTGCCAAGGCTGGGGTAGCGAAGCTAGAGGTGGGGGCCAGCCCCAAATTAGATCCTGAGAATCCAGAGGCAGATAAGGAGGAGTTCTGGCATGCAAAACAAAGCATAACTGTAGACAAAGAGAGGCTGATGCCAAGTCAGTCGGCAGAGGTACCCCATGCCAGCTAAGAGCTCAAAAGAGGGACAGGCTAGAAGACCAAGCTGGGAGACCCAGAAGCATCCTTTGCACTGATGCGGCAGACATCGTGTGCTTGGTAACAGCCACTGGAGAGTTCAAGGACCTTCAGAACATGCCACTAATATCTTAAGGCAAGGCTCAGCCCTTACAGATGAAATCGATTGTATCAGTTAGTGATTGCTTTGTAACGAGCTCCCCAAACTTGGTGCCTTAAACAATAAGCTTTTTTATTTCCCCTGAGTCTGCAGGCCAGCCGAGAGTTCTTCTGGCCCTGCCTGCGTGTGCGTGTGCATCTACGGTCAGCTGTGGGTGAGGGAGGCAGCTCTGGGCTCTTAGCCAGACTTTCTCCTGTGTTTAGGGTAAATATAAAGGAATATGCAACTCGATACCTTTTGATCTTAACTGTTACATTATGAAACCTAAATTGCTAATATCGATTACTAAGGTATCACTCCGCAGGAATCAGAATGGTAAGATGCTGTTTGTTCTGCCACCACGCCTATCATTATGCTGCCAGAACGGCAATCAGTAGCCATCTCTTGCCGTCACTAATCTCCTCCTCTCAGCTAATAACCCTTATTTAAATGTTAGCTCCAAAATAATTGCCCTTTTTCTAAGAATAGCTGTACATCAAAAAAAAATTTATACACTCCTATCATTCAAATTGTCCTTTTTATTGTCACATGGACCCTTACAACAACCACCCCCCCCATGACTTTATACTTTAAGTTGACATTCACTCTCTGTCTTAAATAACATTGCCCTGGTTGTAACACAAATGTAATAATAGCAACTAAGCCAACAAAACAAGTACTCATAGAGTACCCACTGTGCACAAGGCACAGTTCTACGAGCTGTGCACTGTGCATGCGGAACTCTTTTCACCTTTTACAGAAAGGGAACCATTCTCCCAGACAAAGAAACTGAAGTGTCAGAAGGTGAAGTGACTCGCCCAAAGTCCTCAGCTATGGGCTGGGATTCAAACCCCAGTGGTGTGACCCCAACCCTATGTTTCTATCAGTGCACCGTACATCCCCGCACCCAAATGTTGCATATATTATAGATATTCAATGAAATTTGATTTTTTTTGACAGTCATTAGGAAGTTATGATTTCTTTTTTAAAGGAAAGTTAAATATAAGTGCAGCCATTTGGTTAAAAATACAAGATTTGTGATCACTTTGAAATTCAAAGGCTGCTGACTTGGCTAACTAGAGAGAATATTAATTCTTTTCATTTGCTTTATGTAGATATCACTGTAGGCGCAACACAAATTATTTAGTGTAATAGAATCCAATCTCTCGCTATAATATACCATAACTCTGTTTCTGCAACACTGCTCTAATTGACTCTGATCAAACATTTTTCAGTTATGTGCTCGTGTTAAGTTTGGATGTTTTAGGAAATGGAACTAGAAATGATCTAAGTCAGAGGGCGAGAAAAGCTAAAGTATGAGAACATACAGTTTCATCAATTGTTTTCTACCGGCATTCAATTAAAATGTAAATTTATCCTTTAAGAGAAAAAGAATACGTTGATCAACTGAAAATTAATGTTGGAAACAAAATGTACCACTGAGTCAGAAAAGCTGGTGGTGGGAGAAGGAAGACTTTGCAGCAAATTAACCTTGGAAGGAAGGAAAGCATTTGTGTGATAAATGTATATAAAATATAAAATACAGATTCAAATGATCAAAGTAGTCATTTGAAAACCCACCTGCAAATAAATAAAGAAAAGGATTATGGGGAAGGAAAGTCAATAAAATTATGAATAGCATAAAAAACTGGTTCCTCACAGAGAAATGATATTGAGAAAGCTGAGGATAGTATATGTCTTCTTACTAAAATATAAAATATTATTTATATTTTTAAAATAAGCTCTTTTATTGAAGTTTAACACATATATGGAGACCTTAGCCTATGTGTATAGTTCAATAAATTGTCAAAAGGTAAAACATCCACATAACCATCACCTACATCAAGAAATAGAATATCTCCAAGCTCCAGAAGCCCCTTCAAGTCTCTTCCCAATGACTTTTCCCCGTCTTCCCTCCAAATGTAACTTGTTGCCTTTAACAGCATGGGAGTCTGCCTTGCTCTTATGCTTCATAGTGAATCTCCCACTATAATATTATTTTCTAACCGGCATCTTTCTTTTGACATCGTCTGTGAGATTGACCCATGTTGTCTCATGCTGCGGTACTTCACTGGTCTTCATGACTATGTAGAAGTCCACTGCATGGATGTACCAAATGTATCCATTCTATCGATGGGCACTTGGGATGCTTCAAGTTTATAGGAACATTACAAATAATGCCACTGGGAACATTCTCAGACACGTCCCGTGGTGCACACGTGTACGCATTACTGTTGGGAGTAAAAACTGCTGGGGCATAAAATATGTGTGTGTTCACTTGAATAGAGACTGCCGAACTGTATTCTAAAGCAACGGAACCAATTTACACTAGGTCAGCAAGATTGGGGAGGATCTATTGTCTGTGCTCAGCCATCGCTTTGATTTTCTGAGTGGTAACTTCATCACACCACATATGTAGATATCAATTACACTTCTTCTTACAGTATTTATCACCCATTGGTATGAAACTCGTTCTTATTGTAACAATGACCCTATTAGTGCAAAGTCTCCGAATAGGAGTCTCCCATTCCACTACAAAGATTTCGAATGATTTTCAAATATGCCTCACATTTTATCTCTCAACAAATCACGTCTGGTCTTTCCCTGCTTCATCAGCACCCTGACCACAGAGAAATTCAAATCCTTTTCCTCCTAGCTCCATTACCGCATTCACTCCATTAACCTTTGATTATCGACACGATGGTTTGTCAACCTTACCATTTGTCACACGAGACTTCCCGCCCGCTGCACATCAAAGGTGATGCTCCAGCCACCTGAGCCACACCTGACCATCTGTCCCTCATTTGTTTCATGTGACCCAACCACAGCCATTTCTGCAAGCTTTACTGTGTGCTTGCCATTGAGCTAAAACTAGGGACCAAGGATGACTAAAACAAGATGCTAGCCAGAGGAGCGTACAGTCCAGTAGGGCAAAACCTGAAAATAAGCCAGGGTAATCAGCTAGATTAGGTGTGAACTAGAAAAATAGGATTGTGTGTGGATACAACATAGGCATAAAAAAGAAAGGGGTTGATTTGCCCGAAAAGAAAAGGCAACAGAGGGAATTTTGAGCAGAATCTCGAAAGCTAAGGATGAATACTCCAGGAAAGGGGTGAGAGGCCCAAGCAACATGGCCAGGACCACGGGCAGAGGCCGAAGGATGGACATTGCCCCGGGCCGTGAGCCAGCCATAAGTAGATCAGCCCAGCGGGGGCTTAGGCCCAAGGTGGACTGTCTAGCGAGAATCACAGGCCTGACCCATAGCACCAGGTCTCTCCCATTCTCCAGCCCCACTGGGCTCTCCCAGACCCACTCGGACTTCTCTCCACCCAGGTCACCCTTCCTGCTCCCATGGGCCTGTCTCCCCACCCAGCCTTCCCACCTGGAGCAGCCTCTCCGTTGAATTCCCACCACATCGGCTGCCTGATTCTGAAATTCCTTTTCTCTCCTTGCTCTCGTTCTGCTGATAAAGGGTTAACAGTCACAACGAGTGAATCTCCACAATTTGTATGGAGCCCTGCCTACATTATCTCTGTGGAGTCCTTTCCCAAAGCCAGAAAGAGTCTAGGTGCTCTGCTAATTCTAACGCTTCTAAGAAAGAAGAGAAAGCTTCTATTATCCAGAACCTTCCATACTCTGCTGAATTATTTTTAAAAATTCATCAATCCACTGTACGTTCAATGTATTTGAGGTCTTGTGTGCTTCTGGAACCTGGCTGCTGATTTTCCTCTCAATGTTTGGGAGGTTTTGGTCACTTCTTTGAACAACCTTTCTGCCTTCTTCTCTCTCTCTCTCTTTTCTTTTAGGGACTCCTGTGATACACATGTTGTAAAAATCCTGTAAGTTTTCTTTATTTTATTTATTTATTTATTTAATTTATTTATTTACTGAGGCATGCTGGAATCAAATTGTCAAAAGTTAAGGACCAAAGAGAATTCTGAGAGCAGCAGGAAGACAATCAGTGACTTTCTTAGCAGAAAAACTGCAGGCCAGGAGAGGCTGGGTGACATTTTCAAATATCATTCAAAAAAAATATCCATAAAGAAGACTATACCTGGCAAGAATCTACCTTAAAAATGAAGAAAATGGCTGCACCTGGGTGGCTCAGTCAGTTGGGCGTCCGACTTTGGCTCAGGTCATGAAGCCCCACCTGGGATCTGTGCTGACAGCTCAGAGCCTGGAGCCTGCTTTGGATTCTGTGTTTCCCTCTCTCTCTGCCCCTCCCCTGCTTGTTTTCTCTCTGTCTCTCTCAAAAATAAATAATCATTAAAAAACGTTTTTTGCCTTTAATGAAGAGAATGTCCTTTCCAGAGAAACAAAACCTTAGGAAGTTTGCCCACACTCAAAAAGATGAAGGAAGCTCTTCAGACTGAAGCTGAATCAAGGTAAACAGCAGTAAGACCACACAGGAAAGCGTGAGCCTCACCGGTGAGGGTAAATGTGTAGACAAATACAGAATAATGTAACACTGTGATGGTGGCATGTGCATTACTTTTAACCCTAATAAAAAGGTAAAAGATTAAAAAAAAAGAGTAATCCATCCATAATGCACATATGGAGAGCCTTATGCACAAAGCATGTAGATTACTGGGGGTGCACTTTGTGGGGGGCACCTGGTGTTGTACACAGGGGTGAGAAAATGGCCCCAAATCTCATTAGCCCACCGTCTGGCTGGGGAAATGGCCAGGAATCAGAGTTCTGGAAATGAACACCAAATGAATAAATGCTACAAAGCAAATGTCCAGGGTATCTACGACAGGGCGATAACCTCAAAGGAAGACAAGGAGCCTTTTCTGGCAAGACCTGACTTCCCCAAGTGAAGAGTTTCCATCTCCACCCACGTGGAGGTGAGGCAAGGTGAGGGATGGAAGGGCACGCTCAGGCTGATGGGAAAAAGGCATGGACAATGCCAAGATGGTGGAAGCAGGATGGCACCTTTGGGGAAGTGAAAAGAGGCAAGTGGGATGAAAACAAAGAGCCTTTGGGGGGCATTTCTGGGATGAAGATGGAGGAGACAGTAAAAGACAGGCTGTGCACGAGCTTGAAGGCCAGCTTGAGAATTTTAAATTTCAGTTTGCACTTCCAATAATGGCTCAGTAGCTCCTAACGGACCAACCATCCCTCAAACTATAAAAAAGTCCCTTCAGCTGTAAAAAAGCAAAAAAACAAAACAAAACACCCAAAAAACCAAAACACTACAAACCCAGGACTGGATATAATAAGCAACTGCCTGAGGCCTGGAGAGGGACTAAGGCAGGCAGACACTCCCTGGAGGGCGGGTGTTGATATTTAAAAAAAGAAAATGATCTGGTTGGGTCTCCGTGTGTTTTTCTTTTACTCTGAGGGCAGCCCCAGTGGATGCCCCGTGGGCGCAGATGAAAATTTGCAGTCCTCAGGGACTGAAGATGGAGGGGCATAAATGGGGCAACCCCAGGAGCTAGAAAGCAAAGGATGGTGTCTGAGAGGGAGAAGGAAAGCTCCAAATTCTGTGCTCGCACTCTCCCTGCTTGTCTGGCCGACCCAGGACGGTCCATGCATGGGGGCGACTCCAGGCAGCCAGCCGCAGCTCATAGATCCAACCCAGTCTGAGGCGTGGGCTCCACCAAAAAAAGTGAGATTTCCATTTTGAGTGAAGCCACTGAGGTTATAGTTTGAAATAAATCCTCACAGTAGATTTGGGGGGGGGGTTGGGGTCACTGTTTTTTATTGTGAGAGCTGACTGCCTCACCAGATGCACATTTCTGCTTTTTCAGATGGTGATTCTGACCTTACTGTGTGGAGCGGATTGTGTTGGGGCCACAGTGATGCTAAGAGGTGTTCAAAGGCAGGCGCAGGAGTCCCAAGAGAAGTAAGCATCCCGGGCAGACCTGGAGGAGGTGTGGAGTCTGAGACAGCAGACGTGGGAGTGGAGCAGAAGACTAAGGAGGGGATTCGGCATAGGCGGGGTAAGCGGGAGAGCCAAGGAGTCCTCCAAAGTCTCCAACTAGAAAAGGTCAGTGGTGACGTTCATGGAAACATGCAAGGCAGGAAGAAGGCCAGGCTTGATGGAGAAGCATGAGTCTCTGCTTTCGGACAAGTGAGGCAGAAGATGCATTTGAGCTATTCCAGTGAAAAATCACACCAAGTAGGCTGTTTAAGATAGAAGTCAGAGAAAAGTCAGAGCTAAAGATATGAACTTGTAAGACAACCAGATTTAAGGGGTAAATGAAGCTGTGGGCACCCACAGATGAGACGCCCACCAGATTGACTATAAGGTAGGAAGAAAAGGAACCCAAGATCCACACATCAGAAATCCCCCAATTTCATGGCCAAGTTCAGTTGGAAATATCTGCCGTGGAAATGAAGGTGGCAGGAGAAAAAGAAATCAGGAGACGCTTCTGTCACTAAGACGACTACATAGTGGTTAAGGGCACAAAACTCCTAATCTACCGCAACCCCTAGATGCTTTATCACTGCTTTTACCCATAACCTCAGCCTTGCCTGTTCTAAGACTTAACTCCCAGTTCATCCCAGGACTTAGTGAGGCCTGGCCCTTAAGGAGCCTCACCCCAGCAACAGCAAAGCACGTGGCCCCTTCACGGTGTTCCCTACGTGTGTTCTCGTGGTTTAACCTGCTGGTCGCCGTCATCTGGCCTACAGCGCCACCACCCCAGGCTCCCAAGCCCGTCACGTGCATCCTTTCCATGGCTGACGTCTCCATCCTAAAATAATGACTATCACACAGCCTAGCTCCCAAGCATAACTTGAGAGACTAATCTGTTCTCTGAAAAGCGACATAAAGGAAAAAACGTTCGGAATCAGCAAGACTATCAAACCTACCACTTTAAACACGTGAGCGTCCGTGTGAAAGAATCATTTTTACTTGGCCTTGCTTTAATGGTTTTTTTTTTCTTTTACCAATTCAAAGTTTAAATTAGTGACCTGGCGAAATTGCCTGGCTCTGGTTTTAAAGGCCACTGTGACCTACTTATACCCATATATTAGCCTTAACAAAGGATTCTGAAAACAAGATAAAGAGGTGCATGGAGCGAAGAAATGCAGATGTAAAACCACAGAAAGTCGATTATACTAGGTTCGTTTGGAACCCACCCTTTCTCAGGGGCTCCCTTCTCCGGCCTCACAATCCTCAGTGTCATGTGGGGGCTCCTCAAGGTCCTATGAGCCTCTCAAGCCTCCACGGAGCTATTTCTGTAATAATACTTACTTGTTATTTGGCTTTTTAAATCTGATTTTCCAGTATTCTGCGGTGGAGTTTTTATGCAATATCAAAGAAGAATATCCACAATTATCCGAGAAAAAAAACTTTAAATATTCTCTTTAACAGCCACATATGTATCTGGAAAACCACATACAGGCAAGACTGAATACCGAAGGCATATAGGAGAATGTAGCTAACTCCCTTTAAAGAGATATGCAAAAATATGGGGCGCCTGGGTGGCTCAGTCAGCTAGGCATCCAACTTCGGCTCAGGTCATGATCACACAGTTCGTGGGTTCGAGCCCCACATCAGGCTCTGTGTTGACAACCAGCTCAGAGCCTGGAGCCTGCTTCTGATTCTGTGTCTCCCTCTCTCTACCCTTCCCTGCTCATGCTGCCCCTCTCTCTCTCTCAGAAATAAATTAAAAAATTTTTTAAAAAAAAGAGAGATATGCAAAAATAAAAGTAAACCAATGTCAATCTCTCCCCAGATATTTTTCATTTTGGAGACTCCTGATATGCTTCATAGAATTATGTTATTTATATTGCCATGTAGTAGATTTATAATTGCTGTCTTTAATAAACCATTACATAAAACATTTTTTAAAAATTAATTTCTAGCACAGTAAATTTTTCTAGCTATAACCCATATAAGCAAAGCTCACTGGGGCCAGAGGCCTGTGACTAGATCATGGCCCACCCACAGGAATGGGTCCCAAAGGTGGCTGGAGGGGGCTCGGTGTGTTCTGGCCCCACCTCTGCTAGACTGTGCTATCCCGCTGAGTGTGCTTGTCTCCACGTGGTTGCTGTGCTTCCAGAATTCCAGGGCCAAACTGAGCAAAATCCCCCAGCCCACGGTGTGTGCGCCTTGATGCACCTGGCATTCCAGCATGTACGCGCTTCTCTGAGGACCAACACTCAGAGAACAGATATGAGACCAGGGCTCACACCTCAGCCCGCACTGGGTACAGTTGGGCCAGTTGTTACAATATGGAAGAACACCTGGACTCCAAGTCCTCCAATGTTCCTGTCTCACAGCTCCTCCCCCAGAACCCCACAGGGATCTCCCCGCTATTTGTCAATGAAAAAGGTAGGGTCTGACAATCTGACCCCAGAGCATGTTGCCCAAAGCATGGGCGACCTCATGGGCAACTTCACCTCACCCCTCTGGCTTCCCTGGGACCTCATGGGCTGCCTGTCTGGCAGGCCACCAGGTTCTGTGCTGGTTGTTATGGATTTGGATTATCCCCACTTGGCCAGGATTCATGAGATGCCAACACACTCCCCCTTCTCTACTCTCTCTCAAGGCCTCTCCCCGCAATCCTATGACCCAGAAAAGGAAAATTTCAGGATTTTTCTTCCTCTGCTTCATCTTGTCGTCTCTGAGACAGCCAGGCTTTGGCCTAAGTTTCAAAGTTCAAGGGGCGCCTGGTGGCTCAGTCGGTTGAGCATCTGACTCTTCATCTTGGTTCAGATTGTGATTTCACAGCTTGTGAGACTGAGCCTCGTCTCAGGCTCTGACCTACAGTGTGGAGCCTGCTTGGGATTCTCTCTCCCTCTCTCTCTTCCCCTCCCCCCTCTCCCTCTCTCTTTCAAAATAAATAAAGAAACTTAAAAAAAAAAAGGCCACCTTATAAGCAGTCTATGGAAGACATTCTGATCTGAGTATCCCAGGCTCAATCTCTGAAATGTTAAATGAATTTAAAATGTACCAAGGACTCTAACGGATTCTTGCTCACACCTCACAGCCCAACGACATTATTGCTTGTTTCTCAAGCTCTGAAGACCTCTTCCTGCAACAATTCCTGGACGTTGCCATGTTTTTCTTTTCATTCCTTCTTTTCTAAGTACGTCATTGATAAGCCAGCAGCTCTAATGTTTCCCTTCACATCTGAATCACTTGGGGAAGTTCAGAAAACATTGGTGTCCAGGGTGAGCCCTGTGCCTTATACATCACTCTCAGGGAGAAACCCAGGTAAGAGTAGTGTTTAAAGCCAAGAGATGCCAATATACAGGAGAGATCCAGGCCCAGTGGTCTAGGCTAGGTATTTACTGCATGGATTCTCCTTGATTCCCCACCCTTGGCACCCCATATCACCCCATATCTAAAATTTCCTGGGGAGAAGCATCTTCTCTGCCCATTGTTTCCTTTGGAACCTCCCCTCTGGCTGGCTGGGCCAGTAGAAGCTGGCTTTGGGCCAGATACAAGTCTTACATTCAAGGAGACAAACCTTCTCCAGAAGAGTAAGGCCCATTTCTATTTCCTTATCTCTTTGTTGATAAGGAATAAACTGACAGGGAAGCCCTTAACTGATTTGTCCTCTGGTCAATCCCAGGAGTGTGCAAGGTAGACATGACCATTGATCGTGCTCCAGTCAAGGTCATGTCCCCACATCAGATCACCTGGGCAGCTTTTGGAAACTGCTAAGATTTCTGCCCATTTCTTCATTGGATTATTTGTTTTGGAGGTGTTGAGTCTGATAAGCTCTTTATAGATTTTGGATACTAACTCTTTATCCCATATTCATTTTCAAGTATCTTTTTTCATTCTGTCTGTTGCCTTTTGTTTTATTGATTGTTTCCTTTACTGTGCAGCAGAAGACATGAATAGCCACTTTTCCAAAGACATCCAGATGGCTAGCAGACACATGAAAAGATGCTCAATATCACTCATCATCAGGGAAATACAAATCAAAACCACAATGAGATACTATCTCACACCCGTCAGAATAGTTAAAATGAACAACTCACGAAACAGCAGATGTTGGCAAAGATGAAGGGAAAGGGGAACCCTTTTGCACTGTTGGTGGGAATGCAAATTGGTGCAGCCATTCTGAAAAGCAGTGTGGAGTTTCCTCAAAAAATTAAAAGTAGAACAACCCTACAACACAGCAATTGCACTACTAAGATTTTTTTTTTAATGTTTTATTTATTTCTAGGAGAGAGAGAGACAGCGTGAGCAGGGGAGGGTCAGAGAGAGAGGGAGTCACAGACTGAAACAGGCTCCAGGCTCCGAGCTGGCAGTCAGCACAGAGCCCGACGCGGGGCTCGAACCCACGAACCGCGAGATCATGACCTAAGCGAAAGTCGGACGCCCAACCGACTAAGCCACCCGGGCACCCTGCACTACTAAGATATTTATCCAAAGGATACGAAAATGTTGATTCTCAGGGGCACCTGCATCCTGATGTTTATAGCAGCACTATCAACAATAGCCAAATTATGTAAGGAGCCCAAATGTCCATCAATTGATGAGTAGATAAAAAGATGTGGTATATATATATATATATATACACAATGGACTACTACTCGCTATCAAAAAAACTGAAATCTTGCCATTTGCAACAATGCTGGTGGAGCTAAAGAGTATTATGCTAAGTAAAATAAGTCAGTCAGAGAAAGACAAATTTCATATGGTTTCATTCAGATGTGGAATTTAAGAAACAGAACAGATGAACATAGAAGGGAAGATAAAATAAGATAAAAACAGAGAAGAAGAAAAACTGTAAGAGACTCTTAAATATAGAGAACAAACAGAGTTGCTGGAGGGGATGTTGGTAGGAGATTGGGCTAAAGGGGTGATGGGCTTTAAGGAGAGCACTTGTTGGGATGAGCACTGGGTGTTATAAGTAAGCGATGAATCACTGAATTTTGGTCCCAAAACCAATACTACACTATATGTTAACTAACATCAATTTAAATTTTAAAAACTAATAAATAAACTACTAACGTTTACAACTGTACCTAGACAAAATCCACCAGACTTTCTGGAGTGAGGCCTGGGGAGCTGTACTTTAATTTTCCTGAATAATTCTTATGTACAACCAGCATGAGAGCCACTGAGTCTAGTTTCTGATGGGTCTTGGCAGGTCCTGCCTCCTGCCATCCACTACAAACATGGCGGTGCCTCAGTTGGCCTGGCTTTCCATTTTCTGCTTTCTTCTGTCCATAATCTCATAGGTCACCTGAGCCACCTGTGCTTTCATCTGTGAGTCTGTCCCTCTGTCCTGCCTCAGCCCAAACCTGGCTGAGGCCCCATCTCCAAGTTCTGCAATTCAGGTGGGTGTTGATCTTTAACTGTAAGCTGCTAGACACCCAAGGTTCATCCATCCATTTTCCAATTGGATTTCTCAAAACATACACTTGACAAAAAAGTCTTTATTTTAAACTGGCAAATACTTCTTCTTTTTAAAAAATTTTTTAACGTTTATTTATTTTTTAAAATAGTTTGTCAAGTTGGTTTCCATATGACACCCAGAGCTCATCCCCACAAGTGCCTCCTCCATACCCATCATCCCCCTTCCACTCCCCTCGATCTCCATCAGCCTTCAGTTTGTTCTCAGCATTCAAGTCTCTCATGGTTTGCCTCCCTCCCTCTCCCCAATTATTTTTCCCCTTCTTCTCCCTCTCAGTCCTCCATTAAGTTCCTCCTAATCCTCATATATCTGCAAACACATGGTAGCTGTCCTTCTCTGCCTGACTTATTTTGCTCAGCGTAACACCCTCGAGTGCCATCCATGTTGCTACACAGGCCAGATTTCATTCTTTCTCATTGCCATGTAGTATTCCATCGTATAGATAAACCACATCTTCTTGACCCAGTCATCAGTTGATGGACATTTAGGCTCTTTCCATGTTTTGGCTATTGTTGAGAGCACTGCTATGAACATTGGGGTACATATGCCCCTATGCATCAGCACTCCTGTGTCCCTTGGGTAAATTCCTAGCAGTGCTATTGCTGGGTCATAGGGGAGTTCTACTGTTAATTTTTTGAGGAATCTCCACACTGTTTTCCAGAGGGGTTGCAACGTTTATTTATTTTTGAGAGAGAGACAGAGCATAAGCAGGGGAGGGGCAGAGAGAGATGGAGACACAAAACCTGGAGCAGGCTTCAGGCTCTGAGCTGTCAGCACAGAGCCTGACACAGGGCTCAAACCCACAAACTGTGAGATCATGACCTGAGCCAAAGTTGTATGCTTAACCGACTGAGTAACCCAGGCACCCCTAAATTAGTAGGTACTTCTTATTGAAAAAGTAAAAATGCACATGAAAAGAAATCCGAACAGCATAAAATTGTGTAACAGTGATACAATTGTCTTCCCACTCTGGTTTCCAGGCCTCTTCCCAGAAGAAGGGACTTTTGGACAAATGTGTCTTCCTATTTGTACATCTGTGCCCTGAGGGACTTTTCTATTTCATAGAAACAGTGTAGATCCTTAAGACCTGTTTACTGCATCAGACTCTTGGAGGAAGAGAAGGTGGGTGTCATGACTCTGTGTCTTTAAAAGCTGCTCGGAGGTCGAAAATCAAATGGGTCTGAGAAGGGCCTCTGACATGTCACTCCTTACACCGTCATCAAGCACTTAAGGAGCTTTAAAGAATAATAAAAAGGGACAAGATAGCTCCAAGTAGCTGGAAAGAAATAAGGATGGTCATTATTAATATCTGTACTGGAGGGACGCCTGGGTGGCTCGTTTGGTTAAGCACCTGACTTCGGCTCAGGTCATGATCTCGCAGTTTGGGAGTTCAAGCCCCACGTCGGGCTCTGTGCTGACAGCTTGGAGCCTGGAGCCTGCTTCGGATTCTGTGTCTCCATCTCTCTCCATCCCTCCCCCACTCATACTCTGTCTCAAAAATAAATATACATTTAAAAAAAACAAAAAATATATCTGTACTGGAGTAAGAATTATGGACTGGGTTGTGATCCCCTCTCCAAATTCAGAGGTTGGCGCCCTAACCCCCATAACCTCAGAATGTGACTGTACTTGGAGATAAGGTCTTTAAAGAGGTAATTAAATTACAGTGGGGTCTATAGCAGGGGCCCTAATACAATCAGGTGTCCTAAGGAGAGGAAATATGAACACACGAGAAGAGACAAAGGGACACACCCAGGAGGAGGCCGTGTGAGGGCACGAGGAGAAGGCAGCATCTGCAAACTGCAGACCAAAAGCCTCAGAAGAAACCAAACCTACTGACACCTTAGTCTTAGACCCCTAGCCTTAAGGAGAGGAAATATGAACACACGAGAAGAGACAAAGGGACACACCCAGGAGGAGGCCGTGTGAGGGCACGAGGAGAAGGCAGCATCTGCAAACTGCAGACCAAAAGCCTCAGAAGAAACCAAACCTACTGACACCTTAGTCTTAGACCCCTAGCCTCCGGTATTGGGCGGAAATAAATTGGTGCTCAAGCCGCCCAGTCTGCGGTAATTGATTACGGCAGCCCTAGCAGACAAGGACAGAGAAGTTAACTTAATTCCACTCTGGTCACATGGAGATAGTAAGGCAGGCTGGGAACGGAGTTGCTGGACAAACGCAGACCCCTAAAGTGACATCATGGGCCCCACGTCAGCAGAGCCCCCTGCAGGTGTAACCACTCACAGCAGGTTCCTTGGTGTGTTCTGTTGGGCCACGATGCAAAGCAAAGTTGCCTTATGCTGACTTCCACCCAAAAGCATGAGAATAAAGCTTTCAGGCTTGCTGTGCAAGATTCAAGCTTCTCCTCAAGTTTATGACACGAATGCCTGAAAGCGGTCCACAGAAACAGCCAACAGAATGGTGGGGCAGCAGTACAGTTGAGACTTGAGGCCAAGAACAACTTCTGTCCCCTACACACCTTTATTTTTTTTTAAGTTGATTTATTTATTTTTAGAGAGAGAAAGCGGAGAAGGGTTGAGAGGGAGAGAGAGAATGCCAAGCAGGCTCCACACTGTCAGCACAGAGCCCGATGTGGGGCTCGAACCCACACACTGTGAGATCACGACCTGAGTGGAAATCAAGAGTCAGGGGCTCAACCGACGGAGCCACCCAGCGCCCGTCCCCCCTCCTTTAGACCAAAGCCTTCTGCTTTCTCGTGCTTACACGTGGATCCAGGGCAAGGGGCTGGGAAGGGTGGGCATAAGGACACGTGGGCTCGTGAGGAGAAGCTGGGACTGCAAAACTAGAGCCTTCCAGTGGAAAACTAACTCACAGGGAAGAGCTTCCTGGGTTCCTCTCTGCTCTGCGAGTAGACCTGGCTTTGATCAATAAGCTATTATAAATGTGATGCACAGTTGTGAGAGAAAACAACTTCTGTTTCAGAGGAAACAGCCCAAGATGAAGGCACCGCCGTAGACTTTGAAAGTCACCCCCCACCCCACCCCCCAGCGGAGATATAGAGGCTGTGGTCCTCCTGCATCCTTGCGGGCTGGCCGGGCGGAGGGCTGTCTGGCTGCTTGCTGGAACAGCACCGCCTCAAAAAGCCTGCAGCAGGCACCATGTTCTCTGGAATCAGTCCTCCCGTCAACTTAGATTCTTTTCTCCCCAAAAAACTCTTGGAGGCGAACAATTACTATTACAGATCTCTCCTCTTGCAAATCCAATATGTGCAATCTGCCCTTCCAGGCATTACTGAACAGGGCTGTGCTGGCCCACCAACCTTTGATTACACTGTCTGGAACGCTCCTAGAAATATTGCATCAGAGACAGTGTAATACTGTGGACGTGCCGATTCATTTAAATTACAAGTCTGGAGGCATCAGTTGCCCTGATAAAAACGAGAGAGTCCAGCAGCGGTCTGATGGAGTTAGAATCCGGAAGCCAGCTCCCCGGGAAAACTACAGGGTGTCTGTTACCCGGCTCTCAATCACCGACCTATATTGTGCATATCAACATACGCGGCGGGTCCTTATTGGTGGGTCTTTATTAGTAAAATGGTGCCCATGATGACTGTCAGAAATAGGGTCTCTCGGGTTAAATTCAAGGTCTTCAAGATCCGTGCACTGGCGAAAACATTTCAGAAATATTCGCACTCTCATAGAAAATATACGAATCCAGAGTGATCTGTTGTCATCCGTACCCCTTAGGAACAGGCCAAGGGCTGAGTCTCACAGGATCGTGGGTCTAGCCACCAGGGTGGGGGGTTGGGGCTGTCAGAGGCGATTGCAATGTGCAGCATGCCTCTGACAAGCTGTTGTATCTCTCCCTAGTTAAACCGGGATACCTAAGGCACAGGAAACCGAGATTTCATGGATCTTACAGAACAGCTTGGATCTTGCATCTCTCCCTAACAGGCATTGGTCTGGCAAAAGACGCACAAGACCTAGAGGCATCTAGTCTGAGACCCACATCCATTAGAACCTTCATTAGGTTTTAAGAGAATAGCTAACCTTCGGCCACCTTTACCTTTCAGAAGGCTATATTATCTACCTCCTCCCCCCTCCAAAAAAAGAACCTAACCAGCCTAGGGAAGTTTACAAAACGTATCCATTATTATTCTCCACACTGGTTGGATCTCTCCAAGTCCTTTGATGTTACTTGCCCTCCCTTCTCTAGCCTCCCATCCAAATCTGACATTCCTTGCAGCCACCTCCTTCTACAGAAAGCCTTCCTTATCTGGCATCTTTCTTTACTCTCAGAAAACAAGAGCTAAAGAAATTATGCTAGACTCTTGTCATCTTGCCATGATCTTTTTGGCAATCTATTTGAGGTCTAAGTACTTCAGGCTGATCTTTTAAACACTTTGAAGGCAAGGACCTCATTTTCTACACTTGCTAATTGTTTTGCATATTAAAATTTTTTTGAGTTTATTTTTGAGAGAGAGAGAGAGAGCATAGCTGGGGAGGGACAGAGAGAGAGAGGGAGGAGAATCCCAAGCAGGCTCCAGGCTCCAAGCTCTCAACACAGAGCCTGACACAGGGCTCAAACCCGTGAACCATGAGATCATGACCTGAACCAAAGTCACACGCTCAGCTGGGAGCCCCTGTTTTGCACATATTTAAAGAGCAAACTCAGTTCTGTGAACGCAGAAGTACCTGCCAAATGCAGCCATGGTTTCTGTGCCTACCGTGTGCATGACAACTTCAAGTCAAGGAAGGGGGACCACAGCTTGGCTCTGATCCCCCAAGAAATGATCCAGAAAAAGAGTGTGGACACAAGTTTCAAAAAGACAGGTCTCTCTCTCCTCCCCACCCCCTTTCTCTCTCTCTTACTGAAGTCTAGTTGACACACAATGCTGTATTAGTTTGAGGTGTACAACACAGTGATCTGACAACTCTAAATTTTACTCTAAGCTCACCGTACAATGCGATTAGAATACCATTGACTATATATATTCTTTATTCTGCACCTTTCATCCCTGTCATTTACTCACTCCGTAACTGGAAACCTGTGTCTCTCACTCCCCTTCACTCATTTTGCCCACCCCCCCATCCGCTCCCTTCTGGCAACCATCCGTCTGTTCCCTGTACTTATGGACCTGTTTCTGCTTTTTAAAAAATTTGTTTGTTTGTTCATTTGTTTTGTCTTTAGATTCTGCACATGAGTGAATTCATACGGTATTTGCCTTTCTATGAAAAGATAAATCTCTTTGTGAGCCTTTGCATTTATTCATTTTACGGTGAAAACATCTGCATTATTGAATTTCTGGAACAGCAGGAAAGGTGGCTACTTCCCAGAAGTCTAAGGATGGTCTCAATTTTTCCTTCAGTGAATTCTTCAAAGGGAGCTAATGTGGCATTTTTTAAAGATCTCAATCGGTGGGTTCAAGTTAATAATCCACTACCGTGTATGTAACTTCAGGCAAATTATTTAATTTCTTTGAGCCTCCAGGCACCTATATATATATAATGGAAACACTGTTTATGCAAAAGGGTCATTGTGAGGATTGAATAGTCAAGTGCCCCGTATGTTCTAAAATGCTGTACAAGTGTAACACTTTGTCATTTTCAAATGTTCGCTTCTTTTGACACCAAGATTGTCTTGAAAATACTCATTTCAGTCAGAAGAGTCCCCTGAACTTTCCCAAATAAACTACTAAAAACTTTAAAGGAAAAGAAAAAGACTTTATTTTTTAAAAATCCCTTCTTGAGTTAAAAATTTCAGGAAGACGTTTGTTTATTAAAATCGATGGGGAACACAGGATTCCTCACACACCTGCTCTCTGAGGGTTTTTCACTTGTTTTCAAAGGAGAGATAGAGGTCATAAATTAGACGCAATACACAGTTTATCTCCGTTGGCATTCTGGGTGGTCCTGGGAATGCCATGTTCTAAAGCAAGGGTGTTGACCTCAGCTACCTTCAAGTAGGTCTCCCCATTCTCATTTGGTCTGCTGCGATGCAGACTGCATTTCTCATGCCCTGAGCCCGGAGAGGCATTTGCTGTTTGCAGCTGCAGGTGCTTTCTTGGAATGACAGAGTGGACATGTATTGGACCTTTGCCTCCACACAGGTTTTAGGAGCTCCTACATTCTCATTCTTAGGAGGCTTCATTTTTAGTGAATTAACATTAGAAAGGAGTCACTGGACTTTGTGAAGCATGCGTCCTCCACTATAGTAGATGAGGCAGCTCAAAATCTGCCAGGAAGATGATGTAAGGAAGAAAACCATTTATCTGAAGGGAAAGAAGATGAAATCGCCAGGAGCCTGAAGATTCAAGAACCCACTTTCTGTTTTAGATTGACATGGAGGCCCAAGAGTCAGAGACGAGACGCGGGCAAAGGACATACCTTCAATGCACTGCTTCAGGTTTTTACTTTAATTAATTCTCTGGATTTCATAACAATGCATTTTCTAATTGCACAATGACTTGCTTCGGAATTCCAAGTAGGACTGCCACCCTTCACAGTAATCCTGTGTTTCCACTAGGTTTTTTTTTTTTTTAATATAATTTATGGTCAGATTGGCTCACATACAGTGTGTACAGTGCGCTCTTGGTTTTAGGGGTAGATTCCCGTGGTTCATCGCTTACCTACAACACCCAGTGCTCGTCCCAACAAGTGCCCTCTCAGTGCCCATCTCCCATTTCCCCCTTCTCCCCCACGCCCCCTCTGTAGTTAAGAGTCTCTTATGGTTTGCCTCCTTCCCTCTCTGTCCACTGACTAAGTTTTGAAGGAGATAATACATATCTCATCTCGGCATAATTACAGAGGCTAATTTTCCTGGCATAGTTTTCTGTCTGATTTTTTTAAACTCTAGAATGGCCATTTATGAAACATATACATCCTCAACTCATATGTATCTGTACTAGTCAGGACTCTCCGGAGAAATAGAGTCAGTAGGCTTTACAGAGATATAGAGAGGGGATGATGATAAGAATTGGCTGACGTGGGTATGCAGGCCGAGAAGTCCCACAATCCACTGTGTGCAGCCAGGAAGGTGGGTGGAGTCTGAAAGCCTGAGGACCAGGAACCCCGGTGTCAGAGAGTAGAAGAAGGTGGATCTCTCGGCCAAAGGAGAGAGAGACAGAGAGTATTTGGAGTATTCACCCTTCCTCCACCTTTTCGTTTTACGTGGGCCCCTGAGGGACTGGGTGATGTCCACCCACACTGGTGGGGGGTGGGGGAGGGTCTTCACTCAGTTTACTAATTCAAATGTTAATCTCTTCCAGAAACAACTTCCCGGACACACCCAGAAATCATGTTTTACCGACTATCTGGGCATCCCTTAGCCCAGTCAAGCTGACCCATAAAATTAACTATTGCAGTATCCTTTATTACCAATGGGAAACTGTGAGAGGAAGTTACTGATTAAGACATTCACGGGGATCCCAAATCTCAAAGTACCTCTCGTTTTGTGGTGCTAGGACAAGAGGGAATTCTTTTTTTCTTTTTTAAGTGTATTTACTTATTTTAGAGAGACAGAGACAGCACGAGTGGGGGAGGCGCAGAGAGAGGTAGAGAGAATCCCAAGCAGGCTCCGCACTACCAGCGCAGAGCCTGATGCGGGGCTCCAACCCATGAAGCCGTGAGATCATGACCTGAGCCAAAACTAAGAGTCAGACGCTTACGAGACTGAGTCAACCAGGTGCTTGAAGAATTCTTTAAGTGAGATGAACACGGTAGAAACTGTATGTACATGTGGTTCTGACAACCCACCTAGACTTAAACTTGATTCCTGCCAGTAGACGTTGATGGCCTGTGGAGATGAGAACGAGCAAGGGGGTCCTTGCCGCATGGCCTTGCCATCACCAGATGCCATGTCACCATGAAAGCAGGTTTCAAGTGCTATTCTGCTGCACACATGGATGGTTCTTGGCAAGCAGGTGAGAGGTGCTGTCCCCAGAAACTCAGCCCCTGAGGTACTCCTTCAGTACCTCGCATGGTCTGGACACCGAATTCTCCATTAAGAGGCAAGAAACAGGGGCACCTGGGTGGCTCAGTCGGTTAAGCATCTGACTTCAGCTCAGGTCAGGATCTCCTAGTTGGTGGGTTTGAGCCCCATGTCCGTTCTGAGCTGAGCTCAGAGCCTGGAGCTGCTTCAGATTCTGTGTTTCCCTCACTCTCTGCTCCTCCCCTGCTCACGCTCTGTCTCTGTCTCTCTCTCAAAAATAAACATTTAAAAAAAAAAAGAGGCAGGAAACAAAATTCAGCAGAGCCCGAGGCCAAGGGCAACACTCCAAAGGTGCACACATATCCTGCCTGCACCTCCGAATTCCTGCACCCCCATCCATGGAAGGGCACAGGGGTCTGGGCAGAGTTTAACCAGCACACACATTGCAGCGACTGTGAGCACTGCTTATTTCCCTCTGACTCCCTTTGGAGTCAAAGTTCTCCACCAAAACCCTCCCCTAATTAACAAACCTCCAGTGCACAGATCTGCAGACGAAATCGCGTGAAGATTGGGGCAGAGGGAACTGACCTGTGAGGCATTCTTCCATGCTAACCGCACCACTGTTGCGTTCACACTCCTCCTCAGGACACTATATGCTAACGAACCACCCCAGATACAGAGCGAAACTAACTAGCCCACATATGTAAACATGGCACACCGCTTGTGCCGAAGTATTTTATTTAAAATTTTTTTTACATTTATATATTTTTGAGAGAGAGAGAGAGAAAGTGTGTGTGTGTGTGTGTGTGTGTGTGTGTGAGAGAGAGAGAGAGAGAGAGAGAGAGAGAGAGGAGGGGCAGAGAGAGAGGGAGACACAGAATTTGAAGCAGGCTCCGGGCTCTGAGCTGTCAGCACAGAGCCCGATGCGGGGCTCAAACCCATGAACCACGAGATCATGACCTGAGCCAAACTGACGCTCAACTGACTGAGCCACCCAGGCGCCTCTGTGCTAAAGAATGTTAAAGGAAAATTATAGAACGTACAAACAAGTGTTGAGAGGGACAGGTGTGACCATTCTGCTAGTTTCTCTATTCCAGTCCCTTCAGAGAACATGGCCCAAGTTCTCTGAACTAGAGCACCAGGAGGGTTTCTTTCTCCTTCTCCCAGTTTAAACACAAAACAATCAAATAGCTAGAGGCGAAAACTTTAAATAAGCAACCACCTCTCGGAACATAAAAACTGAGGTCTACATAAACAGTGATGAAAACAATGTGCATTGTAAGTGCTTTTTTCTGATCAGCATTCTACAAACTAGGATCCACAGCGGTACAGGGCTTCGATGCAAGCAACAGTCAAAGCTGAGACGTGCCCCTGGACGGAGCCCAGGTGGTCAGGACATCATGGGGAGGGAGGTGGTCCCCAGCCCAGCGTGCAATTCCAAATAGCTCAGGGAGTTTCACTCTGCTGAGGTATCAGACATAGCACTGCTCCGAAAAAGTGCAGCCCGCCCCCAGGGCAGAATGCAGGCGACACACAAAAGGAAGAGTACGTTTCATTGTGCATAGTTAGCACTCGATATTTTAAGACACACTTGCTCAAGGAGATTTAACTTGTGTCAGGAGAACAATGCTGGCTGTGCTTTGCCTCAACAGAGCTGCTGATCAGGGACGGACCCTGTTCTCGGAAAATGTCTCTGTTCAGAACTCAGTTTCCCTGCCCTTCTCTCCCACCTGCCCCTCCCCCTACCCTGGGTCTGATACTTGGACTCGGATTCACTCCTGTTTTGTAGCATTCACTCAGTCAGCAAATACCTATGTGAGGACTACCAAGAAGGGTAAGGCGTGGACGCAGCTCTCAAGGAGTTTGATTCTGAATTTGATTTTAAAATCAGAACAAACGGATGTGAAAGGTGGTGAGTGACTCAGTACAAATGAATGTCACCGTCCAGAAATGATGCAGGAACTGAAAACGAGACTGCGTCAGAAGACACTACTTTCTCCTGCCTCTCGCTCCACCACCACACTGGCTTCTGAAGGCAGACGTGTGTTTTCCACACCCCACACAATCCTCCAACACCAGCGGGTGGCCTACCGTTCACCTCAATTCTGACTCTAACGGGAGTGGGGGCAGACCCCACAGGGTAAGTAAGGCCTCCGTGCCACGAGACTGTCCCCACCTCAGACATGAATGGGTCCCCAGATTTTCCACAATCTCAGTCCAACCTGGCTACAAATCAGAGGGTCTCACGCCCCCTCCATGAATTCAATCATTTGCTAGCATGGCTCACCGAACTCAGGGAAGCATTTAGTTTATTATTCAATAAAGGATATAATAAAAGGTTATAGATGAACAGCTATATGAAGAGATACATAGGTCAGGGAGAGTCCTGAATGCAGGAGTTTCTGTTCCCAACGAGTTGAGGTGTACTACCCTTCAGGCTTGTGTATGTGTTCCATAGCCTGGAAGTTTCTGGAACCCTATACTATTGGGACTTTTACAGAGGCTCCAACATGTAGACATGGCTGATTATTAGCTCTACTTCCAGCACCTCTCCCTTCTTAGACAATGGAGGGAGGGCCTGAAAGTTCTCTGGTAACCAACCCCCATCCAGGAGCCTCGTCTTTGGAACAAAAGACATTCATTCCATCCCGCAGGGAATTCCAAGAGAATTAGAAGCTCCGTGTCAAGTGCTCTTGTCACTCAGGAAATTATGAAGTCTTAAGAGCTGTGTGCCAGGAACCAGGGTCATAGACTATTAGAGCAAAAGATTGTCCAGGCCCCCTGGGTGGCTCAGTTGATTAAGTGTCCAACTTCCGATCAGGTCTTGATCTCAGGGCTTATGAGTTCAAGCCCCACATCGGGTTCTGTGCTGACAACTCAGAGCCTGGAGCCTACTTTGGATTGTGTGTCCCTCTCTCTCTGCCCATCCCCTGTCCATACTCTATCTCTCTCTCTCAAAAATAAATAAACACTTTTAAAAGAAACAACACAAAACATTCTCCTAGTGCCTCTATTTACAAGGGTTTTAGGAACTCTGTGTCAAGAGCCAGGGATAGAGACCAACACATATGTTTCTTATTCTTTCACAGAGACACAGGGAATTGAAATGGTCAGAAAAGTATGCTTCTTAGAGGAGATGATTCCGGCAGGATGTGAAGCGATAGACACACCCTAACACCTTTAAGAGTGGAAATCACACAGTGCCTGCTTTCAGACCATGATGGAATTAAACAGAGTTTGTTTAGGCAGAGAGGGGAGTATCTACCTAAATAAAGAGAGAGAACAGGCAAAGACACAGCCACAGAAAAGGGCATTTACTCAGCTGGAGAACAAGATGGCCAGAGATGGAAGTGAGTGCCAGGAAAGAGTGAGAAAAAATTATCGATAAGTCTCTAGTCTGAACACTTGGGAGATCTGGAATATTGTCTGGCATTGATACTTGGTCCTGTATGTAACAGGGGCCATTGGAAACGTTTTAAAAGGGAGTGTACGTGATAAATGGGGGTAGTTTAGGGAATAAATTTTCCTGCAGTAAGAATGAATTGGAAGGGAGAAAGACAGAAAGCTGGGCAATCGGGGACAAACAATGTCAATTACACAAGCATGAAGTGATGTGGGTGTAGACCACAGTGAGGCAGGGAGACTGGAGATCAAATTGTTGTATTCATTTTCTGGTGAATGAAAGAAAAGTACCACTAGCCTAGAAAAATAGCTTTGGCAGGTGCCTCCTATAATAGATTGTCCTTCACTTATTTCACCTGGGTTTTTTTTTTCTTTAACTGACCACCGGATAATTGTGCCTGTACCAGCCTATTTATCATCTTCCTAAGTCCAACCCAGCAGACCTGAACTGAATGAAAGGATTTAAGAACTGGTGGACTCACTGGCACTGCGAGATTTTTTTTTTTCCTGTTCATCTTCCATTGCTATTTGGTGTTACCTCTGTCTCCCAGATATCACAAGCATTGTATGCCGAGACATCACAGCTCACACTTGGGGCACCCCCAACAGAGCTGAATAGCTCTTAAATTTGGCATGTCATTGAATACCACGCTCTACCCTGTAGGCTTACCAATGATCTGTGAGGTTGTAAAATCTCTATTATAAATTTCTTACTCGTCAGTTTACTACGTGACTGGAGGCTATCAAGGTAAATACGAACCGAGTGTAGCAACTTCTGTTCTGGACACATATGTCCTAGACACATTACTGCCTAACATGTTACTGCTTGGCTGGCCAGAAACCTATAGGACGCTTCCTTATAAAATTTTAATTTCTGGTGTCTAACCCAACACGTAAGGACCTTGGAAGTCACAATTCCATCTCAATAACAAGTAAAAAACTGAACAGCAACAAAAAATCAACTACATTCAGAGCCATTAGACATATCTTAACACCTTTAAAAGAGTGGAAATCGCACAGTGCCTTCTCTCAGACCCCGATGTACCTAAACTAGAAGTCACTGACAGCTGAAAAATCTTCGAACACTTGGAGATGAAACAACACACTTCGCAATAGCACACGGATTAAAGAGGATATGGCGAGAGGAATTTTAAAATATTTTGAAAATTAAAATACAACTTATCAAATTCTGTGGGATTTCATGAAAGCAGTGCTCCAAGGGAAATTTGTGGCATTGAAAGTATACATTTGAAAAGAAGAGAGATCTAAAATTGATCATCTAGGCTTCTACCTTAGATAAGCAGAAAAAGAAGAGCGAAGTAAGTCCAAGTAAGCAAAAAGAAAAGAAATAATACAAATTAGAGCAGAAATCAATAAAATTGAAAACAAGAAATTAATAAAGAAAGGTAATGTAACTGAAAGCTTGTTCTTTGAAAAGATCCAAAAAAATCAATAATTCTCTGGGGCGCCTGGGTGGCTTAGTCGGTTAAGCGTCCGACTTTCGCTTAGGTCATGATCTCGCGGTTCGTAGGTTCGGGCCCCGTGTCGGGCTCTGTGCTGACTGCCAGCTCAGAGCCTGGAGCCTGTTTCAGTCTGTGACTCCCTCTCTCTCTGACCCTCCCCTGCTCACGCTGTCTCTCTCTCTCTCCTAGAAATAAATAAAAATTTAAAAAAAAATTTTAAAAAAAATCAATAATTCTCTAGCCAGGCTAAATAAAAAAAAAAAAGGGGATGACAAAAATTACTAAAATTAGAAATGAAAGACGGAACATAACAGGTCACATGGAGATTAAAAAGATAATAAAGGGATACTATGAAAAACTCTCTGCCCACAAATTTGATAACCTACATCAAATGGACCAATTTCTTAAAAGACACAATCTTCCAAAACTCACACAAGGAAAAATTGACAATCTGAAAAGGCCTGTATCTATTAGACAGAATGAATCAATAATTAAATAACCTTCCAAACAGGAAGAACCAGACTCAGATAGGTTCACTGGTGAGTTCTACCAAACATTGGAGAGAAAGTATACTAATTCTCTACAATCTCCTTCAGAAGACAGAAAAACATAGAAGCCTCTTAACTCATTCTATGAAGTCAGCATTACCTTAATAACAAAACCAGATAAAGACTTTATAAGAAAAGAAAACTAATGACCATATATCTCCCATGAACATCGAGGCAAAACTCCTCAACAAAATATTAACAAATCAAATTCAGCAACTTTTAAAAGGATTATACACCATGACAAGATGGGATTTATCCCAAGCATACAAGTCTGGCTTAACATTTGAAAATCAATTCCATCATATTAACAGGCTAAAGGGGAAAAAAATCACATGGTTGTAGCAATACAAGCAGAAAAAGGATTTGACAAAATCCAATACCCATTCATGGTAAAAACTCTCAGAAAACTGGGAATAGAGGGCAAACTCCTCAACTGAATAAAAAACATCTATAAAATCCTACAGCTAGCATCATACATAGTTTTGAGAAACTAGCTTTCCCACTAAGATCATGAACAAGGCAAGGATATCCTCTCACATCGTTCCCTTTCAATATCATATGCAAGTCCTTGCTACTGCAGTAAGATGAAAAAAGAACTAAAAGGTAATAAATGGGCAAGGAAGAAATAAAACTGTCTTTGCAGATGACATGGCATGAGTGTACAAGACTTATATGAACAAAATCATAAAAATCCAACAAAAAAATGAAATAAATGGAGAAATTTTCCATATTCATGAATAGAAAAGTTCAATATTGTAAAGACGTCGGTTTTCCCCAACTTGATCTATAGATTCAATGTAATCCCCACCCAAATCCTAATAACTTGCTCTGTAGGTATTGACAAACTTATTCTAAAATTTCCATGAAGAGTGGAAAGACTCAGAATAGCCAACCCAACACTGATGGAGAGCAAGGTCAGAGGAGTGACAATATCCAACGTCAAGAATGTCTATAAAGCTACAGTAATCAAGACAGTATTGCATTGGCAAGCTAGGCAGATCAATAGAACAGAATAGAGAGATCAGAAATAGACCCACATAAATACAGTCAATTAATCCTTGACAAAGGAGCACAGGCAATATGATGGAGAATGGAGGGTCTTTCAACAAATGGTGTTGAACAACTGGACAACCACATGCAAACAAACAAACAAAAAAAGAATCTAGACACAGACCTTAAACCCTTCACAAAAACTAACTCAGAATTAATCACAGATCTAAATATAAAATGCAAGGGTGCCTGGGTGGCTCAGTTAGTTAACTGTCCGACTGTGGCTCAGGTCAGGATCTCATGGTTCATGAGTTCAAGCCCTATGCAGACTCTGCACTGACAATGCAGAGCCTTCTTTGGATTCTCTCTCCCTCTCTCTCTCCCCCTCTCCTGCTTGCACTCTGTCTCTCTCAAAAATAAATAAGCATTTAAAAATAAATAAATAAATGTAAAACTATAAGACTAATAGGATAACAATACAAAATCTAGATGACCTTGGACATAGTGATGACTTTTTAGATACAACACCAAAGACACTTACACTAGCACCATGAAAGAATAAATAAATAAGCTTGACTTTATTAAAATTAAAAAGGAAAAAAACCTTCTTCACTGTGGAAGCCACAGTCGAGAATGAGAAGAAAAGCCCCAGACTGAGAGAAAACATTTGCAAAAGACAATCTGATAAATAACTGTTATTCAAAATATACAAACTTTACTCTTAAAACTCAACAATAAGAAAATGAACAACCAGATTCAAAAATGGCCAAAAAACCTGGACACCTCACCAAAGGTATACAAATCGCAAACAAACATATGAAAAGATGACCCACATCATATGTCCTTAAGAAATTGAAAATTAAAACAGTAATGAGATATTGCTGCACACCTATTAGAATGGCCAGAATCCAGAATGCTGATGATGCCACCCAATGCTGGTGAGGATGTGGAGGAAGAGGAACTCTCATTCACTGCTGGTGGAAGTACAAAATGGTACAGCAACTTTGGAAGATGTTTGACAGCTCCTTACAGAATTAAACATACTTTTACCATACAATCTAGCAACCACACTCCTTGGTATTTACCCAAACTTATGCCCACACTTATGTGCCCACGGATATTTATAGCATCTTTATTCACAATTGCCAAGGTTTGGAAGCAGCAGCAACCAAGAAGCCTTCAATGAGTGAACTGATAAATAAACTAAGAGAACAAACTGAGGGCTGATGGGGGTGGGGAGAGGGGAAGGGGAGTGATGGGCATGGAGGAGGGCACTTGTGGGGATGAGCACTGGGTGTTATACGGAAACCAACTTGACAATAAACTATGAATATAAATAAACAAACAAACAAACAAACAAACTCTGGTACATCTAAACAACAGAATATTATTCAGCACTAAAAATAAATGAGCTATCAAGCCATGGAAAGACATGGAGGAGCCTTAAATGCATACTACTAAGTGAAAGAAGCCAGACTGAAAAGGCTACCTACTGTATGATTCCAACTCTATGACATACTGGAAAAAGCAAAACTATGGAGACAGCAAAAAGATCAGTGTTTTCTAGGGGTTAGAGCGGGAGATAAAGATGCATAGGAGAAGCACAGACGATTTTTAGAGCAGTGAAAATACTCTGTACGACACTATACTGGTAAATACAGGTCATTCATTATACATATGTCAAAATCCACAGAATGTACGATGTCAAGAGTTAGCCCTAATGCAAACCATGAGGTTTGAGTGATAGTGATGTGTCAAGTGGGTTATCGGTTGTAACAAATCTATGACTCTGGTGTGGGATGTTGACGGTAGGGGAGGCTCTGTATGTGGGGGGTGGAAGGGGTATATGGGAACTCATTATTTTCTGCTCAATTTTTCTGTAAACGTAAAACTGCTCTAAGAATTAAAGTTTATTTAAAAGGGGAAAAATGGACTGTGACAGAGTGAAGTTAGAACATCCAGCAGGTGCTCCAGCTAACAGCTGAGCCATTAGTACTAAGCAGCTATACAGAAACGAGTTTAGGACAAGAAAATACAAGATGTTGAAAATAGAGATTTCAGCATAACAAATCACCACAAATTCAGTGGCTTAAAATTGTCCACATTTATTATCTCACATAAGGGGAGGGGATTATACAAGAGCTTGGACATGAAGAGGCAGGAATCAGAGGGATAATACTGGACTTTAGCCACCAGAGAAGCCATGATGGACAGAATCCAAGAAGAGAGAACGCATGCAACTATGAGAGATGAGGGATGATGGCTGAACTTTCATTTCTGAGTCCTCAGTTACCCCTCCAGGTTCAGCTGACTCCCGGGGTATTTCCTTTCTTGGGTTTCATGAGATTCTTCCTGACACTTTCAGTAAAGCAAGGAGAAGCCCCACACCATTCTTTCTGATGAGCCAGGGTGGATTTCTATTTCTTAGAACCCAAAGAGCCATAACTTTAACTGATTGAAACCTTCCTCTTGTGGGACAAATTTCCTGGTCTTTTTAAAGTTAAATAGAAAGTATTTATTCCTCATATAGGATGTGTTATATGGCAATAGTTTGGATCTTAGTTCTATAACTTCCAAATGATGCAAACTTGAGCACTTCATGTACAGTCTAAGCCTCATTTTTTCCCCTGTAAAATTAGACTTAAATGCTTGCCTTGCAGTACTTTTTCAAATGATATGAGATTGGTATGGCCTATAAATATTTACTTTCTTATTTCATTTTTTCTTATTTTTTCCCCTTCTTTTCTTCCTCTCCATGTAATTCTGTATTAGTTTTCCAAGGCTGCTGTAACAAAGTACCACAGTCTTGGTTGCTTTAATAACAGAAATTTATTGTCTCACAGATCTGGAAGCTGGAAAGTCCAAGATCAATGTGTCGGCAGGTTTGCTTCCTTTTGAGAGCTGTGAAGGACAATCTGTTCCAGGCATCTTTCCTTAGCTCATCTTCAAGTTCACATGGCATTCTCCCTGCATGTGTCTCTGTGTCTAAATTTCCATTTTTATAAGAACAGCAGTCACACTAGACCCACCTAATGACCTCTTGTTAGTATAACCAATTACATTTGCAATGACCCTACTTCCAAATAAAGTCATATTCTAAGGTGCTGGATATTAGAACTTCAACATATGCATTTTTCAATTCACTGACAATCATGACACAATTGAACCCATATCAAATATATAAAACATATAGACTATGTGGATCATTCTCATAACTCAATCTATTCAATTCTGCAAGTATGAGGATCTTGTCTTCTTTTTTTTTTTAACTTTTTTAAATGTTTTTTATTTATTTCTAGGAGAGAGAGAGAGAGAGACAGCGTGAGCAGGGGAGGGTCAGAGAGAGAGGTAGTCACAGACTGAAACAGGCTCCAGGCTCTGAGTTGGCAGTCAGCACAGAGCCCGACGCGGGGCTCGAACCCACGAACCGCGAGATCATGACCCAAGCGAAAGTTGGACGCTTAACCGACTAAGCCACCCAGGCGCCCCGAGGATCTTGTCTTCTAAGGTGTAAAACACATATCTCTATAACAACTTCTCAGGAATAACAGCAACCGTTTGCTAACATTTTCTGAGGCTTGTTTTGTGTATACAAGATCTTCTGGAGTTCCCTTTACCCGATCACTTTTCCAGAGGATAAACAGTGACCTCTGGCATCTCTGATAGCATTTCTTAGGATTCTTGTAGTTGCACACAGGGGCATGTATTGTATTAGACATTATTCTTCCGAGTAACTGAGCTCCAGAGGAGGAGACTTGGGGGAACTTTCTGGAAGAACAAGGGAGGGGGGTGGGAAATCTCCCATGGTCTCCATCTCATAAGGAACTGCAGTAGCCTGTATGTAGTCGTCTTCTGACCCTAAATTAGCCCAGATTCTGGTTTGGGTTCAGGTGATGGATCAGGGCCTTCCCATGATTCTATACCTACTCTTCCAACTCAAAGACGAGAAACACAGCAAAAGTGAATGGCCAAAACATAGGGACCCAAGAAGTGTGAGAAGGTCTGAAAGAAGGCCACTGATGAAGAGCAACAATGGGGAAGATCACTGTCTCTGAAGACCAAACAAGCTACAGAAGATATTCCCAAGAAAGGTAAGGATTATGGTTTCTGTCTACAGCACTTCTTTAGTTTTGTATTTTAGAAATTTAGCCTTTAGTTTTGAGGACTTGGTCCAGCCTGAGATTGCACTGTGATTTCCATTCTCCAACATAATTCTGTTTCCTTATCTCAGTTGGAGAATCAAATAGCATATTAATATAATGCATTACACAAGATTTCACCTAAAGCGTGCAATAAAAGCTATTTTCCAACCTTTCAGCCTGAGCTTAAGTAAAGTCAATCTAATTTAATATGTCATTAACAAAAGTTGGTCTATGTACCGATAGTTATTTGGGATGAAGATTGGGGATGGAGGGAAGTTTCAAGGATAATTTAAAGGTCACTTTGATTTAAGACGAGCTCAAGTTTAGCAATGCAATCTCACTGCATTTACTATACATCTCTGTGATAGATGTAAAGCAGGAAAACCAACCTTTGTATTTTCTATCTGTAATTAATGAGTGGCTTCTAGCAGGGTTGGGGAGCATAGAGAATTGTGATTACAGGAGACCCGCTCACTTGAGCGATGTCAAGTCTCCTAGAGGCCATTTTAAACAGGCCTGGGTGTCAGTATTCTCGCTTGTGCATTACGGGGTTTTACAGTTCTTTTTTTTTTTTTTTAAAGTCATGATAGCATGAAACTTGATTAGAAAGAAGACAGAAGAAACTAATGGTAAGATTATGGTTTAAGTTATTAAAGCCAATTACAGAGCATGAATGCCACCAGTCATAGAAGGGTGGGGTTTCCAAGGAAGTGTTGGGGGTGGGAGGTTGTGAGCACCATCCCCATGTCCTTCTTCGACTTCTCTGAGCAGTATCTCCCCCAATGGCCTCTTCCCATAAACCAAGCCCACCCCATGGGGCAGCCATAGTGGGAAATTCCCAGAAGGAACCTTAGTCTTACTGGGCATCCAGAATGCAGTCTTGTCTCCCATCAGATGAAGCCCGACCCTCTTTCTCCCTCCTTCCTGATCACTTGGGAAAGGCATCCAGGAGACTGAAGACATCTGCAATTCCATCCAAACTTAGTGGGGGAAGTGCCATGTCGCATGGAAGGTGGGAGGTCGTCCATATTGCACCCTTCCCTGGAACCGCAACTCCGCCTGATGTGAGCCTTGGATGCCACGTTGACTTTACCACTTGTCCTGCACTGCCTGCCAGGACGAAACCTGTTGCTCGCCTTGACCCACAACACAGGGAAAAGACGTGACTTCCCCATTCCTGATCTCTCCTTCAAAGTGGACATCACACAATCTACATCGTCCAATCTCTAATAAAAGAATTCAGACAAATCATAGTTTATTTCATCCGGAATATATTGCTTTCAGGACTTCGGCCAGTGGTTGTCAACCCTGACTATGACCCTGAAATTTTTTTTAAGGCTGAAGCCTATGCCTCACCTCCTGGAGATTATGATGTAATCAGTCTTGGTGGGACCAGAGCACTGGCATTGTTGCTGTGAAGTGCAGCCCTGGGTAAGAATAAGTGAGTAGCGAGGAACTAGTTCACCTTTTTCTAATCCTCTGATTGACTGCACAAGCCCTGTGTTAGAAGGGCCCTTTTCAGCACCCTTCTAATTTGTGCTCACTGGATCTCTTGCTCCTGAATGATAAACTTTATGTTAAGGCTGCATGCCTCCTATTCCCCACACCTGGAAGTAACACGGATATGAGGGAGAAAATATCTGAAGAATGAAGAAAGGACAGTGCTCCCTATTGGAAGATCTAACCAGATTGCTGGAGCAAGTAGAATGACCAAACCAATGTTCCAGGACTCACCTTATGCAAGGACAACTGCAGTAAGAGATTCATGAAGCTTGGGGCGCCTGGGTGGCTTAGTCGGTTAAGCGTCCGACTTTCGCTTAGGTCATGATCTCGCGGTTTGTGGGTTCGAGCCCCGCGTCGGGCTCTGGGCTGACTGCCAGCTCGGAGCCTGAGCCTGTTTCAGAGTCTGTGTCTCCCTCTCTCTCTGACCCTCCCCTGCTCACGCTCTCTCTCTCTCCTAGAAATAAATAAAAATTTAAAAAAAAAAAAAGAAATTCATGAAGCTTGAAAGGGGTCTTGTGAGGCCCTTTGTCCATGGCCATTCTACACAGATAAAAAGAAACCTAACATTGCTGACTTCCAGGGAAAGTTCCACAGGAAATTCCACCTAAGTGCCTCCAGAGTATAACATTGCTGCTACCTAGAAACCCCTCCACCTGAGTCCCTCTCCACAGGCTGTAGTGCTGGCTTCCTGCTGAGAGAGGAAGAGAGGAGCCCTTCACAGTAAACAGTGATACACCTGCAGTTAGACAAAACTGTATCTTACATCAGTCTCTTCATAATAATAAAATATTGCCATATTAAAAAGTTTGTCTCACTACAATGTACCATTTCAAGGCTTCATGTTAAAAATGGCATGAGCTACTACATTTGATATTATAAATAACACCTAGAAACAACAACAACAAAAAACGAAACAAAGAATGAAAAAATTATAGTACAGCCCAAAGACTTCAGACTTCTAACATATTGACCTTTTATTTTTCCATTAGAGATTGATTTGGCCTTTATTAACATTCAAAGAAACTCCAATGTTGATTTCCTTGTTTTGATACTGGACTAAAGTTATGTGGGGTGCTACCCTTAAGGGAAACTGAGCACAGGCACATGGGACCTCCCTGTACAACTTTCTGTGTACTCGTAATTATTCTAAAACTAAAAGTTTAAGATGCACACAAGAAAGGAAAGATACTCTACTCACGAAAGAAATGAAGTTGGGCCTTGGAAGGGAAGAAACTTGTGAACCATGGAAGAACTATGTGAATCATCACCAGCAGTAGAAAGAAGGAGGAGGAGGAGTAATTGTAAAAGCAGTAGTTGTTATAACTGTAGTGGTACTGATGGTAATTGTTGTAGTAATTGTAATTACAGTAGTAATGGTAATTTTAGTAGCAGCAGTAATTTTAGTCATCATCATTATAGTAATTATAATAGAGTAACAATTGAGTAGCAATTACAGTAGTAATAGTAATGGGTATAGTAGTAATAATAATTGTAGCAGTGGTAGTAGTAGTAATAGTAGTGACAGTTTTAGTAGTAATAGTAACTATAGCCATCATCATCAATTATAGCAAAGGTTTTAATGGTAATTGTAGTAGTAGTAGTAATTGTAGCAATAGTAGTAATTATAGAAGTAGCAGTAGTAGGGGCGCCTGGGTGGCTCAGTTGGTTAAGCGTCCGACTTCAGCTCAGGTCATGATCTCATGATTTGTGGATTCGAGCCCTGCGTCAGGCTCTGTGCTGACAGCCAGCTCAGAGCCTGGAGCCTGTTTCAGATTCTGTATCTCCCTCTCTCTCTTCCCCTCCCCTGTTCACGCTGTGTCTCTGTCTCAGAAATAAAACATTTAAAAAAAAAAAAAAAGAAGTAGCAGTAGCAGTAACTGTCGTTGTAGCAGTAGCAGTAATAGTCACAGCAGTAGTAGTAGTTGCAGTGGTAGTAACAGTAGTAAGCAATTGTAGTAGTAATAGTAGGCAGTGGTAGTAGTTGATAGGAAATATTTGCATTCCCCATCATTGGTGCATAAGAAGGAACCATGCCAAGGTGAAGGGTTACTAAGAGGAAGTAAGAAGCTTCCCAAAATAATTTACTCCCAAAATACATATTTTTATGCAACTTCTCAGGAATGCAGTCTTCAATGTGAAAGTATGTGAAGAGCTAAAAGCATATGAAACACTATATTGTACATCAAATCCATAGAATATGTTTTTTATGTGATATGGAATTTGTTTATTTAATTTACAAATTAATTCCTCAATCTTCTATTAATTGTCCCACATTATAGAACTCTTGTGGGTTCTTCTAGTATTTGGAAAGCCCCAGACACTCTGGGACTTAGCTTTCTCCTTACAAGCCATCTTGAAAAATAAGTACTCTGGCGGATTCAAGACTGAACATAATTCAAGTTTTGTTACTTCATGAAGCATCTCCCACTGTCAACCCAAGTGAGAGACAGAGTGATGGAGCTGGAGTTGGAATATTACAAAGACTCTGGAGATGCTTGGGATATAAAGCACCTACTATGTGCCTGATGTCACTCTGGTCATGGAGGACTCAGCAGTGAACAAGACAGTCATGGTCTTTCCCATTCTCAAGAAAGAATGACAATGAGCACAAAACTCACCAAACAAGACGATTTCAGATAAAGGTTAACAAACTCCGACTTGAATAAAAGTCAGGAGATGCGATAGAGAATAACAGTTTGCAAGGGCTCTGGATCAGGGAAGGTCTCCCTAGGGAGTGACATTTGAGTGTAAACCCAAGAAACAAACAGGAGCAAGCCAAGGGGAAGAAGACCCCAGAATAAGAAAAATAAAAACCCTAACGTGAACATCAATGATCAATGTGGTCTTTGTGACAAACAGAAGTGGCTATGAGGACAACAGTAGATGAAATCAAAGAGGAAGGTCAGAGCCAGACTGAATTAATATATTTGGATGCATCAGGCATGTGGGTGTGAAGAGGGGGCTGCAGTGAGAATAGTTTCTAGATTCTGTTTTGTGGCACTAAATGGAGGGGCTACTACCAACTGGGATTGGAGAAGAGGGCCCTGGGTCTAGTGCAGGACTTTTTAAGTGCAAGGCGTGGCTGAGACACCCTTCTGATCTCGGGTCTCTGACTTGTGAGCCAGGGCATCCCAGAGTCCCAGTGCCCAGGCCCCACTCTGCAGCCACTCCCTTGCAGGGCCTGGCCAGCTCCCCAGGGGCACCACCTTGAGGCAGGTGCTGGGGTCCACAGACCAGGCTCTGCTCTGCTCCCTCCACCCTAAGCCTGGGCAAATACCACTCCCCTGCATGTGTCCCCAATTCTTATGCTGGTGTCCCTTCTCATTCGTATTGCTGCTATGACAAATCGCCTCAAATATGCCGGCATAAGTCAACAAAATTCATCTTCTTTTAGTTCTATCCCAAACGCACCACACGGGGTGAAAATCAAGGTGATGGCAGGGCTGCCTTCTTTCTGGTTTTGCCTTTTCCAGCTTCTGCAGGCGGCCCGGATTCCCCCTAGGTGTTGGCTCTCACTCAGTGAGAGATCGGGAGCAGGACACCACTGCGCGCCATAGCTGCCAGGGGACTGGGAAGGGCCCCCCAGAACCACTTCTGGGGAAGAGATGAAAGTCATTGCTTAAGAATAAGAGTAACCTGGGGTTCCCCGGGGTGCTCGGTGGGTTGAGCATCTGACTCTTGGTTGCGACTCGGGTCATGATACCAGGGTCATGGAATTGAGCCCCACATTGGGCTCCACATTGAGCATGGAACCTGCTTGGAATTCTCTGTCTCTCTGTCTCTGTCTCTGTCTCTCTCTCTCTCTCAGCAGAACTGAGGCACGGTGGTGAGCAGGCTCCCCTGGAAATTCTCAGATAGATCATTGCTGCTGTCTCTATTTGGAGGTCATGTGTCTCTTTAACATAGGCTGTGTCTCTTCTTCCCCCTTGCAAGCTCTGTACACTCACCATGCTGCAAGGGTGAGTGCCACAGGGGAGAGGTATCACATTAAGTTTGGGGCCTCCAGCCCAAACATGCCTCCACCTCCAAGAAGCCCACTGACTGGCTCTACTGCACCCCCCTTCCATGGACACAGTTTCGAATCTATATTCTTCTCAATCATCCTTCCCACAGCAACCCACCAGATACGGTCCATAAAGGGAACTTGCCTCTCACTCATGTTAGGATGAGAAACATTTTCAATCATAAGACATTTCAATCATTAAGGAAAATAACTCCAGGGAGTCTTCGGGGAGGGTGAGTGAGTGAGGAGAAAGCATATTCTTGCTTCTCAGATTAACTATGTTTTTGAAAAGAAGGTTGTCAGTGAGAAAATGGGACTTCTTTGGAGTCATTAAAATGGTAACCTCTGTGCATATGCAAAGGGAAAGAGTCCTAATCATCTGTCACATCTGCAAAATGCCTTTGAGTTGGACAGGTGTGTTCATGGTCTGAGCCCCCACCCATAGAGATGGCACCAAGGCTTAATGTCCTACTTGCAGTAGCTGAGTCAAAGGGCTCCTGGTGCCTGGAACCTGGTACGATGGCAGCTCTCTATCATGAGAAAACTGTCACATACGTGTCACTGAGCCTTCCCAGCAAGATGAGCAAGAGTCGCCCAGAAGGACAGAGAGCAGAGACTTTACCAGCTCCCACCGCACACCGTATGAACTGTTCCCGACTGCTTTCTGTAGGTGGTGAAACTAGTGGGAGACTTGCTTTCACTACAAACCAGGAGGAAAGTTTGGGGGCAGGGGGCGTAACTACCCCTCAACCACCTCTAACTGTTGGCCAGATACCATCGTCCAGTGAAGAACTCTTCAGAGCTCTGTGTGATGCCGAAAACTCGGGGCAATTCTCAAAGCAAAATTTAGTGAATGCCCACCGTGGGCCAAGTCAGGGGGCACCAGGATGGATCGCGGGACCAGCCCCTCCCTCCAAAGTGGGCTCCCCACCCAGGTCTGTGCTTACATGGCCCTGTGGAGCTGTGAAGGAGCAGCAGTAGGACCCGGAAGAGTCACTGTTTCCAAGAGGAAGCAGTGAGGAGGCTGTTACTCATCCCTGTGGGCCCAGGAGTGCGATCCACGGAGGACCCCACAGTCAATCCCTGGTCCCCAGCCCCCAGGCTATCTCACTTGGATGAAAGTCCTAGAGAAGAACCATTAAAGGTAGTGCACATCAGGGGCTCCCCCCCAGACCTTGGGGCCCCAACGATCACAGTTATAGACCTTCAAGCTTTGCAAGGTAAGCATGTGCACAGGGCTGCAGGAGGAAAATGCCATAATTCCCTAAGAGGGGAGTCTGAATGTGCTGAACTGGAGAGAAGGCCCGTAGGCACCCACAGACATTGTGAGCAGTGCACACGAGATTGCAAGAGAGCGTCCAGAAGCTTATGTGGAGAGTGTATGCAGGCGCACGTGGAAGCTGCACATGGTTCACATGGAGACAGCACAGGATTCACGCGGGGAGATGCACACAGGCTCACCTGGGGAGACGCACAGGGGCTCACGTGGGGAGACGCACAGGGGCTTACATGGGGAGAGACACTTAACTCTTGGGGACCTAAAATCTCTCTCAAACAACTGCCCCATTTAATAGAAGAATGACCCAGGAGGGTCCCAGATTTATCCCCACCCTGCAAGTCACCTCTGGGACCACAGACCAGGATCATTTGACAAGATGTGATTTTTATTGCCTTCTTTAATTTTAAAAGAAACTAAGACAAAACATCGCCCAAGACCTTTCCAACCTTGTGCACGAGCAGGATAAGGGACACTGAGGTCAAGATTGGAAACTTCAGGGGCATTTTCTCCAAAGGCTCCCTGAGAGTGACAAAGAGGAGGAGACCCACTCACTACAGATTGGGATTTGAGAAGAATAAGGAGCCAGAAGCCAAGCATGTGTCTCCACGGGTCCCTGGCACTCCTCGCTAGGCACTTGCCACATTTCTTCCTCAGGACGCTCAGGAGGGCTCACATGTCTCTGTGTTAGGGAGCCTGGCCCTGACCCCGTCCACAGGAGGGGCCCCCCTCACTCTCAGCTACTCCTTCTTTCCTTTGCCTCCTGGTGTCTATGCTAAGGGTTACTCTACTGTTCATGTTTCACATCTTTACCATCTTTCTCCCCCTCTAGAATGTTAGCGGAGTGAGGCTAGGACCTCACACGGCTCCTGTGTCCAGGGCTCTGAATTCAGTACCTAGAAAAAGATGCTGGTACAGAGTAGATGTTCAGTCACCTGCTGGGACAAAATAGTGATAAACCACACACCTAAATGCACCCGCCGTTCTGTTACCAGAGGCTGTAGTAGGGAACGGATGATCTCACATTTAAGAAAAATTCTCTGGTTGGTTCCCGGAAAAAATAGTGTTCTTCTGTTCCTATAACTCACGGTTGTTCTTGCAGCAGTAACCAGACAATGACGGAATGAGCACTGCCAGATTGAGGAAAAGGAAACGGGCATTAATTCCTCTCTGCGACTTCAACACAGGGGAGGCATTTCTGAGAGCTCTTCTCCCTGAAGTCCCTCTGCCCTGAGTGGGGATGAGGGGAGCCACACTCTGCAACTGCCTCGTCCCTGAGGACCAGGACACCGCAGGACAGTGGCGTGCTGTCAGTGTGCACCTGAGATTTCTCATACAGCTCCTGCAACGCCTGCCTGGGGCATATTTGTAAATGATCCAAAGGTGATGCAAAATGACACTGCGCCAGGGTCTTTCATTTTCCTGACAATCTGTCATAAGAACAAATGTCATCCATTCCAGTGGTCTCTGGGATCACTCGATGCTTGGATGGTTCTGTCAACACCGGGTCAATCTGGGATGTATCAATAACGCAGGCAATTCCAAGGAGCCTGCTTTCATTGGAAACGGCAACATTGCACCAGGAGTCCTCAGGGAGTGTGTCCTGGGCTGCGGGGTTCCACCCAGGGGCACCCACAGGGGCGATAAAAAGCCCCAAGTGAGAAGCCACCATCAGCTCACCATCTTGGGAACAGTCCCAACAAGCTCTCAGTTCAGGAAAGCCTGAGCGAAAGATACGTAATTGGTTATCTGGGCAAGTCTCATTACTCACAATGTAAAATAGATGCTTAACACAGGCCATTTTATCAAAGTGGCTACCACAGTCACCGGGAAATCACTGCCCTTGAATAGCCAGTAAGCAGCAAGATCATATCTGGGAGTTTTAAATCACGCTGAAGGAGAGTAAGCAAATATCCAAATATCCAGCATGTACAGAAGCAGAATCCCAGCCATCTCCTCATTAGACATGGCTGTGAGATAGGACCCTGCAAATCTTCGTGACTTCATGCCATGGCCAGCCTCTGTATCTGAGCCTGGCATGTCCTTCGCCCCCTCCCCCCCCGCCACACACATTAACACACACGCACGCACGCACCATTCACATTCTCATAAAGCCTCTGCTCACAACAGCCTCTTTAATAATGCAGCATGGAGGAGAGGGCTAGAAATTATCTTGTTCTGCCTGAATCCGAGTGGCAGGAGAAAATATTTCCCAGCCCTCACATCCTTGAGATGTTAAAGCTTGATTTGCAATTAGCTTGGTACTGAATACAAGTGCCCAATGGAATGGCATCATAGCAAGACCGATGATTCTACTGTGCAAAACCATAAATAGTGCACTTACTTAAGACAATTTGAATGCAGAACAAGAGGCACCTTAGAAATAACTGTCCGGCTAACTACAGCCCTGAGTGGGCAGGCCTGGATTTAATGAAATGATGTAAGATGTGTGCTTGAAGTGTCTAGAAGGTTTGGAATGTACTCCGTTCTCTTTGGAATAGCTTGGATTTGCATTACTAATTAATACAAGTTCCCAGTGACTGTGTGTGTGTGTGTGTGTGTGTGTGTGAAGTGTGTACTATAGCAAATGCCCACTTCAAATCACACAATGGACAGAAACTGCATTTCTCTGAAAATGAATCACATTAAGTTTTTCTTTTTTTAAAAAAAATATGGTTTATTGTCAAATTGGCTCACATACAGTGTGTACAGTGTGCTCTTGGCTTTGGGGGTAGATTCTCGTGATTCATCGTTTACATACAACACCCCCGTGCTCATCCCAGCAAATGCCCTCCTCAGTGCCCATCACCCATTTTCCCCTCTCCCCCACCCCCCCATCCACCCTCAGTTTGTTCTCTGTATTTGAGAGTCTCTTATGGTTTGCATCCCTCCCTCTCTGTTTGTAACTAATTTTTCCCCTTCCCCTCCCCTATAGTCTTCTGCTAAGTTTCTCAAGATCCACCTATGAGTGAAAACATGGTATCTGTCCTTCTCTGGTTGACTTATTTCACTCAGCAGAATACCTTCCAGTTACATCCACACTGCTACAAATGGCATGATTTCATTCTTTCTAATTGCCAAGTATTATTCCATTGTATATATAAACCACATCTTTATTCATTTGTCAGTTGATGGACACTTAGGCTTTCACCAATAGCCAAATTATGGGATCCCATTAAGTTTTAACCTCCAGCATGTAAGATTTGGAGGTAAGCACCAGAATTAAGAGGCTGCTTGAGGAATCAGGATGGCCATGATTTAGTGATCACTTTCTTTCCATCACTGCCAGCTTCTGCACGCAGTTATCAAATGCAGAGTCCACAGAGAATAACCCAGAAGCTAAAAGACTACAGCACACAAGCATGAAGACATAAAAACAAACTTGGCAAATGCAAAATGGGAAATTAAATGACCTTTAAAGGGGTTATGGAGCCAGCTAGGAATGCTAAGGGATATTCATACAAGCCTCTTGCTGGCTGTCTTTGCTCATTCGAAATTCCAAATGGTATTGGCGAGCACTTTCTCCAGACCCTTCAAAACACATTACTGACACCCAAGCATGAGGGTTAAATGAAAAATCACTATACAGTTCTCATGGGAGATGGAAAAAACCTTCAGGGAATATAACAGTTAACAAAGAGAAATGACAGCTTAAATTTGAATTGGGAGAGCACCTTGCAAATTGTTTGCACAGATGTGACATTATTTACATGATAATTTCATGCTTCTCAGCACACAGAGGAAAATAAAACTTGTTAGATGACATTATGGGACCATTAATTCTATTAATGGATCAAGGGTTGTTTCTAGAGCCTTTCTGTTGCTTCATCATCTTGATATAATTGGCAATATTGTTACATCTGCATTTCCTCACCTAATGCAAAGGGCAAGTCAGAAGGAAAACAAGTTTTATACCTTGCCTAGAAAAACAATGCTTCCTAGTGTCACACCTGGTTGAGGCACTGTATATAGTTAACTCTTAAACAATATGGGTTTGAACTGCCCAGATCTACTTATAAGAGGATTTTTTCCAATAACTAAAGAACAGGACTGTAAGTATATTTTTTCTTCTTTATGATTTGCTTAATAGCATTTTCTTCTCTCCAGTTGACTCAGTCTATAATACAGAAAGCATACAAAATATGGGTTCATTGACTGTCAATGTTATTGGTGAGCTTTCCGGTCAACAATGGGCTATTAGCAGTCACATTTGGGGGCAGTCAGAAGCTACACGCCAATTTTCAGCCACAGAGGATAGGGGAGTGTTTTGGGGGCTCCCGACCCCTGTGTTGTTCAAAGGTCAGCTGTATCTGGAATAACCTCTCACCAAAGCATTAAGAAACGTTTTAGGACTGAGTAGTTTTCCAGTCATTGAAAGAAGAGAATAAAGAGCTCTGTCTACAATACTTATTTGAGAAAGCCCCAAAGAAATAAGCATATATCAGCCCCAAAACCACTAAGCTTCTTTAACGTGATGTTGCTACTGTTTCCTCCAACTGCGCTGAATCAGCTCCATTTCCGTGGCAAAGCTCTGGAAGCAAGAAATGATAGATTACACTTGCGGTGAGCTTCACTTCGAAAGCACAGGAGGAATTCTCTTCCGGCCGCACTCACATTTCATCACTTACTTGCAATTTCTGTAGAGTACTCTCCAAACTGGGAGAGATGAGGAGGCCACGGGATAGATTCAGATTCAAGAGATTCGAGACTCACCCTTCACCCTGAAAAATAGTCCACGCTGTCCATCTGTAAATGGAATTATGGCCCCAGCAGCACCAGCCGTGGCGCAGAGTCCCCGGGTGAACCGAAATTAAATGCCTATGAAAAATGGCTCCCAGCACACCCACATCCATCTGTTCTGGCCTCCTCTGCCTCCGCCATTTGTCTTGATTTTCATTTAGAGCCCTGCGCCGGGCTGCCCTGCAATCCGGGTACACTCCCTCACAGCCACGGGTGGGTGTATGTTGTCCTTGTCACCCATGGAGCTACACGCGGGAGAGAAATTACTTATTGATTTTCCTTCCCGTGGAATGGAGTCTGTGGAATGGCTTCTTGAACCGGGTCAGTAACGCATGCGGCTCCAGCGGTGGGACCTGAGACCCTGCTCACCCATCAGCCCTTCTCCGCAACTGTCCCTCCCGAGACCGCCAGCTCCCAGCCCTGCTGATAAGACAAAGTATGCCCTTCAGAAGTTGGAAGGATGAACAAAAAGGGTATTTTCCCAGCTGAGCAGTTGAAACAGCGTGAGGTGAGCTTTGTTCTACTTCTTTATTCTGAAGGAGGTCTGGGATGGCTCGACCGGAAAGGAGGCTTTGGCTTGGAGGGCAGAAAGGCACAAAGGGGTAGAGATGGCTCCGGAGCAGATGCATGGAGTGCGCACGACCTGCGTGCTATGGCAGGAAAGCGAAGTGGGAATGGGACGAAGAGGCCTTCCTAGCAGACGGAAGGGTTTGTGTTTTATGCAGGGGGGGCAAACTGGCTCGTGTACCAAATCCGGCGCACAAATAAGCTGTTTCACAAATAAGCTCTTACTGGATTCCAGTATCTCACCTGAGACCAACGTGACCCAGGCAGCAGCCCAGGTAAACATGTGTCTGTAAGAGTGGAAGCTATGTATCTAGGGGAAACTGAGTCACACAGCAGCTCGTACCCAACCAGCCCCATGGGCACCCTCTGTCTTTGCTCCCCCTGGCCCCAGGGACCTCCCTGGCGCTGGCCACCCGGCCTCCTCCTTCTCACTGTTCTGACAAACCCTCTTCTCAATGCCAAGACTCTCCTTGAACCCCAGCTTCCTGCCATCAGCTCAGAACACACTGGAAGTTCAGGAGAGCCAGCTGGTGATAACTGACTCTCTGAAAGGATTGTAATAAAATCCAGTTTTAATCTCTTTCTCAACACTATACTTTAATTTTGTTCAACTGGTCTGCTCTACGGAAGGGATCTAGCAATCTCTGAACAAAACAGTTTTTAAAAGTAATCTTCCTGACTGCCCTGTGTTTCTATATTAAGCTCTTGCTGCAGCTTATTGGAAAAGTAAACAAGCATTAATGCAGATCAGGTTGTGCTCGCATGTAGTTAAAGAAGAGAAATACCCAAAGGGATACCAGAAGGTGAAATGACTCATGAGCTCTTCTAAAAATCATAATAAAGTACACAGGTAAATTCAAAAAACTTAATTGGGAAATGTCTAAGGACTTCACATATGTACAGGAAAAGTGTCCTACAGATTTATTTTTCCTTCTGGGTTTTGCTACACGAAAAACTCAAACTTGTTGATGCAGACAAGCAGATGTGTCCCACGTCAACAGCCTTGGCTAGCCTATGGCCATCAGTAATTTGAAATGCAGGTCTGCTATGAGCGCCCATTGGGCTTTTAGTGTAAGATATTCATGGTGAATTACAAAAGGCATTTTAATCACAATCTCTATAAAACACATTGATAATAAGAAAAATCGCCACCAAATTGCAGCTTAGACTTTTATTTAGTTTCAAAGGCACTCTAAAGTAATTACACATTTGGCAGGTTCATGTTAAATTCAAATTTAAAAAGTAAGATTAGCTTTTATAATATAATAAACGGCCAATTTCTTGCATTCATCATGTGATGACTTATATGGTATTCCTGCCGGTGGGTGCATCCTAATACTGCCTCCTGGTGGTACTGCGGCTTAATTACAGGAAGAGTTTTTTGAAAAACAGTTATTTGAAAGATGAAACATCAGGTGATTACAAACACCATGACCATAAGCAATGTAGCGCTGAGGTGTGTGGTGGAAGAGCTGTGACCAAATGTCCATTTCTATCCTGTGAGAGAGACTACTGTGAGCTCTGTTGCTGAACTAAGAAATAAAACCACCACCTAGAAAATTTGGCTTTACTGCTGTGGAAAACAGTGTGGAGCTTCCTCAAAAAATTAACAGTAGAACTCCCCTAGGACCCAGCAATAGCACTGCTAGGGATTTACCCAAGGGATACAAGAGTGCTGATGCATAGGGGCACACGTACCCCAATGTTCATAGCAACACTCTCAACAATAGCCAGATCAGGGAAAGAGCCTAAATGTCCATCAACTAACAAATGGATCAAGAAGATATGGTTTATATATACAAAGGAATACTACATGGCAATGAGAAAGAATGAAATCTGGCCATTTGTAGCAACATGGACAGAACTCGAAGGTATTATACTAAGTGAAATAAGTCAGGCAGAGAAGGACAGATACCATATGTTTTAACTCATATGTAGATCAGTAGAAACTTAACAGAGGACCATAGGGGAGGGGAAGGGGAAAAAATAGTTATTGAGAGGGAGGGAGGCAAACAATAAGAGACTCTTAACTACTGAGAACAAATTGAGCGTTGATGGGTGGTAGGGGAGAGGGTGATGGACATGGAGGAGGGCACTTGTGGGGATGAGCACTGGGTGTTACATGGAAACCAACTTGACAATAAACTATAAAAAAAATAAAATGTATAAAAATTTTTTAAAAAATTTGGCTTTATTTATTTAATTTATTTTTGAGAGAGAAAGAGAGAGAGTGTGTGAGAGAGCTGGGGCAGAGAGAGAGGGGAACAGAGGATCCAAAGTGCGCTCTGTGCTGACAGCAGAGAGCCCGACGCAGGCTCTATCTCATAAACCATGAGATCATGACCTGAGCTGAAGTCGAACGCTTAACTGACTGAGCCACCCAGGCGCCCTGAAAATTTGGCTTTAATATGATGCAAATTCAGACTAGTCAATCCAAGTTATTAAACGGCATTGGAAAAAGAAAGACGCGGTACGTTTAGGCCCTGTTACTTCAACCTGCATAGCTCAGACAGCTTGGCACTCATTGTGCACTGGAAACGACACCCACCTGAGTTCTCTGAAATTGGTTTAAGGAACTGAGAGGCCCATTTTCCCCCGGTGACTCCTGGGCTTTTCCACCGTGACAATATGGACCATGCAAAACCTCCAGAACGCTTCATGCTAAATGTCTGACCCAAATCCATCTTATGTACTTCAAGATCTGGTGCAAACCCATCTTCATAGAATCCTCCTTTCTGCCTCAAGACTAAAGTGAATTCTCCTCCTATCTTTTAGATAGCCTTGTATACAGCAGTCACCTCCACCGTTTCATGCTTATGTTACGTTACACCATTTACTTCCTTCACTCACCTATCACATGCCGTGCTTACCTTACCAGGCTATGTTTCAGTTGGTTTCTTGAGGGTCTCTCCCCATAGAATGGATGCCTCCTGAGGGCAGGGACCTAGCCTGTTCCACTCACAACTGCATACCTAGCTACTTGCACAGCGTCTAGCACATGGTAGATGCTGAATAAGTATTTGCCAAATGAATACACATTTAATGTTGCTGAAGGCATTACAGTCAGTCCAACGCTGGCTACTGAGATTGTACAAATTATTTAACGGAGAATTTAGCAACATGAATGCGACTTTATTATGTGAATATAGTAGTGAAATGTAAGAAATAATCCAAGTGTTTGTCAAGAGAATGGAAATAAATGATGTGTGCCAAATAATAATATGCTATGCAGCCATCAAAGTAGATGACGGTCAGGGGCACATGCACAAGGGCCATCCTTAGGGCGCCTCGGGGGCTCAGTCAGTTAGCATCCAACTCGGCTCAGGTCATAATCTCAGAGTTGGTCCGTTTGGGCCCCATGTTGGGCTCTGTGCTGACAGTGCAGAGCTTGCTTGAGATTCTCTCTCTCTCTCTCTCTCTCTGTCCCTCCCCTACTTATTCTTTCTCTCTCTCTCAAAAATAAATAAATAAATTTTAAAAATGATCATCATCTTCTATATTTACTGACATGAAAAAATGTCCATGATATACATTTAAACTCAAACAAAGACAAAAACAGAAACATGATTCACAACATGTGTAATGGTTAATTTTGTGTGTCAACTACGTGGGCCATGTGGTGCCCAAATATTAGGTCAAACCTTATTTTGCATGTTTCTGAGTCTGTGAAAGTGGTTTTGGTTTTGTTTTATTTCAGATGAGAAAAATATTTAAACCAAGAGACCTAGTGAAGCCGATTGCCGTCCCTAATGTGGGTGGGCCCTATTTAACCAGTTGAAGACCTAAAAAGCACAAAAAGGCCAAATGTCCTCTGGTAAGAGAAAATTCTTCCTACCTGCCTGCCTTCAGGCTGAGACACTGATGTTTTTCCTGCCTTCAGACTCAAATTGAAACAGCTCTTCCTGCTTTTCAGCCTGCCAGCCTTCAGCCTGGAGCTGTATCAGTGGCCCTGGTGATTCTCAGGTCTTCAGACTCACACTGGAACTAAACCATCAGCTCTCTGGGGTCTCCAGCTTGCTGCCTCATCCTGCGGATCTCAAGACTTGCCAAACCCCATAACTTGGATGCGACACCTCATTACAATAGATCTGTATCTGTGTATCTATCGATACTGATGTATCTGTATCTATCTCTCTATATATAGACAGATATAGATACATCCTATCTGTTCTATTTCTCTAGAGAACCCTGACCAATACCGCATGCATAGCAGAATCTCTTCTTGTTAAAATATGACAGCTAGGTAGATTTAGCTGTAGTGGATTGATCCCAGTATGTCCAAATCTGTCCATGCCTCCCTGTATCCGTGTTCTTCCGGAGGCCCTTTCACAATGACACTAGGTACCTATTTAACTTGACTTTTACCAGAGCAACAACAGTAAATGTGATATAAGAAAGGACTTGGAAAATATATGCATGTTGGCGTTTGCCTTTCTGCTGCTCTTGAAACCTGAGGGCGCCATGTGAACCAGCCCAGGGTAGTTTGCGGGAGTAAGAAGAAGTCACTGCAGAAAGGCCCCAGAAAGGTCCCAGATGTCCTCCCTGCGCTGGTCAAGGCCAATCTATCAGCTGACTGTGAGGCCACGTGAGACCCCACCGTGCCAGAACTGCCCAGTGACCCAGTTTGATCAATGGGGTGACATGCTTGGTGAGCCCTCTGGAACCAGGTTACTTAAAGAGGAAATTCACAGAATTGAGGATATTTGGGTTTTTTTAAATGGGGAACTTCAAGTGTTTTAAAGTGTGATCATGCATATGAGAGTTTCAGCTTAATCTGTTTCTATAACCTGGAGCAGTGCTGTCCAGCAAAAATATAATGTAAAGCACATGTAAAATTTTAAGTTTTCTAGTACCCACATGTTTTAATTTTTTTTAATGTTTTTATTTGTTTTTGAGAGAAAGAGAGAGAGTGGAGGAGAGACAGAAAGAGAGGGAGACACAGAATCTGAAGCAGGCTCCAGTCTCTGAGCTGTCTGCACAGAGCGATGCAGGGCTCAAACTTGTGAACCCTGAAATCACGACCTGAGCTGAAGTCGAATGCTCAACTGACTGAGACACCCAGGCACCCCAACCCACACATTTTAAAGTGAGAAAAAAATGGTGAAATTAATTTTCTTCCTTAGAATGTTATGTGAGTTTCAGGTTAACAATGGAATGATTTGGTATTTGTGTATACTGTGACATGATCACCACTGCAAATATAGTTAACATTAGTCAGTATGCATGGTTACAACTGTTTTCTTTATGATGAGGACTCTTAAGATCTATTCTTTTTGAAACTTCCAAACATACAACATAGTATCATTAACTAGTCAGCATGCTGCACATTACGTTCCATGACTTACTTTATTTTATAACCGGAAGATTGTCTTGAAATTAATTTTAATAATTTTATAAAAGCTTTATTAACCAAATATATTCAAAATATCATTACAACATGTAATCAATATTTTTTAAATGTTTCGTTATTTTGAGAGAGAGGAGAGAATATGAGTAGGGGAGGGGCAGAGAGAGAGGGAGAGAGAATCCCAAGCAGGCTCTGTGCTGTCAGCCCAGAACCAGATGTGGGGCTCAAACTCATGACCATGAGATCATGACCTAGACCAAAATCAGGAGTTGGATGCTTAACAAACAGAGCCGTCCAGGCACCCCTATAATCAATATTTTTAAGAATTGCTAAGAAATTTAGTACTTTTTTCTTATTACATCTTTGTGTACTTGACACAATTTATACCAGCCACAAATGGCCAGTGGCTGCCATATTGATCAGAGCAGCTCTAGAACTTAAATTGGGCCATCATGTCTTAGAAAAACGTAAGAAGTTCTGTCTTCAAAGTCCTGTGTGACCTGAGGCTCTCTCCTTCTTAAGTCATTACAAGTCATAAATGTTTGTGGCTGAGGGTGATTTCTCAACTGGAAAAATATTTCATCACAGCTCTCATCTCTTCTCAACTAATGCTAACAAAGAGCCACCTATTCCCAGAGCTCTCTCTCCCTCCTATAAGCCACACTTTCTCTCCTCCTTGTGGCCAAAGGCCTGCATCTCCTCCTGTGCCCAACCTTCTTCCATGTCCCTCTGACATTCTGAGTAGGCAGACCACCTCCAGGCACATCTTACGTCTCGTTCCCATCCTTAAACGCCTATAAACTGAATCATGATAGCACATTGCTGCAAAGCTCAGGCAGCTCTATAACACGATTCAACAGCTGCAAGCAAAGCAGTCCAGGCAGGGAAGTCTTCTTAGCCACGGTACTTCAGTAATACATCTGTGCCCTTTGAGTTTCTCATCTGTCTTGCAGTTGTTTTTGTTGTTATTGTTGTTTTAACAAACACAGCTACAGAAACTATGGTGAAAAGTAGACGCTCCTATCTTCACTATTCTTCTTTAATTACAGGGTCCTAAAAAGTTTTCTGGGCATAAATTTTTTTTCAAGAAAAACCTCAGAGAATGTTATCCAAGTAGTACTCCACCAGAACAAAACCAAATCTGGCACAAATTAGCATCCATGCTATTACAGGTATCTTGGAGTATCTTGGGAATTGCAGACATTTGGCTTATAGGTCTTTCATAGATCCTTCTATAGACGGCAGTTTTATGATGCTTTATGTTGTAACAAGGAGCTAATAAATGGGGGCACTTACCTCTTCCCTTCTCATCTGACACCAGAAGAAAGTAACTTCTGGTTCTCTCCAGAGAATCCTCACTGTTCTTGGCACAAGATGATGCCAGCAAGTAAAAGTTGCTAAGCGCTGGCTTTTAGAAAGAAAATGAGTTGCATGCGTTAGGTCTCAGCATGATTTAAGAAAGTGCCAAGTTCAGAATTTTTAAAATATTCTCACCATCGGGACAGGAGGGGGGAAAAAGTGTCAGAATAATCTATATCCAAATGCTTTTTAATTGTGATTTGACTGTAATTTTTATCTTCTGGTTTTATTAAACTCCTGCACACTAAGAAAGAACATGTGCCTTAGCAGGTATGAGTCCTACTGGCAGTCTCCATGGGCATCGAGATCTAGGACTGCAGAGTGCAGATCTTTTAAGGCATTATTTAAGGTTCTCCTCAACTGTCCACACCACACATTGATTTTCTGTCACAGCTCTATGTCTGGAGGGCTGGTATTTGCCATTGATCCACAGAGAACATTTTTAGTGCATCAAAGAGGTACAGAAGGTGAGACTCCGAGGGAAAGACAGGAACCATGCTTTTAGGGTGGGACACAGCTCAGCAGTGTAAAGTCACATCAAATATTAAGCTGAACTTGAGATTTTTTTTTTAATGTTCTGAAATCTGTTGACATGTGAGACTCAATGGGACACAAAAAGGGAAGGGATTATTAGCTCTTCTAATGGAAAAACTCCCCCTGACGGAATGGAGCAAGCTGCAGGAACTGATAAATTGAATTCTGCATTTATCTTTTCGTGGAGGACTTGAGTGTTGTAAATCACAAGCATCCAGGCTGTGAAGTTCCATCAGTCAATTGCTATGTTAAGAAGTCAAGGTCCATTCAAGGACAAGCTGGTTAGCTTTGCTCCATTGCCAAGAGCTGGCCCAGGGAACTCTAAGACGGAGTTCGTGCTGTTCTCAGAAATAGGTAGTAGCTGACGCCATGGGGACTATTACATTAAAAGGCAAAACCGCTTTGGAGACAAGAGCTATCCACCTCGCAGGCTGGAACGCCAAAGCCCATGGAAATCCTATGCAGCCCGAAGGTTAGATGCAGGCTCGCTGTATTAGTCAGATCAGGCCACCATAACACAATACCACAGACTGGGTGGCTTAACAACAGAAATCTGTCACCGTTCCAAAGGCCACAAGTCCAAGATCAGGGTGCCAGCATGGTAAGGTTTTAGTAAGAGATCCATTCTCGGCAAGAAAGTATTTGTTTCCGATATGTTCACCTGGCCTTTCCTTGGTGGATGCGTTTGTGGGGAAAGAGATTGCCGTTGCCTCTTCCTCTTCTTACAAAACTACCAATCCTGTCAGCGTAAGACCCCACATTTCAGTTTCACTTAATTTTAATTGCCTCCTAAACGATGTGCTATCTCCAAATGCAGTCACATTGGGGGTTAGGTCTCTGACATATGAATTGGTGGGTGGGGGCAGGGACACACAGTTCAGCCCAGAGAATCTCCCTTCCTTATACAGCCTTCTTTCACCTTCCAAAACAGCCACAGACTTCACTTAAAAAAAAGGAAAGAAGATATCCCTTTTCTTCTTGGAGTGAGACAGTTTAGACACCCTTTATCCAAATGTTTTTCTGGATACTAATAGAGTTAAACATGTACATGAGTAATGAAAAGATAATCCACTTATACCTAAGTGGATAACTAACTGAACTCATGAAGGCTATGAAGACAAAGAGCAAGATCAAAAGGAGACCATTATGAATCTGCAAATGTGAGTTTCCAATATGATGACTTACACAGTTCCTGGTACTGAATAGACCTTTACTGTTGAATGAATGAATGAATGAATATTTTCTAATAATGGAAGGAGACTAATATGAATTAAAATCAAAGCCAGAAATGGCCTCATTCATCAGTGCTTATTCAAGGCTAAAGTTGACCTAAAACGATTTTTCTTTTAAAAAATCAGGATTTCAAAATATAAAACTGTAGCATTTCAAACACAGATAATTACATTTCTTATCAAATGCACTGATTCTTGTAAAATAATTCAGTTTAATATATATCCAGCTTAATTAAAATTTATAAGTGGCTGTGAACCAAACCAAGTGTATCTTAATTAAATCTGAACATGGCTCACAGATGTTAAGGTTGACCCCAATTTTAATAAAGGAGAAGGAAATACAATCATTAGGGACTTGGCTGAGTAATTTTGGTCAGGTGGAAAGCAAGATGAATGGGAGGCCAAGATGGTCTCTTCTGCCTTTTTTCTTAAAAGCTTTTTATTTATTTTGAGAGAGAGAGCACGTGAGCAAAAGCAGGGAGGGACAGAGAAAGAGTGAGAGAGAGAGAATCCCAATCTCCCAATCCCTGATGCAGGGCTCAAACTCCAAACCACAAGACCATGACCTGAGCCAAAAGGAAGAGTCGGATGCTTAGCCAACTAAGCCACCCAAGTGCTCCAACAGTCCCTTCTACTTAAGGCTGGAAAGTAAATGACCCACTAGCTGAACATACAGAAAGATGGGGTGATGTGCCCAGCCAGCCACTGAAATAGAAGTAGGCAACTACAGGGTGAACACTGAAGTCATTCATCAAGTAACCAACTCACATGTGATAAGGGAGGAAGGGGACCTGCTCTGGAAGCTCACACATTCTAGAAATTTCCAGTCAGTTCTGCCACTGCTCAAACTAATCAGGAATGGAGACAGAGAAGGAGACAAAGCCAGGCCAATATTGAAGACTGGAGGTACACATTAATAAGGTTACTGGATAAAACAGAGAGTGTACAGTTTGCTTAGAATTTCAGATGAACAATGGATAATTCTTTGCATACTTATGGTATGTCCCATGGAATAGACATCCTGCATTTCCCCCCTGAATTTGGCAACCCTTTGCATGCACCATCTCAGAGCTGTAACAAAAAGCTTGTCAAGGACTTTCCTGTAATTTCAATATAAACCACAATATTTGTTGAACAACCATGTGAAATGGTAATGCCACACCTGAATCACACTGTTGCCAGCCCTTGGAGAGGGTGGGGAGAGACAACCTGAATTTTAACATTCTTGTCTTTCCAATCCACCTGGTCCTGGTTGGGAGTCCTTCTTTTTAATGTATCTCCCTGAGAACAGACCAGACCTGGAGGAACGTGACAGTCAGAGGGAGCTGCGCTGGTCAGAAAATCAATCTAAAAGCATTTATTTCAGGTCTCTTTTGTAAATAAGACTATGTTGGTGATCACATCTGAAACAAAACCAGACAGCACCTAGGCACTCCAGGGGAGACCCTGTGCAGGTGGAGAAACTGAGGCCCTACATGGAGAAGGAGGTAGTCTTCCCAAGGCTTAGGTGGCTCTTCCTGGCAAAGATAAGAGTATTCAATTACTATCAATTATCCTTCCACAAGTTTTTCAGCACATAAAAAAGCTTATAAATGCTACAGCCTCTCTGAAAAAAATTAATCCTTTCCAATGTGGATGCTCAGGAAAGACCAACATGGGTTAAAACATACTCATTTATTCACTGATTTCATTCACCAATACTTTTTGTTATCAATTCTGTGCCCACTGTTGTATATGCTGAGCCCACAGATGCAATGCCTGCCTGTAAATGCCTGCACATCCTTTCTTGTCTCTGTGGGACACAACCAGACTACGTTTCCCAGCCTGCCTTGCAGCTAGGCAGCCACGTGACTGAGCAGTATCCAGTGGCATGGAGGCAAGAGTGACAATGGGCGTTCCCAGCCCAGGACCCCTGAAAACCCTCCGCGTGAAACCCTCCGTCTCTCTCCCTCCCCTGTCTGCCGGATGGAGGCAGAGGACCCCACAGTGAGCCCCAGTAGGGGAAGGAGGAGCCCCAAAATGGACACCTGGAAGCTTGTACACCAAAGAGTCATATGGAACAGACATTCGAAAAAAGTGAATAATCCTCTACTCTGCAAAATCACAGAGGTGTAGAAGTTACTTGTTACAACAGTTGAACTACCCCGATGCACTGCCACGGTGGGATTTACAAGGGAATTCAGGTAATAGAGCACTACACAAGTGAAAACAGACATGATTACAAATTAGTGACAACCTGGGAGTATTCTACAGAAACACCCAGATTGCAGCAATGAAGAACAACAGATGGGCAAGGAGGCTGCCTTGGACAGGGCTTGTAACGAGCCAATTATAAGAGGACGGCAAGAGGAACACTGGGTGCTGATGGAGCATTCCCTCCTGGCAGGCCTTGGGATAAGCACTTTATCCACTTAAACTCATTTGCTCTCACGACAAGCCTACAAGGTGGGGATTATCAGTATCTTCATTTTACAGACAAAAATAAGGATGCTTGGGGCCAGCATATATTCTGATTGCTTGAAGCCTATGCCACTGCAGTTATTAAGTCATTTTAGTGCTGGTCCTAGGTTAGGGGATGACAGGTGGGTATAATTTCGGGAAGAGAGTGGCTGATTTTGCCAACTAAGAGACCTTTGACAATGTCTGGAGACATTTTTACTTGTCACAACTTGGCATGAGGGGATGCTACTGAGGTCTTCGTGGTAGAAGCCAGGGACACTCCCAAACACTCTACAATGCATATGTCAGACCCCACAACAAAGAATTATGCAGTCCCAAGTGTCAGCAGTGCCAAGGTTGAGAAGTCCTCAGGGACAGAAAAGCGTGTGTGCAATGCTCCTAGGGCAGGGAAGTCCCAGCATAGCAAGAGTTGAATGTACATGAAACAGAGAACAAGCCAGCCAGATGGGCAGGGGTGCACGAGAGTGCCCTGTGAGTGATGGCGGGAGCTGGGATTTTACTTTAAATGTAAAGGGGAGAAAATGGGGACTGACGACCTCTATAGAAAATAGAACAGAAAAGGGGTAGAAGGCATAACGCTGCTATGGTGGCCCAGGTGAGATGTCAAGAAGGTTGGAATAGGGGCGCCTGGGTGGCTCGGTCAGTTAAGCGCCTGACTTCAGCTCAGGTCATGACCTCAAAGTTCATGGGTTCGAGCCCTGTGTCGGGCTCTGTGTGGACAGCTCAGAGACTGGAGCTGCTTTGGATTCTTTGTCTCCCTCTCTCTCTGCCCCACCCCAACTCATGCTCTGTCTCTCTCTTTCTCTCTCTCTCAAAAATAAATAAATATTTTTTAAAAAGAAGTGTGGAACAAAGAAATGACAGAGGTAGAGAAAAGCAAATGTACCTCAGTGCAGGATATGTGGATGGCTTGCATGAGGAGAGGGGTGCGGAAGCAGCCTCGATGGGTGGCTGGCTGGTGGGGGTGTCATCCACTGATTATGGAAAGGGAGGACCACATGACAACTCTGAGGTACCCGTGAGCCAATAGACCGGATGTATCAAGCTAATGGTCAGATGCGGGGGTCAGGTTCATATCACACGTTTGGGCTACAGATTTATATGTGGGGGTCAAGAGGACAAATCTGACCACTCAAGGGCAGAGAGCATAGGGAGATGAAAAGTGAGCCCTACAGCCCTCAAACAGTTGCAGCTAGGGAGAAGCAGTGAAACAAGAGATGGGAAAGAGAAAGATTCCAGATTAGAAGCAATCCTGGAGCGTGAGAGAGGGTCTTCCAGAAAAAAGAGTCAATCTTTGTCCCAATTAGAGTGAGAAACAGAATGAAATGGAATGTGGAGACCACTGGTGAACTCGAAGAGAGCCCGTCAAAACAAAAGTGGGTGAGAACCGATGAGAAGGGTCTGCCACCGTAACAAACGGAGATAGTGTATACATACAGTTCTTACGAGACTGAGGATGTCTGCTGTGAAACAGGGCAGAATGATGGGGCACTAACTGCAGCAGGAGATGGTCAAGGAAGACTTAAGTGGATCAGAAAAACCACAGCATATTTGTACGCTGTGAAAAATATTCCAGTGGAGAGAAACTGAAGTCGCAGGAAGAAAGGAAAGGAACACAAAGTGAGTTAAAGCCTTGAGAAAACAGTAGGAATGGTGGCCTCCAGACATCAGAGGCCTAAGGAGGGAGAAAGGACAAGTACTTCTAGGGATTGCAGATCTCCAGATTTGATGATGCTGAATTCAGATGTTTCCATCTAATTCTCCTATTTTCATCAGCTAACTAGCTAATGACCTGGTTGTGGAAGGAATGGGAAGGAAGAGGGGCTTGGAGATTTAAGGAGAAAAACTGAGGCATGAAATAGTCATCCCAGAGAATGGAGAGCAGATATCCCATGGACAAAAAAAGAGAGGGGCGCCTGGGTGGCTTAGTCGGTTAAGCGTCCGACTTTCGCTTGGGTCATGATCTCGCGGTTCGTGGGTTCGAGCCCCGCGTTGGGCTCTGTGCTGACTGCCAGCTCAGAGCCTGGAGCCTGTTTCAGTCTGTGACTACCTCTCTCTCTGACCCTCCCCTGCTTGGTGGGCAGCCTTGGGAAGTTTGAAGCCATGATTTTGAAGTGAATTGAATCCGCCAAGTTGCCTGAAATTCTACAGCAACACCTGACAGCTCATGCAGATGGAGACAGAGCAGACAAGTGCCGCATGTTTCCAAGATTGGAGTGTGACCAGTATGATGGACTGTCTGGTACGCACCAGATCCCTGGCCTCCGGCCCCAGCCCTTGCTTCCTGGACCACAGACCTCGTTTCCTGCTCCTATGCTCTCCAGTCCCCTGGCTTGCACCTGCACCAAGCACTGAATCTTTATTTATCCAGCAGGGTGACAGGTAGCCTGGCTCTTTCTGCATTTTCCCCAGATTCATTTTTTATAGTAAAAACTTTAACAATCTATACACAGGGACTCACTTAGCTTTTGATAGCCAAAGACAAGTCATTGAATCTCAAACATCTTTTTCTCTTTCAAAAGGCCCAATTCTTGCAAATCAATAGCATTAAATCACAAGACTATTGTCTCTTCATAAATTCTAAAAGCCATCTTAGACACTCAAGCAGTAAGATAGGTGCGGTGTTCACTACTCATGGCTTTTATGAAAAAAAGAATGACAAAGTCCCCACTCCATGGAAACCTGAGAGCAAGGAAAAGTAGGTGTGAAAAGCCCCAAAATGTGTGTGTCTGGAGGTCTACCACACTGGTTAATAAATCAAAATGGCTATTTTCCCAGAACAGTAGTTGAATAGCTAGTGCAAAAATATGTTACATGCTAGGGCCCCTGGGTGGCTCAGTCGACTAAGCATCTGACTTTGGCTCAGGTCATGATCTCCTGGTTCATGGGTTTCAGCCCCATTTTGGGCTCTGCGCTAACAGCTCAGAGCCTGGAGGTACTTCAGATTCTGTGGTGTCTCCCTCTCTATCTGCCCTTCCTCTGCTCTCTCTCTCTTTCAAAAATAAATAAACACTAAAAAACATATGCTTTATGCTTATACAATGGGTAGTCTCAGTTGTGAATGTACGTGTGTATGTTTGCCTAGAAAAGAAGGTGGCATTGCCTTTGGTGCATAGATGAGCAGGCAGTAGGAGCCTGATTGATACATGGAATTCTGAATTATTCAAACATTCTGCCCTTGACTTATATTGTAATTATTGCTAGAAAGAAATCAAAGAGACACTTTTTAAAAAGAATGATCAAAGTAAAATAAAATGACTACAACACGGCTTTGGCATGTGTTGGCATTTTGAGCCACACTTCTGTCACAGCAGAGAAAACCAATGCCAAGGGACCCACCTGCAAGTGTAGAGGGTCATGGACAAGCCAGGTCTTCACCCTCCTTCATGTTGTCTCCAGGGGTCAGGGCACATGGCAGTAAGCATCTAGTGAATCTCTAGATTGTTATGACACTTTTCAGCCCAAGAGTTTATTCCTGAGGAGATCACCAGCCCGGGGCATCTTCTTCTCCATGCTCTACTCTGAAATCCTACTGTGGCATCAGAGGCCCTGGTCAGGTCCCAGAGCCGGATTCATTCTGAACCACCCTGAGGTCTGAGAACTGCCTGCAGTGGTAGCTGAATGATGACCCCCAAGGTGTCCATGTACCAGTCCCCACACCATGTGAAAACGTTACCTTGTATGTCAGAAGAACATTGCAGATGTGATTGCAGAGCTTGAGATGGAAGGGAGATCCTCAGGCATCCAGGTGGGTGCAGGCTTGTAAACTAATTGGATGCAGCCTTAGAAGCTGGGAGCACCAAGGACAGGCCACCCCCTGGAGCCTCCAGGAGGAACGAGCCCTGTCGACATCTTGCTTTTAGTAGGCTGAGACGCCTTTCAGGTTTCTGTAATCCCTGCAACTGTAACAGAATAACTATCCGCTGTTTTAAACCACTAAGTCAGTGGTAATTTGCTATAGCAGCCAAATGGGGAAAAGAGATCTTGGCTTAAAGCCAGAGAGAGAACCCACCTCTCCCTGCCCCCTGTCCTGACGGGATAATGGCTACAGTCTTCAGCAAGCTTTTGCCTGTTATAGTGCTACAGGGCTGCCTAGAGTTCACGGCCATTCACACATGTGCCTGCAGGGTCTGGACCAACATTGGGGACGGAGCAAGGAGTACAGACTCCGTCTTCCTTTTGACTATACTTGCTTCTGGCGCAGGAATTCAGTGCTGCAAGCCTAATCTCATTATCAAGAGGTCAAGTGTTAATTCTGTTCATGACAAGAATTAGCAATTTGTGGCTCCTATCTTCCCAATGAGGGGCAGCCACTGAAATTCAAAAGGCAGTTGCACAGAAAGGCATCATGGGAGCCCAGTGACTCCCGGCTTGGGTATTACAGGCTGCTGTTCCACCCTGGCCTTCCTTCCTAATGACCCATCTGGTGTCGTGTAGGGAGTCCTTTAAATAGCTTGCTTTTCCAGCCTTTCATCTGTAAGATCAGGATTAATTACGCCTTCACTCCAGGGACACTGTAAAACCTTAAATAAAGTCTCTGCTAATTTTCACACCATGATCAGCCAATGATGTGAGCACAGCCTGACTGATGAGGATTCCCGACACCTCAGAGCCAGGTGAGAGAGTGGTACATGGTCACCTATTTCCTGACACTGAGCCAGAGGTGGAGCAGAGGATGAGAATGCCAGACTCCTCTGGGCAAAGATAACCTACAGTCACTGGCTGGCTGGCTCACCTCCCCCACAATACTCGGCTGCGATGTTTTCACGTTTAGCTAAAAGAATGTTTCTTAGAATGAAATGCAGGTAGAAGCCCAACACCCAACAAGTAAAAGTCATAAACGTGGGGTTATTTGGGTTGGCACGAGACATAGATCTCTGTGCCTGGCTGGTCCCCTCTGGCTGCCCCACACTCTCAGGAAAACTTTCATAAGGCTCAGGGGTGCTGATCGACAAAAGCACTGTCCCCATCTGCCCACATGGAGGTTAGAGCCATGGGTCCCCCGACTCCAGAATGTAATGACAACAGAGACCTTCTGCGTGAAAAAACAGAGCCTTAGAATTATTGTCTCATTGGGCAAATGTCTGACTAGCACCAGAGCATAAATTATGGAGGAAAAGGGAGCCGCCAGCATCCGATAAATTGAAGACTTGTTTCGCCTCGCCCCATCACCTGACTTGCAGCCCTGTGCTCTCTACATTAAACCACATGGCCCTTCATGCCTTCTCACTCTATGGCACGTTTTCTCCTCTCTGCATCCCTGATTTGCCACTTTTAGAGGCTAACCCTTCTGGTTTTCATTCCATTCTTCCCACACCCAGCTTCTTGCAGTCACGTGTGCCTGAAAGACCCATCTTTCTCCTGTGGGCCTTCCAGTCAGCTTCCCATAAATACAGGGTAGTAGGAAATACATGATGGTATATCCCAACCACACCATTTTTTAACTAAGGAAAGGCCAGAGAAAAAGAAATCTGAAAAATAATGCAACGTATAAAATGCGTGGGTTGCATACACAAGTAGCTTTTAATAAGCGCAGATCTCGAGTGGGGTTCTGAGTAGTTTCTGTAGTGCATCCCGGCATCTTGTCATAGTTCTGACTGTTTCTGCTCCCTGGTGGTGCTGCTACACTCAGCCCTTTGCTCACTAATCCCTCCGATTCTGTCCTCCACCACCCCCCTGTTCTACCAGCATGACATGGCTCTTTCCCAGCAGCAGACAGACGCTAAGGTGTGAAAGGGGATATGAAAGGCAGAATAAACACCCAACAGGGAACGTCTGCCTAGTACAGTCGGAGGAATAGCAAAGGCATGTGGGAATAGATGAAAAACAGTCGAAGAAGAAAAGTAAAGGCTATTTATCCTGAACGTTCTAGAGCAAGGGAGTCGGCTGTCATCACTCAGAGACTCAAAGGCAGGCAGAGGGGCAGGAAAGCTTCACTGGGGAAGCCAGGGGAAGCTTCAGTGTGCCCTGTTTGGAGGCTGTGGGCACAGGGGAGCCGGGGGTGGGCTAAGTGGAAGCCGGGCATCCTATGCGATTGGTCAAAGGTCCACATGTGGCTTCTCTGACTAGTCCTAAGTCAGAGTGAAAACAAAAATTAGGGAAGGTGCCAGTTATTAATCAAGTCCTGGCCATTTGGGGCTGACTATTCTAGGATCCTTGCTTGGCTTCCTGGATTACTACTAGAGACAGTGGTCCGACTTCCCACAAGGCTGGCTTCCTGGGCTGGCATGGAGATAATGGGTTGGTTTCCTGGGTAGGTTGCTACAGGTTGCGGGTCAGAGTTCTATTTTTATATATATGGTCTGGCCATTGTCCACTGTGCATTCAGTCCCCCAGACAAGTAAACCGAGCAGCGACTATCTACTCTGTCTACATCCGCCTTTAGGGGACAGAGAGTGCAATGGGTTGACTGATGGCCCCTCAAAAAGTATGTCCATATTCTACTCCCCATTACCTGTGATGTGGCCTCATTTGGGAAAAAGGATCCTTACAGGTGTAACTTAAGTTAAGGGTCTGGAGAGATAATCCTAGGTTACCAGGTGGGCTCTTCATTTAATGACAGTGTTCCTAAAAGGGACAGAAGAGGAGAAGACCAGGAGAGGAAGAACAGGCCCTGTGAAGATGGAGGCAGGGATTGGAGGGACACGGCCACAAGCCAAGGAACTTCTAAAGCCACCAAAACCTGGAAGAGGTGAGGAAAGATCCTTCCCTAAATCTATCAGGGGGCATGGCCCTACTGACACTTTGATTTCGTACTTTTGGCCTCTGGAACTCGGAGAGAATAAATTTGTGCTGTTTTAAGCTACAGAAATCATGGTGAGTTATTATAACAGAGGGGTTCCAGGATGCACGGGCATCATAACCCTCTTCCCCCAGGCCTGATTTGCCTAAGGAGGAGACATAATAAAAAAGGATGTTCCCCATATCAAATAACCAAAATACGCAGAAGAAAATGGAAACATTCAAAATTTGGGTATTCCAAGGTAACTTTATATTTTACAACATGAAGATAAATATCCAGATTTATGTTTATTTCTTTGGCTTTTTATAAATATAGTCTTTCTTTGCTATGTGGTCAACAGTCCCTTGAGGGTGTATCTGTGGCTATTTACTTAAAAATGTACAGCAGCTAATACCACTTATACATAGGCGATTAATAATAAATTTACTGGAAGATCTTATGCACAGCACCAGGGTAATGCATGCCAGGACCACACATAACAGGGCATAACAGGCCAGGGCCTGTTACCTGAGGAATTAAATCATATTAGCATATTTAAGATTGGGCAAATTACCATCTTCATACATTCTCCTACCCCCGGAGTTTCTCTCTCCCCTCTTCCTCATCTTGCATCCTGGTCACTTCTGAGTTAGCCCTCATATTTTAGAAGCAAAGAAAGGTGTCTATTTTGCATTTATTTCTAAATTAAAACCCCCAACCGTTCAAACTCTGGATTGATCACCACTTTTCCCAATGCAATGCCCTTTTCATATTAATCCTTTGTCCCTGATTAACTCTGATAGTGTCTTTATTTCCAAGTAATTGTGTCTAGAGATGTGATTAACATGCATAACAAATGCTCTTGGGAATTCACGGCAAACCTCCTTCCACTCAGCATTCAGTTGTCATCACCTTGTGCCCACAGAGGATCACACAGTGTCCCCGAACATAGCTCCAGGAGCAGGTGGGCAAATTCACATCCATACAGAGGCAAACATTTTAGAGAATCCATTGGTATATTTAAGTGCAGGGACTCATGGGTTCAACTCTTGCAAGGTGTTGGCCTCTGCTGCCTACGCGGTATTCCTATATAAGACCCTGTGCACTGGCTGTCGGTAAATCAGGCCCCTTCTGGCACTATTTTAGCATCTTCCTTTTCTCCTCTTTGCAGATGGAGGATGAAGAGCGAAGGGGGCAAGATGGCGGAGAAGTAAGGAGCTCCATACTTGCACTCACGCCCATACATCACACGGAAAAGATCTGAAGCCATTGGAAACCTTACAAAACCTGAGAGACTGGGAGAAAAAAGGACGCAGAATCCACTGAGAAAGCCTTCTAACGTGAGTGCGAACCGGGGAAGGTAAAATCGGGCCGGGATCGGAGCCTCCAGGGTGGGAGGCGATCCCCCTCTACCCTCTACAGGGAGTGAGAGGGGAAAAGGAGAGAGTCCAAAACAGAAAAACCTCCACTCGGAGGGGGGAAAACCTCCGCTCGGTGCATAGAAAGACCGTACTTGCCAATACCTGCACACCAGGTCCCCTCACGCCAACTGGTCCTGGGGGAGGCTGAGCACACAAACTGCTTCTTTGTGCTGGTTCCTGGAGGCTGGACTTCAGAGTGGTGGCGCGCCTGCCGCCATTGTAGCTCCAGGGCGGCTGGGCCCCTGAAAGAGCCGCGCTGACACCGGGCGTCCGCGCTCCTGGCTGGCTGGAACTCGAGAGGGAAGGCAGAGAACTAAAAACTGGGATATTAGCCTGTGAGTTCGTGTTTCGGGTGATGAGCCATAGAGGGACCCGGTTTTCCTCACTCCAGCGGGCTCGGGCTCAGCGCACCCGCAGGCAAGCCCCCGCACATGCGTGCAAGCCGGACCCAGAAAAGGAAGCAGCGATTCTGACTCCGCCCCCAGAGCTCGGCAGGGGGCCTGGAATAGCCCGAGGTGGCTTCCTGAGAAGCTGTGTCTAAGGCAACTTCAGCGGGGCGCGCCGACAGGGATTTGGAGATTGGAACTGGCCTGGGTTGAAGAGTGCAACCCACTTCGGCTGCGCCCCCAGTACGGGGAGGTTACACCCCCAAAAGAGCGAGGTGCAGCTCTTGGTTCAAGAAGGGACTGGAGCACCGTCACCCTCCTCCCCAAAACCGCCAAAGCAGAGCTACCGCCTGAGGCATCGGATCACGCCACACCCATCCCTGCCTGAGAGCTGCCCTCCTCCCCTTTTTTTTTCTTTTTCCTTTTTTTTCTCCTTTTTTTTTCTTTTTCTTTCTTCCCCCCCCCTTTTTTTTTTCTCTTTCTTTTTTTCTTCTTCTTTCTCTTTTCTCTCTTTTTTCCCCAGAACACTGACCTGACTAACTCTGGTCGCCAGCTTGCTTAAACAATCACGAGTCCATTCTGTAAATGTAAATTCTACACCTACCGACATTTTCAGCTCTTTCTCTCAGGAGTATTAGACTATATAGTTTCTCTGGATAATTCCAGCATCCTTCTCTCACCTATCCAACCATATTCTACCCTTTACCTCTTTGAAAAAAGCTTCTTATCCCTTCTGCCTGTTCATTCTATTTCCAATTCTACCTCATCACATCCTGCCTTCTCTCTCTTTCTCTATGCTCTTCAACCAGCGCTGCATATACACGGCTATTTAACTGTAGCTGGGAAATCCATGTATATGCTTTAAACCGTTCTTTGTCCATCGGTTATCTTCTTTTTTTTTCTTTTCTTTTCCCCTTTTTTGACCCATTTATGTACTTTATACTCCATATTATTCGCCCTCCCTGCTCCATCTTTTCTCTTAACTTGTTCGTTTTCCCTCTCGCTTTGCATGTTAGTTGAATCAGCCTGTGCCTTTGTGTGCTCCTGCTCCCTGTGTGTTTGTCTGTCTGTTTTCTTTTCCAGGGCTACCTCAAGAAACAAGCTAGAGTACACAAGGTGGAGAGTCCCAAATATCACTACGAATAGGAAAATAAAATAACCAAGGTCCCAACAAGAGAGACCAAGGGATACCATTCAAAAAACACTCTCTGAAAGGATAGGCCCTGGAAAGTCAAAGAGTCTTCTTGGATATAGCAGCACTAATAAAAACAGAGAGCATAACAGGTCTTTAAAACCAACAAGAGCCAGAAAGCTAAAATGACGAAACGAAAGAGCTCTCCTCCAAAGAAACTCCAAGAAGAAATGACAGCTAATGAACTGCTCAAAACAGATATCAGCAGCATCACTGAACAAGATTTTAGAATAATAATGGTAAAATTAATAGCTGGGCTTGAAAAAAACATAGGTGACATCAAAGAAACTATGGCTACAGACAGAATGGAAAATAAAAATAGGCATGAAGAATTTAAAAATGCGATAAATGAGATACATAATAAATTAGAGGCCTCCAATGCACGGCTTGAAGAGACAGAAAGGAGAATAGGTGATTTAGAAGACACCATTATAGAAAAACAAGAAGCTGACAAAAAAAGAGACAAACTGATCCAGGAACAGGAAAGAAGAGTTCGGGAGCTCAGCGATACGGTCAACGCAACAATATCAACAATATCGCATCATAGGAATCCCAGAAGACGAAGAGAGAGGGAAAGGTGCTGAAGGAGTCCTGGAACAAATTATAGCAGAGAACTTCCCCGACCTGGGGAAGGAAGTAAATGTGGAAATACAAGAGGCTCAGAGGACTCCCCTCAGACGTAACTTGAATCGATCTTCTGCACGACATATCATAGTCAAAATGGCAAAATATAAGGACAAAGAGAGAATTTTGAAAGCAGCTAGGGAGAAAAGGGCCCTCACATACAAAGGGAAACCTATCAGAGTGGTGACAGACCTATCTACTGAAACTTGGCAGGCCAGAAAGGAATGGCAGGAGATCTTCAATGTGCAGATGGAGGATGAAGAAATGATTGGTCCAAACTTGGTCCAATTGGTCCAAAGGGACGTTCTATTTCAGCAGACCTCCTTTCATAAATGAAAGCGAAGGACCTGATCATCAACCAACGGACTTGGAAAGTCTCCCTCCCCCAAAATCAAATGTCAGATGTGTGTCACAAACCTTTAAAATGTGCATTTCCTAGAACTGCACTTCTAGAGATCGATCCTAAGGAAATATTAGAGAAGTGCAGAAAGACGTATGTCAAGGATATTAACTGCAGCGGTATTTACTGCAGCAAAAAGAAAAAAGAAACCTGAAATCAGCCTAAAGGTCCAGCCATAGAAAATCAGTAAATAAATTATGATACAGCTTTATAATGGAAAATCATGGGAGTCATTAAAATGGGGCTAAAAGAACACATCCATGGACATGGGAAATGTTTATCACATATTTTAAGTGAAAGATTGTTTTAGTGCCCTCTTCCTGCTGTAACAAATGACTGCAATCTTAGTGACTTAAAACAACAAAGATAAATGTATTATCTTGCAGCTCTGGAGGCCAGACGCCACCTGTATTCCTTGGCTCATGGTCCCTCCCTCATCTTCAAGGCCAGGCATGTAGCATCTTCAAGTCTCTCTCTTTGACCTCTGCTTCTGTCATCACATCTTCTCTGACTCTGACCTTCTGCCTCCCTCTTATAAGGACCCCCGTGATTACATTGGACCCACCTGGATAACCTAGGATAATCTTCCATCACAAAATCCTTAACTAAATCATACGTACAAAGTTCTTTTTGTTGGATAGGGTAACATTCACAAATTCAAGGGATTCAGACATGGACCTCTTTGGGGACCATTATTCTGCCTGTCACAAAAAAAGCAAACTGCAAAGTAATAAGAGACATAGGTAAATGTGATTCCAGTTCTGCATTTTGACATAAATTATATAAACATTAGACATGGAGAGATTTTAACAAGAGAATGATAGGAGATGTAGGGTTTACATATCCTCACACGTGCACACACAAACACATGAGCACACCACTCGGTTGTTAAAATGTGTGTTCCCTAGAGTCCATCCACACCTTCAGTCCCCCGAAGCCCCTTGTGATCTGACTTTCCACCTCGTGTGAGGATTGGCTCTTTTCTGCTACTTCCATGCCCTTTCAGCAGTCGCAGGTTCAGGCAGCTCCCGCTGCGTAAGAGTAAAACCTGAGAAAGTTCCTCAGGGCTTCATGGGACAGGCAGCCCCTTCCTGGGAGCTTCTATCTGGAGGCACAGGGCTGCTCTGCTCTCATATCTTCCAAAACCACCTGAGGTGTCTGACTCTGATGGCACCTGCCTTAGGAAGACAGGGCCCTGGGGCTCCCTTTTCAGGGGCCACCAGCATCTGTGCCCCACTGCTTCCCCACAACAGTTGTCCTGGCCCTAAAGGAAGGGGAATCTGCTGGGTTTGTTGTCCTAAATCTTCTCTCTTACTGTCCTGGCACCAATTCTCCGAACCCCAACTGGATCTCTTGCCATTCAGTTCAACTCTGACCACTATGTCCCCAGAGCTGGGGCAGACTCCATGGGTTAAGGGCAAAGATTTCATAAGACCACTCCCACTTCAGATGGCAGGTGTGTGTTTCAGGGCTGCCCACACTGACTGGCTACAAATTCGGAAGATCCCATGACCCCCCTCAGGTTCAATAACTTGCAAAAACAAGTCAGGGAGCTCACTGAGAGCACTGCACTTACTATTAAGATTTTATTAAAGTATAGAACCTGGAAACACCCAGATGTCGGGGATGCAGAGGACACAATCTGGGGGGCGGGGGGCGAGTCCCAGATGTAAAGCTACCATGACCTCTCACCATGGAGTCAGGGCACGCCACCCCCACAGCATATCAATAGGTTCACCAAACAGGAAGCTTTTCCTGCTTTGGGTGTCCAGAGTCTTACTGGGGTCTTATTACATCACTGGCCATGTGACAGAGCTCTGTCTAGCCCCTCTCCTTTCCTAGATCCCTGGTCTTTCAGGCATGGGCTACTCCAATCTTGTATCTAAGGGCCCACCCACCTTGAGTCACCTCATTAGCATAAACTCAAGCGTGGTTGGAAAGGGCTCATTATGAATAACAAAAGACACTCTCACCGTGCAGGAAATTTCAAAGGTTTTGAAGTCTTATAGTAGGAACTGGCCATAAAGACCAGATGTATTCTTTATGGTGCCACACTCAGTTTTCACAACTCATAGACCAGAAAGGGATCCTGTCTGCTTTTCTCTACTCTCTGCTCGAAACACAGAAGTGATTGCAGAGTGGCCAAGGTGTACCAAAAGGGCCATAGATAACTGAAGAGTAGAAATGCACTGGGCTAACATTCACTTACATGGCGCTACCACACAAGCTATACATACATACTCTCGGCTCCTGAACTCATATGACAGCTCCCCCTGGCATAGTAACCACACATCCCAAGCTTTCATTTATTTCTCTCTTCAATAGGGATTTAAGGTAGTGAATTCCTGTGATATAGTAGGCACTATAGCTCTGGTATAGAGGAGATATAGCAGACATGATACCTGCCCCAGGGAGCTTACAGTTTAGCTGGTGAGAGAGACACCAAACAACTAGTTAAATAATGATTTCATCTCAATGATGCACAAAGGAAAAGTAGTGGGTGCTATGTGGGCAGATGACCAGGAGATCCAAACCAGGCTGCTGTGCCGGTTTGGGCAACTACGGTCACCTTGGGAGCTGACACATGAGTAGGGGTCAGCATGGTAGAAGTCTGGGAGGTAGAAGCAGGAGGAGCACAATCCAAGCAGAGGAAATGTGCGTGCAAGCTCTGAGTTGGAAGGACTCAGTTCAAGACACTGGAGGAAGGGTAGCATGGAGCACAGAGAATAAGAGTAAAGGAGGAAGAAGCTGCAGCAGTAAACGAGCAAGTAATGGAGGCTCTGTGGGTCATCGTGAGCCCCTGGGGTTAGACCTTAGCACCAATCGGGAGCCACTGAGTGGTTTACACAGGGGGACAACCCGGTCAAATGTGCTTTTTAAAAACCCAGCTCTGCTGCAGTGTCAAGAAGAAACTGAAAGGAGAGAAGGGGAGTTTGGGGAGGCAAATTTGATTGCTGTTTCTATAGCCTACACAAGGTATGATTGTGGCCTCACTCAAAATGGTAGTGTGGGGGTAGAGAGAAGTGGAGGGAGATGGGGAAGAAACATTCTTCTTCTGGCTGGTCTATGAGTAACGTTGACATGAGACAGATCAACAGGGAGAAAAAATCAAATTTAATTACGTAATTCCCATAAACATGAGAGATTCCAAAGACAGTCAAGCAAAATGAGGTATATGTGTCATCTTGAACTAAGAAGAAGGGTGGCAGGGCTCTTGAACTTCAAAGGGAAGGAAGACATTTCACAAGAAAATGAAAAAGAGTAAATGTTTGGTAAGCAAACATTTGCTAGGCCATACAGAGCAATGGGACATAGAGAAGACTTCGATCAAACAGGCCTTTGCTAAGGTCCTCCTGTCTATCACCCGTGGTTCATATTATAATGTACTTATCTATGTGGCTGCTCTTTTCCTGGGGCAAGTCCTCTATTTCAATTCTTTTAGGCAGTCGGGGGAATGTCAAAGCTTCTTTGGGCCTTGGTTGTTTTGGCTCAGAATAATCTGTGTGTCAGCTGTGGGACATATTGGGGCAATTCTCGTTCTGAACTCCTACAATGGTTATTAGGAAATACAATCAATAGGACAGCAATTGATTGGATAGAAAGATTCTGCAAGAAGAAGGTATAAGTAAAGGATGATGCCTGATGTTCTGGCTTGAGCTAACTGGATGTGCTTTCAGCTAGTGAATCATGGTGAAAGATCCGATCAGGGAACAAGCAGGGGGAGGGGAAGATCAGAAATAGAGCATGAGTTTGTTTTCACCAATATAGTCCCGATTTTAAATATTCAATTCTCTTGTCTTCATAAACTCTCAACATCTCTCAGAAAAATCTGCTATTTTGCTAGTGAAGCCACATTTCCAGGTTTCTTTTGGTACAAAAGTATCCTCAAACTTTCTTTTATCAGACTAAAAGCCTTTAGGTCCACAAATTTGGCTACCAAATCCAGGAGATATCCCTTTTGCTTGAGAAGTAATGTTAATTAACCACTTTCCTAAAACTTGTCACCATTGTAAATTTTAGCACATTGATGATAATAAACTCAGGTGAGTTGCTTTCTTTTCGACAAAAAAAAACAAAAACATTTGGAAACTTCAACCTGGACACTTAATTCTATCCTGGCAAAGACCAGACCCTCTGAGATGATTATTACCACCACCACCCTACTCCATTTTCTGTATTCAACCTTGATTAAATAATGGGAAACACTTGGCTATAATGAGTCACCCACCACTGTCAACAGCCAAAGAACTTTACCCCTAGGTCCCTTCTGCAACATGGCAAGTTGCCCTACTAAACAGTGATTAATTCAGGAATATGGAGCTGATCTACAACCAAGTTCCAAGAGAAACATTTTAGTACTGTTTGCCATAAGCAGCAAAGGATGGAGCATACTGAAATGGTTACTAACCAATTTTCATAATCAAAAAGCATTGTACTATATTGGCCAAAACATTAGTCATGGGATTAGAATCCATCCGCCCTTGAGTAGTCTAATCCTCTTAAAAATAGCTCAGAGTAATCAGGTTAGCTTCACTGTAAATTTTAGTAAACCCATCACTCTTATAAGAGTTTCAGAAAAGGGAAGATCAAACACTTTCTAAAATCCTTGATACTGGTGAAACACTGGGCAAAATAAATGTTCTTACGAAGTACTTATATAATTGATTTAAGCTAAAATATACTAATAGAGATACATTTGCCATAACAAATTTGATTTATACTATAAAGACTTCCACTGTGGAAGCAAATTCAGAGTGCTGGTTTTCTAAATAATGTGACAGTGACAAGAAAGGTCATAGGGAAATATCTCACCAAGCACTCTGCTTTCTAGCAATTTTTAAATAGAAGCCTCTTTCGGCGATGCCAGCTAAGTATGTGATGAGTAAACGAAGTGGCCAATTGTTCTGTGACTTTCTGGTGAGCACAGTGCCCTCTCCCAGCAGGAATTGCTGACTTGACAGGCAAACTCAGCTCAGGTCTCCAATGCATCCAGTTTGCTCTGGCAAATTCATCAAATCCACTCTCCAAGTCCCCTAAATCTTTTTTATATGTGCCACATTACCAAGCCACAACCCCACTTTCCTACAGTTTGCAGAAGTGCTTGAGAAGCCAAGAATAGGATCACAAATGTGCTCTTGGAAGTTTCCACTTAGATTCAGTTCTACATTTGAACCTCTCCACATTATCCTGGACCCTTGTTTACGGTCTTATTTATCCACTGTTCAGTCCAGATTCATTATACCAAAAAATTATGAGGCACACCTGCCTATCTTCATTCAAATTACTGATACAAATGCTGAAGCTTACAGAGTCTAGAACAATGTCATTTTTTTCAAGTTCAAATTGACATAAGATGGCATCATCACCCAACTGGTTATTCTTCCCAATAAGTGTCCTTGCACCCAACCCAAAACTTTCTATAGGTTTAGGTGAAGCTGAGCACACACACAGAGTCATGTATGCTTCATGGACTTACACTGAATGCATGCACTCAAAAAGTATCTAAATTTTATTTATCTTTGAGAGAGAGAGAGAGATCAGGGAAGGGGAAGAGAGAGAGGGAGACAGAGGATCTGAAACAGGCTCTGCACTGACAGAACTGACAGCAAGAGCCTGACATGGGGCTTGTACTCATGAACCATGAGATCATGACCTGAGCTAAAGTTGGATGCTTAACTGACTGAGCCAAGCAGGAGCTCCAAAAGGGTTCTAAAATTCAAACTTCATTGAAATACTAGAAGGGGACCATTCCCCTTGATTCTACTCCACCTGACCATGGGCTCCTGTGACTGTCCCTTCTTTGCTATTTATACAGGAGAAGTCAACCTTCCTGCCAAAATTAGAAAGTTACTATCTATATAATTGCAATCATAATGCTTTTATACTTTTGGAGAATATTCCTGTGATGGTTAACTTTAGGTGTCAACTTGGCTGGAACATGGTGCCCAGATATGTGATCAAATATTATTCTACATGCTTCTGTAGGGTTGGTTTTTTTCTTTTTAATGACATTTGTATTTAAATTGGTGGAATTCAGCTAAAGCAGATTGCCCTCCATAATGTAGTTGAACCTTATCCAACCAACTGAGTTCCTTGCCAGAGCAAAAGACTGACATCCTTGGAATAAGAAAGGATTCTCCCAGCAGACAATCTTCAGACTTGAGTTGTGACATCCGCTCTTCCCCTAACAGTGTAAGAGTCTTCAGATTCATGGTCTGACTCAGCTTCTTCCTGGGTCTCCAGCCTGATGGCCTTCAGACTTGAACTACAAAGTTTGAACCTGGCAGTACACACACACACTCACAGACATAAACACACAGATACACACAGACACATAGAGACACACACAGACACATATGTGTATGTATATATATGTATATACGTATATGTATATATAGATACATATATATACACATTTATATATATATATACAGAATCAAAAAGTATTTTAATATGAAAAGTAAAAAAAATTACTAATACAATGCACAGAAACAATCTTATACCTATAGTTCTTCAAATTAATCATTAATAACATCCTATTAGCTTCTTTATTCTCTTTAAGTAGCTCACATCCATTGTTCTTTAGATTTTTTTTCAGGATGTATTCACCTTCTTCTTATTCGTCCTTGAAGTCTTGGGTGAAGGAAAGTATATAAATATTTCACCTCTGCAATTCCAGTTTTCCACTATTCAGAAGATATCTACTGAATCATAGGTCAAAGATACAGCCACTGTCTGGTGCAGAAGTCATAAGAATATTTATAACTCCTAGTGGATTTATGGGTCAGGCTTATTGAACAAAAAAATTACTTTCAGGTCACAAGACCCCTTTAAGGCAAATGAGAAAGGGAAGCATGAGAGAGAGAGAAACTGCACTTGCTCAGGGCAAGAGAATCCTATGCTCAGCACCTGTGGGGGAGGGTAAGAAAGGCCATCTTGAATCTAGGCATTTCCAACAATAGCCACTCTATACACACAGACTGTGGCTGTAACAATGATTTTTTTTTAACAAGTGATTTCTTGGGAGAGGTATTGGTCTGATGAGATGCCACCATAAAGTAACAAAACCACAAAGTCCATGGAAATACACAATGATGGATAACTGTGTAACGCTGACAAGTTACCTTCACATTTCCATTATTTGTGGCAGTAGAGACAGACAGCATATGAGTAATAAAAAGCAATTGGTAATCCAAAAATCTAATTTTAGCAAATAGTTCAAAGTCTTCCCACAAGATCCTTTATGATAAGGATTGATAAGTGTTGCATCTGCAGTGAGGAAAACCACATAAGCAGTCTGAGAAGACCAGGCAAAGCCCAGACTTCTGGGAGAAGAGCACTGGGGAAGGTGACTTGATATCTAGCTCTGTCCTCAAGAGGCTGATCCATAAGTGAATGGTTTCTTAATTTACCTCAAAAGAACTCTTTACAGAGGCACCTGGCTGGCTTAGTCAGTAGAGTGTGGGACTCTCGATCTTGGGGTTGTGGGTTTAAGCCCCACATTGGGTGTAGGGATTGCTTGAAACTAAAATCTTGGGAAAAAAATTAAAAAGAACTCTTTACTCACCATGAAGTTCACCTCTTATGATTAGCACATTCTCACCTCCTTGAAAATTCCAACATAGTCAAATTATAAATAAACGACTGTTTGAAGAGCATGTGCTGAGGACAAGAGACCGTGGAATGATTTTATGGATAATGACATCATGTTATAGGGATACAGACAAACCTTTCACAGGTTTATCCTGCAGACAGTGAAGTTCCCACAGGGAAAATGTCCTGCTTCCCACTCTCGTTCTCTGGGCCCATGTTGATAATCTTCCTCTGGTTCTAAGTGTATCTAAAACTCTCCAAATGCTCATCTACAGATTACTGCATAGGATGGGTGCCATGGGCTGAATTATGTCCCCCCAAATTCAAATGATAAAGTCCTAACCCCAGCACCTCAGAGTGTGATTATATTTGGAGATGGTATCTTTAAAGAGTAACTAAGTTAAAAATGAGATGATTTCAAATGAGGTTATAATTCCATATGACTTGTGTCATTTAAAAACAGAATTTGGGGGCACCTGGATGGCTCAGTCAGTTAGGCATCCAACTCTTGAATTTGGCTCAGGTCATGATCTCATGGTATCATGAGTTCGAGCCCCACATCAGGCTCTGCATGCAAACCATGTAGAGACTGCTTGGGATTCTCCCTCTCTCCCTCTCTCTCTCTCTCTGCCACTTGCCCACTCACACTCTCTCTGTCTCTCTCAAAATAAATAAATAAACTTTAAAAAACAGAATTTGGACATAGATACACAAACAAACAGAGGTAAACCATGCCAGGACACAGGAGAAGATGGTCATCCACAAGCCAGGTAGAGAGGCCTACGACAGCCTCCCACTTTCCTCAGAAGGAACCAACCCTGAGGACACCCTGATTTCAGAATTCTGGCCTCCAGAGAATTCTGTGAGAAATTAAACCTCTGTTGTTTAAATCACCACATCTGGGTAGCTTGTTTAGGCAGCCCCGGAAAACGACTACCCAGGTTATGTCAGAGTTACATGTGGATTTTTCACTCTCTGAGAATAAGGTCTTTCACAATTTTAAGAGAGGTGTTTCTTCCCCTACATACCACTACCACTTCAAACACTAAGAATGACTGCATTGGCCCCAGCAAATGAGCAGAGATATGCCTACTCCCAGAGACTAAAGGAGGGAAGCTATTTTAAGAGGGGGAGGAGGGCTATTTGTGTTGCCCAGTTCACATAATTAGCTCAGAGTAATTGATGAGTATAGACATAAGTCCTTAGTACATATGCATTCTTACTATTAAATATTCATGAAACAATTGTCTCCAATTGAAGCCTCAACATTCCTATGCCCTTTTGTTCTCAACCCCTGCAATTCTCCTTCCCCCAAATCATTCCACCCTCAGAAGAAGCATCTAGTTCTTTAACTGCCAAATCCAGTGGATGGTTTTCTACTACTGTTTTTCTGGACCTCTTCTATATTTGATCACTTCCTCTTTATTGAAACTCTCCACCATCTTCCATCTTGTCACCTCACAGGTAGCTGACCTTTCCATCTCCCACTACCTCCTTCTGGTTTCTGCCATAATAATTTTCCTCTTGACACCTCATAAATATTACTATTCTTTGAATTTATGTCAACCCGCTTCTAATAAATTTATCACTTCTATGCTGATGATACAGATCAACACAGTAACTAGCTTCTCCCCATTGCCTTCAGCCTAGTATCACATGTCCAGCTTTCTGACGAGGAAGCCCAATTTTACACTCCTACCGCATTAGAAAGAACTATTTGCATAGCCCTTCCTGCAGCCCCTTCTCAGCAACACCTCCACATCCTGAAAGAGGAGACACATATTTTCTTGGTCCTCTCTGCCATACAGACTCATAAGTACCTGAACATTTGCATCAACTGTAGAATAAGGCAAACCCTCCTTAATGTGACATTCAAGACCCTCAGAAAATGGCTCTGGTTTATCTTTTCCAGCCTCAGTTCCATTCTCTCCACCTTCTAATCTAGACAGAAGAGTCTGTTCCTTCTCAGATATTTCCAGGCCTTGGCTCATATTCTCCATGTTTAGAAAACTTCCCTGCTAATCTACTTTAGGAAAATCTTCTCATCTTCCTAATTAAAAAGAAAGAAGAAAGGAAGAAAGAAAGAAAGAAAGAAAGAAAGAAAGAAAGAAAGAAAGAAAGAAAGAAAGAAAGAAAGAAAGAAAGAAAGAAAGAAAGAAGGAAGGAAGGAAGGAAGGAAGAAGGAAGGAAAGAAAGAAAGAAAGAAAGAAAGAAAGAAAGAAAGAAAGAAAGAAAGAAAGAGAAAAGAAAAAGAAAAGAAAAGAAAAGTAAAGAAAAGAAAAGAAAAGAAAAAAATGTCTTCCTTTAGCTTTCACTGAAACTTAGCCAGGCAGAATGTCACCATATGCTTTGGTGTATAATGTATAAATCCACTATTACCGTGTTTATTCTGTGTCATGCTCATTTGTTTGTAAATCTGCCTTCCCTATCATTCCATGAGTCATTGAAGGGACCTGGACTGTGGCTCTCATCTCTGAAGCCTCTTGAACCTGCGACCATCATTAACATGGTGACTCATGAGTATTCCTGAAGGAACTAAACTTGTCTGGGGAGGAAGCATGTACCATCCACATAAAATTGGGAGAATGACATGGCTTTCCAATGAAATACAAAAGACTATCCATACACAGAACTAGTATATTACTCATCATCTTCAGGACTTAGGACTTTGGAACATTAAAATGCCCAGGAGCACACAGAGAACAGCACTGACCAAGGCTGGAGCACACACCTTGAAATTCCAGACAGAAAGCATGGCCAACTACAATTTTAAATGCTCTCTTCTTCAGTGTAGTTTCAGGAAATTAAAAATTGACCTTTCACCTATCTGACAAGATTTTTGTTTAAGATCAACACAGTCTGTGAAAAATACAGCTCTTGGTATTTGTGTAAGAAGGTGGCTTATTTGAAACTGGACTCTAAGATTTCTAGAACTGCAGAGCTTTCTCAAAAGGTACAAGCTAGGGGGTGGCTCATTTTTTTTTAACACATCCTTCTGGTTCCTCAGATATAGAGTGAGTGCCTGCCCATTGTTCCAAGGGAAAACTATGAGGTGATCTGATGCAAAACCAGAATACAAATGATTAAGTTTGAATTGTACTTCTCACTAGAGGGCAAGGAAAAGGAATAGAGGAAAGAAATTGTTCTTGATTTGGTATAAATTTTAGAAAGAGCTACAGCTTATTTAGAATATATGTCAATCCTTCCCAATAAAACCCTGGATCCTCTAACTTGAGACCTGGAAATTCAGGAAAATTATGAAGACATGATTCTTCCCCTAATGCTGGAGTCTGGGCTATAAAAGGAAACAAACTGGGCTTAACAAGATGAAAGTTGCATAGGACTTTTAACATGTATGCTGGTATTATTTGCATGAACCACCCTGAACCTTGGAGAATATCCTGGTGTTGAACTGTCCTCTTCTGAAATGATCGTCTTTGGAGGCCCATGTAGTGAGACATGAACAGTTTCTGTTAGGATGAGTGTATATTCCCAGAATCTCTTCCCGTGGGAAGAGGTGGATATGGGAAGACAGCATGCAGATTTCGGAGATGAAGTTTACAATGAGGTGAAAGGGAACACCATCTTCTCTTTGACCTTGTAGTGGACGGACTTTGAATGTGTGGATAGAATGCATGGGGGTGGGGGGTGGTGACTCCCTCTGAAAACCACATCTTATAACAAGTGTAAACTATTCTTGGTATTGTACTTTCCTTCCTTTACCCATAGATATTCAGTAGAACCTTACCAAACACAGTCTGATTTCGACGGTGGGCTCTAATTGGAAGGACTTGATTTACGTTGGAGACAGAGAGGCAAAGGGGGTCAGTAATGCCCCTTTCTCAGGGCAGAGTAGTGGCCCTTTAGCTTTCACCAAAAGTTGGAGGCCAATGTCTACCAAAGGGGACTCTCCATGTGGACCACCAGCAGCAAGGACTGTAGGGTAGTCCAAGATGAGGCTGGAATGAAGGTCATGAGATTGCTTAAGGAGGAGTGGGGGAAGCAGGCACCTGCAGGGGGAAGTTTGAAGTGGTATCACTCTAAGAGTTAAAGAAAAGGTGACTTTAATTTGAACCTGGGGCTGCTAAGGGCTAGACACCTGGGTACCACTTAAAGTAGTTCTTTTTCATGAAGTTGCTTCCTTGTACTTTTCCACTCATTAAGGTGAGCTCCAATTACCAGGTTGTTGAAGAGCACCATCATCATTTTTAGTTCTAAATTCTCTGGGTCATGAAATAGATACACTCTTATTCTTGGGAGGGGAAGATAGGCAGCGTGGTATCTACTGAATGAGGACCAACTCCAGAGTCTTGGACTCTTCTGTTGGCTTCTCCTAATCTTGCCCACTTAGGAATGAGTAAGAACTGTGTGCGTCCATGCATATGTGCACGCATGCATGCAATACAGTCTATACTGAGAGGTATGGGAGGAAAAAAATGTATTATGTTAGAGAACTGTAACCTTTTTTTGGCAGTTTCACATAACCAATGAGTTGTTACTTCTTTCGTATTTTTAAAGCCTTAAGTTTAATTGACAAAAATTAATGAACAATGGAAGAGCAGCATAAACCCTTGGAATTATTACCCAGAACATCTCATACTTATCAACTTATGCAGAATGACCGGCTCTCTTGCAACAACTCATTAAAGTGGAGAACGGGACTTCTGGCCCATAATTCTTTCTGGAAGACCAATCCTAGATGTCATTGACTAATTGGGCTAATTGGAAGAGAAAAATGGCACAAAATGTTCCTCTCACATATACATTAATTTGCTTTTATTTTCAGATGAGTCCTTCATATCTAATTGTATTGATTTGTAGTTCTGAACAAATGAGAAATACTAAGGGAAAAACATTTATAAAGGAAAAGTCTAAAAGAAAATAAAGACAAAGAAGAAGAAGAAGGTCAAAAGTGTTATAAAATCTAAAACATGTTTCTTTTGACAACACATTTTAAGATACTACAATCACTTAAAACTCACTAAAAATATCATCTTGAACACTCTCAGGAACTGAGAACTGAGTGTCCCAAATAATTGTCAACATGACATAGAGCTTTTGCTTTGCTATAAGGCAGTTCCCAACTGACAAATGAGTTGTGCTCAAGAAGTTCTTTTGAAGTTAATTGTTCAGAACTCAGGCTGGCTCACAAAAGAAAATTAACCCTAAAGCCTTCTTGTTTTAGTTTCCTCAGGCTCCTGTACAGAGTACCAAAGACCGAGGGGAAGCAGGGTAGGGTTTCAACACAGAAACGTATTGTCTCACAGTTGGGGAGGTTACTGGTCCAAGATCAAGGTGCAGGCAAGTTGGTTGCATTGAGGGTTGTGAGAAAGAATCTGCTGTGTACATCTCTGCTCGCTCGTGTCTAGGGGGTTGGTGGCCATATTTGGTAATCCATCTCTGCTTTCATCTTCACATGGCATCCCCCAGCCCAGGCATATATCTATGTGTCCAAATTCCCCTTTTTTATAGGACAACAGCCATACGAGATGAGGGGCCCACCCTGCTCCAGCATGGCCTCATCTTAATTAATCATACCTGCAATGACCTTATCTGCAAACAAGGTCACATTCTGAGGTAATGGTTCAACATATGAATTTGAGGGGGGCACAGTTCAATCTGTAACACTCCCAAGTGCCCTTCGAGCACAGGGTCACCGAGAACCCTACCTCTGCCAGGGGGGCCAAGCGGGTAGTAATGCCTCTTCCTTAGGCCAGACCAGCTGCCTGTTACCCTTCACCAAAAGATGGGGGTAGGGTGTCAAGAGCTTCTCTGGGCTCATAGCTCCACCTGAGATGGGGAAGAAGGGCAAACAGGGCTGATGCCTCCAGCCCCAGTGAACTGTGAGTTCTCCAAGTCAGTCCAGCAAGTCAGGGAACTGGAACATAGTACAGGAGAAGAGTGTGGTCCCCGCTGAAGGCACCCAGCAGAGGTCTCCAACTTCAGACACGGCAGGACCCCCTGGCCAGCCTGCTGAAACAGACTCCAGGGCCACAGGGCCAGTTTCTGACTCAGTGGGTTTGGCATGAGGCCCGGGAATTTGCATTTCTATCAAGTTCCCAGGTGAGGCTGATGCTGCTGATCATGGCTTACCCTTTGAGAACCACTGCCTTGGGAGACACATTATTGAAAAGATCTGCTTTCCAATTTAAAAAACAAATGTGCCCCCCCCGGGGGAAAAAAACGTCCATAGGAAGAGGGGCTCTAGGGGTGAATGGTGGTCTCCTAAAAGACAAGTCCAAAAGGAACCTGGGGATGTGACCTGACTTGGAAAAGGGGCTTTTGCAAATGTTGTGTGTGTGTGTTTTTTTAGTGTATTTATTTTAAGAGAGGCAGAGAGAGAGAGAGACGGGGAGGGAGAGAAGCAGTAGAGGAGGGACAGAGAGTGGGGGACAGAAGATCTGAAGCACATTCTGTGCTGACAGCAGAAAGCTGCAGGAATCGAACTCCCGAACCGCGAGATCATGACCTGAGCAGAAGTCGGATGCCTAGCCGACTGAGCTGCAAATGTTATTGAGGGCCTGAGATAAGATCATCCGGGGTTACCCAGGAGGCTCTAAGTCCAATGGTGCACGTCCTTATAAGAGACAAGAGAAGACACAGGGAATGAGATGATGAAGGCAGAGATGAGGGTGATGCTACCACAGACCAAGGAAGGGCAGGAGCCTCCAGAAGCTGGAGAAGGAAAGGAAGGGCCCCCCTGGGGCTTCAAAGGGACTGTGGCCCTCCTGACACTTGATTTCTATGACAGAATCAAACTTCTATCGTTTTAAGCTACGAAGTTTGTGGTAATTGGTCACGGCAGCCCCAGAAAACTAACACAGGGAGATTCTTTGGCTAAAGATTAAATAAGTCCAAACTAATCTGAAGACAAGGCCATTTTCCTAATCTTTCTCAGAGATAGATAAATCACAAATTAATACCTGCCACCCTTCTGCAGTCTCTTGCCTTAAATGAACATGATTCAAGTGAAATAATATTGCATTACGTAGAGAATCTGTGAAACATTTTCTTCAGTAGCTAATAAAAATGTGCTCCGTAGAGGAGTTTTATAGTCGGCCAAACACCGTGAAAGCACAGAAGGGCATAGGCAGGAGCTGCTGTATGGCCGGCGGACCCACAGCTGGGGCCCCAGGACTCCCAAAGCACAAGGCAGATTCTGACATATGACCTGCCTCTCTGAGAGTGAAATGGGGCCTGATGAAGCTGAGAAGTTAGAGAAATGGCAGCTGCTGACAGAACTGAACAGAGAGAGAGAATGAGAACCAAACCCAGAGAAAGAACTGAACCCAGCCACGGTGAAGAGGGGGTGCCCAGGAAGCCTTCAGAGCACCCAGAGACGGTCACGCCAGTGCGAACCACAGGAGCCAACAGGCCAGAGGGCAGACACAGAGGACACTGGATCTTCTGCCTGCACCGAAGCCACACTGCCATTGTGGAATGGAGACAGACTGGAGACAGTCGTAGCTCAAACTCTTCAGCCCTCCTCACTCATGAGTAAGGGATTTGTGGATCTCAAGACCCACCTGAGAACGGGACCTACAGAACCAGGCCAGTCCTGTGTTAATCATGGGGCAAGTTCTGGAAAAAGTGAAGTTGTCTCCAGAAGACATTCAGGGGTGGCCCCAAGTCAACACACGCAGATGACGCAGACCTAAGTACCCAAGTGGAAGAACGAGCCCCTCCCGGCACATGTCCTGTATCCTATGGGTGGGCACCATGCCTTCCTGGTGCTTTGGAGACATAGGGAGGGAAAGCAGAGTTTCCAGGAAAATCTACTACTGAGGGCATGTTCCCTACGCAGAGACTGTCATATTCTGCAGTAAGTCATGAAGCCCTTACAAACAGAGGGAGCAAGTTGCAGCCCAGGTAGCCATGGAGCCCAGAGGAGGATCAGCAGAACCTGAGAGGAGCCCTCCAATCCAGGCAGGGCCAGAAGAGGTGCTCCTCCCAAACACGGGGCCACAAACTCAGTGCTCGAGGAGGGACAAAGCTGGATGGTACATCCCACTGCATTGCTTGGGTGTCTCAATAAATAAACACATGAGCAACACATACATCATACATAATATAGTATTGATGATAGAGATGTATTAGTAGAATAATATTGTATCGTGTTTTGTGTATTAATATAACATGTAACATGTTAATACTTATACATATTATGCATGTAATGGAACAATGCATTATTATGTGTATTGCATACATATTGATACATTACACATATGCAGTATTATATTATGCTATCTCATAAGTTATTCATATATACAGCTATGGCTACCTATCTCTACCTTTCTATGTCACTCCAGAGTGTACACTTAGTTGCTCTCAACATATCCTTCGTCCACCTTCAAAAAATTCTATAGGAGAATCTCTATTCAACTATTGTAGAGAGAGGTCCTGAGGGTGCCTGGCAGACACCGTGTCATCAGACTTACTTCAGCCTGGATGTGTGATGTGACTCACTGCCCTGTACCCAGAAAAGAGAATGAACCTCATGGTTTCAGTGCCATTTCTGAGTGGGAGGGGCTAATGTCCCCTTCAGCAGGTGTGCAGAGAAGTCAGTGGTCAGGAGGGTCCTGCCCACTCTGCCTGCCTCCCAGATGGGTTTCTCCAGCCCTTCATCACATTTGATGTTCCTTTCTTGCTCCCGTTCAGACAAGCCCTGGGGCATAAGATTAGACAGTGATGCCTCATTGCTGCCCCTCCAGGACCTCATTTCCTGCATCTGTTTCCCCTGGACAGTGTGGCACACAGGTTAATGGACACAGCAGGCTGCTGCTTGCCTTCAACCCAGGAACATCAGGCCGCCTCCCACTTCCTGAGCTGGCCCTCCAGCCTGTGTACCCAGACGTGGTTCACCCCACGGTAGCCGCTGGGTCTAACCCATCTCCAGTGAAAGGGAGAGAAAGATCAGAGACTGCTGTGCCCACACAAACCACTTCATGTCTAGGCCAACACTCTGAAGAATTAAAAATATACACATTTCGAGAGAATGATTTCTTCCTCTCTATCTCTATAACAGAGCTCTAATAGTTGTTTTTCTTGCACATAATTTTTCCTAGTAATTAAAAATGATGACACAGTATGTAAATGGCCTAAAATCTCAGTGATAGAAAGGGTGTTTGAGTCTCTTGTTTATAAATTCTATCAGTTTCCCGGCACTGAAGGAACTCAATTTACGAAGACCAGCAGAAAGTGCTTATATGATAAACCTACTGTTCTGTTTTTCCTTGGAAACATTTGTAATCTACTCTATCAGGGATGGAGATTTTCTATTAAAAATATATCAACACCCTCATAAAGGCCATTTTCCCCTTGCAATTTATTCTGAGTAATAACATCGAAGCCACAAATTTGTTGGCAATCAATTTTTGCTTCTCCGTGCAATCGGCTGAAGAGTATCTGTTTCTTAGTAACCAAACAGCTCACACACAAAATAACATTCAATTACCAGGTGAGGTGACACTGCACACCCTTCGATGCTTCCTGTTTCGCAGTGACATACCTACATATCATCATTGGCCCTAAAGCCTGAGCCTCGCGAGGGCTTCCTGTTCTACTTTAAATGGGCTTAATTGACACCAAGCATGAGTAATGTAGGTATTGAACCTCAACTACATCATGAAAAATGTCTCCTGGGGATAGACGTGTGAAAGAGTCACTTAAATGTTGATGAAGGGTGCCCTCTTGATCACGTTTTTCATCACAGAAAATATCGAAAGGCATGAAACTAGTGAGTCTAGCGGCGTGAGTAAAGAAACTCAAAGATAGGGACACTCGAGGCTGTGTGTCAATCTTGAAGGTTGCTGGGAGGGATTGTTGTAATGATAGCTTTTATCCATCCCCTCCCACTTTCCCTTCCCCCTCAATTTCTTCCAGTAATGGAACCCCTTTCCAACCTCTTTCCAACCAATGTGTTTAAGACTCATGACTCAGGCTTGGTCCCTCTAGGAGTCACAAGCCCCTGACCACAGTGATTACTTCGGGGAGAGAGACAGCCACTTGAGCCAGAGAAAGCAATCCCCTTCCCCCAGCAGGGACTTGGCTGGAATCATCAGAAAGGAAGCACCCTCTATGGATTGCAGTGTCGTCACTGGGAAGACGTGAGCCCAGGTGTGTCAGCAGCCATTTCTGACATCACACGGACAACCTACCTGAGAAGGAGGGAATTTGATGAAGCAGACTGAAAAGGTGGAGAAGCAGCATCCTGACACCATTGCACGTGCTCCTCAGACCTAGGCACCCCTGGATGTAGGAGACAAGTGTTAAGTTAATTTGAATTGCATTTCTGTCACTGGTAGCTAAAAATAGCCTCACACAAACCCTGAGGAAAAAATCATAACCTATATCTAGACTAAAACAAAATGCTCATATCTGCTACCCGCAGCACTTCTGACACCAAATGTGTAGGCTTCACATACCAAAAGAGGCTGATACTAACTACCTGGCATCAGCACAGACCCCACAGATTAAAGGCTGAGTCCCACAGGAATGCCCTCACTTCAGGAAAGTGTTGGCTCATCGTCAGAATCTGACCTGCTCAGATAAGGAAAGATGGTGTCCGTGGCAAGATCACAGTTTCTGGTGCATGAACCTAGCTCTGGTGGGCTATCTGGAAGCTGGTTTCTCACGGTGCTGCTATTAATAAGATCATTGCTACATTTCCCTCTCTGACATGAATAATTTATTTGTGGCAACTCTCCCTGAAATCTCGTAAGAGGTACAACTCTTTCCTTTTTGTTTAAAGAAAGCTGGTGTGGGGGTTCTTGAGGGACAGGGGTTTAAGCAAAAATAATCTAAGAGAAATCAAATGTAGCGGCATATGTCAATTCAACAAATGTGAATTCAGTGTCTCTTTCAAGAACAACATTATGTTGGGGGAGGATGTAAGGGAAGAAAAGACATACAGAAATGAACCACAACCCTATCCCCACTGAGTATGTTGTCCACTGGATGTAAAGAAAGGAGCTTAAGCAAGAGAAGGAAGACAAACATCTATATCTAAAAAGTAAGAGAGCAAAAATATGCCATAAGAAAAATAAAAGACAACCAAAATACGAGTAAGCTAATATTTAATAGGGTGAGATAGGGGGTTTTCAGATGTATTTAGATACGTATTTCCCAAAGTTTGTCCTATGAAACACTAGTCTGATGAAAGGCACCCTGAAGAAAGGGTTCTACGGTCCAACGTATTTTTGGGAAATGATGATTTTCACGATGCCACTATTATCCCACCTTAGAAACCCCCAATATAGTCTAGCTTGCTCAAGATTCTGATTAGTCCTACTACAAGAAAACTATTTAACACAATATTTCCCAAAGTTATATGACTATAGATATGAAAGGGGTTCTTTATGGAAGATATTCTAAATCATGCTAATGTAGATCACCTAAGGAAAGATTCCTGACTTCATTGGGCAAACCCAGACATTCCAAATGATTGAATTTCTCTGAAATCCCACAGACTGTTACCTCAATTGTTGGCTTCAAATTAGTTAGTAAATCTGCTTTGTTCCACTAGAAAATGAATGAATGAATGAATGAATGAATGAATGAATGAATACCATGAACTTTGCAAAGAGATGGTGCACATTCTACTAAAATTTCAGATGTGTTTAAAATTTAACAGGGGCTATAAATAGCAAAGAATGGAGATCTTTAAGTTTTTCTTAAAAAGAGGATTACATACACAGATGTATATATATATATATATATATATCACATGTACACATTGGCGTATAAATTTCCATGTATATTTCATCTGCCATGTGTCCTAGACACACACATATATATGTGCATGTAATTGTGTATATATCACCTTTATGTGCTCACTGTGATCATTAATAAGCACTTTTAAATTTCTGTGGTTTTAAAAGAATTATTATCAAAATATTCCTGAACCCACTACTCTGACTGTGAATGGCCAAGCTCTCATTTCAAAGAGGAGAAAGGATTACTTTGGCTATTCGGGGTCTTTTGTGGTTCCATACAAATTTTTGGATAGTTTGTTCTAGTTTTGAGAAGTATGCTGGTGCAATTTTGATTGGAATTGCATTGAATGTGTAGAGTGCCTTAGGTAGTAATGACATCTTAACTATATTTATTCTTCCTATCCATGAGCATGGAATGTTTTTCCATTTCTTTGTGTCTTCTTCAAAGTAATCCTGAAAAATAAAACCAAAACGGGAGGGATCACCATCCCAGACTTTAGCCTCTACTACAAAGCTGTCATCATCAAGACAGTATGGTATTGGCACAAAAACAGACACATAGACCAATGGAACAGAATTGAGAACTCAGAAGTGGACCCAAAAGTATACAGCCAACTAATCTTTGACAAAGCAGGAAAGAATATCCGATGGAAAAAAGACAGCCTTTTTAACAGATGGTGTTGGGAGAACTGGACAGCAACATGCAGAAGAATGAAACTAGATCATTTTCTCACACCATGCACAAAAATAAACTCAAAATGGATAAAGGACCTGAACGTGAGACAGGAAACTATCAACACCCTAGAGGAGAAAGCAGGAAACAACCTCCTTGACCTCCACCGCAGCAACTTCTTACTTGACACATCCCCAAAAGCAAGGGAATTAAGAGCAAAAATAAACTGTTGGGACCTCCTCAAGATTAAAAGCTTCTGCACAGCCAAGGAAACAACCCAGAAAATTAATAGGCAACCAACCGAATGGGAAAAGATAGTTGCAAATGACATATCAGATAAAGGGTTGATATCCAGAATCTACAAGGAACTCACCAAACTACACGCCCGAAAAAAAAACAACCCAGTGAAGAAATGGGCAGAAGATATGAACAGACACTTCTCCAAAGAGGACATCCAGATGGCCAACAGACACATGAAACGATGCTCAGCATCCCTCCTCATCAGGGAAATACAAATCAAAACCACACTGAGATACCACCTCACGCCAGTCAGAGTGGCTAAAATGAGCCAATCAGAGAACTCTAGATGCTGGCGAGGATGTGGAGAAACGGGCACCCTCCTACACTGCTGGTGGGAATGTAAACTGGTACAGCCCCTCTGGAAAACAGTGTGGAGGTTCCTCAAGGAAACTAACAATAGAACTCCCCTATGACCCAGCAATAGCACTGCTAGGAATTTACCCAAGGGATACAGAAATGTTGATGCATAGGAGCACATGTACCCCAATGTTCATAGCAGCACTCTCCACAATAGCTAAAACCTGGAAAGAGCCTAAGTGTCCATCAACAGATGAATGGATCAAGAAGATATGGTTTATCTATACCATGGAATACTACATGGCAATGAGAAACAATGAAATCTGGCCATGTGTAGCAACATGGATGGACCTTGAGGGTGTTATGCTGAGCGAAATAAGTCAGGCAGAGAAGGACAAATATCATATGTGTGCACGTATAGGAGGATTAGGAGGAACTTAACAGAGGACCAAGGGGGAGAAGAAGGGGGAAATGGTGGGGGAAAGGGAGAGAGGCAAACCATGAGAGACTCTTGAATGCTGACAAAAACTGAGGACTGGTGGATGTGGGGAGGAGGAGGGCTGGGCATGGAGGAGGACACTTGTGGGGATGAGCACTGGGTGTCATGTGGAAACTAATTTGACAATAAACTATTTGTGTAAAAAAAAAAATAACACTGCGGCTCTAAAAAGTAAAAAAAAAAAAAACAACAAACAAAGAGGAGAAAGGAGATGGAAAGGAAGGGCGAGAGAGAAGCATCAAACAAAAGACCGGATTTGAGAATCAGAGAGAGGCCAGACATTGACATGATCCAGGAGCATGTGAGTGTCCATCACTTGACAATTGTACATCTGTCTGATGCTGTTCTCACCTCAGAGCTGTCTCTGATTCCACGGCCCTGCTTAGAAACCATCAGAGTGTTGGCACTCATTTAAGCTCCCTTAGAGGCACTGTCTTCAATAAAGACCTCTTGCTCATCGCCCTGAGAGGACGTTGCTCAGAAGAGCTAAGTACAGATGCTGGCCGGCAGGGGATCTCCAAACTTTGGAGCCTGGGATGGATTAGGGGTCTTAATGCTCCATCCTTCTCAACCTGTAGATTAAAAGCAGAGGGGGAAGTGGTCATAATGAGGATCAAGGAATCAGCTCCTCACCTAAAACAGGAGTGAACCACAGTGTGGGCCAAGGCTCCAGGGAGGTTTCTCTCTCCGGTGCTAAACCTTGAGACTTACTCAGAAGTGCAAGAGTACAGGCCTACCCCAGACTCTCATCACTGTCCAGAGAAAGTGCAAGAATGAGATAGAAGGCAGCTGCTCCTAGGGAAGCCCTGAGCAATAAAAAACAGGAAGTAGGAGAGCTGGTACCAGCTGCTGTGTCAGAGCCAGAGAACCTTCCAGATGCAAGCAGAGCTCTTGAACCTCCACAATTGGCACAGGCATGGACAGTGGTTATCCAGCTCCCCTCCAAGGTGATGTCCCCTCCCAGGAGTCTATCAGCAGGGAGAGAGGAGCCAGGCTACTCCTCAAACACCCACCTGTTATGGGGATCTCTCTGGAAACCCAAACAAAGATAAACGGTCCTCACCATCAGCATACAGACATACATATATACGTACATCACAAGTCCATTAAATCCGTACCCTGTAGAATTTTAGATTTAAAAGAACATAGCTCTACCTGGTTGGCAAGAAAATGATTCAGTATCTTTCATCTAGAGATGGTCATCTCCAGATGGATGGATTGGGTTACTGTTCAAGAATTACGTTTCCCCGAGCTCTGTACTGAATTTCAGCTACAGTATTAGGAAATGGGTTTTTACCGCAGGCGCCCACAGGGCAGGGTCTCTGCTTTGTAGAACACATGACAGTATCTGCATACTGCATTTAGCAAAGTGCTACCGTAAGGCCAAGACATTTTGTAGAGTCTCTGTAATTTCGCAACCTGATGTTTGACTTACCTGTGAGCCCTTACAATATTTTGTCCTTCTTCAAGTTAGCAGGTGCTCTTTTCCTTCTTGGTGGCTTCAGGTCATATGTTGGAGATCCATTCTTCTCCCTTGAAGTAATTAAGTTTCACTTGCAGATTTCATGGAATTCGAATTGAGCATCTGAAATACAAGACATATAGGAGTTAACTTTCTCTGAACAATTTTAAAGGAAGACTTAATGAATAACAATCAACTGGAACTAATACTTGATCGATCGACGGAGCTGATAAGCAAGAATAAAGCAAGAGCACAGCCCAGAAGCCCACGCCAGGAAGAACCCTAAAATTATTGACAAAACAGATAGGAAATGTAAAACATTTCAATCAATACCAAATTTGGCAGATGAATAAATGTTTGACTAACGCATCTTATCAGTTGTAAATCAGCTTTGAATGGCCAGAAGACCATCTGAAAGGAAATTGAGGGGGGGGAAAACAGCCTACATCCAAAAAAAACCGCCATCATATTTTATGGCATTTGTACTGGAATTATTTCTAGAATAATGCAATTTCACAGCTATAATTCAAACTAGGTTTTAGTCTATTGGTTTAACTGCAGCATAGCTAAAATTCAGAAGTTTTTATAGTGCTCAATCCTACATAATGGTGGATAGAAAACTGAGAATTCAATTACAGTACAGGAGACTTGTGTTTCTTTTTTTCCCCTTCACAATGGACTTCATTTGGAGACCTACTAAATAAATAGCAGCTTCCAAATTTCCAACCCAATGAATATAAAAATGGGGTGGATTACTAATCCAAAAGCACTATCAAAGGATGCAGAGATTATTAAATGAAGCACAGGAATGTAACAAAAAATGTAATTCTCTAAAATAGTAGCTCTTGCTCAGGTAAAATATATCCTGACCCTGGCATAGTTTTAAATATATCACATGATAAGGGGCACCAGGGTGGCTCAGTTCGTTGAGCATCCTACTCTTGATTTTGGCTCAGGTCATGATCTCAGGGTCGTGGGGTGGGGCTCTGTGCTGAGCATGGAGCCTGCTTGAGTCTCTCTCTCTCTCTCTAACAAAAATAAATGAAAAAATCTTGAGGAACCTGGGTGGCTCATTTGGTTGAGCATCCAACTTCAACTCAGGTCATGATCTCATAGTTTATGAGTTCGAGCCCTGCATCAGGGTCTGTGCTGACAGCTCAGGGCCTGGAGCCTTCATCAGATTCTGTGTCTCCTCTCTCTTGGCCGCTCCTCCACTTATGCTATCCCTCTCTTTCAAAAATAAATAAACATTAACCAAAATAAATTTTTTAATCTTAAATATATTATATGATAAAATAATTATTCAAATTCCTATAAATTAACATGTGGCATCAGAAAGAATCCAGAAAGGGCCCAGCTGAGAGCTAGAGGTCTGACCTTTTATCTTGAAGAAACTGGAAGAGAGAAGAACCACGAGGCCCCCAGGATGCTGTCACATCTGGACACCAAGGACATCTATGCACCTGGCAGCTATTTTAAGGGGCCCCTGCTGCCCTATATATGGGCAACTAGCTGCTCAGTGTTTTGTTTTCTCAGAACAAGAGAAAGGATTACAGGATTTATGAAGAGTTCAGTTTGAGAGATTATCTAATCCAAATGTCTCAATTGGGTCCAAGAAAATGAGATCCAAAGAAACGACACGGCTTGCCCAAGATCACAGAGCCAATGCTTGGTGACCTGGCCTACACAGAGCCCAGCCTCCTGATTCCCAGGCTCTGATGGCTTATCTTACACCAGAGCCAAGCATGGCCTTCTCTCCTGAGATGGGCATATCCATATGACAACCTTCTCTCCTCCAGGCCGTGATGTCTATGGCTGGCTGAACTGGCAGGACCCACAAGAGCGTCTGGCCATCATATCTGAAGGAGAACAATGGGATCTCAGAATGGGTGGGCAGTCAGTTGTGGAATAGGTCTTTATTTGTAGGATCCCACTAAGAAGTAAGTTTCAGCGTGTCATGTTTATTAATGTCGGTCTTGGAGCTTCTGCATACAGGGCTTTGTCAATATACATATATTATGCATCACACCTGGTCGGTGAGCTGGTGTGTGAAGAAGAACTAAGGGCTGTGACGGCACAGCTGATCGCTTCAGTCACTGTGGGGCCCCCAGGCAAGGACCTACAGCCTTCAACTATGGTCTTGTCATTCCTACCATGAGGCAGTATAAAACAGATGATTTTGAAACAAAATATTTAATAGAGGGAATTATGTTAAGTGAAATAAGTCAGTCAGAAGGAGACAGATATCCTGTGATTTCACTCATATGTGGAATTTGAGGGACACAGTGGATGACATAGGGGAAGGGAATATTTAAGAAAGGACATACATACCAAATATGAAATATGCAATGGATTTGTTTAGCTCATTAACAAAGCCACATTTCCTTCTTGGAGTGGGGGCTGGGGGTGGGATGCAAATTTATGTAAACTAGCATTGTCCCAAGAGCCTTGATTTATTTCAAAACCATGAAGATTCCATTGGTCTTGGGAAATTTTAGAGATTTTCTGTAATGGAATAATTTGTTTGCTATTGCATTGAATGATGCTTTATCCTGTGTGTGTGTGTGTGTGTGTGTGTGTGTGTGTGTGTTACATATACTTTAATTTAATCTTACAGCCTCTCATCCTCGCTATTGATTTTTATTAGTTTGGTTTCATATGTATTCAAAGAGATTTGTAAGTCAAATCCATTTTTTGTTTTTAGGGGTGCTTTATGTTTTAGAAATTAAATACCGTATTTTTATTTTTTTAATGTTTTTATGTTACGCTGTGCTCACTGCCAGGGTACCTGTCACCTGCCTCCACACGACACTATTCCAACACCATTGGCTTTATTCCTTCTGCTCTACCTTTCACCCCCATGACTTATTCATTCCATAACTGAAAGCCTGTATCTCCCTCTCCCCTTCACTCATTTTGCCCATCCCCCCATTATTAAAATCCTTTTAAGTGAATTTTTAAAACATAAACTAAACACTGTATCAACTGTTTCAAAGGGGAGAGAGATGACAACGAGTGCATTTGCATTCCACATAAAATCAAGTATGTGAAATGAACTCCGTGGGATGGAGCCGTAGAGAAGAGCTACCTGTGGTACCCAGAGATTGCCACTGGCTTTCTCGTAATCCCCAAATAGGGTCATGTTCCTTTCAGATTCTGAGGACTGACTGGTGGAGGAGGCATGATGATGGCTGCCGCCAGCAGCAGATCCAGCTGACATTCCAGCTGTGGTCACAGGTGGCTGCCGCCAGCAGCAGATCCAGCTGACATTCCAGCTGTGGTCACAGGTGTCTGATGCCTGGGCGATGCTTCCTCTAATTGCAGAAGGCATTCTTTCTGCAATTCTGTCTTCATGGACAAAGAAAGCTTTGTCCATGATGGCTCAGTTTCTCAGATACATGGATCTGATAAGGGTAAATAAGCTTTGAGTTCTTTGGTTCTGTGTAGCAGACCCTCCTTTTTTAAATCTGTGATTGGCAGTGATTCCTAGTAACTGGGGTCAGATTCCTAGTTTGAGGGTCAGAGAACTGAGTAATTAACATCATCAAATTGCTGGTGCTATGAAAATCTGGCAATGGTGGAAACTTAACAACTAGCCCATTAGGCAAGTCATCCTAGGAGAATATAATTTCATAAAGTTATTAGGCATCAGACATTGATTTTGTTTTTTATTTCAAATCAAATGAATGAATGTCCCATTGCTCTACCCTGAAGAGCAACCCTCTACTCTACCAACATACCAACTTAAAAGAGACGAAAACACCTGAAGATGTTTCACAGTGAAGACCCTCCTTGCTTCTCACCAGTTCTGTTGGGCCTCTGATCACAACTTTCATCTCTTATTTATGATCTGGCTCCTGCCAGCTGGGTTGATATTGTCTCGAGGCCTCAGTAACTCCTGCCTCTGCATTTGTCCTAGAGAGCCTGGGGAGCACACCTGGGGGACACCCATGGGTGTTCTGGAGCCCAAGGCCCACCCCACTGGCCCTCACTTGAATGAGCTCCTCTGATCTCCTTCAGCGGGCTTCAGAGAAATTCAGAATATATCACCGCACACTACAGAAGAAAGCAAAGCTTCCTAGAGAAGTATGAATGTGAGCTGGGCCTCAAAACACATTGAATAAAACAGCTTCACTTACTGTAGATCAGTGTTCCTCAACCTGCTTTTCATCATCACCTCTCCCCCACAAGGAACCTTTTTATCTTCTTCCTAATCACCTCTCCCCAAGACATTTTAGTATCTGTATATCTGGTTATACACTTTGACCCTTTAAAAGGCCCACAAGCCATCATAACATCTAAGAATTTTTTCACTCCCCACCTTGAGAATAAAATCTTCTCTCCTGGGGGGAAATATCACTGTAGAGAATACATATCACATGTGTCTATCTTGTATAAGTGATGATCTTCTGATATCCTACTGGTGGTAGACCAATTCTCCTTCAAGAAAAATCTTTCTCAGTATGGGTTACTTAAGAGAATGTTTGAATCCTCTTAGGGGAAAAATGGAATCCCCCAACAAATGAGCCTTGAGTTGGCAAGATAGGAGATACGTCATCTCTGCCATGCTTTGCTTTTTTAGATACAGACGTCAAGGAGTCCAGACGTCTTAGAAGGTTGGGAGGCGCCCCTGGATTATGGAGGGAAGCGGGACAGCAGACTTCTTGGAGCAAAAGAAAGAACAAACTTCTTGGAGCAGACGTTACCCAGAGATTGGAAACATCGTTTGGTGGGCTAGATTATTATTTCATGTCACTCTGCACTTATCCACACACGCTATCTCTGAATTTGTGAGTCAGCAGGAATAGCAAAGTGAGCTAAGGAAGTAAGACAGGAGAGGGGGTCCCACAGTGAGTGACCTATTTAATGGAATCAGTGAGGACCACTCACTCCTTTTCCTGAAGCAGTATAGAGTTTCATAAAGGCGATGGAAACCAAACCTATGTCTCAATTTTGCATAAAACTAGCAAGTGCTTATCCCTTGACTTTAACTAAACCAAACCAGCCTCCTCCTCCCTTTACTTATCCTCTCAACAAATATTTGAGTGCCAAGTATCTGTGAATACTACAAAAATGCAAAAGTCAAGATGGACTCACTTTTCTCCCCCAAGAAGCCTACAACCCACTGTGAAAATTCAGATGATCCAATTAGTAGAATTGGTAGGTAGATTAAGTGCAAGGCTCCCCAGAGTATTTGCTCCAGCCTTCCTATATTGCAACTCACTGCGCGACATTTGTTGTTTGTTGTTCTTCAAGGATGAACTCACTCTTTGGGGAACTTCATCTCGTTTTACTTCCAAATTCATTGTTTTTTAGGAGGATAATAAGGTGGCTTAAAGTCAAGCTGCTACCTAAATTAAGGCCTCTTCCCTCATTTCGTTCTCCCCGCAAAATCAGTGATTACAATCAAAGAAACAATTACCTTTTACAAGATTTGCTTTTAATTAACCTGTTTGTACCTCCTTGAAAATGCCGCTACTAAGAGCACATCTAATGAGTCCTTCTGCTCTGGTAGCTGCAAGACTAGACATGCAATCGGCAAATGGCCTGATGGTTCCTTCACCCTCCACACCTCAAATCACAAGAGACTCAAGTCTGCACATGGGACCCTGGGAACCGGGGCTTGCTTTGACGACGCAGGGTTGTTTAGGTAACAGGAGAGAGGAGGCTAGTCCTGCAAGATGGAAGATGATCCTTGAGAAGAGCTGAGACTATTTTCCTGGCTAGTTCGTAAAGGCATTATGTCAGCTTCATAAGGTGTTGTCAGGACATTCTCCCAATCTGTTGACCTTTTCACATCATTAGAACAAACCTGAGTCAATAGATCCGCTCGAGCCAACCTCCACAGCCACTCGTTGCCACACAGCAGCTGGGCAGGAGCCTGCTAAGTCTGCTGATTCTGTGTAGAAGCTACAGAGGTTGACACAGTGGCTAGCCTGCTGAATGATTCTTCAAGAAACCCAATCCTGAAAGTCCACTTCTTATCCTGCAGAAGCTTACCTACTGAGCACTCCTACATCATCAACACGTCTCTCCAGAAGGAGACCTGTGCTTTAACAGGTTGTCCTAAACATCAGACACAATAGCCTCCTCCAAATGACCATCACCAGGTCACAATCCTCTCTCATAGAATTCTTAGACATCCTTTCCTTATCAGGAGAATGGCAGGAGTGTGTATAGCAGGAAGGCTTTGGGCTGCAAGTGTGTTTCAGTAGTATGGTTCTCAGCTTCCGTAAGTCTAGGCCACTATGCTGGGAAATTTTCCTGGAAGATTAACCATTAACTTTCTCCTTTATCCTTAGTTGATGTAACACTGTTTATCAGCCTGGCCTCTAATGCTGGAGATCTAATTGGTCTCTATTCTTGAAGAGAAAATTCCTTTTGAACATTCTGAGTTCTTGAGCCCTCCCAGGGCAGCTGCTAGGTTCAGGACTTGACTTGGGTGGGGGGTGGAGGGGGCGTCTGGGTGGCTCAGTTGGTCCAGCTCCTGATTTTGGCTCAGGTCATGATCTCACGGTTTGTGAGTTCGAGCCCCATGTTGGGCTCCAAGCTGACAGTGCAGAGCCTGCTTTGGATTCTCTGTTTCCTTTTCTTTGCCCCTCCCCTGATTGCTCTATCTCTCTCCCTCTCAAAATAGATATGTAAACAGTAAAGAAAACAAAAACAAAAACAAAAAAACTTGACGTGGAGACTTTCCATGTCTTCAAAGCAACTGGTCTAGTAACTGGCTCTCCACCTTCTGGACACCTAATGCTTTTCTCCACTACAGCACCAGTAAGTTGCTCCCATGGTAGGAAAAAAAATCAACTAATTAAAAGAAAAGCTCTCATCTGTCTTTTAGGAAAGTTCCAGAATTCCATCAGACCCCCAAATTCCATCAGTTCAAACAAGAAAAAAAAAACAACATGTATGGCCATGTAAATGAATCACCTCACAAAAACATGATACAAACTACTTTTCTTTGATAAGTTTCCCAATCGTCCTATATTTTCCAAAGATGTGCAAAGAGCCTCCATGAACTCTCTTCCCTTGTTTCATTTAATGTGAGCTTGAATTTAAACGCAGTGGTTCCCTTAGAAACGATCGCAACCTGAAACTTTTATGGCCAGTCTTGAGCTACAAACTCAAGCTTATCCGTGAACGTTAAGTTTTAACATAATGTTGAAATAGAACTTAAAAACTGAGATTCTAGTGTTTTTATAATAAGAACTTATTAGTAAGGAAATGAAAAAGATAAGGAAATAAAGTTCTGTATATGAAACGGAGTATGTTGTTTCATAAAAGCCATCCCCCCCGAAACGTGTTATGTAAGTAGCTGAACATGCTGATGTCTCTTGAAATTTGCTGAGAATAAATTTGAAATTGCATTTCCATGGAAGTAATTGCCTATCCTCTAGAGCAATGGTCTCTAACTTTTTAAAAGATCCTTTCTGAATACCAAGAAATTTTTCTGAATATCAAGAATTCCCGCATGATCAGGAAAATGCAGAACACAAGTGGAGAGAGACCTACAGGTCTTTGCCTTAACTTCACAGTTCACCAGGAGTCTGGTCTCACCAGCTGCCTTCCACCGATCCTGTGCTGGGAGAGCCATAAAATTATCCAGAAATGATGGTCCCTGTGCAAACATTCTAGAGCAAGCTCGTGGCTTACATTAAAGCTTCAGAGGTCACTGGGTCTACACCAGATTCGTCTACACCAGGAAACTAATGTCCTCCTTTTTTTCTTTTAGTATCAATAAGTAGTCTACTATTGATGTGTTACACACCCAAAATTTACCTTTCCAGTACTCTCTAATTAAATCTAAAACCCATTCACCTTCTTCTCAAGCGAAGGGTTGAGCTGTAGGAACGCAGAGAATTCAAGAAGGACCTTTCTATATGCAAATAATAAGTGTGGTAACTTATCACCCCCTCCATGGGGATGATTATCCACATAAATCTTAACGGTGCCATTGAGAGCTACATTAAATCATCCCACCGGTCCGTTGCACTGTGGGTGATAAGCTGGCATTTTTACATATTTAACCGTACTGCACTTTGACAGGAAATCACACCCTGTCGGTATGCAAGAAACCCAGGCCAGAAGTGAGCGGGGCCCAGCCTCATCCGGCCTGTGGGCACGGGAATGCCAAGTCGTGCTGCTTCCTGACCCCTATGCCATAGAAGTTGCCTCTACAATGAACGTGTTGCCCTTTGGAGAAGGGATTTTCTCATTTCCACACTGTCTGGGAGATCTTCCCACCGACAAATAGGACTCTTGCGGGCTCTTGTTTAGAAGCTGTTCTTCCCTGGCCTCTGGCATGCCTCACAATTTCTGTATCATTCCGCATCTGCCTTTGGGTCACAGAATCACAGACATTATCTGGGTGGCATGAACTCAGAGGATCCACGAACTTGAATGGGGGGAAATGGTACAGCTTTATTTTCACTAACCTCTAACTGGAATTTAGCATTTCCTCCAAATGTGACTGCAGGCAACAAACCACAGTTATCTTGGAGACATTATCACCAAGAGAAATCATAGGTATTTTCATATCACATCCAAGTTGCACAGATATCTCAAAATATTTACTGTCGTCACTATTTCAAAATGCAGGTAGAGGTTAGACCCACCATGAAAGCTTGAGCTTGCTTTCAGTACAGTTCCAAAGAAGCCTGTGTACCATGAAATCACCAACTTGCTACCTGTATTCGCTGATTAGATTTTAACAAAACTCATTGCCTTTGTAATCCCATGTATTTTATACATTTAAAAACATGATTTCCCTTTCCTTCTGAGATGTGTCCAAGAGCATGAAGAGCACACTGTATATACTGTATATTAGCTAATATGATACTAAATTATATTTAGGAGGAAAAAAATTTATTTTTTATTTTTTTATAGTTTATTTATTTTTGAGACAGAGAGAGACAGAGTATGAGCAAGGGCAGGGCAAAGAGAGAGGGAGACACAATCCAAAGCAGGCTCCAGGCTCTGAGCTGTCAGCACAGAGCCCGGCGCAGGGCTCAAACTCATGAACCACAAGATCATGACCTGAGCCGAAGCCAGACGCTCAAACGACTGAGCCACCCAGGCACCCCAGAAAAAAAAACTTTTTTAATTAATTAAATAAATAAATAAATAAACAACATGATTTCGAGAGGCATCTGAGTGGCTCAGTTGGTTAGGCATCTGACTCTTGATTTCAGCTCAGGTAATGACCCCAAGTCCTGCATTGAGCACCAAATCAGGCTCCACATTGAGTGTGGAGCCTGCTTAGGATTCTCTCTCTCTCTCTGTCTCTCTGCCCCTCTCAGCCACTTGTGGATGCACGCACATGCTCTCTCCCTCCCTCCTTCTTATTTACTATTTGTTTGTTTTAGAAAACACTAGTTGGAGAAAGGGTCTCTGGGCCCCATCAGAGGGTCTAGGGCATAAAGAAAAGTAAGAATTCTTGCCTTGAAGGTGCGAGTCCTTGAATTTTCAGTGCTGCTGCTACATCCTCGACAACCCTGTGCTTGGCTCTATTGCTCTCAAAACCCCACTGCTCTGCCCTTCAACCTGTGATGCGTGTATATATAAGGCTGTCCTGTTTGACCTCCACAATCAAGAGCCCCGGTGGGCAGAAGCTCTGTCCAGGAGGACCCATCCTGACAGTCACCCTTTATCAATTCTTTCCCAGTATCTTATTCTTGGGGGAGTGGCAGGAAGTTCAGAGGGCACACAGAAACATGGCTTGTCCCCTCATTCTCTTCGACCAAGCATTAAGAGGCCCTTAATTCCGCGGTCAAGTCTATGGAATCCTAGACGGCAAAATGACCCTGCCCCAAAACTTCACAGCAAATTAATTGCTCTGACTCCCAGGAACGTTCTCTTCTATGTACTACATGCACACAGAGATCACAACAGTGACAAGCATTTACATGCCCATGCCATACCACACACTGTTTTAAGTGTTTCACGTATATTAATTCCCTTAATTGTCACAATGAATCAATTAGGTGTGTTCTGTGACTACCCTCACTTTACGATGCGGAAACTGAGGCCCAGCATGGCAGAGGGACTAACTGGGTTACACAACCAGTAAGTGACAGAGCCAAGATTCAGATCAGGCAGTGAGACTGCTGCCAGCCCCGAACCGTCCTGCCTCTCCAGCTAACCTCCACCAGGCAGCGTGGGGCTGATGACGAAACCGTGTAGAAACAGGGCAGAGGTGACCTCATGAGACTTCAGTTTCCTCATCTTATAAAATAAGGATAGAAAAGACCCACCCTGCAAGGCTGGTCTGAAATTGAAAGAAAACATATATATCAATGCTCAATGTGTCCACTGCCTAAGTTCCTAAAATGGTAGTTGTCATCATTTGTGGCAAGGTAGACACAAAATACTGTGGATAAAGATGAAGCAGGTGGTAAAGGCCAGACCTTCAGGAGAGGGGGAATGAGCAGAAAAGTGTGGCCCAAGTGGAAGAGAAGTTGAGGAATCCAGCCCACATTTGCAATGACCTACTGGACATCTCCAAACCCGTAAGGCTTATGACTCTAGGGGCGCCTGGGTGGCTCAGTCAGTTAAGCATCTGACTTCAGCTCAGGTCATGATCCCATGGTTCACGGGTTCGAGCCCCACGTCAGGCTCTGTGCTGAGAGCTCAGAGCCTGGAGCCTGCTTCAGATTCTGTGTCATCCTCGCTTTGCCTCTCCCCCACTCATTCTCTCTCTCTCTCTCTTTCTCTATCTCTCTCAAAATTAAACATTAAAAAAATTAAAGTCTACTTATTGCCTTTTTTTGCCAAATTCATCCCTCCGCTTATATTCCTTTACTCAGTGAAAGTTGCTACATTCAATTTCTTTCACCTTCCCTCTTGTCCACCTCCTCCCATTCTACAAAACCTGCTCCAGAAATAGCTCCTACAACTCAAAATATGACTTAAACACTGGATTTAATTCCTTCTCAAAATTAACCCCAACTTTTTATCTTGATGAGGTCCCAATATTTCATTTTTGCTCTTGAGTCCCTTGCCTTTGGGGATGTGTCAGGTAAGAAATTGCTGCAGTGGAGGTCAAGGAGGTGTTTCCTGCTTTCTCCTCTAGGATTCTGATGGTTTCCTGTCTCATATTCAGGTCCTTCATCCATTTTGAGTTTATTTTTGTGTGTGGTGTGAGACAATGATCTAGTCTCATTCTTCTGCATGTTGCCGTCCAGTTCTCCCAGCACCATCTGTTAAAGAGCCTGTCTTTTTTCCATTGGATATTCTTTCACCATGAGGGAGAAGGGGAAAAATAGTGGGGGAGAGGGAGGGAGGGAAACTGTGAGAGACTCTTGAATGCTGAGAACAAACTGAGGGTTGATGGTGGTAGAGGAGAGGGAAAAGGGGGTGATGGGCATGGAGGAGGGCGCTTGTTGGGATGAGCACTGGGTGTTATATGGAAACTAACTTGACAATGAACTATTTAAGAAAAAATATTAGCACCAACTGACCAAAGAAAATCTATATCAATGCTGGAAAATTGGAAAGGTTGAAAATGACATTCAAATGATATTCAAGAATTTTCCAAGCAATATAGTAAAGTGAGACCAGCCACAGAATAGGATACTCTGGGCCCACTACTGCCAAATGCAGAGAAACCCACTTGGGAACAAGTGGGAACAAAGGCCACTAAGCCCCACCAGCAACTCCTAGCTTGGAGAGCATGAGGGATGGGGTTTTGTTTGGCCTACCTCACTTCCTTCTTTGGGGAACCTGTACCTCTCCCTCTGGCAAACATAGAGCCTGCAACATCCTGACCACAGAGCTGAGTGTGTGAGCAAGCTAGGTCACACAGACTCCCTCTTGGGAATCCAGCTTTGAGGGATACACGAAGGAGAGAAGGAATTTGGCGTTGAATCATCAGATTGACAGCCACACCCTGGAGAGGTGGTCCAGAAGCTCTTGTTTCTAAGATCCCTAGAACTACACCATATTCTGTCCTCCTGAGGCCCAGTGGCTTCATCTTCCTTTGACTCCATGAGATATTCCAGTATCCTGGGTGTTTGTTGTATTATTACACCTCATAATATACACATACACTACGTACATCATTCTATATGGATCAATGTTTCTTAATCAATGTTAAAGATGAAAACGGCAAAAAGAAAAGTGAATTCCTAAAAGAGGTTTGCTTCCAGGTAGTGGGGTGGAACTCATTGCAGACTTAAATGAGAGGAAAAACTCATGTGCTCTTCCTTCTAAAGACAATGGAAACCATGAACATGACTTAGGCTAAGGAAACAAAGTTTCGTCAAGGAAGGAGGGAAGTTAGTGCAGTCTCAGTGAGACTGAGGGCTTTGCTCAACTCGGTTAATTCAATAACTGGTGAGAGCTCATTTGAAACCTTAGGACATGGGCTGCAAGACCATTCCATTTGATGTGTGTGAACTAGGAGTCCCTATAGACCCCTAAGAATGACCATAAAAAGGCTTCACATGTCCATCTGAAACACAAAGGGCCTGGGCATCCAGGGTATGAGTCCCAGAGAGAATTCTCTTAAAGAAAAGCAACATTTTTCTGCTTAGGATGAGCATCCCAATATACCCGGGAACAGTATATTACTGAGCTCAGGCTGCCATAACAAAATACCATAGATTGGGGGCTTAAACAACAGACATTTATTTCTCACAGTTCTGGAGGGTGGAAGTCCAAGATCAAGTTGCCAACATGCTCAGATTCTGGTGAAAGCCCTCCTTCCAGCTTGCAGAACACCCTGCCCTCTCACTGTGTCAGCATGATGGGAAGGGAGTGGTCAGGAGGGAAAGAAAGAGAGAGGAAACTGCTGGGTCTTCTTACACGGGCACTGATCCCATTATGAGGGATCTATCTTCATGACCTCATCTAAACCTAATTACCTCCCAAGGGCCCCACCTCCTAATATGATTCCATTGGGGGTTGGGCTTCAACATATGAATTTGGGTAGGCGGGTGGGACATAATTCAGTCCCCAGCAAATGGTAAAACTACTTTTCCACAGAGTATCATTTAACCCTTGGAAGATCTTAAAATGTGTATAACCCATCTTAAAATGCTCTTACAAGACAAGTTACAGCTTGGGCATGCTCCATGGCCTCTGGAGAATCCCAACTCGTGGTCGGTGTTCTCACTGGCAAACCCACACACCAAGATGGCTGCAGCAAGAGCATCAGCCTCCCAATTCTCCGTCCACAAGCAAGGATGCTCTAATTAATATAGAGAGGGTCAGAAAGGGGCTTTTGTTGGTCAAATGAGTGGTACTCAAGCTACACGATTGAGCAAAATAGGTCAAGAACAACCTCCGTGCTTCATGAACGGAATAGACCAGGAGCCCGGTAAAGGATACCACTGACATTGGGTGTCATAAGACTCCCAGCCACTGTGTTGTGAAGACTCTGGCCTGTGGGTAATGCTGTATCTTCCTCAGCGAACCTTCTGTGCAGTGTGGTCAGACCACGCATGAGACAGAGAATTGGGGTTTCACCAAGCTCCCAGATTTGATAACAGGAGTTTGGTTATCTAAAAACCTATAAGGAAGGTTTGGCTTAAGGCCTTCTTCCCTGTAGCCCAGCTGAACCACAATCACCTACCTGCAAGTACCAGTTCTCAGGAGTCTAGAATATCAGTGCTCGCACGGTACATGGGGAACAAGCTACGTATGTCTAGTATGTCAAGCGTTTTTGGATAATTTGGTCTATCAGAACCGGGGAATTCTCTTTGTGGTTCCACTAAAATGTATAGTTAATTTTAGACTTGAGATTTTAGGCTAAAAGAATTTGGCTAGGTTTGTAAATAGCATAGGGGTGCCTAAGAGAACTTGAGATTTACTATATCCATAAGTTTAATTTATCACATCAACTACATAGGAGAAATCAAGTATATTATATTTATAAATGTAGTAAAAATGTTTAAAGGAATTTAATTAACCAAGTTGTAAAGGGGGCTGATTATTTAAGGTAGTTTTGTCTGTTCAACTGGAACACTAATAACAGCACCCTTGAATAGGAGTGTTAAAATGCAATGGATTAATAGAAAGAACAATCAGATATATAAGCGGGACTTAGAAGCATAAAGAAAACAAGAATTTTACATTTTTTTTATTTGAATAAATTGAAGATTAATCTAAAAGTCCAATAGATGTAAGTCATCACTTTTAGGGAGGGGGAAAAACATTTTAGAGGCCAAAACACTCATCAGGAAATCAGAACTTATAGGAGCACCTGGGTGCCTCAGTGGATTCAGTGCCTGACTTTGGCTCAGGTCATGATCTCGTGGTTCGTGGGTTCGAGCCCCGTGTTGGGCTCTTTGCTGACAGCTCAGAGTCTGGAACCTGCTTCAAATTCTGTGTCTCCCTCTCTCTTGGCTCCTCCCTCCTTGTGCACAGGCTTGCTCTCTCTCTTTCTCTCAAAAATAAATAAACATTTTTTAAAAAGAAATCAGAATTTATAAATCACTATTAATTTTGATATTGGCATTATTTTCCCACAGAAGGAACCAAGTCCAGGATAGTTGTGACTACGCGCCCCTCACAGTAAAACAATTTTGAGAACATATCTTTGATATACATATATTTATCGACACACCTCAGTGCGCACTATGAGGCACCACCCAGAGCTCCCTCTGACAAAAGACATGCTGCCCAGCTGCTCCAAGTGCTACAGACAGACAGCCTCAGTGGTCAACTCTTCAGGGATGCCTGAGTTACACAGGACCTGGCTGACTGCACAGGTCCTACCCAGAGTCTCTTCCATGAGGGGCTGGCCAGTTGGGGCAAGCTCTGGACAACCCTGAAGGTCATCCTATCCACCTGAGCTCTGCACAGGGGTGGCAGGAGCTGCCATGGGGTCTGCATCAGAGCTGACCTCTCCCCCCACCCCATCCTGCTTCCTTCAGCTCCCTTACACAGAGGTCAGTGTCCAGGATGCTCCCAAATAAACCCCCTGAATAACCAACCCCTTCCCATGGACTGCTTCCAGAAAGCCCAACCCATAACACAAACTATGCCCAAGCCTCTCAGTCGTTAAACATTAGCCAAGTTTAATATCCTTACGATTTTCATAATTTCAGAGTGGGAAACAGAAGTGAGGAGACCAGAATTCTGATGAGCCACAGAGTATGGCTAATTGAGAGATTACCTGCTGGATGGTCTATACATACAGGGAAGACTCCATCACAGGCTACAAAACATATACTTTGCTTCATCCTAGACACATCTTTTCACATATTACTGTCTCTGGCTTTGCTTGGGGCGAGGCAGCTGGCCTTAGGTCACTGCCATCACCCACACAGGAATAAGCATCAAAACTACCAGCATCAAACTCTGCAGGGTGACACCTGCTTCCAAGAAGGGAATAGATGTAATTTTCCTGACTCCTTCCACTAAGTACAACGAAAAACCCTGGGCATTACATATCAAACAAATATAAAGAGGCTCTGAATGAAGAAAAGGCATACACATTGGGTGACTCTCTAGAGAATTATGCTAAGTGGGGAAAACTCCACCTCAAAACGTTACATACTTGGGGTGCCTGGGTGGCTCAGTTGGTTAAGTGTCCAACTCTGGATTTTGCCTCAGGTCATGATCTCACGGTTCATGAGATCAAGCCCCACGTCGGGAATCTGTGCTGAGAGCGGGGAACCTGCTTGGAATTCTCTGTCTCCCTCTCTCTCCGCCGCTCCCCTGCTTGCACTCTCTGTCCCTCTCAAAATAAATGAATAAACATTTTTTAAAAAATCTTACACATTAAATGACCCATTTATGTAATAGTCTCAAAATGACAAAATTTTAGAAATGGAGAACAGTCTAGTGGTTACAGAGATTAAGGAATAAAGGCATGAGAAGGAAGCATGAGTGGCTATCAAGAGCCCATGAGGAATCCTGCCAGTAATGGAAATTCTGTCTTGACTGTATCCACGTCTGAATCGTGGCTGTGACACTGTACGGCAGTTTTGCAAGATGCAACCACTGGGGGAAACTGAGTAAGGGGTGAGCAGGGTCCTTCAGTACTATCCCCTATAACTGCATGTAAACCTACAGTTTTCTCTAAATACAAAGTTTAATGTGAGAAAAAAATCAAAGTATTCAGGTTGAATGTTAATAGTTGAGAAGAAAATCCTGTGGATGAAGTGGAATACTTTTTAACCCCTTTGAGCCAAATGCTTGTAGGGAAGGGCTGGAGAATAGTGAGTCAAATGCCTTTTGCGAATTTCCATAGTTGACACCAAAGTTCGTTCTCTGAGATGGATTTACCGTGGAACAAATAAAATTTTAGCTGTGGGACCCCTTGCTTGCATAGACCCTACTGAGGTCCTGGCATGTACCATAGTGGCGTGTTCGCTTGAGTGAGATTTGCAAAAGTAAGCCATTCAACCAGTGTTGGTGAGGATTGTGACATTCTTCTACCCCAATTTGTCCTCACCTCGCTTTTCCTCATGTCAGGCAGAGGCGAAGTGGCTGCAGGCATCTTGGGGAAACTTCTTAAGGGCAAGCTGGAGAGGAGGAACAGGTTGTTTGGTAGCTGAGGTTTGATGAGGTTCACACGGCTCACAGTCACATCCAAGTATAACCACACCACCACCAGTTATCTCAGAGGAGGAATGCTTTCAGGATTTCCCTACCATGCACTGTGTCACTTCAGTGAGCATGACACAGAAGTGTCAGGCCAGAGGTCATACTCCAACCCAAACATTATCTATGCCCCCTGTTATGGACTGAATTATTTACCCCCCAAATCCCTAGGTTGAAATCCCAAGTCCCAATGTGACTCTATTTGAAGAAACAGCCTTTATAGAGGTAATGAAGGTCAAATGAGGGTATAAGGGTGGGACCCCAATCCAATAAGACCAGTGAATATCTATAAAAAGAGAAAGAGAAACCAAGGATGCCCATACACAGAGAAAAGCCTACCCGAGGTCACAGTGAGTAGGTGGCAGCCTGCATGCCAAGGAGAGAGGCCATAGGAAAAACCAAACCTGCTGACACCCTGACCTTGGACTTTCAGCCTCCAGAACCATGAGAACATAAATTTCTGTTGTCTCAGCTGCCGTGGTCTGTGGTTCTTTGTCATGTCAGCTGAAACAGACTAATACAGCTCCAACACCTCAAATATGGGGGCAGTGGTGGAAGCGCAGAGCCTGGAGCCAGTCAGTGCCAACTTTTCCTAGTTATAAAAAGTGTAAAACTGTAAGCAGAGAGCTCAGTTAGCATCAGTTCGAATCCAAATGGAGGTGCTCGTCTGTAGAGAAACTCAAGAATGAAATGTGGAGCACCTGGCTGGCTCAGTTAGTAGAGAACGCAACTCTTGATCTTAGGCTTATAAGTTTAAGCCCCGTGCTGGGTGTAGAGATTACTTAAAAATCAAATCTTTAGGGATGCCTGTGTGGCTCAGTTGGTTGAACGTCCAACTTCAGCTGAGGTCATGATCTCGCAGTTCGTGAGCTCAAGCCCCATGTGGGGCTCTGTGCTGACAGCTCAGTCTGGAGCCTGCTTCGGATTCTGTGTCTCCCTCTCTCTCTGCCCCTCTCCTGGTTGTACTGTCTCTCTCAAAAATAAACACTAAAATAATTTTTAAAATCTTTTTTTAATGTTTATTTATTTTTGAGAAAGAGACAGAGTGTGAGTGGGGGGTGGCAGAGAGGGAGGGAGACACAGAATCCGAAGCAGGCTCCAGGCTCTGAGCTGTCAGCACAGAGCCCGATGTGAGGGCTTGAACTCACAAGCTGTGAGATCATGACCTAGCTGAAGTCAGACGCTTAACTGATTGAGCCACCCAGGCATCTCCCAAATTTTTTTTAATCTTAGAAACAAATGAAATGTTCACAGCTAGAAACAAACCATACCCTTTTATGAAAATCATACAATTAGAATCCCTCTGCCTTAAGAAGACAAACACATAACAGCACCTCAAACTGTTGGTGGGTGAAGTCTCACACACTCTGTGGGTAAAGCCTCACACATTCTGGTACATGAGATGACTTCTGAGCATTACCATGGCATCCTGTCCTGATGCAATTTGACCGGCGCAGATGAAATAACATGCAAAATCAAACCACAGAGAATCAAAGGTTTCAATGACAAAACTCCTCCTTACATGGATGAATAAGCCAATTTGATGACTGTTACAACGTGGCAGTCTGAGTATGCGGCCAAAAAATGGTAGGGACAAGGGCATCAGAGAGGAGGTCACGCAGTCAACTAACAAAAGTATTTATGTTATTTCTTTGCATTTTATAATATTTGGGATATTGGACAGCTCTTGATAGCAAAATTTGACTTCACAAATCTGTGATGTTTCAAAATGTGTTCCTTTTTTTATTTGAAACAGATAACCATGATTGTCACCTAAGTTGGTCTTTAATTTAGTGTTCTTTTTTTGAAAAAGACTCCTACCCCAAATTTTATAACCTTCTGACTCCACATGACCTAGATCCACCCCTGCTGTAGCCACGTGATGACAGAGCTATGTTAGAGCCAGTGCCGTGGCTTTGTGTTATTTTTTAAGAAAAGGCACACCACCAAAGTCCTTGATGACACAAAGAAACAAAACACCTGTTCAGTTAAAAAAGTGAGAAAAGTCAAATTTGTAATATGAAGTTATTTTTTTAGGAGAACTGTAAGCTATTCTTCACCCATATTTTTCCTTCTTAATGTATAGACATGCTCGACATATGGTAAAAATCTAAGTCTAATCCAAAAGCCTCTTTCAATAAGCATAAAATTTTAAAGTGATAAGTATTCTATCAGTTTTAGTGGCAGCATTTTTTTCTTTCTTAGCAATACATAAAATACTGGCATGCTGATTTTTTTTAACGTTTATTTTTGAGTGACAGAGACAGAGCAGGAGTTGGGGACGGAAAGAGAGGGACACACAGAATCGGAAGCAGGCTTCAGGCTCTGAGTTGTCACCACAGAGTCCGACAAGGGGCTCGAACCCATGAACCATGAGATCGTGACCTGAGCCGAAGTCGAATGCTTAACCGAATGAGCCACCCAGGTGCCCCAGAACCAGCGTGTTTAACATTAGTGATGGCATCTCAGATTTGGTAAAATACCCAAGTGTGTGGGAAGCATTTTTAATCTACAACCTGGAAGTGGCTCACCGGCATTTTAAAGACCTCCGGTCAGAAATCTACCCTCCAGGAGCAGCCTCTTAATATTTGAAAGACCCTTTTCAGAAGCCCACATTGCACAGCCTTCAACTACCATACTCAGACTCTATCAGGAGAAGTTATTTAAAAATAATTATTTTTTCAAGAGACTGTTGAATGCTGAGAACAAACTGAGGGCTGATGGGGGTGGGGGGGAGAGGAAGGGGAGTGATGGGCATGGAGGAGGGCACTTGTGGGGATGAGCACTGGGTGTTATATGGAAACCAACTTGACAATAAGCTATTAAAAAAATTAAATTAAATTAAAAAAATTATTTTTTGTTGGTGAAATGAACGGTGTTCAAATCTGTGAACTGGCTGGAAATATTACCCAGCACCACTACTCAGACATGAGCAGAGTATGAGAGCCTGGTCAGCTATCTAGCACCATGCCCGCAACCCTGGTAAGTCTCGCATTCCATGAAATCGCTAAGGATTCTGTTATGTGGTCTGACTTCAGAGAGCCTACGGACAGACAGCTGAGCCTTCTCTGAACTTCTGAGGGCAGTTTTTGTGCCCCTTGCTAAACAAAACTTACTCGGTGGCTGAATTCATTATAAGACTTGATTTCACCGTGGATACTTGGTGATGAGGTTATGGAGGGCAGGAACTAGAGCCTTCACCTACCTTTGCTCTTGAAAGGCAACCTATGTCCACAAAAACACCAGACAACTGTGAAGACGCAACTGACCGTCTGCAGCTGGGACCCCCTCAGTCCTGCCTGACGTCAGTCACCATCAGCACCCTCCCAAGCCAAAGTCACTTATCCTAGACACCAACTGATTCAAGAGCCAGAACCCAAGTCATGAACCATGAGAATCTCTCTCCTTAGCACAAATATATGAATAAAATAATATTGGCATAGGTTCAGCTTTGGGAAATTCTTTTAATTTTGCCCCTGGTAATTAGTTTATTTGTTTCTGAAAGTGGCTCAAAACTTATCCATTTGGATTCTCTGTTACTAGTAGACATAGAGTGGTTGCTAAGCAGCAACATGCATTGTTATTTCTTCATCTAATTTAAAATTCTCAGTTCGCAGTAAAGGTCTTCAGAGGGAACTTATTGTGTGGGGTGGGCCAAATACTATTTTTCATTGTAGCCCATTCAATTTAGGAAAGAAAGTACAGCATACTGTTTAATCAACACAAAATGATTTGTACAGAACATTTAACATCTTCTTGAAATGTAGCTGTCTTCTTTTACTAATCAGATCTACTTAATTTATCTTAAACTTTTCCAAGGAGATTTCCTTTCTCCTCGTATCCTTGCTCCTTCTTCTATTCTCCCAACTTTCGAGCTAAATTTTTAGCCTAAGAAATGGGAGATCTGGAAGGAAGATTTGGAGACATAAGAGACACTCATATACTCTGGAAAAGGAACCTCAGGGAATCCAGTCATCATCCTAATGAGTCACTTACCCAGCACTCCAACTTCATTAGAAAGAAGACACATTTAACCTACAAGTTTTCTGTTATGAATGCTGCAAAGTTAATCAATTGCTTTCTCTAATAACAGTCTGGCTTGGCGTCAAGTATTTGGGGAAAGTATTGCTGAAGTGCTCTCCCAGAGGACAGGACGTCACATTTTTTCATTCACCCAACAGTATTTCTTGACATGAAGATTAACTTCTTGGCAAAACTTGTTGGAAAGGAAGTACATTTTCACAAAACAAGCAAAGGCATTCCTGTGGAGTGACCTTCTCATTGTAAGTTCAGTGTATTAAAACATCAGCTGGATCAAAGTAGATTAAGATAGACTTTTCCTTATCTCGATTGCTTGGGATCTAGAACAATCAAGAAAAAAAACTCACAGATTTAGTGGAAGAAAATGAGCTAATGGAAGCAAAGAACTATAAAGTGAATAAATGGGCAAAAATAAGTGGAATGTTTTAAAGGAAATGTAATTTTGTTACTATAACAATAGGGAGGAAATCTGATTTTCATAACAGTAAAATGGCTCCCAGGACGGACAAGATTGATTTCTGTTGGCTTAAAACCTTATTAAGCTTCTTGGGGTGTGTGTGTGTGTGTGTGTGTGTGTGTGTGTGTGTGTGTGGTGGGAGGAAAACAACAGAATAGATGGTCAATAAGTTCCTGGGGTGGGGGTCCGTTCAGTCATGGCTTTTGAGATTTGCTTTCTTAAAGGTATGATTTTTAGGGGCCACGGATAGGGGCAGTTGGCAACACCAGAAGAGAAAGTTTGGAGAAAGGGTCCAAGCATCTAACAGAGGGGTTGTACTAAGGCTTGGTGTCGGCGTGGGGCCACACTGTCTTCCCTAGATAGGCAGGGAGGGCATGCACTGCAACTAAGTGTACCTGTGTTCCAATCCCCTCAGTGTTGTTTGAATCCTGTGAACTTAGACTGATCAGACTTATCCTTATGTACCTCAGTCCCCATCTGTGAAATGGGAGCATAAGCATTAAAGAGTTAATACACATCCTGTGTGATCACACCACGTTCCCTACCCCCTCCATGCTTCTAAGCCCTCCCCTGCCCCCTCTTGGTGTAATGTTCTCCCGTCACTGTCTTGAAATTCCTAATCGTTCTTGAACACATGGGGCCCGGTATTTTCATTTGATCTGGAACTCACAAATTCTGTAGCTGGTCCCTAAACATATTATGTATTTAGAACAAGTCTTGGCCCACTGCCAACACCAGCTGTTATCTTTATCTCCCATCTCTTATCACAGAATTTTAGGAAAATTCCCGGGAAGCAGATGTGGTAGTGAAGCTGGAATTTATGTGGGAAAGAGGAGCAGTGCATTGACAGAGGAGTCAGCCTACCACACCCAGTACTAATTTCTGCACCATACTACCAAGGGGCAGGATGAGGCAGCAGCTGCCCAGGGGTCCCGGGCACATCTGGGCTGTCTGGCTTTGAAGTCTGGATATAAACTATATACGCTGACAAGACATGCATTGACAGGGAGGTCTTTAAGAATCAATTAGTGACTAGCTGATAACACATGTGATGAACACATCAATTATTTACACACAAACAGGCATTTAAAAAGTGCAAGACCATCTGAAGATCCTTTATCCTTTTAAATATTTTGAGTCTCAGCCCTCCCTGGCCCCTAACCCTGTATCATTTGAGGGAGCAAGACATGAGCAGAGTGGGGCCCCATAAGCTTTACATCTGCATATGTACACGTTATTCATCGAGACAACAAACTTTCAAATTATTCTCCATTCTATGACCTGGAAGGCCAAGTTCAAGTTTAAAATTTCTCTAATTTCTCAAAGTTGCTCCTGTGTATGTGTGTGGACATTCGTCTCCTCACACGCAAGATCCAATTACCTCTTACTCCTGTAACCAGTCAAGTCTCGGCCACCCTCGGGGCCTGAAGACATGTGTACAGTGGGAAGGCCATTCTCCATAGGACAAACCTGAGGACACCAGCCTAGAGCTGGAAAGCAGGATCGGGGCTTTTAGACAGGGAAATCCAGAGCCTCAGATATCCAGTATGAGGTCAGAAAGTAGGGTAGGGGTTAATGATGGCCACTGCCTTTGTGTGCACAGACTCTTCACCTGGTGAGAGGGGAATGGCTGGAAGTGGGTCTGAACAAGGGTCCCTAAGTTCAGGTTGAACATCAACCCTGATATCTTGGATATGATTTGAGTCTGTGCTCTGAGTATCCCCTTAAATAAAGCTGAACTCCATGCTCCTCCCATCACACATTCACCCATTCCAACTTATTATAGCTTTACATATAGATTCCAACTTTTCTAGACCCAAAGTCATATCCCCAATTATGCTTCATTACCCCCGCCCCACCCCCAACACATAGTTCCACTCAGCCAGCAATCCCCAATCCCTTCTCACCCCCATCCACCAACTTGTTTCCCTCAGGAGCCCCCCAAACATTTTGGATGAGCTGTACACTGACTCACTCATCCCAATGATGAAATCTCAGCACCTCATTCAGGAACAAATGGGTTAATTTATACTGTTGTACTGCTAACTAAAATTAAAATATTGAAAACACATCTACTATAAATATGAAGGTCACCATAAAAAGGAGAGAGAGATGTCATCATGGCAAATGCAGCCCTGGAGTATTCTAAATATAGCCTTTGCCCAGGGACCTTTTAGAAAATCATTTTTCTCATGTTGCCCTTTGTATCTGACAAATATGGATTTGAGTTGTGTTTTGAATAACAATGAAAACAATGCCTTAGACAGACGTTTACTCTTATGCTTAAACTAGTTAACACACTAGAATGCTGAAAGGGCATTGCACTTCTAATTCTGAGCTTGGGGTCCTGCTTTTAGGCAGCTGTGTAAGTCTGAAGCAAGTGGCTCAGTCTCTCTCTCTCACATTGTAAGGAATCATAAAAGATTGTGACCCAAAGACAACAAAAACACTAAGTTAAAAAGATATGTACACTCTTGGAAGGAATCCAAGTGTCCATCGTTAGATGAGCGGATAGAGAAGAGTGGTAAATATAGACAATGGAATATTACTCAGTCATAAAAAAGGACAAGATCTTGCCATTTCCCATGACATGGAAGGTTCTAGAGGGTATTATGCTAAGTGAAATTAAATCAGACAGAAAAAGACTAATACCGTATAATTTCATTCATATGTGGAACATAAGAAATAAGACAAATGAGTAAACAAAAAGCATACTCAGACCTATAAGTACAGAGAATAAACTGGTGATTGCCAAAGAGGTGGGGAGCTGAGGGATAGGCCAAATGGGTGAAGGGGAGTACGAGACACAGGCTTCCAGGAATAGAATGAACAAGTCATGGGAATAAAAGGTACAGCACAGGAAATATTAATGATAGTGTATAGCGTTGCATGGTGACAGACGGTGACAGATCCTGTCAGACAGTGAGCACAGCACACCATAGAGAGATGCTAAATCATGACATCGTACACCTGAAAACTAATACAATACCGTGTGTCAACTACATTCAATTTTTTTTAATAGTTTATTGTCAAGTTCATTTCCATATAACACCCAGTGCTCATCCCCACAAGTGCCCTCCTCCATGCCCATCACCCCCCTTCCCCTCCCCCCACCCCATCTGCCCTCAGTTTGTTCTTGGCATTCAAGAGTCTCTCATGGTTAATTTTTAAAAAAATTTTAGTGTTTGTTTATTTTTGAGAGAAAGAGCGACAGAGTGTGAGTCGGGGAGGGGCAGAGAGAGAGGGAGACACAGAATCCAAAGCAGGTTCCAGGCTCTGAGCTGTCAGCACAGAGCCCCACATGGGGCTCAAACCCACAACTGTGAGATCATGTCCTGAGCCAAAGTCAGATGCTTAACCGACTGAGCCACCCAGGTGTTGTTTTTAATATTTTTAATGTTTATTTATTTTTGAGTGAGAGAGAGACAAAGGAAGTGAGTGAGAGGGGGGATGGCTGGAGAGAGAGCAAGACACAGAATCTGAAGCAGGCTCCCAGCTTTGAGCTGTCAGCACGGAGCCCGATGCAGGGCTTGAACCTATGAACTGCGAGATCATGACCTGAGCCCAAGTTGGATGCTTAACCGAGTGACCCACCCAGGTACCCCAAGTATATTCAAATGTTTTAAAAAGAAGAAGAAAAATAGAAGGTTGGAAACAAGAGATTTAGAAATCTCTTATGTAATCAAGTCTAATCCCCAAGTTTCATATTTGAAAAACCTGAAAACTTGGACCTGTTACAGAGTGCTAATGTCACATACCTCCCTGAAGAAGAAAGGATCCGTATGAGCCACTGTCAGTGGTGTGGGGGTGGTCACCTTGAGGGCCCTTCTAGTTCTAAAAGTCAATGCTTTTTAAGAAGAGCAAACCATTTCAGTAAATCATCATCTCAATCAGCACATTATACTTCTCATAATAGATTCTGTTTTTAAAAAATAGTTTTGTTTTAAAAAATCAAGTCTTTTCTATTAATTATGAAATCAACAGAATAATAAGGAAACACTAAGAGATAACCAAGGAGACAGCATGTAGAATTGGATTCTGGGCCCTGTTCCAGAACATTCCATAGTGGGCCTTGGCCAGGGACTAGCCTCAGCAATTCTGCAGTTCATAATTGTCACCGCATCTGAATGGGACCAGTGACAAAAGTCCTTGACTGGCTGAGACTAAAACAAGGAAAACCTTCCCTCAGAAGGAATCCTAGTATTTTTTTTCATGAGCAAAAGAACAGAACTTGGGGGGGAGGGGTAATACACACACACACACACACACATATACACATATACATATATATATACATGTATGTATGTATGTATGTATATATATATGTGTGTGTGTGTGTATATATATAAGAAGAAAACCTGACCCGTCACACACTAATGGACCGTAAGCATGTGACAATATTTAGCACACATTTCCAGTACACACAGGCCAAAGGAATATGACCGTAATTGGTGGACTGACATTTTAACATAGGAAAACAGCCTTAATTTGTGTTCTTTACTGTGTCCTTCTGGAACCCAGCCTTTCAGAAAGAAATCTTTAGTGACTCGCTGCTAATGATTTTTTTTCAGTTCCTAATTAGTATGGCCATCAGGTGTCATCTGAAGAACCTATTTAATTAAGAATGGTTTATAATATTAAGGATAACTGAGCTGTCCACCGCTCCAGGCATCAAGGGTGAACACTGACCCTTGCAGGCAATAGAGCAAGACGCTTGAGCAACAGGAACTGTTAACCACAGAGCCCAAACTGGCCTGTGTCTGTAACACTGCCCTTCTGCTTGGAGCATTCACCCTCTTACCCTTGAACCTGATTCCAGCTAGCGCACTTCTACTTATCCCCAGCACCCCACTGAAAGTTTAACCACCTCTGTCAATATGATAGGAAAAGATTGGATAAAATAGGCAGAGAGGGAAAGGAAAGGACCTGAGGTCTCTGGGTGGGGAAAAACACGGATTTGGGAACAACACTGGGAGTATCTGACCACAGCAAACCCCCTCTGGCGTAAGGTGCCTCTTAAAAATATAACAGATACCACTTACCCCCTGCAGGTTTCCCTCAGGAATTTGACAAAAGACCTAACTAAAAATAAATAGAATATAACATGTATGACCCAGAAGGAATGATTTGGCCGTAGACCACCCCGCATACAATGGAAACGAGCCAACCAGGAAGGGACCACCCAGCACCTAGAGCTGTCCAGCCAATAATGGTAGAACCTGAGAAGGAACGAGGAGGGAGGGAAGTGTGGGTGTGAGCAGAACCTTATGAAACAAGGACCCTTGCCTCTAATCTTCGGGTATTCACTTTCGAATGCCCCTCTCTGTAAAGAGAGCTTTCCTACTATTCTTCCTTTCTAATCTTATACTAATGAACTTTTGCCTGCTGCTCATTTGTACCCACCTCTTCATTCTCTGAAGCACAAGACAACGAATCCCGGGTATTGTGTTGAAAAAATCCTGCCTCACCAAGATTGCATCCCTCCCATCTATACTTCCTCCTGCGCCCTGTTTGTTAACGTGTTTGTTAACGTGGATTTCCCATTAGACTACAGTAGGTCCCCCTATGGCAAGAGCAGGGTCTTGCCTACCATTTTATTCCCAGAGTGCAGCAGAAGACCCTCTCCAGTGAGAGGTCAGGAAACATTTGTTGGATGAGTAACGATTCTGGTTGCAAGAATGAAGATGTTCACCACCCCTTGTCTTTCTGTTAAGGAACAGACAGTCAGCCCCTCCTCATCAGGGAAATACAAATCAAAATCACCTGAGATACCACCTCATGCCAGTCAGAGTGGCTAAAATGAGCAAATCAGAGGACTCTAGATGCTGGCAAGGATGTGGAGAAACGAGCACCCTCCTACACTGTTGGTGGGAATGTAAACTGGTGCAGCCCCTCTGGAAAACAGTGTGGAGGCTCCTCAAAAAATTAACAAGAGAACTCCCCTAGGACTCAGCAATAGCACTGCTAGGAATTTACCCAAGGGACACAGAAATGCTGATGCATAGGAGCACATGTACTCAATGTTCATAGCTGTATGCTCAACAATAGCCAAAACATGGAAAAAGCCTGAGTGTCCATCAATGGACGAATGGATCAAGAAGACGTGGTTTATCTATACAATGGAATACTCCATGGCAATGAGAAAGAATGAAATCTGGCCTGTGTAGCAACATGGATGGACCTTGAGGGTGTTATGCTGAGCGAAATAAGTCAGGCAGAGAAGGACAAATACCATATGTTTGCACGTACAGGAGGATTAGGAGGAGCTTAATGGAGGACTGTGGGGGAGGAGAGGGAGGCAAACCATGAGAGACTCTTGAATGCTGAGAACAAACTGAGGGCTGATGGGGGTGGGGGGGAAGGGGGGGTGATGGGCATGGAGGAGGGCACTTGTGGGGATGAGCACTGGGTGTTATATGGAAACCAACTTGATAATAAACTATTAAAAATAATTTTTTTTAAAGGAACAGACACTCGGCTAATCTCATTCAAGGGTGTTTACACATAAAAAGTTCACTAATGTTTTTCGGGGACCACAGAAAATGACAAGAGGGATGAGCGTTTCCTCCCTCTCTTGCTGCTTCTTCCTCTCCACGCCTGCTCCCCCAGCCCCTTACACGGAGAAGCATTCACTTCCTCAGCACGGTGCCCCACAGGACACGTAGAGCATGAAGACACCCTGAGGCCCCAACCTTAAACTCCAGCATGCTTAGCTGCAGGAAGTAGGTGTCAGCCATGGTGAAACATTCCTCTGGGTCGCCCAGCAATGGGAAATCAGTTACAACCTTTTGCGTGGTATGTGAACTGAAGGTTTGTGTACCACCCCCTCGCCCAAATTCATGTTGAAGTCCTAACCCCCAATGGTGGTTTTGGGAGTGGGGCCTTCCAAAAGAGATTAGGTTTAGATGAGATTATGTAGGTAAAGCCCCATGATGGGATCAGTGCCCTTTTATAAGGAGAGAAACAGACTAGGCTTCTTATCTTGCCATGTGAAAACACAGCAAGCTAGCAGCCATCTGCAAGCTGGGAAGAGAGTTCTCCCCAGAACCCAACCATGCTGGCACCCTGACCTCATACTTTCCGGGCTCCAGAACTGTGAGATATATTTCTGTTGTTTAAACCCGCAGTTTATGACATTTTATAATAGCATGAGCTAACTAACTCATAGCAACACAGTCATCCTCCAGATAACAGGTGGCAAAACCCAATACTAAGTTCTCTCCCTCTTTCCATCCCTCCCTCCTCTCAGCCTTGACCCCATCTGCAAAGAGCCACATCTGTCTCTGTGCCTTTGCTCTATGCATTTCCCCTCACCCCTGACTCCCAGGGAAAAGGGATGCAAGTCCATGGAATCATCTAGGTGATGCTTGATGTAGCAATAATAAGCCATCAAAGTCTGACCAACATGTTGGTGGTCAGGCCACCAGGCTCCCTTGCCAGGACACGTGTCCAGGAATGGGACTGACAGAGGACTCGCTCTCACAGAAGCACTCTGGTTTTCTGGCATGTGGTGTTGAGAATCAATACTATGGATCCACCTAGCAGTTTTCCTGAACTCACAGCCTAATCACAGCTCATCTTGCTACAATTATGAAGAAAATCTGATTGGTCACTCATCAGCCAATGGGGTTACCCCTCCTTGGTCCAATCAGAGATGTCCAGTGACAGAGGGTCACTAGAAGAGGAGACATCTTCTGGGGAGGGAAGTTCCCAGAGAAGGTAGTATGGGCTACTTGGTACTCCCAGCATAGCTGCAAACATTTAGTCACACATCCAAAACTAGGCAGGTTCCTAGGCAGGATTTTCCAGCAAACCAGCAGTGTTGTGGAAGGCCAGTGGTGAGGGAGGGTTGGTTAAACACTAGTGCAGAAATGTGCATATCACTGCTGCTTTCCGGATCAGTTCCTGAGGGACATCACTAGCCATCTCCAAAATCCCGTTCTCCTCCCACTCTGGCCAGTAGAAGATTGCATATCTCAGGCCCTTGCATCTGAGAGCTAAGGGACCATAAGACTAGCTTCTGGTAGATGGGTTGATTGGAGGTAGCAAGGAGCCACAGTTTCTTCTCCTGCTGTGGCCATCTGGAAGTCCACGTGTTCTAGATGGCAGAGCCAAAGAGTGGTAGAGCTCCAACATTCTGGACCACTGAAAACTGCATGGGCACAGCTATCCACCCACCATGTTGGATATGAAGTAGGCATAAGAATAAATTCTTGTGTTATGCACAAGATGTTGGGGATATTTCTTACTGCAGCAAAACACAGTCAATCCCCACTAATACATTCAATATGCTCAGTTAAGTTCCAAGTGAGTCAAACTAATGCCTAAAGCCAACAAAAAAGCTTATAGAGAGCATCTGATATTTAGAGCCATCTTTTAAAAGTACCAGGATTTCTGGTTCTTTCATAAGCGGAAAAGAGACAATACCAGGAATTTACTTAAGTCTAAGCGAGTTGAATGTACAAAAACACTAGAGGATCTACAAATTAACTCGGGACTGCATGAACAAACCATGACTAATTGACACAGAACACACCAGACCACTGATTTCATGAGAAACATTATCACAGTCAGATTCTAGACAGATTAGTGGCCCGTGCAGCTCAATCATGTCTCAAACAGTAACACAAAATTGTGCCCCCACTTTTCTGCTTTAAACTCTGCATCGTTTTAACCTAATTTCCTACAATTTTGTTTCCTATCACTTTTTACCCTCAAACAACTTTATAATTGTGCAAATTAGGAGCATTAGAGCAGACGGAAGTTTGTAAGGGGAAATTAGATCCATTCAGCATATTGCCCTACCCGGTTAAGGCAATTATCTCAAAATTCCAATGCCACAACCAGAATTCAGAGCATCCTACTCACAGCCAAGTCAGGTCATTGTGTTGTCCATTACGTATTATGACAACTCTCATTACAGAAACAAACATGCTGCCTCGTCAGGCAAGCAGGAGAAATGACAGGGCTCTCTCTAATTCAAGTCCACACAAACATGACGATCCAGATACCTTAGAACCCAGCATTGCCTTAGTGTTGCTATACTTGACCTTGGGGCCTGCCCTTGAGACTCTCTATTCCCCTGTCCCAGTGACAGGACTGGCTCATGGTTCTCCTCTTCCCTATGTGACCACTCCTTCTCGGTCTTCTTGGCGACCCTGACTCTCCTGTCTCCCCTTGATTACTGGCAGTCCTAGATGAGGCAGTCTCAACCGACTGTTTTTCTTGCCCATGATGTCCTTGAATAATCCTACCTGCTCTCACATAAAACACAGACAATGACACCCAAGCCACTCTCCTGAGTTCCCATCACATACATCTTCTGCACCTGGATATTCCATAGACACCTCATATTCTTCATGCCCAAAACCAAACTCACTGCTCTGCCCCAAACCCCTTCTTCCTTGGTGTTCTCTACTTTGTTCAGATGATGTAGTGGTTTAAATGGTGTCCCCACAAAAAGCTATGTCCTTCTGCGACCTCCGAATGCAACTTTATATGAATAAATTTCTGGAAAACTGTAAAAAGTTGGGGAGAGGCACTGGGGTGACTCAGGGAGTTAAACATCTGACTCTTGATAACAGCTCAGATCATGATCTCACCATTTGTGGGATCAAGCCCTGTGCTTAGAATTCTCTCTTGTCCTCTCTCTCTCTTCCCCTCTCCCACTCTCTCTCAAAAGAAATAAATAAACATTTTTAAGTGGGGGAGGAGCAGCTGCATCCAACTTCAGCTCAGGTCATGATCTCACAGTTTGCAAGTTTGAGGCCCACATCAGGCTCTCTTCTGTTATCGCAGACCCACTTCAAATCTTCTGTCCCCCCACCCCTCCCCCACTGATTCTCTCTCTCTCTCTCTCTCTCTCTCTCTCTCTCTGTCTCTCTCTCTCTATCTCCTTCTCTCTCTCTCTCTTTCAAAAAAAAAAGTGGGGAAAGCCATTGCATCTGACATGGGCCCATTGAAACTGATCATGGACTAGATGATCCCCTGACACTCTGCAAGGCCTATGTTGTCCATCTACATATGGCTCAATTTAGCCACAGTTACAGGATTTAGAAAACTTCATTTTCACACAGTTGAGAAATACAGTTACCTCCCCAAAGAGATTTCCTGAATGTTTGAGAATGGAAGCTTGGAGCTCAGGAACCAGTAGAAGGAAGCAGGCACACCTTGAACAGGTGTTGAGCTAGAGATTAGGTTATCTGTGAGATGGAGGAGAAGCCACCAGTTCAAGTCAGCTGGCCACCCAGAGCATCAGGAGGTACAAGTCCACACGAAGACTTCAGAACACCTTAATTGTAATACAGTTGCACAGATTTATAGCCTTGGTGCTTAATTAGCATACAAATGTCCATATCAAAAGCAACACCAGACCATTTGGTAATCAGAAGAAGCTGTTAAGAAATTGTTTACTGGAGTAGAATATATATTACATACAATTTACCATTTTAACCATTTTCAGGTATACAGCTCATTAAAGACATCCACACTGCTATTTGGCCCTCATATCTATCCAGAACTCTCATCTTGCAAAACTGAAACCCTGTACCCATTAGACACTATTTCCTACCGCTCCTGCCCCACCCCACCCCCACCCAGCCCCTGGCAACCACCATTCTACTTTGCTTCTATGAATTTGACTCCTCTGAATATCTCATGCCAACAGAATCATACAATATTTGTCTTTGTGACGGGCTTATTTCACTCAGCGTAATGTCCTCAAGGTCCATCCGTGCTGTGCTATAAGACGAGATTTCCTTCCTTCATAAGACTGAATGATATTTCGCTGTACGTACAGACCATATATACCCACTCACCCTTTAATGAACATTTGGGTTGTTTCCACCATTTAGCTATTGTGAATAAATGCTGCTATGAACATGGGTGTGCAAATATAGGTACAAGACCCTGCTTTCAAATCTTTCCCATTTTGTGTGTGTGTGTGTGTGTGTGTGTGCGCATGTGCGTGCATATGTATGAATTAATGGCATTTAAGATGGGTGACTGGTAGGCACATACAGGAAAGAGGCAGAGGAATCAGGCCAACAGCCGATACCCGAGGACCTGATGGCGGCCTAGGGTCCCATGAACTCAGCTGACACAAAAAGTCAGGTTGTGGTGCTCACGGCCCAATTGAGAGCTTTACCTGCAAGGTGAGGTATACAGTCTGCAGGCCGGAAAGACGGCAACGCCTTGCTAGTTACCTACCAAAAAACATCCAGCCATAGCCGTATTTACCCAGGGTGGCTCAGGCCAGCTCACAACCTAGAGGGTTCCCAGCATCAGCACAAGGCGTGTTATACAAAGCGGTAAGGGAGTACACACACAGCACCTGGGAAGTGTTATGCACTTAGCGGAATGCTCGCCAAATGTAGGTGAGGGTGAAGTGGCAGGTGTGGTCCAGGCAGGTGGTCAGCATGGGGATGTGCCGAACGTGCTGGGTGACAGAACCAGTGGGCAGTGAGAACATGTATGTGAGTTTCTTACTGCTGAATAAGCTTAATGAGCTACCATAAACTTCGCGGCTCATGATAACACAAATGTTTTATCCTACAATTCTGAATGTCCTAAGTCTAAAATGAGCTTCACTGGGCTAACATGGCTAACATGAGGGAGTCGGCAGTGCTGTACTCCTTTCTGGAAGCTCTAAGGGGAGAGCCTGTTCCTTGTCTTTTCCAGCTCCTGGGGGATGCCTGCACTCCTTGGCTCAGGTGCCCTTCCTCCATCTTCTAAGCCAGTGGCAAAGCAAGTCCATCTCTTATCACATTGCTCTGACCTCTTCTGCCTCCCTTTTCCACTTTAGGGACCTTTGTGATGACACTGGGCCCACCGCAGAATCGTCTTCCCATCTGCTGACTGGCAACCTAATTCCATCAGCCACCATAATCCCCCTTTGCCAAGCAACCTGACATACTTACAGGTTCTGGGGATTAGGATGAAGGCATCTTGTGCGAGGGGGTCTACCCACCACATGTAATCTAGAGAAGGCAATATTGGGAGACCCAAGGGGGAAATCAGTTAGAATCAGGGAGGAGGAGCAGGACTCCAAATACCAGGGAGAAGTCTCAGAATCTAGAAGAGCCTTCTAAGAGCAAAGCAGGAGGTCAGGTTCAGGAGACCCAGGATAAAGGGTGAATTATCAGAGCAAACGTGGAAGCCGAGGAACAAAACAGGGGTCTGGCCGGTGAGACTGGGGTTCAAGTGGAAACTTGGCCTCCAACAAGCAAGGTAAAAGAACACGCATGCTCACTCGGGCAGGATCAGAGCAGCGCTGCCCACAAGGCTGCTGCGCACGTGAGAGCTTAATCGGTTCTCGGGAGGTCCTGGAGCCCCCTTGACTTTGTAGGCGGGCAGATCACAGCCGCAGGTCAGGAGGCAGGAGTCTGCAGGAAACAGCCCAGGCATCCGGTGATAAGCTCCATCTTCCAAAAGGCTGAATGCTGCCGGAACGTAAAACCCAACCGAAGGGACAGTGGGAAGAGGAGGAGCGAGCTGGTGATGCAGACTCAGCCAACGCCGACCGGCACCCCAGGGGCGCGCTAAGGAGCGCGGAGCAGATGGCAGTGGCTCACTTCCCCGCTGCTGAGTGAGCCTGCAGGCTGCCAGCCGGAGCCCAAGCCGAGCCAGAAAATACAGGGGGATCTTCAGAGGACATACTGGGGGTGGAAGTCAGACAAGCGTGCTGGCGGGGGCCCGAGCATCCAACAGAAACTTGACTCCATTTCTGCTGTGCAGACAGAGACGCGAATGATCTTCTCCACGTCGCCAGAAAACCCAGAGCCAAATATCCCTGTCTTGTTAATGCATGGTCAAGTCAGATCTGCTCGGGGGGGATGCTTAGAAATGCCAAGCCCTGCATCCAGGGGGCGCAGGCATGAGTATGGTCACCTCATAGGTCTTATGTCACCAAAGGAAGACAATTAGAAGGAATACCTCAGTCTTCAAAACAGAATTCCTACTTAAAGAAGTCGAATAATGCATGGGGGGTGAACGGGAGCTCCCCCACGTCGGCTCTCCCTTTGCTCTTAGATTCTATTTGATTTCCTAGGAGACCGCAGGGCACTGCTTTGTTTAAGATGCTGAAAGCCCAGCAGTCCTGTTTTGTAATTAGTTTTAGCCATCAGCAGAAAGCACCTTTGTCTTCTCAAAAGTCAAAGACAATCAATTCACCCCCACCTTGTACCTCCCCTCGCTGATCAGAAGGTCAACCGGCAAGAAACTCTCCACCCTGCGGTCGGTAGAGATCCTCAGGACTACGAAAAGAGCAACACCCAGGCTACCTTCCCCCGCCTTCCTCTGAGAAGCTATCGAAGGTGAACCCAAGGGCACTGGCCAAGCATGGCAATGATGTTCCAGTTTAACCCCAAAACGCAGGAGCTAGGACCCGGACGGCATTCACAGACACGTTTCTGAGTTAGCCTTTTCCTAGCCTGGGGCCCCGCTATTAAAAATGAATATATTAATTGGATCACAGCCAGCCCTTTTAACTAAGAGTTTCTGATTTGCGATTTAATAAACTCCTGCCACAGTGACTAGTTAATGAAAACTAGAGCATTAAGACCCAGCTCAAACACCCCCTTGCTGGCCTTATGGGGCTGGTTATCGATAGCATCCAATTTTAAACGTCAAGCCTTTCATTTCAGAAAGCCTCAAGATCACACATGGTTTGCCATGCAGGAATTATTACTGCAAAATGATTTTAAGTCTGTTGAAAAGGTATAGCCCCAGTTATGTCCAAAATGGAATACTATTTTCTTATTACAGCTTCCAAAGGAAAAGTGGCAGTCTCCAGGTATTTCCCGTTAAATAAAATAGGGGCCGAGCACAGGGAGGTTTGAAAGAAGAGTAGGCCTTTGGGTAGCTGTTTGGAGCTTATAAGGAAACTTCTCTTTCTGCCATTTCTTTTTTTTTTTTTTTAATATTTTTTATTTATTTAGGAGAGAGAGACAGCGTGAGCAGGGGAGGGTCAGAGAGAGAGGGAGTCACAGACTGAAACAGGCTCCAGGCTCTGAGCTGGCAGTCAGCACAGAGCCCGACGCGGGCTCGAACCCACGAACCGCGAGATCATGACCTAAGCGAAAGTCGGACGCTTAACCGACTAAGCCACCCAGGCGCCCCTCTTTCTGCCATTTCTGGGCAATGGCAAGGAAAGAAAAAGAAGTATAGAGAAGGAAGGCAGAAATAGGTAACACCTTGGCATTGATTTTAGGAAGTCAAACACGGACTTTCGTCTGGATTCAGCTGCCTCTCATTGTTGGGTCGGAGGAGAAGCCCTAGAATAAACAGAAGCTGGCGGCATTCCCAGGTAAAGTCCTAAAGGTGAGGAGTTGTTGGGTTGAAACCCCAGCCTGTGGAATCACTAATCCAGAGGGACTGGCAGCACAATATTCATTGACAACTGTACCCAAAACAGGGATAAAACAAGTCAGACATACTTCCTTAAAGTGTGTGCTTGGAACTCAAGTTCATTAAGGTCCACACACTGGGCCCACAGAAATTGATACTAATACTGTTCAGGTGACAGACTAAGATAAGACTGCTGGGACTTAATAGTGCTGATGAACTCTTGCCTTCCACCTTTTTTTTTTTTTTTAATATTTTATTTATTTTTGAGAGAGAGAGAGACAGCATGAGCAGGGGAGGGTCAGAGAGAGAGAGGGAGACACAGAATCCAAAGCAGGCTCCAGGCTGTCAGCACAGAGTCCGATGCAGGGCTCAAACCCACGAACCGCGAGATCACGACCCGAGCTGAAGTCGGTCGCTCAACCAACTGAGCCACCCAGGCGCCCCACCTTTTTTTTTTAAATCTTTAAAAAAATTTTTTTTATTTATTTTTGAGAGAGAGAGAGAGAGAGAGAGAGCAGGGGAGGGTCAGAGAGAGGGAGACACAGAATCTGAAGCAGCTCCAGGCTCTGAGCTGTCAGCACGGAGCCCAACACTGGGCTTGAACTCACAAACTGTGAGATCATGACCTGAGCCAAAGTCAGATGCTCAACCAACTGAGCCACCCAGGCGCCCCACTCTTGCCTTCCACCTTGTGCAAAAGTCCCTCCCCTTAGCCCCAAGGCCCAGGCCCACCTAGCTAGCTCTGTCCCTGATGGACATCAACCTTCCAGCTGCCCTTCCAAACATGACTTCTCTCCCACACGTCCCCCCTCCCAAGGGCCCGTCCTGCACCATCCACACAAACACCACACGCTGTCTGAACCCCTGGTTCTCAAGACAACCAGGACTGAGGCCTGCGGGGGTGGTGCTTCAGCAGGTTCTCCATTGCAAGACAAGACATGAGCCCAGATGGAGAGCCCTCCTTGTCCAAGCAGCAAACTCATTATCCACCCCAGCACATCCCAAGCTGTGGGATGTGGCCTGCCAGCACAGGGGGTGTTGACATCCATTTAGGGAGGTGAGAGTGAGCTGTGCATTTTTAATGAATTAGCACAGAACCAGAAATGTCAGAAATCATTGCAGGATCCATAGGAAATGCCACTTCCTCAAACTTTTCTTCCAGTCGACACGCACCTGCCCACACACTTGCAGAATCGTATCTGAAACATAGTCCTTATGGTGGATTGTTGGTACCAAAAAATTGGAAAGCAATGATTTAAACCAATAGTCTCCAATTGTTTTTGATCACATACTCCATCCTTTACATTTTTGTTTTGAAAACTGGGGCATCTGGGTGGCTCAGTCGGTTAAGCAACCGACTTCAGCTCAGGTCATGATCTCACAGTTTGTGGGTTCAAGCCCTGTGTTGGGTTCTGTGCTGACAGCTCAGAGCCTGGAACCTGCTTCGGATTCTGTGTCTCCCTCTCTCTCTGACTCTCCTCCACTCATGTTATGTATCTCTCTCTCAAAAATAAATAAACATTTTCAAAATTTAAGTTTTTGAAAACTGCATTTACAATACATGTATATTTATAAATATATCAATTATATTCATATATTTATTAATAAGATACATGTACTATGATACTATACATGATATACCATATAAACACACCCAGAAATAGTAATGAAAGCTTTTGTGGAAAAAATAAGTAGAAATGTTACTTCCAGTACTTTCTGCTTATGTCCATCCTGATAACCCTGGGCATGCAGAACTGCCCCTTGGACGGGAGATCACATAGCAGACCATTTCCCTCCCCTCTCAGAATCCTTTCTATTGTCCACTGTCACAACATCCAGTGCTTAGAAGACACGATTCCTGCCACGAGCCCCTGAAAATCTGGTGAGGAAAGTGATACCCAAAACGTCAATATGAAAGTGCTGGAGCACAAAGGGGAGCAAAACGTGGTGGCACTAGAGAAGACAACCAGTCTTCCTGAAACAGGCAAAGAAGATGTCACCAAGACAATGATGTGTGAGCTGGTTGGGGACAGCTGGTGGGTGACGCCAGGTGCAGAGGGGGAATGTCTCTCTAAACAAAAGGAGCTGACAGGCACAGCTCTACCTGCCCTTCACAATCACCTGGGCACTTGTTTATAATTCCCTGAATCCATCTTCCCAGAGTCCAGCTTGGTAGGTCCAGGACAGTGAGAGCCCAGCTTGTGCAACAAGAGGCAGCAAGGCTGAGAGGGGCTTCGAGTGGAGCCCCTGCATCAGGTTAAAGTGGATTAAAACAAAAACAAAAGCAAAAACAAAAACAAAAACAAAAACAAAACAAAAAAAACCCAATGTATGGAAATAGTGTCAGTACAGGAATCAGCAAGCTATTCAGGCAAAGCTTTATTTTTTTTAACATTGATAAAGTTCAGCACCACTTATACTCAACAGGAAAAAGGCTTCACACCTCAAAGTGCTGTTCAGCTAGAAATCCTAAACAGAAAATGTCTATTAATTGTAGAAAATGTCTGTTAATTGTTTTTCCATCTACCAACCATGCCTACTTCTTCATCCTGTTGGAAACCCTTCCCACACCTTCTGAGGTTCTCATCTTGGTTCCAAAATGGGGGCTGTAACCCAAGCCTAAGGTAATAATCAGCATATTGCAATCTTCAAGCTACAGTGAATTATTTTAGAGAGTAAAAATCCACACAGAAAATCACAACTAAGAGGCAAAAAGAAAATTTTCCGGGATTGCTCATGGAAACACACATGCTTTTTCCCTTCCCCATCTCCACCTGAACCTAAAAATAAAGAGTGACTCAGTTGCTGTGGCAGACATCTTACCACCGTGGGATGGAGAAGAGTCCTTTCTAAGAATTCACCCAGAGGAAGTAGAGCTCATAACTGGGAAGACCACCTAGGACACGGTAACACTGTGAGAACCCAGGAGCCTGGTCCACCAAAACTTCTCACTTTTCTTTACAGCTAGTGTAGTATTTTTTATTACTTGCAGCTGCAAGGGTCCAACTGATACAACTTCCATCTCCTAGACTCATCTTAAGGTGACTGAAGGCTCTTAACTCCTCAAACTTCTTTGCACAGGGGAGGCACTTAGTCAATAAAAATTTATTTTTATTCTTCAATTTTTATGGATCAAGTGAACAGACAGTTCTTTTCCAAAGCATAAAAGCACAAGTTACAAAAGAAAAAATTATTTTTCCAAAGAGAAATTTTGGGCATCACTATTTTACATTCTACATGATCATAGGTCAAAATAAAGCCACATTCTCAAACATCTAAAAGAGAAACTGTAAAACATAAATGACCAAGATTTATTTGATCTCTGTAACACAATGTGCATGATGGGTGCACAATATGCAAACCATGGTTATAATGATATAGATAGATTAGATATATAGATAGATAGATATAGATATAAATATAGATATATAACTATTCCATATATGGATATATAAGGTTATATCCCCTTATCCTTAATAATACAATTCTATAATTTTCTGAGAGTCTCTTCTAAACTCCAAATATAAAATTAAAATTAAGGGATCATTACAACTTAGTTAAGTTCAGTTAAACATGCATCCATTCACTAGTAACTCAGTTATCAGGTGCTCCATGCCTCTATGGACCAAGCCCTGTATCAGGTACTAGGTTCATGTCAGACATAAGATGCTTTATAAGCTATAATGAAACTCAGCTTGAGAACAAGAGAAGAAAAGTGAAGTATACCAAATTGTTCCAGGCATTTTGTAGAAAGAAATTCTGCCTACCCGCAAGAATAGCCTTCAAAGCCTCTAAGATCCTTTCCAACCTAAATTCCAATTACTATTTAAAATGTTTCTACCTGGGGCACCTGGGTGGCTCAGTCAGTCAAGCGTCTGACTTTGGCTCAGGTCATGATCTCATGGCTTGTGGGTTTGAGCCCCATGTCGGGCTCTGTGCTGACAGCTAGCTCAGAGCCTGGAGCCTGTTTCAGATTCTGTGTCTCCCTCTCTCTGACCCTCCCTGCTCACACACTCTCTCTCTCTGAGAGAGAGAGTTTAAATAAAACATTAAAAAATGTTTCTACCTTTTTTTGGGGGGGGGTAAGTTTTACATAACTGGGGAAAATTATAACTAAAAAGGTTAAAAGTTAGAAACTCCTGAGCTTGTCTGGGGCAAACATACTGCATTAGGATTCTTTGATTGCAATTGACAGAAGCCCAATTAGAAAAGTTTGGGCAAAGGAAGAGGTCTAATGGCTCATATTAAGCACATTTTCTTTGCCAAAGGTGGGGAGATGGAACCAGGGACTCAGATGGTTCCAGACTCTGTCTCCATCTCATTCTCTGCAAGTAGACTTTACTATGAGCTTTGTCCTGAGGTTGGAAATGGAGCTGTCAGGTACTCTGGGCTTACATCTTTACAATTTTGTGGCCAGAAAGAGGAAGGCTCCATGTCTAGCCCAAGTCCCCTCTTAGTTCAGCTAAGCCAGCTTAGTGATATGTTGGATAACCAGCTATCCAGTTTTCCTAATCCTGAGGAGTTTCCCAGGATATATAGGTCTTTCCACTTTGAAATAGAAGAATCCAAGCAAACTAGAATAAGTATAACCCTAGTTAAATGCCACCCCAAGACCAATTATTGTGGCTAGCAAGGTAAGTGACTAATACTTCAATTCAAGTCAAGTGCCTGCCCTTTAATTAATCACTGTTAGAGCTGGGGTCCCTAAAGACCTCATGGCGGGATGAGGGGAAAGAATGACTTCCATGAAGAAGGAGTGACTTATTTTCTGACAACAATACTATGAAACTAGAAGTCAACCACAGGAAAAAATCTCCAAAGACCACAAATATATGGAGGGGAGGTTAAAGAATATCCTACTAAACAATGAATGGGTCAACTAGGAAACCAAAGAAGATATATATATATATATATATTTGTTTATTTATTTATTTAGTAACAAATGAAAACACAATAGTCCAAAACCTTTGGGATGCAGCAAAAGTGTTCTGAAGAGGGAAGTATATAACAATACAGGCCTACCTCAAGAAGCAAGAAAAATCTCAAATAAGTAACCTAACCTTATACCTAAAAGAGCTGAAAAAGAACAACAAATAAATCCTATAGCCAGAAGTAGGGAGAAAATAATAAATATAGAGCAGAAATAAATGATATAAAAACTAAAATATAAAAAGAAAAACAACAACAATAGAACAGATCAATGAAACCAATTAGCAAAAGTGATAAGCCTCTACCCAGACTTATCAAAAAGAAGAGAAAGGACCCAAGTAAATAAACTCACAAATGAGAGAAGAGAAATAACCAACACTACAGTAATACAATTATAAGAAAATATTATTAAAAAACTATATGTCAACAAATTGGACAACCTGTAAAAAAATGGATAAATTCCTAGAAACATATAATTACCAAAACTGAAACAAGAAGAAATAGAAAAATTGAACAGACCAATAAACAACAAAGAAACTGAATCAGTAATCAAAAAATCCCCCAAAAATAAAACTCCAGAACCAGACGGCTTCACAAGTGAATTCTACCAAACACTTAAAGAAGAGTTAATACCCATTCTTCTCAAACTATTTCAGAAAATAGAAAAGGAAGGAAAATTTCCAGGTTCATTCTATGAGGCCAGCATTACTGTGATATCAAAACCAGAAAAAGGCTCCACCGAAAAAGAGAACCACAGGCCAATATCTCTGATGAAATATATGTAAAAATTCTCAACAAAATACATTAAAAAAACATCACCCACCGCAAGCAAGTGGGATTTATTCCTGAATTATAAGTATGGTTCAATATTTGCAAATCAATCAGTGTGATACACCACATTAATAAAAGAAAGGATAAGACAGATGGCCAACAGACCCATGAAACGATGCTCAGCATCCCTTCTCATCAGGAAAATACAAATCAAAACGACACTGAGATACCACCTCATGCCAGTCAGAGTGGCTAAAATGAGCAAATCAGATAACTCTAGATGCTGGTGAGGATGTGGAGAAATGGGCTCCCTCCTACACTGTCGGTGGGAATGCAAACTGGTGCAGCCCCTCTGGAAAACAGTGTGGAAGTTCCTCAGGAAAATAACAATAGAACTCCCCTAGGACCCAGCAATAGCACTGCTAGGAATTTACCCAAGGGATACAGAAATGCTGATGCATAGGAGTACATGTACCCCAATGTTCATAGCAGCACTCTCCACAATAGCTAAAACATGGAAAGAGCCTAAGTGTCCATCAACAGATGAATGGATCAAGAAGATGTGGTTTATCTATACCATGGAATACTACATGGCAATGAGAAACAATGAAATCTGGCCATCTGTAGCAACATGGATGGACCTTGAGGGTGTTATGCTGAGCGAAATAAGTCAGGCAGAGAAGGACAAATATCATATGTTTGCACGTATAGGAGGATTAGGAGGAACGTGACGGAGGACCAAGAGGGAGAAGAAGGGGGAAATGGTGGGGGAAAGGGAGAGAGGCAAACCATGAGAGATTCTTGAATGCTGACAAAAACTGAGGACTGATGGATGGGGGGGGAGGGGAGATGGGCATGGAGGAGGGCACTTGTGGGGATGAGCACTGGGTGTTATATGGAAACCAATTTGACAATAAACTATTTGTAAAAAGAATAATAATAATAAAAAAGAAAGGATAAGAACTATATGTCATTTCGATAAATGTGGAAAAGGCATTTGACAAAGCACAACATGCATTCATGATAAAAACTCTCAACAAAGTAGGTTTAGAGGGTACATACCTCAACACAATAAAGGCCATTCTGAAAAACCTGCAGCTAATATCATCCTAAATGGGGGAAAACTGAGAGCTTTTTCTCTATAATCAGGCACAAGACAGGGATGCCCATACTTACCACTTTTATTCAACACAGTATTAGAAGAACTAGCCTCAGCAATCAGACAACAAAAAGAAATAAAAGGCATACAAATTGGTAATGAAGAAGTAAAACTTTCACTATTTGCAGATGACATGATACTCTATATAGAAAACCCAAGGGGTGTCTGGGTAGATCTGTTGGTTAAGTGTCTGACTCTTGATTTTGGCTCAGATCATGATCTCACAGCTTCCAAGGTCTTGCTGAAGCATGGAACTTGCTTGGAATTCTCTCTCTCCCCATCTCTCTGCCCCTCCCCTACTCACTCTCCTCTCAAAATAAATAAATAAACTTAAAAAAAAAAAGACTCCAAGACTCCACCAAAAATGTTTATAGCAGCATTGTTTACCATAACCAAATAATGGAAACAGCCCAAGTGTCTATCAACTGATGAATGGATAAAGACAAAAATGTGTGTGTGTGTGTGTGTGTGTGTGTGTGTGTGTGTGTGTGTGTGTGTGCTGGAATATTACTCAGCCATAAAAAAGAATGAAATCCTGCCATTTGCAACACCAAGGATGGAGCTACAGAGTATAATGCTAAGCAAAATAAGTCATTCAGAGAAAGAAAATTCCATATGACTTCACTCATATGTGGAATTTAAGAAACAAAAGAGCAAAGGGAAAAGAGAGAGAGATAAACCAAGAAAGAGACTCTTAATTATGAAGAACAAACTGGTGGTTACCAGAGATGAGGGGGGTGAATGAATGGGTGAAATAGGTGATAGCGGTGGAGGAGGGCACTTGTGATGAGCACTAGGCGATGTACGGAAGTGTTGAATCACTATATTGTACACCTGAAACTATTATTACACTCTACATATTAACTAACTGGAATTTAAATAAAAACTTTTTAAAAAGGAGGGGTGACTTACAGATGACACTAAAAGATTACTGTCAGGCAGCTGCCCCAATCTATTTCAATCATATATTCCCAATAATTTGGTGGTTCTTGAAACCACTCCAATCAATTAAATTCATCTTGGGATTTTAATTCTCTAAATTCATTAAAATGAATCTTATCCCATCGTGGCTTGAATGGGATAAATGCCACCCTGATGAACTGAAATAGCTAATATACACCTTCAACCACTTCCACATCCAAGAAATCTAATTCATTTCTTAGAAACTATCCCACTAAATAGGACACTAATCACTTGTCACGTCTTCAAAACTACTACCCTCTGTCAAAACACATCCTACAGTCCGATGCTAAACAGTCCGATGCATTTGTAACAATATAATGTATGCATGCTGTCAAATTGCATATTTCCCCTTGTAGCAATTTTCTGTTCTGGAGAACTTAGCTTCCCCTCCATGTGCTTTAGAATTGCTTGAATTCTTTAGTTCATTCTTTCAGGAAACGGAATTAATATTTAAAAGCAGTAACAGTGTAATTTCAAGAATGTGTCTCTCATAACCAGAGTTCCCATAACATAAATTATCCTATCCTTGTAGCAGTCTTATTTCCTTTACCAAGTCATACAATCAAGAGAAGCTGGAAAAAAAGGGCTTGAGTTATAGCCCATCCCCCAGGAAGACTTAGGTTTGTTGAACCAAGATGCAAAGTCAACAAATTCAGACGCACAGACATTTCTAGGTTGCCTTCAGTTGTATTTTAAGAAAATGGATTCAGTACCATGCCTGCAAAATAGCACAGTGTATAGAAACACTCTGGGTTACAAAGACATGAAATTAAGATTCTCACTTCTGTCCAGACTGTCTCGTTCTGAGAATTTCTGCTCACTCTCTTTGTCCCAGCTGCACAAACTAGTTGAGTTTTGTAGCTAGATGGTCACTTGGGGATCACACATGGTCTCTAGGGGCATCCTTATCTCTCTAGAATGAAGGATCTTTTTTTACCTTGATCCAGCCAATTCAAGGTTGATATTTCTCCAATAGATATTCAATGAAAAGTTAATTAAGGGGGTGCCTGGGTGGCTCAGTTGGTTAAGCCACCCAGGCACCCCCTTAACTTCATTCAAAGTTCATATAGTTTACAAAAGCACATATATAATGAAAAGATACAGGAAGGTTCAAAGAAAACAATAGGAGAAAAAATAGGAGAAGACAGGTCAGGAAAATAGTAACAAAAGAAAGCTAGTCTCGCTCTGTTAGGTATTTTATAAATTAAGAAGATAATAGATTAGATAGATAGATAGAATGATTCATAGATAGATGGGTAGATACAGATACACACACTCTCACACACATGAAATTATATTATTATAGACATAAACTTTAAGGTAAAAGTCATTTCTAAATGTGGAGTTCAAATAACATTTTGATTTACCAGGAAGATAGAATAATTTGCAATTTGTACACAACTGAGAAAAATAGGCAAAGCCCAAATGACAGAACTATGAGAGAAAAATTCAAATCAACAATCACATGGAAAATTTTCACAGACGCTTTTCAGCAATTAAGTCAAATAGGGCTATTTGCCTAATAAGGGCTATAATATAATTAAGAATATAACAGACTTGAACACTGTACTCAGTAAGATTTACTGAGCATACCCATAAAGAATACTGCACCCAGAAAATAGAAAACACAAATTCTTCTCAAGCATACATGAAAGATTTATAAAAATCAACAACATATTGGGCTGTAAAGCTTGTGCAAGCTTGAACACATTTTAAAGGAGGTGGATTGTACAGACCACTCTGCAATTGTTAGAAATCAGTAACAGAGGTCAGAAAAATATGTTTTGTATAACCATCAAGTTCAGACTACAGCCAATGTGGTTATAGGAAAAGACTATGCCTGACCAGATGAGCTGTCCATATAGAATCCTCTTTAGGACTCTAATACATGAGTATCAGTGAATGACCGCCAAGTGTCCAAGGAGAAAAATGTTTGAATCTGTGCGTAAGGGGTTAATTTAAATTTAATGTGATCTTTTCTTCTTTGGAATGTGGGAAATCATTTGTTCCTAAGCAATTCACAGTGTTTTCTGATTCAGCCCTCGTGCTTTTCCAAGCCAAAATGTTCCTTCCCACGGTCCAGCAAGATAAAGTACTCAGGACAGCTGGATTTTAAAAACACCCTTGTGAGTTAGGTCTTTGTTATTAGCAGAGATATTCACTAAATTTAGGTCTTCTCTCAAATTTTATATCCTCAAGATTGAGCTCTATGTACGAGCACCAGAAAACACAAGCTGGGGAAATGGACACCGCATGTCAAGGTAGCGTGCAATCCACACTAAAAAGAGGTAATTCAAAAGCCAGACTATGGTCAGACTTACCAATAAAGGGTATGGAGCAGCTATGTGGTAATTTTATGTTTGATGCGATATGCAGTTCTCTCTGCTGTTATTTGGAAGATATTCTGGAGCTTAGAAAAGAGGAGCGTGAATCTAATTAACATTGATGGGAAAATTCCAAAATGCCGTTCGAATGCCAAAGTGCTCCCAGGAACCCTGTGGTCAGCAGATCCTTTAGGTTGTAACTAGAGCCATGACTCATCATTCTAGACGCAGTTGGAGTTTGGGGTCTGTTTTTTATTGATTTGTACAACACTATAGGAGGAATCATGAACTCCGAGATCTCGTCTCTCTACCTGGAACAGCTTCATCTGCCAGTGAAAACAGAGCTCAGAATTCTGGGCAATTGTTAAATGACTTTATGGCAGAATACTGCAGAAAAGGAAGACTCGCACCAAAGAAGTGGTGACAGGATTATAGAAAAGGAGTGAAAGGGGACGGTGAATTCCAAAGTGATTTCGGGTGTGGCTGTGTACATGTGGCCCATTGCTGGATAATTAAGACTCCGAAAAATCTTCTCTTTCTGGTCTTACCTGAGCTCCTTAGTGCACGGATGAGACCTGAAGCAGCGCCAGCTCAGGACAGTGCTTCCCAACCCGTTTCACCTCGCGGGACACGGAGAATGACTGTGCTCCTGGGGGGCACTGGGAAAGCCACTGCCCACCTGACCCAGCCTGAACCTGTCCTACACCCCCAGCCTAAGAAGATCCATATTGAAGCCAGGCGCTGAGCGGCCTGACCTGAGAGCCCCAAATGAACAGCTGTCTCTTGGGTCCCTCAAAGTCAACTTCCGAAGCCCAGTTCCTCAGCCTCCTCCCAAGATCTTCTCCCATGAATTCTCCATTTCAAATAAGTGCAACTCCATTCTTGCCGGGGATCAAACCAGAAGTCTTAGACTGACACTTGACTCATCTCATTTCCTCACACCCTGTTATAGACTGAATTGTGTCCCACCATATGTTCAAGTCCTGACCCTGAACCCCTCAAAACATGATCTTATTTGGAAACAGGGAAGTTGCACATGTGATATGTTAAGTTTGATGAAGTAGCAGAGGCATAGGGCAAGCTCCTAATCCTACATGACTGGTGTCCTCATTAATGGGGAAATTTGGACCCAGAGAGAAGGCCATGTGAAGAAGAAGGCAGGGGTTGGAGTGATGCTTTGGCCAAGGTACACCAGACACTGATAACAAACCACAAGAAGCTAGGAACCAGGCAGGGAACAGATTCTCCTTCAAAGCCCTCAGAAGGAACCAAACCTGCTGGTACTTTGACCTTGGACTTCTAGCCTCTGGAACTGTGAGACATGTTGTTTAAGCAATTTGGTTTGCGGCCCTTTGTTACGGCGGCCCTATCAAATAATCCTGGCAACGCATTCAGTCCAGCAGCAAATCCTCAGAGCACTACAAGGCAGTGTGCCCACATCCCCAACACGTACTGCTACGTCTTGCTCCCAGCCTCCAACACCCCCTGCCTGGATTAGGGTAGCAGCCTCCTGTCTGACCTCCCTGCTTCCACCCTCGCCCCCTTTTCCCCAACAACCTATTTCCAGCACAGTAATCCATAGCTTCCCTTTAAGAATCCAGTGAAATCATATGGCTCTTTCATTGAGCCTCCATCAATGTCCCGTCCACACAGAGCAGTGTGTGGCCAGTTAGACCCCCCACGGTCTGGTTCCCTGGCACCACTCTGACCGCACAGTCTTCTGCTCTCATTGCTCAACCCCTAGTCTTCTTTGGCTGTCCCCTGCACACACCCCACTTGGAATTTCAGCACGTGCTGGGCTCCCTCTATCTGGAATAGTCTTCCCTGCCCCCACCCCAGTATTCACATAGGGGAGATGCATCTCCCTCATCTCCCTCAGGTCCTGTCCTCTGATGGAGGCTTTCCCCGACCTCCCCACCCAGGGCAGCGACTCTCCTCCCCAGCTGACACCTACCCTCTGCCTTCTCCATAGCATGTACCCCCTCTGACATCTACATCTGCTGTGTCATCCCCAACACCAAGTGGTGGCACTTATGGAGATGGAGGATTTGACCCACCTCACTCAGTGCTTGGAACAAGACTTGGAGCATGGCAACCTCTCAACTGTATTTACTGAATGGCTGGCGGAGTAAATGTGTCCCAACACCCATGACCTCCTCTGAGACTTGATGAAACCACTCTCCATCTGCTCCCTGACTCTGACACTGAGTCTGACCCTGAGTGGGGGCTGCCTGGGAAATGAGGGGCCCAGATCTTGGCCAGAGAAGAGAGCTATTACCTGGACCATCCTAACCTGCTAAAGGCCAGGAAAGGGTGGTTTTAATCGGAACCAGTGAAGAGTTTGATAAGATGACCAAATGCGAAGAAAAAAGGAGAAATGAACCCTCTGTGGAATTACCTGTGGTACAGAAAAAGAACCATCAAATCTGAGAAGAACATCTGTGTGCAGAAGGAAAGGTTTGCACAGTGTGGGGTTAGGGACACCAGGTACATATAACGTATTTTGGAACAAGCATTTAAAAAAATAGCTATGGGGCGCCTGGGTGGCTTAGTCGGTTAAGCGTCCGGCTTTTGCCTAGGTCATGATCTCGCGGTTCGTGGGTTCGAGCCCCGCATCGGGCTCTGTGCTGACTGCCAGCTCGGAGCCTGGAGCCTATTTCAGAGTCTGTATCTCCCTCTCTCTCTGACCCTCCACTGCTCGCTCTGGCTCTCTCTCTCTCCTAGAAATAAATAAAAATATTTTAAAAAATAGCTATGATGGGGGCACCTGGGTGGCTCAGTCCATTAAGCGCCCAACTCTTGATTTTGGCTCAGGTCATGATCTCGCAATTCGTGGGTTAGAGCTCCACATCAGGCTCTGTACTAACAGTGCAGAGCTTGCTTGGGGTTCTCTCTCCCTCTCTCTCTGCCCCTCCTCTGCTTGCACACGTGCACATGTGCTCGCTCTCTCTCTCTCTCTCTCTCAAATTACATAAACTTAAAAAAAAGAACTATGGCAGTATTGTCATAACTTACAAAAAAAGTACAGTGTCTTTATCATTTGTATGATTATTTCACTGTATCGAGGGGAAAGAGTGAACAAGAAGACTTGGAAATACATTCTTGGGCGATACAAAAAAGAAACAGCAAAAAGCCAACAAACATGGAAAAAATGTACTTAACCTCACAAGTCATCAAAGAAACACACATTAGAAGAATAACACACCAATTTTCTTGTACACTGGGTGGGATTATTTAAATGATAATATCTGACGAATTTCAGAATAAGTGTGGCTGGAGTATAAAATCCGCATAACCTGTCAAAGGAAAATCTGGCATTATATATCAAAAGGTTTTTAAAATTCATATTCTATTATTCAGTGACAATGTTTATACTTTACTCCAATTTGCCTGTGAGGCTTTTTGTACATAAAAGATCACCGCTCCTGGGAGGTGCCCGAGCAGGGACTCAGGCCTGTCAGCTCCAAAGCTCAGGGACCTTTCAGGCTCCCTACCTCCCCCCAAGCAGAGCGGTGGATCTGCGCAACTAGAAGAGCCTTGACATGCAGAACTTTCGGCCCATCTGCAGATGGAAAATGCTTTCACCATAAGTGGTGAAAGCCACACTGTCACCTCCAGAACAGCTCGCCCTGGATAATTCCCAGCCAAGTGAGACCATGCACGGAGCCTTCAAAACCCAAGTCCAGACACCTTCCGACTCTGGAACACATTATCAATTCACATCACAATGATGTACTTAGGAAGGTTATCTTAACAAGAAATTTCCTGACACTCGCATGAATAAATGCATGTACACAGCTGAATAGATTTAAGGACGCCTGCGCTACAACTCTTTGCTAAAAAGAGCTTTAACTGGAGATACAAAACACACCAATTACTTTGCAGGCTCAAGCTTAAGCAATTTAGCATTATTTTGAAAGCCCTTGCCATACAAGCCAACAAAAACCAAGCAGGGCTTTGCCTGTGTCTCAGCCTCCGCCTCCAGTTGGCCTCCTGCAGAGGAATTTTACAAGGTTAGTTGCAAACGTGGACAAGACAAGTCCGATTGGAGCTGTTCTTGTGGAATTAATACGTTTCGAAGTCGAGAGCCTGGCAAGGAGCGCTGCTAATCAAGCAAGTGACAGTATTAATCTCCTTTGGCTCCGCTCAGAATAGGATATGCCACAGGTGACCTGGAGTCCTTCCCTCCCCTTCTCAAGCCATTAGCTGAACATCATATTTCTTCCTGCTGCCAGCACCGGCGCCACGGACAGCACGATTCAAACAGGGGGAGAGAGCACACGTGACGAGAACAGCTTATTAACTCCGTCTGAGAATTTCTGTGCCCACCTATGGGTGGTTTTAAGGTATTCTCTTCACTTACCAAAAGTAATGAGAAGATAGCCCTCAACCAATTATCCTTGCGTGCATTTCCGGAGGAGGACCGGCTAAGAACATTAGGATTTAAATTTAAATTGTGTGTTCCAGGGACAGAAGAGAGGCTTATGCCAAGGGAAGTTTCAGGAAAGTGATTTAAATACAAACGAGTCGTCAGGAAAACAGAGGTGTCGCTATTCTGTTGAGGATGTCAACTGTGCCAAGGAGCCGAGAATGAGCTAGAACCCAAGTCTGACAAGGTAGCAGACCTCCCGAACCGGGGCCAGGCTCTGCCCGGTAGGAACAGTTGAAAGAACAAACCCAACATGCATGTAGGAGTCATTCCTCATAAACAAGGGTTCTAGAGAGAGCCGACAAACACAAATCTAAGGTCTGTAATCACTTGCAAGAATGGAGAAATGTCCCTCAATGCTAAGTTCCACCCCGTAAAGCTCCAAGTACCCCTTAATTTAAAGGCCAAAAGCCTGGAGCACCTGAGTAGCTCAATCAGTTAAGCATGTGACTTCAGCTCAGGTCGTGATCTCACAATTTATAAGTTCGAACCCCGCATCGGGCTCTGCACTGACAGTACGGAGCCTGCTTGGGATTCTCTCTCTCTGCCCCTCCCCCACTTATTCCCATCCCCTCTCTCTATCTCAAAATAAGTAAACTTAAAAAAAAAAAATAAAGGTCTAGGGGCATCTGGATGGCTCAGTTGGTTAAGCACCAGACTTCGGCTCAGGTCATGATCTCATAGTTCGTGAGTTCGAGCCCCATGTCAGGCTCTGTGCTGACAGTTCAGAGCCTGGAGCCTGCTTCGGATCTGTGTCTTCCTCTCTCTCTGCCCCAACCTGCCCCCCTTGCTCTCAAAAATAAACAAATATTAAAAATTTTTTTTAATATAAAATAAAATAAAGGTCTAAAGCCTCACAAACATGTCCATGTGCCCTCCTATGCAGTTCCAAAAGAATCTTTATAATTCTTCTATCCACGTTTTCCATGTAAGAGTCTGGAGTCATTTCCTCGATTATCTTACAGAGAACAGAGACGGAGGGTGCAGGACATCAACTTCACCTCCTTTGCCAGATTCCAGCTCTCATCAAGCACAGAGCCTAAATCTTAATTGCTTCTTTTCCAAACCTGAAATGCATCTTTATTTTTCTTCCCCTTCCCAGAGCCCATGTTCTTCAGGATGACCCAGCCTCCTCTCCTTCTGAACTGCAGATTCTAGCAGAAGTCTCTGGATCTATATTCCCTTCGGAGAAGGAAGCTAGGGAAGAAATTACCTTGAAAGTACTTTCCCAACTTCCTCCACTGGGCGTAACTCAATCAAGCCAGGGACCACCTGGCCCAAGGACATCCAATCAGCAGGCTGACAAGTGACCTGAAACAGCATCTCAGCAGCAGGGGATGCAGAGAAGGGGTGTAGTTCAAAACAAGGGCAGTGAGATGCAATCTAGAGATGGAAAAAGTACCACCTGCTGTTTTCACAGTACAGACTATAGAATGTGATGTTTGCCAGGATTTCCTGGGCCTGGGGGAGGCACAGGAACTTGAGATGTGAAATTTCCAAGGTTGAATCATGAATAGCCCCCCAAAAGGCAGAGAGAAGGGCCCAATTAGTACAAGAAACCGGAAGGACCGGCGTGCTTACTGTCAGGGTGACGGGTGGCCTTTCCTAGGCTCCTGTGGATGTGTGTCCTCCCAGAAAACTCTCAGCACTTAAAGCAGCACAAGGGAGTGACTCCTCTTAAAACCAGAGTCCATGGGGCACCTGGGTGGCTCAGTCGGTTAAGCAGCAACTCTTGATTTCGGCTCAGGTTATGATCTCTCTGTTCATGGGTTCGAGCCCCATGTTGGGCCCTGCTTGGGATTCTCTCTCACTCCCTCTCTCTGCCCCACCCTTGCTTACACTCTTTCTCTCTCTCTTTCATAAATAAATGAATAAACATTGAAAAAGAAAAAAAAGAAATAGGACATAGAAGACGTCCTTATTCTATCTTCCAAATTTCTTTGAAAGAGTCTCTTAAGAAACACGAAACTAACATTCCTACAAGGGGGAAAATGAAAAGCCAGAGCCGGATGTTGACAGCCCCCCATTTCTCACTGAAGCTCAAGCCATGTGTCCTGAGGCCCCCACGGGGAGGTTTCTTCACCCAGCAACCACCCAGAGGTGACAGCACTCCAGAAATAGGAGAAGAGTGAAGGGCTGTGGCAACAGAGCAAAGGAGCTCAGATAACAACAGCAAGATGATTTTCCTCCCAATAATCATCACAGGAGGAATGAGTACATAGACACTCAGATGTGGAAATTAAGCAAAACGCCTCGCCAAGGGGCAGCTGTGAGGAGCAGGCATACCGCATGCAAATTAGGTATCCAAGGAACCCAGGTAGTTAAAACCCAAGCACACTTTCCACCAATGTTCTGTGCCTCTAGTTCTGCTGAGAAATGTGCTTTTCACAATATGCCTCAAACCTGTCGGCAAGAATTACCTGGGAAGCAGAAGGGTGGCATTTTAAATTTTAGTGACACATTAATGAACAAGGTAATACTCTTGACAGATAGAGAGAAATGCTCCCCATATCAAGCGAAGCAAGAGCTCCTCAGATCCAAATACAAGCTGTGTAACTGGCCTTGGCAGGCCCGCCGCGCACAGAGCCGCACTTGGGCCGCTGTAGCCACTGACGTAATTACGGCCCGCACTGTCCTTGGCGGACATCTGGCAGATATCTTGTCTCAGAAGATTCAAGCCTTTGTCTTGGAGTCGAGGGCTAACAGGACCCCTTAATTGCAGGATCAGTTATAATAAGGTCCTACCTTTTCAAAAGCAGTGTCTTCTTCAACCTTAGTCATTGATCTTCTAGTTTGCAGTGGTATAATCTCCAAGTTCAACGATTCAGAGTTCAAAGCTAGAACACAAAGGGAAGTAGGTTTCCACGTAGCAGGGTATTTTATGTTCATGAACATGTCTCCAGACATGTTCGGTGGCATCTTTGGCCAATCGCCAGAGCCAGGGGGAGGAGAGGTGGGTGCCAGGGCCCCCGCCCTGCAGGCTTCTTACCGTGGCCAGGCCTCCTGCAGGCAGCCTGAGCAGTAACTAGCTCAGGGTCACTGTCAGGGGTTGAACTGAGCCCCTCAAAACTTCATGTGTTGAAATCCTAGCCCCCAATGCCTCTGAATGTGACTTTATTTAGAAAGGGGATCATTAAGATGAAGCCATTTAGGGTGAACCTCAATCCAATACGACTGGTGTCCTCATAAAATGGGAAAATTTGGGGGTGCCTAGATGGCTCAGTCGGATAAACGTCTGACTTTGGCTCGGGTCATGACCTCACAGTTTGTGGGTTCAAGCCCTGCATGTGGCTCTGTGCTGACAGATTGGAGCCTGGAACCTGCTTTGGATTCTGTGTCTTCCTCTCTCTCTGCCCCTCCACCACTCATGTGCACGCATGCATGCACACACACACACACTCTCTCTCTCTCTGTCTCAAAAGTAAGTAAGTAAGTAAATAAATAAATAAATGGGGCAGATGTAGACACAGACAAGCATACAGGGAGAAACTATGTGAAGATAAAGAGACAGAGAAAGACAAATATGGCATGGAATCATTTATATGTGAAATCTAAAAAATACATATATAAAATATATATAATATATAATATTATAATGAATCTAAAATATATGTATATTTTATATGTAAAAATTTATATATTTTAATATATAAAACTAATATATATAACTAAAGGTATATTATCTATTATATATATATACACACATATATATACACATATATATATATACACATATATATACATACACATATATACATATATATAAAACTCATAGCAACAGAGCACAACAGTGATTGCCAGGGGCTGGGAGGCCTGGGAAATCGGGAGACGTTGGTCAAGAGGCACAAGCCCTCCCCTAGAAGATGCAGATCACCTCCTGTGATAACACTGCACTGTGCAGTCTGCTGGGACAGAACGTAAATGTTCTCGCACAGAAGATAAATATGTGAGGTGATGCTGTGCTAACTAACTGGATGGGGGATTCTTCCACAATGTGTATGTGTATCCAGTCATCCCACTGTAGACTTGAGGTATCTTATGATTTTATTTGTTAATAATATTTTGATAAAACGGGGAAATGACGAAGGCGGGGGCGGGGGTGATGCTCACACCAGGTGGGCAGACCACCAGAAGCGGGGGGAGGGTGATGCTCCCCGACAGCCTCGCCAGAGCCAGCCGTGCTGACCCCTTGACCTCCACCTCTGGCCTCCTGATCCACGAGGCAATGCATTTCTTCTGTTGAAGCCACACAGTTTTGTGGTGCTTTGTTATCACAGCAGGAGGCCGCTGATACAGTCATTCCTGCAAACGCTATCTCACCTCCCAGTTACAGCCACATCTCCAGTGGCACAAACCCTTGATCTGGAGTGAAAATTGAGACTTTTCATAAATTTCCAGCACGTTCTTCTTTGGTCTACTCTGTCAACCCATCAGCTCTACTTATCTTCAGAAACTGCTCATTTCATATTCTAAAACATTAACTTATATTGCAGCTAAGGTGCCTGTGGTCACTGGAATGTCAAAAAGCAAGTGGTTCTGGACGATGACATTTTCTTGCTTAAGGTCATTGGTTTGTAAAGCATTCTAATTAAGGAATCAAAAGAAGGACTACAGAGAACAAGGAAGCAGCAGAAACTGGAAGGAAATTCTAAACAGCTGCTCTTTTCGCCCAAGAGATCCCTATTAAAATGAAAAATTGAGTGGCCACCTACTAATGGTTGCTCTAAAATCCAAGATGGTGGTTCTGAAAGTGTTCTTCCCACCCAGCAGCATCAGCAGCAAATTCCCAGACCTATTAAATCGGAAGGGGTGGGGTCCAGTTCCTGTGGCAGCACAAGTCTTCCAGGACCTAAGGCGTGAGAACCACTCTTACACTCAAAGCCAGGAGGCAGATTGGTTCTGATCGCAAATTCAGTTGAGAATGCCCAAGAACACCAGGTTAAGAAGGATTCTGAAGTAGACTCTGAGCTTTGATGCTAAAATGAGGAGTCTTTTGGGCAAGAAAGAGAAGGGGACAGGACAAGCCACTTGACAGCCATTCCTGGAGTCTCACCAGGAGCCCTAAGCTGCCACCATTACATCTTTCTTCTTATCAGTGACCCCAAATAAAAAATGTCCCAGGTTTCTGAAGTGACTTGGACACTATGTATACTGACACAAAAATGAAAAGAAGAAATAAATAAAAAGCTTATTTTCAGTTCTGAGACAAACTGGAAGTAAGAACTGGACAGTGGTGTTCCTTCATCTACTAAATATTTATTTTCTCTTTTTCTCTCCATACTTTACTTCTCTTTCAGGATGGCATAATTTTGGTGATGGGATAAGACAAATAGAGTTGTACTTCACCTAATCCAGGAAAACAAGGTACAAAATCTGAACTCATAAGATCATTGAATTTGAAAGTCATTATTTCACTGCATTAATAATAAAGGATACCCTTTGGTTTTTAAAAGGATTTATAATAACAGAGGACCATGGGGGAGGAGAAGGGGAAAAATAGTGGGGGAGAAGGAGGGAGGCAAACCATGAGAGACTCTTGAATGCTGAGAACAAACTGAGGGCTGATGGGGGTTGGGGAGAGGGGAAGGGGGATGATGGGCATGGAGGAGGGCACTTGTGGGAATGAGCACTGGGTGTTATATGGAAACCAACTTGACAATAAACTATGAAAGAAAGTAAATAAATAAATACATACATACATAAAAGGATTTATAGAAGAGTTCTTTAGAAGATGGTATTTCATATCTAATTTCATTTGTTTTAATTTTTTGAACATTTATTTATTTTTGAGAGACAGAACTTGAGCTGGAGAGGGGCAGAGAGAGACAGAATCCAAACCAGACTCTAGGTTCTGAGTTGTCAGCACAGACCCCAACACAGGGCTCAAACCCACAAACTGCGAGATCATGACCTGAGCTGAAGTCAGATGCTTAATCCACTGAGCCACCCTGGCGCCCCACTGATTGGATTTCTCTTAAAAGTCAGCTACTGCTTCTTATTACCTTCAAACCGGAACTCCTAGGAGTGGGGACTACGGCCTGAATGCAACCTCCTCCTACCTCCCTGCCTACAACCAGCTTCTCCCCAGGGTCAGGCAGAGCCACTCATCCCTCTGTTGTCTCTTAAAGTGCTTTTCTTCATCCGACCCAATACTGAGCCTTCCCCATACCCAGGTGATATCTCCCCTTCCTTTGTACCCCTGCTCTGGCCCGATTGCCTCCTCACAGCTCTCCCTGTCCGACCAGACTTGAGTGTCCCTTCTCTGAATCTCCAGTGCCTTCCAACATCTGCCCTTCTGGCCCTAAAGTTGCACACTTGGTCCTACAGGTCCTGCCCACTGTCCACCCCAGGGGAGCCATTTCCATCAAACTCCCATTGCAGCGATGCAATGAGTCAACCAGCTCATCACATGAAGAGATTCCTTGCAGGGAGAGTGCGGCCAGTTTGTTCTTCTATTCCTTCCTGGGAGCACGGCAGGTACAGAACAGGCTCCAACTAGAATGACTCAATTTTTTACCTGTGAAGGGTCATTTCCAGCCTCAGGGAAGCACTCAGAATGGTCTGGGTGCCCCCAACGAATCTACTGGACATGCGTAGATTGAAAAACTAGGAAATCTGGATTCCGTCCCTCAGCGGCCCCTAATGAAGAGTATGGCCTGGGGCATTGTGTCTCTGGCCTCCTCTTGAGCCATAGGATCTCCATCACCATCTTCAGGCATAATTCACATGAGGATCCACTAAAACGGCTTAAAGCATCAGCCAACCTCAGCACATCTGAACAGCATTATTAATCTTTTGCCCTGTCCTCCTAAGATATTCTTCTGATCCTTATGTTTCCTAGTACAAATGACAGGAGGCATCTTTATCTTATTTATAGCTCTAAATAAATTGGTATGAGCATCAACCAAACATATTTATTTTATTTCCCAAGAAATATACCCCCAGAAAATGTCAAGGAAATGATCTTTGAAAAATGCACATCCGAATGCAATATAAAATATTTAAGGGAATGACTGTGCTCTTGGTTTCCATTTTCTGTTAGATTATTCTACAGGCTCTTGTAAAAGTCAAGTCAGTGATTTTAAAGGCGGAAAATGGCCACAAGTTAAGAAAAGCCTTCAAAGCCCCGGGGTTCTCCTTGATTTTGCTTTTACTTTCAGCATTTTGCCTTGAATGAATGACCTCAAATAACTGAGATATTCAAAACTTGATGGACAGTACTTAGCAAAGTAAAACTCAGATAAAGATGGTAAGAACCAAGCCACTCACCAATGGCTTGTAAATTCACAGCTGCACTTGGTGCTTCCTGACAAGGTGTCTCTTGCTACCACTTCCAGTGCATTCTTCCCCTCTATCCACCTTCCCAAAACCCTCTGCAGCAAATCACATAGTCAACAAAAAGAATTCCAGATAAGATTATTACTTTAATCTCACCATAAGTCCATTCAACTGAGTTGGCTGGGGAGCAAATACTCACATAGGTTAACTCACTTAACCTTCCAACAACCCTGTGAGGCAAGTACCATCTAATCCCCCTTCTGGGATCAAGGAACTGAAGCACAGGTAAGTCAAATAAGTTGCTCAACACAGCAACGGAGTAGCCAAGCCAGACTTCCTGGCCCCAGAGCCCAAGAGCTCAGCCACTATGACACCCTGCCCCAAAACCAATACCATCACTCCACCAGTACTCATATTGGTCTCATAAATGATGAGATAAATGAAAATTTTCAAGTCATCTGTAAACCTCATTGGTAGAGAGTAGAAAGGTAAGGCTCATAAAAAATGAAGACTTCTTCAGGATCCACGGAGAGTGACCCTGGATGAGAGGATGAGAGCCCCCAGGGGACATGCCAATACCACATCCTACAGTCGAGGCAGTGAAGGGAGCCCTGAATGAGACTCCCAGTGATCAGGGTAGCACCCCATTCACAGGTCCTGGATGACCAGTGTGGGATAGGACTCATCTGGGGGGGGGAAGGGGGGCATAGCTAGGGGACAGGCTTAGACCACAGTTTTGGGCAGTTGTGAGATGACCTAAATCCAACACTTATCTACCCCCCTGGACAGACCCTCTCTAGATACCTGGGAAACTGAGGCTCCTATGTCAAGACATTCTGCACCAACCTCTTGTCACTGGGACCAAAAGTGTGTAATGAGGTCCAGCCATCACCAGAGCAATGACACTCCCAGCCAGCTCCTGAGGTCTGCCATGGTGGCCACAGCCTTCTCTGGCTGGACTGCCATTTGCTTTGGGTCTGATCCAGTGGGTAGCAGAGATGTTCTGAGACCAGACACTGGGGTCAATGTCTCTGCACTCACTAGCTATTGACTTTCAGAAAGTTTACAACTTCACAGAGCCTCAGCTCCCTTATCTGAAAGATGGTTACTAAGACAGACAACTCCAATGGGTTATCATGAGGGTTACATGAGATCACGAACATAAGATAAAAGGGACAGTGAAGTACAACCCATACCAGTGGCTGTTCTATTACTGTCACTTGTAATGTCACAGGCTCCCTCACCTGATGTCATCTGTTGTCCATCTCTGTGTCAGAAGTTCACCTTTAAACACTCCAGATCTACCACATGATGCGAAGTGAGCTGTCAGCACCCTTGTCAAAAGAGCAGAGCTCAGGGTAGACTGCTGGTGTGCTGTGCAGGAAGCCCAGACACCAGGGTGGTGACTGCAGAAACTTCTGGTGTCATCAAATAAGGCTATGGAATACCAAAAATGGTCCCTGTACGTGCCATTACTGACCTACTAATTATCACGATGGCTGCTAGGCATGAGCTCCCAATAGTGGCATTAAAGGTACTGAAGATACATGGATTGGCTAGAATATTTTTTAAAACAGCCCCACCCCGAATGTAAACTGGTACAGCCCCTCTGGAAAACAGTGTGGAGGTTCCTAAGGAAACTAACAATAGAACTCCCCTATGACCCAGCAATAGCACTGCTAGGAATTTACCCAAGGGATACAGAAATGTTGATGCATAGGAGCACATGGACCCCAATGTTCATAGCAGCACTCTCCACAATAGCTAAAACCTGGAAAGAGCCTAAGTGTCCATCAACAGATGAATGGATCAAGAAGATGTGGTTTATCTATACCATGGAATACTACATGGCAATGAGAAACAATGAAATCTGGCCATGTGTAGCAACATGGATGGACCTTGAGGGTGTTATGCTGAGCGAAATAAGTCAGGCAGAGAAAGACAAATATCATATGTGTGCACGTATAGGAGGATTAGGAGGAGCTTAACAGAGGACCAAGGGGGAGAAGAAGGGCAGAAATGGTGGGGGAAAGGGGGAGAGGCAAACCATGAGAGACTCTTGAATGCTGACAAAAACTGAGGACTGGTGGATGTGGGGGGGGAGGGGTGGGCATGGAGGAGGGCACTTGTGGGGATGAGCACTGGGTGTTATGTGGAAACTAATTTGACAATAAACTATTTGCAAAAAAAAAAAAAAAAAAACAGCCCCACCCCTTCAGAAAGAGGGTGCAAAAATTCATCGATGCCTGAACCTTTGTCTTGGGGATGATGCGTGACAACAGCCCTAAACCACTCCCCATGGTTGGGCCTTGGATTTGGAGGATTTTGTTTGTCTGAAGCCAGCAACATGACAGCGTTTGCCTCTACAACCATGGCATTTGCCTCAAGGCTCCTTCTGCCCAGCAGAGAGTCAAAACACCGAAGGGGCAGGAGATGAGACTTCATTAAGCTTGCAGAACAGGCTAATGAACACTTTGGGACCTGCTGGCAAATTAAGGGTGTTTCAATAAATGTCTTGTGTATGGCTGAAGCTGGTTCGAGGCTTGGTTTTGCTATTAGAAAATACAAGGAGCAAAAAGTCAAGACTCTCACCTGCCTCAAACTTCTTTAGCTACTACCCAAATCAACCAAGAAGAACCCAAGAGATATGCATAACCAAACTGGCTTAAGTCTGTTTGGTCTGTGCCTGTGCCTGTAAACTTCACAGGGGAAAGATATAGCCCCAGTGTCCTCAGCTCTGGACAAGCCATTCAAGCTAACAGCTACCACCACCTCCATGGAGTCACCAGGAGGAACCCTCCAAAGCCAGGAGGTCATGTTCAAGGTTGTACCATGGGGAGATGAACTGAACCAAAAAACACTTCAAGAAGGAATTGCTTCTCCCTGGTTGACCCTATGCATTAAGTAGCCAACCTTAAGTGGCAAGGTGTGCACACCACTCTCTGTGCCACAGGATGGGGCTTGTTAAAGTCGTCAAGAATAGGGGCACCTAGGTGGCTCAGTCAGTTAAGTATCCAACTTTGGCTCAGGTCATGATCTTGTGTTTCATGGCTCAAGCTCCGGTTCAGGCTCTGTGCTGACAGCTCAGAGCCTAGAGCCCACCTCGGATTCTGTGTCTCCCTCCCTCTCACTCTGCCCTTCCCCTGCTCACATTCTGCCTCTCTCTAAAATAAATAGACATTAAAATTTTTTTAATAAAAAATAAAGTTGTCAAAAATTAGGCTCACTTTAAGAGATATCAGGTGAAACTTAGGAGAGGGGAGGGCAAAACCGATCACCATGCTTGGAAATGCTTGGTAAATCAGGATCAAAATAGGTACAACACACCTAAATACAGGATAATTGCTCATGTAACCAACACGGATATCGTTTGTCAGGTGGCTTATGCCCATGTAGAAGGAGACATGAGAGATTGTGTAGTTCATGCTCATGAAGTCCCAAAGTATGGTGTGAAGGCTGGCCTGACAAGTTATGCTGCAGCGTACTCTACCCACCTGTTGCTGGCCTGCAGGCTTCTTAGTAGGCTTGGCAGAGACCAGATCTATGAAGGCCAAGTGGAGGTGGCTAGAGAGGAATATGAAGTGAACAGCACTGATGGTCAGCCTGGTGCCTTTACCTGCTGTTTGGATGTAGGGCTTGCCAGAACTGCCAACGGAAATAAAGTTTTGGAGCTGCGGATGGAGGCTTGTTCGTCCCTCATGGTACCAAATGATTCCCCAGTTATGATTTGGAAAGCAAGGAATTCAATGCAGGAGGACATTGGAAGCACATCATGGTCAGAACATTGCAGGTTGTGTGTATTGCCTCATGGAAGAAGAACGAAGATGCATTCAAGAAACGATTCTCCCAGTACACAATGAGCAACGTAACTCCAGACATGATGAGGGAGATGTATGAGAAGCTCACACTGCTACACGAGAGAAGTCTATGAAAAGAAGCCTAAGAAAGAAGTTAAAAATAAGAGGTGGAATCATCCCCAAATACCTCTTGCCCAGAAGAAAGATCAGGTAATTCAGAAATAGGCAAGCTTCCTTAGAGCTCCAGAGTGGGCTGCTAAGAGCTAATAAACCAAACTACAATTCTCTATGAAGATTTTTCAGATACGACAATAATAAACTTATTCACCAAGCCAGAGGAGGGGTGGGGGGGCTGTTTTCCTCTCCCTGCAAGATAAGTGTAGTCTAAAACCCCATGAGAAGCAAAGAGAAGTCTCAGAATTCTGGGTCCCTAAACTGGAGAAGCAGAAGAGTAAGTAGTCATCAAAATCGAGCTTTGGGATTTCCTGCTCCTTAAGAGTGTCTGCTTAAATGAAGTTCCTTGCACAGCCCCTTTGTATCCAAGAATCCTCCTAGACTCCATCCTGACCTGCGTTCATTATACTGGGAAATATAGCACATAAAGCAGAGCATTTCACGGAAAAGGTGAATGGCATGTGGAACCAAAGGAAGGGACCCAGACAGTTAGCCAGTGAGTGTCCACCGAAGAATGTTGGCCGGCGAAACAGTGCACTATCTATCAGAACCTCAAGACTGGGAGCTCACAGGAGACACAAACTGGTTTACTGCTCAGCATCTATGGAGCTCCCAGCACTGCCCCAGGGGTCCGACCATTCAGCAGGCTCTGAAGCCCAACCCACGGGACACACAAGTGAGGACATCGTGGATGGGTGAGCAGATTTCCAAATCCCAAATGCTGACCAGGAGTACAGAGTGGAATATAGGTATCAGTGAATCTCAGGGACAATGTACATCCCCTGTTCAGGTCACTTTGGAAAAGACCTTCAAAGAGAAGAGGTTAGTGGGAGCTAAGCGATGCTGTACAAGAAAACCCAGACTCTCTGGCGTGGGCTCACATCATAATGGTTTTCTTGCTCAGGTGAGTCAGAGCTTCTCCTCCACCTTGCAGCTACATATGCCATGAGAAGTGTGTCCAGCAAGGTGGCCACAGCCAGGAAAGAGAAGACAGGAGGGTCACATGGGATGGTTTAGTGGCTTTTCCCCACCCCTCTTGTCAGTGCCATTGCCCAGTCTATCTTCAGGGAGGCCTGGAGAAGTGGGGAGTAGTCTCTGCTCCAGGAGGTAAGCCCTCTCTATGCGGTCTGTGTACAGGAATGGTCATGAAGCCTGTGTCCCCAAGCCTTCCTCGCTGCTCCCCACTTGCACACCTGAGTTCCCACAGAGGTGCCTTCTGTGTAGGATTACAGACATTCTGGAATTCACGATACTCCTTCTGGACTATGTATGATGCCTGGGAGGGATGAAATGTAGTTTTATCATCAATGCCACTTCAAGGCATTGACATGTGATAGAAGCAATCCGTAAAATCGCAAAATCACTCTTGACCAAGGTCAGGGTCTGGGAGATTCATATGGGCAAGGAAACCCACAAGCAGGTAGAATAACAGAAAATGAATATGAACAAGGAAAAAAAGAAAATGAACACGAGCCTAAGTCATGGTCAAGACAGGAAATGACCTGCTAACCCATGGGGTCATGGACACCAGGGGCTGTGTGAGTGCAGGGCTAGGGGTGAGTTGGTTGAAGATGCAACCCAAGGGGCTGGAGGGACAGGGGAGGTGGGGATACCTGAACATAGGTCCCTGAGCATCACCAAGAGGACACCATGCGGGGAGAAAGGGGACATCACATGTGCCTCTAACTGAAGATCCCAGGACCTCAATTATGTGAGTTCGGTCCTAACTTCTCTGACCTCCCACAGACCAAACTCTGCCACACAGACCCACACAGACCCACGCTTGTCCCTGCCCACACCCCCCTGCCTGAACTGGCCTCCAATGTTTCCCCAAAATGAAAGAATCTGCCAGAATGCTTCCTCCAAGTTGGTCATTCCTGGTTCAATGCTGGTCCCCTGTCCCGGTGTCAGCCACACCTGGCATAAGAGTGGGGTCTGGCTTTTTATTTTTTTAATTGCCTACAGTATGGGTCTTAAACTTGACCTTTCATCAGCATTCTTTCTCTCCATCTGAGATCTTGAATTTCTCTTAAACCACTTCAAGAAAGTGGCCTGCTTCCCGCTCTGCCTGCCTAACTTTAGATATCGGATAAAACCTTGATTCTCAGCATGAGAACATTTATCCCAACAGGTCACTTTTTGAAAAAGGTTAAAGCAATTGAAAGAAGCCTTTTCCCTGATATCAAAGCCACAGTCTTAGATGATTTTTTTAGGCCAAAAGAAACCCACCATAAAAAAAAAAAAAATCAGCATTCCCTAAAAAGAATACTGCCTGCTGCTTTTTCTTAGCCCAGAAAATTACTAGTTCACAAGGTGAATCTCCCCATGAATAAACTCAATACGGATGGGGAAATAAATCATTTGACTGCCTACATTTTTTCTTTGTGACAGTCATCTTGTTGAAAAAGGCCATTATTTTTTTCTGCTAATGGAAGTGTCTTGCTAGGTAAGACTTACACACTATCTTAAATGTATAGAAAGTTTTATCTCTTCAACGCATTTTATCCTCTTTAGCTAATAATTGTCTGCAGAACTGCCACGAATTCGGTTACAGGTATAAACATGTGCATGTCAGAGGTGTGAGGTTTGAAAAATCTCACTGAGGTCACCTTCAAATGACCTTGACATTGTCTTGTACTCTGCTTCAGGCACTATACCAAATGACTCAATGAGCCATCACCCTTCCAGGCACGGGTCACCCATTAACAAGGACATGTCCCAGATTTTCGTTTTTCTTCCCCGCCACCCCCCGACCCCCAGACTGAATGGCCAAACAAGCCGTCCTACCTCTTTATTTGGAAGATGCGCCCACCAGGGCTACAGCCAGGCTGGGTATCAATCAGAATGCTTTCGTACTACACCGTCCTGCAGCCACTCTGGCCAGTGGGTGAGCATCCACGCTGTAGCGGTTGCTGACCAGAGTAGCTATACCCCTGGCTACACGTCACCCATTTCTGTAGATGCTCTCCGCTGCCGTCTTCTCCTGGATCCACTCCAGCCTGGGTTCCATCCGCCATCCTCCATCAGACTGCTCTCTCAAGTCTCCACGAATCACCATGTTCCCAAAGGCATGGACAGCTCGAGGCCTTCTCTTGAGCAACAGTCGGCAGTGCTTTTTCTCTCCACATCATCTCCCCTATTCTCCCCAACACCACACTCCTCTGGTTTTGCTTCCACTCTTCTGGCTCACCCTTCAGGAGCCTTTGCAAGCTCCTCACCTTCTACGTGTCCTTGTTGCCATTTCTTTTTTTTTTTTTTTTAAGTTTATTTATTTATTTTGAGAGAGAGAGAAAGAGAGCACAAACAGGGAAGGGGAAGAAAAAGAATCCTAACCAGGCCCTGTGCTATTAGTGCAGAGCCTGACACAGGGCTTGATCTCACAAGCTGTGAGATCGTGACCTGAGCCGAAATCAATATAGTTGGACGCTCAACCGACTGAACCACCCAGACGCCCCTAAATGTTACCATTTCTAAGAGCACTTTTCTCCTGTTCTCACTCTACAGTCTCATCAACGACACGACTCGCAGATGACGATCTCTGGCCCAGAGCTCTGAGGGGCTAATTGGCAGATCTAGTGGAATACCTCTGCGAAAGTTCAAGCTCCACATACCCAAAACTGAACTCGACATCATTCCATGTTATAATTCACATGATTCCAACTACTACTAAAGGAGTATGGACCCTTTCTAGTGCACCCTAGAAATGGTGCTCTTAAACACCCACTGGTCCCAACAAAATATGCAGATACCTTCTTTGATTCCCTTTTCTCACTTTCTACCAAGTGCCCTTTCTCTTTCCTCCTCAGTAGCCACCATGTCTGTCTGTTTTCGCCATGCCCACCCTATGAGCTGACACCCTGTCTTGTCCCACACAGCCCACCAGCCATGATGGTGCCCTGGCCCTCCTCTCCTCTCCTCTCCTCTCCTCTCCTCTCCTCTCCTCTCCTCTCTGCAGTTACCAGGACTGATATCCAATCCTGGCACTCCATTGCTTCAAAACTTTAAAAGACTGAAATATTTTCTACTGTCTCTAGGATGAACCTTGAATTCTTGGCCTGACTCAAGGTGCTCCCAGACGCAGGCTCTGCCTCCTCTCAAGTTTCACTTCTCTGTTTCTCTCTTTGTATATACCGCCCTCTCCCTCGCCTCCCAGCTGGTACCTCAGCTGCTCTGTCAGCGTCAATCAGTGTCCCCTCCCTGCCCTCCACACCCACTCACATCTCATTCGTGTGGCCAGCTCTCATCACCCTCTGAGTTGTATTTTAAAGCATATTTCCCTTTGGCAGGATTTTCCTGACCTTCTAACAAAGATGGATCTTGTTGTATGTGTTCCCTTGGCACCCTGCACCCATCCAGATAATCATTGCACTTTATTTTTATTTTTTTCCTAAATTTTCTTTTTTCCCATGAACCTATAAGACTCATGTCCATAGAACTACTTTGATTATTCCCTCCCACAGCCTCAAGACAAAACAGACATTGGAGAATGGTAGGCACTACATAAACATTCAACGATTATGAGAATGAATGAATCAAAAAGTCAATTGAATCTCACTATCGCCATAAAGCCTGATCTCATTGCTCCAGCCTACACTAGGTTTTCTCCCAACTTGGTGCTGTTGATATTTTAAGCCGGACAATTCTTTATTATGGAGGGCTGTGCTGTGCATTGTAGGATGTCTAACAGGATCCTTAAATACCCGTAGCACCCCTATCCACTTGTGAAAATCACAAATGAACCCCAGACATTGAAACATGAGATTTGAGAACCACTGACCCCTGCTGGCCTCTCTCCCTTTTCAAAGCACCTTCACTGCCACTTGTTAATTGTTCTTTTTCTGGGTCATGTGTGTTAGTCTTACCACCCAGAGGACTGAAAACTCCTCAAAAGCAGAGCCCTGTCCTCTGCCATCCCCTGGCAGCTCCTTACCCAGGACTGAATGTAACAAATGGAATTGGCCTATGTGTCCATCAGTGGAAAGAAGTAGAAAGCCAAGACCACCATTCTTATTAGCAGGTGGAATTCTGACACTCCATCCTAACATTTTCCTGCCTGGCCAAACATTTCCACATTGGGAAACTCAGCCTTCTCAGAAAGCCTTTATTGAACTCTCAATTGTATATGGCACTGATGATGGTTAATTTCATGAGTCGGCTTGAATGAGTTGCAGGGTATCCAGACATTGGGTCAAACATCATTCTGGATGTGTCTGTGAAACTGCTACCGAATGAAATTAACATCTGATATGGCAGGACTGACTAAAGAAGATCACCCTTCCTACTGTGAATGGGTCTCATCCAATCGGTCGGAGGCCTGAAGGGAACAAAAAAGCTGACCCTCTCTCAAAGAAGGGAAACTTTTCCTGCTTGACTACTTTCAAGCTAAAACACCAGTCTAAAATATACTCTCTCTTTGGGTCTCAAGCATGCCAACCTTCAGACTAGGACCACACCATAGGTCTCCTGAGTCTCCAGCTTGCTGATTGTAGATCTAGGAACTCATAAGTCTCCATAATCTCATGAGCCAATTTCATATAATAAATCTCTTCAGACAGATAGATAGAGAGGTAATCTTCTATTGGTTCTGTTTCTCCTTAGAACCCTGACAGTGTGGTTTTACAACCCTGTAAAGATTTAAAACACTAAAGAACTAGTAATCTCCCCATCTGGAATTTATTAGAGTCTCATTTTCTAAAAATTCAACAAAGTCAACTGGACCATGGGTAGCTTGCTATGGGTTCAGTGGTCACTCCCTTGGAATGCTACTTTCTCTGGATAACACAGCTCTACATACCTTCTGGCACATTCAGAATGTAAGCAGAGGAAATGGAGCCAACTTGCCCTTGACCTGTTATAATGACATTTGATTTCTCTTAAACTATCCTAGATGTCTCTAATGCTCTTTAAATAAATAACGATGATAATTAATATCAGCCAAAAAATTGATGGTTAAAAATTAACCATTTATATTAAATATCAAATGTTTATGTACTAAATTTGAGTTTAGCATTGTAGCAGTCCTGCTTTAAAAAAAAAAAAAGCCACTCCCTATGATTAGAAAAACACTATTTTATTTAGAAAATCATCACAATGAATACATGTATATGTAGCAAAAACAGTAAAAAAAAAGTGTTTTGCATCTTTCCCTTATTATGTGCTCATGCTCAAATACACAATAAACAGGTTAAACCAAAGCCTCTTTTCTGAGTCCAGCCACATGATGTGGGGGGCCAAACACTCCCCAGCATTGTAACTCCTTGTTCTGAGCCCAGTTCTGCCAACAGTGAGCCTGTGAGCATGGGGAGCATTTCCCTCTATCTCTCCAGCCCTCAGTTTACTCATCTTCAAAGTGAAGAGAAAGACTCCACATGATGACCACGGTCCCTATGGGAGCTAAAATTTCACAGTTCTGAGTATAACCTTATGGCATTAATTTTTAAGCCCAAAATGATTTTTTTGCTTCTTCTTTAATTGATAAATGACAAAAGTAAAATTGGCAAAAATACCATTTACACTGGCGTGGGAGGACAGGGCACAAGACAGAAATACATGATTTGGGCATTGATAATTTCTCTATATGAAGTAAGCAATGGCGGGTTTATGTGGAAATATTTCTGTAGCAGTGAGCTCCTGATTAACTCGCTTAAAAGAAAACATGTGGACATTCAGGGGTTAAAAGGGGCAATAGAAGGGCACATGGGTGGCTCAATCAGTTGAGGACATTATCTCAAGGTTTGCGCGTTTGAGCCCCACATCGTGTGGGCTGCTGTCATCCTCAGGCAGCCTGTTGGGGATCCTCTGTCCCCCTCTCCCTCTCTCTCTCTCTGATCCTCCCCCTCTTGCATTCCTTCTCTTTCTCTCTCTCTCACTTTCTCTCTCTCTCAAAAATAATAAACATTAAAAAGGGAGGCAAAAGAGGAAAGAGAAGACTTCAATACAGACGGAATCAACAACAGTAAGAGCCAGAGAAAATACCCCCAGAAAGGACATAGCACAGTCTTCTCTCTGAAAAAGTCATTTCACATTCAGGTCACTTGCCTAAAAGTTCTCTTTATGGGCTTCCTTCCATTTCCACCTCTCTCCAATGAACATGGCCGATAACCACACACAGACTTCAGCTGTACGTTGAAGCTCTAAGTGGAAAACCTGCTAATGAGCCACTAAATGACCCAACTACACATTTCTACAGCTGCTAAGGCTGCCACATCAGGCAGGACTCATTTACAGGCAACAGAAGCCACTCAAGTTATTTTAAGCAGGACATGACTTAATACAGGGATCTGGGTTCCTATGGAATCATCAGAAGGGTTGGAAGATGGAGCTGGGCCATCAGGAATAAGTCTCACAAGGGGAGATACCAAACTGGCTCCCATGGGAGCCCCTACCTCTGCCGCAGTTAGAGATGGGGCTGAAAGTCTGCCCTAGGATATCTCGTCTCGCCATGGGGGTGGGGGGGGGGTTGTCTCCTTTTGCTCTGAAGGGGCACAGGAAGCCACACTGAGGTCCCCCACCTTCAGAACAAGTGATGCTGGAATAGTGAGCCAGCTGCCAGCACCACTGTGAAGTTCCTGCCACCCCTGTGGGGCCAGTAAAGCACTGGAAACACCCCTGCAGTAAACCTCACCATCATGTGACCCTCCCCAACAGCAGCAATACCAAAGCAGCAGCAGTAGGGGCCCTCAGTGAGCAGGCTCTGAGGGCAAGAACAGCCAGAGCCGTAAGGGAGGCTGGGAATGTGCTCTATAGCCTTCTAGGCTGCAGTACTGGAAGGTGCATTCCAGAAGGAAGACAGAATAGATGTTGGGGGCCAGTCCAACATATCCACCACAGCTGGGATGGAAGGCACTGGTAAAATCTTCGCCAGCATCCTAAAGACAGTCATAAAGCATGCTAACACATCACAGCTGAATATGATACATGATTTCTCCAACCAACTTCTTATCACATTCTTATCTAGATGAAGACACAACAATCTGGAGATGGAGATTTTCTAGATCTGTATAGACTACAAAGTCCTGCGTATCACATACTACCTGCATATTCTTTTTATTATCTGTAAGAGAAAGAGGTAACACAATAGAGCAGAGTCTGTGGCTTCATTCATCTGCTTACATACTCACCAGGCTCCTACTCGGTGGAAGGCACTGGAGAAGCCATGAAGATTCCAAGACAATGGGAAGCAATCATGTGAGATCATTGGCTTCAGCACAAAGCAAGCACCAGTTTGATTCCCAACTCTGCCACTTACTAGCTATGTAACCTTGTGTGAGTTCCGTGGCTTTTCCATGACTCTTTTTATCCACTTTTCAAATGGGAATAATAATACTCACCTAAAGAGGCTGCCATGAGTATTAAATGAGATAATACATATTTGCCCTCAGTATAGTGCTTGGTCCACAGATCTAGTCAGCATCCTCCAAAGAAACATAATCAATAGGGTGTGGGCTGGGGAGAGCAAATGTTTTATTTCAAGGAATTGGCTCATGTAATTATGGAAGCTGGTAAGTCCAAAATCTGCTGGGTAGACTGACAGGCCTTCCCTGGAGACCAGAGAAGAGGTGGTGCAGCTTGAGCCCCAAGGTAGTTTGAAGGCAGAATCTCCTCTTCCTCAGAAGAAGTCAGTTAAGGTTTTATCTCTTACAACCTTTGCCTGACTGGATGAGGCCCACCCACATTACGGAAGTTATGGAACATCATTCACTTTACTCAAGGCCTCTCATCTAAAAAGTACCTTCATACCAACATCCAGGCGTGTTTGACCACATACCTGGGTACCACAGCCCAGCCAGGTTGACACATAAAATTAGCCATCACAGTCCATCAAGAATGTTTGCTAAGTGACAGCTGTCACTATTAAGCAGCTCACATCTAGGGTAAAGACACCTAACTCCAGAGCAGCATGATAGGTTCCACAGAACAGATGTTCATGATACCAGGAGTACAGAAATTGGTGGCTCTGTGCAAAGATGCAAAGGGGTATATGAGACAGAACAAAGGATGCTGGAGTTACAGGCTCCTGGATAAGAACACTGTTTGGACACAAGAGAGATCAGAGGTATCCAGTTAACCCTCACCAGACTTGGGCATGGGAGGGTCTAGTGAGAACACCTCCCTTGGATCAGGAGGGTCCCCTGGCTGGTTGAGGTGAAGGTGCACATGCAAGGAAGCTAAAGGCAGCAGAGATAAGGATGGGTGGTCAAAGTCATTATGTAGAAGGGGCAAGGTCATGGTCAGGAAAATGGGCTAAGCATTTAGCCCAAAGGAAGGAACAGAAACCAGATTGAGAGCTCCTCTACCTGGGGAGGGGAAGATCAGAAACTGAATAAGAGAATAAGGAGTGAAGATGGGATATACGAAGAAAGCTCAGAATTCAAGCTGCAAAGGGTAAACTTCACAACACACAACACACTTAAGCCACATCACCCCCACTACACGCATTTATATCCATGGGGAGCTTACTAGAGTCATGGGTGGCAACATACAGACCACAAAGAAATGGACAAGTAGAACTGCAGGGCACTAGAACCAAATGTTGATGATTGGCCGTGTTTGGTATTAAAGAACTTTGACCAGTAAAAGAACTCATTTCTCCAACACAACATGGAGGCCCACAGTCCAGGGGCCAACAGCATTGTCATTGCTGTCTGTGATGCCCTATATAAAAAGGTCACCCCTCCCAGGGTCCTCAACCCGAAACATCTGAGTCTCATAGATGTCCTTATCCCTAGACATTTTCTCCAGCCTGGTCTAGCCTCAATAAAATTAAGATGAACTTTTAAGTTACAATTCCCAAATGTCTTCTTAGCTATAAATGGAATGCTTACCCCAGGTATGATCCTGTGTGCCCAGGATGTTTTGCTGCCAAAAAATTTGACCCAAATCCCCAAAGACCTTCCTCTGTAGTAGAGATTCTAATAGGTTTTGAGTGAATGAAAAACATTTGACAACAAATTGAAACTTGACCACATCAATATCTCCATCACTGACAGCAAGAGACACAGAGAGAGAGACAGACAGGATTCATCTTGAATGGCATGTGGCAAAGACGTGCCCAGCCTCAAGTTTCTCCTCCAGAAATATGTGCTAAAAACCTGTAAAGAGGTGGGGAGGGAAGAGTGACAAGTAGCCAAAATTCTTTGAGTTTGCTTTTCAAAACAAACAGATAAAATTCCCAATGAGCACTGATGTTAGACAAGACCGAGGTTAGTTAAACCCAAAAAGTGGTTAATGCTGCCTAGTTTCCTTAGTCTCCTACATATTTTTTTGCCCTGCTGCAAATTTTAGGTGGTACATGATTAGTTTAAAGCTGTTTCTGTCTTTTCTCTCTAAACTTCCAATTATACCCCCCACAACATCAAATGGAGTGGGAATTATAATCAATTTCTTAAGTAAATTCATGTAAAATAAATTTAGCCTCAAAAGATCTGAACAACAAAGCCATTTCATTCAACTAGGAAATCAGATTTTGACAGTCAAGTCTTTTTAAAAAATTGAATCTATTTTCCAGAGAACTTATTCACATGCTCACTGCCACCAGGCACCATAACAGAACTATAACTAACCTACTGCTCCCTTGTGGGTCATATAGTCATTTAAGAACACATTAGACAGATGGGTAAACAGGGTTTCCTCCTAGATTAACCACCAAGGAGCTGTAGACCCTGAAGAAATCACCTCACCTCTAAGCCTTTGCTTCAGTATTTATAAAGTGGGGTGTGGCAGCTGATATAATAATGGCCCAATTCTTTATCCCTCTTGTATCCTCATGTTTTGCCAAGTAACTTGGGAACCCTCTCTAACGCTGACTCTAGACTCAGCTTTGTGACTTTGGCCAACAGAATACAACAGAAATAAGAGTTCATCAGTTTCAGGGCTATGTCAAGAGACCTTGAACATGTCCACTTGCTTTCTTAAGCTTCTGCCATCACCATGGGAAGGACATGTCTGGGCAGGCCCCGTGAAGAGGATGAGGGACAGGTGGAGCACAGCCATGTGGCCCAACCAAGTTTTTCCAGTCAAGTCAAACCCACTTCCACTCCCCATGAGCAAATGCTACTGAGATGACCAAAGCCACCTAGCTGAGCCACCCATGAGAATAAATAACTCAGAGTGGATTGTTATACAGCAAAGGCTAACCCGTACATGGACAATACCACCTGCCCCATCTACCTTATTCTCTTATTAGCATATTGGGAAGATCATTTGAAATCATGTCTATAGAAGCATTTGAAAGACTGTGAATTTGCCTTTCAACAAGGGTAGAGCCATATGCTGTATAACCCATTATGTTCTCTTCCCGCATCTTGGGCGGTCCGTCTGGGTGGACCTTCCATTCTGAACCTGGCTTTCATACTGTGATGACCCAGTTCCTATACCATGCCTCAAACCAACAAAAAGTTGGTGATCTGAAAACTCCCTATCAGCTCAGAAAGAACTACATACCCTAAAATTACTCAACCATTTCAAACTATTGCTTAAGGTTCTTTGGTGAACTTTGTAGTATCAAAGTTTCCATCTACCTCAAATAGAAAGCTTCCCAAAATACTTTTCTATTTTAGCAAATTATGATCAATAGGTGAGACTTGAATGGCTTGATATTTTTCTGCCCTTGTATGAATCACTATATAGAAGTGAAATTAAACCCAATGATGCAGGTTCATATCAGGTGATACATTGGATCCTGTATTAGACTGCTTGGGCTGTCATGCCAAATGCCACATAATGGGTGGCTTGAACAATAGGAATTTATTTCCTCACAATTCTAGAAGCTAGAAGTCCAAGAACAAGGTGCCCTGAGGGCTGATTTTTGGTGAGATTTTTATTCCCAGCATATATACAGCACCTTCTCACTGTGCGCCTCATATGGTCTCTTTTCTGTGCATGCCTGGAGACTGAGACTGCTTCTCTTCCTCTTATCATGACAGCAGCCCTGCAAGATTAGGACCTCACCCTTTCAACCTCATTTAACCTTAACTGCCTCCCCCAAAGCCCCATCTCCAAATACAATCACATGGGGGATTAGGGCTTTCACATATGAATTGGAGGAGCAGGGAGGAGAACCACAATTTAGTCAAAAACAGATCCCAAAGGAGGACTCAGATGATACAAGTATATGCTAGCCAATCCATGTCTTCCTGCCACAGAGGAGGCAAGTCACTCACTTTAAATAAATATTTTTAAACATGCATTCACTAACCAAACACATACTAAGTGTCCATCTGTGTCAAGTACAGTGAGGGGTGTTTGGGGATGCAACGGTGAGCAAATCTGACATGGTTCCACCCTCTCAGGTCTTACATTCCAGGGGCATGGGACTACTCACCACTCAAGTACTCAATGAGTAAGGAGGGGTGGAACTGAAAGATGATGTTTTACTAACCTCACAAAGACAGATCTTTCAAATCCAGAAAACATTCATTTCACTCTGTTATGCCATTTCATGTATTCCTCCCAAATTACTCACCAAAATAGCTACCCCAGTCTACATTCTCAGATGCAGGACACAAAGAGTTCCCCACATTCAAGTCAATACTTGATATTTTCCAACTATAGTTTTTGACAGTTGCATGGATATCTTGGTTTAATTTGCACATCTCTGATTGCTAATGAGGTTGAACATCTCTCCATATGCTTATAAACATTAGCATCCTCCCCACCACCATGAACATTTTATTTATTCCCTTTGCCCATATTTTTATTGGTTTCCTGTCTTTTTCTTGTTGATTTACAGGTGCTTGTTTTATACTTGAGAAACTAACCATTCCTTGGCCATCTGTCCTACAAATATTGCCTCCCAGTCTATTAATGGTGGCTGTGACGCTGAAGCAGATACTTTGTTCCCCTCCCTGAGGGTGGATTACACTTGCCTGACCCACTGATAACAAACTTGGCCGCATAACTTTTTTGGCCAATAAAATGTGAGCAGAAGTGACATGTGACCTTTTCAAACAAAAGTTTTAAGATTCATTGCATGAAACCACCATGTACTTTACTCTCAGAGAGAGGCTACCATTTTGGCCTGGATCCTGGAATGAAGGAAAACCTATGAAGCAGACCCAAAGCCAGCCCACAGTGACCTCAGCAGAAATAAACCTTTGTTACTGTAAGCCACAAGTTTGGTTGTTTGATCTGTTTCGTGTTGACTATCATGGCCAAAGAACTGAACAATTCAAAGACTAACACCAGCAGTGAGGCGCGCCCATAATAATACATAAAATATGTGCCTGGGTCTTATCTTAGGGCATAGTGGCAGGTGACGAGAAAACTGACAGTAAAGGCTTTTTATGCAGTGGTGACATGTTTGATAAAACGATCACCTGCGATAACCTAGAAAGCTGAGGGTAACTAATGAATTTGTGGTTTTAGCAAAGTGGGAAAGCAGAGTATCGGTAACACTGGATATTTGCTAATGGTTGTTCTTGACAAGGCACCATAAGAAAGAAATAAGCTCATAGGAGAAATGGCCATTTTACAAGCAGGATTGAAAGAGCATTTGGCGAGGCCATAAATTTCAGGATTTGCAGGTCAGAAAATGGAACTGTTTCTCATCTCCAACTGGTAAGAGATAAAACTGAGAAGGCCTTGAGCTACAAAACCCAGTTAAGACTCATCCTTGGGGCAAAGACAAAATCAAGTAGCCTGGTCAGCTCATTGTTAACTCTAACGGGGCACAAATAGAGAGAGGAGGTCAAGCATACAGTAAGCGAACTCTTCACCCACCAGAGAAAGAGGTCATACATGATGCCTAAAACTAATACTTCCACAAATAGCAACATAATAATGTTATTTAGAAATATAAAGGTGGGCCCACAAATGTATGGCCAACTACTCTTTTGACAAAGCAGGAAAGAACATTCAATGGAATAAAGACAGTCTCTTCAGCAAGTGGTGCTGGGAAAACTGGGCAGCGACATGCAGAAAAATGAACCTGGACCCCTTGCTTACACCATACACAAAGATAAACTCAAAATGGATGAAAGACCTAAATGTAAGACAGGAAGCCATCAAAAGCCTCAAGGAGAAAGCAGGCAAGAACCTCTTTGACCTTGGCAGCAGCAACTCCTTACTCAACACATCTCAGGAGACAAGGGAAACAAAAGCAAAAGTGAACTATTGGGACCTCATCAAGATAAAAAGCTTCTGCACAGCGAAGGAAACAATCCACAAACCTAAGACAACTGACATAATGGGAGAAGATATTTGCAAATGACTTATCAGATAAAGGGTTAGTATCCGAAATCTATAAAGAACTTACCAAACTCAACACCCAAAAAACAAATAATCCAGTGAAGAAATGGGCTAAAGACATGAACAGACACTTCTCCAAAGAAGACATCTAGATGGCCAACAGACATATGAAATGATGCTAAAAGTCACTCATCATCAGGGAAGTACAAATCAAAGCCACAATGAGATACCACCTCACACCAGTGAGAATGGCTGACATTAACAACTCAGGCAATGACAGATGTTGTTGAGGATGCAGAGAGAGAGGATCTCTTTGGCACTGCTGGTGGGAATGCAAACTGGTGCAGCCACTCTGGAAAACAGTATGGAGGTTCCTCAAAAAATTAAAAATAGAGCTAACCTAGGACCCAGCAATTGCACTACTAGGTATTTATCCAAGGGATACAGGTATGCTGTTTCAAAGGGACATATGTACCCCAATATTTATAGCAGGACTATCGACAATACCAAAAGTATAGAAAGAGCCCAAATGTCCATCGATAGATAAATGGAAAAAGAAGATGTGGCATATATATACAATGGAGTATTACTCATTAATCAAAAAGAATGAAATCTTGTCATTTACAACTACGTGGATGGAACTAGAAGGTATTATGCTAAGTGAAATCAGTCAGAGAAAGACAAATATCATATGACTTGACACATATGAGGACTTCAAGATACAAAACAGATGAACATAGGGGAAGAGAAGCAAAAACAACATAAAAACGGGGGAGGGGATAAAAACATAAGAGACTCTTAAATATAGAGAACAAGCAGAGGGTTACTGGAGGGGGACTGAGAGGGGGAATGGGCTAAATGGGTAAGGGGCATTAAGAAATCTACTCCTGGAGGAGGGGAAAGATGGCGGAGAAATAAGGAGCTCCATACTTGCACTCGCGCTCATACATCACACAGAAAAGATCTGAAGCCATTGGAAACCTTACGAAACCTGAGAGATTGGGAGAAAAAGGATGCAGAATCCACCGAGAAAGCCTTCTAACGGCTACCTCAAGAAACAAGCCAGAGTACACAAGGTGGAGAGTCCCAAATATCACTACGAATAGGAAAATAAAATAACCAAGGTCCCAACAAGAGAGACCAAGAGATACCATTCAAAAAACACTGTCTGAAAGGATAGGCCCTGGACAGTCAAAGAGTCTTCTTGGATACACCAGCGCTCATAGGTGCAGAGAGCATAACAGGTCTTTAAAACTAACAAGAGCCGGAGAGCTAACTAAAATGATGAAACAAAAGAGCTCTCCTCCAAAGAAACTCCAAGAAGAAATGACAGCTAATGAACTGCTCAAAACAGATATCAGCAGCATCACTGAACAAGATTTTAGAATAATAATGGTAAAATTAATAGCAGGGCTTGAAAAAAACATAGGGGACATCAAAGAAACTATGGCTACAGACAGAATGGAAAATAAAAATAGGCATGAAGAATTAAAAAATGCGATAAATGAGATCCATAATAAATTAGAGGCCTCCAATGCACGGCTTGAAGAGGCAGAAAGGAGAATAAGTGATTTAGAAGACACCATTATAGAAAAACAAGAAGCTGACAAAAATAGAGACCAACTGATCCAGGAACAGGAAAGAAGAGTTCGAGAGCTCAGCGATATGGTCAAACGCAACAATATCCATATCATAGGAATCCCAGAAGAGGAAGAGAGAGGGAAAGGTGCTGAAGGAGTCCTGGAACAAATTATAGCAGAGAACTTCCCTGACCTGGGGAAGGAAGTAAATGTGGAAATACAAGAGGCTCAGAGGACTCCCCTCAGACGTAACTTGAATCGATCTTCTGCACGACATATCATAGTCAAAATGGCAAAATATAAGGACAAAGAGAGAATTTTGAAAGCAGCTAGGGAGAAACATGGAGTTTAAAGAACACCCTACTAAAGAATGAATGGGACAATTAGGCAATTAGAGATGAAATTAAAAAATATATGGAAACAAATGAAAATGAGAACACAACAATCCAAAGTCTATGGGATGCGGCAAAGGCAGTCCTAAGAGGAAAGTACATTGCTCTCCAGGCCTATTTCAAGAGATTAGAAAAAGCGCAAGTCCAAAACTTAACAACTCACCTAAAGGAACTAGAGGCAGAGCAACAAGAACGCCCTAAACCCAGTAGAAGAAGAGAAATAGTAAAAATTAGAGCAGAAATAAACAACATAGAGGCCAAAGAAACAATTGAACAGATCCATGAAACCAAGAGTTGGTTTTTTGAAAAAGTAAACAAAATTGACAAACCTCTAGCCAGACTTATCAAAAAGAAAAGAGAGAGCACCCAAATAGACAAAATTATGAATGAAAATGGACTTACTACAACCAACCCCTCAGAAATACAAGCAATTATCAGGGAATACTATGAATAATTATATGCCAACAAATTGGACAACTCAGAAGAAATGGACAAATTCCTAAACACACACTCACTACCAAAATTCACACGGGAAGAAATAGAAAATCTGAACAGACCCATAACGAGTGAAGAAATCGAATGAGTTATCAAAAATCTCCCAACAAATAAGAGCCCTGGACCTGATGGCTTCCCTGGGGAATTCTACCAGATATTTGAAACAGAATTAATCCCAATTCTTCTCAAGCTATTCCAAAAAATAGAAAGCGAAGGAAAACTCCCGGACTCATTTTATGAAGCCAGTATCACTCTGATTCCCAAGCCAGACAGAGACCCAACAAAAAAAGAGAACTACAGGCCAATATCCTTGATGAATACGGATGCAAAAATCCTCAACAAGATCCTTGCAAATCGAATCCAGGAGCACATAAAAAGAATCATCCACCAAGATCAAGTGGGATTCATTTCTGGGTAACAGGGCTGGTTCAACATTCGCAAATCAATCAATGTGATACATCACATCAATAAAAGAAAAGAAAAGACAAAAACCATATGATCCTGTCAATAGATGCAGAAAAAGCATTTGACAAAATACAGCATCCCTTCTTAATAAAGACTCTCGAGAAAGTCGGGATAGAAGGAACCTACTTAAACATCATAAAAACCAGCTATGAGAAGCCTTCAGCGAACATCATCCTCAACGGGGAAAAACTCAGAGCTTTCCCCCTGAGATCAGGAACACGACAGGGATGTCCACTCTCACCACTGTTGTTTAACATAGTGCTGGAAGTCCTAGCATCAGCCAGCAGACAACAAAAGGAAATCAAAGGCATCAAAATTGTCAAAGAGGAAGTCAAACTTTCCCTCTTCCCAGATGACATGATACTCTACATCGAAAACTCGACAGACTCCACCAGAAGCCTACTAGAACTGATCCAAGAATTCAGCCAAGTTGCAGGGTACAAAATCAACGTACAGAAATTGGTTGCATTTTTATACACCAACAATGAAGCAACAGAAAGAGAAATCAAGAAACTGATCCCATTCACAATTGCACAAAAAACCATAAAATACCTCGGAATAAACCTAACCAAGGATACAAGAGACCTATATGATGAAAACTATAGAAAACTTATGAAGGAAATTGAAGAAGACACAAAGAAATGGAAAAACATTCCATGCTCATGGATAGGAAGAAAAAATATAGTTAAGATGTCATTACTACCCAAAGCTTTCTACACATTCAATGCAATTCCAATCAAAATTGCACCAGCATCTGCACAGCAAAGGAAACAACGCACAAAACTAATAGGCAACCAACGGAATGGGAAAAGATAGTTGCAAATGACATATCAGATAAAGGGTTAATATCCAGAATCTATAAGGAACTCACCAAACTCCACACCCGAAAAACAAACAACCCAGTGAAGAAATGGGCAAAAGATATGAACAGACACTTCTTCAAAGAGGACATCCAGATGGCCAACAGACACATGAAACGAAGCTCAGCATCCCTCCTCATCAGGGAAATACAAATCAAAACCACACGAGATACCACCTCACGCCAGTCAGAGTGGCTAAAATGAGCAAATCAGAGAACTCTAGATGCTGGCGAGGATGTGGAGAAACGGGCACCCTCTTACACTGTTGGTGGGAATGTAAACTGGTACAGTCCCTCTGGAAAACAGTGTGGAGGTTCCTCAGGAAACTAACAATAGAACTCCCCTATGACCCAGCAATAGCACTGCTAGGAATTTACCCAAGGGATACAGAAATGCTGATGCATAGGAGCACATGTACCCCAATGTTCATAGCAGCACTCTCCACAATAGCTAAAACATGGAAAGAGCCTAAGTGTCCATCAACAGATGAATGGATCAAGAAGATGTGGTTTATCTATACCATGGAATACTACATGGCAATGAGAAACAATGAAATCTGGCCATGTGTAGCAACATGGATGGACCTTGAGGGTGTTATGCTGAGCGAAATAAGTCAGGCAGAGAAGGACAAATATCATATGTTTGCACGTATAGGAGGATTAGGAGGAACTTAACAGAGGAACAAGGGGGAGAAGAAGGGCGGAAATGGTGGGGGAAAGGGAGAGAGGCAAACCATGAGAGACTCTTGAATGCTGACAAAAACTGAGGACTGATGGATGTGTGGGGGGGAGGGGGGATGTGCATGGAGGAGGGCACTTGTGGGGATGAGCACTGGGTGTTATGTGGAAACCAATTTGACAATAAACTATTTGTAAAAAATAAAAAAAGAAATCTACTCCTGAAACCATTATTGCACTATATGCTAACTTGGATGTAAATAAAATATTTAAAAAAAGAAATATAAAGGTGGAGGCGCCTCATTGTCTCAGTCAAACATCTGACTCTTGACTTTGGCTCAGGTCATGATCTCACGGTCGTGAGATAAAGCCCCACATCAGGCTCCACACTTATCGTGGAGCCTGCTTGAGATTTCTCTCTCCCTCTCTCCCTCTCCTCTCCCCTGCTTGCTGTCTCTCTCTCTCTCTCTCTCAAAATAAATAAACATTAAAAAAAATAAATATAGAAGTGTAACTGTTTTCTACTGCTATTTAACAAATACCATAAACTTAGTTGCTCAAAACAACACACACTTACTATCTCATAACTTCCCTGGGTCAGGAGTCTTGGCATAGCTTAGCTGGGTCCTCTACTCAGGGTCACGTCATACTAAACCACGGTGTCTGCCAGGACTGTGACTCCCACCTCAAGCTTGTAAGTCCTCCCAAACTCACCGGCTGCTGTCAGAACACAGTTTACTTATGGTTGTAGAACAGAGACCCTCAGCTCCCAGAAACTATTCACTGTAGATTTCAGATGCACTTATCACAAAAAAGAGAGAAGAAAGAAAGAAGAAAGAAAGGAAAGAAAGAAAGAAAGAAAGAAAGAAAGAAAGAAAGAAAGAAAGAAAGAAAGAAAGAAAGAAAGAAAGAAAGAAGAAAACAATGTGAGGACATGATATGATAATGAGCTTGACTGTAGTAATTATTTCACTTTGTATATGTAGATTAAATCATGTTGGATACCTTAAACACACACAAAGATATATAGATAAAAAAAGAAAGCAAAAGAGTATGAATAAAGTACAATACATGTGAGGGTTTATCATTGGACAAAGAGTGTTAGCTGATATTGACGAAAGGCAAATTTCACAAAGAACATGGTAGTATCTGCCACATAGCGAATCATGCCAGAGGTTAGGGGCCTAAAGCAATGACCATTTCTTTAGCTCAGGAGTCTGTGGGTTGGGAATTTGGGTTGGGCTCAACTGGACAATTCTTGCGATGGTCTCGGCTGAGCTCACTCCCGATTTGTGATCAGCTGCGGGGGTCTGCAACTGGGGAAGGCTGACTGTCAGCAGGACGACAGGAGCCACAGTGGAAATGGAGCCACAAGTGTCTCCTCATCCAGCAGGCTGACCTGGGGCTCATCTATGTGGCAGTAGTGGCATGAGTTCCCTGAGCAGCAGGAGAACAAGCCCCAATGAGCAGGTGCTTTTCAGGCCGTGCTTCTGCCACCCATCAATATCTGTGAACAATGTAGCACCAAAATAAGCCAGACCAGAGCTGTCAGAAATATAAGAAGAAACAAAAAACCCAAGCCTAGCTTTATCTTGAGCTCTCAATCTTTATCTGGATATGAAGCAAATAAAGAATTAGGATTCACATAATATAATGAATAAAGTCAATAAGCATCACATTTTGTTTTCTATAGAAAATATGCATTTTTCAATGTCTTTGGAACATTTACAAAATTGATCATACTTTTAGGCCATAAAAGAACATCTCAGTAAAGAAGAAAGGAAGGAAAGAAAGAAGGGAGGGAGGGAGGGAGGAATGAATGAAGAAAAAAAAGGAAAGAGAAAGAAGGAAAGAAAGAAGGACAGAAAGAAAGAAATCAAATTGTATAGGCAGTATTTTCTGGCCAAACGCAGTAAAACTAAAATGGAAAGAAACTATAAACAAGAAAATTCAGAGCTTCCTGAGTGGCTCAATCAGTTGAGCATCCAACTCTCGACTTCGGCTCAGGTCGTAATCCCAGGGTTGTGGTATTGAGCCCCACATTTGGGCTCCGCACCGAGTGTGGAGAATGCTTAAGATTCATTCTCTCTCTCCTTTCTCTCTCTCTCTCTCCCTCTGCCCCTCTCCCCTACTCCTGTTCTCTCTCTAAAAAATGAACAAATGAGAAAATTCAAATTAAAACACTTTCCAAAATAACTTGTGAGATGTATAATTACAGACTATTTAGAAAATAAAAATAAAGACCAAAGTATATATCAACAACTCTGGAATGCTTTACATGGATCAGCAAACGTTTTCTGGAAAGGACCACACAGTAAATATTGTAGGCTCTGGGAGCCATGGGTTTCTATCGTCACTAATAACTCCGCCGCAGAAGTGTGAAAACAGCCTTACACAACTCATGAATAAATGGTTGTGCATGTGTTCCAATAATACTTTATTTATAAAAACAGATAGCAGGCTGAATCTGATCCATTGCCTTGACTTGCTAACCCGCTTCATATTAATTAATTAAATATTAAGCACCTAGAAAGAAATTCCTAACTTTATATGTTTTTATTGCTAAATAAAATGAAATAGAAATCAATGAGATAAGTGATGTACTCTAGAAGCGAGAAAAACATCCATAATAGCAAAACGGAGGGAGCAAGAGTGAAAAAAATAATGAAGCCAAAGCAGAAATTAATGAAACAGAAGGCAGGAAAACAATAGCACTGATAAATAAAGCCAATATTTAAAAAGACCAATAAAATAAACCCAAAACAATGCTAATCAAGAAAAATGAGGGAAGAACCACAAATATCCATTATTGAGAATTAGGTATCAGACCCACAGATGTAGAAGATTTTTTTTTTAATTATAAGCAAATACTGTGAACAACTGTAATAAAAGTTTAACTCTCAGAGAAATGGCTCATTATCTAGACATAGTCTATTTACTAAAACTGACTCTTGCAAGGGGTGCAAATTTGAATAGATCAAGAATAAGAAAATGGCCAAGGTTTATCCAGCATTTGCTAGTGTTGGGTACTCTCTGGCTAAGTGCTTTCCTTGTACTGTCTCTGTTCATCCGTCGGAAATCTAGTGATGCTGGTCCCATTATTATGCATGTTTCTTCAGATAAAGACAGAGAAGTTTAAAAAGGTTAAGAACCTTCTTACGCTCTGGTAACTAGAATTGGCACACTCTGACCTGGGCGGTCCATTCCTGCCCTCACACTGAGGAAGAAACTGACCAATATGTCAAAGAGCAGCTCCAAAGGAGACAGGAAGGTAACATGGCTTCCTCACTGGGCTACTCCAACCTCTTGAGCAACTGATCATTTCTACAGAATTTCAACTGTTTTTTCTGGGAGAAAAATAAGGGGAAAAAATGTTCCATTCTATTGTAAGAAGCTTGAACCACTTAAAATCAAAATGTGACAAGGATAACTACTAAATAAATCTCACAAGTATAGATGCAAAATCGTATTATATCTTAAGTCTAGAAATATATGAAAATAATAACATGCCCTGAACACATATGGTTTATAATAGAAATGTAGAGACGGTTTCCAGGGAGAATTAAATCTGGACACAATACATTAAATTAACAGGTCAAGGGAAGGAAATGATTCTTCTCAACAGATGCAAAATTTAATCTCCTTTCTAGCTTTTTAAAAATTTAGAAAAATAGGAATAGACCAATATAATGTGTTAGATGTCTTCTTGATGTCAACAGTGAGCATGGTGTTTACTGCTGAAATACTAAGGCAGTATTTCTCAAACTGCTTTATAGAATACCAGCTTCAAGAGTGAGAAATTCTTATTTTACTATTAAAAGAATTCCATATTTCAATAAACTCAGAAACTAATACATGTCATATCCCCATTCTGGAGACTCAAAATATACCTGACTGTATTATATCTAGAAAAAGTGCAAATATAAGGGCACCTGGGTACCTCAGTCAGTTAAGCATCCAACTCTGAATTTTGGCTTGGGGCATGATCTCATGGTTGGACTCAGCACTGACAGCAAGGAACCTGCTTGGGATTTTCTCTCTCGGCCCCTCCCCACCTCAAAATAAATAAATAAACATTTAAAAAAAGAATAGAAAAAGTAGCAAATAAATTCTAGGATAAAAAAGACACAAAAGCACGTTATAAATATTCAGTATTAAAATATTATGGTAATAATAACTGAAAGAAGAGACATTAAAAAAAAACCTTCCATACAAAGTAAACTATTGGGACCTAATCAAGATAAAAAGCTTCTGCATGGCAAAGGAAACAATCCATAAAACTAATAAGCAACTGATGGAATGGGAAAAGAGAGTTGCAAATGACATATCAGATAAAGGGCTAGTATCCAAAATTTCTTTTTTTTCCCAATATCTTTATTTATTTCTAGGAGAGAGAGAGAGAGACAGCGTGAGCAGGGAGGGTCAGAGAGAGAGGGAGATACAGACTCTGAAATAGGCTCCAGGCTCTGAGCTGGCAGTCAGCACAGAGCCCAACGCGGGGCTGGAACCCACGAACCGCGAGATCATGACCTAAGCGAAAGTCGGACGCTTAACCGACTAAGCCACCCAGGCACCCCTAATATTCAAAATTTCTAAGGAAGTAACCAAATTCCACACCTGAAAAACAAATAATCCAGTGAAGAAATGGGCAGAAGACATGAACAGACATTTCTCCAAAGAGGTCATCCAGATGGCCAACAGACACAGAAAACGATGCTCAGCATCGTTCCTCATCAGGGAAATACACATCAAAACCACACTGAGATACCACCTCATGCCAGTCAGCGTGGCTAAAATGAACAAATCAGGAGACTCTAGATGCTGGCGAGGATGTGGAGAAACGGGCACCCTCCTACACTGCTGGTGAGAATGTAAATTGGTGCAGCCCCTCTGGAAAACAGTGTGGAGGTTCCTCAGGAAACTAACAATAGAACTCCCCTAGGACCCAGCAATAGCACTGCTAGGAATTTACCCGAGGGATACACACATGCTGATGCATAGGAGCACATGTACCCCAATGTTCACAGCAGGGCTCTCAACAATAGCCAAAACATGGAAAGAACCTAAGTGTCCATCAACTGATGAATGGATCAAGAAGATGTGGTTTATCTATAAATGGAATACTACATGGCAACAAGAATGAAATGTGGCCATTAGTAGGAATATGGATGGAACTAGAAGGTGTTATGCTGAACAAAATAAGTCAGGCAGAGAAGGACAAATACCCTATGTTTGCACTTATAGGTGGATTAGGAGGAAGTTAACGAGGACGAAGCGGGAGAAGAAGGGGAAAAATAGTGGGGGAGAGGGAGGGAGGCAAATCATGAGAGATTCTTGGATACTGAGAACAAACTGAGGACTGAGGGGGGATAGGGGATAGGGGAAGAGAGGTGATGGGCATGGAGGAGGGCACCTGTGGGGATGAGCACTGGGTGTTATATGGAAACCAACTTGACAATAAGCTATAAAAATTAAAAACATATATATATATAAATGTAAACATGAAAAAAAGAAATATGAGCATCATAAAACGAAATTTTAAAAAGGGCTTTTTCTTAGAAAATGATAGCTCTAGAAGACAGGCAAAGGAAATTCAACTCATACATCATTGGAATCCCTGAAGGAACACAGAGTAATGTAACAAAGCAAATATTTAATGACACAGTTCATGAAACTTTTCATGAAATAAAAAAAGAATACCATCTGTACAGTTGAAAGATTATGTGTGCCACACAAAAAGTTGACCTAGAATGGTTAACACCAAGACTTAATCACAGTAAAGTTTCTGGATTAAAAAAAGAAAACAAAAACAATTTCTAGACAAAAAAGTCAATCTGGCTTTAGATTTATCCACTATTAAGCACCAAAAGATAATGGAGCAGCATACAAGAGGTATCATGGGAAAAGTCTGACCCGTCCTTCAAGTATAAAAAGTACTTCTTTCTGTAACTGCAAGAAGTTACAGAACATTGTTATCAGGAGTCCTTGGGAAAACTTTAAGAAAGCAAATGTCAGCCAACCAGAAGATGACTAGGAAAATCACAGGGAAAGAACCTAGTGGTAAGCACCAGACATGCTTAAAATGTGTGGTTTTTTTAAAAAATGTATTTATTTTGAGGGGTGGGAGTGGCAGAGAGAGAGGAAGAAAGAGAGGATCCCAAGCAGGCTCCACGCTGTCAGCACAGAGCCCAATGCAGGGCTCAAACCCACCAGACAAAGAGATCATGACCTGACTAAAGCCAAGAGTTGGACGCTCAACCAACTGAGCCACCCACGTGCCCCAATGTTGGATATGTTTAATTGAAAAATAAAACCAAAACAAATGTGTGGACTAGAGTCATAGAGCAGAAGTAAATGCCACCTGCCATGACAGTGCAGAAATGACGCAATGACAAAACTCGGCAGGAGAAGGGGATATGAAGGCAGAGGCAGACTAAGTTGGGCAGTTACGTCGTTTATAAGAACTGAAAAGCAACAGAAGTCATTAATAGCTGACAAATCACGTGTTAGAAGTATCACATAACTACCTTACAAGGATACATACTAACACAGGTGGGTTTTATTGACTAAGACTGGGTGAACGGGAGGGAGAAGGAAGCTGTCACACAGTGATTTTTACCTTTACTCTATTGAGGGGAACGTATACTGTATAAAAAATAGGACCAGGGCTGTTACTTTTAAATGAAATTATGGAAGCAACCATTAGAATAATAATGCAAAACCTTCCTGGACTTAAGGAAGATTTTCAAAGACGAGAGACTACCTGGTAAATGACTTTATATAAAAGCATAAAAATTGAAATCATAATGGAAAATAATATGGAAAATGGATCCCATCTGCCATTAATAGAGGTAAATGAGCTCAACTCATCTATGATGGAAGGGTGGGAAGAGGGAAAGGAGTAAAAGGAATAGATCAGATCCCAAGGCAAACCCAACCACAAGCTATACACAAAAACCACTCCCAGACTGACATATTTCATAAAGGTTTCTCAGTCTTTACAAATAAAAGGTTTTCAAAATTCAAGCACAAACAAAAAAAGAGCAAGGGCTGTCATCTTAATACCTCTCAAGACAGACTGCAGACCACAAAGCATTAACAAAAAACAAAACAAAACCAGAAATGGGCACTCTATTAAGTGCTATAATAGCGTAATAAACATAACAGCTCTGTACCTTTGTGCATCGCCCTGAGTTCTTGATGCATCAAGAGACAAAAAGTAAATTATGGATGACCTAAGTAGGATAATTAATAAGTGGGTCTGGTTTATATGTACAGAAATACACCGATGCATACATTCACATACACCCTGAAAACAGAGAAAATATGTTCAGTTCAAGTGTCCAAGAAAGTATCAAAAAAAAAAAAAAAACTGGACTTGGTTAGAAGGCAAAAAGAAAATCTCCAGGAAGTAAAAACAAAAGGAAGACAAAAAACTTCCTATGATCACAATGCAATAAAACTAGAAACTGAGAATCACATTAAAACACAAAAGACCCATCCACCTGGGACAGGGGGCAAACGCTTTTCCATTTCCTTTGAGTCAAAGAAAATGGACAAACAAGTACATAATTCCTAGAAACTGTAATGAAATGGCCACAGTAAGAATCCATAGGAGAGAGCTCAGAAAATCTCAGCCAAAAACACTTCAGTTCTATTGACCAAAAAGAGAAGAAAAACAAAGAATGAAGGGAAAATGAAGCACCCAACACAAAACAATGAGAGGACACAAAGGAAAGTCAAGGAAAGCTACAGGAACTATTATTAAGGAAAGAGGCAGAAATTAGAAGACAGAAAAAGAGTAGAAAACATAAATCTGAAAGAAGGATTTGCTCAGACAAAAGTTTCTTTTGGCTGTGTGGCTTTTCATTGTATTGCACTGCCCGCTCGGTGTTAAATGGCCACACAGTGCAGTGGGAGGTGAGAAAAGAATGTCACCCAAAAGGAAAAGATTATTTAGAGAAGTACAGATCCAGGACAGGCCAGAGGGACAAAAAGGGGACTGAATTGCTTTGTATCATATAGTGAGGGGACTTTGCAAGGAGCCTCAGAGAAGTGTGTTCTTGCCCATCTGAAAACGTCTCTAAGTGTCCCTCAAACTTGATGGATAATTTTGGCATAGAATTCTAGTGCATTCCGTACGAAGTCACTTTGCCCCAGGATTTTCAAGGTACTGCCCTATTTGTCTTCATATCCTGCATTGAGCACTTAAAAAAAAAAAAAAACGAAGCAGATCAATATGTGCTAAAATGGATAGTTCTCCAAGGCACAATGTTGAATGAAAACTACAAGTCTCGGAGTAGTTTATAAGGTGTGATAAGTTTTGTATCAGAAGAATCTGTAAAGGAATCTCTAAGTGGCTCCCTTGGGGCACAGGGGAGGGGCACTGGAATTGTGGGAGTCTGGTCAAGGTAGGCATTAGTCTGTGAGCTACCAGTGTATTTTTCAGTTTATCTTATAAATACAATTTCCTCACAAATCTAAAAGAAGTGTGAACAAAAATAAGAAAATAATGTTCTAGAGCTCTTAAAACCCATACTAATCCAAAAAAGTTTGAACCAAAATTTCCTCCCATCACGTGCACAGTAAGTACAGAATCCTCTGCTCCCACATCTTACCACTTCTATTACTTTTTCCTTTAACCTTTTAATGTAACTGGAACTTATTCAGTTGTATGATATGACTTGATGTCCTACAATGATATTTTTTCCTATTTCCTTAGCAAGCGTTCCCACACCATAACGAACGTTCCTTCTCTTCCCTCCTGATGTAAAGTGCCTTGTGGAGGCCTGTATCAAGTTAAAAACATCTAGCATAGAACTCGGGTTTCCTAATTTCCAGCCTGGTGCTTAGTCCACATCACTAAGTAGTTTTTAGATTACTTTTGTTTTAGACGTGGTCTTTTTCTCAATTTTTTAGAAGTTGGCACACCATGTTACATTCATTTCAGGGGTACAACATGGCGATCCGACAACTCTCTATGTCATGCTGTGCTCTCCAAAAGCATAGTGGCCATGCAATGCTACTACAATACTGTTGACTATAATCCCTATGCTGTACCTCTCATCCCCATGCCTTTTTGTCAATTGTTAAAACGTTTCACATTCCTAACATTCCCTTGTGTTCTTGAATTGAACGAGTTAGATTTTTGCCCTCTGTTATGGAGGATATTTCCCAGGATTTGGACAAAGGGTGCAGAGAAATACTTGGGTTCATTCATTTATTCATTCAGCAAACTTTTCTTTCTTTTTTAAAATTTTATTTATTTCTAGGAGAGAGAGAGAGAGAGATAGCATGAGCAGGGGAGGGTCAGAGAGAGAGGGAGTCACGGACTGAAACAGGCTCCAGGCTCTGAGCTGGCAGTCAGCACAGAGCCCGACACGGGGCTCGAACCCACGAACCGCTAGATCATGACCTAAGCGAAAGTCGGACGCTTAACCGACTAAGCCACCCAGGCGCCCCCAGCAAACTTTTCTTGAGCGCCAACCATGGTCCAAATACTCTTCTGAATGCTGAGGATATCAGGAGATGAGGGCAAGGAATTGCCTCCTTCTTCTTTATTTTTCCTTTTATTTGATTTCGAGCTCTGTAGCCTTTCCCTCAATCTTTGCCATTTAACTATTCACTCCATCCACCCATGGCCTCAATTCCACCAATGAGCGGCTGATGATTCCTGCTCCTTGGTTTAGGATAATTGGTTGTGCAGTTTCCAGAGAAATATTCTCTGCAGCATAGAAAATGGTGCGAGGGGCACTTTGAAACCTTTTCCAGTTAGTTCTGATTTATTATACAAGCCCCAGGTCTCCCATGGAACTCTCTGCGGTGTTCTGGATCTATAAACCAAAGAAGAGATATTACATCCAACCACAGGAATGATCTCATCATCTGTGGTGAGAGTAGCTTGGACAACGTTCTTCGTTTTTTGTTTTTTTTTTAAATGTTTTATTTATTTCTGAGAGAGAGGCAGCTTGAGCAGGGGAGGGTCAGAGAGAGAGGGAGATACAGAATCCGAAGGAGGTCTCCAGGCTCTGTGTTAGCTGTCAGCACAGAGCCTGATGCAGAACTTGAATCCATGAACCATGAGATCATGACCTGAGCCGAAGTCGCATGCCCAACGGACTGAGCCACCCAGGCACCTCAACATTCTTCATTTAATAAGCCATTTAGATGCGATAAGCGACTATAGTAAAAAAAAAGGAGGCGCTTTCCTTGTGGGTTAATTCTTGATTGGATGAACTGAACTCAATGCAAGTTAAAGCAATAGGGCATTTTGTGTTTGGATCCATGATAAATCCAAAACATCAGCATGGGGGCTCCTGCCTGGCTTGATCGGGAGAGCATGCAACTCTTGGTCTTGGGGTCATGAGTTCAGGCCCCACATCCAGGGTAAAGTTTATTATGAAAGAATGAATGATTAACGTGAAGAATCGTATCTAGCCATTAGACCTCTTTGAGCAAGCAGGTAATCATTTTTTCCCTTAAGACTCTGCCTGTGTGAATTACTCCCTTACTAAAACAGATAATGACTGAGACAACAGTGCAGATTTTTTTTTATTGTTTTATTTTTTTAAATTTTAAAGTGAGAGAGTGGGTGCACATGAGTAGGGGAGAGGGGAAGAGGGAGAGAGAGAATCTCAAGCAGGCTCTAAGCTCAGTGCAGAGCCTGACGTGGGACTTGATCCCAGGACCCGAAGATCATGACCTGAGCTGAAATCAAGAGTTGGACGCTCAACTGACTGAGCCACCCAGGTGCCCCAGATTTTCTTCATGAAGACAATGACCTTGCACTGAAACAGTCCCCTAGAAGACAGCTCTCCAAGTGGGGTGCCATGGCTCAGTGGCATTGGGCAAATAGGTCAAAGGTGGTTGTGGGGCTGGACATTCTCAGACCCAGAATATCCAGAGCTCAGACCCCTCACCCTGGCCATGGGCAGCTGCCTCCATTTACCCCATTTATGCTCTCATTTTCTGCACATGCTATGATTTTTTTAAAAAAGGAAAAATAGGTAATAAAGGACTGACTGCCACAATATAATGTAAGCCAAGGAAATTACTGTGTCGATTTTATAGAAAACAGAAATGCTGTTAAGCAAATTGTCAAAGCTTGAGACATTCTCAATATGCAATCCGTTTTCCTATTTTCCTCCTTGCGGTAGGTATGCTAATAAAATTCTCCTGCCTTAGACTGTTGAGAGCCTTGAGTGCTAGTGACAGACCTGCCCCCCATTCAATAGACAGTCTTCCCATCAATCCTCCCCTGCTTCCACAGAGAAAGTCCTTCCCTCCTTCTAGAAGCGTTTCCCCTTCATTGTAACCACAGGTTTCCGATGGCACATGTCCCTTGCCTGTGGACCCCACCCCTGTCCGTGCTGACCAGTCCATGGTGGGCACCTCGCCCAGGATGGGCAGATCCAATGCCTCCTGGCAAGTCTGATCCTGATCCCAGAGGGACAGACACAGGAGGAGGGAGGACAAGCTGTCGGAGGGGGCTCCTTACAGTGTGATGGCATCGAGATGAGAGATGGAATTGGGGATTTGCTAAGGAGCAAAGAAAGAAAGTTGCAGACAGTCAGGCCCAGACATCTGGCTGCATTTTGCTCCCCTCAGTCACGTGAGGCTGCTGCTGATTCTTCCTTGTTTCCTAGGCCTTTGCTGCTCACAGGGTCATTAGGAATGTAGTCTCAGCCCAAACCCCAGACCCAGGGGACCAGAGGCTGCATTTTAACAAAACCTTCTGGTGGCTGGTGCACGTTCAAGTTGGAGCCCACTCCCTGCCCCCAAGAAAACCTGGCCGATGCACCCCGACAGCCTGAGCCTCCGGGTCTTTTCAGAAACGCTGCAGGTGCTTGGATGGCTGCCTGGAAAGCTCCAGAGCTCTTTTCCCAAGCAACAGAGCCCTTCTCCCTTCATGGCACTTGTCTCAGTCAGCTGACAGTGACCCTTCAATGCAGAGAACCGGCCTGACCAACAGCAAGGAGAATGGGGCACCAGGGCAGCGAAGTGAAGGGGGTGTGTGCTCTGGGGAACTTTCAAGTGTGTAGTCGATACCTGCATAACCCCGAGAGCTTAGCAGAAGCACGGACTGCTCAGGGCGCCTGGGCGGCTCAGTCAGTTGAGCACCAGACTCTTGATCTCGGCTCAGGTCATGATCTTGTGGTTCATGGGATCAAGCCCCGCATCAGGCTCTGCACTGACAGTGCAGACCCCACTTGGGATTCTCTCTCTCTCCCCCTCTCTCTGCTCCTCCCGGGCTCACACTCTCACTCTCTCTCAAAATAAATTAAAAAAAAAAGCAAAGCACTGTTCAACGTCACTAATTGTCAAAGAAACGCAAACCAAAACCACAATAAGATGTGAACTCACGGTAGTCAGAATGGCTAGAATCAAAAAGACAAGAAATAACAAGTGTTGGTGGGGATATAGAAAAAATGGAATCCCCACGCACGGGGGGTAAGAGCGTAAATTGGTGCATTTACATGTGCAAAGCAGTATGGAGGTTCCTCAAAAACTTAAAAATAAGACCACCATGTGATCCAATAATTGCACTACTAGGTATTTACACAAAGAAAGCATAAACACTAATTTGAAAAGATATATGCACCCCTATGTTTACTGCCATGTTATTTATAATAGCCAAAACGTGGAAGCAACCCAAGTGTCCACCAACAGACAAATGGATAAAGAAGATGTGGTAAATACACACCATGGAATATTACTCAGCCATAAAAAAGAATGAAATCTTGCCATGTGCTACTACATGGATGGAGCTAGAGAGTATTATGCTAAGTGAAATAAATCAGACAGAAAAGATAAAAACCATATGATTTCACTCATGTGTGGAATTTAAGAAACAAAACAAATAAACAAACCAAAAAACAGAGAAACCAGAAAACAGACTTTTAATTACAGAGAACAAAGTGGTGGTTGCCAAAGAGGAGGGGGAGGGGAAGGGGTGAGAGAGGTAAAGGGGATTAAAGAACACTTAACCTGTTGTGTGCTGTTATAGTGTTGAGTCACTACATTGTACCCTTGAAACTAATATAATACTATATGCTAATTATACTTCAACAATTTGTTTTTGTTTATTTTTGAGAGAAAGCGAGAGACAGAGCATGAGTGAGGGAGGGGCAGAGAGGGAGGAAGACACAGAATCGGAAGCAGGCTCCAGGCTCTGAGCTGTCAGCACAGAGCCCGACACGGGGCTCGAACACACGAACCGTGAAATCATGACCTGAACCAAAGTCGGACGATTAACTGGCTGAGCCCCCCCAGGAGCCCCCCTTTTTTAATTTAAAAAGTGGGCACCTTGTATATTGCTGGAGGGAACATAAAATGGTGCGGCCACTGAGGGAAAAGTTAAACATAAAATTATCATATGACCCAGTCATTCCACTTCTAGGTATATGCCACCCAAATTGAAAGCCGGTACTAAAATAAATGTAGGTAGGTACACACATATTCATAGTGACGCTATCACTATAGCCACAAGGCGGACAAAGCTCAAATGTCCTTGAGCAGATGAATGGGTAAGCAGAACGCGGCATCGCCACAGAATGGAGGGTACCCAGCCGTCAACAGGAACGAAGCCCTGATACCTGTTACAACGTGGATGGACATCAAAAACATTATGCTACGTGGAGGAAGCCTGAATCAAAAAGGTTGTATGATTCCACTCATAGGAAATTCTAGAACAGGTAAACCCACAGAGAAGGAGAGCAGATTTGTGGATGCTGGGAGGCAGCGGGGGGGAGCGCAGGGAGGGGCAATGAGAGCCACAGCTTACTGTCAGGGTTTCCTTTTGGGGATTGAAAAGGTTTTAGAACTAGACGGAGGTGAGGGTTGAACCACACTGTGAATGTCCTAAATGCCACTGAACTGTTCACTTTAAAATGATTAATTCTGTTATGTGAATTTCTCATCAATTTTTAGAAGAAAAAAAATTAAAGAACTATAAAAAAAAGGGAACAACAAAGTGAAACGAGGCACCTGGCCCGGGGCATAACATCCATCAAAGGTAATAACCACACATGATCCACAAGCAGGGCCCAGCCCTATAGCTCGCAAGCCCCTTCCTCCCCCGCCTTGCTACCTTCCCTTAACAGCAGAAGCTTTGCAGAGTTTGATTTCCGCAAAATCTCACACTGCACGTGCACGCTGCCGTGGCTACACTCCTAATCACTTGCATGAGGCCAATAGATGAAGGAAATCTGCCCTCAAAGAAAGAGCGAGGTAAAATACACCAGGATGCTTGCTTCCGCACAGAGGACATCAAGTGCATGTTTAACCAAAAAACCAACAGCAAAATCTATTCACGGTCAAGTATTCAGAGGCCTGTGGAAAGCAGCGAGAGTCAGGAGTCTGGCCACACAAGTCACCGCCAGACTGGTGCAATCATGGGAACTTCCTTTTATCATTTCTGAACCACTTCCATTTCCAACCTGTTTTCCAAGTATTCATATGCCATTTGACACTGGACACTATAGTGCGTGATTTGGTATTCCGGCGGGGAGGGGGGAGAATGAAGGCACAGAAAGGTCATTAGGAGTTGGTGAAGCAACAGATCAAGAATTAGGACTCAGGGGGCACCTGGGTGGCTCAGTTGGTTAAGCATCCGACTTCAGCTCAGGTCATGATCTCACGGGTTGTAAGTTGGAGCCCCGTGTCGGGCTCTGTGCTGACAGCCAGCTCAGAGCCTGGAGCCTGCTTCAGATTCTGTATCTCCCTCTCTCTCTCTGACCCTCCCCTGCTCATGTTGTCTCTCTCTCTCTCTCTGTCTCTGTCTCTCTCACTCAGAAATAAATAAAAAACATTTTAAAAATTAAAAAAAAAAAAAAAAGGATTAGGACTCGGAGCTCTGAACTGCAAGGTCCTGACCCTGTTTGCCTCTCGCCGGCTAGGGCTGTCTGGGGCGCAATGCTGTCTGGAGCTCGCAGGGCTGGTCCCGGCACTGAACCCAGGAAATGAAGCTGTCCGAGTGGATTTCTCCTGTTCCCTACCTGCAGGCTCCCCCCTCACCTGACCCATCCTGCAAACTCACACTAAGATGAAAATTCGTGACTTCCCCTCCTCCAAATGCAGAATGTCTGGCTCACTCCTATACCCCATCCTTCGTGCACTTCATTCAGGTCTGCACATCCAAACCTGCCTTGGCCTGGAGGGAACCCTCATAGCCCCAGACGCAGAACGAAAGCCTTCAGTAAACACTTGAGCAAGCCGCTTCTCTCATGTGACTCAGAGACCACCGGAGGCTCAGCTCCAGCGAGCCCTCTGATGACAGAAAGACATGATAAGCCACCATCTCTGAAATAAGCCTGACAGTTCAACAGCTTCAAAGACCAAACTAGCTTGTGTTCAGCTACTTAAATCACCTGTGCGCACAAATGGGGTCAAGCTCAGAGACCCTGGGCCACCCGAGAAGATAAAGAAGTTTCTGGCCCTTCAAATGGCCCCCAAAGAGCTAGACCTCTTCTTCTAAGAGGGCGTATTATTTTCTAGGGCTGTGAAACAAAGGACTGCTAACTGAGTAGCTTAAAACAGCGGAAACGTTTTCTCTCACAGTCCTGGAGGCCAGAAACCCAAAGTTAAGCTGTGAGCAGGATCTTGTACCCACCAGAGGCTCTGGAAAGAGTCCTTCTTTGCCCCCTCTAGCATCTGCTGGTTTGCCAGCAACCCTCAGTGTCCTTGGCTTATAGATGCAGCCCTCCAGCCTCTGCTTCCGCCACCACGTGGCCCTCCTGCGTGTCCATGTCCCTGTTTTCTCCTCTTATAACCAATACCAGCCATTGGGTCGGGACCCACCCTACTCTAGTATGACCTCGCTGCAATATTACATCTGCAAACACTGTTTCTAAAGAAGGTCAACTTCTGAGGCTCCAGATGGACATGAAACATGGGGGCTGGCGGGAGAGGGGGACACTATTCAATCCAGTATAGAAGAGAAGGTGAGGGGTAGGAAAAAACAGATTTGGGATTGGGATTGACAGAAGGGTGAGTCTGGTTTCCATAACTTCATTTCCTAAGCTGCTAAGAGGCCCCCAAGGAGGGCTCCCCTGAGATCCCAAATGACATCTCAGCCTTTGCTGTACATTTCCTCCTCCCCCTCCCCCCGGCACCGCCCCCCCCCCAACTGCTGTCCATGGATGAGTAGCTGCCTGGGGTCGCCAGCTTCCTTCCCCATCTGAAGGGATTCCTCAACCCCTGCCTTCCTCACCTAAGTGTTCAATTTGCAGAGATGGATATTAAATCAGATTTTCTCCTGCTCCATTGCATTCTGATGATTTTGAGCTGGGATTTTCAATTTGAAAGAAAATATTTTGATACAGAAATGCCCACAAGACAGCTTTAGGATGAGCTGCATCAAAGGACACTTGAAGAGTTCTGGGAAGCTGCAGAATGTGAGTCTACGTCCAGACACGCCACTTAAAACCACAAGTTGACTTGCTAGTTGGCCCAAAGGAAGATGTCGTTAGATGGAAGAATTTTAGTCCGAATTTGGGTTAAAATGAAAGGCTCCAAAAGAAAGCAGTCCTTTCAAACCTGTACTGCATTCCACTGACTCAGTGTGGCTCATTTTAATGCAAAATTTACAAAACCACTCCGTTTATGGTATTTTTTAAGAAGCACAAATGGACTAAGGCATGCTATTTAAAAATATAATTTATTTTTAATAGACTCTTCTTCATTTTGGGTTTGTTTCATGGTAACTTATGGTTAGATTTGGGTTACACCATTCCAGGCCAGAGAATGCCACGAATGATGCTCTGTTCTTCTCAGGGCATCATACCTGGATGTCCAGGATATTCATCTTCTCCTCGCTGGTGATGATCACTTTTGTCACCTGGTCAAAGTGGTGTCCATTTTCTCCCTTGCGTGGCTATTCTTTCCCCTTGCAATTACAAGCAGTCTGCAGGGAGGCACTGTAGGAACATGGAGACACCTTGCTTTTGGAAGCTTCCCCATTGATGACTTTTGCCACAGCCAATCTTTAATGGTTATAAGATGATAATTTTCCAACTCCAGCACACCCCGCACATTTATCTTGGTGCTCATCAGTCTATTGCAAAACTTAGTATTTATGTATGCCAGAGGAGAGAGACAAACCCACACTAGTTCAGGAAAGTTTCTAGGACTTCAAGGAAGTTTCTAGGACTTCAATGGGCAGGATACTTCCTCTGCAATGAGAAGCAAGATGTTGCCCTTGCACTGCCCACAACGAAAAAAGAGACACAAACTTTGTTGGCTTCTTTGGACTAGGAAGGCAAGATAAACCACACTTAAAATGTTTCTCTCACCATATAACCCAGAAAGTAACCCTGTCAACCCAGAAGGCACCAGTTATGAACACTGCCTCCAGCAAGGAAGGGCTGGACAGAGGACTGAGACCGCAGTGAACACTGCCCTGGACTTGGACCTCGTGACTACGTGATCCGGTGACACTGGAAGTGTTTGCAGCACAGGGATGGAGTGTGAAGCCTCTGAGTGGCATCAAGAGGAGATTCACACCACAGACACCTGGGGTACAGGAGTCAGGAGCTGCCTCCCTCCATCAGCAAGCACCTCCACTGGGTGAGCAGCTCCATACTTACCTGGCTCTGAGTGAAACAGAAAGCCTGACCATGAGACACATGCACAACGTGAACAGAACTGGGTATCTTCTCATCTACCAGACCATCATGAATGTGCACAACTGAATGTGCACAAAAACATGTCATTATAAAATGGAAATGGTGCATGAAGAGCAGTTCCGAGCAGGTGTGGGAAAGATAGCAGAACTGCGAAGGGGCTGGTTTAGACCCCCTAACTGCCTGCTCTGACTGCCTCATCACCGCCATCATCCCATACTAGGCAAGGAGGAAAGAGTATGATTCTGGTTCATGGATGGGACGACACGGTCACCTGTATGCCCAGGAAGAGGACGGCTAGTTTGGGGAGCAGCTCTGAAAGATGCTGGATGAGAAATCTCCCTCCAGATAGAACCTCAGGGTTTACATCTGGGTTTCATGTGGAAAGATAAATAGTTAAAGATGTAAATATACTCTGACTGACCAGCTGGGGCCAAAGCGTTGGCCAGCTAGTGAGGGGCTCTGAGAGAATAAAACTGAAAACCTGGCAGTGACAAGGTTAGGTAAAGCTGTGTAGACAGACTTCTGAGGATGTGAACTCGGTTGTGTGCCATGTAAATGCTCACCAGAGGACAGCCGTAGTGGAAGAGACATTCTGTAACAAGTGGACAGGAAGGCCTGGGCATGGGGCCAGGATGGATACCACACATGGACTCAACAGCCCAAGAGCATGGCTGCCCTCACCAAGACAAACGTGGCCACCATCACTGCTGAGTGCCCAACCTTCAACAGCAGAGGACGATACTGAGATTTCCCTACAGAACCATTCCCAGGGGGACCAGCAGGCTCCCTGGTGGCAGGCTCATTACATTGGACTCCTCCTTTTATGGAGGGGACGATGTCTTGTCCTCACGGGGTAACACATATCCCATGTATGACTTATTTTCCCTGCCCTCAACACTTTTGCTGGCTTCACCATTAGTGGGTTTACAGAATGTCAGAACGCCTGAACCAGCACCCCGGTATGCCACATAGCATCAACTGAGGGACATTTTCAATAAGAGAAGTGATTCAATGGTCTCATGCTTATAGAATTCTCTGAGTTTACCACATGCTTATTGCCCAGAAGCAGTGGGCTTGACAGAATGATGGAATGATGCGCTAAAAGCCCAAATACAGCACCAGCTGGAAGCAAACATCTATAAGGTTATAGGGTACAATGTCTGCCTTAAACTTTAAGAAGTTAAACCAGTGATCAACATATGGTATGATCTTCCCCCAGGGCCAGGAGCACAGGCCAGGGAAACATGGAGTGGAGATGGGAGTGACCCCTCTTATTATTCTAGCTGGTAACACACTAGAAGTCTTGCTTCCCATGCCCATAACTTTTGGTCATGAGCAGAACCATGACTAAAGCAGAAAACAATCATGGAGCGACAGGAAGCTGAGACTTCCTCTGAGTCTATTTTGGCCTCTTCATGCCAGTGAGTCAATAGCCAGAGTAGGGGACCAGTAGAAAAGGAGAGGGGTGGTTTCAAAAAGGACTTTGAAGCCTGGAGGATGTGTTGGACCTCTTTTTTCTTCCTTCCTGAACTAAAGAATGGGTAGTGGGAAAAGATGCCTGTCCAGGCTCCCTGAGCAGCTACCCAGTTGGGAAGTATAGCAGCGGGGTTTCCAGCGCTAGTTCTTAACGACTGCCCCATTTCTATGTTCCTCACGGGAAGCACATAGGCTTGACGAACAAGGTAGGTTTCGCATGGAAATATGAGCAAATCAACATCACCTTGCATGAGAGTAGCTGGTGGGACTTCACACCTTCCCTCTCCTGGGCATGTGGGTTCCTCATCCAGAAGGAGAGGAAGGGATGCTTGGGCCAGATCCTTCTATTTGCTCTTCTGAGTCTGTCTCCACCCTTCTCCACCCTGGTCTGTTCCCCAGGATGCTGGACTGATTAAACTCTGTAACAGGTCCCCAAAGAAGTGTGGCTTCCAGTGGGGTTCAGCCAGTGAAAGCCCCAGCAGGAGAAGGAGGGAGGAGAGAGTGAATCAAGGTATTTATTCTCTGGTTCCTCACCGAGGACACCCTGGACTTGTAAGTCCCACAGAATGTCACCGTTCCTCTCAAGGTGGCTTGCTCCAACTGTAACACCTGCCCTCCATCAGCTCTCCACTTCCCATCTCTGGTTACCACTGCCATTAACAAACCACTGCAAACTGAGTAGTGAGAAACATTTTCCACGGAACAACTATCAGAATGGCATGAATCAGGACGAGACAACACCAAATGCCCGTGAGGACGTGGAGGAACGGGAATGCTCACTCATTGCTGGTGGGAATGCAAAATGGTGCGGTATTTTGAAAGATAGCTGGGTGGCTTCTTCTAAAACTCAACATATTTTTACCATAAGATCTAACAACCACACCCCTTGGTATTTATCCAAAGACATTGAAAACTTCTGTCCACACAAAGACTTGCACCTGGATGTCAATAGCAGCTTTGAAGCGATCACAAGGGCCACACAGAGCTCAGAGGAGGAACATAGATTCACCTCTTTAAAGAAGACCCTGGGCAATGGGAGGTGTTATTGGGGCCCATCTTTGGAAAATACCATCTACCCTAAGACTTCCTCACATTTCTAGTCTCCCCTCCACCATCCATCGTCTCAGGCTCTGGGAAACCTCAAAATCAAATGACTTGATTACACAAAGTAATTCATTTTGACCCTCCAGGCCTTTGACCCTCTGGGCCACACCCTGGGAAACTTTTCCTTTCACACTGGAATATTTTCCTAAATAGTCAGCAGTATTTCGCAGCAAACAGGTGTGCTCCAAACTAGGTATTATCATGAAATACCTAGCCAAAAGATATCTTCCATAAGATGAATTGGGTGCTACTCAGGCATAGAGAATTTGTTTCATCGTAATTTATGGAAGCCACATTTGCAAACCTGTATTAATACTTTACCCATGGAGGGGGGCAAAAATATTTAGTGAGTGAATGGATAAATAAATGAATGAATCAAACATGGACTACCAGCCAAGATGTGGAAATAACCTCATTACTTGGAACTGAGTGTTTTAATGTTATTCATTAAAATAGATTCTGTCTGTATTTGTGATATATGTGCACTTAAAATTCATGGAGAAAATGAGCATTTTAATTACAAAATGCTGAAATCATTAATAATTCAAAGATCATTATTCAACATCCCTTTCTAAGCAACCAAGCCCTTATAGACAAATAAAACCAATGCAAGGGCACAGGCAAAGGGCAGATGCAAGGGGAAGGAGGAAGTGGCAGAGGATTCCCCCCACCCCCACCTGTGGACACAGATGAGTTTAACCCAACCTACCAGAATCTATGAGGCCCAGGAACACTGTGGGAGAAAGACGGGGGTCACATGGGGACTAGGACCCCCAGCTGATTTGAGCCTCTGCTGGGAGACCACAGTCCCATCCTCCCCTAGCCCCCCTCCCAACGGCCCCGATCGGGACTGCCTTCCCCGCTGCCCCAGGGCAGCCTGCATTCTCCACTTGGATTCCTTCTTCTGCTGTGTCTTCCCACCAGGAAGGCACCTCTCCCCCATTCCCATCCACTAGAGGGTCCGGCCTTTAGGACCCAGTCAAATGCCACACCAGCAGGAAGCCAAAGGGCTGCCATCACCCAGCCCAATACTGACTGCACCTCCCCAGTGCCCCCCTGCTCTCTGCACTGTCTCTACTCCATTTTCTCACCTCTAAAGAACCACGAAGACCCAACATTCAGGATGTGCTTACTTGATGGGTTTTTTCCTAGCCACTTCCATTTCATCCACTCAGCAGCCCCCGAGGCTGGGACTGTCCTCATTTTCAGAACTGAAGCCAGGAAATGAGTGACTTGCTTGAGGCCACACAATGTACTGTTTGAAATACAAACAGATAAATGACGGGGCTCCCACCAGGTCCACGTGACAACCAATCATAAGGTCATGGGGGGTGGGGGGTGGTGCGGCCATGCCAGGGAGGTCTTGGTGGCGCCCCCATGTGAGGGTTTGTGTTCAGCGTCTGGTGGTATACTGCAGCTACATTCGCCCATTATAGAGATGTGCAGATTATATTCCTTTAAATAGCCTAATACGTAATGAAATGAGAGACCACGAATAATTCCATTACCTCACAGAGATTTATGAGTGAAGGCAAGGTTCTTATAACCATTGTCAAATAGAAAGAGGTTAGTTACACTTAACTTGTACCAAAACAATAAGGTTTCCAAATTGGCTTGACATTTTGTTTTAAGACAACTGGTAAGTATTCGTCTATTGTACAAATACTTTTGAAAAAACAGACACTCCATCTGTCCCTTCAAAGTAAAAGCAACATTTAATATGAGTATGCAAGAGAGTAATGTTATACAGAGAGCTTCTGAACACAGACACATGGAAATGTTTTCAGTCTTACATGACTTTGCTGCCCAAAACAAGATATGTCCTCTATTAAATTCTCATAACTGCACACTTAAAACAAAGTTTTCTAATCTGTCTAAAAGACTCCAAATGAATATTTTCAGTGGGTTTAGATTCCATATGTTTTAAATTGCATAACTGGTGGGTGGGATTTGGAAAACAAGTTTCATCAAAGTCATGAACCCAATTTCTGAAATTTAGTGTAAAATGGGATTTTTATGAATCTTTGCCAAACATATCCATTAACATCTCAAACATGACTTTTCCTTCTTCATATGATTAAGTGATAAAAAAGCATTCTTCAAGTACAAATGAAAATAGATGAACAAAGCTGGCTATACTGCATATTAAATACAAATATGCCGGGTGCCTGGCTGGCTCAGCTGGTGGAGCGTGCAACTCTTGATCTCAGGGTTGGAGTTCAAACCCCCACTTTGGGTGCAGTGATTATGTAAAAGAAAACCTTTAAAATATAAATAAACAAATAAATAAATATAAATATGCTGAGATCAAATTTTGAAAAAGTCATTGACACATTCGTAGAAGGCTTAAAAACAAAAACTTCAATGTTAATATTTGAAACTTCAATAAACACTAGTGTGTACATATTAGCTTTTTTCTCTTTCTTAGTATTGTATGAGTAGAATTTTTCCAGTATGAATCCATAAGTTTTTCCTTTTTTTACTGTACTTTTCTTCATTTTCTATTTTAAAAATATCTTACTAACAACATTAGATAGACAAAGTTCAATGAAAGAAAACTTCCAAAAAAACCCTGAGCTTCATGGTCCAATAGACACAACCATATGGACCTACATATATTTGTGAGGTACTACCCTCAGCTAAGGCAGCATTAAAACCCATATAAAAATAAGCTACATTTAGAACTCTGTCATCAGATCACTAAGTCACAACAGACTAAACAAGATTTGTTAACAAAGCATGCTTGATCATATTATTATTATTAAAATGTTTTTTAATTTTTTAATGTTTATTTATTTTGAGAGAGAGAGAGAGAAGGACAGAGACAGAGCATGAGTGGGGAAGTGACAGAGAGGGAGACACAGAATCTGAAGCAGGCTCCAGGCTCTGAGCCATCATCACAGAGCCTGACGCGGGGCTTGAACCCACAAGCGAGATCATGACCTGAGCCAAAGTTGGACACTGAATGAACTCAGCCACCCAGATGCCCCATTACTAAAATTTCTTAATGTATTTTAATAAGGGTAGAAATGTACAGAAAATTTCAGGACCATTCATAACCAGAGAAGTTATTTTTAAATATTGCATATTTTTGAGGCACCTGGGTGGCTCAGTCATTTGAGCATCTGACTTTGGCTCAGATCATGATCTCACTTGTGGGTTCGAACCCCGCGTCAGGCTCTGTGCTGATGGCTCAGAGCCTGGAGCCTGCTTCAGATTCTGTGTCTCCCCCTCTCTCTACCCTTCCCATGATCATGCTCTGTCTCTCTCAGTGATAAGTAAATATTTTTTTAAAAATTTTAAGTTTGCATATTTTCTCTTTAGTTCATTTTTTTATTTTTATGTTCATATATTTGTATATGTGTATTGTCAATACGACCCGGCCAAAAGCCATCTGCAGCTGAACAAGTTGTAGTTATTACTCATTGTGCTAAGGGAGACCACACTCCATGGGGAATTGAGGAGGCAGAAGGGACTTCAGAAAGAGGGTGCTAGCAAGAACCCACCATAGAACTTGGGCTTTGATGCAGTGATTTGCCTGAGGATGAAAAGGAGGGGTTTGCTGTAGATCAAATGCTGTCGAAAGAGGGGCAAGTCTGTGATCAGGCATCTCCAACCATCCTATCTGGGGGGAGGGGGGGACTGCCAATCAAAGTTGTAATTGCTGAGGTGCCTGGGTGGCTTAGTGGGTTAAGCGTCTGACTTTGGCTCAGGTCACCATCTTGCAGCTTATGGATTCGAGCCCTGCATCGGGCTCTGTGCTGACAGCTCAGAGCCTGGAACCTGCTTCGGATTCTGTGTCTCCCTCTCTCTGCCCCTCCCCTGCTCACACTGCCTCTTTCTCTCAAAATAATAAATAAACATTAAAAAATTTAAAGTTGTAATTGGTAAAACAACAGTCTCGTATCTTGGCTGGGGTGGGGGGGTTAGGTATGCTGTGGGTACCACAGTGATCTTGTTTCTGTCTGTGCTGAGACAACATTATGAAGGCACTCGCTGAGTCTCATGTTTTCACAGTCCCAGAGGCCCCCTGTCTGTGGCTGGGGCTCTGTGAGATTGCGTGCGTTCAACAGGAGAGCAGCAGCCCTGGCTGTGAGCGGCAGGCCCTCTGGAAGCCTGGGCTACTCTTTCTCCTTTCCCGGTAGATTGTGCAACTAGAACGTGGTTTTACAAAGACAACTTTATTGAGATATAATTTACATACCATAAAGTTCACCATGCACAGTGTACAAGTCCATGGCTTTTACTATACTTGCAGACGTGTGCAGCCGTCACCACATAAACGCGAAACGGTTTCATTACCCCAAAAGGAACCTGTACCCCATTAGCAGCCACTCACCATCCCCTCCCTCTCCAGCCCACGGCAACCACTTGTAATCTGCCAGTTCTGGACATTTCATATGCATGGTTGGGATAGTTGATCTTATGTGTCAACTTGGCCAGGCCATGGTACCCAGATGTTATTCTAGAGGTTTCTGTAAGGTAGTTTTTAGATGAGAGTAACTTTTAACTCAGTAGACTTTGAGTAAGTAGATTAGCCTCCATAACGTGGGTGGGCCCCATCTAACAAGTTACAGGCCTTAATAGGAAAAGACTGATCTCCGCTGAGCAAGAACCTACCCTGGGAAGAGGGCCTTTGGATGTGAACTGCGGCTCCCCGGGTCTCAAGCCTGCCCGCCCACCATGCCGATGTTGGACTTGCCAAGATTCTTCCACCACGTGCACCAAATCCTTACAGCAAATAAATTATAAAATACGCACACGCTCTCTCATCCACCCGCACACATACACACGCACACACACTCACACACACACTCACTCACACTCACATCTCATTAGTTCTGTCTGCCTGGAGAACCCACAAGCACACGGGTGTCACAGCATGTGAGTTTCTGTGACTCAGTCCTTTCACTCGGCATATTTACGTGACTTTCCACTTAATCCTCAAACCCCGTCACGAAAGCAGCACCTATACCAGCAGTAGAGTGGAGCCTCCTGTCTAGAGTGTTCACAGCGAGAAGAAAAGGCACCGACACACTTCAGACTCCACGTCTACCATCCTGACATTCCGGATGCACCGTTCAGCGGCTTCTAAACCCTCCCCTCCCTCAGTCTCTGCAAACGCGGAGGAGACGTCCCCTCTCCCAGGAAGCCTTCCCGGACCCATCCTCTGCTCTGCACCAGAGCTCCGCCATCGCATCTCTCTGCTCTGCTCTTAATGATCTGTGAACCCAACAGCTTCCTGCTAAGACAGGAAGCGTACATGCTACCAGCTATGCCTTATCCAGCACCAAATTCCCATCCCTCAGCTCAGTGAATTGTCCACAGAATGTTCTATTAAGACCTGCGGAAAGGCTCGGAGAAGCCTCGGCCTCGAGCGCACCTGTTCTCTGAACCCCAGCGAGGGCAGCACGGCTCCTGGCCCCTTCACCCCGCCCGAAACTCCGGCCTGGCCGCATGGACAGGCCTCTGCGGCAGGCGGCCTCCCCTACGGCAGCCGCCCACGCCAGGCACTGCCTCTCAGCATCTTCCTGAAAGTCAAATAAAATGAGCTTCAAGGACACAGCCTGACACCATGTCCACCTTCTGATAGCTGTTGCCTCCTGCTTTCCCTCAGCATGAAGGAGGAGTCAAGGCCTTCCAGAACTTTCCCTCTGACAACTTGCTTGCCCTTTCCACCTATTCCTCTCTTTTTGTCCTGTCACAGGATCACCGTCTCCACCGCCCACCTCCCCGCTGAACACACACACCCGAGAGGCCACACCTGCTTGGAGTGCTTCTTAAAAAACCTTTCAGAGTTCCTGTAGGGGAAACTGGCAATTTCCTTCTGAACCAAACTCCACTGCATATCACGAACATGGCTCCGGCAGCCGGTAAACAAGGAGAATTTTTCAGTATTGCCCAAAAATGGACCTGACCTTCCCTGACTTTTATGTACTACCAGCGACAGGCACTTACAGAATCACAGAAGGGGGCCCAAAGGTGGCACTTGGGCCTGACTTCCAGCTCGTCCCTTGGGCGGATTGCAGTAAGCCTTGTGCAGCCATTTGTTCAGCCACGGAGAGCAGCCCAAGGTGCAAGCCGGGGGCCAGCAGCCGGCTGCGGACGAGAGTGGGACATGGTCCCCCTCCCCACCCCCTCCCCCCCCTCCCGCCCCCCACTCTCAACCGGCCAGGGGATCGGCAGCAGCTGAGCAACGTGGTGCTGGCTGGAAAGACCCGATGCCATCCATTCAAAATCACAAATAATATGCAACCTGAAGGATCCATACCGATGTGGGTTCAAATGCACCCTTTATTTTTTTTAATAGTTTATTGTCCAGTTGGTTTCCATACAACAGCCAGTGCTTATCCCAACAACTGACCTCCTCCATGCCCATCACCTCCCTTCCCCACCCTCCGACCCCCATCAGTCCTCAGTGTGTTCTCAGCATTCAAGAGTCTCTCATGGTTTCCGTCCCTCCCTCTCCCCCACTATTTTCCCCCCTTCTCCTCCCCCACGGTCCTCCGTTAAGTTCCTCCTAATCCTCCTATATTGCAAACATATGGTAGCTGTCCTTCTCTGCCTGACTTATGTCGCTCAGCATAACACCCTCAAGGTCCACCCATGTTGCTACACGTGGCCAGATTTCATTGTTTCTCATTGCCGTGTAGTATTCCATCGTATAGACGAACCACATCTTCTTGATCCATTCGTCCGTTGATGGACATTTAGGCTCTTCCCGTGTTTTGGCTATTGTTGAGAGTGCTGCTATGAACATTGGGGTACATGTGCCCCTATGCATCAGCACTCCTGTATCCCTCGGGTAAATTCCTAGCGGTGCTATTGCTGGGTCATAGGGGAGTTTTACTGTAAATTTTTTAAGGAACCTCCACACTGTTTTCCAGAGGGGCTGTACCAGTTTACATTCCCACCAGCAGTGTAGGAGGGTGCCCGTTTCTCCACATCCTCGCCAGCATCTAGGATCCTCTGATTTGCTCATTTTAGCCACTCTGACTGGTGTGAGGTGGTATCTCAGTGTGGGTTTGATTTGTATTTCCCTGATGAGGAGGGATGCTGAGCTTCGTTTCATGTGTCTGTTGGCCATCTAGATGTCCTCTTTGGAGAAGTGTCTGTTCATATCTTCTGCCCATTTCTTCACTGGATTGTTTTTCAGGTGTGGAGTTTGGTGAGTTCCTTATAGATTTTGGATACTAGCCCTTTATATGATATGTCATTTGCAACTATCTTTTCCCATCCTGTCAGTTGCCTATTAGTTTTATGGATTGTTTCCTTTGCTGTGCAGAAGCTTTTAATCTTGATGAGGTCCCAATCGTTCATTTTTGCTCTTGATTCCCTTGCCTTTGGGGATGTGCCAAGTAAGAAATTGCTGCAGTGGAGGTCAAGGAGTTGCTTCCTGCTTTCTCCTCTAGGGTTTTGATGGTTTCCTGTCTCATATTCAGGTCCTTTATCCATTTTGAGTTTATTTTTGTGCATGGTGTGAGACAATGATCTAGTTTCATTCTTCTGCATGTTGCTGTCCAGTTCTCCCAGCACCATCTGTTAAAGAGGCTGTCTTTTTTCCATTGGATATTCTTTCCTGCTTTGTCAAAGATTAGTTGGCCGTAACTTTATGGGTCCAAATCTGAGTTCTCTATGCTATTCCATTGGTCTATGTGTCTGTTTTTGTGCCAATACCATACTGTCTTGATGATGACAGCTTTGCAGTAGAGGCTAAAGCCTGGGATGGTGATGCCTCCCGTTTTGGTTTTCTTCTTCAATATTATTTTGGCTATTTGGGGTCTTTTGTGGTTCCATACAAATTTTAGGATAGCTTGTTCTAGTTTTGGGAAGTATGCTGGTGCAATTTTGATTGGGATTGCATTGAATGTGTAGATTGCTCTGGGTAGTAATGACATTTTAACTGTATTTATTCTTCTAATCCATGAGAATGGAATGTTTTCCCATTTCTTTGTGTCTTCTTCAATTTCCTTCATAAGTTTTCATCATACAGATCTCTTATATTTTGGTTAGATTTACTCCTAGGTATTTTATGGTTTTTTGCACAATTGTGAATGGGATCAGTTTCTTGATTTCTCTTTCTGTTGCTTCATTGTTGGCGTATAAAAATGCAACCGATTTCTGTACGTTGATTTTGTACCCTGCAACTTGGCTGAATTCTTGGATCAGTTCTAGTAGGCTTCTGGTGGAGTCTGTCGGGTTTTCTATGTAGAGTATCATGTCATCTGCGAAGAGTGAAAGTTTGACTTCCTCTTTGCCAATTCTGATGTCTTTGATTTCCTTTTGGTGTCTGATGGCTGATGCCAGGACTTCCAGCACTATGTTAAACAACAGTGGTGACAGTGGCCATCCCTGTCGCGTTTTATTTATTTGTAGCTGGGAAATCTGGTTATATGCTTTAGACTGTCCTTTGTCTATTGGATTTTTTTTTCCTTTTCTTTTTTCTTCTTTATGTATTTTTATTTTTATTATTCGCCTTCCTTCCTTCCTCTTTTCTTTTTTCTTTTTCATTTTCTCTTTTGGTTTGTGTGTTTATTGGATTTGTCTGTGCATTTGTTCCCTGTGTGTTTGTCTGTCTGTTTTCTTTTCCAGGGCTACCTCAAGAAACAAGCCAAGGTACACATGGTGGAGAGACCCAAATACCACTACGAGTAGGAAAATAAAATAACCAAGGTCTTAACAAGAGAGACTAAGAGGCACCATTCAAAGAACACCTTCTGAACGGACAGGCCCTGGACAGTCAAAGAGCCTTCTTTGGTACAGCAGCGCTCACAGGTGCAGAGTGCAGATGCATCCTTTAAACAAGATCTGCCCGAGGCACCTGGGTGGCTCCGTCAGTTAACCATTCGTCTCTTGATTTCAGCTCAGTCGTGATCTCAAGGTTTGTGAGATGGAGCCCCGCCCAAATCAGGCCCTTGCTGTCACACGGACCCTGCCTGGGATTCTGTGTCCCTCTCTCTCTGCCCTTCGCCTGCTGTGTGTGTGAGCATGCTCTCTCTCTCACTCTCTCTCTCTCTCACACACACAATAAATAAATATTTATTGTTAAAATTTTAAATAAATATGTTCAAGTCCTAACCCCCGGGGACCTGTGAGTACGACCTGATTTGAAAATAAGGTTCTTTCATGGGGCGCCTGGGTGGCTTAGTTGGTTGAGTGTCCGACTTCGGCTCAGGTCATGATCTAACAGTTTGTGGGTTCGAGCCCCGCGTCAGGATCTGTGCTGACAGCTAACTCAGAGCCTGGAGCCTGTCTTCGGATTCTGTATCTGCCTCTCTCTCTGACTTTCCCCGGCTCGTGCTGTTTCTCTCTGAATCTCAAAAATAAATTAAAAAAAAAAGCATTAAAAAAAAAAAGCATTAAAAAAAAAGAAAAGAAGGTCTATTCAGTCAGAGAAAGACAAATATATGACTTCACTCCTACGTGGAATTTAAGATATAAAACAGATGAACATAAGAGAAGGGAAGCAAACATAATATAAAAACAGAGAGGGGGACAAAACATAACAGACTCTTAAATACAGAGAACCAACCGAGCGTTGCTGGCGGGTTGTGGGGGGATGGGCTAAGTGGGGGAGGGGAATTAGGGAGGGCACTTGTTGGGATGAGCCCCGGGTGTTGTACACAGGGAGGAATCACTGGAATCCTGGAATCCTGAAAACACTTCTGCACTGTATGCTAAGTCACTTTTAATTCGGGCCGCCTGGGGGGCTCAGTCGGTTAAGCGTCCGACTTCAGCTCAGGTCATGATCTCATGGTTGGTGGGTTCGAGCCCCGCGTCAGGCTCTGCGCTGACAGCTCGGAGCCTGGAGCCTGCTTCAGATTCTGTGTCTCTCTCTCTGACCCTCCCCTGCTTATGCTCGCTCTCTCTCTCTCTCTCTCTGAGAAATAAATAAAACATTAAAAAATAAAAAATAAATAAAAAAAGAAAGTCTCCTTGAATAGAAAGCACCTGGCAGTTACTGAGCAGGAAGTAGTCACAGCTTTTCTGCCTCAGGTGGAGGTGTTCGTTTTCCAGGGTTGTTGTAACAAAGTAGTCCAGGCTGGGGGAGGGGGGGCGGGGAGGTCAGGGCCGCGCCCCTCCTGGGACGCTGGCGGATCCGGTTCTGACGGATTCGGTTCCCGGCTTGCAGGCAGCCACCTCCTCCCTGTGTCGTCCCGTGGCCTTTCCTCTGTGAGCGAGCTCGAGGGGAGGCAGAGCAGGCAAACAGCACAGTCTTCTCTCATAAGGACACTGATCCTGTCCCATCGGGCCCCACGCTGTGACCTCGTTTAACCTTAATTACTTCCCCAGAGGCCCGTCTCCAAGACCCCAAGCGACACTGGGGTGGGGGCCTCACCAGAGGAATCTTGGGTGGGGCACAGGAGCATGCAGTGTAACAGCAGACCTGCGTGCAGGCCTTATCAGTGCATACATGATGCTGACGGGAACGCACTCGGCGCGGACGCTTCCTTCCGTGTTCTCCGCATTACCTCTCTTCGCATCACGAATCTCGCGGCTTAGAAAGTCTCCTTGAGGGGCGCTGACCTCCTTGAGGACGCTGACGGATCTTGGACGGGCAGCCCTCCAGGCAGTAATTTGTCACGGGCCCCACGCTGACGCACCTGTCCATCCGGAGCTCTCCCAGGCAGGCCCGCCTGGGTCTAGAGCAGCGTGTTTATAGAGAAACTACTTCTTCAGCTACGCGCACCCAGAACCTGAAGCAGGATATGGGAGAGGGGGGGTCAAAATGCAGACTCCCCAGCCCCCCAGGAGGTCCTGATGCAGCGGGTCTGGATGGCATGTGGTGTGTCTGCAGTTAACCAGCCTCCTGCCCAGGTGATTCTGAGGACGAGTTCTCCCCAGCCCGCTTCAGCCAATGGCAGAGTAAGAAAAAGGATCCCAGGAAGGACATGCACGGACTGTGGGGCTTCACTGCTCTCAACCAGAGAGGGTAGCCTCCTTGCCAGCTCCCACTGTCCCCAAGAAGCCCCAGGAGGCCACCAAGGAAGAGAGAATCTTCCACGTTTTCCATCATCCTCAGCAGGAAGCTTTCACACTGATCACAACAAGGCTGCTGTACCTCCCAGCATCATGTCTGTATCCCAAGCAGGTAGAAGGAATGCTCTCTCACAGGAATTCTGCCTGCTGCTTTGAGCAGGAGACCCTCACCCCCTGGCCAACCCCAGTTGCAAAGGACGCTGGGAGACTAAATGTTTTTACATGAGTATATTGCCAACCCAAATGAATTTGAGGGTTGTTTTTTTAAGTTTATTTATTTTGAAAGATAGAGAAAGACAGAGCCCAAGCAGGGGAGGGGCAGAAAGAGACAGAAAGAGAAGATCTCAAGCAGACTCCACACTGTCACCACAGAGCCTGATATGGGGCTCGATATTCAAAAACCGTGACATCATGACCTGAACAAAAATCAAGACTCAGACACTTAATGACTGAGCCACTCAAGTGACCCTGAATTTGAGCTTTTGAAGTAAGTAAGAAAGGAGAGTAGCTATGCCCCTGGCATGGTGGCCACAGGTCCATTCTCAGACACATAACAGATTTAGTTGCTATTATGAATGGGATCGTGGTTTCCTACCTTAATTTAAAAAATTTTTTTTAATGTTTTATTTATTTCTAGGAGAGAGAGAGAGACAGCGTGAGCAGGGGAGGGTCCGAGAGAGAGGAGTCACAGACTGAAACAGGCTCCAGGCTCTGAGCTGGCAGTCAGCACAGAGCCCGACGCGGGGCTCGAACCCACGAACCGCGAGATCATGACCTGAGCGAAAGTCGGACGCTTAACCGACTGAGCCACCCAGGCGCCCCTCCTATTGTAATTTTTAATTAGTTATTGTTAGCATAAGAAAAATTACTGATCTTTATATGTTCAACTTGCAATCAGCACTCCCCTAATGTACTGATTCTAATTGTCTATCAGGTGATTCATTAGTGTTTCAAATTTAACAATTATAACATCTGAACATACTAACAATTTTGTTGCTGCCTTTCCAATTTGTATTTGTTTTCTTGAAATTTGGCTAAGATATATAACAGAGCAGCAGTGACTTGACTTGAATTTTGTTTTATCATTAAAAACGGCTTTCTGGAATATATTCTTTATCAGTTCAGGGGGTTCCCTTCGATCGTTTTCTAGGTGTTCATATGATGAATGAATACAGAGGCGGGGGAGGGTAGCATCTATTGTGAAAATCATGGCTTTTTTTTTTCTTCATTTAATTTAACACAGTTAACCACACTGATAAATATTCTTTGCTGAACCAACCCCACTGGCTCAAGATGTATTACTCCATTAATAAACTGTAGGATTCAATTTGCTAATATTTTCATTATGGTTTTGCATCTATATTCCTAAGTGTAACGGGTCTTCGGCTTTTATCTTATTCTTTCCTTGTGCAGTTTGATAATAGGGCTTTTACAAGGCTCATACATTGGGTTGGTTAGCTTTCCGTATTTTCCTTCACTCTGGAACAGTTTCTCCAGGCCCAGTTACCTGTTATCCAAATACTTTCCAGCACTCACCTAACGAACTACGTAGACTCAGTGCCTCTTGCTTACTGTTCTTTGTCTATCATTTTCATTTATTTTACGATTGTTTCTCTATTCACGTTTTCTCGTGTTTTGGGGTCAAACTGGATTTTTTACATCATCTTAAGAAGTTTTCAATGTCAGCTACTTTTTGAATGTGTTAGTATAAAAACCCTCAATTTTTTCAGGGGCGCCTGAGTGGCTCAGTTGGTTAAGCGTCTGACTCTAGCTCAGGCCATGATCTCACAGTTAATGGGTTGCACCCCACCTTGGGCTCTGTGCTGACAGTACAAAGCCTGCTTGGGATTCTCTCTCTCCCTCTCTCTCTCTGCCTCTCCCCTGTTCATGCTCTCTCTCTGTCTCTCAAATAAATAAATTAAAAAAAAAATATTAGGGCACCTGGGTGGCTCAGTCAGTTGAGTGTTCAATTCTTGATTTCAGGTCAGGTCATGATCTAGAGGTTCCTATGCGAGGCTCCCATAGGCCTTTGTGCTAACAGTACAGAGCTTGCTTGGAATTCTCTCTTGCGTGCACTCTCTCTCTGCCCCTTCCCCCATGCAGCCATGCTCTCTCCTTCTCAAAATAAATAAACTTTTAAAAATTATTAAAATAAATAAATAAAAGTAATATTCAATTCTTTTTTAGTTTTTAAGGGTCAAACATATCCAGAGATCTTTTGTTTCTTTATGATCCTTGTTTATGTATGCTTACTTTCTCTTACTGATTATAGTTGCCAAAAGTTTGCCAATTTTCTAGTCATTTCAAAGAACTCGGTTTTGATGAACTCTGGTGGACTTTCCGACTTTCTGCTCTTATCTTATTTCCTTCTACTTTCCTTAGATTTGTTTTCTTGTTGCCGTTTACAGTCTCTCAAGCTGAAAGCTTAGCTAATTTCTTTTCAATCTTTCTTGTTTTCTAATAAATGTACTTACAGCTGTGAATTCCCCTGTGAGGACCCCCTACGCTTTATCTCACAACTTTCTATGAAGAACCTTTACAAGTCATTTGGCTTTAGGTATTTCAATGACCGTTTTGACTTTCTCATTAAAATGTGGATTATTTAGGGGGTGCCTGGGTGGCTCAGTCAGTTAAGCATCTGACTTCAACTCAGGTCATGATCTCGCGGTTTGTGGGTTCGAGCCCCGCGTCGGGCTCTGTGCTGACTGCCAGCTCAGAGCCTGGAGCCTGTTTCAGATTCTGTGACTCCCTCTCTCTCTGACCCTCCCCTGCTCACACTGTCTCTTTCTCTCTCTCAGAAATAAACAAAACATTAAAATAAATAGATAAATAAAATGTGGATTATTTAGAAGGTATGTTTTAATCCCCCAGTGTATGCAGGGAACATTCTGCCTATCCTTCTGTTGGTAGCTACTATCTTTGTTGCCCCCAAAGAATAGGATTTGATGACTTTAACCTTGATAAACTGCATGTCTTTCTTTGTTGACTGGCACGTGGTTAATTTTTGCAAGTTTTCTTACGCGTTTACAAAGATTGAGTACACTCAGTTGGGTGTAGAGTTAAATTCTTCAAATCCTTGATGTTCCTATTAGTGACTCTTTTACTTGATCTGTCCATTTTTGAAAATGTTGTTGGTTTTCTGTGGCTGCCATAACAAACTACGACAAATGTAGTGGCTTAAACCAACAGGAATTTCATCTCTCACAGTCCCAGAGGCCAGAAGACCAAAATCAGGGTGTCGGCAAGGCCGCACTCCCCCTAACGTCCTGGGAGGCATTCACCAGGTGCTTCCTTTGGCATCTGGTGGCCCAGCCCTCACTGGACCCCACCTCGCCCCACTCCTACCTCCATCTGGTCCATACTACCTCCCTCTGCTTCTCTTGAGTAGGACACTTGTGACGTAGGGCCCACCTGATGATCCAGGAAACGTCACCTCATGGCTCCTAACATAATTACATCTGCAAAGACTTTTTACTAATAAAGTAAGACTTGGGCATTCCAGGGACCAGGACATGAACATGTTTGCAGGGCCACCATTCTGCCTGCTGCAGGAGGGGTGGGTTAAAATCTCTATCCTTCTGGGTTTGACAACTTCTCCTCCTGATCTGAGGACATTTTACTCTACATATTACATTTTTGTACACAGCTCAAAACTATTCTACCTCCTTGGTGCATTTTCACTTTTATTAACATGAAATGTCTGTCTCTGTCCCTCTTAATACCTTTCATCTTGAGTTCTAATTTATCTGCATGAATATTGCCACATTATCTTTTCAAATTAATTTTAAAACTTGCAGAGTCAGTTTGTTTGATTATATTTCATTTTTATATCATCACGACTGACAAATCTGGGCTTATCTCTGCCATTATGATGTATTTTTCCTCCTCACCCTCTTTTTCTAGGTTTCCCTTGACCCCACTTTCCCTGAATCTGACCCCCATTCATTCCTCTGTATGGCTGAAACCACAGCTGCGGGTGTTTTCAAGTTCAGTTATGACTTCCAGGTAGGTTTAGGTTATATGAAGAAAGCTGTAAATCTCCCCCAAAGTGCACATATCATGCTTGTTTCAAATATGAGCTCAGAGAGCGATGTGAGTGACCAGTTACATTCCCACGTTGCCAAGATCACCATTATTTCCGGCCCCGCAACAAAACCACCTGCTCATTAAGCTATTTCAAGAAACTCGCTATTTTAAAATGCATCCAGTCACATCGCCCTTTCGTCGAAAAATGACAATAATGATAATAACAAGGTCTGAAGTATCCTGCAGACACAACAAGAGAACACACATTAAGGGGAAGCTGTGGAAGGTGCTCAGTGTCAAGGGCAGCAAACAAAAGCCACAGAAGCCCTGTCATTTGAAACTGTCATGCTCTGCCCTTTTGTTAACCAAGCTGTGGCTGAGCTGACTCTGAAAAGGACAGGGTTACATAAGAGGACCAGTGTGCTCAGAGCGAGCGCGACCACGGAGCAAAGTGCATTTCTTCACCACCCAGTGCGTATTCTTGGCTCCATTCACCTGCAGCTGCTGAGCTAGTAAAAGCGGAGAAAAGAAGGAACACAGTGAATAAAGACAGAAATGAAAAAAGAGAGTGCAGGGAAGAGAATCTCCAGATGAGGCAGAGGCATTAGAGAGAAAAGGGATTTATAACCCAGAGAATACACTTGGCTGGGGCTTTCTCACAGTTCTACTGTCTGTGCTAAACTCATCCGGGTTCAAATAAAAGAATGCTCTGTTCCGGTCATTATTCATGTTTCTTTGAAAGGCAGAAATTCCAGCAGAGGCAATTTCGGTGGGAACTGAACTATTTATTTCCCGGAGTCTTGCTTACGATGGTTATGTCCAGGCGAGCACAGAGACCCAGCACACACAGAGAGCGGGGCTGGCGTCCTCTCTCCTGCGAGCCCAAGGAGGGCTCTGCCTCGCCCAGGGTGAGGGCTGGTTATAAAACCTCGGCAAGGCCAAGGGCAGAGGCAACACGGCCTGGCGAGGGAAGCCATAAACCAGACCGCAAGACATCCTCCGCCCCACACTTTCCCAGAACATATTTCCAGGTCTGGGGTTTAAATCACTCTATGAACCAGTTTCCGGATCTGTAAACGGGTGACAGGACAGCCACAAATTCATAGCTGCTGGAAGGAAAAGGCCCGTAAGGCGAGGAGGCAAGCCAGCCGCAGGAAGTGCGCGGTGGGCACACAGCCCAGAGGCCGGGCACCCCGCAGCCCTGCCCAACGCAATAAGCAAGGGCCTCAGGGGCCGGAGAGCGAGGCGCTGGGCCCTGCCCATCACCCTGGGCCCCTGAATGGCCGGGGCGGGACCTTTCTCATGATGTTACCTCCAGCCAGGAGACCAAGGGCGAGCTCACCCGCGCCTTCGGTGCACTGGGGGCAGAGGCACTTCTTGCAATGGACGGTCCATCTGATTCCAGTAACTCTCAGCAGACGACAGAGAGGAGGGGGTCAGGGGTGCTCACTGCCTGTCTTCAACAGGACCAAGGACCTAAACTCACAGGGCACTGCTCTCTCCAGTGCCTTCCAGGGAGGTCCTTCCAGCACCTTCTCTCGACTGCTACGGGAGACAAGGCTGTATATGGTGTCTTCTAGTCTTTCCACATGTCCACACCCTCCTTTGTGGCCCCCCACCCCCGCCAAAGTCGGGGCCCACGTGTGCTCTCCCTCTGGCTCTGCCTTGCCAGGGAAGTCACCGCCTTGACCGTGACTCCAGGGCCGTGCCATCCGCCCCTTTCCAGGGGACTCATGGTCCTGGGCCCCTGTGAGGGACATCAGACATTTGAACCAGCTAAGCATCACCCCCCTTCTCTAGCAGAACCCACGTCTCCACCCGGGAAGTCCCCCTCCCACCCACCGCCTCTCTGGGCCCAGCAGACACAGGTGCTGGGGGGTTCCCTGGCCTGCCCCGCCCTCCGAGGAAGCTCACAGAAGGGGCCTAGTTCTCTGCCGCCCTGCCGCCCCCACCCCCACCCCCACCCCAGCTGGACGCAGAGGCAGGGGGGCCCCCGGACTCCGCAGGGGAAGGTGCCTGGGTGTCTGAGTCACCCGAGGGCCTGCACCGGGCTTTTGCAAGAAAGCAACTACCACTAGGTGCAGCCGTCGAGACGCGGGTGTTTCCTTGGTACAGGAGCCAAAGCTGCCGGGGGACTCTAAGGTCAACAACAAAGCCGCCGAAAAGGTCACACGCGGAAGGGTGGCCGGGTCTACGGGAGAGAGCGTGTCCAACTTCGTGTTCTGCTTCGCTCCGAATGTTCCACAGAGATCCGTCTCCGGGCCTGCTGGGGTCTGCGTCCACCACCCCGCCTCTCCGGATTTATCTGAAGTCACAAACCCACAAGCGCCCCGCAGTCCAGGCTCCTCGGGGGAGGGCCCCTTCCCGCAGCCCCACCCGACGCCCTCCTGGGCCGCAGCAGCTGCCGAGAGGCGCGCGGGCAGGGGAGCCGCGGGACGTGCTGGGGGGGCCTCGGTGGGGAGGGCGGGGCGCGGGGAAGGCCCCCCACCGGAGCGCGGCCCAGGCCCGGCTCTGCCCACACCCGCGGGGCCTCCAGCCGCGTCCCGCAGGGTCTGCAGCCGGCGCCGCCCTCCCGCTGAGCTAAGCCTCAGGCCCACCTCCTGCAAGGAGCGCACAGCCGGCCTTGGCCTTGGCCTTGGCCTTGGCCCTGACCGCCGCCCCTGTGACGCCCACTGCCCTCCTTCCAGTCCCTGTCTTTGCCGGGAGGGGCCCCTCTGGTGTCTCCAGAAAGAACCTTCCCTGACCTTGGTGGCAGACGGCGGCTCTGCCACAGCCCGGGTCACGTGTTCTTCCTCCCCGCCCCCCACCGCATCCAAGGACCCCATACCCTAAACACGGGCTGAGGGCAGCCGCATGGCTGCAGAGGAGAGCTGGTTGTCCGAGCGTTCTGGTTTTTTTTTCTTTCTTTCTTTCTGCACATTGATTTTGCACCCCATGACTTTACTGAACTTGTTTATCACTTCCAACCAATTCTAACAGTCTGTTGGGGGCATGTTAGGGCTTTCTATACATGGTGTCATGTCATCCCCACGCTGTGACAGTTTGACTTCTTCATTGACAATTTGGAGGCCTTTTACTTCTTTGTCTTGCCTGATTGCTCTACAGGTACTTCTGTAAACATTTACTGAGCACCTACTGTGTGCCAGGGGAGCGCAGGTGCCCCAGCCCCATGGGCGGTGAGGCACCGTGTCCCTCCCTCAGGAGCTGAAGTCATGAAGGACACTGGGGAAGGCAGTCACAACACAGGGAGGATGAGTTTTATCAAAGTCCCACACAGGGTGGGAAAGGGCTGGTTCAGGGTGACAACAGCCGTGGGGGATGGGGCCAAGACCCCACACAGACAGCCGGTCCCCACGTCATGTTCAAGGTGTCCAGGCTGGCCACCCGTCACCCCTCTGCCCTGCTCTGCATGGTGGATTCAAACAGTGCAGACCCTGGTGGGACTTGGCCATGTCCTTGGCCAGGGTCTGTGGATGAGGCCTCTGTGTCTAGTCCACACGCGGCTGCCTCAGGTCCCCAGGCCAGGGGCACCCCCCACTTCCTGGGCTGCCCACGGAGCTGGGTCCCCGCAGACCCACTATTTTTCGAGGCACCCTGTGGGTAAGCAATGCCTACTTGCATAGGAGAGTGTCCCACAGAAAGCGAAGCTTCTCAAACCAAGTGGGATACTTGCATGAAATTAATAATAATAAATTCCTAGGGAAGTGAAAAGACATAAAATACACAGCTAAATTTTTTATGATTAGCCTCAGTAGACATTAAAAGTACTCTATCGAATTTCCATAAAAGTTTCTAAACACTGTTCTGCCCTTCCCTCACTGCGGAAAGTCACAAGCAGTCCCTCCACCCTCAGAGTCGTATGGCCCCAGACGCCGGGCCGGCCGGGTCCATCGTCCCCTCATTCCTGTGTGGTCCCCTGGCTGCTCTCAGGGTCCAAGGAGCTGAGTGGTTGAGACCAGCATTTCCTACCTGGCCCTTTCCAGAAAGATGTTACCTGCCCTGTCCTAGGCTATCTCGGGGGACACTGTCCACCCTTCCCAGCACCTCTGCTCCCCTTGAAGCCATGGTGGCTCACCTCATTCTCCATGAACAGTGACAACTTCACATCAATAATGACAATAAGGGGTGCCTGGGGGCTCAGCCGGTTAAGCGTCCAACTTGGGCTCAGGTCATGATCTCACAGTTCCTGAGTTTGAGCCCCTCATCGGGCTCTGCTCACAGCTCAGAGCCTAGAGCCTGCTTCAGGTTCTGTGTCTCCCTGTCTCTCTGCCCCTCCCGTGCTCAAGCTCTGTCTCTCACTCTCTCTCAAAAATAAATACATATTGAAAAATTTTAAACAAAGAAATAAAAATAAAACAAGAATAATAACATTGAGATCACATGCACTGACTGCATCAGGCTCCTTGGGCTGCTGTAACTAATTACCACACACTGGGTGGCTCACAACAACAGAAATTTCCTTTCTTCCAGTTCTGGAGGCCAGACGTCTGAAATCAAGGTGTTGGCATGGCCGCACTACCCCCTCTAGGGGAGGATCCTTCCTGCTCCCCCAGCTTCCTGGCTCCCTGTGATCCTCAGCTTCTGGCCGCCCCACTCCGAACGCTGCCTCGTCTTCTCCTGGTCGTCTTCTCCGGGTGTCTCTCTTTCCTCTGCTGTCTCTCACAAGGGCACTGGATTTAGGACCCATCTAGATCACCTAAGATGCTCTCATCTCAAGATCTTCAGCTGAATTACACCTGCAGTGACCCTTTTTCCAAATAAGGTCATATTCACAAGTTCCTGGGGTTAAAACATGGACATATCTTCTGGTGACCACCATCCAGCGCACTACCCCAGGTGTTTGCTCTGTGCCAGCCGCTGTTCTCATGCTAATAGCAGCCTCACAGTACGTTTATGAAGAAGAACTATTGTTGTCTCCAAAGTTAACTAGGGAAGAATGAAGTTTGGTCAGCAGAGATAGTGGGCAGACGTAATCCAACGCATCGCTAGCCCATATTGTACTTTCCTGCAAATTATTTAAAGGGACCCCCCCCCAGACTTTCATTAAGAAAAAAAATCATGATATACCAGTCTTTGTTAGAACAAGACAGTGACTGCCACCTGCTGGAAAACTTGAGTAAAATACACAAATCTGCACAGTCTGTGATATGAGGGGTGCCCCTTGGGAATGGGTGCCATCATGCAACGCACAACCTTCACAACTGTACAGAGCAGCTCTGTGTTGATGATGAGGCCAGATGAGCAACAGAGGCCAGGCCAGTCAGAGAAGCAGGATCCAAAGGTATAAGGGGACCTGTGGATAGACTGAATGGTGCTGATATCAGCCTCTGGTACTTTAACCCCTAGTAGAGAAAAGAGATAGGGAATGAAGCAAAGACACAAGCAAACACATCTTTTTCACAGACCCTGTGGTCTGAAAGGCTCCGTTCCAGGAGAATGTGCAGCGTGCCTGCCCCCTGCACACCGCTCCCTGGCTGTCCCCTGGAGTGGCGCCCACCTTCAGAATGCATGCACAAACCCAGAGTCTCAGACGCATGTACAATAGAGTCATAAGAAAAAGAGAGGCTTTCAGGCTGTCTATCTGTTGACAAGCCCAGAATGTAAACTGCCTGAAGGCAGGGGCCGTCCACATTATACCCTTTTCTCCACTTCACGAATGTAACTTCCGCACCATCTGTGGACCTGGAAAAGCAGGGCACTGTCCCAAGTCCCAGACCCCAGGGCCCCACTTTGAGGCACCTTCCTCACTATACCCCGTTCCTCTCCACTGGCTGAGCCCGGCCAAGGCTGACTGCTCCTTGCCGGCACTGCGGCCCACACCCACACTGCCCCAGTGAACATTTCTCCCCTCTGTCTCCATGTCTCCGTTTAGCCCCCTCATTCACCTTCATGTGGGGCCGACAAGATGCCCTAAGGAGTTCTCTGTTACGCTGGACCATGGCTAGGCTTCGTGTCCAGGATGGCGCCTGGCCAGCGGATTATTCCCACAAGGTGGCGCCATGTTGGTTTCAAGGGTTAGGGTGACACCAGGCTGCTGGAATGCGGCTGATGGGCTAATCTTGGAGATTCTCACTCCTGTCAGATGCAGACAAGTTCAGGGCTCTGAGCTCTCAAAGGGTCACTTATGACCCTTGAACTTGAGCTGAGTGTGCGTGTCTGTGAATTGACTCCTATTTACCTGTGTTCCCACCGCAGTGCAGCCTGTAGTCCATAGCACCGGGGGCGGCTGTACCCTGGCATGGAGGAGGGTCACACTAGCTCCTCTTCAGGCTCTCTGCCACAGGTCAGGCAGTCCTCGGGTGGCCACACTCTCTCCTCCTGAGGCTTTTCAGACCATTGCCCCATGACACCATGGAGTTTTTCCAGTGTTCCCGCCCACCTCCAATCAATGTGGTGACACAGCACTCTTCTGGGCCAGTCTTTTGTTTTATGTTGTTTATTTCCTGTTCAACAAATGTTTTGGAGCACTCTTTGGTTCACAGCAAAATTGAGTAGAAAGTACAGAGTTCCCATATACCCTCCCCCCAACACACCCAGCTCCCCCAGTGATCAACTTCCCTTAAAAAAATTTAAGTCTTTCATTAATATTTTTTCATGAAGGAAAATGGAAGCTACTCTTCACAAATGGGTGCAGAAAATCAGGAGAATGGCTGAGCACTTACAATAATTCCCATGCACAACCATGCACATGCCCCGTGGCGGGGGCACACGGATGCTATTTTTACAAACTATTAGGTTCTTGGAAATTCAGGATTTGTCCAGGTTCTCAGTTATCTGAGAATACCTAATGGATTGTTTATGGGAAATCTCAAGGAGTCTGTCCGCAAAACTTGAGATTGACACTTTTACAGAAGTGACAGTAAATAGAGTGAGAATCTTTGGTCGCTGTACTTTCCCGGGTCAGCGTAAGCCCCAGAGGATGAGGGGCGGGGCCTCTGCACCCAGTGGCCACTCTGCTCACGCCATGCCTGGGTGCAGTCAACATGGAGAGATCCTGTCCTACGTGTGCAGTGGTTGGTGTACAAAGAGTTCAGGACCGGGGTGGAAGATACACTGCTCTCTCTGTCTGCTATAAAGTGGGTACAGTTGATATGACCAGAAGCAAATTAGCATTCAAGTTCTACTGCCTCCTCCGGGTAAGGTTTGTATTTGGGCTCATCATTGACAAAGCACAACGACCACTTTGTGAGGGTCCCTGGAAGACACTGGTCCTGGACGGCATTATCCACGACACAGTGTCATGACTCAGGGTGTGGCCAGCCTTCAGGGAATGGACTGGGGAACTACAGAGGCAAGATAAGCAGTACCATTTCCACACAGATCGGATCCAAAGAGCCACGGTGTTATGAGTAACAGGTGGGAGACCTGGAACTTTCGAGGAAGGGTGCCTTTGGTAGTAAAGATGATCAGGAAGAGATGGTGGAGGGAAGGAAGGATCATCACAGGCACTGATTGGAGAATAAGTTCGTATCTCTTTCCTACCTATTATTCTAAATCTTCATTGATAAATCAATATACCTCAACGGGCCCATACATTTCACAACACATTTTTCGATCACACTGTTAATATGCACAGGAGGCACAAAAGAATATTTGCCTGGGATCTCACACAACCTAGGGGAGACCCTGGTAAGGACCACAGTAAATACCATGGGGATGAGGAAAAGAAATGAATGGGCTCTCTCCTGCACTGTTGATGGGGATGCATACTGGTACAGCCACTGTGGAAAACAGGGCAGGCGTTCCTCAAAAAGCTAAAAATAGAATTACCGCATGATCTAGTAATTCCACTACTGTGTATTTACCCAAAGAATACAAAAACACTAATTTTTTTTTTAATTTTTAATGTTTTATTTATTTCTAGGAGAGAGAGAGACAGCGTGAGCAGGGGAGGGTCAGAGAGAGAGGGAGTCACAGACTGAAACAGGCTCCAGGCTCTGAGCTGGCAGTCAGCACAGAGCCCGACGCGGGCTCAAACCCACGAATCGCGAGATCATGACCCAAGCGAAAGTCGGATGCTTAACTGACTAAGCCACCCAGGCGCCCCACAAAAACACTAATTTGAAAGGATACATACACCCCTATGTTTACTGCAACATCATTTAAATAGCCAAATTATGTGTCTATTGACTGATGAATGGATAAAGAAGATGTGGTTTTATACATATATATATATACACATATATATATGTATATGTATATGTACATATACATATGTACACACACACACACACAGTGGAATATTTCTCAGCCATCAAAAAGAATGAAATCTGGCCAGTTGCAGTGACATGGATGGAGTTATTGAGTATTATGCTAAGTAAAATAAGTCAGTTAGAGAAAGACAAATACCATAGGATTTCACTCATGTGTAGGATTTAAGAAACAAATGCACAAAGGAAGAAAGAGCAAGGGACAAACCAGGAAACAGACTCTTAACTATAGGGACCAAACTGATGGTACCAGAGGTGAGGCAGGTGGGTAGAGGGATGGGTGAAGTAGGAAATAGGAGTTGAGGATTAAGGAGCGCACTTTCTGTAATGAGCACCAGGTGTTATATATATTGTACACCTGAAACTAATATAACACTGTATGTTACCTATACTGGAATTAAAATTAAAAATGCATTTTTAAAAAAAGAAATTACTGCCCTCAGACATGAGAGGGGAAGCAGGAGTGTAGGTCAGAATGGGATAAAAGGAATGAGACTTTTTTTATATAATAAAGGATTGATGGTATACTTTGCATTTAAGAATAGTTATATTGTCCCTACATCTCACATTTTGGACGGAAAAGAAGAAAACCAGCTCTATTACTTGTCAGAAAGTAAGTACATTGAGATTTAGAAAGTATACACATGGCGGGAGCATTTTCTTTGCTAATAACATACCACCAACCTAGCCAACATAACCAATAGAGACATTAATATAGGTTTAAGTAAGTGTATCTCCTAGGCAGATACTTAAATTCCTTTAATTTTACATTAGGATATAAAATCGCTCATTCTAATGGGTTAGTAAATGCACAGTCCTTCAGAAGCCCCATTGACAAAAACACAACATAGGCAGAAGGAAATATACTGTTATTTCTGCTCTGGCTGTATTTCCATTTCCTAATAACAATAATGAACTTGAAGCATTGCATTTGCATACAGATAGGTCTAGAGTCCTGTTTTGCTGCCGCTGTACAGTTAAGCATGTCACTGATGTGCACTTCCCAGCCTCAAAACACAATTTAATGGCCGCTTTATGGAGAGTCGAATTACAGCAATGTGTTTAAGCATTAGGGCTGTGGCTTCTCCAAAAATTGCCGGCAACAGGGCAAAGTTCTATGGCACATAAAAGTCGATCACAAAGGTCTGAGCTGTTACAGCTCACTGACTGTGGTTGTTCTTTAAGTGTCTGAATGTCCCCATCCGTGGTATACTGCCACCCATTCCATTTCCCTGACGCGATTCAGTCCTTCCTCCCCCACCCCTTGCTCACACACGTACGATTGACTGCTGGGGCCGCGCACAGCCCTGAACACGGGTACAAACACGTCATGCACAGACCCTGCCCTCCAGCAGCCCGGAGCCTACTTTAGGCTGCCTGGAAGACTGAGAAATGCAACACACTGGGAATGCTGGGGCGTTCCAATCACCATGACAACACAGAGACGGAGCATCTGCCACTGACCGTTTGAACCAAACGTTTGTGAACATGAGTTCAATGAGCAAACATCAGCATGGGGCACAATCGGCGGCATCTCCAACAGGTGTGAGTACAGAGCTGCTTTAAAAAAAAAAAAAACGGGCGCCTGGGGGGCTCAGTTGGTTAAGCGTCCGACTTCGGCTCAGGTCATGATCTCCCCATTCATGGGCTCGAGCCCAGTGCTGGGCTCTGTGCTGACAGCTCAGAGCCTGGAGCCTGCTTCACATTCTGTATCTCCCTCTCTCTCTCTCTGCCCCTCCCCTGCTCAGGCTCTGTCTCTCTCTGTCTGTCAGTAATAAATAAATGTTAAAAACAAGTGCACAAATACATGACTTCCTCAGGAAATAAGGGCATAGTAGCAGGTGGTAAGGCTCAGCTGAAAGACAAGGCAAGGAGATGAAATGCGAAGGCCAGATGATGATGAACATTCTTTAATGTGAAGCCAAGAGGTTCACAAGCAACTGAGGGCCACCCAAGACGCCATACTGGTTTCGTTGGTTGATTGGTTGGTTGGTTGTTGCTATTGTTTCTTTGCACAGGAACAAAGAAAAGAGATTTAAAAAAGAAAAGAAAAGAAAGAAAGAACAGAGGCAAGGAGATCACCTAAAAGGCCATCATTGTACTTAAGCATAGACCCCAGGTTCTGAATGAAGGCACTGATAGAACCCGGTGGATGGCTTTGAGTGACATTTAAGAAGAGAACTCACCAGGGCGCCTCGGTGGCTCAATGGTTGAGTGTCTGACTTCAGCTCAGGTCATGATGTTGGAGTTCATGGGTTTGAGCCCCACATTGGGCCCTGTGCCGACAGCTCAGCACCTAGAGCCTGCTTCGGATTCTGTGTGTGTGTGTGTCTCTCTCTCTGCCCCTCCCCCGCTTGCATACTGTCTTTCTCTGTCTCTCAAAAATAAATAAACACTAAAAATTTTTTTAAAAAAGAAGAAGAAGAAGAGGGCTGACCAAGGGCTTGGTGCCCAGATGTGAGGAAAGAGAGAAACAAGTGCCCACAAGGTTTCTACCTTGAGCAAAGAGACAAGAGAACCATGTCATTTTTTAAAATTTGAGAATGTCAAAGGAAAAACAGAATTGGGGAGCGAGTGGATCAGAATAATGCTTACTTTACACATAACTTTGAACATCCATTGGAGAGGTCCGAAGGTCAAACTGAGGCAAACTAGGCTGCAGGTGTGGAATGTGGCAGGTGCCCAGAGGAGGTGGGGAGAACACCCTCTGGAGGGAGCAGTGATCTTGCCTGAGGCAGCCAAAGTGGAGATCCCAAAGAGGGAGACCAGGTTCAACACCTTCAGGAAATCCGGAGGGTAGAGCCAATGAAAGTCAAGTGTTACCGACAAAAGACTAAAGCCAGGAGAACGCATCGGGGCCACGGGCCTTCCCGAAACGGGGATAGAAGCCAGGTCACAAGTGAAAGAAGGAGGTTACAGGGCCTAACTCAGGGGGAGGAAAGATCTGAGGTTTGCTTTATGGAATAGGGAGTGAGTGGAATGAGCTCGACTGAAGATGATCACCTAAAGCGCAAGTGGAAACCCAGGTCTGGAATTCCAGATAGAAGTCAGAGACACAGGGATGCCTTCAGTGATTTGCACAGTACTTGAAGACAAGGCAGGCTGGACACAGCGAGGTATCACCAAGGGTTAGCTTGGCCCCTAGGAAAGCATTCGGGGAGCCCCCACCTTGGAGAATTCCCTGTACTCAGCGCTGACTCCTGGCTGGGCAGCCCAGAGCCTCATCTGTGCAGAGTGTCAGAGGGTGTGGAGCTGGGAGGCTGTTTCTTGGTGAAGAGGCAGCGATATATGAACCAAACCCAGACTTACCAATTCACAAAGTGAAATGCAAATGTTTAGTGTGGTTATTGCATTCTCTCTGAGTAAAGGAGACCCTTAGGAGGAGGTTATTGCCTGGTGACAGGGAGGCAGCCCCCAGGAGCTATGTGGTCTCCTGGGATGGTGGGAACCCCTGGCCCCCAGGTCACCCCCATCCTGCCCTTCCACCTGGGCGTGCTGGATGGGGCCCGTGAGCACCTGTCAAAACATCTCCTTTCCCTGGTCCCTCCCTCCAAGGTCTCTTCTCTCTCCACCAAGTCATGCTCCCTAAATCCTACCCTGTTTCCCCAGCTTCACGAATCATTAGTGCTCCCTCGGGCCAACAGAATGGAGCCCAAGGCTTTCACGAGGCTACCGGGATTGGCTACACCTTACCATTCCAGACTCCAGACCTCCCACGCTGTCGCGCACATGTGAGTCACTAGAGAAGGTAGCTGATGTGTCTTTGACTCCCACCTGCTCCGCAGTCCTGGGTCCTCGTTTCTGTGTGCCAGTGGTGGTGGTTCACACCAGGCGAGCTCGTTCTCTGCCCCAGGCACCGAGCGAAGACCTGAGTAGCTATCTGACCATCTGATCCACATCTAGTGTTATCTATGCTTGGCTCTGGGGAGTGGGTTCCCTCATCAGATTCATTTACAGATGTGCAAACAGAGGCTTGAGGAATAAGAAATTTGCCCAAGGCCAAATGGCTATCAAGCAACCGAGTTCAGCCTGGGAACCCAGCCCTGAGCTTGGAGGCTACACTGTCAAAACGTCTACCTCCCCAAGGCACTTACATGGCCCGCACTGCAGATGTTTGTTTAATCCATAGGTTTACATTTGTGCTATGAAAAAAAATGTGGATTAGAATTGTGAATGCAAGACCTTAAAATAAAATGTTTATTTTAAAGACCAAACGTTTTCCTTTATTGTAAAATGAGATCTTCAAGACCGCTTTCCTAATTTTAAAACCCTCATTTAATTTACTCCATCCACCATCTCTCTGGGGATGTAAGACTGCATTTCTTTTCAAACATTCTGTCATTCAAGGCGCCCAGCTGGCTCAGTCAGTAGAGCACAGGACTCCTGATCTCAGGGCTATAAGTTCGAGCCCCAAGCTGGATGCAGAGATCACCCAAACATTGTGTCGTTCAGACTGCTTCTCCCGCAAATCCTCAAATTAGTGTGAACTGACGAGGCTTTTTATGAAGAGCAACCATCAGCAGATATAGAGCATCGTGTAGGTATTAAGCAAATCTACTCCAGGATTTGCCTTCCTGGGGGCAGAGGATGGCTCTATCACAAAATTGCTGGGTGATTTTAGGCAAGTTAATTAACCTCTCTGACCCACATTTCTACATCTATCAAATGGGGGTGATCTTCATAGCCTACCCACTCTCTAATGGTGAGGGACACAGATCATCTGGGTGTAGGGCGACACAGGATAAACACTCAAGATACCAGCCATTACCGTTCTACACTGTGTCCTAAAGACACTGCTAGAATATTTTGTTTGTAGGGACGTCTGGGTGGCTCACTCTCAATGTTCGACTCTTGATTTTAGCTCAGGTCATGACAGAGCATTCGTGAGTTCGAGCCCCCATCGGGCTTTGCACTGACACTGCACAACCTACTTGGGATTCTCTCTCTCTCTCTGCCCCTCCCCTGCCCGTGAGCAGTGCACACTTTCTCTCTCTCAAAATAAATAAGTCATTTTCTTTAAAGAGAAAATTTTATTTGTATTTTAAAATGAGATGTAAGCTGTCTTTGTTTCAATTCTATTTTAGAAATTTAAGAGGCACATGGGTGGCTCAGTAGGTTAAGTCTCTGAATCTTGGTCTCAGCTCAGATCTCGACCTCAGGGTTGTGAATTCAAGCCCTGTGTTGGGCTCTGCGCTGAGGTTGGAGCCTACTTAAAAGAAATTGTGGGGGGGTGGGGGGGCTGGGTGGCTCAGTGGGTTAAGCGTCCAACTTCAGTTCAGGTCATGATCCCGCAGTTGTGAGTTTGAGCCCTGTGTCAGGCTCTGTGCTGACAGCTCAGAGCCTGGAGCCTGCTTCGGATTCTGTGTCTCCCTCTTTCTCTCTGCCCCTCCTCTACTCGCTCTCTGTTTCTCTCTCTCTCTCTCTCTCTCTCTCAAAAATAAATAAACATTTGAAAAAAATTTTAAAGAAATTCTTGGGGAAATTGGTAAAAAGTAAAATCAATTCTAAAGTTAAATAAAAGCAGGTGCTTGCTTGGAGAAATGGCCAACCCTTTCATTCCCACCCCTGCTGCTCTCTGGGAAGAAGGGAGCCATGACGCATCTATGCCATAGTCAGTGGCACTGACTCATCGCTAAAAGCGGGTAGAGCCCAGGACTCTAAATCTCAAGTGGTTCAGACTTGAGTCCCACCATTTTCTAAACATTGCACCAACACCATGAACTACTTTAAAATCAATAAAAATGGGCTTGGAGGCAGAAGGCAATTATTCATACATTATCTGAAAACAATATAGTAAAATATACCTTCCATTCAATGTTTAGGATTATACGTGTTACAGGTGAGTATTTATTTTTGGCCGCCTTTCCCCTTCTTTCTCTCTGTTGGCTCCAACTGTTAGTTTGGAGGGTCGGACAGAGTTCAGTTGTATAGAGAAAGCACTAACTGCTGAATGGGTCTGTCAGGCTCCTGTATTTAAGGAGATGGAATCGCATATTACAAGAAAATGATTGTTCAGCTACCTTTTCATTAACAATTTGTCTAAAAGGAGACAGACTTAACTGCTTCCATTGGAATTGGGAAGCAACAAAGGGAATGTGCTCCATAAGGATTATGTCATACTTCAAACATATGGGGAGCTACAAACACCAAGACAGCATACTCAGAAACTGTGGTGGGTTCACTGTTGTTTGGTGGCAGTTAAATTGAATAGCCATAAATACTACTAAAAAAAAAAGAAAGAAAGAAAGAAAAAGGAGCTTGTCATTATCTGTACAATCTCAAGTGAAATACTGTCATGATTTTCTTTTATATATATTTTGGGTCTCTGGCACATCAAAGAAAAATTTCTTTGGGGGACCCACACTGAAGGTTATTAAGGACACATCAGCTGCTAACTGCATCCCAGGTCAGTTTCCTCGAATGGCTTTCCATGTTCGAGCACAGACGGGACATAGAGAGGGTGGAGGGGAAACCTGAGAACGAGCCCAGGGCTCGTGCGAGAGGAGGCTTCGCTGAGTGCGCCCCAGCCTGAGGTCCTGGGATGAGCAGGTCACACGGGCTTGCTCCCATGTGCACAGAACAGACAGTCCTGTCGCTCCCCATCCTCACCCCACAGGGCCCCACCTTTTTAACTCCCCACGTGATGACGTCACTTGAGATATTTTCAGAAAGCTCTGTGCTGGGGTTGTGTGGTCATGACTTACATGGCCAACAGGCCACAGCAGGGAAAAGCTCCCCACCCCCAACCGTGGTTTTAAGGGGCCCAGATTTACTCTGCTCTACCACGGAGACACGTGTCCACCAGGAAATCCACTCCTGCTCCGACACGGAAATATTACTCGTGAACACTCATTGTACATAATGTTCATGTGCTTGGTGCCAAAACAGCTGTTCTCCTCTCCTATTTAATAGAAAGAGGCCACTAACCACTGCAAAGGGAAAAAATATACTGGAAAAACAAAAAAAAACAATGCCACATGGAACAAAAGAAAACCACGGAGGCCGTGCTGGGCAAAGTGGGCTCCAAGGGCCACGTATGGGAGAAGCAACGCATTGCTAGAGAGAAAGAAGGAAGAGGCTGTTTTTTAATGAAGTTTTAAAGATACTATGTTGACAAAGAAGAATGCAGATGAACAACAGACACGTGCAAAGATGCTCAACATCATTAATCAACAGGGAAGTGCAAATCAAAACCACAAGGAGATATCATCTCACGATAGTCCAAATGGCTAGTATCAAAAAGACAAGAAATAAAGTGTCAGTGGTGACGTGGAGAAAAGGGAGCCCTCGTGAACGGCTGGTGGGAATGTAAATTTGGTGCAGCCTCTGTAGAAAGCAGTATGGAGGCTCCTCAAAAAATTAAAAATAGAGATTCCATATGATCCAGTAATTCCACTACTGGGTATTGACCCAAAGAAAATGAAAACGCTAATATAAAAAAGATATATGTATCCCTATGATTACTGCAGTATTATTTACAAAAGCCAAAGATATGAGAGCAACCCACATGTCCATCGACAGACGAATGGACAAAGAAGATGTGGTACATATTCACCACGGATTATTACTTGGCCATAAAAAAGAATGAGATCTTGCCATTTACAACAACATGGATAGACCTAGAGGGTATCATGCTAAGTGAAAGAAGTCAGTCAGAGAGAGACAAATAATATATGACTTCACCCACATGTGGAATCCAAAAAACAAAATAAACAAAAAAGCAGAAAGAGACCTATAAATGCAGAGAACAAACTGACGGTGGCCAGAGGGAAGGAGAGTCAGGGATGGGCAAAGTGGGCGAAGGGGAGAGGAAAATACATGTTTCTAGTTATGGAATGAATAAGTCGTGGGGATAAAAGCGCAGCCTAGGGTCTACAGTCAACAGTACTGTAGTGGCAGCCACGCCTGTGAACACAGCATGATGTACAGACTTGTCAAATCAGTATGTCGTACACTCAAAACTAACGCAGCATTGTGTGTCAACTAGACTTCAATTAAAAACATTACAATAAAGGGGCGCCTGGGTGGCTTAGTCGTTAAGCGTCCGACTTTCGCTTAGGTCATGATCTCACGGTTCGTGGGTTCGAGCCCCGCGTCGGGCTCTGTGCTGACTGCCAGCTCAGAGCCTGGAGCCTGTTTCAGTCTGTGACTCCCTCTCTCTCTGACCCCCCCCCTGCTCGCGCTGTCTCTCTCTCTGTCTCTCTCCTATAAATAAAAAAAAAATTAACAAAAATTAAAAAAAAAATTACAATAAAGGGGTGCCTGGGTGGCTTAGTCGGTTAAGTGTCTGACTTTCACTTAGGTCATGATCTCGCGGTTCGTGGGTTTGAGCCCCGCGTTGGGCTCTGTGCTGACTGCCAGCTCGGAGCCTGGAGCCTATTTCAGAGTCTGTGACTCCCTCTCTCTCTGACCCTCCCCTGCTCACGCTGTTTCTCTCTCTCTCTCCTAGAAATTAAAAAAATATATATATTACAATAAAATTTAAGAAAAAGGTAGTATGTTGACAGGACTGTTGTGAAGACAATGAAGAAAGGTCAGTTTCCTCGAATGGCTTTCCATGTTGAAAGACACTAGAATTATTGTTGTCAGCCCATTAGGATAACAGATATTTTATGTCTACCCCTTAACTATCTGGAGATAGAATTCATGCAAGATATACCCTGAAACAACACTCACTACGATAACTACTATCAAAAACAAAAACAAAAAATAACGAATGTTGGTGAGGATGGGGAGAAATTGAAACCCTGGTGCACTATTGGTGAGAATGTACAATCACACAGCCACTGAGGGAAACAGTATGGAGGTTCCTTAAAAAATTAACTATGGGGGCGCCTGGGTGGCTTAGTCGGTTAAGCGTCCGACTTTCGCTTAGGTCGTGATCTCGCAGTTCGTGGGTTTGAGCCCCGCATCGGGCTCCGTGCTGACTGCCGGCTCAGAGCCTGGAGCCTGTTTCAGTCTGTGACTCCCTCTCTCTCTGACCCTCTCCTGCTCACGCTGTCTCTCTATCTCCTAGAAATAAATAAAACATTAAAAAAAATGTAATTTACAAAAATTAACTATGGAACTACTACCATATAACCCAACAGTCTTACTTCTGGGAATATATCCAAAGAAACTGAAAGCAGGGTCTCAGAGATATTTGTATGCCCATGTTCATAGCAGCATCATTCAAAATAGCTAAGAAGTGAAGCAACCCAAGTGTCTACTGATGGATGAATGAGCAAGCAACATGTGGCCTATACATACAAGGGAATATTATCCCCATAAAAAGGAAGGAAATCCTGTCCCGTGCTATAACATGGATGACCCTTGAGGTCATTACACTAAGTGAAATAAGCCACTCCCAAAACGACAAATTTTGTATGATTCCAATTACATGAGGTATCCAAAGCAGTCATTTTCATAGACACAGAGAGTAGGATAGTGGTTGCCAAGGGCTGGGGGAAGGGAAGAATGGGGAGATGTGGCTCAATGGCTATAATTTCAGATTTGCAAGATGGAAACGTTCTGGAGATCTATTTCTCAACAATGTGAATATACTTGGTACATGGAACTATATGCCCTAAAATGATTAAGATCGTTGAAATGTGTGTGTGTAACCTAACACAAACAATTTTTAAAATAATCAACGCCATGCTCTAATGGTAACAAAAGGGAGAAAATAAGTTCGTGATCAACGTGCACATATCTCAACACAGAAATGCTCAGGGAACATAGAGGATGTACTTTAGGAGTCAGGGCTTGCTGCTATCCTTAGAATCTCAGAAGAGACAGGGATGCCTGGGTGGCTCAGTCTGTTAAGCATCTGACTCTTGATTTTGGCTCAGGTCATGATCTCACCATTTGTGAGTTCAAGCCCCAAGGTGGGCTCTGCACTGACAGCTTGGGATTCTCTCTCTCTCTCTCTCTGTGCCCCTACCCCACTTATGCACATGCACTCTCTCCCTTTCTCAAAATAAAATAAACAAAATAAAACAACAAAGAATCCTCAAGGACACAAAAGCTTACAGGGGCAGGTGACAAAGGCGGTAACTTCCAGGAAAGTTCCAAGCAAAAGACCTACATGGTGGCTCCCTCCCTTCCTGGAAACTTCCCTTCGCGCCTGCGCACACGGAAAGCAGAGTTAGAGTATTTCCACCACAGAGAGTCCCCTGGCACATCTGCAAGTCTGGGGACGCTGCGGTCCTTCAAGGGGCAGCACCGGCCCAGACACTGCGGGACACTAAGTGCTCCTAGACCAGTCACTCAATGCTAGCAGGGCCGCCCCCCACCCCGTCACTATTCAAAATGCCCCCTCCAATTTCCATAACGCAACACCCCCAGGGGAAAACCATCCCGGAGAAGCAGCGAGAGCTGCCAACTAAAAGCAAGACACTCAAGCAGAAAATGAAAGGGTAGGGCTCGCAGGTGGCTTTCTGTCCCCTGCCTTCAGGCCCCACCCCCAGGCCCTGGCCCCGCGAGATATTCAGATGTCTCAGACTGCAAGCAAAGACTCCTGTTGGCAAAGCTATCTCACGACAAAATTTAGATGTTGTGTTTCAATTTCTCTCGCTCTCAAGTTATGCCCTCTCCCACACATGTCCCCATCGCAGAATTTTATTGACTTAGGACTCTTGAAAATAAAAGGCTTCGGCCTCAAAGGAATGAAGCAGTAACGGTGAAAATGAACGGCTGTTAGGGGCGCCTGGGTGGCTTAGTCGGTTAGGCGTCCGACTTTCGCTTAGATCATGATCTCGCGGTTCGTGGGTTCGAGCCCTGCGTCCGGCTCTGTGCTGACTGCCAGCTCAGAGCCTGGAGCCTGTTTCAGTCTGTGACTCCCTCTCTCTCTGACCCTCCCCTGCTCACGCTGTCTCTCTCTCTCTCCTAGAAATAAATAAAACATTAAAAAAAAAAAAAGAAAAAGAAAGTGAATGGCCATTAAAGCAGTGGGGGAACCGTTCTGGGTCTTCCTGACAATCCCCAAGTAATCTGGTGCCTGGAGCCACCCGCTCCGCCAGCCACTGGCCCTGCCCTGCACTGAACGCACATGTTCATGTCCCTGCACCTTCGCTTTGTGACTGGCCTCCCCCCTCTACGGCGCTGAATTGAGCAGCCGCCTGCAGGCTGAACAGAGCTGCCGAGCGACAGCCTCTCCGGGCTCAGCTGGCCGCGGACACTACTGGGGTTCAGAGGAAAAAGAGGCAAAGGGCCTTAGGAGCAATTACATCAAGGGAAGAACAGGGCTCGGGGAGAACAGGGCTCGAACTCACGCACTTATTAACATCTTAGCCACATGCCCTACATGTCGTAACGGGGGCAAGAAGCTCCCCTCCTGGACTAAGGCCACGTATGAAGGATCTTTAGAGGTTTTCCTGCTGGCCAGCTCCTCCTGCATGCATGAGCTGAACAACCGTGTCCCAGCGCCCCAGGTGACCACGACCGCGGAGCTGACACCCCCGTCCCTCTGCCCAAGCAGTTCCAGACAAGGATGCGGGCGGCGGCAACAGGCAACTGACCACAGCACCTTCGAGAATCTGGGGGCGGCACACACCTAGGGCTGGCGGTAGGCAGCAAGAACTTCCTGTGGACTCAAATGCCTGAGTCCGGAGATGACTGGGGCAAACGGGTTTCATACGCCTGAATGACCGAGAACATTAGAAACTGTAAGCAAGTTTTGTGTCTAGACAGAGCCCTGTCTCCAAACTGTCAGCTGATATGCAATTTTCTACTTAGTGGAGCAGGTTCACAGAATTCGATTTGGGGGAAGAGGGGTGATCTGTATTCTATTCAGTTTCCACAATAGCATTCAAATGTAGGCAGGGACAGAGGGATTTATCTTCCTGCAAATTCGCTCCCGAGGGGTCCGCTGGCTCGCGGTGGGTTCGGTGCTAGCTAGACAGGTGGCGGCACAGGCACCGGCCAGAAATTACAGCCGCAAATTGCCCTGGGGGCCCTTGGCGCTGATGGGCCCCTGTAATTGCAGACCCAAACCCGCTGCGGGGAAAAGGAGTAACTAACCTGCAAGGAAAAAAAGCTTCCGCTGCCCAGAGCCGGAAATCTTCGTTTCTGCTATGTCTCCTTGAGCTAAAACATTTTGCCATTTCTAAAATGTGGAGTGTGTCTTGCGGTCACATGGTACATTTTGAAGGGTGTTGCATTCTCCAGCCACACACACAGGCGAATACTGTTAGTAAATTGATGGTATTTTGCATCAGTGGTATCTTAAAATCTAGGAAATTCAGTAATTATCATGATTCTTTAGGGTTTTTTTAATGTTTATTTTTGAGAGACAGGACACAAAGTGCGAGTGGGGGAGGAGCAGAGAGAGAGAGAGGGAGACACAGAATTGGAAGCAGTCTCCAGGCTCTGTGCTCTCAGCATAGAGCCTGAGCCGGGGCTCGAACCCACGAGCCAAAGTCGGACACTTAGCCACTCAGGCACCCAGAGTAATTATCATGATTTAAAGATGTATTCCATAGCACAATTAGAAACAGAGAGCTAAAATGAGAGGTTAAACACTGCTTCCCACTCACATCCATGTCATCAAAGATCTTCTGTTCACCCTCAGCCACCCGCTGGCTCAGTCTCTGGAATCCCCAGGGAGGTAAGACCTTCAGCCAGAGGCGCAGCAAGAGCGAGCTCCCCGCCAAGCCCTCCCCCGGCGGGAGCAGCGCAGCCCTGGTGCACTTAGGGTTCACCTGTAGACCAAGCAGAGTCAGAAGGGTGGAGTCAAATCCTCGAGCTCAGCTTCCGTCCCATCTTTGGTTTTCCAGAAGGTGAGGCCCCCCCGCCACACTGCTGGGCTGGGAAGCAGGGAGCAAAAGTTAAATGTGCAAGGGGCAGTGTCTGTCCCGGGGCCCCTCCAGTGCCGCAGAAAGTGAAGTGGCGGCCCTCTCGTCGCACAGCTAAGCTTCGTGAGCATCCCGAGATAATGGCATATTTCTCAGAAGCAAGTGACTGGCCATGCTGGTCTTGGAGAGGAGGTCTCGGAGAAGTATGGCGACGACCTGGTCCTGAGATGGAGCCAGTCGGCAGGGAGTGGCTCACTACATTAAGGGGCGACTTCACACCCTCTTGTGGCTCACCCTTCACGGCTATTGAACTCGGGCCCCCTAGCTTGGGCCCCGAAGTGTCTCACTAAGAAAGAACCAAAGAGGACAAATGGCAGAGGTTTCTTTTCACTGCCTTGAACCCAGAACTAGTTACAATTTTTTGTCCTGCCCGTCCCAGGATTTCCCTGAGAAGCAGCTAAATGTGGATCCGGGTTCTGAGAGCTTGAGGAAGTACCACGAGCATTGCCAGCAGTGGTCGACAAACTGGAAACGACCAGTAGTGACTTGAAAGCGGAGTCGTGGTGCCTCCGTTTAAGGAGCTGTTAATAGTCTGAGCAGTAACACAGGGAAGTTGAGAAATCTCCATTCTCCACGGGAGCCTGTGTGAGCCAAGCATCTGTCAAAACACCCGCAGAAGCCAGCTCTCAAAGTGGGAAATGAGAAGGGGCAATGCAAAAAAACAGACATCGTCAGGCAATGCAGTTTTACTGAAAAAAAAAGCTAAAGGAAAACATAAGGCTAATATTTGAGAACTACACTGCTTCTCTGCTATTTTTTTTTTTTGAAGTAAAAAATTAAGGGACAAAAATCTACATTAAGTTTTACAAACCTTGTTTTTAAAATGCAATTCATGGCACAGTGTATGGAGGCAATATAAAAATATAAAAATCATGGGGCACCTGGGTGGCTCAGTTGGTTAAGCGTCCAACTCCGGCTCAGTTCATGATCTTGCAGTTCACGAATTCGAGCCCTGCGTCAGGCTCTGTGCTGACAGCTTGGAGCCCGGAGCCTGCTTCAGATTCTGTGTCTCCTTCTCTCTGCCCCTCCCCCACTCACACTCTGTCTCTGTCTCTCTCATTCTCAAAAATGAATAAATGTCTAAAAAATTAAAAATTAATAAACAAACATTAAAAACACACACACATAAATCAGCACATGCAAGCACATCTATGGCACACTATACTCCTAGGAAGAGGTGGGATCCTGGAATAATGAAAAGGCACTCGTTTTGGTAGAAGCCAACTGGGTGTTGAGTGATCCAAGGTCCTAGGGAAAAGCAGAAGCACAAGAAAGTACTTGGGGACAAAAGCCATCCACTAGCTAGGAGCTCCTAACTGGGTAGTCACTTAAGTAAGACAAGAATGTCTACATGTTAAGCCCTGAAATTTAGAGGTTTGCTTGTTCAGCAATGAGCATGGCCCCAGTGAACACCAGCTCTATCCCTACCGGGGCATTATTTGAACAACGCTTCATGAATTCCCTGAGCGTCAGTGTCCACACCTGTAAGATGAAACTAATAATGCTCCTTTCCAGGTATGTAGTGCTAATTAAATGGAGAAGGGAATGGGGTTATGAACCTGGAACATTGTTAAGTCTTCAGTAAAGGTTTGGCTTTACTTGGCTTCTTCCGAGGAACAGAGACTGAGAATGGGATGCAGTGACTAAGTATGGGAGACAGTGAAGCAAATAAAACTTAAGAGCATCACTAATAACAGGAAAGAGCTTCCTGGAAACAGATATGAGGGGGAAATAAAAAAATTTTAGGGGTGTCTGGATGGCTCAGTCGGTTGGGTGTCTGACTTCAGCTCAGGTCATGATCTAGTGGTTCATGGGTTCAAGCCCCACGTCGGGCTCTGTGCTGACAGCTCAGAGCCTGGAGCCTGCTTTGGATTCTGTGCCTCCTTCTTTCTCTGTCCCTTCCCTGCTCATGCTCTGTCTCTGTCTGTCTCTCTCAAGAATAAAATAAACATTAGTAAACAAAAATAAACAAAAATAAACATTAAAAAAATTTTTTTAATATGACTTTCTTCCATGTAACAGGAGGCATGTGTTTCCAAGTGAACATTCTTTTCCCTTAAACAGTTTTCAGTGTTGTGACAACTTGGAATTGAAATTGGACGTGAGGTAGGAAAACAAATGTTTATTCCTCCTCTGCCGTTTATTCCCATGCTGTTCTTTCCCCATTAAACTGAGCATATCCTGGGAGGGCAGACAGGAACTTTCTGGAAGAAAGGCACATAAGCAGAAGTGATGCATGTCACTTCTAGGCCAGGTTCCTGAAACCCTGCATGTGCCCCCCACCCCACATTCTTTCCCCTTCCTGCTGGTGGAAATGCCGAGGCTTAAGGTGACCTTGAAAGCCACACGTTGAGACCTGCAAGGCCACTGTCAGCCAAAGTCCCTGAGTGACCACACAGAGCAGAGCCACCCGCCAGCCTGAACTGTTACAAACCACTGATATATTAAAAGCCTGGAGTCTGAAGTCTCTTTGTTACAGCAGCTCGTGTTGCCCTGACCAATACAGACTCGCACAGCTTTGTGTCCCGTGCCTCCAGCAGAGCTGGGCTCTGTTACTGGGTCAATAATCGAAATGCGACATCTATATGTGGGAAGCAGAGCTACCCAGAATTGCTCCCAGTTCTAGGAGAATCAAAATAAAACCTTACTCCTTATTATGAGGGAAAAGGACCATAAAGAAATGAAAACACTGGAGTCAGCAAGTATCTGGCCAAGCCATCTGGAGTGTACATGCAATCTAGAAAACACCAATGTATGAAGTCGGCAACTGCTATTTCTCCTGCCAGCATTATTTCTCTTTAATTCAAGGTAAAAAAAAAATTCCAAAAGTCTTTACAAACCTCCCCTCCACCACTCAGCTCTGTGGTTGAGAGATACTGACTCCACCCTCCCGGCCTCACCCCCTGCCAGGTTTGTGCCTGACTGGCCCAAGTCAAATTGGTTCTTCCATCCCCCTAGCCAAGGAGATTGATCTGGTCATGGTTTGGGGAACTAGTCCAGACCACAATGTCTGGCCAGGGTATTAAGACTGACTAGAATTGAAAGCATGAACTCAGTCCACTTCAGCGTACCCCAAGACAGCAAATGGTACAAAAGGGATTCCTGAGACACACTTATGTGTATGAGAACAAAACTCCCCATGGCTTCCCTATTTGCTCAAAGAGGCAGCTGCAAATGGAAAAGTGGGTGCAGGCTTTGTGGCCTGAGCGGGCTAGCAGGTCAGGGAAGCCTGGAGCCCAGAATTCATCATTTTATACTACGCAGTCCAGGGGCCACATCAGCAGACAAGGCTCTCAGCACTGCCATAAAGAGATTACAGTACAGTTAGTCACATGCTCCGTGTACTGTGTCCAATGAGTCACTAAGCCCGCGGTAGGACCCGCCGTGGCCCCCACAATCCACCCCTTTGTGAAGATACAGATGGGCAACTCTCGTGCCCCACCATGTCCCAGTGCCCCCAATGACGCGAACAAGAGTCACTAAGACACAGCAGAGCATTGCAAAAAATGCTAATGATAATAACCCAAAACTAAACTAGCATGTGCTATTAGTTATAGCATAGACCCTGACTTTGAATGGGTAGATTACATAAATCCACCATGAGTACTTGAACCCCCAGGTCCCCTGGAGGATGTGAACTTCACTTACGAAGAGGTTGTAGTGATGTGGCCTTGCCAGCAAGACACCACATCAAGTGTTCCCACTCAGATTTATCTCAGGGGAACCCACTTTCAAAAGCGTGTTCTTACTTCTCCAAAGAGGACATCCAGATGGCCAACAGACACATGAAACGATGCTCAGCATCCCTCCTCATCAGGGAAATACAAATCAAAACCACACTGAGATACCACCTCATGCCAGTCAGTGGCTATAATGAGCAAATCAGAGGATCCTAGATGCTGGCGAGGATGTGGAGAAACGGGCACCCTCCTACACTGCTGGTGGGAATGTAAACTAGTGCAGCCCCTCTGGAAAACAGTGTGGAGGTTCCTCAAAAAATTAACAATAGAACTCCCCTATGATCCAGCAATAGCACTGCTAGGAATTTACCCGAGGGATACAGGAGTGCTGATGCATAGGGCACATGCACCCCAATGTGCATAGCAGCACTCTCCACAATAGCTAAAACATGGACAGAGCGTAAGTGTCCATCAACAGATGAATGGATCAAGAAGATGTGGTTTATCTATACCATGGAATACTACATGGCAATGAGAAACAATGAAATCTGGCCACGTGTAGCAACATGGATGGACCTTGAGGGTGTCATGCTGAGCGAAATAAGTCAGGCAGAGAAGGACGGATACCATATGTTTGCACATATAGGAGAATTAGGAGGAACTTAACGGAGGACTGTGGGGAAGAAGAAGGGGGAAAATAGTGGGGAGAGAGAGGGAGGCAAACCACGAGAGACTCTTAAATGCTGAGAACAAACTGAGGGCTGGTGGGGGTGGAAGGGAGGGGAAGGGGAGTGATGGGCATGGAGGAGGCACTTGTGTGGATGAGCACTGGGTGTTATATGGAAACCAACTTGACAACAAACTATGAAAGAAAAATTAATTAATTAATTAATTATTTTAAAAAGGTGTGTTCTTGAGACCTTCAGCCCTGCAGAAGCTGCGGCACTTCTACGATAATGATGCCGTATGATCTGCAACACACGCCAGGAGCTGGGGTGGGGGGGCGGGGGCGGCGCTCGAGTCCAATATGGTGAGGCCAGCCCCACCCCCAACATCATCCATCTCCTGAGGACACGGCTGGTGGAAACCGTTAGCTATGCCCATGACAATGAGTCTGTCATGAGAACTCTGCTTCCCAGTCCTTGCCCTCTCCCTGCGGTCCAGGACATAGGAGGTTAAAGAGTGAAAAATTTCATGTCTATCCCAAAACTCAGAAGGTGACCTCATTTGGGGAAAAAAAAAAAAAGGGGGGGTCTTTGTAGAAGTAATTAGTTAAGGATCTCAAGACAGAACCATCCTGGAGGGGTGCCTGGGTGGCTCAGTTGGTTGAGCGTCCAACTCCTGGTTTCAGCTCAGGTCACAATCTCATGGTTTGTGAGATCGAGCCCCGAGTTGGGCTCTACGATGACGAAGCAGGATTCTCTCTCTCCCCCCCTTCACTCTGCCCTTCTCCCACGCTTGCATGCTCTCTCTCAAAAAAATAAAGAAACATGAAAACAAAGAATCCTCCTGGATTTGGGGCAATCCCTGTATCCGATGACTGGTGTCCTCATAAGAAGGGGAGAGGACACAAAGACACACAGGGAGAAGACCAAGTGATGACAGAGGCAGGGATCAGAGCGATGCAGCCGCAAGCCCAGGAACCTGGGGCCACCCGATGCCGGGAGACTCGAGGATCCTCCTTTAGAGCCTTCTCTAAGTGCATCCCTGTTTCAGACACCTTGACTTCAGATTTCCAGCCCCCACAACTCTGAGACAATGAGTTTCTGTTGATTTAAGCCTCCCAGTTTGTGGTGCATCGTTATGGCAACAGTAGGAAACTCATACCCAGGCCAGGGTAGGACCTTCCCAACTGTGGCTGCTCCCCAGCCGGTGCTGCCTTAGCCGGTCCTGTACAGCTCCCCAAACCCCGCTTCATCACGCCAGGCCTCTGGGCCTCCCTCCTCTTTGACCTCCCCCCCCCAAAAGCATCAGGAACCACCAGACAACCTCACCTCATACAGCTCAAAGAGCGCGTCCACATTCTGTAACCACACCACTCCCACCCAATGTCAGAATCAACCCCAGATCAACAAGGGAGCCAGGCAACGGGACAGTATGCGCTGAGCCACCCGAGGGAAGATGGATGCCATGAAGTCTGCCCAGTGTACATCTTCTCGCAGGATCTGGCCAGCAAGATCCCTCCGGAAACTGCACGGTGATGGCCCCCAAACCCCATGAGCGGTAATGCAGTCCACACTTGCCTCTTGTCCAGCTCTTCGCCCTGGAGAACGCCGTGGCCCACACTTCTTACCAGCTGCTCAACACACTTGACTCTGCCCAAATGGCCGTAAGCAGGTTTAGACCAGTCATCACGGAGCCGGAGCTCTGGGATCCTGGCTCCTGGCAGTTCAGGAGGGGAATGCACCCGGGGGAGGGGAGGGCAGGGCTTTGGCATCCACCTCCCGAGGCGGCCGTGCGAGTGGTCCTTGTCACGCTGGCCAGTGAGGGCCGCCCGTGCTCCTACCACATCTGTCTGCCTCCTCTTAGGTTGAGTCCTGAGACTTGCGGCCACCCAGGGAGGAACGTGGCCACGGCCCCCTGCCTCCTGGGTTCACACGTACGCACCTGCAGCACACAGGTCTGGAGGCTCTGCCTGGCACCTCAAGATACCTGTGCTGGATCCCCTGTGAATCTGGGCCAGGCATGCCCAGCACCTCCATGTCTTCACCCGCAGCAAGTAAAAACAGGCTCGAGAACATCACGCTGTGTGCACAGAGCTGTCTGCCGCCACCGCCCCATCTCACAGTCCGCGGTCTGGTGCAGGGCCCTGGAGTGAGGTGCGAGCTACCACCATGTCTGGGTGTTTCTGTCTAGCACTCCCCCGGGGGTGCTCAGGCAGTAGCCATGGGTACAGCCCCAGCAGCTATAATCCTAGTCCAGGGGCTGAGCCTGTCCACCCCCACAGTGCTTTCCCCTCACCCTATTCCAACCCAGCTTGGATTTATTCTGCTGTCTAGACCTGCTAGCCTGGAGAAGGCCCTTCCTGGCCATGTGGACGAGTGGACCATGAGCAGCACACAGCGACCACAGCAACAAACACGATGCAGGGAAGGGACAAACACCTGCAAGTTTGGGCGCCACCACAGTGGCCCAGAAGCATGGGACCCTCTAGTCTTCCCCAGTGGGCAGCGGCAGCTGATGACAGCTGAGCAGGAGTTGTGTGTGGAAAAGTGCCTGTGAGAAGGGCCACCGCACTCCTGAGACCCCGGGGCACCTGGTGGCTCTGTGCTACATACCTGACTGCAGGTCTCAAGTACTCGGGGCCCCCCGGGTCTCACTCCTGGAACATCTTCCAGCTCAAGCTCCCCTACCTGTAGTGACGGCCAGAGGAAGGCAGGCTCAGTGACCAGGGGCTAGCTCCCTTCCTTGGCAGACCACCCACCATCACGTGCCCTAACACCGCAACAGAGGACCTCACAGGGACCGCAGCTCAGCGCCACCAAATGCTCTGAGCTCCCAGTCATCAGAATTTTTGCCTTTATTTCCTGCCTGCCCCTTTCCCAATTCAACTACTAACCATCCTTTGCCCTGGTCTCTCATGAAGGCACCTGAATGCCAATGTCTCCTGCACAAAGCCGGCCTCCTCCAGGCCACAGGAGCTCAGAGCCTCGGGCTCACTTGTTTCGCACCGTGAGCCTGGCAGAAGGGGCCACGCCGGCACTCAAGGGCTTACTTCCCAACAGCACAGGAGTTACTACAGCACTGATGTTTCCTCTTCCGTGGTCTCAGCCCCCCACCGAAGGCCTGAAGGACCCTACCACACTTAACAGAAAGAATAGCTAGGGGCGCCTGGGTGGCTCAGTCGGTTGGGCGACCGACTTCAGCTCAGGTCATGATCTCACAGTTCGTGGGTTCGAGCCCCACGTCGGGCTCTCTGCTGACAGCTAGCTCAGAGCCTGGAGCCTGTTTCAGATTCTGTGTCTCCCTCTCTCTCTGTCCCTCCCCCTGCTTGCAGTCTGCCTCTCTCTCAAAGATAAATAAACATAAAAAAAAAAAAAAAGAATAGCTCATGTTTAGTAGATGCTGGCACACATATGTGTTAATGGATAGAATCATCTCAACAGTCATCATCACCCTACTTTTCCATACGCGGGAAATGAGGCACAGTGTGGTTGAGGAAGCTGCCTATTCCGGCTCTCCTTAGACATAGAAGATGGAGGCATGCGGGTCCCCCAGGCTCGTCCCTGTTGGTCTGGGGCACCCCACAAAGATCCTGTCTTCAGAACATCTGGTTTGAGGATAGTGCTTCCATCCTCACTTTCCAGAAGTGTCCTTAAACTTCAGGAAGTCCTATCCAACACTCCCTTCCTATTGAGAGTACAAGCAGGGTGCTTAATGCCACAGACTTCTCTCTCCCAAAAAAAGATGACAAATCTTGCTTCTCCCTAGAATGCTCGGATGTCCCTTCCCCGAGAAATGTCTGAGAGGAGGTCGATTTGGTCCTGTGGCCTCCTCCAGCATCATCACTGTCCCTGGAAAAGTGTGTACCAAACTCCCACCAGAGATGGGCCGATGGCAGCTGCGAGGCCCGGCAAGCTGTCCGAACTCTGAAATGACCACACGAGGAAAACGATGCACTGGGCTCTGTGTGGGTGAAGTCTTTCTGTGCTCCAGCTTACAGAGTGTTGTCGCAACCAGGGGACACTGTCTGGTTGCGTCCTGGGCTACCTGATCAGTGAGACAGTGTCCGTGGTGAGGAGGAAGGGGAGCGAGGGGGGCAGGAACGCCCTTGTGGAAACACATCCTGGGTGATTCTGACAGCAACCCACTCCTTGAAATCATCCCTAATACTTTGCAACTGAGTTCTTAGAACAGTCCTCACGCATTAAGTGTCTCCTATACATCAGCCCTTACGTAACAGTCGAAGAGAGAAGCTGTTGCAGGTTGTTCCTGCATCTGGAAGATTGTGGACCCCTTTAAGAACATGATGATAGATGTGGACGTAAAGAACGTGATGAAAGATGTGGACGTACTTCCCATAAATACACCACAATCTCTGCCCCACCTTATACACAAAGTCTGCCTGGGGAACCCCTGGGGGCTCCACGGATCCCAGATTAAGAAACCTTGCCCTTGGGGCGCCTGGGTGGCTTAGTCGGTTAAGCGTCCGACTTTCGCTTAGGTCATGATCTCGCGGTTCGTGGGTTCGAGCCCCGCGTCGGGCTCTGTGCTGACTGCCAGCTCAGAGCCTGGAGCCAATTTCAGTCTGTGATCTCCCTCTCTCTCTGACCCTCTGCTCAAGCTGTCTCTCTCTCTCTCTCTCTCCTAGAAACAAAAATAAAATAAAAAAAAAAAAAGAAAGAAAAAAAAAAAGAAACCTTGCCCTTCAATTATGGGGAAAAGGTAGAGCCACGGTAATTCTCGGCCTGCCCTACCCATAGTTTCCTAACTTCCCTTAGGTTAAAGTGTACCATGGAAAACCACTGAAGGAAGAGGCACTGAAATGATGGGCCAGCCCTCGCAAGGAAAACACCACACCCAACACACACAACGAGCAAGATGCGTCGCATCTCTATGGTTTGTATTTATTTTTCTGCCTCAGATCATTTATCTGAACATGGAGACCTTTTCATTTCCAGCCAAAGTATGAAAGAAGGTTTAGCTTCATAATCTTAGGTGCTTGAAATCTTGGTACATTTGTGCTAGCTACTGTACTCTTTGGCTGAGTCTTCTCCACAGCAATAAATCTCAGGAAAAAAAAAAGATGAGGCAGTATATCATTTCTGATTCCAAGAGTATTCTTGGTTTAACATATGACTTTTATGTCTTTGTTAACATTTTTTATCTAGCTGTGTGCAAATAGATGGAAAAATATGTAACGTGGCACAAAATATAACTGTGATATAAAAGCTCTAGGTAAAGCCGTAAGCGGGAGAAATCAGCTACAAATATACCTCTCAAGTCGAATAAAATAGTTAAAGTTTTAGCTGAACTATCAATTTGGAATACAATTATAGCCCAGTAGTTAGCAGATCACTCAGAGATGGATATTTTAGTGTTCTACTTTTCAAATTACAATGTAGAACTTTCTGCAATAAAGGGCAGTTTGAAGAAGTGAAAAGTCATAAAATGGGAAACGTAGCACATCTAGCATGAACGAGGGGGAAAGGGAAGTGTGTGGAGCATTAAATGGGACTGGTATTATTGCAAAATTTTAGAAATAGCAATGTCTCTGCTCTGAAAATCCCAAGAGAGCGTACCAGGATGGAAGGCTGGATGAGTTATGTTTAAATAAAAACAGAATAACTACTCTGAAATAAAGGCGTAGGAGAAAAGTACAAGCGATGTCAGCTAAAATCAAGCTCGGGGCCGTCGATGGGAATTACCAATAGCAGATAATTGTTGCTGTGGCAACAACTGAGGGTCCAGGATTATTCGCATTTCCATGTAAGGTAGAACTAGAGGAGTTCATGAAAAGATGATTCGCTTACATTTGGCCAACTCTGTGTCCAACTAGTACTTCCTGTGTTCCAAGCCAAAAAAGACAAGGCTAAGCTCCAAACACCTCCCACCACACACTAGGAAAGACAATCTCACTGCTCCGAGGACGGAGTGCTAGAAACCCGAGGGAGGCATAGCTCTGACTTCCAAGGCACTGAGCAAAGCTGCCACTTGCTCCAGAAGGAAATAGCATCTCTATCTTCCAAGGCTGTTTGCTCTAAAAACATCCCTAGAAAGAATGGTCCAGGGGCACCTGGGTGGCTCAGCCGGTTAATTACCCAACTCATGATTTAGGCTCAGGTCACGATCTCATGGTCCATGGGTCCATGCCCCGTGTCAAGCTCTGCATTGGTAGCACAGAACCTGGTTGGGATTTTCTCTCTCTCCCTCTCTCTCTACCCCTCCCTCCCTCTGTCTCCTTCTCTCAAAATAAATGAATAAACAAACATGAAAGGGGGGAAGAGGTGGGACAGTCCAGAGCAAAGGTTGTTGTGCCTCCTTTTTAAGACATTCAGAAGCACAAACGATCATGACAATGACCTAGACCTCTCTTCAACAACATTAGATGTAGGGAAGACAATGGAATAATACCATTGAAATGATTAAAAAACAAAAACAAAAACAAAAACAACCAGCCAAGAATCTTAGGTCCTCAGAAGTAAAGGCAAAATAAAGATATTCTTAGATAAATGTAACCTTCATGAAGAACTACCCAAAATCTGGGATATAATCATAAAGCAACTGGAATTTAGTAACATCCATTTTCACCTCATTTTTGCTTTAAAATTGATGGTGCACAAGTTCATCTCCTACTCCTGGGGAAAAAAAAAAACAAAACAACTCCATACATGTCCTGGTCACCGTTAGATTATAAAAATCTAAAAAGGCCTAAATCACAAAAGATCAATTCCATGTTTTAAATATCCACTCCCACGTAAGAGTCGAAATTGAAACCACTACGGCAAGCTGAGGTTTCTCCACTTGCCCCAGGTTAGGCTGTGCACTGCGCTCAAGAGAGGAGCGGCCATGGCCTCTGCGTCTTCCCTGTCTTCCCTCGCTTGGGCTTCAATCCCTGCTCGCTAAACACAGCTTCTGACCCCATCAGGCCAAGCGGGAAGGAAGAAGCAAGGAGGAGAGGAAAGCTCATACTGACTGGTAGGGGAGGTGAGCTAGCATAGCGCTCTTGGGGTCCAGCAAGTGTTCACGTCTGACCCTTTACCTCGTGGTGTATTATGAACTGACTGTGTCCCCCTAAAGTTCACATGTTGACTCCTAACCCCCAATGTGATGGTATTAGGAGGTGGGGCCTTTGGGAAGTGATTTGGGTGTGAGGGTAGAGCCCTCAGGAATAGGCCTAGTGCCCTTCTTATAAGAAGAGACATGGAGCTTTCCCTCTCTCTACCCCACCCCCAATCCTCTCTCCCTCCCCTGTGAGGAGATAATAACATATCCATCATATTCCGGGAAGTAAGGTTCACAAACTCCAGTAAGAGGATAAGTGCACCCCAGGAAAAGTGGTGGCCCCGCTAGCAATATCTCCAGGCGCCGAGAGCAGGAGGTTCCTGGTGAGATGGCTGCATCTCTGCACATCCACCATGGAGTCGAGCCCCATCAATACACAGAGACTGATCAGCTTTCTGGGGTTCCAGCCTTCAAGATTAACCACCAGCCAAGGATCTCGAGACATATGAGAAAAGCCTCTTTCTTACTCAGCTATCACTCTGCAGGTGATATGATCTTATACAGAAGTAATCCTAAAGACCCCTTCAAAAAACTGTCAGAATTAATAAACAAATTCAGTAAAGATGCCGGATACAAAATTAACATACAGAAATCAGTTGCATTTCTATATAGTAACAACAAAATATTTGAAAAAGAATAAAACAGTCCCATTTATGACAGCATCAGAAACAATACCTAGGAATACATTTATCCAAGGAGGTAAAGATCTGTACAATGAAAACTAAAAGGCTTTGATGAATATACAAATAAATGGAAAATGTGCTTGTGGATTGGAAGAATTATTTTTTATTTAATTTTCAATGTTTATTTATATTGGAGAGAGAGAGAGACAGACAGAGTACAAGCCAGGGAGGGGCAGAGAGAGACAGAGACAGAATCTGAAGCAGGCTCCAGGCTCTGAACTGTCTGCACAGAGTCCAACGTGGGGCTTGAACTCACAAGCTGTGAGATAATGACCTTGAGCCGAAGTTGGATGCTTAACTGACTGAGTTGTTCAGGCACCCCTGGAAGAATTAATATTATCAAAATACCCATACTACCCAAAGTGACCCACAGATTCAATGCAATCTCCATCAAAATGCCAATGGCATTGTTCCCATAAATAGAAAAAAAAATCCCCAAATTCATATGGAACCATAAAAGTCCCTGAACAGGCAAAGCAACCCTGGGAAAGAAGAACAAAGCCAGAGACAGAATGCCTCCTGATTTCCATCTTCATTATAAAGCTATAGTAATCAAAACAGTATGGTAAAAGATATATTTTAGTACTGGTATACAAATATACACACAGACCAATGAAACAGAATCAAAAGCCCAGAAATCAACCCACAGGCACATAGTCAACTAATATTTGACAAGGAAGGCAAGAATATTCAATGGGGAAAGGATAAGCTCTTGAATAAGTGGTGGTGAGAAAACTGGATAATACTGCCTCGCATCACTATCTCATATCACTCACAAAATAATTAACTCAAAATGGATTCAAGATTTAAACACAAGAAATGAAACTGTAAAACTCCTAGAAGAAAACATATGAGAAAAGCTCCTTGACCTTGGTCTTGGTAATGATTTTTTAATGTGACACTAAAAGCACAAGCAACAAAAGCAAAAAAAAAAGAAGGACTAACATCTGAGAGGCGTGACCTTGTGGAAACCCAGAAGAGGCTGGTTGAGAGCGTAGAAAGGTAATGTCAGAGCGATGAAGAAGGATAGAAAAGGGAGAAGAAAAATTGCAATTCCCAATAGAAGGAACCAAAAATGCACAGGAAAGGAAATACAATCACTAAAATAGAACTTGGCTCCTCAGTAAGTTAAGACTGAATAGCAAAAACGATGAAAACACGGAATGTATAACCTCTCCATCCCTGACAGTGGGGAAGGGAAATATATATATATAGTTTAATTCTGATTTTTCTTAACATAAATTCAACAGTAATAAAACTGTAATCTGAAACTAAATGTCAAGAAATAGCAGTTATCTATGCATTATCTTTGGAATTATGGAGGTAGATACGTAAGGAAACACAAAAAGAGTAGAAAGTGTCTGCTGATGGGGGTTGGGAAGGAGAGAGAAAGGGTTGTTGCTCTTTTCGTTATAGATTGTGACGGTTAACTTTCTGTGTCAACTTGACTGGGCTGAGAGATACCCAGATGGTTAGAAAAGCATTATTTCTGGGTGTCTGTGAGGGCATCTCTGGAAGAGATGAGCATTTGAATCAGTAGGCGCAGTAAGGAAGACCGTCCTCATCATTGTGGGTGAGTATCATGCACTCTGTTGAGAGCCTAAATGGAACAAAAAGGCAGAAGTGTGAATTCGCTCTCTGGGAGCTAAAACATCTTCTCCTGCCCCTGGACACGAGCGCTCATGGTTCCTGGGCTTTCGGACTCAGATTGGGACTGACAGCATCACACCCCCACCATGCTCAGGCCCTCTGACTGAATTAGATCACAGGCTTTCGTGATTCCCCAGCTTGCTGATGGCTGACTGTGGGGCCTCCATAACCATGTGAGCCAATTCCTATAATAACTTTCCTTTTATATCTCTCTATATATCATACTGGTTCCATTTCTCTGGAGAAGCCTGACCAACAGCAGGCAAAACACTTTCAAGCTTCTGCTGACTTCCTGTTTTCTACATCCCTTTGGTCAAAACAAGTCAATGGCCAAGCCCAGCTTCAGAGTCGGAGGGAGCTAAAAAGTTACAGGGGGCAAGGCCATTCAGGCTCCATTCATGGAACGAACCTACCCCCACCGCCCACTTCACAGGGCTGTTGTATGCACAGAAAGAAGCTACCATAACAAGATTGGAAAGGTTGATACTCAAGAACGGAGGAACCCATGTTGGGTATCCAAGCTGAAATATCCAAGGAACGCAGCCAGCCTTCTCTAGCCTCTTCTCTCGATTTTCTTTGAGCTACATTGCTTCACATCTGAGTAGGCTTAGATTTTGACAAGCACCAGGAGGACCATGCATGGATCTAAGCCAGGAGTTTTCAAACTTTGCATTATGTGATCCTAGAAGTAGGAGGGAAGACGGGTGAGAGAGAAGGGGACGCATGAGGTGAGGCATCTCTGCGTCAACGAGTACAGGTTTGTTTCCTGTTTTGTCTCCCGGCCCTCTGCAAACGATTTCCTAAGAACCCCACTCATTTAAGTACGATGTTTAGTGCCCGGCTGTTGGGGAAAAGAGGATCCACCTGTGGACCCTCCCCATGTCCACGGGCAAGTGGCTGTATATTACCAGCTACTAGGAGCCCCCAGGAGACAGATTCGCAGAATCTCGGGGGATAAACAACTACAAATTTGGAGCAAAGGCCCCAGCTGTGCGCTTAGTTCCCCCATTTCTCTCCATAATAGCGAGCCTCCTTTAATTATGCCTCGCGGATGATGCTGGCAAGGAAGAGAGCAGAAAGGTCAGAGAGGTGCTGTAGAAGGACGGAGGCGGGCAACCGACATAAAACCTCAACCAGGTTTGCCCCTCGCAGTATGTGATCCTAGAAGTAGGCTTCCAATATTTCCTCACCGACACTTCAGACGCAGGCGTGTAACTGGAGGTCAACAGAGTGTTCTATCCCAAGTTCGTGCAAGCATCGCCTGCCACTCTATTTCAGGCAGGAACAACTATGTGGTTGGTGAGACTCAGTGCAAAATGAAAACACAACCTCCCTTCCTCAAGAACGATTAAGAGCTTTAAGACTGCACAGGAGAGCAGGGCATGAAACCAAGCACAGAGCCCTTCTAAGCGCGGGGCCACGTGTGACTGCCCAGGTCGCAAGCCCACCAGCCAGTGCTGACTTCCAGACCCCGGGAAGACTGATACTGGTGCAGGTGAGTCACAGCTTGCTGAGAAAGTGCCCACAGCCTGTTAGCTCCCTATCTTTCAAATAAACGCGGCCAATCCTATAGCCTGGGTTTTCTTATCAAATAATTGCACAAAAACAGCAAGTGGATGGGAAGAATGAGCATTTCTAAAAGAAGCCACCTTTTCTCCTCCTGTATTTCTAGAAAAAAAAAAAATGCAAATATCTGCTGTGTGTGCCCTGCAGAGAACCTGAAGGACAAAGACAAACAAACAGTAGTCCCAGCCTTTAGTTTTAACCCTTATCCCTAATGAAAGCCTTGGTCTCCTGGGAGGGAAGCTTGGGCATCTGGGAAAACCTGGGAGAAGCATTTGGGGGGACAGGGAGTGTTTTCCCCCCAAAGAAGCTCTTCAAACCTCTCCATGTAGGCAGTGACCTGCTTAGACTAGAAAGTATGTCAACAATTCAGAATCCGTTTTTTTGTAGATCCCAATGCCCAGGTATATTTTACTCTAAGTGGACAATTTATACATGCACATACATCTTGGCCCTTGGCCCCTAACCCCCCGCAGAGGGAAACGTTTGTGGAGCCTGAGTCACACAGGTGTAGCCTGGGAGTGATTAGGGGCTCCCGTTCCGAAGACAGACACACTTCACTAGCCCGACTCTACTGTTTGCAATCCCTGTGACCTTGAGTAAGCTAGCTAGTTTCTATAAGCCTCCATCTCCTAATCTCTGAAATGGCGGTAACAGCAGGTAAAGATTAAATGAGATAGTACACGTAAAACCCGCCTGCAGCCTGGCATGTCGTCAACTCAACAAATGTGAAGTGTCATCGTTGAACCGTAGGTCCCACGAGGACCCTGGGTCTGACGTGAAGCAGACTCAGACCTCCTGGGGATGGTCCAGGACACCGTTCGAGCCCGGGGACAGTGGACTCCTGGTTTGACAATTGCCCCTGGTCTGCAGGCAGCCCCTCTGCTTCAGACAGCCACCCACCCAGCCCCGAGGGAGGAGCCCTGAGCTCAGCAGTGACAGTGGCCCGTGGCCTCTGCTCAAGTCTCCTACTCTGTTGTCTGCCTTCCCCAATCCACAACCAGGCCAAACCTCCCGAAATACACTGAAACACACTGAGTTCTCTGCTCGAAACCCTATTCCTTACCAGCCGGGCCTGACATTGAGGGGCTTCCCCAGACCCTCTCCTAAGGAACTGACTTTGTTTCCCCCTGCTCCACATCATGGAACTCTCCTTAGCAGCTTGTCTTACTCCCTGCTGTGACTAGGCCAAGTTCATGTCCGCCTCCAGCGTTGCCCTGATCTGGCAAGTCTTTCCCAGTCCCCTGCCTGCCCTGCCTGCCCTGCGGCTGCAGCCGTGGCTGCTTGAACCTATAGGTGGGATGTCTGGAATGTATACCTTGGGAAAGCGTTAGAAAGAATACCATTTAATCTAGAAGCCACTGCCTCCCCTTAAGTTGCATACCTCCTGCACTCATTGTACCAAAATAAATTACAAATAGGTCAAAGATTTAAATTTTTAAAAATCTATAAATATTGTTGAAGAAAACATGGGCAAACTCCCTTACGTTCTCAAAGTAGGGAAGATCTTTTTATGCATGACACAGAATTCAAAAGTTATAAATAAAAGATTTTTTAAATCTGAGTAAACAATTTTAAAATCTTCTGCATGGCCAAAGAAAAATACCAGTACTGGTACTGTGTGCAGCACCGTGACAAAGGGCTCCTATAAATCAAGAAGTGCAGCAGTATAAAAATGGGCAAAGGACATGAATGGACACGTCACAGGGAAGAAACATCTTTCAAACATATGAATCTTACCATTTAAAAATACAAACTGGAAACTACAATAGAATCTCAGTGTCCATTGTCAGTTTAGCAAAGATACAATTTTTGTTCCATCCATTGCGCTGGCACACGTGTAAGGTGTAAGGAAAGAGCCATTCTTTTTTTTTTTAATGTTTACTTATTTTTTGAGAGAGAGAGAGAGAGAGGGACAGAGTGCAGGTGGGGGAGGGGCAGAGAGAGAGAGGGAGACACAGAATCTGAAGCAGCTCCAGGCTCTGAGCTGTCAGCACAGAGACCGACACGGGGCTCGAACCCACGAACCATGAGATCATGACCTGAGCTGAAGTCAGGCTCTTAACTGACTGAGCCACCCAGACACCCCAGGAAGGAGCCATTCTTACAAATACCACCTTATACTCTCAGCTGGAGATAGAAATTGGTATCGACCTCTCTGAGCAGCAATTAGATGACAGTAATTAGGATTTAAAGCTCATGTGCCCACTGACCCAGCCCTTCTCGACAGATGGATGGCTTGCACTGGATTGACTGTTGTCAACTCTTCAGCACCACTACCCACTTCAGCATCACAGGAGAAAATGAGGGGCCACCTCCCCAGCGCCCCCTTCCCGGGGTCGTTCTGAGTTTATCCTCTGGTGAGAAGCCCTGCAGATGAGAGACACATTCAAAGGTGGGAGACTGCTGCTGTGGAGGGCTCCTGAGGACCACCCACGTGGCCTTGCACACGGAGATCCCTGGTGGGGGCTGCAGAGATTTCTGGGAACCACAGCAATTTTGCTAAGCTTGGAAGGACCACCCACACAGGTGCTCCCTGCTGACACTGAGACTGTGGTTTGCATCCTCCCTGGCCTTCACCGCCCCCACATGTGTTAGGGATGTGTATGTCTTCACTCCCTTGAAAACCTTTAACACCAGAATGACGAAGACTGACTTCTGTTTTCCTGACTGACTCCCATCACACATTTATCTTTGGGGAATTTATCCTACAGGTAGACCCACGCATAGATGAAACCACATATATGCCACAAAATTTTGTCATTTCTATTAGCAAAAGAATGCAAACAACCCAAAAGTGTATCAGTGGTGGATGATTTAAAACATCACAATATGGGGGGCATCTGGGTGGCTCAGTTGGTGAAGCGGCCAACTCTTGATTTCCGCTCAGATCAGGATCTCACGGTTTGAGGGTTCGAGCCCTGTGTCAGGCTCTGAACTGTTGGTCCGGAGACTGCTTGAGATTCTCTGTCTCCCTCTTTCTCTGCCCCTCCCCTACTAACGCTTTCAAAAATATTTAAAAAAAATAAAATATGATACAGCCATATGACAGAGTGCCATTTCCTACCAAAAAGCACAGTGCTTCCTGTATTCATACAAACTGATCTTCAAGATGAAAAAAAAAATTAGCTTATATTATATACCCCCACTTGAGTAAAAAAAAAACAAACAAACACAAACAATATCTCCAGGTGTATATGTAAGAAACCAGTGACTATGGTTCCTCTGAGGAAAAGTTAGGGAGTCAGGAGTGGGTGCTACATCACTCCATCTACCCTTTTTACTCGTGAATGATCTATCATGTGCATATATTTCAAACATGAAGCTACTAATTAGTAGTTATTAAAATCACGTAATCATTATGAAATGGCAGCAAGGCATCCACAGGACACCATGCTTGCCTCCCTTTTCCTCTCTGTTTCTTACTTCTTCCTGAATTGTAAAACGCATTGGAGATAGGGAACTTTCCTTCTTGCTAGAGTGCTTTGGAATAATGTCCATTGCCTTTTTGGAGATTAATGTCCTACACTCATTTACAGTGTCTAACCTTTCTCCACCAACCCCAAAGATGAGGTAGAAACTGGATCGAGATTCATTTGCTTCCTCATCTTATTCTAACGCAGAATTACTCAAAATGCAAATCCATGCACTTGATCTTATTGAGCTGAAGTGCCAACTGTCTTTTGGTTGGTAAGTTCTAGAGACTGATTTGACTGTTACATATCTCTAAAAAGAATAAACAAAAAGGGGGGCACCCCAGTGACCTGGGAAGAAAACCCACATTCTTTAAGTTCCTCACCAATCCTGCCCTTGTCTAGAAAGAGGGAGTCTGAATGGATGCCCTCCACTGAATGCTGACTGTTGAAATTCCAGTAACACTATCAAAACCGGACTTCAACATCATGAGCCTGGAAAATTCCAGCTTTAAGTCACTATTCACATCTCAGACCTGTGATAAAGATCTCATTCTTCCTTCTTTAGACCTCTGTAATACTGTGTGTAATTTAAGTAATTATTTTAGTGTCACCTAAGTTTAAAAATTGACCATTGACCAATACATTCAGGTATATTTGGGTGCCTGCTATTATTAATTTCTAGACAATAATAATAAGAGATTTCCTGGCTCTTTCTGACATTTCCCCGTAATGACCAACGGTTATGTTTTATTCTGCTTTACATGTAATATGTCCAGTCTTCCCAGTTACATGTGTCAGTAACCACATCTCTCTTTTATTCAATTAGGCAGTTTTGAGCTGGGTCTCTGTCTTCCAAAGGCAAGAATCCCAAGCAGCTCTCTCATCCCATCTCCCTCTGCTGTGGCGCCGATGGTGCATGCAGCCACTCACGCCTCTTCTCTGACGGAGCCGCTCTGCTAACTCAGCTCCTGATCTAACAGCCCTCCCAACACTGGAAAGTCCTCTCCCATCTCACATTCAGTGCTCCTTCCCTCACACCCTCTCTGCTTCAGGCCCTCAAGTTCTGCCTCAGGGGCCTTCCCTGCTTATCCAAGTGACACTGCAAGACACAGAAGTCCCTTCCAAGAAGCTTAAGGAAAAAAATACATTACAAGGTGTTAAGGGTTGAACTATGTCCCCTCAAAGGATATGTCCTAACCCCAACTCCTGCAAATGAGAACTTATTTGGAAACAGGGTCTTTGCAGATATGACCAGTTAAGATGATGTCAATTGGGTGGGTCCTAATCCAGTAGGACTCCCCTACCACCATACACACACACACACACACACACACACACACACACAGCCTTGAGAACCTCTGCTTTCAGAATATTGTTGGAGAACAAGCATCCAACCACTCAACAGACAACAATGCATTCTATTCTATAGAATATATTAAGCCAGTCTTAACTCCCTTACAACAACATACCAGACTACATTCATAGAGTTTTATCAGTGAGTTATTGGAATTGTATGGGGTGAAATTCCTTGTAAATCTCATTGTTCAGAAAGGTACACAACAGGTATGCCTCAGGGCATTATACCCGGATTTTACAAATGTCAGTAACTCGTGAGTTGCCATTCCTTGTTCCCGGCTTGTGGTTCACGGTTAGGCTAAATGCAATCTGAGGATTCCTTGATGACTCCGCCTCCTTGCAGTCAAGTGTTCATGCCCAATCGTTGCAGCTCAAAGTGAATGGGACTGATGCTGTGGGTTGGAGGCCCTGGCTTGCTCTGATCAGTGATTACATATAACCCTTGCCTTACTAGTGGCAGCCAAGTGGAGGAGAGTGCATTGTTTTGAGAATCCATGACCACTACTGACTAATCAACTTAAAGCATGTTCTTCGGACCCTGATTGAATAGCATCGCCTTTGATTACAAAAGACAGCTCAGTGACTGATGAGCATCGTCTGAGATCGGCTCTACTTCTTTAACTAATGAAGGACAAACTCTACTACACTGATCATATTACACAAATTCCATAAAAATTCTGGAAATTTCCCTTCTTGTATTATTGATTAAATCAGTTGAGATAGAGCAGGCTATGCCACAATAATGAACAGTCCCCGAATCTCAACAGCTGTAAACATCATTTCTCACCCATGCTCATGACAGCTGCCGATTGGCTGGGACTCTGCTCCATGTCATTTGCATTCAGGGACACAGGTTGATAGACACTCTACCATCTGGAACATCACAGATGCTGTGGCAGAGGGAAAGGGGCAGTGAAGGCAAACTGCGCATTCCCTCTTGTGGGAGTCTGCCTAGACAAAACACCTGTCGCTTCTGGTCACATTTCATTGGTCAACTGAGCCACGTGACCGAGCCTATCTTCCAGGGATCGTGGAAGCACAATCCTAACAGCTGAAGAGTCCTCATGGTAACTGCAGTTCACCCCTCTGCTCGCTAACTAGTCAGCTCTGTTTTCTTCCCTTTAAACAAAATCCACTTATTCCCTCCCCAGGAGAGACAACTCAGAAGTCCCACACCCTGGGATGAGCACTGGGTGTTAAATGGAAACCAACTTGACAATAAACTATTTTTAAAAAAAAAGAAGAAGAAGAAGAAGAAGAAGAAGAAGTCCCACACCGTGGATCAAATATCTCTGAGTGACACATGGCAATCTCGTCCTCTGGAGTCAGGTTAGTCTGCTCAAGCTGGCATAACAAAATGCCACAGACATGGGGCTTAAACAACGAAACTTTATTTTGCATAGTTCTAGAGGCTAGGAGTCCAAAGTCAAGGCGTAGCAGGATTGATTTTTCCTGAGGCCTATCCCACTGGATTGGGGCCCTGCCTTTATGACCTCACTTATTCTTAATCACCTCTTTCAAGGCCCTATCTCCAAGTATAGTCCCATGAAGGTTAAGGCTTCAACACTCGATTTGGGGGGATACAATTCAGTCCATACCAGGAGGTGAGACACAGAGACTCAACTGTGCTGAGATATGGCTCTCCTTGTTCTGGAAACTCATGACATAAAACGATGAGTTATCTATCCCTCACATACCCAATTTACAAAGATGAAACAGGGAACAGACCATTTCAACAGACATTCCTGTTTGGAAAGAGAAAATAGGAGAGACATAGAGACACTGGTCTTTAGCAATTCTGAAATACCCTGGACCTGGGGACTATTAGTCTGTAAATACGCAGTCTGAGAGAGGCCTCGTGATCCATAATCCTCCGTGGCCGCTGATTTCCTTTTACCTTATGCTATTCTGCTCTTTGATACTTCTGAAGCAGGCATTTGGAACAGGCTGAGCTTGAGGGCTGCCTATCTTGCTCAGCTCACCTCCTGCCTTAAATATCTGGGGCACATGGATCATTTTAAGATGTCAGTGGTTACAATCTCCTATAGCTCAACCTGGCAAGTCTTTGGGAAGTACACCTTGTGCGTCACATTAGCCTCTGATCTATTTGACTCCAGAAAACTTCATCTGCCAACAGGCACACCCATAGTTACCTTCAAAGTATATCTTACTTGGATCTTTACTCGAGTAGAGAGGTTTTAATAATGCAGTGACAACCAAGAAAATATATTCAGTTGACTGGTTTTTAACAGTAGGCAAAAGAGGTCACGCCCTTTGCTCCAAGACTCAGTTAACATTCTTCTATTAGCAAAGGCTCTCTCAATTTTATCTTCTGTTGTTTGCAATCTAATGGCAGTCAGCCTTTCCAACATTGCAAGGCCTCAAATTTCCCATTAACCCCTGACTAAAATCCAGCTAGTTCTTTTCTGACCCTGTCTCTTAGAATGCAGCCAACAGAAAGCAACACACATTGCTAATATTCTGTTTTCCTGCCTCTTTCTCTTGAGCTCCCAATTCATTTAGCGTATCATCTGCTTTCCAAGTTAGTTGGGCAATGGTTTAACCAAGCTTTCTGCCACTGCATAACATGGATTGTTACCTTTCCAGACTTGATCACAGTTTCTTCGCTGCCTATCGCTTATTGTTCAAACCAATGACAAATTAGACTTTTCCAGCTAGGTTAGCACCCCACTCCTGGTAGCAATTTCTGGATCAGTCAGAATAAGCTAAATTATGCTCTGGTAAGAAACAACCCCACAGTTTCCGTGGCTAAAAGAAATAATTATTTCTCTCTCATGTCACATATCCATTATGCATCAGCCGATGGGGCTCTGCTCCTTATTCTCATCGCTAAGGGAATACATGACAAAAAGCCCATCATCTGGAACCCTTATGGCAGGAAGAACTCAAAAGAGCAATTGATTCACTAGCTCTTAAAGACTTCTGCCCACATTCTGTCAACCAAGTCAACATGGCCAAGCCTAAGTTCAAGGGGTTGGGCAAGTTCAATCCTACCATGTGCCTGGAAAGCAGGGCACCTAAAATAATAGTAAAACATCCTCATGATTTTCACATTCCCTTTTTTTTTTTAGATTGAGATGTGTAAGAATAAGTTGCTATAAACTTAACAAAAATATGTCCAAAAGATGTCACCAATATTCACCTGTGTTTCTATGTACATGAGAATACCTTAGGGCATTTCCCAGGCTGATCTGCAAAATGCAAATTCCACTGGATTTTAAGAGATACTTTGTGAGAAAAAGAATTATGTAATCTAGTAAAGCTTTAAAGAGGTGGATAAAGAGTTTGAAAGGTTTCTTCACTTCAGACCTTCTCAGGAACATCTCACTGAACTAGAATACCTGGACGTATACTTTGGGAGAAATGGCTTTTGCTTCTAAAAATACAGTTCAGTTAGTGACCTTACTCTGTGTTTGGTCTATGTTTTTCTTTCTCAGGTGAATTCACTCTAAGCTTGGCTATTTTAGGGGACACGAGCCATGAAGTCCGAAGAATCACCCGTGGCTAACTAGAGCAGCGGGTCCCTGTGTCACAGAACCGCCTCTACGGCACCAGCTGCGCATTCTGCATGCCCAGCGCCTAGAGCAGCGTCTGCGAGCCGATGGAAGACTTGCGGTTCTGTACACACAATTCTATGACAGCTTCTTCTGCTCTCTACTTCTGACTACTGATCAGGCAGAGGTGTGGGGTTTCTTCTCTTCTATATAGTCTGCGGGCCCTTCAGAAGTTCGTCCCCAATAAAGACTGTCTTGCCATCTTTATTAATACATCTTTCCTCATCTAACAACAGAAGAAAGCTATACCTAGATTTCACAACCTCCGTGGACCTGGCCCCAACTCACTGGGCAGCCTCATTGCTCCCAACCTAACCCACATCTCTTATCCAACTATTACTGGAGACTTCTTTGCTTCTGACTACAGTGTAGCTTCCATGTCCTGATTTTCTCTTCACGGTATAAGAAAGCTATGTACCTGCGTGTATCTAGTTACCATTGGGTCTGTGACTCTAGAAATGCAAGACCGATTTATTTCCTGATACTAAACTGCACTGTGAACAATTTAGTGTTTGAAACACTTTCAAGAATGAGCTTCCTCTCTTCCTGTTCTCATGCCTGATTTACTCCAAGGAGAACACTGGGCCTCACTCAAGAAGGGTAATGCTCCATGGTTATATCTTCTCTGGGACTTACAAACAAGGCTCCATCAGCCTGCCAAGCATATGCATAGTACCCCAGTGTGGAACAGAAGCTTCGCTGGTCAGTGAACGGAACAAGCCACAACTGCTAGTTTAGTTCTGGCTTGACTCAGAAGGTGTGACTCAGGCCATCTCCAAAGGCTGGTTAATGCTCTGATTCATGCGTGAATTCCCCAATCCATATGGGGTGGGCAACGCAGCCTGAGCTAAAACTTTCTATTGGAATTGAATAGGGTTCAGGAAAGCTGCCCTGGTACCAATTCTTTGCCATGTTTTTTTTTTTAATGTTTTATTTATTTCTAGGAGAGAGAGAGAGAGACAGCGTGACCAGGGGAGGGTCAGACAGAGAGGGAGTCACAGACTCTGAAACAGGCTCCAGGCTCTGAGCTGGCAGTCAGCACAGAGCCCGACGCGGGGCTCGAACCCACGAACCGCGAGATTATGACCTAAGCGAAAGTCGGACGCTTAACCGACTAAGCCACCCAGGCGCCCCTCTTTGCCATTTTTTGATGGCTAACTGAATAGTGTCATGTAAAGCCACACACTTTTAATCTCTGAAGAAGCAACCTGACTTGCTCATAGGTAAAATTTGTGGAGAGCTGCTAAGAGCTATCTTCCCAACCACACTGCCATCTCCAACTCTTACCATGAAGGCATGAGTCTCTGGACGTCCCCGTCCTGGCACTGATATGTGCTCGGGAATAACTCATTGACCCTATGCTTCTCAAACTCCCCCACTATGGTACCCCTAACAGAAGACAATAAAGATGCAGGGAGCATTTCTGAAGAAGTGTGAAATTCCATTGAGGAGGTTTCTGTTTTATCTCTTAAATGTAAATAAATGTTGTGCTCTACTCCATAGATATTACGATTATTTTAATATAATAAATACTGATTGACGTACTTGTATCAGGCAGGGTCTGGTCAGGACACAGAGCCCATGCTCACTATTTTCACAGAGAATTTAACAGAAAAGGTGACAACCAAGCATTGGTGACCTAAAAACGCAAACAGGGGACACGCTGAGGTTCAGAGAGGTCATGATGCAGAAACTAACTAATACACGATGAGTGGGGAATAAAGAGAAGAGGCTGGGATTACAGAGCCCGCGAAGTCCAGAGGAGGAGCCCCGTGAGGCACCCAGGTCTCTGAGGAGGGGACAGGAACAGCCAGTGCTGTGTTTCCAAGGAGACCCATGAGACTGGTCGTGGGCACATGGACAAACTGCAAACTGAAATCAACCGCTGCTCCCGGAAACATGTGATTCTGTAAGGTAAGGAAGTGGGCTGTCCTGGGTGGACAGTCAGTCACAGGAAATGGGAAGGCTAGGTCCCTTCTCCAGCCCTATGGCCACGCTCAATCCTTCTCCTGACAGAGCCTGAAAAGGAGCAGCTGACAAGGCAGAAAGGGGCTGACAAGGCAGAAAGGGAGAACTGAGACACACAACCCTTAATTTTTTCCCCAAGAAGAGTCCTACGTGCATTGATCCCCCAACAAGCTGCACCACCCTGATGCACACAATGGCTGTATGGCGCTCCACCAAACATCTTGCAGCCTGACGATGCGGGAGCGCTGGCTATGGCCAGCCCGGTGCGGATTAGCTCAGCAGGCATTCGGACAGATCCAAGGACATCGGCACTGCCATTCCAGTCCAGCCATTTTTCACATGACTTGACACACATCCTTCCTCTCACCTTACCTCTCACCTTACCATGGGAGGAGTTGATTGATTTACTTAAAGTCCATTCCAGTTTTATAATTACTGTAGATTATTATGGGAAAGTTCACATTTTATCAGCATGGTGTTTGTGAAGAAAGGAGTCCAAAACAGTGAGACTCTGAAAATTCTCCTGGGCATCTGGAAGTAACTTACAGGCATTGGGAGGAGGAGAGCCTCGAAGAAAGGGGATGAGAGAGAAAGAAATGGCACAGGAAAAGAAGAGCGCTCAAGAGAAATCTATAAGGGGCATGAAGGTGAGAGCAGACAGGCTGAGGAGGAGAGTGCACCTGGCATTTTCTGTGGTTCTGGTTACTTGCATTTCCCCGATGGCTTATCCCACGATCTGACGGTCGTGAAAGGCAAGCTTTGCGTGCTCGATAATCCTGTGTGGAAACGAGATGGAATGGGCCAGCACAAGTCCACCCGGGGCAAAGCCAGCCTTTCATCCATAGTGAGGAATGAGTCCAAGGCTGAACACTTAATCCTCTCTTCCCTTCAGGACTGTAAAGATGGAAGGTGGGAGACTTGTACACATTGCCATCTGCCACAAAGCATTTCTTGACATCAGACTCCCTCCGTATAGATGAAATACTTTGTGCTTCTTGGCAGAATGGTGTTATTTCAGCGCAATGTATAACTCACTGCCTTGCACAGGAAAGAGCTGTTCTAATGGGATCACAGAAAAGACAGGTGCATACAAAGGATACACATTGTTTGTGGCAAGACTGTGTGGCTGTGTTGATGCCAAGATGCTTACCATTCTCCCTGTAAGCCTCCTGAGAATTTGGTTACAAATCACCCAGTAATTAAATACCCTCTCCAAGATATGGCTGGTTTAATAAGGGCCAAACCCATCACATCAGATTTGAATCTGAGCTGGTGGGGTTTTCTTTCCCCTTTGTTTCATTTTCAAAGATTTTTATTAGGGTAAGATATTTGGTAATATTCTTTATTAGGCTGATAAGTTTTGAATTGCTTTTCATTTTATTATCACATTAGTTCCTTCTTAATGGTTTTACTAGAACTCAGAAGTCTCCCGAGTTTTAATAACCTCTCTTTTTTCAGTACTTATCGTCGTGGAATTAATTGTATAAAATCACGACCCTTCACAGATGTGTCATCGGGCCCAAAGAAGAAAACTCGGTAGGAAGAATTAGACCTTGATGAGTGGATGAGGAGTCATCTCGCTACGGATTTTTCACATGGGGATTTTCATTTGCTTTTCAGTAACACAATTTTGTTCCTTTCCACCTCTAAGAATACCCTTCAGATTGAAGAATGCTTTGGAATTCTCTGAACTGAGGTTTACAAAAATTGTGCTTTTTGGTGATCAGTTGACTGTTTTTATTTTTTTTTAATTTTTTAAATATTTAATTTTGAGAAAGAGAGAGAGCGCACAAGCAGGGAAGGGGCAGAGAGAGAGGGAGATACAGAATCCGAAGCAAGCTCCAGGCTCTGAGCTGGCAGCATAGAACCTGACATGGGGATTGAACCCACAAACTGTGAGATCTTGACCTGAGCCAAAGTTGGACGCTGAACTGACTGAGCCACCCAGGCACCCCAACTTTTTTAAAGTATATGAAAGGACACCTTTTTATTTACCTAAGAATATTCTCTCTGTGGCTGGCTCTGTTTAAGAAAGGGAAAACAATAGGGTGGACCATAAGAAAGTATCAACTTAGCAATTAGCAAGTTTTCTTTGGGTCTTATTTTCATGTTCATCTTTCCTTGATCCATAGTAGTAATTCTCTTAAAAATAAATGGCTATTCACTCTGGAAAACAGTGTGGAGGTTCCTCAAAAAATTAAAAATAGCACTACCCTATTGCCCAGCAATTGCACTGCTAGGTATTTATCCAAGGGATACGGGTGTGCTGTTTCGAAGGGACACATGCACCCCAATGTTTATAGCAGCACTATGGACAATAGTCAACGTATGGAAAGAGCCCAAATGTCCATCGATGGATGACTGGATAAAGAAGATGTGGTGTATATATACAATGGAGTATGACTAGGCAATCAAAAAGAATGAAATCTTGCCATTTGCAGCTATGTGGATGGAACTAGAGGGCATTATGCTAAGCGAAATTAGTCAGAAAAAGACAAGTATCATATGACTTCACTCAAATGCGGAATGTAAGATACAAAACAGATGAACATAAGGGAAGGGAAGCAAAGATAATATAAAAACTGGGAGGGGGATAAAACGTAAGAGACTCTTATATATTTTTTTAATGTTTTATTTATTTCTAGGAGAGAGAGAGAGAGAGTGTGAGCAGGGGAGGGTCAGAGAGAGAGGGAGTCACAGACTGAAACAGGCTCCAGGCTCTGAGCTGGCAGTCAGCACAGAGCCCGACGCGGGGCTCGAACCCACGAACCGCGAGATCATGACCTAAGCAAAAGTCGGACACTCAACTGACTAAGCCACCCAGGCACCCCCATAAGAGACTCTTAAACATGGAGAACAGAGGGTCACTAGAGGGGTTGTGGGAGAGGGATGGGCTAAAGGGGTGAGGGGCATTAAGGAATCTACTCCTGTAATCATTGTTGCACCATGTGCTAAATCATTTGGATGTAAATTTAAAAAATAAAATAAAATATAATAAAAAGCTATTAAGCTCATAAAGTCAAATCATCTATAAATGAATATTAAAAGAGCAAAATACTAGATGTGACAAGCTCAGAAAGAACCAAAATTTTAAATAATCTTTCCTCTTAGATTTTAGCAAACAATGAGACTATCGAGTGGAAATCAGTGGCCAGGTTTTCAAAAAGGAATAAACAATTAAATGCCCGGTAACAAGATTAAAAGTTGGGAAATTAAATTCAACCCTTTAAAGATTCATTATCAGGGGCGCCTGGGTGGCTCAGTCAGTTAAGCATCTGACCCTTGGTTTCGCTCAGGTTGTGATCTCGCAGTTCATGGAACAAAGCACCACAGTGGACTCTACACAGACAGCAGGGAGCCTGCTTGGGGCTCTGTTTCCTCTCTCTCTGTCCCTCTTCCCCATTCATGCATATTCTCTCTAGTTCAAAATAAATAAGTACACTTAAAAAAAAAAGAAATCTCTGCTCTTCCTTTAATTTTTTTTAATGTTTATTTATTTTTGAAAAAGACAGAGCACAAGTAGGGGAGGGACAGAGAGAGAGGGAGACAGAATCAGAAGCAGGCTCCAGGCTTAGAGCTGTCAGCATAGAGCCCGATGCAGGACTTGAACCCACAAACTGTGAGATCATGCCCTGAGCCAAAGTCCAACACTTAACTGAGCCACCCTGGTGCCCCAAGAAACTTGCACGCTTAACCAGTATACAACTGATTACATACATTACAAATGAAGTCTCTTTATGACAGCAAATTAGAACATTATCCTCATGTCAAAATTTCTCTTCTGAATTTAACACATAATAGATATGCCATAAGTGTCTACTGAATAAATGGATTTGTTCAATTAGTGGTTTTAATCAGTGAAAATATAATGGAGTCCATCAAACATAATTCCTAGTCTAACTAAGCTGTAAATTTTCAAACGAGTAAATTATTGATGGATATGATTTTTAAGAATTCATTTGGGAAGGTGAGTTATTTCTGAAGACATTTATATAAAGAAACTATTAAGGTGACAACCAAACAATGATGCAAAATATTACTACACTGGACCTTGATGTGTGTAAAGCTAAATACAGATTTTATTTTCTGCAAAAGCATTAGGTAACCATATGGCTTCACTGGTGAGTTCTACCAAATGTTTAAAGAAGACTCAACATCAGCGTTTCACAAACTCTACCAAAAGACAGAAGAGGAGACAGCGTTTTCATAACTCATTCTGAGTCCAGTATTATCCTGATATAAAAACCAGACAAAGACATTACCAGAAACTAGGCTAATATCCCTTGTGACTATAGGTACAAAAATCCTCACCAAAATGCTAGCAAACTGAATCTAGCAACGTATAAAAAAATTATTCACCACAGCTAAATGGGAATTATCCAAGGGATACATGTTTGATTCAATGTATAAGAATCAATGTACTATATCATACTAATAGAATTAAAAACCAAGACCATGTCATCATCTCAATACATGAAGAAAAACCATTTGATAAAATCTAACACCCTTTCATCACAACACCACTCGAAAAACTAGGAATAGAAGGAAAGTTTCTCATCCTGATAAAGGGTATCTACAAAAAAAAAAAAAAACCCACATATAACATTATACTTAATGCTCAAAGATGGAAAAGTTTCCCCCTAAGATCAAGAAAAGACCAGGATGTCTACCCTCACCACTTTTATTCAACACTATACTGGAGGTTTCAGCAATAGCAATCAGACAAGAAAAAGAAATAAAAGTATGCAGATAAGATGATATGATCTTGTGCATAAAAAAATCCTAAGGGAGGGGCACCTGGGTGGCTCAGTCCATTGAGCGTCTGACTCTTGATTTCAGCTCAGGTCATAATCTCATGGTTCATAGGATTAAGCCCCATGTTAGGCTCCACACTGACAGAGAAGAGCCTGCTTGGGATTCTCTCTCTCTCTCCCACTCTCTCTGCCCCTCCTCTGCTCACACTTGCATGCACACAGTCTCTCTTTTTCTCTAAAAGAAAGAAACTTGAAAAAAAAAAAAAAGAAAATCCTAAGGGATTCACAAATACACTATTAGAACTAATAGACAAGTTCAGAAAGGTAGTAGGACACAAGAACAATATACAAGAATCAATTACACTTTTTACACTAGCAATAAATAATCTGAAAAGCAAATTAAGAAAATTTCATTTACAATAGCATAAAAAAATAAAATGCTTAGGAATACACTTAAAAGAAGCACAAGATTTGAATGCAAGGAACTATGCAACACTGTTGAAAGAAATTAAAGATCTAAATAAACTGAATGACATCCCATTTTCATGAAGAAGAACATAATATTGTTGGGGCACCTGGGTGGCTCAGTTAAATGTCTGACTTTGGCTCAGGTCATGATCTCATGGTTTGTGAGTTTGGGCCCCTCTGAGCTGTCAGCACAGAGCCTGGAGCCTGTTCAGATTCTGTGTGTGTCTCCCTCTCTATCCCTCCCCTACTTGCTCTCTCTCTCTCTCTCAAAAATAAACATTTTTTTAAAAAATAACATAATATTGTTAAGATGACAATATTCCACAAACTGGTCTTCAGATTCAATGCAATGTCTATCAAAATTCCAGCTGACTTTCTTTCTAACAGAAATTGGCATGCTGATCCTAAAATTCATTTGATAATTCAAAGAACCCTGATTAGCCAAAACAGTCTTAAAAAAGAAGAAAGTTGGAGGACTCACACGTCTTGATTTCAGAACTTACTAAAAAGCTATAGCAATCAATACCATGCAGTACTGCCATAAAAACAGACTTAGAGGTCAATAAAATAAAGAGTCCTGAAATGAAACCATGCGTTTCTTGTCAATTGAGTTGTGACAAGGGCACCATGACAATTCAATGGAGAAACAACAGTCATCAAATGGTACCGGGACAACTGGATATCCACATGGGAAAGAATGAAATTGCTATTCTATGTCATACAATATATAAAAAATTAACTCCAAGTGGATCAAAGACCCAAAGAGCTAAATCTATTAAACTCTTAGAAGAAAACACACACAGTGTTTAGGAGTAAATACACACAGCCCTGAATGAGGCAACAGCATCTTAGATGTGACACCAAAAGCTCAAGCTGAAAAGATAAACTGACTTCACCAAAACTAAAAACTCTTGGGTTCACTTTTGTGCTTTTGACACTATTAAGAAAGTGAGGGGCGCCTGGGTGGCTTAGTTGGTTAAGCGTCTGACTTTCGCTTAGGTCATGATATCGCGGTTCGTGGGTTCGAGCCCCGTGTCGGGCTCTGTGCTGACTGCCGGCTCGGAGCCTGGAGCCTGTTTCAGAGTCTGTCACTCCTTCTCTCTCTGACTCTCTCCTGCTCACTCTCACACACACACACTCTCTCTCTCTCTCTCTCCCCCCCTAGAAATAAATAAAACATTAAAAAAATTTTTTTTTAAATTAAATTAAAAAAAAAAAGTGAAAAGACAGCCCACAGAACAGGAGAAAATCTTTACAAATCATATATCTGATAAAAGCCTACTGTCCAGAATATTTACAGAACTCCTACAACTCAACAATAAAAGTATCTATAGCCCAATGTATTCAATGGGCAAAGGAGCTGAATATATGTCTCCAAAGAATATATTTAAGTGGCCTTAAGCACATGAAAAGATATTCAGTATCTTTCATCATCAGAGAAATGCAAATCAATGGGATACCACTTCACACCCACTACGATGGCTATAATCAAAAAGATGGACAATAACAAGTGTCGGTGAGGATGTAGAGAAGTTAGAACCCTCATGCACAGGTGAGAATGTAAAATGGTGTAGCCACTGTGGAATACACTTTGTCAGTGCCTCAAACATGTTAAACATAGAATTACCATATGACCCAGCAAAAGAACTGGAAACACATGTTCTCATAAAAATTTGTACACGAATGTCCATGACAGCATTATTTCAAAGAGCCAAAAATTGAAAACAACCCAAATGTCCATCAACTGATTAGTGGATACCATTTGACATATTCATACAGTGGAATATTATTCAGCCATTAAAAGTACTGAAGTACTGTTACATCCTACGGCATGGATGAACACTGAAAACATACTATGTGAGAGAAGCTAGGCACAAAAGCCCATATATTCTATGATTCTAGGTAGACGAAATTTTCAGAATTGACAAATGATGGAGATGAGAACATATTCATGCTTTCCAAGGACTGAGGAAGTAGAAGATGGATGTTACTGCTAGTGGGTAATTTCTGGGCTATAGAAAATATTCTGACGTTAGTTAGTGGTGATGATTGTACAACTTTGTGAATATATTAAAAACCACTCAATTGTATGCTTAAATTAAAAAAATATGTGAAATTTAAGAAACAAAACAGATGAACATAGGGGAAGGGGAAAAAATGAGAGAGAGAAACAAACCATAAGAGACTCCTAACCACAGAGAACAAACTGAGGTTTGAGGGAGGGGAGTGGGTGGGGGGGATGGGCTAGATGGGGGATGGGCATTAAGGAGGGCACTTGTTGGCATGAGCACTGGGCGTTGTATGTAAGTGATGAATCACTAAATTCTACTCCTGAAATCAGTATTACACTATGTGTTAACAGACTAGAATTTAAATAAAAAGTTGGAAAAAAAAGATGTTCTAACAAAGTATAACTTTCCTTAAAAAAATAAAAGCATCAGATAAAATACTAAGATCTGTGAAAATGTGATTATGTCCAAAAAATTACATAAAAAGTTATAGCTGTACACCTGAAACTAATAATGGACTGTATGTTAACTAGCTGAAATTTAAATAAAAATTTGGGGGGAAAAGATGTGTTAATAAACATATTAAGCAGAGGCTATAAAAGCTAGAGTAATTAAACACTAAATATCATATTTTGCTTTGTTAATCTATTTTCTCTAATAGAGAAAAAAATGTTATTACTTTTCTGGATCGTATAATGTTGATGTACAAATATGTCACATAATTCCTATAGAGTAATGAGTAATAAAATGATCAAAAATCTCTCTCTTCATTGGGATAATTATAATAAAATATTCTGCCATGATTATTTTTCAGGAGGAGGTAAATCACAGCCATTCATTGAGTATGTCTCACCTTCTCCCTTTCCTGAACATGTTTTGCCATTTTACAAAGTATACAATCAATTAAGTTTAAATCAAGTACCAGCCATTGTTAAGACTAGAATATTTCAGCTATTGAGAACTATTCTTCAGTAAATGCACCTTGTATCTAATATGCATTGATTTATCAAAAATTTTCCATGGTCCTCTTCAAAAACACTGTGTATGTGTGTGTTTAATATTTGAAAAACATGTGCAGTCAGGTCAAGGAAATAACTGTAATCTAAATTCATTAAAACAAGTGTCAATCTTAAAAGATAATTATCAAGACATGACTTAATTCTCTCATAACCTCAGATGGTATAAACTGACCGACAAATCTGAAGATCAACCTGTTACTCTTTAAAATGAGAAACTCTAGAAACACTCCAGGATGCTTGAAACATCAAAATGTAAAATTTCCATTATGTGGGGCACCTGGTTAAGTATCTGACTCTTCATTTCAGCTCAGGTCATGATCTTATGGTTCATGAGTTCAAGACACAAATCAGGCTCTGCACTGACAGTGCTGAGCCTGCCTGGGATTCTCTCTCACGCATAAATAAATAAATGACACTTTTTAAAAAGAAAGAAAAAATTTCTATTATGTTTAACATCATTCTAGCACTGACACTGCAAATACATAATAAATTTTAGAAGGCGCTGATTATATTGGATTTGAATTATAATAATCAAGTCTATCAACTGTTATCGTAATAGAGTTCTTAATTAAAATACCTTACACCTATAGTGTTTATAATTCCTTTCTTATGAAAAGTCTGCTTCTCAGAATTCTCACAAGTCATGAAAAGGGAGGGAGAAATTAGGTACTAATATCTGCATTTCATATCCTTAGTAAGAGAAAGTGAGAAATGAACTGTCTTGCACCCTTGTTGGGATGAGCACTGGGTGTAGTATGGAAGCGATGAATCACGGGAATCTACCCCTGAAACCAAGAGCGCACTGTACACGCTGCATGTTAGCTAACTTGACAATAAATTATATTAAAAATACATTTTTTAAAAAAATTAATTTAAAAAAAGATTAAAAAAAAGAAAAAAGAAATGTCTTGCCCAATGTCACCAACATTTTTAAGAGGAGGCCAGGTGAGAGAAAACAAGCATAACAAATTAAACCATGGGGCCCGTACCATGCAGGGACTAAAAATTCCAAGTCCAAATCAAAGATTTTCCAAACAGGGAAGTATGAAGATAGCAGCGCCGAAACTGTGCAAGTAGCTTAGGGCTGGAGTCACATTTCTATCTGACTAATTCCAAGGTGGTGAAGAAAGACTGAAAATGCTCTCTTGAAATGATAAGAATGAAAAAGACACTGGCTCTTACAAAACTTCTTTAAAAAGTTCTTCATAAGGATTTCAAAGTGTCAAAAGGAAAGAATTTTTTGATGATCAAGGAGATAGAAAAAAATCCTTAGAGCTAGCACAGGCTCTTCCCACTACGCCATCATCTAGTACACGCTGTTAGGATTTTGTGTGAATACAGGCTTAACACTCACAGATGACACCACTTTGGCACTTTTTAAATTTCTTTTGGTATTTATAAAGGATGGTCTATTTGTTCTTATGGTTATCATTTTCTATATATATATATATATATATATATATATGTATATATATATATACACACACAAATATATCATTTTATATAAATTGGTATGTATAGCATAATGATCATGATATATATATATATATATAAAAATTGGTATGTATATCATGATCATTATAATGCTATACATACCAATTTTTATATATATCATTCTATATCATGATCATTATAATGATATCATACCATTTATATATATACATATATTGGTATGTATATCTTATAAATGATATATATAAATGGTATATCATTATAATGATCATGATATACATACCAATTTATATATATATCATTCTATATATATGTGCACACACATTTTTAGGTATTCTATAGATCTAATGCAAACCTTTATAAAATCCCAGTAGACTTTTTTGTTGAAACTGACAAGCTGATTCTAAAATTTATATGGAAAGGCAAAGGAAATGCAACAGCCAAAACGATTTTTTAAAAGATCGAAGTTGGACTCAACATCCACTTTTCAGACTTACCTTAAGCTAGTACTTAAGACTGTACGGTATTGAAGAAGGCACAGACATATAGATTAATGGAACAAAATATATCATCAAGAAATAGACTCACACACTTACAGATGGCCAACAGATGCAGGAAAAGATGCTCACCATCACTCATCATCAGCGAAATGCAAATCAAAACTACAATGAGCTATCACCTCACACCTGTCAGAATGGCTGAACTCAAAAGCACAAGAAACAACAGGTGTTGGTGAGGATGTAGAGAAAAATGAGCCCTCACACACTGTTGGTAGGAATGCAAACTGGTGTAGCCACTGTGGAAAACAGTATGGAGGTTCTCCAAAAAATTAGAAATAGGAGTACCCTAGGATCCAGAAATTCCACTACTGGGTATTTGCCCAAAGAATATGAAAACACTAATCTGAAAAGATAAATGCACCCCTATGTTTACAGCAGCATTATTTATAATAGCCAAATTATGGAAGCAGCCCAAGTGTCCATCGACTGATGAATGGGTAAAGAAGAGGTGGTGTGTATAGATACACATATATATGTATACATATATATATAGAGAGAGATACATACACATATACACACACATGCACAATGGAGTATTACTCAGCCATCAAAAGAATGAAATCTTTCCATTTACAGCAACATGGATGGATTTAGAGAGTATTATGCTCAGGGAAATAAGCTAGTCAGAGAAAAACAAATAGATGATTTCACTCACATGTGGACTTTAAGAAACAAAACAAATGAGCAAAGGGAAAAAAAGAGAGAAAGACAAGCCAAGAAACAGACTCCTAACTATAGACAGCACACTGATGGTTACTGGAGGGGATTGGGAAGGGGGCCGTACAATAGGTGATGGGGATGAAGGAGGGCACTTGTGATGATGAGCCCCAGGTAATGTACGGAACTGCTGAATCACTATTTTGTACACCTGCAACTAATATAACACTGTATCTTAGCTACACTAGAATTAAATTTTTTTAATAAAAAAAAAAGTTGGCACACCTGGGTGGCTCATCCAGTTAAGCATCCAATTCAGCTCAGGTCATGATCTCATGGTCCATGAGTTCAAGCCCCACGTTGGGCTCTGTGCTGACACCTCGGAGCCTGGAGCCTGTCTTCGCATTCTGTGTCTCCCTCTCTCTCTACCTCTTCCCTGTTCATGCTCTGTCTCTCATTCTCTCTCAAAAATAAATAAACTTTTTTAAAAAACCAGTAGATTCCTATTCATTTTGTCATATGATTTTTAATACAGATGCACTGGCAAATCAATAAAGAACAGTCTTTTCGATACATGCTGCTGGAATAATTGTATGGCTACATGCAAAGAAACAAACCTTCATCTACACTTTACTCCACAAACTTTAACCTAAAAGGGATCATAGACCCAAATATAAAGTCTAAAACTATAAAAGTTCTAAAAGTAAATGTAGGAGAAAATCTCTGTGACCTTAGGAAAGATTTCTCTGCTATGACACCAAAGCAGAATTCAGAACCAATCGATTAAATCAGACTTCATCAAAATCAAAGCCTTCTGCTTTGCAAAAGATGCCCTTAACTGAATGAAAAAGGAAAGCCACAAACCGAGAGCAAATACTGGCAAAACGTATGTAAGATAAAGGATTTGTATCGTAAGTATATACAGAACTGTCAAAACCCCCAGTAATAAGTAAACGAGCAACATGGTTTTGAAAACAAGCAAGAGATTTGAACAGACGCTTCACCAAAGAAGATGTATGGGTACAATAAGATTACAAAAAGATGCTTCTTTGCACAAAATGCAAACCGAAACTCTTTTAAGAAACCAGGACAAACCTATTAGAATGGAGGGAAGAGAACTGAGAAAACCAGGCACTAAGAACACAGAGCAGTGGGAGCTCTCCTATCCCGCAGGCTCTTATAAAGTTAACATACAAGCCCGCAATCCCACCCCCAGGGAGTGACCCACTCCAGCCAAACTTGTGTTCACAAAAGAACTCACAGTTCACTATAAGTATAGTGACTTTACTCATAAGCATCAAAACTGGGGAAAAAACTCCAAATGTTTTTCTATTGGTGAATGATAAAGTCAAGGACATGCATACAGTGGAGCCCTACTCAGCAAGGAAAAGTAATCAACACCTAACAGGGATGAATTTCAAATGCATTACACTGAGTAAGAGATGCCAGACACAAGAGGCTACACTCCATACAATTCTGTCTATGTGACATTCTGGGAAAGGGCAGACTACAGGGACAGGAAAGGAGTCAGTGGTTCCCAGGGAACAGGAGTCAGACAAGGCGCTGACGGCCACCGTGGGGCAGGTGGACATTCTATGGGCAGTGGGATCATTCTCTATCTTGATCATGTGATACTTATGTAAGCATGTTCTCTTGTCAAAGCACTAAAGGCTGAAAAGGGTGAATTATTCTGTATGTAAATCATACTTAAATGTTTTTAGGTGTCTAGCTTTCCTACTCTACCATTAACACCTCCAAAGAGTATGTTAAAACATTTCTACATAAGGGCTTCTGGGTGGTCCAGTGAGTTGAGTGGGTTGACTCTTGATTTTAGCTCAGGTCATGATCTCAGGGTTCATGGGTTCAAGCCCCACGTTAGGCTCTGCACTGACAGCATGGAGTCTACTTGGGATTCTCTCTCTCCCTCTGGGGAGCTGCCCCTCCCCAACTTTCATGCTCTCTCTCTTGCGCTCTCGCTCTCATTCTCTCTCTTTCAAAATAAATAAGTACACATTTAAAAATTTTCTACCTAGTACTAATATACATCATCCTAATCAGCCCACATTTGGACACTATTTTTTTAGGCAAGAATATTTGTTTTTCTGAACAAGGTTTGCCTAAAAGAAATATACATAGGAGCACTTGAGTGGTTCAGTTAAGTGACTGACTCCTGATTTTGGCTCAGGTCATCATCTCAGGGTTTGTGGGTTTGAGCCCCCAGTCAGTCTCTATGCTGATAGCGTGGGGCCTACTTGACATTCTCTCTCTCTCAAATAAATAAACTTTTTTAGAAGGCTAACTTTTTTAGGGGCGCCTGAGTGGCTTAGTTGGTTGGGCATCTGACTTCGGCTCATATCATGATCTCACCATTGGTGGGTTCGAACCCCACATCAGGTTCTGTGCTGAACATTTGCTCAGAGCCCGGAGCCTGCTTCAGACTCTGTGTCTCCTCTCTCTGCCTCTCTTCCGCTTGTGCTCTGTCTCACTCTGTCTCTCAAAAACAAATAAATGTAAAAAAGAATTTTTTTTAGAAGGCTCCACTTTTTTAGCTCTATATATATATCAAGCCCACTTTGAAACTCTGGAGCTTTCTCCTGTTGTGGGGATTAAAAAAATTGTAACTAGCAAATCAGTGTCCTTTATCATTTCTCTCCACATACAAACTGAACAGTAAAATCCTTTCTTGTCTTAATTCAAGCAATAAATAGTTCATTTGCTTCTGGGAAAGAATTCATCACAGTCAGTCTGAATTATTTTCACGTTTGCTAGCAGTCTGCAGAATCTGACCAACTGTCATATGGATAATTTGAAATATTTGTTTATTCATATCCATCTCAACACAACTCACTGTGTTCTGTAGCAAAGTAATTCTTTATGCCTGAAAAAAAATGAGAATCTTTTGTTTTTAGGGAAACTCTCTTTACATAGGATCAAACTTCACGTCTGAAAAGGCATCACGTGAAAAACCTGGACAGATAATCACCAAACTACTGAAGATACAAAATGTCGACATGTGAATCAAACCGTGAAGCGAATAAAATGCAAATCCATCACGTTTTTCTCTCATCTCAGAGAATCGCTGAGCACTCAAGCTTTTCTCTTCCTTTTGCCTAACTACCAAATGGGTGGAAATATTTTCCTTTCATTTACTGGAAACAAAAGTGGTGCTACATCAGCAGATAGGCTACGAAATAAAACATAAAAAAAACAAGATGACGCCTAGTTAAATGTGAACAACACGACGAGAGGCTTCATTAGGGCATGAATTTTGCAATCACAGATCGTATTCAGAAAAATTAAACTGTGGAAGTATGAGCCTAAGACCCCCTTCAAGGGCAGAAAGAGCACAGGGTCCCAGGTGCAAGAGACAGGACAGAAAAAAGACGAAGGTGAATGTCAGAGGGAGGAAGAGAGTAATCAGCTCAGCTGAACTGGTGGATGGGAGAAAAACTATCAAATGGAAAGTACTTCGTAAACTGTAAATAAAAGCAGAAGTGTGCAGTAAATGTAAAATCCATTGCTCTATTTTGGGAACCCAAAACCCCCAAAATACTTAGATTTTAATTGACATATTAAAAATGAAACACCCCCAAAACACTTAGATTTTAATTGACATATTAAAAATGAAAAATTGTGAATGGGAAGAAATGTTCTCCCAATTAGTGCTTCTGCTAAGAGGAAATTTTTTCATTAGAAATTCTAAATTTAGGTTGATTTATTCAGGAAGAAATGAGCACTGCTAGAATTTCAGTCATAAAAAGCAAAAGGAAGTTTAAGAAAAAAACAGGATAGCAAAATGTGTTCTAACTCGGACATTTTTCATCTACCGAGGGACAGCTCTGTCAGTTAACTGCTCTAAATGGAACCGTGTTGGAACCAGATAGGCTCCACTGTATACATGCCACTGACTTTGTCATCCACCAGTAGAAAAACATTTGGAATTTTTCCAGTTTTTGATGCTTATGAGTAAAGTCACTATAAACACTGGCATGTAGGCTTTCTTTTGTGAAGACACATTTTTTTAAATGTTTGCTTATTAGAGAAAGAGAGAGAGAGAGTGCATGAAAGCCAGGGAGGGGCAGAGAGAGAGGGAGAGAGAGAACCCAAGTAGACTCCATGCTGTCAGCACAGAGTCCAACATGGGGCTTGGACCCATGAACCCTGAGATCACGACCTGAGCCAAAATCAAGAGTTGGACATTCAACCAACTGAAAACTCCAGAAAACTGAGAAGTCACATACACGGAACAGCTAAATCATTTACTGGGGATGTTGGGGAGATCGCACAGAACAGAAGTGCCAGAGGTCCAGGGTGGTGAAGTCTGTTAGTGAAGTCTTAGAAGGGGAGGAAGGTCTGCGCACTGCAGTCCCACAAGTGTGGGCGTTAGCTAACCTCGGGGAAGAGCGGCCCTGAAGGCCTGTGTGCAAATGCAGAGACAAAGTGACACACGGCTGGACCTGAGAAGGGAAGTAAGCCAGCCGCAGAAAGCCAAGCACTGCAGGACTCCAAAATAGCCAAGCTCCTAGAAGCAGAGAGTAGAATGGGGGTCACCAAGTGCTGGGGGAGGTGCTATCTGGGGGGTCTAAAGTTTCAGTTATGCGGGGTGCGTAAGTTCGAGAGGTGTGCCACAGGCTGCAGTGTCTGTAGTTAACAATTCAGTGTCGTACTCTTCAGGACCTCACGGTCACTGCTCTTACCACCAAACCAACATCAACAAAAACCAAAAGACACGAGGAATCTTTTGGAGTTGATGGATATGTTTACTACCTTGGTTGAGCTGACGGTTTCATGGGTTTGTATGTCCAAACTCATCCAATCGTATACGTTAAATATGTGTAGTTTTTTGTAGGGTTTGGTTTTTTTGGAGGGGGGAGTAATCTACTATACCTCAATAAATTTTTAAAAAATTTTTAGTGTTTTATTTATTTTTGAGAGAGAGAGAGAGAGAGAGAGAGACAGCATGAGCAGGGGAGGGTCAGAGAGAGAGGGAGACACAGAATCTGAAACAGGCTCCTGGCTCCGAGCTAGCTGTTAGCACAGAGCCTGACGCGGGGCTCGAACCCACGAACCGCGAGATCATGACCTGAGCCAAAGTTGGACACTTAACCAACTGAGCCACCCAGGTGCCCCAATAAATCTTTTTAATGTTTTATTTATTTCTGAAAGAGAAAGAGAGAGAGACAGCGTGAGCAGGGGAGGGTCAGAGAGAAAGGGAGACACAGAATCTGAAATATGCTCCAGGCTGAGCTGGCTGTCAGCGCAGAGACCAACGTGGGGCTTGAACCCACGAAATGTGAGATCATGACCTGAGCTGAAGTTTGACGCTTAACCGACTAAGCCACCCAGGTGCCCCAATAAAATTTTTTAAGAGAGAAAAAGAGGGGCACCTGGGTGGCTCACCCAGTTGGGCATCCAACTTCAGCTCAGGTCATGATCTCGTGGCTTGCGAGTTCAAGCCCCACATCAGGCTATGGGCTGACAGCTCGGAGCCTGGAGCCTGCTACAGATTCTGTGTCTCCCTCTCTCTCTGCCCGCCCCCCACCCCGTTCATACTCTGTCTCTCTCTCTCTCAAATATAAATAAAACATTGAATTAAAAAAAAATTTTTAAGAAATTAAAAGAAAAACGTAGGAAGGCAAGTAATAACATAGTAACACAGGAGTCAAAGACAAACGTAGAGGCTTCAGGAGACAGTATGGATTGCCAGGAATGAGTTCCGGCGATTTTCTTGTTTAACTAGTGCACCAACGCCACTGGGTCTGAATAAAGGGACAAGATAACGCATCTGGACTTGAGTGAGATATGTGTCCATCTGCCCTGACGTCCTTCACTTACAGTTATTCAACAAATATGTCTAACACGTGTAGGCATTGTCCTCCAGGCTGGACACACAGTGATGGAACCCATTCTGGTCACACGCTCATATGTACGTCCTTACTGTCAGATCGAGAGTATCACTGAGTAGAGCACAAATTAATGAACAACCACCTTCTGGGAGCGCTAATATAGTTCATAGGATGGGGAGGCCCTAGGGCTTGGTCTCATTCAAAATTTGTGGCTGATTCTTTCAAATAATGTAGATGAGGGCACTAATTTCATGGTCATTAAAGTTGCATGTGGCATAAAGTACATGGGGACAAGTAAATAATTGGATGATTAAATTAGTGTCCCAAATCCCTTAAAACTCTGCAGCAGTGGGGCAAGGCTAACATGACAAAACTTTAAAAAGGAAGATAATTCATTTTCTCACTTGCTTCAAAAACATAAAATGCACTTGGGTCAAAATAAAAAACAAACCATTCCACAGACATGGTTTATATAAGAATATAGTGTGTGACAGATGACATATCAGAAGCATAAGTAAATACTCCATGTGCATCAATTATCAGGAAGTCTGAAGACTAGTTCAGAGCAAGGAAGGGGGTCATCTGTTCCCCACTGTGCTGGCTGGGCCACACCTGGCTCTGTGTCTGGCTCCAGCACCCACACTTCAGAGAGATAATTTAAGGGGTGCCTAGGTGGCTCAGTCGGTTGAGTGTTCAACTTCAGCTCAAGTCATGATCTCAAGGTTCATGAGTTTGAGCCCCATGTTGGGCTGTGTGCTGACAGCTTGGAGCCTAGAGCCTGCCTGGGATTCTGTGTCTCCCTCTCTGTCTGCCTCTCCCCTGCTCATTCTCTCTTTCTCTTCCTGTCTCTCTCTCTCCCCCCCTCAAAAAATAAATAAAAACATTTTAAAAAATTTAAAGAAAGAAAGACAATTTAAAACGTAGCTTCTGTTAGGAGAGTTACCAGGCTAGGGAGGGTTGGTTTTTCTGAAGAAACACAAGAATGGAAGACTCGGTGGGGACAAGCGAGTCCTCCAAATCTTTGGATGTTTGGATTTCCCAAGAAGGAAGCATTAGGTTTGTTCAGGGTGGTCCCCAGGTGGTAAAATCAGGGCCAGCGGATGGGAAGAGCCAGGGAGCCAGGGCTCAACCAGGCAGGTATACAGAAGGCATGCCTAACAGGGGTGCCCTAAGGTAGACTGAGCTGCTGTAAGAGCTGGGAGTGAACTGACATCCCCAGAAGCCCCCACGCAGTGGTGCCATAAAAAAACAGAATATTTCAGGCGGGACTTGAGGGCTATTTGGAATCAATAACCTAAAGGTTCCTTCAGTGCTGCTTGTGTGTGTCACTTGCTGGTCTGCCCAGTGCGTCCTTTTTCACACCAGACAAAGAGCAAAGAACGTGTCTTAGCTTTTAACATGCAATCACAATTTGGGGCTGGGCACCACCAGTTCTAAAAGCTTTTTGATTTTCTCTTTTTGAGAGAGAGCACAAGCAAGCGAGGTGCAGAACGTGAGGGGGAAAGAGCATCTGAAGCAGGCTCTGCACTGACAGCAGTGAGCCCGACGTGGGGCTTGAACTCATGAACTGCAAGATCATGACCTGAGCTGAAGTTGGATGGATGCTCAACCGACTGAGCCAACCAGGTGCCGCGCAACCAGTTCTAAGAGTTGATGCCCAACTCTGAGAGAAGGAAGAAGAGAGCAGTGAGAGAAGCCCTGGGGTGGGGAAAGGGGTGCACAGGACCGAGGCCAGGGGAGGAAGGCGGGGGGGAAGGCGAAGAGGCCCTTCCCCAGAGCTGCTCACCCGCCCTCCACCCAAGTCCATGGCCTTGCCCCCACCACCCCGTCTCACAGTCCCTTTTCTAACTTCGGGGTTCTTCAAGCTGCTGACCTAAACCTCGCAAATCATGAGCTTCTCTCTTCCCACTTTATGATAAAGACATGTCCTGGGTACAAAGAGGGAAAGACTTGGAGGAAAACACACACACACACACACACACACACACACACACACACACACACGTGTCCTGGGTACAAAGAGGGAAAGACTTGGAGGAACACACACACACACACACACACACACACACACACACACACACACACTCTAACCACCACTGCAAGTCACCGGAATTCAGTTCTCCACCTTCGCAGAAGCTCAGCCCCAAAAGCCGATGGCTTTGCCCTGAATACACGCCCACACTCGGGTGTCCCAGAGTCAGATCCACCGCCGAACATGGTCACACCGGCTCAGCGCATTTCAGTCCCATGTCTCCGCTGACCGGCTCTCTCCCCGGAGTATGTGCTTTCAAAAGTGGCATCTTATATGTGAATCGAAGCTAACCTTCTACCTGTACATGTGAACTTTAAAAAACTAACTTTTCATTGAAAAGTCATATATATGGTAAAAAAAAAAATGCAAAAACAAATTTAAAAAAATTTTTTAATGTTTATTTTTCTTGAGACAGAGAAAGAGACAGAGTGTGAGTGGACGAGGGGCAGAGAGAGGGGGAGACACAGAATCAGATGCAGGCTCCAGGCTCTGAGGTGTCAGCACGGAGCCTGATGCGGGGCTTGAACTCATGAGCCGTGAGATCATGACCTGAGCCGAAGTCAGATGCTCAACCGACTGAGCCACCCAAGCGCCCCCAAAAATGTATTTTAAAATACATAAGAAAAGGTGTCTTCCCCTCCCCTCACATCCCAAACCCCACCCACCCTCCCCAGAGGCAAAAGCTCTTACCAGGTTCTCGTATACGCATAGATTCTTTCTGGCAGGGGAGGGGGAAGGGGGGGAGTCAGGGAAAGGAGCACCACGTGTAAGCATGTGAATGAATGCCCCTTTTTTACATGAATGGAAGCAAGTATCACACTGTCCTGCCCCTGGTTTTTTTACACCTGTGTACACTCTCCTCTGCTACAGCACCTACCACCATAACACCTGTTACCCCCAACACCGCCGCTGCACAGGGGACGACGTCAGAATAACCCAGAAGTTTCCTCAGTTTCCATGCAGCTATTTCTGCCAAGGGGAGCTTAGCTTTGCATTATGAATAAAATTGGAGGCTTCAGCAGGAAGGGAAGCGACTCTCAGCATGGAACCCCAGCAGTTGGATTTTTAGAAAAGGTTAAGAAGAGGGCCTGCACCTCCCCAGCGAGGCGGGGACACGCCGGCTGTGCATGGTCCTGGGCTGTAGCGGGCTCACGCGCACCACGTCGTCCCCCCAAACCGGCATTCCTGTGCTGTTTTTTAAAATTATTAGCCCCGGGGCGCCTGGGTGGCTTAGTCGGTTAAGCGTCCGACTTTCGCTTAGGTCATGATCTCGCAGTTTGTGGGTTCAGGCCCCGCGTCGGGCTCTGTGCTGACTGCCAGCTCGGAGCCTGGAGCCTGTTTCAGTCTGTGACTCCCTCTCTCTCTGACCCTCCCCTGCTCACGCTGTCTCTCTCTCTCTCCTAGAAAAAAAAAAAAACATAAAATTATTAGCCCCTCGGGCAGTGTCCAGTGGCACTGAGCTGCCTGCCTGTAACCGCCAGTTTGTACCCCCCACCCCCGGACACCAATGACTGTTTCTGTGAAGACCCTGAGTTCAAGGCTGCAACTGTTGTGCATGGGCTGCCATGGACCCAACGTTTCCCGTAAGGCAGGCCATGCTCAGCGTGTGTTACTGCAGAGGGTGTGTCACAGCATGGGGCCTCTACTGGAAATCCCGGCTGGTGCCTATCACTCTGCCACAATCCTTCTTCCAGCCTCCCAACTAGTCCCGACTGATGCACGCTTAGGCTGCATCCAATTACTTGCTGATGAGAGCGAGGCTGTAATGAACTCTGTGGGATTTCCTATGGACTGAATTGTGTCCCCCCCCTCCAAAACTCATCTCTGAAAGGCCTCATCCGCAGTCTCTCAGAATGGGGCTCTCCTGGGAGAGAGAGGGCCTTTAAAGAGGTGAGGAAGTTAGAACGAGGCTGTGAGGGTGTGGCCCTGATCCGACAGACAGGTGTCCTTGCGAGGGAAAGGGACGTCTGGGATGCTGGTGTGCACAGGAAGGGCCAGGTGCAGACGCGGCAGGCAGGGAAGGCGGCCCCCTGCAAGGTAAGCCGAGGGGCTCGGGAGAAACCAAGCCCGCCCCTACCTCGGTGTCTCCAGAAGAGTGAGGAATACGTGGCTGCGGCCTCGGCACTGGTAAGTCAGCTCTGCTGAGAACATGACTCCGTCTGTCTGATCTGAATGCAGAGACAAGTCTTAACAACCGGCTGCTGTGTCCTTCTCACAGGCTTACACTTCTCACTCCAGGACATCCCTCATGCCTACCGAAAACAGATTACTCTGATTCAAAGAGACATGGGGCCCAAGTCTCAAACGTTGCTAATATCTAAGCTCATGGGTAGACGGGATCGATTCTGCTGCAGCAGGCCGTCCCCACGTCCTGGCCAGGCAGTGACGGGGGGGAAATCATGCAGGTGGTAGTGCCAGACAGGTCTGAGGGTGAAAACCAGCTTCAACTTGGTGATGGGTGCATGGGCCTTAGCAAACTAACTACTCTCTAAATGCCTCAGTTTATCCCTGAGAAGTATCATATCTACACTGTAGTTAGTATGGGAATTAAAAACAATGTACCTAAGGGCGCTTGGGTGGCTCAGTCAGTTAAGTGTCCGACTCTTGATCTCAGCTCAGGTCATGATCTCACAGTCCGTGAGTTCAAGCCTTGTGTCCCTCAGCACAAAAAGCCTGCCTGGGAGTCTGTCTCTCCCTCTCTCTGCCCCTTTCTGCTCTCGCTGTCTTTCAAAATAAACAGACTTTAAAAAAAATAAAAATGATGATCTAAAAGACCTACAAGTTGGTAGACAGTCAACACTTGAGAATTCTCCTCGTTATCGTTTCCAGGCTATGAATTTCTATCCATCACTAACATTTCCAGGTCCAGACACTTTCGGTGACCACAGTCTGCCTTTCTGAGCTGCCATGATTATGCCAGTTGGGTAGTTTGGACTGTGGAAGGGCAGGTAGAAACCAGGAACTTGACATTTCCCCCATTACAAACCCATCTTTCAGTCTCTCTGACCATTCAAATTCCTAGTGAAGCACTCCTTATCAAAATGCAAATGTCCCTGAAAACGGCAATACGTAACTCTTCAATCAAAGATTAGTAGACACCTTGAAAAAAAGGCCACAGGATGAAGTGATAAAGCGTAGGTGCCAGGGACAGGCAAATGTCAGGGAGCAAGAAGGGACGGTCACTGGAGTTGCAGAGGCTTCCGCCCCCTCCCAAAAGTGCGGACCGCTCACCATGTGCAACAGTGTGAGCCTAACACCTAACGGCACCTGTCTCCATAGCGGTCATGCTCCCACGAACATCACCCAGCAAACTGTAAGACAGCGCCCCTCAAATGTACCCAGCAAGTTGGGGACACACAAAGAGGTTTGTGAATTTTTCTGGCATTTGAGTTAATCCTCATAAAGAATAATCTCATTGCCCAATGTTTCACCCCACAATATTCCAGAGGAGAAAATGGACGTGATTCCTCCTGCCCATCCTAGAATCAAGCCCTGTGATCAATGAGCAATTATTCTATCAGCCCTCCTCAGGGAACATTCACACCATAATATTAAATCAGAAAAACTAAGATCTAATTCCCCTTACCTATAAAAGTTCTATGATTTCTTTGTTCATGTTCAATCTGCCTCAGTCCATTGGGTCACAAGTGTACCAGTTCCAATATAACCACGATGCGTTCCGATTACGGGAAGGCTTCACTCTGCCAGAGAGAACGCCGGACGACTCCAGTGTTCTGAGTGTGGAAATTTCATTGAGTCATTCAGATGGGAGATTTCTTACATTCATATAAATATCCATTGCTCTACCTGAAATAGATGGCCTGTACCACCTTTGGGGGTAACAAGCTCCTTGAGCTTAACACCTGTCGTGACAAGTACTGTTTCATTCATCATAAAATAACCTATTTCATAAATGGAGTTCTTCAGGGAACACGACACGCAACTGAATCTTTTGAGAGGGGCTGAGACCTGAGGGGCAGTGGGGGCTCTGCCTGCCCCAGGTCCTGAGCCCTCTGGTGCTGGGCAGAGTCCTCCACGGGACTGTGGCCTGCTTCCTGCACTGGGCTTTTAACCCAGAGAGAAACCTGTTACTCTCTCATCTGTCACAACCCTCCGAATTCCCCCAGCCTCAGTTTCGTGCCCTTGACTTCCACCTGGACACCCCCAGTCTTTCTGTTCCCCAACTTAAATTCAACACGGGATCAGCATAGCTTATCTCATTTCTGTGGCTTGACTTCGGCTCCAATCAGTTGGAGAAGGGTCAGAGAGCCTTATGAGGCTGCTCTCTTGACAAGGTGATGGGTGAGAGTGTCACTCAGAAGAAAGTGAGGCACCATTAGTGACATACTTGTCCCAGGGGCTTCAAGAACGGTCTCCTGGCTCTCATCAGAACTTGGGGAACATGTGGGGCACCTGGGTGGCTCAGTAGGTCAAGCATCTGAGTCTTGATTGCAACTCAGGTCATGATCTCACAGCTCAAACCCCTCATCGGGCTATGACTTGAGTAAGGAGGCTGCTTGGATTCTCCTTCTCCCTCTCTGTGCCCTTTCCCCATTTGTGTGCACACACTCACTCTCTAAAAATAAATAAATTTTGGAAATATCTGGGTGGCTCAGTGAGTTGAGCGGCTGACTTCAGCTCTGGTCATGATCTCACGGCTTGTGAGCTTGAGCCTCGTGTCAGGCTCTGTGCTGACAGCTCAGAGCCTGAAACCTCTTTTAGATTCTGTGTCTTTCTCTCACTCTGCCCCTCCCTCACTCATGCTCTCTCTCTCTCTCTCTCAAGGATAAATAAAACATTAAAAAAATTTGTGACAAGAGAAAGGAAACGAGCTGGTGCCTCCTCCCGAAAGGTGCCAACGGGGTGACTTCCAGGCTCAGAGCTGCTGGCACGCAGTCAGGCCCCTGATCGCTCTTCCTTTCTTCTGCTACGTGACGAGCCTTCGCACACCAGGAAGGCCTGTCCCATTTCCTCTGAGCGCCCCCTCATCCCGGGGAAACGGCCTCTTTAACTGCGCCTCGTAGGACCTGTTTCCAAGACCCTCTACCCTCTAGAACTCATTTCCGCTTCTCACCTTGTTTCTCTTTCTCTCTCTCTTCTCGGCTTGTTTCTCTAATTTTGTTTCATCATCCACGTTAGTTTAGGGACAAACGGGGCCAGACGCGTCCTCCGAGAGCCAGGAAGGGAGAGGCACAGAGGAGACCCCTCGCAGGGAAGCCTGCCCTAGAGATGGTGCCAGCCATACACCCTGACGGTCGTCCAGAGACGGTCCGATGGAACTTCAGGACTCCGCCAACCAGCCTTGACCATTAAGTTGGTGGGGAGGTTCCCCGCTCCTCCGGGCTGGCCCCGGGGGGGAATACTCTTCAAGCTCGGCTCCCTTCCCTTCCAGGTCAAGGACGTGATGGCTGGAGCGGGGACGAGTCTGAACAGTGTGGGGCGGTGGCTATTCTCGGTAGCCAGCCCATGTCTCACCAGCTCGGGCTGCTGCCCCATCACCCCACACGGGGGCACTTCAACAGTAAGCATTTCTTCCTCTCAGCTGTGGAGGCTCAGACGTCTAAGATCATGGGCCTGCAGACTCGGGGTCTGGTGAGAAGCTGCGTCCAGGCTCAGAGCCGCCATCTGCCCGAGCTGCTTGAGGTCACTGCTTCGGGGTACCAGCCCCACTCGAGGGGACTCCACTCTTGGGACTGAAGCATCTCCAGAGGCGCCCCTTCCTCAACGATCACATGGGGGGCCAGGATCTCAACCCAAGGACACACACAGGCCGTCCACACCGCAGCTCCTTCGCTGCGCAACCCCACCTGCCGAGAGGTCAGTCTGAGGTGTCTCCTCCTCCTCCCCTAAGTCTTCTCTAATCCTGAGCAATCATCTTTCCCCCTACAGAGCGCACCTCGTGCAGGGGTGTGGCTCTGCTGTTACTCAGCCCTGGCCCCATCCCCAAGAACAGGATGCTCGCCTGGGAAGACACTTGTCAACTGTGAAAGCTGGGTCCGAGTTCAGAGCCCTCCTGACGTGGCACAGCTCCCCAAGCAACCCTCTGGGCGTGTGCCACGCTCCATACCCTGGGCCCCTCACCCCGGTTCAGCCTCACCCCGTCCCGTCCCCATCAGGCAGCACATGGCGCAAACGCTGCCTACCCTGCAGGAGAGCAACAACTTCCCGTAAGGGTCTGTCACTTCCCTTAAGACGTCCTCAAGTTGGGGGGGCGCCCTGGTGGCTGTCGGTTGAGCGTCCGACTTCGGCTCAGGTCATGATCTCACGGCTGGTGGGTTCCAGCCCCGCGTCGGGCTCTGTGCTGCCAGCTCGGAGCCTGGAGCCTGCTTCGGTTCTGTCTCCCTCTCTCTCGGCCCCTCCCCTGCTTGTGCTCTGTCTGTCCCTACCTCTCTCAAAAATAGATGAACATTAAAATAAATAAATAAGTAAAAAGACATCCTGAAGTTGGAGCCTCCGGATAAGTTCAGCAACTCAGCAGTGTCATCAAAGACCAGGAGTCTGTCCCCCTTTCTGCCCCGCCAGCCTCAGCACCCCGCTTTCGTCTCCGCTTTCCCCTGGTGGCGGTAAAACAGCTGCTAGCGCTGCAGGCGTGAGCGCTCCGTGCAGCCCGTCCGCGGCCGGGAAGGTTGCGCTCGCCTCCAGCGCCTCCTCCGTTAGCAGCAAATCCCTTCCCTGAGCTCCCGGCAGATGCCCCTTCAGAGCCCACTGGCAGGAATGGACCACCTGCCCAGGGCCCACCGCCCACCCTGACGTCCGATGCACTGGGGGCTCTGCTCCCAGGAAAGAGGGGAGACGGCTGGAGGTGCCAGGGTATCTGCACACCATGGCCGGCCTGCTGGCGTCCCCTGCTCCCGGACGGGTGGCCCGGTTCAGGGACCTGCAGGCTTCGGTGCCTGGCCAGGTGAGCAACGCTCCGCCACGGCCCGGGGGACCCCAGGGAATCTAGGAAGCACGCGTTACAGCGCGAGCTCGGGGGACTCCTGCACTGCAGAACATGTTTCTTTTATGCCCTGGGCCACCAGGGAAAGTACTCTGCCAGAGGCCTGGTACCCTGCTACGTAGTCTGAATGTCAGGAATCCTGCATTTTTTCCGTTTGGCTGTAACTTGTCACGGCATATGCCATCTCTCAGCGACGGTGGGCGCAGTGTGTCAGGAAGGGTCTCGATCTTCCTATCTCGGATCTCCATACTCTTGGTGGAGCTTGGGGAAGGCAAGGGCTTAACCCTGGAGCCATGCTTCGGGAGAGAGAGACATTCAGCGGGAAGGCGCTCGAGCCACTGACCCATGTGTCAAAGGGACCTCCAGGTCTGGTCACAATGGCTCATTAGGCTGCGTCACCCCGAAGCCCTATTTCTATTCGTGTTTGGTTGTTGTTGTTGTTTTAACTTTACATTTTCTCAAGCTAGCACTCATCCCTGATTTCAATCGGTCAGACATCTCCAAATCCTACTTTTGATATCAAACGTAATAGCTCTCACTCTCTGTCTTGTGTTGTGTGCAAATTCCATATCCTCAGTCCAGGAACCGATAAAAACTCAAAGCAGCCAGTCAGAGAAGCCACAATAACCCCCGTAAGAAAATCCTTACAGTTCTCTTCTAGGTTCCTCAAATGCACAATGTAAAAAAATCAATTAAAGGAGCTTACAAACGTCACGAATGCCAATACTTCCATGAATCAGTCCATTGTATTCTGAGGTTGCAAGCCCAGACACCATCTAATTCTTGGGAAGATGAACCAGAAACCCAAAAAAAGCAAGTTATATATGTCTTTGTAGATTCTTGGTGCCTCCAAGAATCTGCCAGGAGCAGGTCTAGAAAATTACTGAATTTATCCAGGTTCCACAAGCCCTGCCTCCGTCCGTCACACCTGCCTGGCCAGGAGCCATGATGGTCCCTCTCCAAGCGTGCCCAGCCCAGCTATAGAGCTAGTCAAAGTGACAGGCAGGGCCACACACCAAACCACACTCTGTCGTAGAGAATTCGCTCTTCAAAAAGAAATCGGGGGCTACTGGGGAGGGATGGACAGTGGCAGCCAAAAATCTGACGGGCCCCCACGACCGTCACGCTGTTTACTTCTTTCAGAGATCTTCACACACGCTAACACTCACTTCTGTAATCGTCTCACTTCTGAATACACAGTCCATAAGATTAGGGGTCCTGCGTGTCTATTGGCACCAAATCAGAAAAGCTTATTACACAGTAGACAGTAAGTATTTGCTGAATGAATGAATGAGTCCCCAGCTGCTTCTCATTTAAATGAAAATTCTCAAATTGATCATATTTTCATGAGTTTAGTTAAAAATACAAACCATCTCATTTTACCAAGCCTCCACAGGGGAGCCTGGGTGGCTCAGTTAAGCATCTGACTGGCTCAGGTCACCATCTCATGGTTTGTGAGTTCGAGCATCACGTTGGGCTCAGTGCTGACAGCTCAGAGCCTGGAGCCTGCTTCAGATTCTGTCTCCCTCTCTCTTTGCCCCTCCCCTGCTCACGCTGTGTGTGTCTCTCTCTCAAAAATAAAAATAAACATTTAAAAAAAGCCCAAAAAAACCCATAATGACACAGTTTGGCATTTGCGTTACAGGTACAGGTATATGATAGGGAGCGCAACTCTTTTCTGTGATACACGGGGATTATTCGAGCTGCCGTTTAATATAACTTTTCAGATACATGAAGGCGGTCTATTCACATTCAGAGGTTTTCCTTAATTTGTCTTCATCTAAATCAGTCAGGTCTCTTCTTAGAAACGAGAATACTAAACAAGCAGCTATTTTCATAAGATAACGACGTGAGTAGCAAAAATAATCTGTAACTTCTGTGAATAAACCTTTCTTTAATATCTGGAATAACAAATACCACTTACAGACCAAAGACTTGGTTTCATGAGTTGTACAAAAAGAGTCCCCTGTTCGGCCACCATCATGCTGACAGCTGCTCAGGGCACTCGGGAAAGCAAGGCTACAGGAGGCCACGTGACCGGCGCAAGGCAGGTACCGAGCAGGGATGCGATCCTGGGTGTGGCGGTGGCTAAGCTCACGACGGCCTATGTTGTTCCCACCAACTCTGCTGCATCGGGCATGGCCTCCGACCTCACTTCCTCACACCTGAGACCCCACCGGTGGCAGCTACAAGCACGTTGTGACATACAAGGCTGCCAACCACAGACACGAAACACCGTCAACTGGAAGGTACGTCATGACGTCAGAAATGTTCGGATGTGTGTGTCTACACACACATTCACACACACACATGCATCTCAGATCTAAGAAGACACAGGAAGCCACCGGGCTCGGAACAAATTATTCCTGAGCAGTTATAAAACACGAGGGCCTAAGTCCTTAAGAACATTAACTTTGCCATGAAGTACAGAAAAGACAGACAAACGTTCAGTATAAATAAGTCAGAGGAAACTGCAAATACTTGCTACTACAGAGCCTCTTTAAAAAGCATTTCTGTTCATCTCTGGCATTAAATCCTACTTTTTACAACGTGAGGAGCTGTCCCCATCTTTCCCGCCCATCGATGCTGACTGTCACTTATCCATATTTTCATACATCTGAGCGCATGGAAAGGAAGGCCACTTTTTGAATATGTCGTGGAAGGGACTTTAAATCTACCTGCTGTTCTGAACTTCTGTTTGTTTTCCAGAAGTTAAGCAAAGTAATGGGTTTTCATTCCACACCGTAGAAAAATACTCTTTGCTGAAGACACAGCCGTACATCTCTACCAAAGTGAAGACACCATCCCTCGGGAAACCACTCTCTGTAAAGTCTACGTTTGCGCAACCAACTGGAAGGTCTTCAGGGCCTCCTGTCTCGCAGCGTGCGCAGGTCGTACGCCCACACGGTGTCCACCCCCTCCCCGGTGACGTGGTCTGGGGTCCAGCGAGGGAAAGGGAACCGGCAAGCGATGACCCTGGCGTCATCTTTCAGTTCAAGCTCAAGTTTCTCCTCCAAGCGCGGCATCTGTGCAGAACGACAGTCATTATGTCAGTTAAGCAAGCAGGCGGAGGAAGAGATTCCCAAATGCCCTTGTGGAGTTGAGGGCCCGAAAATACCCATGCAGAAATTAGCAGCTGTAGGAAAGATCACCAATACATTATCCATTGATCCATTAAGTCACGGAAGTCACATTAGCAACAGTTACAAGAACATCTTCAATCAAACAATCAATCAAAAAAATCTGCTGTTTTTAGCAGAGGTGACAGATTTCCTACCTAAAACCAGGGAGCGACACTCATTAAAATGAGAAGCAGCTTTAAATTATTTGCCCATCTAGCATTTCAGTCCACCTTGTCTCAACTATTTAACACATTTTCGTACGTTTTTTAACATCTCTGAAATCAAGATACACCTTACAATGGACGTAATCTTAGAATTACGATCGGCAGTATTTTTTCTTTCTCAATAGCAATGGGGCATCTTAAAATTAACAGCATCCAGATTCAGTGAAATGTGGTATTTTGAAATAAGACCGTCAAAAAATACACTCACTCTGCCAACTTGAAATATAATGAAATATTTCATAATTCTTCAAAGAGGTATCTACAATACACTGATAATTTTGTGATAGTCAACATAATTTCAAAAAAGTAAAATCCTTATTTATCATTTTTAGATCCTTTTATTACCAATCCAACTGCTGAAAACACTGCCATCATAATTAAAAGGGCAAATTAACAATCGCATAAAAATTTATCTTCAGATCCTACCAGCTTTACCTCCTAAAAACATTTTTTCCGCTTTCTTCTTTTAATTTGTTATTTTGAAGAAGTTTCAAATTTACAGAACAGTTGCAGGAATAGAACAAAGGATTCCTGTACTTCTTACCCGGTTTCACCAATTTTTAATACTCTGTCATATTTGTTCTCTCCGATCTGCCCTCTTCCTCTACGAATACTCTTCCTAAAGCGTTTGAGGACAGGCTGCATACAACATGATCCTTTATTCCTTGATGCCTCAGTGTTTTCTAAGACATAAGCCCAGCTCAATTACCAAATTCAGGAAATTTAAGATTGTATTCCAGTAATAATAATTCCAATCGCATTCCAATGTTGCCTAATGTCCCAACGACATCCTTTATAGGCTCTTCCTCATGACATCATATGGTATTTGGCTAGAATGTCTCCTTAGTCTACTTCACTCTGGAGCAGCCCTGCGACCTTCCTTTGTTGCTCATGACATTGTTAGGAACACAGGCCAGTGATCCCCCGGGGGCGCTCCCCTTGGATCTTCTGATGTGTGCCCGTGACGGCCGAGCCCGAGCATCTCTGGCAAAGTCCCACAAGCAGGGGCGGTGAGCTTCTCAGGGCCCGACAGTCAGGCCCCCATGAGGACCGTCTGCCCTGAGAGTGATGTCACGACCCGGTGTCTCCACAGTGGGGTCCAGTGGGGTCGCTAATTTTCCTTTATAATGAGTAATGTGTCAGACGTAGCGTGAAACAATGTGAGTACCTGCCACTCACCGAGCTGTCCCTCACCAGATGGAGCCCTCTTGATGGTTCTGGCCTGAGTTAATTTTCACTGGAAGGTTGCAAAGTGGCCAGTTGCTAATTACATCACTCCTTTCAGTCTGACAGCATTCTACCACAAGGAAGGACTCTCCCTTCTGGTCTACCTGCCTCCCTATCGCCCTAAGTACACGCTCCTGGATTCCTGTCTCATTCAGCGGGTCCTAACCCGTTCTCACCCTTGTTTCCTCTGATGCTCTGACTGCCCCCATCCGGCCACCGGGAGCCTCCTCAAGTTGGCTTCTCTCGCCTTTGGATGTGCCCCCAACAAATATTCTGAACGCTTACTTCCTTAGACTTGGGATCAACAAAGCTCCAGGCTTTCGTTATCGATTCCCAACTCAGCCCTCAGATCAGACACCCCTCAAACATTCCTGGTTCCTCTAAACGGGAAATAATATCTCAAAACCAAAACCTGAGCAAAACGAATCCCTTTAAAACCAACCAAATAAATCAAGACAAACAAATCAATAGCGCTCTATAAAAACTTTATTCCTGACCTATATCTTTAAAAAGTGGCTTGGGGAAAGTCCTCTGCATGGCCTATGGTTACAGAGAACCAAGATCCTAATTCTTCGTTACAATTAATTCCAAGATAACAAAGAATAAATTCCATTAGGGACGGGATATTTCTACTCTTTTAACAGCCAGTAAAAGATTTCCTTAAAAAAAAAATGGAAAGAAAGAAAGTTTTGTTCATTGAGGGAAAAATTAAATCAGCACAGAATGAAACAATATGTATGTTTCCCAAATATCAAAGGTTTCTTATGGTAATTTTGTTCATAAAAAGAATAATTGTAAACTTATTCGTGTCACCATTATTCTTTTCTCTTTTACGGTTTCTTTTATTTCCCAATGACTGTCATATGCTAAGTCAAGATACAGCCACAAATGAAAGGCGCTATTTCAATCACAAGAAATTAACTGGCTAAATTACACATAAATATGCAATGAGCCTGGGTCTTTAGATCACTCACAGAGAGAGGCAGTGATGTGTCGTGTGTGTCTAATGGAATTCACAATTATTCATACAATTAGAGGCTTCAAAGTGACACAAACTCATCATATTCTCCTTACATCTTCAAAACTTTAGGCCCAACAGAAGACATGAAAAGACTCCTCCAAAGAGGATATCCAGATGGCCAACAGACACATGAAACGATGCTCAGCATCCCTCCTCATCAGGGAAATACAAATCAAAACCACACTGAGATACCACCTCACGCCAGTCAGTGGCTAAAATGAGCAAATCAGAGGATCCTAGATGCTGGCGAGGATGTGGAGAAACGGGCACCTTCCTACACTGTTGGTGGGAATGTAAACTGGTGCAGCCCCTCTGGAAAACAGTGTGGAGGTTCCTCAAATAATTAACAGTAAAACTCCCCTAGGACCCAGCAATAGCACTGCTAGGAATTTACCCAAGGGATACAGGAGTGCGGCACATGTACCCCAATGTTCACAGCAGGGCTCTCAACAATAGCCAAAACATGGAAAGAGCCTAAGTGTCCATCAACGGACGAATGGATCAAGAAGATGTGGTTTATCTATACAATGGAATACTACATGGCAATGAGAAAGAATGAAATCTGGCCTCGTATAGCAACATGGAGGGAACTAGAGGGTGTTATGCTGAGCGAAATAAGTCAGGCAGAGAAGGACAGATACCATATGTTTGCACGTATAGGAGGATTAGGAGGAACTTAATGGAGGACCGTGGGGGCGAAGAAGGGGGGAAATGGTGGGGGAGAGGGAGAGAGAGAGGCGAACCATGAGAGACTCTTGAATGCTGCTGGGAACAAACTGAGGGCTGATGGGGGTGGGGGGAGGGGAAGGGGGGAGATGGGTATGGAGGAGGGCACTTGTGGGGATGAGCACTGGGTGTTATATGGAAACCAACTTGACAATAAACTATCAACGGGGAATAAAACAAAAAAACCTTTAAGCCCAAGTTGAAACCAGCTCTAAGACAAGACAAATTAGCCACGCCCGTGAGCAGTTCTTCGGGCCAATTGATGGCTCCCTCCTCCCCAAATCGTCCCCAGGCTTCTAGGATAACCCTCAACCCCTGTGGGCTTCCCTCCTACCCAACACCTCCTCCTCTTGGGTCCTTTGCTGGGTGCCCCTCTTTTATCAGAGGCCAGAACTCAGGACTTGACCCACTCTGCCTCCTCCCCGGTGACATCGGCCACTCTGAGCCTCTGGGACTGATGTGCAATCTCCAGCCCCTCCCCGTCCAGAGCCGCAGACCCCTCCAGGTACCACTGCCAACCTCCCACCTGCACGCACACCTGGGGCTTCACCTGCCGGAGGAATTCCTGGCCCTCCCCCCCAGCACCTCTGCCTGCACCCCTCCTGCCTCAGTAACAACTGCAAACTTAAGTTACTCGGGCCAAAACCCTCGGGCGGCTTTGGTCCCTCTTTCTCGCACGCTCCACACTGGATGTGCCGCCTCATACCATTCACTCCATCTCCACGATGCATCCAGAACTTGACCACTTCTGCCTGGACACAAGCCTAGCGCACCTACCGTCTGGATGCCTGCAAGAGCTCAAAACCCATCTCCCAGCTTCTACCCACATCCGGTGTCCACACAGCAGCCTGGGATCCTCTGCTCAAACCCACCATGGCGCCTGCATTGGAACAGCACAACGTCCTTCAGGCCCAGCCCCTACTTCCTGTCTCCTCACCTCTCCCTGCTCCTGACACTACCCCTCCCCCCCCCCCCCGTTGCTGCAGGAACCTCACGGGCACACACCCCTGGGCGCCTCTGCAGTGGCTCTGCCTGGCACCTTCCCCCTTTCCTCCACACGTCCCGTTTTCAGGGACTGTCTGTGGTCCGCCCCTCGGCACTTACCCCTGCTACTGCAGACATATTTTATGGAGGCACCCAGGTAAAGAGGTGCTCTTCCCGCAGCGTACAGGCACTTCGGAGCAGGGATGTTTCTCTTTTCCATTCACTAAAGTATCCAAGTGATTAGAACAGAGCCAGCACTTAGTGGCCCCAAATAAATGGACAAAGGATAAAGGATTCCATCGTGAATCATGTATCTTTATCAGAACTCGGTATTATTTTTGCTCATCAATTCACAATAGGATCTGTAACTAAAATTAGTCTTTGAAGTTATGAAATTTAACACTCACTAGGAAGTATCATTAATGGGTATGTGTCTACCACACTCTTCATTCATTTAACAAGTATTTCCTGAGCTGTTACTTTGTGCTGGTGCTGCTGTGCAGGGGGTCTGGAAGTGAAGACCGGGCCGGCCCTCACTCTTGAGCTCACAGTGCGGTCCACACAGCAAACCTGCCGAAGCCATCATGTGAGGAAATACACAGCAACTCACTACAGAGATGGGAACAGGCACAGTGCGGATGGAAAACAGGGGCACTGGGGTTTGTCCCATGGGGCAATCGGGACGACCTCCTGGAGGAAGACACCCGGCCTGTAATTGGTCAGTAGCTCACCAACCTGGCCCAGAGCTTGGGGGACTGAAGTCAGAAGGAAGAACACAGCTCACACAGCGGAGTCCAGGGGAAGAGGGCAGGGGGCTGGCACACAGAGCTGAGAGAGCAGGGGTCAGTTCAGGCCACATGGAGAGTTCGGGCCTTATCTTCACTGCTTTAAAACAGCAAGACATCCACTCAGGTTTTACACAAGGTCACAAATGATCTGTTCCACATTTTGAGAAGAGGAGCATGAGCTAGAGTTACATGTGGCTATTTGCCGTGCTAGCACTGGATCTACCAGAGCCAAACGGGATGCCTCACTCCTGGGGGGGCAGAGATACACCTGTGCTGAAATGCATTTCGAGCCACAAAAGCTCAGAGCTGTTAGCAAGTCAGGGTGGTATGAGAAGCGGGTGGACGAGTTCTAGAACGCCAGGCTTCCACCCCTCCCGGGCCGCGTTTTCTCCCTGCCCTCCCCGGGCCTGAGTGTGTCTTGGCCGCCACAGGAAATGTTCGTGCTACGCTGGCGTGGGAGCCATGAGGCCACGACCGGATTGCCAACCAGCGCCGGGACAAGGGAAGTGCCTTTCACTAGAAGACCCCCGATCGGGGCTCCCGCAGGCGGCTCTGGGGGGCAGAGCCGGCCTCCTGAACCCCCAGCCAGCACCCTCCCCGCTCCCCGCAGGCAAAGCTACCACGGGGCCCTGCGCGCAGGAATGCGCCCCTGCGGTCCCGGGATGAGGCACCTGCGTGGGAAATGGCCCGCTGGCTGAACCCCTCACTCACTCCGGGGAACGTGGCCGCTTCGTTGACTGCAGCTGCCCCCCTTTGTCTTGGGAACAGTGCAGTGTTACGAGTTCTTTATTTAAGGGTTCTCTGTGTACAGAAAAATGGACAATTGCAAAAGCATTCATCAAAAAAAAAAAAAAATAGGACTCTTATTTCCGCTAGGTGAACAGCTCCACACACTGACCAAACTCAAACACGGGAAGACACACGGGGTTGGGGCTCACGGGTTCCGTGGTGACGCTGCCAAAGGCCACTGCTGCCCCCCACTGGGGCCTGGGCAGCCCACGTCTCGGGCCAGCATCAGCCAGCCTCTCAGCATGGCATGGAAGTCTCAATAAATATTAACTTTCTGTTTTCATAAAGCATGGAAATCAGATTAAATTTATTTGCTCTGAGATGCTAATTATTCCAAAGGAATGGCCAGACTTCACAGGTAGTAACCAACCAACAAGCTGCACGGCAGTGCCTGGGTCCCCAACAGTCTTCTCAAATGACTTGAAATCTCGCCCCTTGTAATTTCCTTTTTTTTTTTGTAAGTTTATTTATTTTGAGAAAGGGAGAGCATGAGGGGGGCAGAGAGAGAGGGAGAGAGAGAATCGCAAGTGGGCTCCGCACTGGCAGCACAGAGCCCAATACAGGGCTCGAGCCCACAACCCTGGGATCCTGACCCGAGCCAAAATCATGAATTGGACGCTCAACGGACTGAGCCACCCAGGCGCCCCCTTCTCTTGATTTCTCTAACAAAAATGCAAACATCAGGTTTCATCTTAATTTTAGGCTTATTGAGATTTCCAAACACACAGAATCCTGTTCCTTTTAAGAATATGTAACAAAAGCACTTCTAAATCAACTTAAAAAAAAAGTGGCATTGTACTCAACTTTCTGATAGTCAGAATACATTTCTCAAGCACTAAACCACCTTAGACAAAAACTAAAGTGTGAATAAGAAAACAAAACAACCAAAAAGTAAATATCCCTTTTTTTAAAATTAAAAATCATACATATCAGTTATATAGTGGCATTTTAGCAAACATCCAATTTTGTCAAGGCTATTATGGCTACAATAACAGACCTTGAAAAATGAAAAGGGATTTCTTTCTATGGCTGTAAACCAACAATGACAATAAAAGTACCCATCCTGGTCGTCTTTCCAAAGGCTAAATTCAGAACCATTTTCAGCCCAGATGCCACGGTATTTTCACTTGTGAAAGTACGTAATCAAAGTTTGATACAAATCAGTCAGCTGAGGTCAACTGCAACTAGCCACCAATCACCTGCCCTCGAAAAGGCCTCAGTGCAAAACCAGAGGGACAATCGACTGGAAGGGAACATGCCATGAACTCTCCCAGGTGACTTCAGCTGGGCGTTAAGTGAGCACCTGCCAAAGTCTCCCTCCAACCGCATCAGACACTGGCAGCTCAGAAAGTAGTTTCCAGATTGGAACTTTTCGGGCTGAGGTAGGTCACTGAAAATTTTATCTGACGTAAAAGTTTTAACAACATGACTGAATCTTTAATGATTCAAGTTTTAAGGCCCTGAAGTACTCTGTCAGGCCAGTGAACTGAAATCTGATGTTCCCGCAGAATCCACAGGCGACTGCCGTGGGCGCCTGGCTGCTGTGGGCACGTGGGCGGGGGGCCATGAAGGCGCCTGGTGGAGCTGGAGGGGCCACCCACGACCAGGGTCAACCAACCAGGGGAAAGGAGGACTCATACTCACCATCTGGGGCACACCGAAAACAACAACATTTGTGTACTGCGAAAAGGTAACCTGAAGAAGAGGGGAAACAATGCACAGATTAATTTTAAAAGGCCAAATATGAGGCTCCATTTCATCCAATAATAGTAGGTTTTCACAAGGAATGGCTCCCTTTAAGATTTCACAGGAAGAATCCACTGTAGTTCAATCTATTACAGTTTTCTACACGCCTCTCCATAAATCACTCCTGGCATCGTCAGGGACACGCCACGCAGGGGCCCCCAGGGTCGTTTGTCAGACATGCCAGTGACGCATCCGGTGACCAGCTGGTGGCCACCGATGTCCCAGTCCACACTCTCTCTGTGACCCCAACATACTCCCAACTAGCTTGGCAAGGACTCGCAAGACCCGAGATCCGCCGGTCTTTCGTGTTGAGCCATCCTTTAAAGTTCTAGTCCCCCCTCCTCCTCTCGAAAATACTAACCAAAAACTGAAACAAAATGGTCTTTAGTTGAAAAACTGGGGGGAAAAGTGCTTTGCCAGTCAAAATTCTTATTGCCCAATAAAAGTCTTATGTATTCTGTAGAGAGATCATTTACATATATACCAGATAAAAAACAACGCAAGCAAAACTCAAGTGAATTCTTATAAGATACCGATGACAGTATTACAATGGGAAATTCTTAGTTAAGAAAAAGCATTTTATGGAGCTTCCCTAAAGCAAAATCACAGGGCATGGTTTTTTAGGGTACAAATAAATGTGGAAGATTCTCATACATTATGAAAACCAGAAAGAACCATGACAACATGGAGGATTCTTTCTTTTGCACTCATCTCTGCCTCTTGCAAAACACACCTACACACACGTACATACACAGACATGCACACACACACCTATACGCATGCACAAGCATGCACACGCAGAAAGTCTACCATTTACCAAGAATGTTAACAAATTAATGCCTGTAATTTATAAGATTTCCAAATGAGGTAAAAAAAAAAAAGTCTCATCGTTTTATGATAAATAGAAATGAGAACTTTTTTAATTGAGCAAATTCTTGGAATTCACATGACCCATCAGGTTTAAAGCCTTAAGCTACTACTCTGAAAGAGTTGGCATGTAAACCTGTCAATTTAAAGGTGTTCACATTTCAGTATCCAGAAACATTATGCTTGTATTTTAACTATTTTTCCTTAAATACGGTTTATAGTGTTTTTTCTTTTTTTATGCTTATTTATTTTTGAAGGAGAGAGAGACAGAGCATGAGCGAGGGAGGGGCAGAGAGAGAGAGGGAGACACAGAATCCGAAGCAGGCTCCAGGCTCTGAGCCATCAGCATAGAGCCCGACATGGGGCTTGAACTCACAAGCCATGCAATCATGACCTGAGCCGAAGTCAGACACTTAACTGACTGAGGCACCCAAGTGCCCCCATTTTACTTTTTTTAAATCATACTAATTATGAAGTATAAAGTTTTGGCTGGCATTTCCTAGGACAATTCTTGCCTTACGTACCTTCCACAAATCTGAGATATAAAATTTGGCAGAGTCCTGCACCCCTTCTCGCCGAGCGCGGTACCTGGAGTACCACACTAGCCATGGATTTAACTCATAACCAACAGCAGTGAATCCTTCCTTTGCAGCTGCTATCACCTGCAGAAAGAAGTCAGTGTTTATTCAAGATAAAAACATCAACCTATGGAATGGGAGAAGATATCTACCAATGATATGTTTGATAAGAGGTGAGTGACGAAAATACACAAACAACTTCCATACTCAACACCAAAACCCCGAAAATATCCCAATTAAAAATGGGCAGAAGACATGAACAGACATTTCTCCAAAGAAGACATACAGATGGCCAAAGAGACACATGAAAAGATGCTCAACATCACTCATCACCAGGGAAATACAATCAAACCTACAATGAGGTATCACCTCACACCTGTCAGAATGGCTAAAATCTCAAAACACAATAAACTGATGTTGGCAAGGACGTGGAGAAAAAGGAGCCCTCATGCACTGCTGGTGAGAAACTATGGAAAACAGTCCAGAGATTCTTCAAAAAATTAAAAATAGAATGACCGTATGATCCAGTAATTCCACTACTGGGTATCCACAAAGATGAAAACACTAATTCAAAGGGATGCATGCACCTCTATAGTTATTGCAGCGTTATTCACAACAGCCAAATTATGGAAGCAGCCCACGTGTCCATCGACAGAACGAAGAACAGGTGTATATATACACATATATACACACACACAATGAAATATTACTCAGCCATAAAAAAGGGATGAAATCTTGCCATTTGCAATGACATGGATGGATCTAGAAGCGTATGATGCTAATAAGAGAAAGACAAATACTTTATGATTTCAGCCATATGCGGAACTTAAGAAACGAAATGAACAAAACACAGGAGACAAAACCACACCCTCTTAACTCTAGAGAACAAACAGGTGGTTCTCGGGGCAGGGGGGTGGGGGGTGACAGGTGGTAGATGAAGAGGACACTTATCAGGAAGAGCACTGAGTAACACACGGAAATGCCGAATCACTACATTGTACACCTGGAAGTAACAAGACACTGTATGTTAACTGTACTGGAATTTTCCAAATAAATTTAAAAAACTGAATTAAAAAAAAAAGATCTCAACTTTACATGGTCAGATGATATGAATACCTCCCATTTATGGTCTAGAATCAAAATGTCCAATAAAAAAAGGCACTTTTGTTCAAAATATCATTTAAAGGCAGATCTCTAAAGCTCCACAGCTTTGTAGACAGGACAAGGCTGAGTTAAACTCAGTTTCTGTGTTTCTGTCAAAGATTTCACATCGAGCAATGCAGCAGGCAGGTTTGCTGTGGATAAAGCGCTTCTGGACCAGCCGACCCCTGGGGAGGCCTGACAAGCTGCTGAAAACCCAGTGTGTCTCCCCAGCAGTGACAGCACAGCAGCAGGCAAGACGGGCCTGCCTGAGAGAATGTTCTGTCAACTGGCTGTAATACACGATCAAAATGACCCGTCCCGGAAGAACCTGCTGTTACTCACACAGTCCCTTAGTCTTTAAAGACGGCTCACTCAAAACTGAAAACAGGTAAAAGAGAAATGGAACGGGTCAGAATAAAGTCAACCATAGAATGCCACCGGCCTCTGTAAGGTGAGGACAGTGGGCTGGCCCTGGGGCCTCTGCTCATATGCCTTGCCGGCTCTTCAGGGGAGCCTGCCTGAAGGAGGCGTCTGCCTAAAGTAATCTCCCTAGTTAACTACAGTGTCACCCCCTTAGGAAAAAGAGGAAACCACAAAGAAACTATTCAGATGTGTAAAGCATTCAAATCTGCATTTTAAAACTTCCTCCTGATTAATATATACATCTTGAGGGGCACCTGGGTGGTTCAGTCAGTTCAACGCCCTGCTCTTGATTTCAGGTCAGATCGTGATCCCACAGAAATGGGATCGGGCCCCACATCAGGCTCCGTGCTGAGTATGGAACCTGCCAAAGATTCTCTCGGGGGCACCTGGGTGGCTCAGCCAGTTGAGCTTCCGACTTCAGCTCAGGTCATGATCTCACAGTTTACAGGTTTGAGCCCCATGTCGGGGGCGGGGGTGGGGGGGACGGGGAAGCTTGGAGCCTGGAGCCTGCTTTGAATTCTGTATCTCCCTCTCTCTCTGGCCCTCCTCTGCTTGTGCACTCTCTCTCTCTTTCTCTCAAAAATAAATAAATATATTTTTTTTTAAAAAAAAAAAGATTCTCTCTCAGGGCATTTGAGTGGCTCAGTCGGTTTAGTACCTGACTTCAGCTCAGGTCAAGAATTCTCCGTTCGTGAGTTTGAGCCCCACATCTGGCTCAGTGCCAACAGCTTGGAGCCTGGAACCTGCTTCAGACGCTGTGTCTCCCTCTGTCTCTGCCCCTCCCCTGCTCAAGCTCCCTCTTTCTCTCTTTCTCTCTCAAAAGTCAACATTTTTTTAAAAATTTAAAGATTCTCTCTCTCTCTCCCTTTGCCCCTCTCCCCCACTCACACTCTCTCTCTAAAATAAAATATATACATCTCTTGATTTGTTCAAAACAAGTCACCTAACCTCTTCCTGGCTATTCACATCACTGTGATTAAATCGCAAGGTCCATGCTGCAGGGGTGTTGAAAGGGGTCATGCCCCTTCTAGTCTCCACAGAGATGCTTGCAGAACACGGGCCTTGACTACTGCTCTCCTCACTTTCAGGCTCATCGATGGATGGAGGCCTCAGGACAGTGCCACGGGGCCCAGGGAGGAACGTGCTTTCAGACACCCGCTGGGCAGTCAGGGCCCTGAAGCCTTATTTATAGGTTCTCAGCTGGAGTCAGTGTGCTGAGCTCACTCAAGTCTGATCTTTGGATAAATGAGGGTTAATGGCACTGGCTCCTTCCCATTTTAACTCTACATTAGCCCATGAGAATTATTATGCATGTAAGAATATCAATAAATAAGAGAGCAACCAACTATGTTAAACCCTGTGACTCAGTAGGTTTCCTCCAATTATACCGCCTCTGCTGCCCCAAGATTTTTTACTGGATGATTTCATAATTATCAATTCATTGCTCCTTTTTACCTGGCAGGTCTGCAAAGCACTTTTTTCCTTTCAGAAAAATTAAATCTGAGGGAAAAAAAAAAATTCCAAAACACGCTGGAAGGTTTGATCACTAAGCACACACAAAATAAACGACGACTTAACTAAATGGTCAGATGTAACAGGGCTTTGCATAAGCCTCACAAGAAACGTGAGGCAGAAATTTTGAAACTTCCAGTTAGAAACCCTAAAACGCCTCAGCGCCACTCACAATGCGACCGTCACCGCTGCCGATGTCGACCAGGGGTCCTCTTCTGCAGTGAAGCATCTTCACGACGTTTTCGATCTGCTTTGTAGTTGCGGGTACAAACGGCAAACAAATTTTTCGGAGGGCCGGGGTTAGAAACGGGGTGGCCACGGCGTACACGGCCACCAGCGTCCCACCAACAACCCCAGTGAGTAAGAAGCCCCAGTTGCGTTTCTTCACACCGTTGGCTCCAGGGCCGGTAGGCACACCCCATCCTGACGGGCTTTCTTCAAGTACTTCCGGGGGCTTCCCTAAGGGAAACAAGCAGAAATACACACGTCACGCGCAATCTGAAATCCAACGCAGTATTTTCCTTCTATGATTCTTATTGACAGACTCATACTGTTTAAAGGATAACTTGGCTGGATACAATCTAAATTACCATTGAAGGTTTCCACAAGGAGTTCTATATCCTCTCAACTAAATTAACCTGTTTTAGAGAAAAGTATTCAAATCTAATGGAAAACTAAAATCTTTTCTTTCCAACATAATGATTCTTTCTTGAGTCATCCTTAGAAAACAATGTAGTCATCCCTATTTGATATTTTATGGATTCAATATATCTATTAATACAGATGTTAACCATGAACTATTTTTCTGGTTTAGGACAAAGCCTCACAAATAAGCATTAAAATGTCCAATTACTGCCCTATTTTAAATAAGATGTGAGGATTCCACATCAAAACTGGTCAGGCATCCATAATTCAGGTGTACTAATACAATTTTGAAATAATGAGCGAGCAAAATCAGGTTTCACTAAAAAAATTAGTATGGTACCGAAAAGACTTTAAAGAAGACCCAAAAAGAACAAAAAATAAATTAAGTATTTCAATGCACCAGCATGAAATAAAGTAAACTCCAATCATTGAAAACAGACAGATGAATGATCCTGAACCCTCATGAGTTTTACCCTTTAAAATACATTGCGGGGGGGAGGCCTGGGTGGCTCAAGAGGTTACGCATCGGACTTCGGCTCAGGTCACAATCTCACGGTTCATGGGTTCAAGACCCGCGTCAGGCTCTGTGTTGACAGCTACCTCGGAGCCTGGAGCCTGTTTTGGATTCTGTGTCTCCCTCTTTCTCTGACCCTCCCCTGCTCATGCGCTCTCTCTCTCTCTCTCTCAGAAATAAATAAAACATTAAAAAAAAAAAAAACACTTTCTCACGGCGCCTGGGTGGTTCAGTCAGATAAGCATCCAACTCCTGATTTCAGCTCAGGTTGTGATCTCACAGCTCATGAGTGTGTCAGGTTCCGCACTGAGTGTGGTGCCTGCTTGGGATTCTCTCCCTCTTCCTTTCTCTCTGCCCCTCCTCCCATGTGTGCATCCTCTCTCTCAAAGTAAGTAAATAAGCTTAAAATAAATACAATAAAATAAAATACATTCTTAGGAAGATCTCAAGTTCTGGGGACTGAAATGGATTTGATTTTAAAATCTAAGGAAGTGGGGACACATCAAGTAAGAACAGAACCCCAAGCTGAGGACCCGGGCTCTGCACCTTGCTAACAGTATGACCCTGCACCATTCTGGACCTCGGTTTGCTCATCTGTAACATGGGGATTAGAGCCGCCGTGCCGATGAAACTGGTGGACACACTCAGAACACTGCCCAGCACAACGGGATCGGTTGCTGTTATTATTTATCCGCGGCTGGCTACATGCTGAACCCTACAGGGAGCAAGACTGCCCTGAAGCAGCTCAGTTGGCAGAGAAGACAAGGCCAAAAACACAGGAGTCCTAAGAAACAAGACAGTAAGACGGGGGACAATGGATTCTGGTCACTAGAAGATGTTCACGTTCATGGCTGCAGGAATTGGTAAGCCCTTCAAAATGCCCACTGGATCCCATTCCCAAGGCTGCAGTCGGAAACCACCACCAACTTAGAGGGTTAAAACAACACACGCCTGTTGGTCATCTGGAGATCAGATGTGTGAAATGGGGTGGACACGCTGGGTTCCTTCTGGAGGCTGTATGGTAGATACGCTTGCTTGCCTTCTCCAGCTTCTAGAGGCTGCCCACATTCCCGGGCCAGTGCCCCCACATCACCCCAACCACCGCTTCCATCAGGACACCCCTTCCGACTCTCCTGCCTCCCCCCTTCATTTTTAAATCTATTTATTTATTTTCAGAGCGTGAGCTTGAGCGGAAGGGCAGGGGGAGAGGGAGAAAGCATCCCAAGCAGGCTCTGCTGTCAGTACGGAGCCCAAGACGGAATTCAAACTCGCAACCATAAGACCACAACCTGAGCTGATATCAAGAGTCAGACACTCAACAGAATGAGCCACCCAGGTGCCCCTCCCTTTTCTTTACAGGGACCCTGTGATGACAGTGGGCACATCCAGGCAAGCCAGCGGAATCACCCATCTCAAAGCCATTAACTTCATCCCATCTGTAGATTCTCTCGTGTAACATATTCACCCATTCCAGGGATTAGGACACAGACCTATTTGGGGGATGTGCCTACCATACTCATATGTGGTGATCTGTTACAACTTTGTGAGGTACAAATGTGAACACAGGACACACGAAAAGCTGGCCCAGTGCAGTGAGTCACTGATCCAGAGCAACTGACCAATCCCCAACATCAGGCACAGCAGAGCTTTGTTCTGGAAGCCTGAGGTCCCCTAAAGTGAGCTTTGTTTTGTTTTTATTTTAGAGGCAGAACGCTCATATGTGCAAGCAGGGGAGAGGGGCAGAAGGGGGGTGGGAGAGGAGGAAGTGGGAGGGAGGGGGAGAGTGAGAGAGAAAGCGTGAGCAAGACAGAGCGAGTATCTCAAACAGGCTCCAAACTTAGTGAGGAACCTGATCCAGGGCTCAATCCCCCTGCCATGGAATCATGACCTGAGCCAAAAGCGAGAGTTGGACTCTCCACCGACCGAGCCACCGAAGGGTTTCTAAACCGACTTTGAAAACTCGTTTCACACAGAAACCCTCTTGCACTGTTGGTGGGAATGCAAACTGGTATAGCTGCTCTGGAAAGCAGTGTGGCGGTGCCTCAAAAAATTAACAAGAGAACTACCCTATGACCCAGCAACAGCACTGCTAGAAATTTACCTAATGGACACAGGAGTACTGATGCATAGGGGCACATGGACCCCAATGTGCACAGCAGCACTCTCAACAATAGCCAGATCATGCAGTCTAAATATCCATCGACTGATGAATGGATCAAGAAGATGTGGTTTGTGTATACAATGGAACACTACTTGACAATGAGAAAGAATGAACTCTGGCCATTTGTAGCAATGTGGACGGAACTGGAGGATACTATGCTAAGTGAAATAAGCCAGGCAGAGAAAGACAGATATGTTATCACTCATATGTGGCTATTGAGAAACTTAACAGAAGACCATGGAGAAAGGGAAGGGAGGAAAAATTACAGAGAGGAAGGGAGGCAAACCATGAGAGACTCTTAAATACGGAGAACAAAGTGAGGATGGATGGGGGTGGGGGGGAGGGGAAAGTGGGTGATGTGCATGAAGGAGGGCACTTGCTGGGGTGACCACTGGGTGTTGTGCGGAAGCCAATTTGATAAAATATATTTATATGTATAATAAGTATTTCATATATAAATATTAAAATGTATTTATACAGAAAATATTTAAAACAATATATAATGTACAGAATACGGTAATAAAATAAAATAGAATAAAACAAAAGTAGTTTCACAGTGGAAAACCAACTCAGAAACAAGAACAAGAAAAGTCTCCCGCTGGAGCTGGAAGGAAGGTAAAAGTAAAGTTTAGGTAGGTGACGGTGTTTGATAGAAAGCAATAATTTTAAATACATTTTGTTACACATTTTGTTACACGTTTCAGTATCGTATGGAGGAATTTACACACTAGAGCAACAGTCATGCATTTGATTGTTTTTTAAAGAGACGAAGACCATCTGCCATGCCTCTGTAAAATTACCCTGTGGGCCTTCTAATTATACAGTACAGTGAGTGATTACAAGGATTGGAGTCATAAGGTTCTGGATTCACAGAACTTAACTCGTGTGAAACATTCGAGAGGTTTTTGCCAAGCTTAAGATTCTTCCCCCATAAAACTCAGAAATAATACTATCCTCACAGGGTTATTTGAAGAGTTAAAAGAAGGGGCGCCTGGGTGGCTTAATCAGTTAAGCGTCCGACTTTCGCTTGGGTCATGATCTCACGGTTCGAGCCCCGTGTCGGGCTCTGTGCTGACAGCTCAGAGCCTCGAGCCTGTTTCAGTCTGTGACTCCCTCTCTCTCTGACCCTCCCCTGCTCACGCTTTCTCTCTCCTAGAAGTAAATAAAACATTAAAAAAATTTTTTTTGAAGAGTTAAAAGAAATACATATAGGGCACTTAGTGCTCTAAATGAGACAGTAAGTAACGAGTGTTCGCTGCTATTGTTAGTCTCAATACTACCCGTGGGAAGAGATCCTCAATTTTTAACAGGCTTAACATATATGAATATGTAATTCATATACCATACAATGTGCCCACTTAACATATACAGTCCTAAGGTTTTCGATCTATTCACAGATGGGTGTAACCATCAGCACAGTCAATTTTAAAACGTTCCCATTACCCCCAGAAGCCCTTAACCTTTACCTATCACCCCCACCTTCCCCTTCACACCTTCGCCCTAAGCAACCCCTAATTGACGGGGTCCCCAGACCCCCTACTCTGCACGTGATCTGCTAGGACTGGCCTCCTTCACTCGGGATAAGTCTCCCAGAATCGGTTCCTCAACACAGTCGATCCGTCACCAACACGGCTTTGAGCTGCACAAACCCACCTACACGTGGATTTTTTTTTCCACGCAGTAAATTTAGTTTCTTTTATAATTCTAGTAACACCTTTCCTCTAGCTTACTTTATTCTAAGAGCACAGTATCTAACATACAAGCTAGGTTAATTGACCTCTGGCCCACAACAGGCTGTTAGTAAAACTGGACGGGGGAGGGGGTGTCAAGTCACCGGGGATTTGGACTGCACAGGCCTGACTGCAGCGGCACCCCTAACGGCCCCGATGCTCAAAGGTCAGCTGTACTCTACCGCTTTTTGTGGCCGCATCGAAGCCCCTAAAACAGGAGGTCATGACCAGCGTCCTCAGGAAAAGGCGGCAGAAGGCATTTAGAAGACGGAGAATTAGCAAGACAGAATGGGCAGGAAAGGTCGCCAAGGCAGCGCAACGCTGCTTCGGGGCGGGGCCCTCGGCGCTGCGCAACCCTGCTTCTTACTAGCCGTCTAACGTTGGCCAAGTACTGGGCTAACGGTGCAAAAGGCGGACTTCTTTAACGAGCACTTAGAACTTGCTGGGAGCCCGGCACTGTTCTCCCCGAGTCCTTTCAGCTGTGCAAGGCAGATAACTACCGTTGTTTGCAAGAAAGGTAACTGAGGCACAGAGAGGTTAAGTTACCGCCCGCCGAGGCCCAGCGAGCAAGGGGCAACGCTGCTTCCCACCCACACAGCGGGACTCCGGTTCCCTCAGAAGACCGTGCCGCCCACGGTGCGACTTATTCGCCGCAGGGCCCCGCGGCCCGTGCCCCGCACGCCGCGCTCCGAGCCAGGCCTGCGGCCGGCGGCTCCCACCCCGGCCCGGCCCGGCCCGGCCCGGCCCGGAGCCCCACGTGCGGCCGCACCCGCCACCCCCGCAGCCCGCAGCGCCCGCCGCCTCACCGCCTCCTCCCTCCATCGCGAGATTTCCCGCGGCCGGAGGCGGGGAGGGAGGGTGGAACTCCGGAAGTGGGTTATACCATCTCCTCAGATCCGGGGGGGTGGGAAGAGGAGGGAGAAACCAACGGCGCGAGGAAACGAGTTCCTCCTTGAGACCCACTGCCCAGGAACTCTCGGTCATAAACTTTAGCTGATGATCTCGATCTACGCTCGGCTGGAGGGTTTTAAGTTCCCGTCTGCGTCTTCGAGCCCCCTCTCCCCCCACAGTGCCGGCGATGATAGAAGTTTCCTAAGGCCCCTGATTCCAGAAGATACGGTGTGGCGTGACACTAGTCTCGCGTGAAAAATAAGTCTCGCGCGCCCGGACTGCGCACGCGCACACTGTTGAGCCCGCCTGCGAGCGGAAGGCGTGGTCTCGGTTCCGGAACGGGCTCCACCGGGCTGGGGAGAGTAACCGCTGCAGCCGCACCATGGCGTCGGTCGGGACCCTCGCCTTCGACGAATATGGGCGCCCTTTCCTCATCATCAAGGATCAGGATCGCAAGTCTCGTCTTATGGGACTTGAGGCCCTCAAGGTAACGGGGCGGACGCTGGCGGGGGGAATGAGGGGAGGCGGCCGAGGCCCGCGACTCTGCGCCTGCGCGATCCTGGGAGCGGGGCAGCCATGTGCTCCCCGGGGAAGGTCGGGGACCCCGTCTCGTCTCCCGCCCTGCACCCCGCTTCCCGCTCGGGAGAGGGCGACGTAGAAGCCTTTAATAAATCCCGATCTGGGGATTGGAGTGGGGCCGCTAGCGCCCTTCAGCGTTGGGCGGGGCGGCTTCAAGGCCTCGGCTCTGAGCCCGCGCCTCCGACCGCTCCCCCAGCCTCGGGTCGTGCGGACAGCGGCCGAGGGCCTTCTCCGGTCACCCGGCTCCGTCAGAAGCACAGCCCAGGATGATGTTCATGTTTCTCTGGTCGCTCCTTAAAGGCGTAGTGACTTCTAATTCCTTCGTACCTTGTGCGCGGCGTAGTACTGGATGCGCTGTCGTGAAAATTAAAAGCGTCTGCGTTTAACGAGAAAGTAACCACCGCCACAAAGAGTGGAAAATGGACACCGAGACCCCGACACAAGGCAGCGTGTGACCGGACTCACCAGTTAGGGAGGCAGATCAAAGTTGGAGGGTGTCCTGGAGACGTTTAGTGGAGACCGGCTTTTGATCCGGGGTGGCGGCCCTGCTCGCAAGGCGAGGGCGCGCCGGCGTCTGGGGGAGAGCTGGGCGGGAGAACGCGGGGCAGGTCGCGGGGAGAGCCATCTGGTTTAAGTTAGAATGTCCCACAGTGGAGCTGTTACCCCGGAAGGAGGGGCCCGTTAGGGGGTTTGGGCAGAACCACAGTTTTAGCAGAATGTACTTCAGGAAGGAAGTAGGGGCTGAGAAAGACCAGGGGAGGTAAACCCCGCAGTCCAGGTGACAGTCACCTGAGCACGGGCCTGTTTAAACAGACGAAGAAAGAGGCGTCTGGGGGGCTCGGTTGGTTAAGCATCCGACTTCGGCTCAGATCATGATCTCACGGTTAGTGGGTTCAAGCCCCGGGTCGGGCTCTGTGCTGACAGCTCAGAGCCTGGAGCCTGTTTCAGATTCTGTGTCTCCCTCTCTCTCTGCCCCTCCCCTGCTCACACTGTCTCTCCCTCTCTCTCAGAAATAAAACATTTTAAAAAATAAATAAACAGATGAAGAAAGCAGAAGGTCGTTTCGCTGTTCACCCTCAGGCTGCACAGCCTCTCTGAACCCCCCCCCAGGGGGGAGCATCTCTGTGGAGCAGAGAGGGAGGATTGAAGGGGGTGATTGTGGCAGATACTTGACGGCTTGTATTACTCCACTTCGTTGTTGTTGTTGTTTTAATTTCCATTTATTTTAGAGCGAGAGAGAATCCCAAGCAGTCTCCGAGCTGTCAGCAGAGAGCCGGATGTGAGGCTTGAACTCACGAACCTGAGTGAGACCATGACCTGAGCCGAAAGCACGAGTCAGACGCTTAGCTGACCGAGCCCCCAGGCGCCCCTTATTGTTCCTTTAAAGGAGCCGGTGGAGAACGTAGCGCCCAGTGCCTCGTGTGTGCCGGCGCCGCAGGTCCTGCGAGTGCTGTGCGGCAGCTGTGACGTCAGCTGCCTGGCGGGCCCTTGCTCTGCAGCTCGCCATCCTCACGCTCTGGGACAGGTGTAGTGTTAGCAGGCCTGGACGCGGCCCCAGGGTGGCAGCCCGCTCATCGGGAAGGGGGCCGTGACTCGAGCCCCCCTCTGGCTGACGCCAAAGCCAGAGTTCTCATCTTTGGTGGTGTTCATTTTCGGGGCCACATCCTTTCTGTTGCGGGGGCCTCTGCCCAGGCCCCTACCCGCTCCGTGCCATTGGCAGCCCCCCGCCCATTTGTCAGAACTGGAGATGTGTGCAGGCGTCGCCACGTCCCCTGAGGGACAAAATCCTCCCTGGTTAAGACCTCTCACCTGTGGTCATCGTCCTCTGTGACACGAATCAGGCAGAGTGTGTTTTAGTGGCTGCCAGTGTCCTCACAGCTCTGTGAACTCGTGTGCTGCCTCAGCCCCCAGCTGGAGTGACGGGGGGGCGAGGCGGGGGGTGCTTCGCGGGCCGTGTGTGTTTGAACTGTCAGGGTTTTGATGGTTGGAGGGCCTTCTGTGCTTTAGCACGTGAAGGATTGGGGACACGTGGGGAACACGCATGGACCATCGTCGCCGGATGGGAACTGGGTCTCAGATTGTAGAGGGCGATGAAGAAAATCTGAAGCTTTCAGGGAGTCACTTAAGGTTTGGGGACTGGCAGGCGACACGTTGGAGGAAAACAGATGGGTTATCTGCCTGTCGGGTGCCTCTGAGGAGGCGAGATGAGAGGCCCTGGGTTTCTGTAGGGTGCTGGGGACCCGGGCTAGGCTGCTGACCGCATGACTAGGAACAAAGGAAAGAGCATCTGCAGAAAAGATCGTGTGCAAGCAGGGAAGGATGCTTGCAAGTTGCCGTTACTTAAGCCGTCGATGCTTTGGCAGATGATGAGGGGGACTTTCCATGTGCGGGCTGAGGGTTGACTCGGCGGTCAGTTGCTGGCTGTTTCTGCAGCAAACCCAGTGTGATAGTTGAAGGTGCTGTACATTCACGTCCGGACCCCACGTGAGGTGAGCATCGCACTGTTTCCTTGAAGGCCTGTCCTGTCCCACGGCGCTTGCTTTCAGGTGCGACATGACGCGCATGGGAGAACCTGCCTTGTAGACGTGCTGGGAGTTAGAGCACCAGGTGCTCGCTCTGTGCCATGAGACTCACCTGCTCACGCTGGTCGTTATCACACTAAGATTAGACTTGTGTGTTGCCTCTTAAATGTGGAAGGTCCTGGAGAACAGAAACTGTGTTTAATTGTATGCTTCTAACTACTAAAACTTAGGGGGGCCCGGGTGGCTCAGTTGGTTGAGCGTCTGACTCTTGACTGTGGCTCAGGTCATGATCTCATAGTTCATGATTTCAAGCCTCATGTTGGGGCAGGGAGGGGCCTACTTGGGATTCTCTCCCTCTCTCTCTGCTCTCTCCCTCCTGTGCTTGTTCGCTCTCAAAATGAGTTTTTAAAAAAATTCAACTATTAAAATTATATGTAACTTGAGCCTCTTCTGTTTCTTTCATTTAGTCTCATATCATGGCAGCAAAGGCTGTAGCAAATACAATGAGAACATCACTTGGACCAAATGGTAAGAGACTACCGTTCAGTGTTAACACATGTTCATTCTGTGGTAACAGGTGTTACATGTAAATCGAGGATGGTTGATGTAACACCCCTTTACAGAAAGTTGGGACGTGGCATGGGGAGGCATCCTAGGCCTCTGGCACTGACAGAGTTTCATGTATTTCAGGCTTTAGACACATTTATAAGCACATACAATTTTAATTTTAGGTCAGAGGCTTTTTTCCATCTTTTAATACCATTTCGTTAGCATTTTCTAAATCAGTTATTTTTTGTAATTAACACTAAATTTATTGATGCTTCTTTTTTCTCCCCTACTTCTCTGGTTTTAGCTCTTTAGATGACTTTGTAGTCACCAGTCTAAAAATGTCTGCATGCACATACTCTTTTACATGTGTTGAATTTTTGTAATAAATTTTGTAAACAGGCACTGGGTCAAGAAATCTAGCCTTTTTTTTTTTTTTTTTTACAGTTTTTGGTGTTATTTTTCTGTTTGGTTTTGGGGTTTTTTGGTTTTGCTTAATTCCATATTAAACGTTGCCGTCTTTCTAGGACTTGATAAAATGATGGTGGACAAAGATGGCGACGTGACGGTGACTAACGATGGTGCTACCATTTTAAGCATGATGGACGTCGATCACCAGATTGCCAAGCTGATGGTCGAACTGTCCAAATCCCAGGACGATGAAATCGGAGATGGGACCACCGGAGTCGTTGGTGAGAAAGCGTTATCCTCTCTGGTTCGAGAGGCATTCCTTAAAATCACACACACCTGCCGAGAGTGTTTGAGTCAGATCGTGAGGAGACGGTCGCACAAATCCAAGTTGAAGGACGTGCCAAAATACAAGAGGCCCAGACTCTTCAGAAATCCTTATCCTGGAAGAACAGGATTGTTCTTCAGGGGAGAGTTAGACAGCAGCTGTAATGTAGCACACTTGATTGGATGCGGGCTTTTTAATTATTTTTTTAACTGGGGGGAGGGGGGTACAAGGGAGGATTTGCAGGTAGTGTGTTGCGGAGTAGTGCCCTGTTAAGTTTCCTGAACGTGACAGTGATGTAGGAGAATGTCCTTACACAAGCTCAGCTTGCGGCTAAGACGCGTCATGATTTCTGCACGTCTCACATAGTTGATTGTGTTTGCAGAGAAAACGTGGCAAAATGGTGTTAATAAATAAGTAAACTGTTCATTTTACCATTTTTAAACTTCTTTGGAGTTCTGAAATACTTCAAGAGTTCGGGAAGATGGACTAGAGAAATAGCTTTAATGTTACCTTTTCTGCAGATGAGGTTTGGATTCTTTTATTCAGCAAAATTGGCTGGGTACCAAGTGCTATGTGGGTGTGCCCGGAGGACAGCAGTGTTAAAACCAAAGTCATCATCTTGGGGCCCCAGGATCATGGGAGGAGGGAAGGCAGTGGGGAAGATACATCATAGGCACATTCTCTTGTCACCAGAGTATATTTTACCGAATAGAAAACCCCGGCCCAGCAGAGGCCTCTGGCTGGCTCAGTTGGTAGAGCGTGCAGTTCTTGTTTGGGTGTAGAGATTACTTAAAAATTTAAAAATCTTAAAAAGAAATCCCTGGCTCAGGAAATGCGAGAGACTTTTGCCCTTATAAAAACATCTTTAGTTTATGTTCTTCAGTTATGTTCTGTCTCACTGAGAACTGAACATCGGGTTATCAGGAGCGACCGTTAGAGCTTTGCTAAAAGTAAAACCATAGTCTCCCTTTTCAGAAATACCTGAGCCTCCTTGATACTTTTGCCTTAATTCTGGAACCTCCATATTTCCAGGGTAGCATCTAATTGGTGTCAGTGGTATAAGTGTCGTGCTTTCCTGACGTGGCTATGCGCTGTCTTGTCTGCAGTCCTGGCCGGCGCCCTGCTGGAGGAGGCGGAGCAGCTGCTGGACCGCGGCATTCACCCCATCCGGATTGCTGACGGCTACGAGCAGGCTGCCCGCATTGCTATCGAGCACCTGGATAAGATCAGCGACAGTGTCCTCGTTGACATGAAGGACACAGAGCCCCTGATTCAGACAGCAAAGACCACGCTGGGCTCCAAAGTGTACGTTTACCGTGCCGTGCCGCGGTTAGCGCTCGTAGAGGATGCGAAATGTGTGCTCACTGCTCAGGCCTCCCGTTAGGATCATCACTGGTAGCTTCATAGTGACTTGATGAACTTCCTTCCACTTTTGATGTTATTTGGGTTTGCTTTGTCTTTAATGCAGGTGTGGCCACGTGCATCTTGTGTTTTACTTGGAAACTGAAGTTCCGGGCTTGGTATTAAATCCTCTCGGTAATTGTGAGAGCTCCCTGTCTTTAATTTAGCAGGACAGGTCGTGTTAGAAGGCAAGCAGAAATCCTACTTGGTCAGTGTTGTTTTCAAAACACTTCCTACCATTTCTTTGCTAGGAAGCCCTTTAGGAGGAGGGGCTCCACTTTTCATTTGTTCACCAAGCAAGTAACTGGTCCAGAATCTTAATTTAGTGAGAAGGGGCAGTCTTGAAAGTGACTTACATTTGGTGTTATCCACGTTTGCATAATGCCTGCTGTTGACCAGGCTGCCACGTCTTGGGCACAGAGACACAGTTCCTGTCCTCTGGAGGCCCAAAGCAGCCTCAGCCAAAGGACACACTTATTCGAACAGTTACAGACACTTAAGGGCTCTTAATGTGATGTGGAGTAAAGATCTAGCCTGAGGAGCCATATTACACTGGTGGTTTTGTATCAAGATCAGGATGAGAAACGTTTTAACCTTTGTGTGTGTGATAGTTTTAGCAAAAAGGAAAACCTGGCCTCGACTCAGGTCAGGGGAAGTGCAACCGAACGGTTGCCCTCTCCACCCCCAGGGAAAAGCCTCTGCTACTGTGCCAGAATGTGCTGGGTGCCAGCTGCCCTCTTGTTCGGATGCAGAGACCAACTTCTGGGCAGGGGGGCTTCCCGGGAAGGTGTCTGTCACGGGTGGCACGCTATTGTCCACCTGAGAGGAAGGTGTCTTAGTTGAAAATGCACAAATCGGGGCGCCCGGGTGGCTTAGTCGGTTAAGCGTCCGACTTTCGCTTAGGTCATGATCTCACAGTTCGTGGGTTCGGAGCGCGTGGGGCTCTGTGCTGACTGCCAGCTCAGAGCCTGGAGCCTGTTTCAGTCTGTGACTCCCTCTCTCTCTGACCCTCCCCTGCTCACGCTGTCTCTCTCTCTCTCCTAGAAATAAATAACACATTAGGAAAAAAAAATTAAAGAAAAAGAAAATGCACAAATCGTATCATTGTTTTGTACGTTGACCTTGCTCAGTTTGCATGTCTTTGTAAAATTCTTATACAGGTTGGTCTTTACTACGGAAAATGTTCAAAACAACTGACTGGTCAAACATAGCGTAAAGTAAAATGTGATGAATTGCTTAGAACACTAACAATATTTGTAGTTTCCCCGTTACTTTCTTTCTAAAATGAGCTAAGATTTCGTGCATTGTGTTTCAGGTATTAAGTTTCCCTTGCAGGTTTTCTAGAACCAAAAGCAAATTTATTGAGCAATTTATTCAGGTGTTTCAGAGCTTTTCAAAAAAAGATTCCCAACCCCCCGTCCCCATCTGTAACTGATGTTGGTGGGAGTTCCTGCAAAGGAAGCAGCCATGTTGAGTCCTCCGGCTTCTTAGCGCTGTGCCCCATTTAGACAAGATGGTGTTTCCTCCCATCCCAGCATATGGTTCTCTCTGGGGTCCGCAGAACCCAGGTGTACAACCCCCGCCCCAGACCATCCGAAGTGCAGGCTCCAGTGGCATTGCTGTCTAGAGAGTCTGAACCTTCCTCGTTTTATTAGATGTATGTGCGTTGCCACATTACTTACGTGGCCTGCTGTGGTTACAGTGGTTGTGAGTGCAGTGACAGGTGAAGGGTCCTCTCTGTTTTCCCCAGGGTTAACAGCTGTCACCGGCAGATGGCAGAGATCGCCGTGAACGCGGTCCTCACTGTAGCAGACATGCAGCGGCGAGACGTCGACTTTGAGCTCATCAAAGTGGAAGGCAAAGTGGGTGGGAGGCTGGAGGACACAAAACTTATAAAGGGCGTGATTGTGGACAAGGATTTCAGCCACCCACAGATGCCAAAAGTGAGTCCGTGTCCTTCACAGCTTCACACCCTTTCCACTCCTAAGTCCATGAATTGAAAGAGTCTCTCTGTCCCCGCAGCTAGTGGAAAACGCCAAGATTGCAATCCTCACGTGTCCGTTTGAACCACCAAAACCAAAGACCAAGCATAAGCTGGACGTGACGTCTGTAGAAGATTATAAGGCCCTTCAGAAATACGAAAAAGAGAAGTTTGAAGAGATGATTCAGCAAGTGAGTCTTCCTACGGCTTGTCGTGAAGTAGATGTGTAGGTAGTAAAGTGGCACTCATCTCTGTCTTCATGTTTTAGAGTGTGGCTACAGGTGACGTGTCAGTGGTACGAGCCACCTTTTTTTCACTTTTGAATAATTAAAGTAATAAGCATTCGTGATGAGAAGAAAGCTTTAAGGGAAGGAACCTGATTTTGTCTTAAAACAGTGACGCGTCTGGAGCGCCTCAGAATTGGCTCGGTTACCTTCAAGCTGTGCTTGTGATCTTAGTCATCTAAGCTTCTGCGTTCCAGGTGTAAACACCTACCTCTTCTCCGGAGGCTGGTACGGCCGTGTGCGTGCGTGCCCTGACAGTGGGTCCTCTTTGGGACTCTGTCCTTCAGAATGTACAGCACCCGCACACAGCGATACACGAGCGTGGGTGTCAATTGAAACCTTACTTACGACAGGTAGACGAGAAGCCACCTGGGTGTCTCTCAGGGCAGAGTGTTGGGTTCATTTACTCCTGTGTGATGGGTGCTCTGCCTGCCACACAGCAGGCACTGCCGTAGGGACCTGAGACAGCAGCGAACGGCACAGAGCTCTTGCTGCACAGAGCGCGGGGCTGGGGGGCAGGGGCCGTGTTAAACGCAGTGGTCAGAGCGGGCCCCTCTCGGGCGCTGGTGGCGTGTGGCCAGAGACCCAGGTGTGGGCGAGGAGCACTCGGGGCTGAGGCGAGCAGGGGCCTTGAGGCAGGAGCGTGGCTGGCGTGTGCGGGAACCGCAAGGCTGACGGGTTGGGCGACAAGATGGCAGAGCCCAGGAGGCCAGCGGGTGGGTAGGTGTGTTGGTGGCTGTGCAGGCGGCCGGGAATGGTGGGAACGGGATGGGCCACGTGCTAACGTTTTAAAGAACAAGAATGGCGCAAAGAGGAACGTCGTAGGTGCTTGTGAGGAGCAAGAGGGACCCTCCTGAGCACAAGGGACGGAAAACGGCCACATGAGGGGAAATGCTGAGGCAGGTTGGTTCTCAGGGGACCCCGGGGTTTGTTCCCAGCGAGAATGTGGCGGAAGCGGTGCAGGATCAAGTTGGCCGCTGACGCACTGAGGGTCTCGGAAGGAGGAGAGGCAGCGAGCGGCCGTGGGTGACTCCGGAGGCCAGGCTGCGGGCCACTGAGACCGTGGACGCGGGGCTGGCGCAGCTCCCACAGGCGACGGCCGCGGGCAGACGGTCCAGCCCTTGCCATCCCGGGACCAGAGGCTTACCGTTCACAGGGGTGGGAGCGGGAGCACGTGTGGCGGCCCCGAGGGCGGGCGGTGCCTCCCCCCGAGGGCGCTGCAGTCAGGTGAGCAAAGCTACTTGAAGGAAACGCGCATTGGCTGTGCTCCTGTTCAGCACGAAGGTGCGTGGAGCTGCCTTAGAGGCGTTTGTGACGGGACCCAGCTGTTCGCCTGGCTCCGGGGCTGAGCCCTGTCCACCTGTCTGTTACATTTCACTGCAACAGCGAGGTTCGGTGTGAATTAGTGGGTTATTTTTTTAAATTTATTTATTTTGAGAGTGAACGTGAGCGGAGAAAGGGAGGGAGCCAGGGGAGAGAATCCCAAGCATCATCTGAGCTGTCAGCACAGCCCAACACTACGGGGCTCGATCTCACAAACTGTGAGAGCATGACCTGAGCTGAAATAGAGTCTGATGCTTACATGACTGAACCACCCAGGAGCCCCTGAATTACTGATTCTTGAAGCAGATTGAAAACTGAAGGGATTCTCTCTTTGGAATTTGGGCCTGACAGAAGGTGGACACTTGTGTGCTTCCTTCCTTCTCTTTTCTCTGCTTTATTTCAGTGCTCTCACCTTGCACACGCCCCCGTGCGCCTCATCTTTCTGACCACAAGGAATACTCAATGTGACCGGCATTTTTCTCCCCGCAGATAAAAGAAACGGGCGCTAACTTAGCCATCTGCCAGTGGGGCTTCGACGACGAAGCCAATCATTTACTTCTTCAGAATAACTTGCCTGCAGTTCGTTGGGTCGGAGGACCAGAAATAGAGGTAGGGGGCTCCGCAGGAAGAGACTTCCGAACGTGGGCTTGAGCTTAACGCCTGTGGGGGCGGGGGGCCGCTGTGGTAGCGGTTCCCTTAAATACTCTCAGCGCGCCAGGCGCCACAGACGGGGGCCGGGGAGGGGACGGTGCTAGGCCTCTCTTTCTGCAGCAGTGCTGCGTGTTTCCGGTGTTCTGTGGGAGTCAAAGTGCTGTCTGTGTGCCCTCCCACTTGGCATTCGTGTGTCCCACATGCTGACCTCCGTCCCACACGTGGCCCGTGCCCCGTGCAGGCACAGGCTCTGGTCCTTGCTGCAGCAAGAGTGCAGGTGGGCGTGCGGAGCGTAACCTGGTCGGGAGAGGTGACCCAGAGGGTGGTGGCGTCACACGGAGACGCCAGCTCTTCAGAAACACGCTCATTTCGTATGCCTTTTTGGGTTGACTTTGTAATCTAGGGGCTAGGGTACGTTGCACTTGGGTGCGCGAGTTAGCCCCAGGTGGATTTGGCTTACCTGCGGCCTGGTGTTGAGCACCCAGTGCTCACCAGCACCTTCCCACCCCTGACACTACTCCCCACCCCCACCCCAGCTGATCGCCATCGCGACGGGAGGGCGGATCGTGCCGCGGTTCTCGGAGCTCACCCCTGAGAAGCTGGGCTTCGCTGGGCTTGTGAAGGAGATCTCCTTCGGGACGACTAAGGACAAGATGCTGGTCATCGAGCAGTGTAAGAACTCCAGGGCTGTGACCATTTTCATCAGAGGAGGAAACAAGATGGTGAGAATCTGTTACTCATGCTGCACGGTTTTCTATTTTTGGCGTATGGTTTGATTTTGCCCCTTCTGTGTGTGGCTGTGATGTAGTCGCTGATTTTCAAAATATCATTTTTCTCAAAGAAACCGTGACTTACCGTGGTCATTAAGGGGCACAGCTGTTTATGCTATGAGGCGCACGGGCCTTTCTTGCGTCACGGGGTGACAGTAGGGCACCCAGGTGAATGGCGCTCGCTGGTAATCTCCCTCCTGCGAGAGCGGGACTGTGTCGCATCAGGGTCAGACGCGCCCGGAGGTTTCTCCTGGTCACTGTTGGATTGTGTGACTGCTTCCCATGGTCGCATGTCCCAGAATGCGTCACTGGCTGCCTCCTCTGTCTGGTGTTCTCGTCACCACACGACAGAGGGAGGGGGAGAACAGCGGAACTCACCCTGGAATGGACATCCTGCCTGGGCGCTCCGTTTGTTCTCAACCAAAATGGCTCCGGCAGGGAGTTGGGAGTAGCTCTCGTACCCAGTGCACACCGAGGGTACATCCGCACCGGGCCTGGACACGGGGCTGTGGTGACGTGGACTGTCTTCCCTAGATCATCGAGGAGGCCAAGCGCTCCCTTCATGATGCTCTGTGCGTCATCCGGAACCTCATCCGGGATAATCGTGTCGTGTATGGCGGCGGCGCTGCTGAAATCGCCTGTGCTTTGGCGGTCAGCCAGGAGGCGGACAAGGTCAGTCCCGCACGGGGCCTCCCAGACCATGCGGAGGGCGGTGGGGCTGTGGGCAAACTGGGGGACCTGCACCCCAGGAAACAAAGTGTCACCGCGCTGGGTAACCAGTGTCTGGTCTGCTGATCATCGCCCACATGTTGAGGCGCAGGCTGCCAAAAACTGGCGTTGGTCAGCTTTTTTCAACCTTTCCAGCCTTGAAATAACTCTAGTCTTCAGTGTTCTTGTTTGAGGTTCAAAATTGATTGAATGTCTGAACTGTCATAACTAAAAGTAGTCAGAGCTCATTTGTTTCTGGACTTCTCTCCCGTGTCTACCTTTTCCATCCTTCCTCTGTCGTGACATTTTAACTTTCTAGTAGTTTAAAAATAATCACGATGGCCTATTCTTGGAATTCTTCGTGAGTTAGGTTTTCAACGGGTGTGATTTACTTAAAACCTTTCCAAACTGCCGGCTTGCCGTGATTCTTGCTGACGCGCGCTCGCCTGTCCCGCCAGTGCCCGACCCTGGAGCAGCATGCCATGCGGGCGTTCGCCGATGCGCTGGAGGCCATCCCCATGGCCCTTGCTGAGAACAGCGGCATGAACCCCATCCAGACCATGACCGAAGTGCGTGCCAGACAAGTGAAGGAGGCCAGCCCCGCGCTCGGGATCGACTGTTTGCACAAGGGAACAAACGGTGAGGAGCCGTCGCAACCCGCGGGGCCGTGTCCCCTTGGCCCGCGGCGCTCTGCCTCCCGTGAGCCTCCACGTGGCAGGGTTTCGGGCGCCGAGACTTGGGTGTGTGGTGCGATTGCCCGAGGGGCTGGGGAGGCTGCGGGCCCTGCGGCGCCCACCCTAGTGACAGGGCCCTCTGTGTCCTACCCGAGGGGACTCCGTTTCGGTCTCTGGTTTGTGAAAGGCCTCTTGCCCTTGCTGTTTCACACGAGCATCTGTCGGGTGGGCTCCCGGTGCCCTGGGAGGCGGCCCTGCAGTTGGGTGGCTTTGTGCTGCCCGCTTCCCCGTGCCCTTACCTAGGAACGAGGGCGTGTGTTCAGGTGTCCCGTGCTGCGACTGTGGCCATCTGTGTACTTTAGAGGCTGATTTTGCTTAAGCTTAAGGGATTCCTTACTAGTGGGGCCAGGCCCACACTCTTTATATTTTTTTTAACGTTTGTTTTTGACTGGAGGGGGAGTTGGGGCGGGAGAGAGAGCACAAGCAGGGGAGGGGCAGAGAGAGAGAGGAGCACAAAATCCAAAGCAGGCTCCAGGCTCTGAGCTGTGAGCACAGAGCCCCCACAGGGGGTTCAAGTTGGAACCGCAGGATCATGACCTGAGCCAGTGGAGGTCAGACACCTAACGGACCGAGCCCCCTGGGCGCCCCCGGGTCTGCACTGTCGCAGCCGCTCCCAGCCACAGAATCAGATGTTCTGTGCTGCTTAGAACAGCAGCTGCGTCCTGGTTTTCATGCTCACAGCCTGCAGAGTTCAGTAACAGCCGCAACTCTTTGTCAGATAAACATTCAAATTTTCTTTAACTTGAGTGCCTGGTTCTGCTGAAGTTTATAACGTTTAGGCCTTTCTTGGAATTATTTTATGTTTCACATACAGTCTGATTTTTTTACTTAACGTTGGACTTTGTAAATTATGTTAGTATTTTGTGGGATGAAATGGCACTGAAAGGTTTAGCCAGTCACCTAGCACTTTAGCTTGTCACTGAAGAGAAGTCCCTCCACCCCCAGCTTTCTGGCCCCCAGGTTCAAATTGCCAAGTGTCCTCTGGAGTGATGGAACCTTAACTCCTCTGAAAACATAAGGGGGGCTGAGTGGTTTCCTCCGTATTTGGGTTTTGTTTTGTGTTTTATAAATGTCTTTGTTGTTGCTGTTGTTTTGGGGTTTTTTTTTCTTTGTTCGTTTTGAGAAAGAACATACAAGCAGGGGAGGGGCAGAGAAAGAGAATCCCAAGCAGGCTCCGTGGTCTCGGTGCAGAACCACACACGGGACTCGAATTTGCAAATCTTAAGATCATGACCTGAATGGGAACCCAGAGACCCTTACCTGCCTGAGCCACCCAGGCACCCCCAGATTGCATTTTTTAAGTTTCGCTGTAATTGTGTAAATGAGAGTAAGTTATTAACATTAAATACATATGTTTCAGGATAATCCACTTATTTGTGTTTTCCAGATATGAAGCAGCAGCATGTCATAGAAACTTTGATCGGTAAAAAGCAGCAGATCTCTCTTGCGACACAAATGGTTAGAATGATTCTGAAGATCGATGACATCCGGAAGCCGGGAGAGTCTGAAGAATAAAGAAAAAGCGGAGAGAGAGTCTGAAGAATAAAGAAAAAGTGGAGAGTAAATGTAGCAGTAGAGCCACTGCTCTGATTATTAAATAAAGGGCGTCTTGTGATGCGTCTGCAGTTATTTATTACGGTCTCTTCCAGACACTGTAGACGCTGCAATAAAAAGTGCTGTTTGGTAACCGCGGGTCTCCTGTTGACATGTTCAGTTACGGGAGTGCAGCCTTGTGAGCTCTGGATCCGTTCTCTTAAACCGTCTCTGACAGCGCTGGTGAGAGCACAGCCCCGCTTTGCCGACGTAGTGCCGCTGCTGCCCCAGGGAAGGCGGATGCGTAGGTCTGTTTCGTTTTGGTTTTTTTAATAGATCCTTGTATCAGCTTAAAGGTGGACTTCGGGCTCCAGCTGTATAAGACCGGGGTTGGTCCTGTGAGATGGGATTCAGTGCTGGGCGGGTCCTTCGATGGTGGAGGCCCGTCCTGAGGGGTGTGGGGAAGCGTGAGGTCGGGGGTGTCGTGCATGCTTCGAGCTGCCCGCTGCGGGGCCTGCGCCCTGTGCACCATTTGCTTGTGTGCGTGGTTCTCTTGTTCCTTTTCTCTGGCCTGTCGTGAGATCAAGCTCACTCGTGTGCCACCAGGGGGAGCCGGAGTCGGGAACGCGTCACTTGCCTCCTGTGCCCCAGGTGCCCATGGGCCCTGGCACAGGCCGCCTTTTCCCTGGCTGCACTGGTGGCTTGGCTCCATGTGCATCCTACGGGCTTGGGAGCAAGCTCTCCTCCGTCTTCGTCTTTAGTAACTTCTGGAATAGACCATCAAGGTTTTGAAAGCTTAAAACCTACTGAACACAACCTGGTGTGTATGTCCCTCTGAGGTGTACTGTGCATCAGCACCACTGTGACGCGTAGCGCGGTTCCGGGTGTGGTGTCCACGTACATCCGTAGTCCAGAGTCCGGTCGGACAGACACTCTGCACGGGGACTGACTGTGGCCTGCGGCCGGCACAGGCTGGCCCGAAGGGCTCCGCGATTGCGCGGGGGGCCGCTGGGCCGCCCTCCGTTGCCGAGCGGGCCTCCTGTTCCCGGCGTGAACAGGAAAGCCCGTGGGGATGGTTTTGCTCACTAGGGATCTCTCAAGGTGACAGGCGACCTTTCTAGTCACAAACCCCTTGTCACACTGTCTCCCCTCACACCCCCACTTTTTTTTAATAATGTAACATACTTACTTGCACCGGAATGAGGATTAGGACACTGGGTATAAGAACGCCTTCTGTCAAGTGGGACCCAGAGCCTTACGTAACTGAGGTCGTGAAGTCTCAACCTGACGCTTTGGTGGGCTTTTCAGGGGTGCCTTCCCTCCCCACTCCCCTCCTCCGGGCCGGCTGTCCTCATCCCTCTGACAGCCGGACGGGGACCCAAGAGCCTTCTCGTGACGTGCAAGACCAGTGCCTTCGCTGGCCGCGCCCCCAAGGCCAGATGCCCACACTTGCTGGATTTCTACGGTGTTTGTTAAGTGGTCTGGTCTTCAGTGATAACAGCAACCACTCAAGCACAGATGCTTCCGGAAGGGCTGAGCCTGGTGTGTCACGTGTGACGATTTCTTTATCCTGTTTCCTTTCCTGTGTGTCCTTGGCGAACCAGCTCCACTAAAGGATCGGGAGTTTGGGGCCACGGGGTGGCGGGGGCAGGAGGGGGTACTACAGGGAGGATAATGGTCTGTAGGCATTCGAGGTGCTTCTCAGGCGAACTGCGCAGCAGAGTCCCATGTAAAGCACCAGAGAGGTGGCTACTTAGAAAACGCATTCAAGGTCGGCAAAAGCAGGGAGGGGGCGACCGCGGCGGGGAAGGTGTGTGTGAGGCACTGGTTGGGTCCTCAGGGCTGTCGTAAACGTTTTGCTCCGACGCTGGCGGTCCTGTTACGTGTGGTCCCAGACGGGGGTCCTGGACCGTCCCAAGGGGCCGTGCGGGCAACAGTATTTTGATGCTCCACTTACGGGCGTCTCCCAGTGCGGACAGCAGTCGCGGGCCACCACGCCAGAAGCAAGCCGCTCTCCCGGAGGCAGGGCCTTGGCGGAGCGCGGCTACGGCTCTGCGGCGGGAGTGTGTGTGACCAGCGAGGTCGCGCCCGCTGCACCAGCCCTCACCCTGGAACACCGGTGTTACTTGGAAGCGTGACCTGTGAACTGGGTAGGAGTGGATGCGTGACAGACGTCTCAGAAATGATAGAGTGAGCCCACAACCTCCACAGAGAATATTCTGGTCCCTGGCCCTGCTCCCGGCTCCCAGAGCAAAAATGCCATACGCGGCGGCCTCAGTGTTTCTTTCTCAGAAGTTCTGGACGCTGGGAGCCCAAGATTAAGGGGGAGGGGCGGTTCCTGGGAAAGAGGTCCCTCCCTCACACGAAGAGGCACGGACAGTCCCTGCTCTGGCCGTGGCCTCGTGAAGCCGAGGCCCTCAGCCGGGCCCGGGTCCTGAGCCGCGCCTGGCCCCGGGTAGGACTGTTCTCTGAGCCGGTGTCAGGCTCTCTCTGGTTCACGAGAAAACCTGATATTCCAGGTGACCCTGCTCCTCTTCCGGGACTCCGTGTCCTGGCCACTGTGTCCGCCCTCCCAGTTCTCCCCTAAGTGCTCTGGATTCGCTCACCCGCCCCCCACCTCCCTGCAGGGGTGAGGCCCACATCACTCCGTTTCTCGCCCCCCTCTTGTCACAGAACTAAAGCCGTCAGCCACGTGGGACTCCGCAAGGCCAGCGATGGAAGAAAGGAGGGGGTGCATGTGGACGCTGGGAGCCAGGGACACCCTTGTCCCCGCTTCCAGAGTGGACGAGCCATGGGTCCCCCCACCCTCCACCTGACCCCTCGCCGGGGCCCCACCTAATGGCGCGCACCTCCGGCAGGGCCGGGGCCTGGGTGTGAGGGCACATGAGGTGACTGTTCTGGACCCGCAGACCCAGAGGGGCCGCTGGGAGTGGACCATCAGCTAGCCGCCACTTGCTTAGTTTGTGAAGTAAAGTAAAACTCCCAGCGGCACAGAGAAACACCGAGTGCTGGACTGTCCCGGGGCGGGGGGGCTGCAGTGGAGACGGTAACCAGGTTACCGGAAAGTCGATGGGGCGCAGCCAGCAGGCAGTGCCTGTACTGGTGCAGACTGGCTCTGTCCCGATGGCTCCCGGCGGCCACACCGCCCTTGGCATGTGGCCAGGGCTGCTGAGCTCTTCGTGTGATTTCATATAAATCAATTAAAACACATAAAAACCGAAATGTGGCCCCATACGCCACCACCCTTCCAACTGAATGCATGAGCGATTCCTGACGCAGCCCCAGGCCCTGGGCCCCAGAAATGCCCGTGTTCTGGAAAATCACTTCCTTAGGAGACGGCCAGTCACTCTAATCCACGGTTCTTTATTAGCTTTTAGAAAAAGCCACACATTCAAAAAGTAAGTTTATTGGCTCGATACAATTAGGTCAACGAAACCCTATTTTAACCTCAGTATTTCTCACAGTCAGCAACGCACGAACATGAGACTCATCTACATTAAGACAGACAAATTCCCAGCGAAGCCGGGCTTTGAATCCGAGTTTACAGTTCATATTCTTCATGAACACCCATCATTTTAAAGAACGTACTTAATTAAGAACAAAAAGTCCACACCTGAGCTGTCAGCTGGTCCATAAACAGCCCTAGGTTTTTACTAATAGAATATTACCCTACCATTCGAATTTTTCAGGCACTGACCGTGTTTTCTTTTTTTTTTTTTTTAGTGTATATGTTAAAAATTATATCACGCATTTCCATTTCCTACTGCATTTATGTTTCAGATGGAATCAGAATTTCAGGATTCCTGGATTTATTTTATTTCCAATAAAAATTAAACGATCCAAGTATCCCAAAGCAAATTTCTGGATGCAAGCTATTTTGAGGAAGTTTACCCTCCGCCACTTCTAAACATACTTATGCAACCACTCAATCAAATTCCTTCTGGCCTCGTCAACATAGGGCTTGTCCTCTGGTGAACAATCTTCTCTCTTTCGATGCACGAAGCCATGGGTTTGCCCAGAGAATGTTTTAATTTGATATTCCACTTGGCAGTGTTTTTTCAACTTCTGGGTCAGCAAAGAGACCTGATAATGCCAAAAGATTTCGTGACAGTGTGACTTTAACCATCTGGTAATATTTTCCATTCTACAAATCCTCTCCGAATGCTCATAAAAGAAATCTAACATCGGCGCTTTAAGTTCCATAGCTATTATGAATTTGTTACTTTTAATTTGACAGTTAACACAGTCCTGAGCTCTGGCAAAGAAGAGCATTCAAAGCCATATAAAAATTCGATACAATATCAGTTGCTTGAAATTATATTAATATCTTTTGTTTATCATTCAACCTCTAACAAAATACTCAATATAGTCAAGTAGAGGTCTATTTTAAATTTATATTAATATAGTGTACTAGTTACGATTAACAATTTCTAAATGACTGCTTTTGAACCACAATTTTCTTCTGTTTTTTTCTTATCAACATACTGGGTTTAACATACCCATGTCTTTTTTTTTTTTTTTTTTTCCTTTAAAGTAAACTTTATGGGGCACCCAGGTGGCTCAGTCAGTTAAGCGTCCAACCTCGGCTCAGGTCATGATCTCACGGTCCATAGGTTCGAGTCCCGCATCAGGTTCTGTGCTGACAGCTCAGAGCTTGGAGCCTGTTTCAGATTCTGTGTCTTCCCCTCTCTCTCTGACCCTCCCCCCACTGTGCTCTGTCTCTCTCTCTCTCAAAAATAAATAAAAAGCAAACAAAAAAAAATTTTTTTTAAATAAATGTTCTATTAAAAAAAAAAAACCAAAAAACTCTATCCCCAGTGTGGGGCTTGAACTCAACCCTGAGATCGAGAGTCACATGCTCCACCGACAGAGCCACCCAGGCGCCGCAACGCACCCTTTCTTTAAGGACACACCTTATCTTAACTCCTAGGTTCCACGTGGGAGAATGGGGAGGCCCATCTTCAATGCCCAGTACCCAGGCACCACCAAGAGCACATTCAGAGGATTACAATCCCTAAATCCCCCCAAAAAAAACCACCTTTCAAATTTTAATGTTAAAAAATAATTTGGAGGAACAAATGAAGCCTTTGGGACATTTTCCCCAAAAGGTCAAATCATGTTATTAGTATAGAGAGAAGGGACGCCTGGGTGGCTCAGTCGGTTAAGCATCAGCCTTGATTTCAGCTTGGGTCATGGTCTCAGGGTCGTGCGATTGAGCCCCGCGTTGGGCTCCGTGCCGAGTGTCAGCCTGCTTGGGAGTCTCTCTCCCCCCTCCCGTGAGCTCACTCGCTCTCTCTTTCCCTCAAAAAGTAAAAATAGAAACAACTGTGGGGTGTGCCCACTCCTATAGGAAAATAAGCAAAAAAGAAAGAAATGAGAAGAGGAAAGATACCAACTTACCTGCTCGAGAGGAATCACAGCATCGTTCTCGGCAAAGATGAACAACGTGGGGTTCTTCAGACTGTGCACATCTTCACCGTCCTTGATGATGCCTGGGAAATGGGGACAGGAACACGGTGAGGATTTCCAGACACACGCCTCCGAAAACGATGCGGGAGTGGCTTGATGTTTTCAAAGTAAAATCTGTGCTTTGGGGGTTTTGTTTATTTTCTTTTTAGCAATTCCACACAAGGGGCCTGGCCTACAAAATTCGCCTCAAAGCCAGACATGATCTAGTCGGACTTTCCCTCTCTCCACCTCCTTCCCTAGGAGTCAGGCGGTAAATAAGGAAATTAGACCCTGCCTGCTGCTTAGCACACAAAGATGCAGGAGCAGCCTGGAAAATGTTCCCTCCTCGGGGGACGTGCCTTCATTTCCAAAGAAGTGACCACTCTCCAGTCTGCACCATCTGACCACCACGGTTCTAGAAGTTTCTCAGGGTCCACACAAACCCCATAGGGTTCCACAGGGTTATCTGTCCCTGAGATCACTTCAGAATCTGCAAGAGCATTTGCTCAGAAGCCCGTCCTGCCGGGATGCAGACAACTGAGGGCAGGTCCACTCCTCCAAGAAAATAAGCAACACTTGTGCCGTATGATAACCATAGCAGTAAAGGGAAGATTATTCTGACACTTGGTAAGGAGGCTGCATTCAAGGGGGACCGCCACACGGGGTCGCAGTGGGGGAGAGACATCCCTCCCCCCAAGTACAAGGACAGGTGGGGATTCACGGCCAAGGAGCAGGGGGCGAGCAGAGGGGCAGAAAATTACGAAGAGGAAGCACTGGGGTAAGATGGGCTCTGGCCGGATGACAGGCCAGGGTTCTTGCTGACAAGAGTGAGCGGTGGGAGGGGGACGTGGTCAGACAGCAACAGTACGTGACCCTCACTAAACTGCCCCAATGGGCCAATGTCAGAGCCTCCCCAGAAAGAAGACTCACAGCGGAGCCTGACTCGAGTTTGGTGCGGGACAGGGCCCTCGCCAGTCGGGAGAAAATATTGGAAATCTTTTGTTTCCACTTCCTGTGGGAGCCTCCCCTCGCCTGGAACTCCCCGCTGGGAGGCAGGAGCCACAGGAAAGATGGCCACGCTATGGGGCGCCTGGGTGGCTTAGTCGGTTAAGCGTCCGACTTTCGCTCAGGTCGATCTCGCGGTTCGTGGGTTCGAGCCCCGCGTCGGGCTCTGTGCTGACTGCCAGCTCAGAGCCTGGAGCCTGTTTCAGTCTGTGACTCCCTCTCTCTCTGACCCTCCCCTGCTCACGCTGTCTGTCTCTCTCTCCTAGAAATAAATAAAAATATTAAAAAAAAAAAAAAGAAAGAAAGAAAAGAAAGATGGCCACGCTCTGTTAAGGCCACGCTGAGTGGCCGCACAGCAGTTTGCGGCCCTGGAGTCCTGCCCGGAGCTCAGCTCCTGCAGTGTGCAACAGCGGCCAGGAGGGGGTGCTGGCGAGGCGTCCGCACCAGGACACTGAACGGCCTGGACCAGTCACCCCCGGAACCCAGCGGCAGCTGACAACTGATTATTAGCTTTGGTGCAGTTAGTATTTAACGGGTTTTTTTTTCCCTCTTGCTAAAAGCTAAAATGCCACAGTGAGAAACCATTAATCCAAGTAAGAATCCTTTGTGTAACTGAACAATATATTACCATGAAAGAAAGCCAAATCTCCTTCTGCGTCCTTCTCTTTCCTTTAACATGTTTATGGTCTGAATGCTTCTGTGCCATGAACTTAGAATGTTCTTAGTTCACTGCTATGACACCTGCGGTTGGCTTGGCTACAATGTTTATGCAGCTACTTACATTTTAGAGTCTCTTTTCCTTTTCTTTCCTTCCTTCTTTATATTGTGTGTGCCTGCGGGTGTGTACACGGTTGAAAATAACTGCCATCTTGGAAAAATATCTCCACAGATGTTCCTCATACAGAATATTGTCTGACATTCACCATTATTGCAGAAATAAATGTGACCCCCCTTCATCCTTGGTGAAGGAGTTGAGCCCTCGGGTTAGGGGACTTCCCCAGTGGCCGTGTTGGGACCCAGGGCTCCTCCATCCCAGGGACAGCCTCTGGCTACCGCATTACCCACCTCCACCTCCAGCCTCACAAATCCAAAGCCCATTTCCTTAAGATGGGCCATCTCTGCCCAGCTCGATCTGTGCTGTGCCCCAGATGTTAGGCTGGGAAGAGATTCCTGGCTGTCACTCAAACCACTGGTTTCCATGGTGTGAAATGCGCATGGCAGATTTACCGTAGACGGACACCCCTGCCCTGAATTCTGGGTATTTCATCATCACGTGATGGACAGCCACTCCGCCCCAGCAGAATCCCACGACGCCGATTTTCTGCGCATGACACTGCTGTTTCAGATACCTCAAGACAGCATCAACCTCTCTAGAACAGAAAGTTATTCAACAATCAACGGATAGGGCTCACTCGTCGGTGGAATCGAAAAAGCCCAACTCAGAGAAACAGAGAGTAGAGTGGGTACCGGGGGTGGGGCGTGGGGAAGCGGGGGAGACTGACCCAGGACACAGACTTCCAGTTAGAAGAGTGACAAGCCTGGGAGGGGGAGAGAGGGGCTTGTGACGTGCAGCCCGGTGACCTCAGTAATGATGTGTCATATACCTGAAGGCTGCTAACAGGGTAGACCTTAAATGTTCCCACCATGAAAAAGAAACGGCAACTAGGGGACAGGACAGGGTGTTCGCTAAGGCTATGGGGCAACCTTTGCGCGATATATAAATGTACTCAATGAACACACAGTACACCTTCAACTTACACAACATTATGTGTCAATTATATTTCAATCAAGCCAGGCTGGGGACTGGGAGGAAGGCAAAAGTAATCACACACACGTACACACAATCAAGAGGTATTTTGTGAGCCCCCCGGGGAGCGCGCTGGACACCAAGTGCTGTACCAGCAGTAACAGGGATGCACCATGCCTGGAGGCGCTCAGATTTCTTACATTCTTTTCCTTTTTTTTTTTTAATGCTTTATTTATTTCTGAGAGAGAGAGAGACTGTGAGCAGCAGAGGGTCAGATAGAGGGAGACACAGAATCTGAAGTAGCTCCAGGCTCTGAGCTGTCAGCACAGAGCCCAATGGGGCTCGAACCCACGAACTGTGAGATCATGACCTGAGCCGAAGTTGGATGCCCAACTGACTGAGCCACCCAGGCGCCCCTGCGATTTCTTACTTTTGGAGCTCTGGCCTCACCGTGTCCTGCCTGAGGGAAGCACACCCCCCTCCCAAGCATCTCCCCTCGGGTCTCCCTCCCCAGCCCAGCCTCCTCCAACCACCTGTCAGGACTGGAGACGGGCTCTCAGCAAACCACAAGTCAGACCAGCTCGCGTGCCAGCTGGAGGCGGAGTTCTGGCTTTTCCTTGGGACAAAGGGCAAAGGCCGGGAAGAAAGGCTCCCAAGGCCTGATCCCAAGATCCACCCCCGGGGAGCACCCCAGCCGCTCTCCTCGGACAGGCAGCTCCCCAAACTCTGACTTGGCACAATCATTCACCCCCCAGCGAGCATCACGGTCCCCCCGACGCCTGGGTCTGGCAGAGCGGGGATTTGGGAAGCCACCAGGACTTTCAGCCAGGAGAGGGCAAGAATAGTGGCCCAGTCTTGCAAATGACTCATCTGCAAATTGGTTGTTTGGAACTCTGCACATTTTCAACTAGAAGCAAGACACCCAAATGGAGGTGGGGCTCTGCGAGGCAGGCCAGAAAGTCCTGTTTGATCAGATAAGGAAGAATTGCAGTTTACACATTAGAAAAAGAAAGCCACTCTGTTGCGCTTCCTTCTTCCTTTCTCTTTTAATCATAGCATATCCTTGACCACATTTAAATACACGTATCATATCCCTGCGTGCAAGTAGTTACTTTCATGTTAGCAATAATTAAGTAATTCTGCAAACTAAAATAGAAAAAGCAATGGTTTTTGACATATGGGCTTTAAGTTCTCCTCGAATGCTTTGGTCTTAAGAATAACTGCCGTGGGGCACCTGGGCGGCTTGGTTGGTTAAGCGGCTGACTTCGGCTCAGGTCATGATCTCACAGCTTGTGAGTTCAAGCCCCGCATCAGGCTCTGTGCTGACAGCTCAGAGCCTGGAGCCTGCTTCAGATTCTGTGTCTACCTCTCTCTCTGCCCTTTCTCAGCTCACGCACTCTCTCTCTCTCTCTCTCTCAAAAATAAACAATGAAGGGGCGCCTGGGTGGCTTATGGTCCGACTTTCGCTTAGGTCATGATCTCGCGGTTCGTGGGTTCGGGTTCGAGTGCTGACTGCCAGCTCAGAGCCTGGAGCCTGTTTCAGTCTGTGACTCCCTCTCTCTCTGACCCTCCCCTGCTCATGCTCTCTCTCTCTCTCTCCTAGAAATAAAAAAAAAAAACAATGAAGAGAAAAGAATAATTGTCTTAATTAGAAGGGACAAGGAGAGGCCATTTCTTTTTTTTTTTTTTTTTAATTTCTAGGAGAGAGAGAGAGAGACAGCATGACCAGGGGAGGGTCAGAGAGAGAGGGAGTCACAGACTCTGAAACAGGCTCCAGGCTCTGAGCTGGCAGTCAGCACAGAGCCCGACGCGGGGCTCGAACCCACGAACCGCGAGATCATGACCTAAGCGAAAGTCGGACGCTTAACCGACTAAGCCACCCAGGTGCCCCAGGAGAGGCCATTTCTATAAAAGTACTGTAACTCGAGTGAACAGGTCTTTGCTTGTGTTGCTCGATGTTCCCTATTTTTCTGGGAGCACTGAAGTTTAGCTTTAAATGAACCTCTTCTCCTCGCCCGTGCTTGATTCATGTACCTTGGGGAAGTCTGCTCTAGGTTCCAGGAGTGAAGTGTGTGGGTCAGGCTGACCATCAGAGTATAGCAATCTCATGGCCACAGTGACTGGTTCAAGGATGGACCTGTGACTGAATCATAACCATCACAGCAAAAGGAGAACTTTGCCAGGTTGCTGGACAATGGAAGGCCGGAGCTGCTGCAGCCATCTTACCACCCAGAGGCAAAAGCCTGAGAAGGAAGCCAGTGCACAGGACATGCAGTGGAGACGCTGGAAAGGTACATCCTGGGGATACTTTCTACACTGTGAGAGTACCAACTCCTGCCTGAAGCCAGAAACGACCTCTTCTCAGTTCTATAAACCAATATACCCCATGACTGCCTAAGCAGTTAAGCATTCAAGATGGATTTTGTTACTTGCAGATTAAAGGCACTTGACTGGACACAAGGATTTCAGTCTCCTTTCAAAGTCAGCATTTCTGTCTTATGTCTCATTTTTATTTAGAGGCGCCTGGGTGGCTCAGTCGGTTAAGCATCCGACTTCAGCTCAGGTCGTGATCTTGCAGTTTGTGAGTCTGAGCCCCACACTGGGCTCTGTGCTGACAGCTCAGAGCCTGGAGCCTGCTTTGGATTCTGTGTCCCCCTTTCTCTCTGCCCCTCCCCCACTCATGGGTGCTTACGCGTGTGCGCGCTCTCTCTCTCTCTCAAAATAAATAAACATTAAAAAATTTTCTTCAGTGCATAGCTCTACTTTTCCCCTGTGGAAGGGCCCCACCGGGCTGCTCCCACACCTGCCCCAAACGATCACTTGGCTTTGTGTCCCCGCCTCGGCCTCCCTTCCCTCACCCGGCCCCGACCCCAGTCTCCGGTGTTTCTACTTCTAATTTGCTCTCAACTTCTTGCTTCCTTCTGTTCCTGCTGGGATTTCGGGATGAGGTTGCAGGTCCCCAGGGAGGGACTTGGGACAGGTCAGTGTGCACACAGGTCATTTCCCCAGTGCCTCAGAGCCAGCACAGCGGCCGGGGGGTGGGGGTGTGGGGGTGTGGGGACAGACGGGGACGGCGGGGTGGGGGCGGAGTGGGGCCGGCTCCTGGAGAAGCAGGCTGTAGCCCAGAGTCCATGCAGGCCTCAGGCGACTCCCCGCAGGTGGCCCTGACTTGAGGTGACAGAGCCGGCCTTCATCCCCAGGGAGACCCATCAGGACAAGGCAGCTGACGTCCCCGGGGCGACCCCCAGGGCAGCGAGCCACTGGCCTCCTGCCCACAAGTCCCAAGGTGATGACTTGTTAACACAGCCCCCGGGGCCCCCAAGGCAGCCTGCGGCACCCCCGGTCCCACAAGCTGCACAGAGACCCCAGGACAACCCTGGCCTGAGTCAGGACGCGCTGCTACCCTGCACAGGCCCCCAGAAGGTGGCCCCAGAGAGTGCGGGCAGTGAGGCAGCGCCCTGGAGGGCCCAGGGCCCCTTGGCGCTACTGCAGAGGTCTGCCCGGGGATCCCCAGCCCAGAGGATGGAGGGGCCAGCCCCGGAGGGCACTCTGGTGATAGAAGAAAGGAACAGAGAGTTCCAGGGACCTGTGGCCCCAGGCAGGGGACCCCATTCCCAGCAGTCTCCCCAAGCTGGGCTGGGGGAGCAGCTAGTGAAACCCAGGGCTCACGTGCATGGTGGGGGGAAGTCAGGTGTCAAGGAAGAAGAGCTTTCAAGACAAGCGGCCAAGGTGAGAGTCAAGGCTAGTGGGGGGCTAAGGAGTGCTCCTTTGCCCTGGGCTCGCATTTACTTGTTCAGGAGGAGCTTGGCATTAGAGAACATTCCTGGCCCTTCTCCCCCGCCACACCGAGTCCACACAGAAGAGGGTGTCTGGCAGCTGGGAGGCCTGGGCCTTGCTTCTGGAATCCTGCAGCTAATTTAATAAAAGGCTGAAATCCTGGAGGACCCCCCCTTTGCTTCCCAATGCTCCCCAGATCCTGGCACGAAGGCAGCCTGGTCTGGTGGGTCTGGTGTGAAGACCCAAAGTCTCAGAGCGGGACTGGGGGGCAGGTCTCGCCCGGGGGGGAGGGGACGGCCCTTTGGGTTTCCAAGCAGCTGAGCAGTCACAGGGCTGGGGCTGGCGTCGGCGCCCGTGACTTTCCTCTCCCCGTCATCTCAGCTGGTTGTGCAGCCAGGACGGGAAGGAAGGAGTGTCCCCCTGTGGACCCTCAAAGCCCCCTCACCAAGAGAAATCAGAGTTCCCCTGGCATCAGCGCCATGAAGGTTCCGGAAGGGAAAGCAGACGAGTCTGCCGGCGCTGTGGCAAACGCACTCTGTGCTGCATGAAAGCACGTTTCCATGGAAGTCCTTCGGCAGGGGAGGGAGGGCGGGTGTCCAAACGGTGACGTCACACCCGATTCTAGGCCCTTCCCCCACCCCGGGGGAGGGGGGGCGCCTGGGATGAGGGGCGAGGTGGGGGGACACAAACTCGGGCGATGACTCACCTGTCGATCTTTCTGGCGTCTCTAGTCTTCAACCAGTCTGGGAAGGTGGACCAGTCCCTAGAAGGGTCCCAGGGTTCATGCCCCACAAAGAAGTCTGGAACGACGGCTCTGTAAAACAGCGACATCAACCGACCTTCATCTCAGCCCTGGTGGGAACCGGCATTTGCTTACGTTCACGAAGACACTGGCTGCGAGGGAGATTCTGGTTCAGAGGAGAAGTGGTGCCCAGGAGGCCAGCTCTGACGGCGTCCAGGAGGCCAGCTGGCACCAGGCCAGACCACTTTGGATTTCACAACCGTAGGTGCGCGGCCTCTGGCGGCCGCCTGCAGCCCGGCCCATCTGGGATGACGGGGCAATCGGGCAGGGCACGCTCCCCACCGGATTTACGGCGCAGGATGCGGCCCCGGGGGGCATGGGCCCAGGTGGGGTGAGTGCAGGGGTGCCCCGACCCTCCCCGGAGGAGTCACATCACCCAGCTGGCCTCTCGAGTGGGCCACAGGTCAGAGGGCACACCTGGGGAGCGTGTCAAGTCACTGTGACCAAGCAGTTTTTCCCCAGCCTCCCGCCCAGAGGGGAAAGTCTACTGCAGGTTCTAAAATGGGCCACGGAGAGAAAACAAGCCAGTCCACGGAGTCCGTGACCACCCTCCACACTAGTCAACCCCAGAGGGTGGGTCAACACGGCTCTGGCCACAGACCTGCTTCCTGAAATAAAGGCCATCGCCAGTGATGGAGGCGCACAGCTCTTCCTTCCCGGCGCAGAAGGAACCCCGACATCTGGGTCAGAAGAATCCAAGTCCAAGTCCCAGGCTTCCCTGTAACCTTAACGAGTTGCTTACCCACTTTTAGCCTCGTTTCCTTGATCTGAAGAACAGGCTGCGTCCCGCACCACCCAACCCCAGGGACTGTTTTGAAGGAAAAAGGAGTTGTAGGCGTGTGAGGGGGGCTTTGTAAATTATAGGCGCCTTCGCTCATTTTTTACGTTCTGTCTCCACCCAAAGGACCCGGAAGGGCAACGGAAGCCGGCTGGCTGCAGCTGCAAGGTCAGAGCTCCATCTTCACGCCCTGGTCTCCTCGGGACAGTCCCATCCTCGGGGAGGTGCTGGGATGGTGACTGCACAGCTGTCCCTCGGCGTCCTCAGCACAGGCTCCAGAGGAGCCTGGGGCACCCAGGGCCGGCTCCTGTGGGCATTAGGGGCTTCCCCTGAGCGAGTTAGTTGTCTCGTGTTCTAGACCGGACCCGGGGGCATGAAAAAGTGAAGATTGTCACGGAAAGCCTCTTTGCCGGCAGAGCTAACCTAGTATTACGTGGCAGAGAGAGTGCTAGCTTTCAGTCCTTTCTCTGGAGAACAAGGTAGGTACACACTTGGGAGTTGCAGCTTTGTGAGAAAACAGGAAACGGAGTGCCCCACGCTCAGGGCTTGCCGTGTCTTGGGCTCTCTGAAGCTTTACCAAGATCTGGACTGGAGCGACACACGCGCTCCCCAAAGGGGACCGTGCCGCTCGACCTGATGTAGGCATGGCCTTCGGGACATGAGTGAGGTCTCAGCGCGCGAGTTCAGGAAGCCCGTCTAATTCAGGCAGGACCGTGATGGCTTGTGTCTAACTAAGAGAGAACCCTGCTTGGGACCATGGGCGCCTTGCTTGTGAAATCTGACTTGGGGCCAAGATGCATCAAGTGCCAAGGAGATCTATTTCGGAGCTGGCCAGGTCTGCCCCTGTGTCGGGGGCAGGGCCCCCCGTGGGGAAATAACTCCCAGTGTCCGGCAGGTCCTCAGGGCCAGGCAGTCCATGGAGGACCTGAAGCCCCAGGACTGGGCTGCTGTAGGTTCATGTGATTCACATTCCCCATTTACCCGCACCCAGCGTGATAAGGAAGTAGATAGATAGCTTAGCACACGGTCAGGGTGTTTTGGTTTTGTTTTCCCTGAAGGTAATAAAACAGATCGCAGAAGTTTCCATGAATTGAAGGAAAGAAACAGAACTTCATACGTACGTGTATCCATTTCCTGCGATCATGTCAGCCATGTATCTGGTATTGGGCAACTGCCAGCCAAATATATCTTGAATGACGATCACAGCCTTGCCCGTGTTGAAGGGGGGTTTGGTCACATAAGCCTTGATGTGCTCGACTTGAACTTCGCGCCCCATCCCTCCATATTCTATCTTATGGCCAATGTCACAGGGACAAGGATGAGCCTCGTTAGCCATTGGAGATACTGAAGTGGGGCTACAGAGAGAGAAACATGCATTATATCTGAATGGTGCAAATCCAATGACTGTAAACAGTAAATAAACTAAAACCAAGAGTACAAAAAATGGGGCGCCTGGGTGACTCAGTCGCTTAAGCGTCCGACTTCAGCTCAGATCACGATCTCGTGGTTGGTGAGTTCAAGCCCCGCATCGAGCTCTGTGCTGACAGCTTGGAGCCTGAAGCCTGCTTTGGGTTCTGGCTCTGGCTCTCTCTGCCCCTCCCCTGCCTGTGCTCTGTCTCTCTCTCTCTCTCTCTCTTAAAAAATAAGGTAAACATTTTTTTTAAAAAAGAGTACAAAAAATAATTAATTTTAACTCTCCACATAGTGTATTTATGGAGGAAACCGCTGATAACTTGGGATCTGGGCAGCATAGCCGATGAGGGCTAATTCCCATCACAAACATTACAAATACCAAAATGAATGTAAACAACGGATAAAAATCAAAATGGGGGAGGTCATAGGAATAAAGGGAACCCCAAGCCACTGAGGGAGCCTGGCGATGCTAGGGAGGCAGGCTACATCCAGGAACAAGCACTAACACCTCCTGCCACTTGGGATTCTGTGCCCAGTGAGTCCTCAGGACACCACGGGATGGGCATCTGTGACCAAGGCCCCATGCAGCCAGCGTCAGAGCCCCGAAAGGCTTATATTTAGTGGGGAACATAAAACCAAACAACAACAACAAAAAAAGACTCTACCAACCAGGACTAAGGCTATGATTAGAAAATTCAGGGGGTAAGAAAGAACCAATCCCCAGAAAATGTCCACTCTCCTTTCAAAGTAGAAATACCTAGACTGTGACATTAACGCAATCACGGACCCTGGGCAGTGAAATCCCTGGGCACCCAGCAGAGGCAAATGCATCTACTTAGAGCAAGACCTTCCCAATCCAGGACAAAAAGCACCACCCACCGGGGCGGCTGGGTGGCTCAGTCTGCTGAGCGTCAGGCTTCAAACGCTGGTCATGATCATGCGGTTTGTGGGTTCAAGCCCCACATCGGGCTCGCTGCTGTAGGCACAGAGCCTGCTGTGGATCCTCTGTCTCCCTCTCTCTGCCCCTCCCCTGCTTGTGCTCTCTCTCTATCTCTCAAAAAAGAATAAAATAAAATAAACATTAAAAAAAAAAAAACCCAGCACCTGTTGAAGAGGGACAATAAAAGTAAAAGCCTGACGGTGTTTGCATGGAAAGCCAACTGTGTTTGCTGGCAGATCGCATGTGCAATCGGGCAGAGAAGAGACCGTGAGGATGAGGGTTTTTTGCCTGAGTAACTGAAAGACGACAGTGACTACATGAGAAGGAAACTCAGGAAGGGCAGGTTTGAGGAGATCAGGACTTAAATGTGGGGCAGAGGAAGTCTGAAATGTCTGTTCCACAAGCTGCGCGGACCGCGTGTAACCGGAAGTTCTGGGCAGGGGTCCAAGCTGAAACTACCAACTTGATCAGTACGGCCAGCCTGTACTGTCGAGCTGCATTATTTGCTGACGCCATGCACGTGAACTTGCCTCGGCACAAAAAGTATTTGCAACCCCAAAATCAGTACTTGCAGTGTGACTGCCACCCTCCACGGACTTCCGTAAAGCAGTGAAGAATCAGAGTCACCCACACTCACGGTCCCAGCCAAGGTCGAGCAAGGCAACGCCCGCCTTCCCGTATCAGCCCTCACCCTGTAAACAAGTATCCTTTTCGCTTTCTATTTAGCGCCACATCTTCTGCACTTAGGTGCGTTTGGGTGGTGATTGTGTTGTGTAAAGAGTGGACGCCATGCATGGTCCTGAAGAGCTGGCTAGTGAGGGCACGAAGGCTGTGTGATGTGCCTGCGGAGATCACGTGTGCAGTCGGCAAGCCTAGTTCGGGCATGCATTACAGCTGTTGACTGCAAGTTCAATGTTAACGAATCAACCATGTATTAAATGAGGTATCTCCACACAGAAACACACATACAACTAGGTTATGCACAGGTCAGTGGACAGAAATGTGACCAGAGGCTCCTAGAACCTTCTTGTATTTCCTCCTGGAGCCACGGTTCAGGATTTCCTCGTTTGGTGTCCTGGTGACGTTACAGAACGTAACCACATTCGACGGCTGACCTTGAACAACACGGGTTTGAACTGCACGGGTCCACGTCAACATGGGTTTGTTTTTTTTTTTTTCCCCAATAAATATAGCACAGGACTGCAAATGTAGTTTCTCTTTTTTATGATGGTTTTACTATTTTCTTTTTGCTAGCTCACTTCATTGTAAGAAGACGGTGTATACTAAATACAAAGAACATGCAACCTGTGTGCTCATCAACCGCCTATGTTACTAGTAAAGCTTCTGGTCAGCCAACAGCCGACTATAAGGAACTACATTTCTGAGGGAGTCAAAAGTTACATTCAGATTTTTTTACTGCACCGGGGTCAGCATCCCTAACCTCCTTCCCTCCCCAGTGTTGTTCAAAGGTCAACTATACTGTAATTAATGAGAATCAGCCGTACATAGTATTTAAAACCTTGACTGTGAATGACATCATTAAGGGAATGATTAGATAAAGAAGAAATAAGGAAAAAAGAAGGATCTAGAAGATGGAGGCTTCACCATTGAAGGCTTCAGGGAAATAAGGAGCAAGTGAGCTTGAAAATAAACAGTCAGAAGGGGGGAACTCCCCATGCACGGGCCTGGAGCCACATGAAGAGAGGTTTCCAAGGAGGGACGGTGTAGACAGAGGCGTTCTGCAAGAGGGGTGGCCACAGGGCTCAGCAGCGGGGACGTCAGGGTGACCCCAGGAGGGCAGGTCTGGTGGGTGTGACGGCAGCGGGCTTGAGGGAAAATGAGGAGAGAATCTGAGAGCATGAACATAGAAGTTCTTCAAGGCTTTTGCCAGAAAGAGGAGCAGAGAGTGAGCAGAAGATGGAGGGAAGGCAGAGCAACGAGTCTTTTCATTTTTTAATGGAAGATATTTTCGTACATTCACATGTGGATGAGAACGGGTCCCTCACAGAGGAAAGCAAAGCAAAGCCAAACCAAACCAAACCCACACTGCCAGGTGATGAGGGAAACTAAGGCAGGGAAACGTAGCTTAAATTAAGTTTCCTGCCAGCGCGCAGCCCACTGACAGACACCTGACACGTAAGCGCGTGACCTCCTTCAAGGGACTCATGGACGCCTTAGTGCCTGCAGGGCCGTGTTTTACTCAAGACTAAGAGTGACCTTGAGACGCCCGAGTGGCTCGGCTGGCTAAGCGTCTGACTCTTGATTTGAGCTCAGGTCATAACCTCACTGTTCGTGAGTTCGAGCCCCGCGTTGGGCTCCACACTGACTCTCTCTCCCTCTCCCTGCTCCTCCCCTGCTTGTGCTGTCTCTCTCTTTCTCTCTCTCAAAATAAATAAATAAACATTAAGAAAAAATAGGACAAAAAGTAAGCTTGTCTCAACAGCAGCCTGCCCCTCGAGGTCCTGAAAGCCATGCTTCCAAGTTCCCTAGAGACTTTCGCTCTCCCTAACCCCCACCAATTAAAAAGTATACAGCCAGTCCCTCCTCACAACCCCAGGGCAGTTCCTGCTGCCCACAGCACCTGTCCCTGTGCTATAAAACAATCACCTTTCTGCACCAAAAACATCTTAAGAATTCTTTCTTAGCTGCTTGCTCACAAGCCCTAGAGCTGGATGACCACCCACCTTCCTTGGAAGCATGGATGGATCCTCTCTGTCCCAGGAAGGAAGGGGAGGAGGGGTGGGTGACATCAGGGCAGGGGCCTGTGGACGCTCCATGCATCTGCTCAGAAAATCCAGAGCAGATTCAACAGTCAAGGTGAGAGCAGGGGGGAGGCTGGAGGGCACGGGAGAAGTGGGAAAACAAAGGACCAGGAAAATGTACACGCTCCCTGAGGCCGTGTGCCCCCAGCCAGGCCCACCTACAGGACCTGGTTTGAGGCTGGCCTCGAGATGCAGCAGAACAGACCAGGCTCCGGAGGTCATTCATTACCGGGGTAGGAGGACTGGCCAATCAAGGGGCAGGAGACGCGACACAGATCGCAGTGCATCCCTGCCTACCACGGACCTGCGCTGCCAGGTGGTTAGAAACCTGAGCAGAAAAGCAAAAGTAACCTGTTAGAAGAAAATAAAGGAGAACACCTTTTTCCTTTATCTTGGAGCGAGGCAGCATTTCTTACCTTAGACCCAAAAACACGAACCATAAAGAAAAAGATGAATACATTTCATTAAGTAGGTATTAGTCAGCTCGAGCTTCCATAACAAAATCCCACAGGCCGGGCAGCTGATCCAACAGAAATGTGTCTCTCACAGTCCTGGAGGCTGGACATCCAAGGTCAGGGTGCCGGCCGCCTCACTCACAGACAGCCGCCTTCTCGCTGTGTCCTCACATGCATGCTTTCTGGATTCTTCTTAGAAGAGCACTGATCCCACCATGTGACCTCATCTACACCTGATTGGCCAAGGCCCCACCTCCAAATACCATCATGTTGGGGGTTGGGCATCCACATGTGAACTTTGGGGAGACACAATTCAGCCCACAGCAGTAGTTAACTGTAAAAACCACATACACGACAACTGGGGAGACTGAACTGACCGTGTGCCTCATGACATTGAGAGTTACTGTTCACGGACCGCTGGGCAAGGGCCCGATGCTACTATCGCAGTGATGGTTGTGTGTGTGTGTCCGTACCTGTCATAGCCACCTGCTGATGTATACACGGATGAAGCAACTAGACATCCAGGATTCGCTTCAAAGTAGCCCAGGGGGTGGTGGAGGTGGGGGAAGAGATATTACTATTCAAGAAACTATTCTCAAAGCCGAAGATTTAGTATCTAGATAAGACATAGGGAGAATTATTCTAAACCAACAAGGAAAAGACAAACCCAAGAAATAAACGCTCCAAAGATATGAACAGGCAACTCACAAAAGGGTACCCCCGAATGGCACCCAGACCGATGAAAAGATATTCAACCTCACTGGTATTTAAGAAATTATACTATTTTGTACACAAGAAAGACACTCTTTTGCGTCCCACAGATTGGCAAAAGGTCCATTAACACCAAGAGATGTTAACCTACAGGGAAAGGGGAGGGAATGTGAGCTTGAAACAAACTCAAAATACAAACTCCGAAGAGACAGACTACTTTAGTCTCGCAAGGCCTAGCAAAGTGAAAGATGACGACACTTGCAACCCAGAAAGCCCACGGCTGGGGGTACTCCCTAGGGAGATGCAGGCCAGTGTGCGCGCACATGGCCAGGACGGAAGGGCTGTTCTTGGCGGCCATAACTGGAAGCGATCGAACTGACCCCCCGGAGGAACTGAGTTCGTCACTGTTGTGGGTTGAATGGTGTCCCCCCAAAAGAGTTCCAACTCCCAGAACCTACGAATGTGGGTTCCTTATTTGGAAACAGGTCTTTGTAGAGGTAATCAAGTCAAGATGAGGTCATACTGGGTCAGGGTGGCCACGGCCCCAGGAACTAGTATCCTTGTAAGAAGAGGGGAATTCGGTAAGAAACACACAGGAGAGAAGGCCCTGTGAAGGCACAGGTGGAGACTGGAGGGAGGCATCTACCCGCCAAGGGACACCAAGGGGTGCCGGGGACCACGGGAAGCTGGGAGAGAAACAGGGAAGCATCCCCCTCTGGACGTTCAGAGAAAGCACAGCCCCGCTCACACCCTCACTGCAGACTTCTGGCCTCCAGAACCGGAGAGAATAACTTTCTGTTGTTCTGGCTGGCTCAGTCAGTAGAGTGTGCGACAATTGATCTCGGCGTTGTGAGTTCGAGCCCCACACTAGGGTGGACAGGTTACTTAAAAATTTTTAAAATTTGGGGCGCCTGGGTGGCTTAGTCGGTTAAGCGTCCGACTTTCGCTTAGGTCATGATCTCGCGGTTCGTGGGTTCAAGCCCCGCGTCGGGCTCTGTGCTGACTGCCAGCTCAGAGCCTGGAGCCTGTTTCAGTCTGTGACTCCCTCTCTCTCTGACCCTCCCCTGCTCGCGCTGTCTCTCTCTCTCTCCTAGAAATAAATAAAACATTAAAAAAAAAATTTTTTTTAAATCTTTAAAAAAGATACTCTGTTGCCTTTTTTTTAATTAAAAAAAATTTTTTTTTTTTTAAATGAACAAGGGGAGGGGCAGAGAGAGAGGGAGACACAGAATCTGAAACAGGCTCCAGGTTCTGAGCTGTCAGCACAGAGCCCGACGCGGGGCTTGAACCCACGAACCGTGAGATCATGACCTGAGCCGAAGTTGGAAGCATAACTGACTGAGCCACCCAGGCACCCCGATACTCTGTTGTCTTAAGTGACCAGCATGTGGTGATTTGTTATGGCCACCACAGGAAACAGACTCATAAAAAAGAATAAAGCATAACAACTCCATGAACAAACTACATGTATATTTACCGATATTCATCTCAGAAACATAATGCTATATAAAGACAATGGCCTTTTTGATGCTAACTAAATACTAAAAACCCAAAATAATACTTATTAATAAATATACTGCAATGAAAGTGTACTGCAGGGGACTAAAGCGTACCACCATTAGACAGTGGTTACTGGCAAGGGGAAAAGCATGGAGATGACTGGCTCCAACTGCATTGGTTACATTTAATTTCCTAAGAAAATAGCGTGTTGTTTTTTTTTAAAGATTTTATTTGTGAGTAATCCCTAACCCAACATGGGCTCAAACTCACAGTCCAAGATCAAGAGTTGCCTGCTCTACCAACCAAGACAGGCAGGAGCCCCAGAAAGTTTTGATTAAGGACAAATGTTTTCAGCGTGGGTCCCATGACTATGGGTGGCTGCTATATTGTTTCCTATACTTTCTAGAATATTCTGGAAGGAAAATAACTTACATTTTAAGGAAACACACATTAAGAGCTAGTCTTTTGCCCAAAATGAATTTGAATCTATTCCTCATGGGTTTGTATTCACAAGCTATGTTATGAAACTATTATTAGTAAGAGAAGTCACCCCAATCCAGCACCAACAGTGGTAAAATTTACATCCAGTGCACTATTTGTTCACAGCCGGTCCCTCAGGCTGACTGCTTACCTGTCCTATGGGGGCGTGGAGACCACAAAAAATCTTGGCCATTCCAACGGGTCCTTGAGCCTGAATCTTTTTACTTTATCTTCAGTTGATACCCACTTTTTTTTTTAAAGTTTATTTTTATGTATTTTGAGAGAGAGAGACAGAGAGCAAGTGGAGGAGGGTCAAAGAGACCGAGAGAGACAGAGAATCTCAAGCAGGCTCCACGCCTCAGCACAGAGCCTGATGCAGGGCTTGAACTCACGAACCGTGAGACCATGACCTGAGCCGAAATCAGGAGTCAGACACAACCGACTGAGCCACCCAGGCGCCCCCAATTGATACCCACTTTCCAGAAGGAATGTTTATGGCCAGGAGAGCCACTGTCTGGATGCATCCTGCACAAACCGGCAGGTACAGGGAGAGGCCCAGGTGTGGAAGGCGGGACTCCGGCCAGGCCCTTCATGTGGCTCAGTGGTGCGGTGTGTCCTGGGCCGAGGCCACCGGGCAGGGCAGCTGGTTTCCACAGACTGCCCCTCTGTGGCCTCCCGTGGCCCCCTGTGGCTCCCGGGAAAGGGCCTCCGGGCGCTCAGCCTGGCGGCCCTACTGACTGGAGGCCACTACATTTCCTGTTCAGCCCTCCAGGATTTGGCCTTTGCCCCCTCCCTGCCCCCAATGACACATTTGTTAAAGGACAGTTTTCTCAAAGAGAGTAAAACTACGACTCTGACACAGATTTCCAAGAATGAACACGCGAAGGATTTTGTTTTACTCCTATAATAAGGCACGAGACAGATGTGAGAACGGGTTTGACGGGGAAAAGAGAAGAGCACAAGTGTATACAGACGACGGAAAACGGATTTTTCCACAGGAGGGAGGAAGCCATGAATGCCCCCACCCACACGGGGCACAATTTACTAGCTTGTTGGTTACCCGCCACTTACAAAGAGTTGCAGCGGCTCAAAGCCCACGGGCTGGGAAGGGTGCCCGCGGACGACGGAGGTTCTTCTACGGAAACACAAAGTTCCTGCTGCATGACCGTCACCGTCAGCTCACTCACCGTGAGCACCGGCGCTGCGCTTTCCTTCTACTCAGGGACGGGCTGGGGGTCTGCCGTGGACGGTGGGGGCCTCATCAAGTGTGTCAAGAAGGGCTCCCCTGGGGCTCCTGGACGCGCCGTCCGTGGAGCACATGACTCTTGACTTCGGGGCTGCAAGTTTGAGCCCCGCGTTGGTGTAGAGATGACCTAATAAGATTGAAGGAGGAGGAGGGGAAAGGAGGAGGAGGAGGAGGAGGGGGAGGGGAAGGAGAGGAGGGAGGGGAGGAGGGGGAGGAGGAGGAGGGGAGGAGGGGGAGGGAGGAGGACGGGGAGGGAGGAGGATGGGGAGGGAGGGGAGACGGGGAGGGGGGAGGATGGGAGGGAGGAGGAGGGAAGGAGAGGAGGGGGGGAGGAGGAGGGGGAGGGAGGACAGGGAGGAGGAGGAGGGGGAGGAGGAGGGAGGGAAGGAGGAGGAGGGGGTTGGAGGAGGAGGCGCGAGGGAGGAGGAGGGGGAGGCGGGGAGGCAGAGGGGGAGGAAGGGGAGGGAGTAGGGGGAGGAGGAGGGGTAGGAGGAGGAGAGAGGAGGAGGGGAAGGAAGGAGGAGGAGGGAGGAGGGGGAGGAGGAGGAGGGGAAGGAGGAGGGAGGGGGAGGAGGAGGAGGGGAGGAGGAGGGGAGGGAGGAGGGGGAGGGAGGAGGGGGAGGAGGGGGAGGAGGGGAGGGGGGAGGGAGGGGGAGGGGAAGGAGGGGGAGGGGGAGGGGAGGGGGGAGGGAGGAGGGAGGGAGGGAGGAGGGGGAGGGGGGAGGGGGAGGGAGGGGGAGGGAGGGAGGAGAGGGAGGGAGGGAGGAGGAGGGGGAGGAGGGGGGAGGAGGAGGGGGAGGGAGGAGGAGGGGGAGGGAGAGGAGGAGGAGGAGGAGGGGGAGAAGGGAAGGGGAAGGAGGGAGGAGGAGGGGAGGAGGGAGGGGAAGGGAGGGAGGGGGAGGGAGGAGGGGGGAGGAGGAGGAGGAGAGGAGGAGGGGGAAGGGAGAGGAGGAGGAGGAGGGGGAGGAGGGAGGAGGAGGAGGGGAAGGAGGAGGAGGGGGAGGAGGGAGGTGGAGGAGGAGGGAGAGGGAGAAGGGGGAGGAGGAAGAGGGGGAGGGAGAAGGAGGGGAGGAGGAGGAGGGAGGGGGAGGAGGAGGAGGAGGGAGGGGGGAGGAGGGAGGGAGGGGGAGGTGGAGGGGGAGGGAGGGGAGGGGGAGGGGGAGGGGAGGGGAGCGAGGGAGGAGGCAGAGGGAGGAGGAGGAGGGGGAGCGAGGAGAAGGCAGAGGGAGGAGGGGAGGGGGAGGAGGGAGGGAGGAGGAGGAGGGAGGAGGAGGGAGGAGGAGGGGGAGGAGGAGGGAGAGGAGGGAGGAGGAGGAGGGGGGAGGAGGAGGGGGGAGGGGGAGGAGGATGGGGGGAGGAGAGGCGGGGGAGGGGGAGAGGAGGGGTGGAGGAGAGGGAGCAAGGAGGAGGGGGAGGGAGGAGGAGGGGTGGAGGAGAGGGAGCAAGGAGGAGGGGGAGGGAGGAGGAGGGGTGGAGGAGAGGGAGCAAGGAGGAGGGGGAGGAAGGAGGAGGAGGAAAGGAGCCTCTTCTCAAAAAACAGACCTGACGTCTGGGGCTTCCGGGGGCCTCCTGCTGTGTCTACTTTCAGTAAGAATCCCGCTAAGTCAGTTTCACAGAATGCCTGACCCTCCACATCTGAATTGGCTCCCCCTCCACCGCCTGCGGATGTCCGATCTCTCCGGCTTGTCTTCGGCAAGACCCCTGCCCGTCAGTTGACGCAGAACCCCCATCCCCTGTGATGTTTCCTCTCAGTCATTTTCCACCCACTGACCCCCGCTGCTCCACTCCACGGCTATAAATTCTCACTTTTCTCTGTTATTTCCAGAGCTGAGCCCAATCTCTCTCCCCCACCGCCTGGTCCCTACACCTGTCCCGATGGTCCTGAATAAGGTCTGCCTTCCGTTCCTTAACAAATGCCATGAATGAATCCTTTGTTGTTCAACACCCTTCTGTCCTACTTCACACACCAAATGCCTCCATGATATCACAAGTCAAGACCCATGGGGACCACTGGTACTTATTGAGCCAATTCCAAGGACCTGATGTGTCCTGCACTATCTCCTTTTTTTCTTTTCTTTTTCTTTTTTTTTTAAGTGAGTTAACATACAATGTAGTCTTGGTTCAGGAACAGAACCCAGTGATTCATCACTTACATAGGACACCCAGTGCTCATCCCTAAAACTGCCCTCCTGAATGCCCATCACCCATTTCAGCAAATGGTGCTGGGAGAACTGGACAGAGACATGCAGAAGCATGAACCTGGGCCACTTTCTTACTCCAGACACAAAAATAAACCCAAGACGGATGAAAGCCCTCAATGTGAGGCAGGCAACCATCGAAACGCTACAGGAGAAAACAGGCAGCAAGCTCTCTGACCTCGGCCGCAGCAACTTCTCACTTGACACATCTCCAGGGACAAGGGAAATAAAAGCAAAAATGAACTATTGGGACCTGTTCAAGATAAAAAGCTCCTGCCCCTTCCCCTAACACGAACCCTCCTGAGGGATTCCCTTGCCCCATATATACCTGTCCTTCTTGACTTCTCTTTTGAATCAGTTATAAAACATGCCTGGTTCCCGCTTTAATAAATAAAATAGAATCTTTAACACCTGCACATTAAAAAAAAAAATGTTTAAGTAATCCCTCAACTCTCAACATGGGACTCAGGGACTCACAACCCGAGATCAAGAGTTGCATGCTCTACCGACCGAGCCAGCCAGGTGCCCCAACGTTTGCTCATTTTTATATCTGTATGAGAGTCGTGATCTTACCTTTCCCTGAAAATCATCTTTTAACACCACTCTTGAATAACATTCCCTTTTTCTCATCGGAAGTCAAAAAAGGCGAGAAATGGGTGGTAAAGTGTGGTCCAGAGAACGTGGTTTTCCTACTTTCGTACCCTCAAGGACGTAAACAACTCAGAAGTCAGACTTCCCGATGCAACAACGTTCTCCAGCAGAACCAGAAAACAGATCTCGACGAGAAAAAGGAATTGGCATGGATGGGACTGTAACAAGTAAAGAAATCCAGGAAGAAATTTCTAGAAGCCTCAGAGATTTGGAAACCAGCAGCAAGCAAACGAAGGCTGAAAGCTAACAGGGGAAGGCAGTGCCTAAAGGAGAAGGCTCAGTGTTTTTCCTTTACTGGGTAAACACTGCAGGAACTTGCTTGGCAACTGAGTTCCGATCTTGCGGCTGGGAAAGCAGGGCCCTACGTAATCCCTATGTCCACAGATGATTCTACCGACCTCAACAACTCCAGATTTATTTGTCCGCAACCAGGCTTCTATGTTCCATAGGGTACAGGTCTAGACAGCATGAATTAGAAAGGTGGATGTGATGAGTACCCACTGGCCTGCACACAAGCCAATCACATGGTGCCCTTGGCCTCTCTGAGGCTGTTCCGAGGCCCAGATCCTATGTCCCCAGGCACCTGTGGGGCTCACTTCTGGCCACCTTAGTTGAAATGGGCTTTGAAAACATCAGCTTGTATCTTTCACCAGCAGGTAGACCTAATCGCAGTTCCTTATGTCAGCAAGGGCCAGGACAGGAGACATGTCGCCTCCCAGCCCCCATGGCTGTGTGCGTGACCTGTGCGGTCCTTGGCAACATGCACGCAGTACCTGGCACCAAAGATGCCATGATGCTAGCCCCACGGTCTCCTCTCTAGACCTAATAGCCGCCCTAAGGAAATACTGCCAAATGTGGATAATAATTTTTTAAAAATTTTTAATGTTTACTTTTGAGGGAGAGAGAGAGAGAGAGAGCACGAGCAGGGGAGGGTCAGAGAGAGAGGGAGACACAGAACGTGAAGCAGGCTCCAGACTCAGCTGTTAGCACAGAGCCTGACGCGGGGCTCGAACTCACAAACTGTGAGATTGTGTGACCTGAACTGAAGTCTGACACTTAACTGACTGAGCCACCCAGGCGCCCCAGTAATTTTTTAAAGAGAGAGAGACAGAGCACACAGCAGGGGCTGAGAGAGAAGGAGAGAGAATCCCAAGCAGGCTCCACACTGTCAGCACAGAGCCCGATGCACGGCTTAACTCATGAACCTTCAGATCATGACCTGAGCCAAAATCAAGAGTCGGGCGCTTAACCCAGTGAGCCCCTCAGGCGCCCCCATAATGATTTTCTGAGGCCGGCATCCATCTTGTTAGTTCAGATGAAAGAATGAAACACCAGAGGTCATGTCTCTCCGACGCACAGCCAAGGAACATGCAGGCCTAGGCTCAAGGGACAGGAATGCTCGCTTCAATTTCTAATGTAAGGAATAAAGATATTTTCCGGATTCCAAGCCTCTTGAAATGGAAAGGACTTCCAGGACACCAGATGAAGTGGCACCAGGTGACCCGCTGGTAGGGCCTCACGGGCTTCTTACCAACAGTGTCCACCTTCTCTGGAGACTTCTTCCCCCAAATTTTGCCCTTAAAAACCCTCATGCAAGCCATCGGAGAGTTCCAGACTCTTGAGCATTAGCTCCTATTCTCCTGGAAGGGACGGGGCGGGGGGCGGGGGGGAGCACACCAATAAATGGCCTAATTTTCCTCTCTGCAAAAGCTTGGTGTCAATTTGTACTGGCTCCTGGACACGCGGACACATCAGGTGGCCAAACTCTCCTTCAATTTGGTTACATTTCAATGCAAATAGGCCCATCTTTCCCACAGGCTTATATTGGCGAAAACTATACAACCCAAACGCCCAACTTGTAGGACAATAATTACAAAGAGGATTCCATTCAAAGGCAGGGAAGAAAGGCTCCCGACCAAGCTTCAAAGATAAATACGAGTTCATGTGCAGTATGATTTCAACAACATTTTTTACAGCGGTGGCGGAGCAGGGCAGGAAAACGTGCCCAAGGGGGCAGGCCCGGGGTGCTTGTCTGCAGCGGCAGTGAACTTAACTGCTGCTTGGGTTGTGAAAGGGACTCGTGGGTCGCTCCTTTACCTGCGCACCGGGCACACTGGCTCTCCCTTCTGCAAACACGCGCGGAGTGAGCGCCGCGCCGCCGGGAGCGCACCGACCTGGCCGCCGCCGGAAGCCTGGTTCGCGGCGCGCGGAGGGCACCCGCCAGCCCGGGGACCGTCGCGACCGGCGGAGGGGAGGCGCCTCCCGCGGGACGGAAGTGGACGCGCGGTGACGGAGGGCGGCGGATCCCCACGGGCCAGTGGCCGCAGGGGAAGGCCGGCGGGAGGGGAGGGCTGGGGAAAGGAGGCTGGGGGAGGAGGGAGCTGGGAGGAGGAAGGGGATGGGGGAGTGGAGGGAGGGGCTGGGGAGGGAGGGGGAGGGGAGGCAGGGCCTATGGGGAGGGAGGGGAGGGCTGGGGGAGGGGAGGGAAAGGGGGAGGGGGGGGGGAGAAGGGGAGGGGAGAGGAGGGGGGGAGGCAGGCAGCGTTTGGGGTGGGGAGGGAGGGGAGGGAGGGGGGAGGGGGAGGTCAGGAGGGCTGAGGGACGGGGAGGGGGGAGGGGCGGAGAGGGGAGGAGGAGGCCGGCGCCGGGAGGAAAGCCAGAAGCAGAAAGCCGGCCTGCCCGGGAAATGTACAGGAGTGCTGGCTCCGAGGACCTGGGACTTCCCTGTTGTAAATCTAAATTAGGCTATTTTTAAAAATAAGTGGTTACGGCCGCCTGGGCAGCTCAGTTGGGATGTGTCCCACTTTATGGGACATAGGCTCAGGTCATGATCGCACAGTTCATGAGTTCGAGACCTGCGTGGGGCTCTGTGCTTTCCTCATGGAGCCTGCTTCAGATCCCACGTCCTCCCACCCCCCTCTCTCCTCCCCCCCCACCAAAATTAATAGACATTTAAAAAATAAAATAAAAATAAGTTGTTACATACTCATAGTTGCCCCCACTCTGTTTTATCTGGTCATCTAAAGTTATCATAACCAATGCAGTTGGCTCCAAAGAAGGTTAAGGGAACAGGAAGCAATGTGGGTTCGAAAAATAAGTGAGAATGGAGAAAATACCGGCTTCCTGAGGCCACAAGAATTTGACCACAAATCTTAAGACCGGAGACATAGAATCTTATTAATTTAGATGCTTCTGATCAGAAGATCTGTGACTCCAGACTGAATGTGACTTAAGAGGTCTTTTCTTGGGCAGAAAATATGAACAGACACTTCTCCAAAGAGGACATCCAGATGGCCAACAGACACATGAAACGATGTTCAGCATCGCTCCTCATCAGGGAAATACAAATCAAAACCACACTGAGATACCACTTCACGCCAGTCAGAGTGGCTAAAATGAGCCAATCAGAGAACTCTAGATGCTGGCGAGGATGTGGAGAAACGGGCACCCTCCTACACTGTTGGTGGGAATGTAAACTGGTACAGCCCCTCTGGAAAACAGTGTGGAGGTTCCTAAGGAAACTAACAATAGAACTCCCTATGACCCAGCAATAGCACTGCTAGGAATTTACCCAAGGGATACAGAAATGCTGATGCATAGGAGCACATGTACCCCAATGTTCATAGCAGCACCTCCACAATAGCTAAAACATGGAAAGAGCCTAAGTGTCCATCAACAGATGAATGGATCAAGAAGATGTGGTTTATCTATACCATGGAATACTACATGGCAATGAGAAACAATGAAATCTGGCCATGTGTAGCAACATGGATGGACGTTGAGGGTGTTATGCTGAGCGAAATAAGTCAGGCAGAGAAGGACAAATATCATATGTGTGCACGTATAGGAGGATTAGGAGGAGCTTAACAGAGGACCAAGGGGGAGAAGAAGGGGGAAATGGTGGGGGAAAGGGAGAGAGGCAAACCATGAGAGACTCTTGAATGCTGACAAAAACTGAGGACTGATGGATGTGGGGGAGGAGGGGTGGGCATGGAGGAGGGCACTTGTGGGGATGAGCACTGGGTGTTATGTGGAAACTAATTTGACAATAAACTATTTGTAAAAAAAAAAAAAAAAAGAGGTCTTTTCTGCAGAGAGATGGCAAATCGGTTAAGATAAAAAGACAACAGGAGTCAGCTTTGTGAGACTGTAGAACTGTTCAAGGGTAATTTTCAGACAGGTTACTCACACAGATGTAGAAATGACGTGTTACAGATTTTGTGCTACTCATTAATTTATGAGGAAAACAGGCAGATGTTAAAACCAGTTCAAAAGAAGAGTCAATGGGTGTTGTACGTAATCAATCCAATTTGACAATAAATTATATTCATGAAAATAATTTAAAAAAATAAAAACCTTAAAAAAACAAGAGTCAAGAAAAGCACACACATCAATATAGAGTTTAAAAAATGTTGAAAGGAAAGTGCAGATGAAGGTAAACTGGCTTTATTCCACAGGATTGGTAAGGAGGGCAATTACACGGGACACAGTCTGCCCATCTACTATTTACCTGTAATTACACAATTGTCCAATGTCTCCACGACATTGAAAGATGAGAATCAGCCTGGAAGGTGTCCTCCTGACAAGCTTAGTTTTCCATCAAAACACAAAATTGTTTTTATAAGACTGTTTTCAAGCATCTTCCAGCATCTTGGAAGTACTAATTACACGGAAAGACTAGATATATGACTAATGAGACGCCATTTTTCTCTATTTGCTAATTTAGTGTCCCCGAGCATCGTTACTAACTTCCTATTTAATAACACTGTTGTTCATATGAGACAGTTCATAATTGTATGACTCCATGCCTTCCTAGAATTTGCTAGCTCAGGGTTAAATTTATGCATGTACTTAAAGGTTAAAAAAAATAGTCTCCTCCCCAATCATTCTCAATTGGCAAAATACGCTATACATTCAAATTTTATGAACCACCCCTAGATTATGAAACATGCCTCTGCCATTGCATTCAAAAGCAATTTATTCTCCCGTTTTCTCTATTTTCCTAAAAGTATCTAGCAGATCCTTCCTACAGTCTACCCATTGTCTTAACTTACACCTTCCACTTGAGCCGGGATGGACCCCTGCTTTCTTCTGGCTTTCCCACCTTGGGGAGAAGGCTACCGTCTGTCTTACCATTTATGCAAATCATCTCCAGTCCTGGGAACTCTTCTCCATGAAGCTTGCTTGAGAGCAGCAACTCTTTTAAGATTCTCTTCTCTGCATTCCTAAAGAGCTATAGCTTTGGCATTTTGTACCATAAACACAGTCACTGGTCAAGTATCATCTTCTAGCTGAAGAAAGCCTTGTTTAAAGCAAATGTAGTAACCAGAAATTTATCAAGACACAGGCTGTGCTTGCCAATCTTGTCGTTTTCCTTAACCCAAAGACATGTCCCTTCTTTGGAATTTGGTTTCCTTAACTATAAAATGAGAATCAAGCGGGTAGCAAACCCACGTGTTGGCTGATCACCAAAACCACTTAGGAAACTCATAAAGGAAATGCAGATGTCCTGGGCTCACACCTACTGAACCTGAATCTTCGTTAGTGGCACTAGGGAATTCATGTTTCAAAAAAGCTTCCCAGATGACTGTTAGAATGGACGAAATTTAGAACCCAATTGAACTAGATAATCTGCCCAAGTCATGTCAGTATCAGTCTTCCATGGTTTTATGTTAAAAGATTCAGCAAAAAAAGCCCAGCTGGAAAAGGACAGGTGCAACTCTCAAGCTAGAATAGCCGCTGTAGCTCCATCAAACCGGAAACGTACAAGGAAAGGGATTTCTGGGGAAAAGCACTGAGTCTCACCAGGAGAACACATTGCCAGACCAGCACACCATGGCGGCTACTCTTCCTGTCCTCCCCACTGTTAGAAATACACTGATTTACCATCACACAGATCCCTTCATACCCCAGTCTGAAATATCTAGAATCAAATTATTTTACTATGTTGGGACTTCTCCAAAATAATGGGTAGGTATTTTTTTAACATCCGAATAATTAAAAGCAGTCCACCAAAGTGGACAAAAATTGAGAACAAATTGAGGGGCAGCCCTAAATATAAATGTTTATTTCTATCCTAAAATGCACAGTTTTTGTCTTGTTTTGACCTTGTGTTTTTGTGAGAGAAAGAGTGAGAGAGAGAGAAATTGTGAGCAGGGTAGAGAGAGAGAGAGAGAGAGAGAAAGAGAGAGAGAGACTCCTAAACAGGCTCCACACTCATCAGGGAGCCTGACGCAGGGCTCGATCCCACAACCCTGGGATCGTGACCTGAGCCAAAACCAAGAGATGGACGCTCAACCGACTGAGGCACCCAGGCGCGCCCTACACATTTCTTACAACACCCAAAATGGCGGTTTTCAGCTTCCCCAATTTTAGTTCCCAATTCCTCTGGAAAATTCATCACACAAGTTAACATTTAACCCAGGCTTTAAAAAAAATTTTTTTTAGTTACATTCTTCTTTCTAGAAGTACTTTGTGTAAGTGAACACTAGGATTTCATGGAGTTTAATAAACTAAAGATCTGTGGCTAAGCAGACACAGCTGGTCATCCTTCCAAAGTTGTTTTTTATTTTTCATGATAAAATAAGGAGCTGCATTCCAGGGACTGAATGAGCCCAAGCTGAATTAACAAACGGGGCAAAGGCCAAGTTCAGCAAGACTGTTGACTCTGCTGAAACCCCACGATTGACCCTGACCTGGAAGGCAAGGTCATAAAAAGTATTCCGTGGCACTGTTCCTCTAAAGAAATGTTGGAACAAAATGAGAAAAAGTGCTGGTGTGTTTCGAAACATCTCTAAATAATACCTGAGGGAGAATAGATTCCAGCTCATCTGTTACCATTTAGGGGGCCTGGCTGCTGAGTCGGTCTCCCATCCCCTGAATGCAGCTGTAGGTAGCCAGCTGCGAGAACGCTGTGTTCTGGTGTGAGGCGAGTCAGGAGGCTGGATAGAAAAGAGAACAACTGGCTTCTAGAGGGTTCTTTAGCCAGTAAGCCATCTTGTCACCCCCAGAGAGAAAGCCTAAGTTTTGCTCAATTTGCTTCATCAGTCTCTTTTTTGTTTTTTGCTGAAGTATGTAAATTATAAATAATGTGACATTTTGCCCCTCAAAAATTTTATAGTAGTCAGCTCCAAGATGACCCATAATGCTCTTCTGCCTCTGGGAATTCATGCCCTTGTTCAATCTCCTCCCACATGATGCCAGAGCCAGAGGATACAGAAATAGTGACGGTATCTGTCTTCTGGTATTAGGTTATAAAAGATGGCCTGGCTTCCATCTTGCATTCCTTCTCTCTCTCAGATCGCTTTCTCTGGGGGACGTCAGCCGCCCTGTTATTGCATAGCACATGGAGAGACCCATGTGGCAAAGAAAGCCCTTGATCTACAGCCACCTGCCTGGGCCATGGCAAACGCGAGTCCCCTACCTCCAGTCAAGTTTCAGATGCCCACAACCCAAGCCAACATCTTGATGGTAACCTCCTGAGAGACCCCCGTACCAGAACCAGCTAACTAAGCCACTCCCAGACTCCTGACCCTCAGATACCGCAGAATAATAATTTCTATTGTCTTAAACTGCTAAGCTTGGGGGTAAATTGTTATATAGCAATTGATAGTTAATACATACCTTTTTAAAAAATTGTTGCCCCACATATGTTTTGGGGGCTTTTTTTGGTATTTTCAAATGTTCTGTGTGCCAATATCATGTTGATTTCATTATCATAGTTTTATAACAGATACTGAAGCTCTCCCCTCTATCTTCAGAATCATCTTGGCTCTTTCTGATCCTTTACATTGCTCTACTAATTTTGGAATCTTGGTGTCAGTTTCCAGGAAAAATACCAAGTAGGATTTTAATTAACCTTTTAGTTAAAATGGTACTGATAGGCCTGCTGAAGTGGCTCAGTCAATTTAGTTTCCAACTCTTGATGCCACATCAGGTCATGTTCTCAAGGTTCAGTTTGTGAGTTCGAGCCCCAAGTTGGGCTCTGTGCTGACAGCGTGGAGCCTACTTGGGATTCTCTTCCCCCCCACCCCGGCCCTCCCCTGCTTGTGCTCACTCTCTCTCTCTCTCTCTCTTTCTCAATCTCTCTCTCAAAATATATAAATAAACCTTTTTTAAAAAGAGAGATTTTTCAGAAAGATATATGGCAGCACCCCAGATCTCTGGTCTCAGACAACAAGCCCTCTAAAGAGATTAGAGGTGTCTGAATGCTTGGGTCCCTTCCAAATTCATGTTTTGAAATCCTAATCCCCGGAATGTCTGGATGGCTCAGTCAATTAATCAATTCAACTATTGACTGCAGCTCAGGTCATGATCTCACAGTTTGTGAGATTGAGCCCCACATCAGGCTCTGCAGTGACAACTCGGAGCCTGCTTGGGATCCTCTCTCCCTCTCTCTGCCCCTCCCCTGCTTCTTCTCTCCCTCCCCACCCCCCCCAAATAAATATATAAACTTTAAAAAATGAAATCCTAATCCCCAATACAGTGGTATTAGGAGGTGGGGCCTTGGGGGTGGTTAGGTCATGACAGCAGAGCCCTCTGAATGGGATCAGAATCCTTACAAAAGAGACCCACCGAGCTGCCTGGCCGCTGCCACCACGTGAGGACACATGGAGAAATCTGCACCCTCAAAGAGGATGCAGGCCCCCTGGCCTCACACTTCCAGCCTCCTCTGTGGTGTTTTGTTATCGCACCCCGTGTGGACTAGGGACACTCACAGAGCCTCTGGGTCGGAGGACAGTGTTCCTGGGACACATGGCCATGCTGACCCTCGGCTGTCTGCAGAAGCCCAGGGTGGAGAAGGGCTCAGCTCAGAGCGCTCCGTGCGTGTTGTCTTTGTCTAATGGAAACTGATGAGTCACAGAAAACCCATAATCTTTAAGAGAACTACAGGTATAGGAATGTTACCAGCTCAGACTGGAAGGACAGAGATAGTACAAAACACAAAGAAGCATTTGGAGCCTCAAGAGGCTGCTGGCAGGAGGCAGGCTGAGAATACCACTTGGCAGCAAACACATGATACCTTCCAGAAAGGAAGGATGACTCACAGGGAGGAACCAGGAGCCCAGAGGGCAGAGCCCATGGCCTTGGAGTCGAGCTCCTAAGCCTCGAGGCGTAATTAAGAAATTTACAGTGTTGGGGACCCTGGGTGGCTTAGTCGGTTAAGCGTCCGACTTTCGCTTGGGTCATGATCTCGTGGTTCGTGGGTTTGAGCCCCGCGTCGGGCTCTGTGCTGACTGCCAGCTCAGAGCCTGGAGCCTGTTTCAGTCTGTGACTCCCTCTCTCTCTGACCCTCCCCTGCTCACTCTGTCTCTCTCTCTCTCCTAGAAATAAATAAAACATTAAAAAAAAATAAAAAAAATAAAAAAGAAAGAAAGAAATTTACAGTGTTTGCCTGACTGGCTTTTAGAATCTACATGGACCAGCAACATCTTCCCGGCTCTCATTTTCTCCCTTTTTGAGCAAGAGCATCTCAAGTGGTCATTCTAGGTCTGTCCCATTATATATTCAGTGGGGAAGGGTGTTATGGACTGAACGTATCTCCTCAAAATTCCCATGTTGAAGCCCTACCCCATCAACGGGAGGGTGTGTAGAGATGGAGCCTTAAGAGGTAATTAGGTTTCAATGGGACAATGAGAAGGGGATCCTCATGGCAGGATTTGTGCTCTTAGAAGAGACCAGAGACCTAGCTCTTTATCTCTGTCTGCTGTGTAAAAATATATCGTGAATGTAGCCAGCTCCAAGCCACGCAGAGAGTCCTCACCAACACTTGAGCATGATGGTACCGTGACCTTGGGTGCCCCAGGCTCCAGAACTTCGAGAAAGAAACTCTCTGCTGTTTATAAGCCCCCCAGTCTGTGGCATTTTGTTATAGCAGCCTGTGCTGACCAATATACAGGGGATGGGACAATTTGGCAAGAAGAGCTGTATAGGAGGAACAGTATTTAAGGAGATATAATCACACCCAGACCTGATTTGGATTATGAGATTCTGGACATGCAGCAGATGCTATAAGAGCGCTAAACTTCCGGGGACTCGGGAAAGGGCTGACTTATTTGCAGGTGGGGAGAATATGAATTTTTGGCCGTCTGCCACAGGCAGGATGCAGGCTGGCTGGCGCTGACCCACACCTCTCGGCACCCGTGTTCCCCGCATGTGCACCACAGTTAGTCTGCGGGACCCATGGCGGACCGCAGAAGTGATAGTACTGCTGATATTAACTTATTTTTGTAAGTGTGGCTTACCCCTCTCTCATTCTCTCTCTCTCTCTCTCTCTCTCTCTCTCTCTCTCTCTCTGTGTCTCTCTGTGACAGAAGCCAACAGTCCCATCAAGAGGCGCACATGGTGAAGAACTGAGGCTGCTGGCCAAAGCCAGCCATGAGCCAACACTTCCATCCAATTCCATCCATATGCCTAGGCCATCTTGGACACAGAGCATCCAGCCCCAAGCAGGTTGCAGATGACCATGGTTCTGGCCAACATCCCAATGGGAACCTCCTAAGAGACCTTGGAGCCAGAACAACCTGGCTAAGCCACTCCAAGATCCTGACCCTCAGAGACTGTACGAAATACTAAAGATTAATTTTAAATCACTGTGTGTATTAATCATCTGTCCCTGATGCCTTGCTGACCCTGGAGAGAGTGTCCTTTCCAGGCCTAAGCCAATTCCCAGAGGCAGCGCCGACCTTTCATAAGCAAACCGACCGATCCAGAGCCCATGCTCCAATCACCTCCCTCTTGGATTTGCCCAGGGCTCGGACACTCTGGGCCACTGTCCACCTTCAGCAAGCACCCCAGGGCCCCATGCCACACAGCTGGAGGCAGCCTGCAAGCCCTGAGCACATCAAAGCTGTTCACACTGGCCAGTCTTTAACTCGCTTCCCGTGCCTTGCCCACTTCTTCCCGTGGAAACCACGGTAAACGCTCTTGCCCACATTTCCCCTACTCTCTCTGCACTTGGATGACCCCGGGTGCTTCCCCACGTGGCCCGCCCAAGGCATGATGTGCTCCCTCCTTTGGGGATGTATAACAAACTCTCTTCCCAATGGCAGTCACCGCCTAATCTGTTGACTGCTACACCTAAGTAAGAATAAACCTACATTTAAAATACTATAATTTGGGGAAGCCTGACTGGCTCCGTCAGTGGGGCATGTCATTGATTGAGGCTCCATGTTGGGCAGAGAGCTTACTTAAAAAATAAATAAAATAAAATAAAATAAAATAAAATAAAATAAAATAAAATAAAATAAAAGACTATGATCTTGGTAATTTGTCACACAGAGCAGATAGCTAATACACTTAAACACATTCATCATTTTCCGTCAAGCCACAATGCCATCCTCACATCTAAGAAAATTAAAATTAATAATAATTTCTAAAATTAATAGAAGTCATCTAATACGTAGACCCACCAGCAAATGTCCTCCGTCTCCCTAAAAATGCCTTTACAACTGGCCTATTGGAGAACGGGATCCAATTAAGTCTCCATGTTTTATGCATCTCTTTTCAAAGCAGAATTTTCAAAATGGCAAAACCACAATCTCCTATTAACATAAAGTAACCCGGATGGCTCCGCTGGTTAAAAGAGACTTTTGAGAGAGGAAAACACCGGAGAAGGATTGCTAAGGGAGGTGTGAAAAACCCTGGTCTGCAGCCTGCCAGGCAATACAGCTGATCATCCAGACATTTGCGATTATCTTTGCAACCAGACAGGAATCATTTGCATCCCTTGCAGACGAATTAGCCTCAGCTGCTGTCACATAAGAATTATTTGCGTCACTGGGTTTCGCACATTATCCCCTTCCACTCACAGAACTGTCAAATACCTCAATGAAATGAATGTGCCCCCACCCCCCACCCAAGGTTAGAGCCCCAGCATGACACTGACAAAGGAAGGCAAGGACATTAAGGCCTCCACTGTCCATTTCTAAGTTTTGAGATTGTCTTTTTTTTTTTTTATTGTTTAAGTGTATTTATTTATTTTGAGAGAGAGAGAAAGAGGAAGCACATGTGCAAGAGCAGGGGAGGGGCAGAGAAAGAGGGAGAGAAAGAATCCCAAGCAGGGTCTGCACAGACGGCGCAAAGCCCAACGTGGCCTTGAACCCCCGAACCCACGAACCGGGAGATCATGACCCGAGTTAAGATCAAGAGTCGGACGCTTAACCGACTGACCCACTCAGGCACCCCACAGATTTTTTTCTTAAAGCTCTTTTAATCCAGAATGTCTCCCTGTTAGGCTGTTACCCTGTAGAAAGTTCTTGCATTTTGATTTTAGATGCTTCCCTTTAAGTGTGCTTCAATCAAATGGGATTTGAAAATCGATACCTGGTTGTAAGGATAACACACAGCATTAAGTGGAAGAGACAGTTTTTCTGTTGGCAAGTTCTTAAACTATTATAGGAGGTTGAACTCAGGTTTTATGAATTTATTCACTTTATCATTGACCTCAAATTCGAGCATGTAGGATTCCATCTGAGCATCTCTTCTTTTTTTTAAACTTTTTTTTTTTCATTTTTTTGAGAGAGAAAGTGCGAGGTGGGGAGGGGCAGAGAGAGAGGGACACACAGAATCCGAAGCAGGCTCCAGGCTCTGAGCTGTCAGCACAGAGCCCGACGTAGGGCTCAAACCCATGAGCGGTGAGATCATGACCTGAGCCACCCAGGCGCCTCCTCGTCTAAGCATCTTAAGTGGAGAATGTGGGCTCGATTTGGAGGCATTATCCTGACATCTTTGATCGTGGACTTCCCTCCTCTTCCTCCAGGGAGTCCTCAGTACCTAATGGAAACTTCCTGGTGGTTGTCTTTGAAACCCGGGGCTGGAGGGTTGAGGGCGTCTTCCCCCCCAACCCCCCCCCTCCCCGCCCTTACCTCAGCTGTTCAGCGAAGGGCCTGCAACCCGGTTCTTTGTAAAGCACATTGACTTCGCTCCTCGAAACCAGTTTGCAGCTTGTCCTGCTTTTTCTACAATGTCTTTAACATCTTCATTGTGGCTTCTCTGCCTGGTTTTGCAGAGGGAGCGTCACACATATACCAGCGATTTCTTCCTGGGTCTTCTTCAGAACGAGTGTTCCTTCAAGCCAATGAGACACCCATTTGCCAGAAATATTAGATTTAAAAAAGAAAAAAGAACACTTACTTAAATGCAAAAGTTCTCAGTTCCTCATGGGCAAGCCAAGGACGACAGCCTAATTCCTCAGCCTTGAACTGGAGAACTTCACTCTGAATTTGACCCAAACTGTCCTAATGCATTCATCTACTTTCAGTTTTGAAAATTTTGGAAGTGTAAAAAGACACGAACGAGAACCATGAACACACATATGCTCTCCACTGAGATTCAAGCGTTAGCATTTCGCCTCATTTGCTTTATCTCTTTTTCTCTTAACCTGTTTGAAAATAAGTTGCAGACATCACGCCATTTCACTGCCAAATACTTCTATTTGCAGCCCCTAAAAATAAGGACCTTCCTCCACACCATCACAATGCCTTCATCACAGCTGCGAAAATTATCAATAATTCGCTAATCCATCTAATACTTATATCCGAGTTTCCCCAACTGTCCCCAAAATTACTTTGATGGCTTTTTACAAAAGAAATCCAGGGGGGTGCCTGGGTGGCTTAGTCAGTTAAGCGTCCGACTTTCGCTTAGGTCGTGATCTCGCGGTTTGTGGGTTCGAGCCCCGCGTCGGGCTCTGTGCTGACTGCCAGCCCAGAGCCTGGAGCCTGTTTCAGTCTTTGACTCCCTCTCTCTCTGACCCTCCCCTGCTCACGCTGTCTCTCTCTCTCTCTCTCTCTCTCTCTAGAAATAAATAAAACATTTAAAAAAAAAAAAAAAAAAAAAAAGAAATCCAGGATCTGATCCGGAATGTGAAACATTGCTTTTGGTTCCTTTAAGTCACTCCAGTGGTGCTTTTTAAATATGTCCACAAATTCTCTGACTCTCCTGTTTCAAAAGATGGCACTTCCTCTTGCGTGTCAGCCATACTCTGAGTCATTCCTAACAGAATGTGGCAGACGTGACAGCTTATGCCCCTGAGACTAGGTCATGCCTGGCTTTCTCCTTGCTTCCTCTTGTACCGTCATGTGAGATGCTGTTCATTGCTTATGTAGCTCAGTTTGGGGGGGTGGTTACTCAGCAATAGATAACGAATACAGTATCCCTTCAACCCATTCCTCTACCACTCCCTGTATTTTCCATGTACTGGAAATTCAGGCTAGAGCCTTAATGAGGTTTAATTCAAACATTTTTGGCAGGAGTCTTGACATGTTTAAGAAGTCCATGTTCTACTGCATCAGGAGGTATATCATGGTAGGTGTCCCACCGTGAGCAGTATTATGTTTGATCATTTGGTTCCGTTACTAAAAATCCTGTACCATGTGATAGATTAGACTAGTACCCAAAAATCCTTTCCTACCCACCTGAACTCCACTAGAGGAGTGTACTTGCTGCTCCATCAACGCAGGGCTCAGCTGTACGACACTCTGGCCAGGGTGTAGGGTGTCGGTGCATGTGATGCAAGCATAGGCTTGAAGCGTGCCTGCCCCTTGGGGCTTGCCCTCCTGTACTCTGCTATCACCGCAAGAAGGGCTTCTCCCTGGGACCTGTCATTCCCTGAGACTGGGCTCCAGGACTGTCCGGCCAAGCCCAGCCTAGATCAGCTGCCCTGTAGATCTGTGACAATAAGTCATGACTTTCAGGTACTTCCTTGTGGGTTCTGCAGGGGTGGAGGCAGTAGCCAACTGACGCACGACACAGCGCAACAAGACAGATGCTACAGGACACTGTTCAGCAAACGCTTTTCTCGGAGAATCAGCCTCCCGACCTACACACAGAGGCACCTGGCGGCCATGTTGAGACGGTGAATCTTGCCCCCAAGATTGGTGGATCAAACGAGGCTGGGCGCCTGGGCTATCCGAGTTGGTTTTGGGGTGAAAGGAGACTAACGAGTTTCTGTGTGTGGTTGGAATAGTAACTCATACCTACAGGAGCTGCGGGGTGGCCATATTCTGCACGGAAGCAGGACGGACGGGAGAAAGAATGAAGCAGCCGCAAAGATACACAGGGTCCTGCCCTCATTCTAGGACCTTCCTGGTTCTCGTCCCTTTCTGAGGCCCAGGTCCTTTCTTGGCCTTTAGTTCTAGCAAACTAGGTCCTAACAAGGGCCTCCTTTATGAATACGATGGTGTCACTGGGCTTCCAAACTTGCAATTCTAAAAGTCTTGGGGCGCCTGGGTGGCTCAGTGGGTTAAGCAGCTGACTCTTGATTTCGGCTCAGGTCATGATCTCACAGTTCATGGGTTCAAGTCCCGCCTAGGGCTCCATACTGACAACACAGGCTCTGCTTGGGATTCTTTCTCCCCTTCTCTCTGCCCCTTCCCCACCTGCGCCTGCTCCCCCTCTATCAAAGTAAATAAAGTTTAAAAAAGTCTTTTAGGGGCGCCTGGGTGGCTCAGTCGGTGGGGTGGCCTACTTCGGCTCAGGTCATGATCTCGTGGTCTGTGGGTTCGAGTCCCATGTCGGGCTCTGTGCTGTCGGCTTGGAGCCTAGAGCCTGCTTCAGATTCTGCGATTGCCTCGCTCTCTGCCCCTCCCCGGCTCAAGCTCTGTCTTTCTCTGTCTCAAAAATAAAATAAACATTAAAAAAGAAAAAAAGTCTTTTAAAAAATACTTATTTTGAGAGAGAGCGAGAGAGCATGTGTGCGTATGTGTAAGCAGGGGCAGGGCAAAGACTGAGAGGGAGAAAGAATCCCAGGCAGAAAAAAAAAAGAATCCCAGGCAGGCTCCATGCTCAGAGCAGAGCCCCATGCGAGGCTCAATGAACCAAGAGATTATTACCTGAGCTGAAATCAAGAGTCAGGTGCTTAATCCACTGAACTACCCAGGTGTCCCCTCAAAAGATTCTTTTTTTTTTTTTTTTTACTTTTTAATGTTTATTTATTTTTGAGACAAAGAGAGACAGAGTGTGAGCCGGAGAGGGGCAGAGAGAGAGGGAGACACAGAATCTGAAGCAGGCTCCAGGCTCTGAGCTGTCAGCACAGAGCCTGACCCTGGGTTCAAACCCACGAACTGTGTGATCATGACCTGGAGCCGAAATATTCACCCGACTGACACCCAGGTACCGCGAAAAGACTCCTAATACACATTCTGAAACCTGCGTCCCCAGGTGTGCCCCGAACCCATCTGCATTCGTTTCCTGAGGCTGTCACAGCAAAAACCACAAACTCTGTGGCTTAAAATACCAGAACTGTCTTCTCTCACGGTTCTGGACACCAGAAGTCTGGCAGACAGCACCCCCACTAAGGGCGGAGTCCTTCCCTGCCCTTCTAGCTTCCGGAGGCCCCCATGGTTCTTACCCTGTGTCTCTGCCCGCACCTTCCTATGTCCTCTCTATGTCTCAGTCTTCCTCTCTTTCGCCTCCTACAAGGACAAATATTGGATTCAGGGCCCACTCAGACTATCCAGGAAGACCTCATCTCATGATCCCTAACTTGATCACACCTACAAAGGCTCTTTCTCTAAACCCGGCCACATACACAGGGCCAAGCATTAGACCGTGGGTCTCATACCTCACACAGTCTTCTCAGCCAGTGGAGCAGCCTCCTAAATTGGTACATTTATGCGTGACCTACAGAATTCAATTGGATAGCATTTTAAATATCTTTTAGGACTTGTGTGTTGTCTGAAAAAATAAGAGAAAGGAAGATTCCAATGAGTTTTAAATTCTTTCGTGTCAGAAGGAACAGACCCTTACGTATTTTAGGATCCCTACTAAAGTCAAAAGTGTCAAAGTTAAGTAACATGAATAACCGGAGCACAGGAATTCTGTCCACACCCACACATCTTCTGGAGGGTCTGAGTCACTGGCACCCCCATCGCAGACGGGCTGCCCCGACGGCCGTAGTGGCCTCCGTTAGCTGGGCCGCCAACTACCCTTTCCTGTGCACAAATATCTTTCAGTCCTGGAAGATTTAGATTTAAGTCTCAAATACTTTTTTTTTTTTAATGTTTTATTTATTTTTAGGAGAGAGAGAGAGACAGCGTGAGCAGGGGAGGGTCAGAGAGAGAGGGAGTCACAGACTGAAACAGGCTCCAGGCTCTGAACTGGCAGTCAGCACAGAGCCCGACGCGGGGCTCGAACCCACGATCCGTGAGATCATGACCAAAGCGAAAGTCGGACGCTTAACCGACTAAGCCACCCAGGCGCCCCCTCAAATACTTTTTGAGACTCAAAACCCATCTTATTATTTTTTTAAGTTATCTCTACCGCCAGGCTCTGCACTGACTGTGCCTGACAGTGCAGAGCCACCTTGAAACACTCTCTCTCCCTCTTTCTCTGTCCCTCCCTTGTTTGCTGTCTCTCTAATAAAAAATAAAATAAAATTTCCAACTAAATCTTTAACTGGACTTGTGATTTGGGGGTGAAGTTTTACTAAGTTTATTTACTATGTTGAAACAATTCAGAGAACTTAAGTTTTGTTTCCTTTGTAACTTTAATTTGTTAGATTTCCTATAATCATTTTGTTTTCAAGAATTTGTTGTTGCTTTCTAAAGATTTTTTTTACTTTTTTAAGTTTATTTGTTTATTTTGAGAGAGAGCACAGCAGGTGAGGGGCAGAGAGAATCCCAAGCAGGCTCCACGTCATCAGCGCAAAGACCAATGTGGGGCTTGAACTCACAAACCGTGAGATCGTGACCTGAGCCAGGATCAAGAGTCAGATGTTTAACCTACTGAACCACCCAGGCACCCTAAGAATTCTTCACTTTTAAGTAATCTCTACACCCAACATGGGACTCGAACTTACAACCCTGAGATCAAGAGTCTCATGCTCCGCCTGCAGAGTTAGCCAGGTGCCTCGGGACTCTTTCGTTGTTCATTCAAACAACAAAAACAGTCTAAATCTAAAAGGAAATCGGTTATATTACATTTAAAATTGCAGCTGGGGCGCCTAGGTGGCTCAGTCGGTTGAGTGCCCAACTTCGGCTCAGGTCATGATCTCACAGTTCATGGGTTCGAGCCTCGCATCGGGCTCTGTGCTGACAGCTCAGAGCCTGGAGCTGCTTCGGATTCTGTGACTCCCTCTCTCTCTGTTCCTCCCCCACTCACACTCTGTCTCTATCTCAAAAATAAATAAACATTAACAATTTCTTAAAATAAAATAAAAATGCAGCTAAAGAGATCTAAGAGAGGGGAAGGGGTCAAAGGCACAATCTTTCAGGTATAAGATAAATTAGGACTAAGGATGTCATGTACAGCAGGAAGTCTTCAGTTCAGGACAGTTAGGGGAGTAGATCCTAAGGGTTCTCACCACGGAAGAAAAATGTTTTTCTTTTTCTTTTTATTATATCTATAGGAGGTGATGTGTTAACTAAACTTATTGTGGTCACCATTTCAAGCATATGTACATCAAACCATCTTACTGCACACCTTAAACTTAAAACAAAATGAGTAGGAATAAGGCAGCCAAGGAGATAAAAACGGGGCGTTTGATGACAGAAAGCCATGCATGCAAAGGCTCAGTGAACTAATGAAGACAATTGAACTGACTTAAGTAAGTCAGAAAATGACGTCATCTTAGGCTGGAGAGGTACACAGTGGATGGCCGTTCTGTTTATGTACGCATCACAAGAGGAATAACAATTCCTTGAACTAGAAGCTTCGGGATGGCAGTTATATAAGAGTTCCAGTAAGGATGGAATAAGACACATATGTGAAAACATCTTTAAGGGTGTTATCATAAAAGTATGAGTCACGGGGTGCCTGGCTGGCTCAGTCGGTGGAGTGTGTGACTCTTGATCTCGGGGTTGTGAGCTCAAGCCCCATGTTGGGTGTAGAGATTACTTAAAAACAAAATCTGTAAAAAAAAAAAATTAAAAAATTAAAAAACTCTATGAGTCATGACTATTGCTTTAGCTTTGAAGTCAGAAAAAATAATGTTTTTTCTTTTTATGACATTTATCTTTTCTACACCATTTGTGAATTTTAGATTTACTGTAGAGGGATAATTCTGATTTTAATTGTATTCCAGTTACAATATCTTTATATTTGCTTACATTTTAAAAAAAAGCTTTAAAAATGGCTAATGAACTAAGTTAGTAAATAGGATGAAGTATTTTCCAAAGACCTCTTAGAACTGATGCTTCAAATTTGTTGGATGTATAAAGGGGAAAATGAGACTGTAACCTAAGCATTAATAAGGAAAGAATAATAATTTAAGATTTGAAATTTTAATATGTTGAAAATTAAAATGTAAACCTAACGTGAACCCCTGCACAATTCTTTCTGTACCTAAAATCTACCCTCAAGGATGCCCAAACCCTCATATCAACATTCAGAATGTGCCAGCCCTTGTCCGTTTCTGGCTGTCAACATTGAGTGCTTTCTTAGGTCCAAAGTGCATCAAATTTAAAAAATTTTCTGTTTATATCTCTCCACCTTCAGATCACATGTAAAATTGCCCTGCTCCAAACCACCAACCATTTCACTGTATTTGTATCCATTATGTGGACTTGATCTTACTTGGCTTTGGGTCATCAAACTTTGTGGGAGCATATTTGTAACAACTTTGACGGAGCTACAGAGGTTAACGCTAAGTGAAATAAATCAGTCAGAAAGAGATAGATACCATATGACTTCATTCATATGAGGATTCAAGAAACAAAACAAACACAAAGGAAAAAGAAGACAGAGACAAACCAAGAAAACAGACTCTTAGCTATAAAGGACAAATAGATGGTTACCAGAGGGGAGGTTGGGAGGGGGGAACGATGAAGTAGGTGATGGGGAGAAAGAGTATACTTATCTAGGGGCTCTGGGGTGGTTTCGTCGGTTAAGCGTCTGACTCTTGATTTGGGCTCAGGTCGTGATCTCACTGTTCATGAGACTGAGCCCTGCATTGGGCTCTGTGCTAACAGCCCAATGGTAAGGAGCCTGCCTGAGATTCTCTCTCTCCATTCTCTCTGAAACCTCCCCTGTGTGCACACATGCTCTCTCTCTCTCTCTCTCTCAAAATAAATAAATAAACTTAAAAAGTTAATTAGAGTTGAAAAGAAATGATAATCATTGGGGCACCTGGGTGACTCAGTTGCTTATGCTTCCAACTTCGGCTCAGGTCATGATCTCGCGTTTCGTGGGTTCGAGTCCCACATCAGGCTCTGTGCTGACAGCTGACTCAGAGCCTGGAACCTGTTTCGGATTCTGTGTCTCCTTCTCTCTCTGACCCTCCCCTGCTCATGCTGTCTCTGTCTCTCTCTCTCAAAAATAAATAAAACATTAAAAAAAGAAATTCAAAAATGATAATCATTGGAAAAAAATACTACACGTATCTTGATGAGCACTGAGTAATGTATGGAAGTGCTGAATCACTATATTGTACACCTGAAACTAATATAACACTGTATGCTAATGACATTGGAATTAAAATGAAATAAAATTTGTGGGTGCATATTAAGTTATGGTAGTTATTTAATAAAAAGATATATATTTAATAGTAGTGATTATCCAAAGGAGATGTTCATTTTTTCACCTGCAAACTACTGGAATGAACACTTCAAATAAAAATTTATCATAAACTACAGTTTAATATTTCTCTGAGAAAGCAGTTTTGAAATAAATAGCATTATAGTTTTATGGATTAAAATGAGGAGAGGTGCCTGGGTGGCCCAGTTGGTTGAGAGTCTGACTTCGGCTCAGGTTATGATCTCACAGTTGGTGGGTTCGAGCCCTGCATCAGGCTCTGTGCTGACAGCTTAGAGGCTGGACCCTGCTTGGGATACTGTGTCTCCCTCTTTCTCTCCCTGTCCTCTACTCTGTCTCTGTTTCTGTCTCTCTTAAAATAAATAAACATTTAAAAAAAGGTTTTTTTGTTTTTTTTTTTTTAATAAAATGAGGAGACATTGGGACTCCCGGCTGGCTCAGAGAAGTGTGCAACTCTTGATCTTGGGGTTGTGAGTTCAAACCCCATGTTGGGTGTAGAGAATAAATTTAATTAATTAATTAATTAATTAAAAAAATGAAGAGACATTTGTAGCCGCTCTCTTCATAACTGCCCCATACAAGAAACAACCCAACATCTCTCAATGAGTGAATCAATCATCAAGTTGTGATGTATCTATGCAACGGAATGTTACTCAGATAAAAAAAAAAAGGAACAAATTATTCATACACCCCAAAACATGGATGGGTAAGTGAAAGAATCTGGTCTCACAAGTTACGTACTACTTGGTGCCTTTCATACGCATCCGTGCTTGCCAGGGGCTGGAAGTCACGAGAGGGCTTGACGTGAAAAGGGCCCACGAGGAAGTTTCCTCGGTGACGGCAGTATTCTCAGCACTGATCGTGGTGGTAGGTACATGTGTACCAACACGTGTTTAAAATGTACAGAACGGTGCACCAAAATCCAATGCCTCCTTTATGGTAGGTAAATCTAAAATAATTCAAAATACACAAAAGGACAAATATCAGAAAGTCTGAACAGTAATTCCTTTCTCTTGCTCTTTTTCTCTGGGTATTTGTTGCTCAGTATTCTGGTGAACAGAGAACTAACTTCCGGCATCTTATTCCTTAATCTCAAGAGAACCCCACGAAAGGGGTCATCATAATGTGTTTCCTTTTCAACAAAACAGCAAAGAGGTCCTTTCTGAAATCCTGATATTGGGAGATGAGTTTCAATTTAAATCCTTGCAAGAGAGAAGGGTTGAGATGCCGGGGCGAGAGTTGCTGTGAAGTGTCAGCATTGGAAAAGGTACAGAAAAAGACAGCAGAATTTTGCTAATTCAAAGCCATGTGCAAAGGATGGGGGGGTCCCAGCACCTCTGGGCTGGAAACAAGGAGAAAATGAGAGGCAATCACCAGACCCATTGATCAATTTCTTTTTCTTTCTCCCTAACTAGCTCTTAGTCTAAATAATAAAACAACTCGTGTTTTTTTCATGGGTAAGCATTATGATATTTTGGCCTTCAGATCTAAATTCACAGACATTCTTGAATAACTCTGCTTCCTTTTATTCAAAGGCAGAAACTCTATTTAACTGTTCTGGAAAGTGGGAAATGTTCTCATTTGTTTTTAGAGAGGTAGTCAGTTTTCGTAGAAAAAGGACACGATTCTGTCGCCATTTAGGAGACTTTGTACAGTTCTCTCTTGCTGCATTACAAACATCCTTAACATTTAGCGGCTTCAGGGGCACCAGGGTGGCTCAGTCAGCTAAGCATCTGACCCTTGATCTTGGCTCAGGTCATGATCTCACAGTTAGTGAGTTTGAGCTCCACGTTGAGCCCCAAGCTGGACTCCACACTGATGGCGAGGAGCCTACTTGGGATTCTGTCTCTCCCTCTCTCTGTCCCTCCCCTGCTTGAGTTCTTTCTCTCTCTCTCTCTCTCTCTCTCTTGAAATAAATAAATAAATAAACTTTAAAACAAAACAAACAAACAAAAAAAAGAATGGCTTCAAGCAACAATGCATGGCTTCTCAAGTTTCCGCTGGCCACCCCTGGGTTCAGACAGCTGGTGGAAATGGTGACGCTGGAGCCTAAGGAGGCCTCACTCACACGTCTGGGGCCTTGGGATGGCGGTCGGCTGGGCCTCTCCTCATGTTCCAAGAGACTGACAGAGAAGAGAACTTACAACATGTCTTAAGGTCTAGTCTTACGGGTGGCACTCGGTCGTTTCTGCTGCATTCTGTTGATCAAAGCAAGTCACCAGGGCAGCCCAGGGTTAAGGTTTGGAGAAACAGGTCCTACCTCTTGATTTAAGGAGGAACAGCCGAGTCACACTGCAAACAGCAAAGGACACAGGGAGACCATGACTGTAACAGTGCACCACGCACCCGTTAATAATGTTTAAAGCTCATATAAATATTAATTAAATTTGTCCTTGGGTCTGAATCTGGATGAAATTAAGCTGAAGATATTTTTTGGATCAGAAGCTCATGTTCACTCCAGCTTTCATGTAGTTAAGCCTCATTTTAAAACCATCAGAAACCACTTACAGATGATTCAGAGAAATCTGACCCTGTGGTTTTTATGGGGATTTTAACCATCAACTAACGGAAGCGTAACATGGAACCCATTAGCTATTTTTAAATGCACTATTATTATCTAATCGAGTGTCAACTCCCCTAGGTGTCCTAATGTCTAAACATTTCATAATGTTGTAGAATTATGGAGGGATCCAATTCCCCAAAGGATGCAGGCAAACCTGAACATAACCGTGAACCAGAGTGGAATGCTGGTAGGTCTTCTGGAACGGAAGGCACAGACGAAGACCAGAATAATCCTGGTGCCTGCAGTTCAGACTTAGCCCTCTGCCACCACAGGCTGCCAAACTTGTCACCTTTCTGGCAATAAGGAGCGATGCTCACATGGGGACGGGGCAGCGCCAACATCTCACCACCTCTGTCGTCTGGGCTAATTCCAGGAATTCCCTGCGGAAAAGTATGCAAAAAATATCAAGATCAGGAAACTGCCCACACACCTACCCCAATTACTCAGCCTCACCAACTTCACCATGCTCTTTCCTGCCTCAAAGCCTTTCTACCAGCAGCCCTCCCTGTCCATGAACTTGACTCCCCAGGGTAAGTAATGAAGTGGAGTATAAATCAAAGCAAGGGATTTCCATCCCCGAAGTGCTCTGGCTTGCCCTTCTGTTGCTCCAAGCCCAGATTTGGGGCCTCCATCCTGCCTTAGGGAATGTTTTTTCCTCCGATACCTTATGGCAGGGGCCCTTTCTGCATCTCCTCCCCAGCCTGTGCCTACGCCCAGCGCCTTATTGCTGGAAGAGAAATAGCACCACCCTGGGAACAACCCCCATAGAAACACTGGGCGGCTGGGGTGTTCCACGTTCTTACAGAAGAGCAAGGGCGTAAGCGGGAGAAACCAGGAAGCCGAGGAACAAGGAAAGGAGGAGGAAAAGGGATGGCTCTGGGGAGAATTTTCTTCTCCCACTTCTGCCCTGGGATGGGACTTAAATTGTCAGTGAGGAGGAGCCCAGAGGGGTTTGTAATGGGGGGCTGGGCTTGGGGTTGGGTGGTGTGTGCCAAGGAAGGGGGCTCCATGTAATGGGCACCCATTAACAAATGGGCACGCACATGCCCACCTGCTAGAGACAGATAGGGAAGGCTTTGTCCCAAACCGTAAGAATCTGCAAGCCTCTCCAAAAATTCTGAGTTTTCATGTGAACCTATCTTCCTATGGGGACTCAACGGGGTGAGACAGGCAGTTAAGGCATTTAACAGCTGTGTGTGCCTCAGGGTGCTGCAACATCAAAGCCATTCTTTCTTTCTAGAAAAACATCACTGACCACCCGCCTCCCACCTTTCATGCAGGCCTGTGGATATCCCCCATCGCCCCCTCCTCCCTTCCCCATCTCACCCCCAGCGCCTCCTGACAGCCCCAGATACCCCTCCTTGGGCCTCCCGCTCCCCCCTCCAGAAAGGTCATGGCTCCAGGACATAGGCTGACCACCCTACCCAGCCCCTAGTCCTGGGACAGCTCCCAGAGCCTAAAGGTTCAAGTTCAAGCTCATTGAAGTCGGGCCCCAGGTTACCCTCAGCTCCCCCCGCCCTTATTTTCCTTTCACCAGGGCTGAGTGCATCAGGCCCTCTCACGCTGCTGACTTTAATCCACGCTGTTCTACGCTTCCTGCTGCAAACTCTCTTGGAGATGTTAGTTCAGCTGCGCTCCTTCCCATGGCCTCACCCAAGCCCCCGCCCCAACCAGTCCCTGCCGTCATTGCCTGTGGATTTCTGCGCCGTGTGTTACAGCCCCTGTGATGGCTGACAGCTGGCAGTTCGGGTGTCTGTCTCCCTCCTCTCCAGGAGGGACGTGTCCTCACTGGATCCTGCCCTTCCTAAGCTCCGTCTTCCTCCGCACCGTCCAGTGAGCGATTCCTCTCCCCGCAGCAGGCTTCGCGTAGACACGGATCTCGGCCAACACGTGGAAGGTAACTCATCCAGTGCTGTTGCTGACGTACTCAACTGCTTTTTGGCTCCACCTTCCTCTTCCCACAAGATCTAAAATCGGGTCTTTGATGGTTCCTTGAAGTGTTGACGTTACCATTTAACCTAGCCATCCCACTACCAGGTAGAGAGCCAACAGAATTGAAAACATATGTCCACACAAAAATCTACACCTACATGTTCATAGCAGCAGTATTCGTAATAGCCAAAAGGCAGAAGTGACCCAACCAAATGTCCATCAGCTAATGGATGGAGAGGTAAAATATGCTATATCCATTCAACAGAATATTATATTTGGCTATAAAAAGGGAATGAAGCTCTGATACCCATTACAACATGGATGAACCTTGTAAACATCTTAAGTGAAAGATGGCAGACACGAAAGATCACACATTTAGAGGAAATCTATAGAGACAGAAAGATTAAAGTTTGCCAGGAGCTGGTAGGGGAAGAGGGTGACTGCCGATGGGTGCAGGTTTCTTTCTACGGAGAGGAAAACAATCTGGGTGGATGGTGGTGATGACAGCTCTGTGAGTGAATATACCAAACCATTGACTTGTACGTGTTTAAGTGGATGGATGGTACCTGTGACTTATGTCTCAATAAAGAGGCTAAAAACAACTGTGTTTTGAGCACAGTCAAGGCTCTTGACCCCCCATTAGCTTTTCTTCAGGCCTCCATGTTCCCTTTCCTCTCCTTTCCCCCTCGCACGAGGCTGGGCAGAGGGTGGGTGAGGAGCCCGTACCCGCAGGTGCAGGCGGAAGGCTGCGAGGCAGGCCAGCAGGTGCCCAGGGGTGGCTCGGATGGAGCCTGCGGAGACGTGCCTGCCCAGCACCCCCGCCCCCCAGAACTGCGATCTAGGAAAGGGTGACAACTGACATTAACTGAGCTGCTCCGTGCCACGTGCACCCAGCCCCAGGACACCCCGAAACCAGCCTTAACCAGACTCCGGGCAGGGCGTGGGGGCGGGGTACCTGGATGCGTCCCTCCAGGGTCGCTGCCAACCTCAGGCCGCCAGGCCAGGGGAGGAACCACGGGCCGAGAGGACTGGTGTCCTTGGGTGAGATGCCCCCCAAGGAACGCCCAAGATGGGGGTGGGGCGAGGAGAGGCTGAGTCAGCGGAATCCGACCTCACTCCAAGAGACCTGGCTCTGAATCAAAAGGACAGTAGGGGGCGGGAGGTTTGGAAAACAGCAATATTTGCACTAGGGGAGAAAAGGAAATAAAATGCCCTTGCAGTCGGAATTCAGGGGGCTGGGGGTGGTGGTGGCGGGAGAAAGCAGAAACCAGGCGGCCACGAGCTAGTGTGGGAGGTGAGGGCCCGCGGGGGACATGAGCGACCCGTGTCCAGCCCTGTGGGTGCTGTGGGCAGGGCAGGCTGAGAGCAGTCCAAGAAGCCAAGCGGTGTGGACCGGTGATGGCGGTGTAGACGCTGCGATCATAAGATGCAAGAAGCGGGTTAAAGAACCCCCCTGCTTGCAGCTCATCTACTTGAGGGGAAACTGCATCCCAGGGGCCTCAGTATTGCCTCTGAAATGCGAGCCAGCTGGAGGAATCTCCGAGGCCAGGAAGGGGGAGGGGGTGCATACACCTGGAGGCTGGAAGGAGAGCCCCTGGCCAGCCTGGAGCCATTCGCCTGGGGCCTTGCCTTTGAGGCTAGCTTGTCAGATCAGCTTGTCACAAGTTACTACCTCTGATGCCCTCCAGCCAAATGGCAGGGAGGCTCCAGGAACTGCTGGCCCAGGCCATCAGGAGTCCCGGGGTGAGCAAGAGGGCGGCTGTCCTTCTGGGTCTTCTTATTTCTGGTATTACCAACATAATTAATGCTCATTATTTCACAATATATAAAATACGTTATGATAGCAGAGTGGCTCTCCACAGACGTCCACCTCCTAATCCTGTAAACATGTTATGTGGCACACCCATACACACGCAGAGGGGGGTGATTAGGTTAAGGCTCTGGAGGTAGAAGATTACCCTGAATCACCTGGGTAGGCCCAGTATATTCGTGGGGAAGAGGGGGTCACAAGGGGCAGAGTCAAGAGAAGGAGCTATAACCCCAGAAACTCAGGTCCCAGCAATGCAATAGTTGACTTTGAAGATGGAGAATGGTCGCGAGTTGCGGAATGCCGGCAGCTTCTAGAAGGTGCAAAGAGGCAAAGAAGGAGCTTCTGCCCTGGAGCCGCCATGAGGAACTTGGTCCTGCAAGCACTCTGATTCCAGGACAGGCCAGCAAAACCCATCTCAGACTCCAGAGCTCGGTAAGATAATAAATGGGTGCTGCTTTAAGCTTCTAAGTCGGTGATAATTTGTTATAGCAGCAACAATAAATTAATATATGAATATGTACATCTAAAAAAAGAAAATGAAATCAGTGGTCATCTACCACCCCGAGGAAAATCACAGATTTTTCTTTAATGTTTTATTTATTTCTGAGAGAGAGTCAGCATGAGCAGGGGAGGGTCAGAGAGAGAGGGAGATACAGAATCTGAAACAGGCTCCAGGCTCTGAGCTGCAGCACAGAGCCTGTCGCGGGGCTCGAACCCACGAACCGTGAGATCATGACCTGAGCCGAAGTCGGATGCTTAACCGACTGAGCCACCCAGGTGCCCTGGAAATCACAGTTTTTAATATCTATGACTTAGCACTCAACTGAAAACGGGAGCTGATATGTGGAAGGCGCTTGCAAAGAGCGAACGTGTCATATAGCTATGCTGGCATGTCCGCGGAAAGACCCCCCAGTAATTCTACCAGCTAAGAGGGTCTTGAAGCTCACCCAACACCCCAATCTGGGTTTCTGAATCTCATTCTCCACCCAAAGAAACCAGAGTTCCATGGATGAATGGTTAATTTCAGGGTTCAGATAGGAAAGATACAAGATGAAGCCAGATCATAATATTCTGCCAGTGAGACAGTCAAAGAATGACACGAAATTATCAAAAGAACAAAAGAAAGTTAGCTTGAAGGAGCTCCCTTTGGACAAACGTGGAATAATTTGCCCAACAATAATGATGGTATTGAATTGTAACTTCTTATTTTATTCTATTACAATCATAGTCGAAAGTAAAAATTCACAAGTGCCTGCTGATCCAATTATATAAATGAAAAAATAAATGGAGAGAACAGAAAGGTCTTCCGGTGGTGGAATATCCATTACTAAATGTGGAAAGAATAACGAATTAGAAATACCATTGGGAGCCACCATAGTAATAACTGTGTCAGAGAGAATCATCAATGGATGCTAAAACAGGGCATGAAAGGTTAATGAGAAATGGGATTTGTATACGGTCTCACTCTCCCCTCACAGGATACTAACTATAAAAGGTAAAATAGCAACTTCACGGTGGAGAAATCTGGCAGCCATCTTAGCCAAGTGGTCAAAATTAACATCACCAAGTAACAGGACAAATTGACAACGGGCACCTCTGATACGATGCAACAGAAGGGCACATCGCTTCGGTGCTGCTCATGCCCAGAATTCATAGCTTGAATTTGTGAGGGAACATCAAACAAATCAAATTGAAACGTATTTTACCAAATAAATGGCCTGTACCCTACAAAAATGCCAATGTCATGAACAACAAAGAAAGATTAAGAAATTGCTCCTTATTACAGGGGATGAAAGAGGCATGACGCCTAAATGCACTACAGATTTGGGATTGGATCCCGGATCGGGAAAAATGGTATTTTTCCCTTTTCCTTATAAAGGACTCTACAACATGGATGAACCTTGAGGACCTTATGCCAAATGAAATGATCCAATCAAAAAAGACAAATATTGTATGGTTCCACCTTTATGAAGTACTTAAAATAGTCAAGTTGAGAGATAGAATACATAGTAGTTTCCAGCGGCTGAAGGGAGGCGGGAGATGGGGAATTATTGTTCAATGAGTACAGAGATGAAGAGAGATGTGTGACAGTTTGAGATGACGTGACGGTACTGCAAACCGATAGTGGTCGCCATAGACTGAATATTTGTGTCTCCCCAAAATGCATATATTGAAACTTAACCCCCAGTATGGTATTTGGAGGTGGAGCCTTTGAGAGATGATTAGGTCATGAGGGCAGAGCCTTCGTGAATGAGATTAGTAGGCATAAAAAGAGGCCCCAGAGCGCCTGGGTGGCTCCCTTGGTTAAGCATCTGACTTCAGCTCGGGTCATGATCTCGCACTTTGGGAGTTTGAGCCCCTTGTTGGGCTCTGTGTTGACAGCTCGGAGCCTGGAGCCTGGTTCAGATTCTGTGTCTCCCTCTCTCTCTGTCCCTCCCCCGCTCACGCTTGCTCTCTCAAAAATAAATATTAAAAAAATTTTTTTAAAGAGAGAGGGGGCACCTGGGTGGCTCAGTTGATTAAGTGTCCAACTTCGGCTCAGGTCATGGTCTCACGGCTCATGAGTTCGAGTCTTATGTCAGGCGCTGTGCTGACAGCTCTGAGTCTGGAGCCTGCTTCAGATTCTGTGTCTCCCTGTCTCTCGGTCCCTCTCCCATTCATGCTCAGTCTCTCTCTCTCTCTCTGTCTCTCAAGAATAAATAAACAGTAAAAAAAAATAAAAAAGAGAGAGACTCCAGAGAGCTCCCCCGCCCTTCTGACATGCGAGGACACAGAGACTGCCATCCATGAACCAGGAAACACCCTCCCCAGACACCTCATCTGCTGGCACCTTGAACTTGAACCTCTAGAACGGCGAGAGGAAAGTGTTGTTTATAGGCCACCTGCTCTATGGTATTTTTGTCACAGCAGCCCAAACGGACTAAGATGGCGATAATGGTTGCCCAACATTTGTGAATGTACTTAATGCCATGGATTGTATACTTAAAAATGGTTAAAATGGACAACACGGGTTGGCAAGGACGTGGAGAAAAAGGAACGCTCGTGCGCTGTTGGCGGGAATGCAAACTGGTGCAGCCACTGTGGAAGACAGTATGGAGGGTCCTCAAAAAGTTAAAAATAGAGCCACCCTATGATCCACTACTGGGTATGTACCCAAAGAATACAAAAACAGCAATTCAAAGAGAGACATGCGTTCCTCTGTTTACAGCAGCATTATTTACAACAGTCAGGATAGGGAAGTAGCCAAAGTATCCATCATTTGATGAAAGCGATGAAGTTCTGGGGTATTGGGGGGATGTTGGAGCTGATGGTCAAGAAAGAATGCTTGAAGATGTCTTTGGTGGAAAAAACGTGATTTTATTAAAGCACGGGGACAGGACCTATGGGCAGAACAGCTGCACTGGAGTCGTGATGGTAACTGATTATATACCCTCAGGTTGGGAGGGGGTTAGGGATAGAGTAGGTCTCTAAGGAATTTTGGAAACAAGTCTTCCAGGACCTTGAGGGGCCAGCTGTTGCTAGGGAAATGCCATTTCTTACTGTTTGGTAAAACCTCAGTCATGAGACCCTTCGGATGTGTACCAGGGGGCCATAAGCTTGGAGTATGATTGTCTGCATACATATTGGGGGAGTCGAGATAAAGAAACTTTCCAAAGGAATTTTTTTTATGTTAAAGTAGATTTATAGGTTCCTGGGGGGGTCAAGATTAAGCCAAGATTCTCTTTTGCCCCCAGCAAAGTGTCATCATTGAGGCAGCTGAGCTCCCAGAAGGAGGTCACTCTGCCGGTTTCAAGGACTTGTCAATGGGCTGTAGGTAGTAAGGGAACTGGAGTATTCATTTGCCTCAGTTTCCCATATCACCATGGCAAGCACTTAAACCCCTTTCTTTTTTTCTTGGGCGGCCAGGAGTGTCCGAAGAATATCCCACAGATCCTACCTAGAGGAAGGGTGCTGTTAGCCTGTACTTTGCCCTCAATTCACCCCCCACTCTCTCCTCAAATGGATAAAGAAGATGTGGTATCTGGGCCACCTGGCTGGCTCAGTTGGTAGAGTGTGTGACTTAGAAAAAAAATTTTTTTTAATGTTTTATTTATTTCTGAGAGAGATAGAGTGAGCAGGGGAGAGTCAGAGAGAGAGGGAGATACAGAATCTGAAGCAGCTCCAGGCTCTGAGCTGGCTGTCAGCACAGATCCCGACACGGGACTCAAACCCATGAACTGTGAGATCATAACCTGAGCCGAAGTCGGACACCCAACCGACTGAGCCACCCAGGCACCCTGTGTGTGTGAGAGACTCTTGATCTTGGGGCCATGCGTTTGAGCTGTACGTTGGGGGTAGAGATTTCTTAAAAGGATTACATTAAACATTATTCAGCCATAAAAAAGAATGAAATCTTGCCATTTACAATGACATGGATGGAGCTAGAGAGTATAATGCTGAGAAGAATACGTCAGTCAGAGAAAGACAAATACCATATGATTTCGCTCATGTGCGGAATTTAAGAAACAAAATAAACGAATGAAGGGAAAAAAGAGAGAGAGGGAGAGGCAAACCAAGAAACAGACTTTTAGCGATGGAGAACACACTGATGGCTCCCAGAGCGGAGCGAGCTGGGGGGTGGCGACAAAGGAGGGCACTTGTCATGATGAGCACCGGGTAATGTATGGAATTGTTGAATCACTATTTGGTATACCAAAAACCAATATAACACTGTATGTTAACTACCTGTAATTAAAATAAAAACTTCTTAAAAACTTTAAGGTTAAAATGGCAAATTCTATGCTGTATATATTTTACTATAATAAAAAAAATAATATGAAAAGTCCTGCAGCTCTCACAAGCAAACTCATTACTAGCTGATGGGCAGAATTTGCATAAGGTCTGTAGTTATATAATATTGGTGTGCCAATGTTAATTTCTTCAATTTGATCGTTTTGATAAATGCCCTGTGGCTATGTAAGAAAATGTCCTTTAAAAAAAATAGAAATATATAGTGAAGTATTTAGGGGCAAAGAGGTATGATGCCTACAATATACTCTCAAACGGTTTAGAAAAAATTAATGTACACAAATAATTCAAATATGAATAGAAAAAAGGTAAAGCAAATGTGCAACACATTAACATTTGGGGAAGGTTTATGAAATATATAGAAGAGTCTGTACTATCGTTACAACTTTTCTGTAAAATTATTTCAAAATAAGCAGTTTTAAAAATCAGAAGACATTTAAGGCACCTGGGTGGCGCAGATGGTTAAGCGTCTGACTCTTGATCTTGGCTCAGGTCATGATCTCATAATTTACAAGTTCGATCCCGCGTCCAGCTCTGCACTGATGGTGTGGAGGAAGCTGCTTGGAATTCTTTCTTTCTCTCTGCCCCTCCCCTGCCTGTGCTCGCTCTCATTCTTTCAAAATAAATAAATAAACTGAAAAATATATTTTAATAGAAGTTCAAGTAACTGGAAAGGAACGAAACTGTCTGTAGGAAACAGGAATCTAACGCCTAAGGCTGTCTTGGCCACCTGGGCTCTGTGACGCCCTAATTCAAGTGGCTCAGGGGAAACAAGGGATGTAGGGTTCTCAGGCCCTGACTAATGGGGGAAAACAGTCCAGGCACCCTTGGAATGGAGCCTAGGGCAGCTCCAGCCACTTGCAGGGATGAGCCAATATGCAAAGAGGCTCCGTGAGCTGAGGTTTGGTTCAAATGGATATCCTCCAGGAGTTTCAGGGGAAGGTGAGGCAGAGAAGCCAGGAGGCTGATGAAGTTCAAAGCCCTGACAGTTCTATGGCTGAGAGTAGAGGGAATCCTCGTCTTCCAGCTACACACACAATGGGGAAATCTCACTCCCTTAATGATGAGTGAAATAAGTCAGAGGCAAATGCTGCACACGGTCTGACTGCATTCCTCTGAGGTTCAAAAGCAGAACAAACTGATGGTGATGGAAGTCACATTCATGTCCCTGGGGAGTGGGTGCTGTGGGAAGGGCAGGAGGGAATTCTGTGCAGTCCTGGAAATACCCTAAATCCTATTCCGGATGTTGGTTGCAATTTATCAAGAATGTGCACTTAAGCTTTGCCCACTTTCTACTGTGTGTTAATCCTGCATTGAAGGCGAGTCAGCCCTGCCCCCACCTCGGCACTGCAGCACTGACAATGTGTCCATGTTAACAAGGCTTTCAGGCAGATTCAATGGAGTGCGATTTACCTTGTTTGTTATTTCGTTGCTAAGCAACGCAGTCGGAGCTGCACAACCAAGTGACGCCAATGACTAGGAGCCAACGTGGGGGATGTGCCAGACGAGGATCCAAGCGGGACCAGCATGGACGATCCCCACTCCCACCCCGTGTTGCTCTGGGGAGTGAGGGGGTGGGAGGAGGTGAGGGTAGGCTTGAGCAGGGCCTACCGAGCAGCAAGCTCAGCCCACGGGCATCGGCGGCGCACAGTCTGGCTGCTTTGAGCCGCTCTCCGCCCAGCCTGCCTGAGCATCTATTGCCATGGCAACCGCGTCGCAGTACTGGGTCTAAAACGAGCCTCCGTGGGTGTCAGGCAGTGATTGGAGGTCTCACCTGCCACGAAATGGGGTAGCCTGACGAAGAAACTGATGAGTCACTGCAAGAAAGGGCTGAGGCTTAGGGTCACTCCGGTCAAAATGGGACAGATTTGAGGCTGGGGGACAGGCCAGAGAGAGCGGTGAAGGTTTTCTGAAGGGCAGGGGTGGGCAGGGTACCAAAACTGAAAGGCCCACCACCAGTGAAACCGCAAATGATGTGGAAATAAACAAAGACCACCCAAAGGAGGAAAGCAAAGCCTCTTTATTCAGAGCTCACTATACAAGAGGAGTCAGCCACCCTGCCATATTTGGCAGACACTCAAAGGCGGCAGAGCGGGGAAGCTTGACAATGGAGGAAGGGAAGGCTTCAGATGCTCTGTTTGCAGACTGCTGGCCGGGAGGCGGGCTAACTCCTCGCGGGGCGCCCTGTGTGATCGTTACAGATGCACGTTACGCTTTCTCTCCCGGGTCCTAGGTCCGAAGCGGGACCGCAGGGTGGAGAAGCTGTTACTGATTAAGCGCTGACCGTTCTAGGCCAATGGCACAGGGCTTGAAGTTTGGCTTCCTGGGCTGGTTGCGGGAGATGGTGGGGTGGAGTTCTGCTGTCGAACATGGTCAGGCCATGGTCCGTTTGTGTGTTCAGTGTCTCAGTGAATACCTAGCAGTGAGACAGGTCAGGAGAGTGGTCCCCGTGGTAGAACTGACAAGGAGCTGAGGCGCTGTGTAAAATAGAGGCACCGCCGAGAGGGTCCCCCCAGAAGTGGCACATGGAACATCACGGGGGGGGGAGTAAGAGACCAGGACGAGACTAAACACCTGTGTACACTCAGCAGTACCGGGACCCGAAGGCACCGCTGATGGGGACTCGGAATCCCTTGTGAGCCCCGGATGTGTTTCTCTGCGCAGGCCCTGGATTCAGACACTGACTGCGCCTCTTCAGAGGTGTCAGAGGTGGGTGACTCATTGAATGTGAGGGTTCCCCTCTCCAGCCCCTACCTCATAGGAGTGTTGAGATTTGACCGGGTCACTATGCATCAAGTTCATTGGACAGGGCCTGGCTCTCGGCGAGTGCTCAGTCGATGTTAGATATTAATTAGAGCTTCTGCATGATTGATCAAAAATGTAAAATCCAAACACTGCGAAGATCACTACCCAAAGTGTGTAGGTGTAATTGTAAACTAACGTGTCAGAAACCCGGAGTCAGAGTAGGGTGAGAGGGATGATGAGTGGGTTGAAGGGGCTAGCGGTAGAGACGCAGCATCGCAGCATCGTGGGCACCAAGGGTATACATTTACCCAGGCTAGATTGGATGCCCTTCCCGGGGGCTGAGGAGGAAAGAAGGGATGGTTGATGGGGAGGCTCCAGAACCCTGCCTGGAGTGATGCAGGAACAGCCTTTAAAAGGGAGACGGAGCAGGGGCGCCTGGCTGGCTCTGTAAGTAGAGCATGTGACTCGTGATCTCCTGGTTGTGAGTCCAAGCCCCACATTGGGCGTAGAGCTTACTTGAAAGAGAGAGAGAGAGAGAGAGAGAGAGAGAGAGAGGGAGAGGAGAGGCAGATCTTGTTACCAGGAGACAAGGAAGAAGGAGAACTTCACAAACAAAACTAACGTGTATGTCATACGCTTTAACGGTTTGTGCTCAAAAAGAAGATTTAGACCTAAGAAACTGAGAAATCCTACTTAGACTCTAAGATCGAAACAGCCAGAAAGGTAATCATTACGTGGTTTCCCCAAGGGAGGCTGTCAAAAAAGATTCTTTCCCCGTAAATCTAGAAAGTAGCTGTGAATTCAGTGGTAAACCTACTTCAGGGACAGGGACTGAGTCTTTGATCTGCCTGACCTGCTTATCTCCAGGGTCTAACATAGTATATGCCACAGAAAAACCAATCAGTAAATGCTTGATGGTGATGGAGACCCACGAGATGACAGAAGTATTCAGCTTTGGGTTTTAATGTTTTCCATAAAAACAGGAGGGAGAGGTGCTAGTTAATCCCTAAAGATTCCTTTGGGTTCCACACAGCTAAGATGAAACCTCTAAGGGAGAGCCTCAGTTTAGGGCAACTACACAATTTCAGGTTAGAAGGCAAACAGATTGAAATGTACATTTCAAAAGACGAGCCAAAGAGACTCCTCTGGAGCCTGGGGAGTGGCCCCTGAATGCTGCACATGATCTCTAAACCCATCATGGGGCTCGAACTCCTGACTCTGAGCTCAAGAGCCACATGCTCCTCCGACTGGGACAGTCGGGCGCCCCGATTCTTCCACGGATTAAGGTATGGACGTATCTTACTGGGGGTCACCGGTTAGCCTACTATTCCACACCTCACAGGTAAGAATCTTAAGATAGTTCACTCCTGAAAATGCTTGTTACCTGCCACAGAGCTCCCGTGACCTTCTGGGACTGACTCATGAGCTTACACAGGGCAACCCAGCTCCCTCCTTGGAGATGGGATTTATTACCAGCCTGGGGGGACCCGCCTTACTCTGGGTAATCCAACACAGTTTCAAAGAGTCTGTGAGCTGCAGGATCGTCTGGCAGTAGAAGGTTCCACAGCTAATTTAGATGCTTTTTACTCTCAAGGACGGACTTCTTGGTTCATTTATCCCTGGGGTCCCATGGGCTTTTGTGGTTCAGCATTTTGCAAAGTGCATCCTCGGGCACTCCAGCCACATGAGATGGCCTTTTAGGGAAGGGTTCAGTGGCCAAGGATATGTGGACACCACGGGTGACATTCCCTTTCTGTAAATCCTCAACACACTTTCATAGATTAAAGCCACCCAGAGATCCGAATAGTAGAGAAATCTCTTATTTCCCAACTTGCCAGCAACCCTCTTACAACTCACACTTTATGCTGGAAAAGAGATCTGTTACACAGGAGATGTTGGGCACGTGTTCTGCACTGGGTTGGCAGGGTGAGCCAATGCCCAGTCATTCCTCGTTTCTGACCTTATCTGTAGTCCCGGGGCTGTCGCCCCCGCTGGCTGTCAAGGGCTCTGATCCCGGCTGGGCAGCTGCTCATCCGCTGGTGTTTTACTTCACCCCAGGACCCAGCCGAGGTTGCCGCGCTTGCCCGGGCCTTTCTGATCTTGCTTTGATGTTGCCGCAGAGAATCTAGAATCCTTAGCTGTACTGAGTCCCTGTGGCCCTTCCCACGCTCTTCCCTTTCACAATAATTGAGGAACTTGCGTTGTTTGCGGGTGATCTTTCGTGCCCATGGGCATTAAATAAAAGGTCTCTTTTCTCTGGCTTTATTGAGTAGTAAGGTCAGAAATGCAGCAGCTCCATCTGAACTTACAAGTGGCTCAGAAGGGGTTCCTAACCTCTTTCCCTCCTTTGGTCTCTGCAGGAGGAAATCTCTAGGCCTGGCCTGTATCACATGGGTAAGCACTCAGGGCCCGGACACTCAGACCAGTAGGAGTCAATCGTGAGCTTTTCTTTTCTTTCTTCTCTTCCTGTCTCCCTCCCTCCCCTGCCCCCACCTCTTTCTTTCTTTCTTTTTTGCAAGAATTAGGAGATTGACACAAATGGAACAGGTTTTACATCACTGGAAAAATCAAGGGAGAATTTTGTGATACAGAACCTCAAAGGTTTTGTAAAATACACTTGTTATTATGAATATCCATGTTTTTATTTTTTTTTAACTTTATTTATTTACTTGAGAGAGACAGAGACAGCGCGAGCAGGGAAGGGGTAGCAAGAGAAGGAGAGAGAGAATCCCAAACAGGCTCTGAGCTGCCAGCACAGGCCCAACGCAGGGCTCGAACTCACAAAACCATGAGACCATAACCAGAGCAGGAACCAAGAGTCGGACGTTTAACCGACTGAGCCCCCTGGGGCGCCCCTGAATATCAATGTTTTTAATGATAACATGCAATTTCAAATTTAAGAAGAATTGTGAAATCTAGCTGTCCCATTTAATGAGGAAGATATGAATAAAAGGATATGAAGGGCTGTGGCTTTCAAGTATTGCTCAACAGATTATGAGTAAGTAAATGGTGAGACTTAGTAGCCATCACCTTAATGAAGTGATCAAACCCAGCAACATAAGTAGCTGTTCAACTTGACTTTCTGGCCTCCCTATGTGCTGCCACACCACCTATGAAATATTCTTTTAAAGAAATATTTAGCCCGAATCAAATCAAGCCTCGAGCTAACTTCCAGTTTACGTGATATAGACAGGCTAGCGGAACAAGTTAAGTGACAGCAAGAAGCAATCAGACAAATTTAGAAAGAGATTTTGTATTAATGGCTGTCCTGTGATCTTCTGCCAACAGGCATGTCGTCAGAAAACAAAGGAAACAAGACTGTTTCAGAATAAGGGTGATGACCATATAGACTTAAACGGTGGCAATGCAGGAGACTGGATCGGATGCTTGTGTTACACACTTTTCTTCTCCAAGCAAAACTGTGAAAGGCATTCTTGGGACAATTACAGAATGCTCAGATTCTAAGTTATTATTATGGGGTGTTAATGGTTTTAAGGGAGATCCTTCTTTTTTTTAAATGTTTCTTTATATTTGAGAAAGACAGAGAAAGAGAGAGAGAGAGCACAAGCAGGGGAAGGGAGACAGAATGTGAAGATGGCCCCAGGCTCTGAGCTGTCAGCACAGAGCCCAACATGGGGCTCGAACTCATGTGCCGTGAGATCATGATCTGAGCTGAAGTTGGACGCTTAACCGACTGAGCCACCCAGGCACCCCTAGAGGAGATTATTCTAACTTTAGGAGATACATTCCTAACATGCTTAAGGGTGAAGTTGTTCACACAGGACATATAGCTGTTCATGGCACCTATTTCTTCACCTTTTCTGTATGTTTGAAATTTTTCATAATAAAAGTTTGGATAAAAAAGGAACTGTGATTTTGAAGGCCTTTATCTCAGCAACGCTTGGCTTAACTCATAAGTGATTTTTATGTGAATTTTGTATTCAAATATGCCAGGAATAAGAAACATTTGGTATGCCACTTGATGATTTTTTAAAACATACATAATTTTTTAATTTTAATGAGCAAGCACAAGTGGGGGAGAGGGACAGAGGGAGAGACGGAGAGAATCCCAAGCCCAAGCAGGCTCCACCCTCAGCACAGAGCCCTACAAGGGGCTTGATCCCTCGATCCTGGGATCATGACCCAAGCTGAAATCAAGAGTTAGACACTCAACAGACAGAGCCACCCAGGTGCCCGCTATTTTGATGAGTTGATGCCCTCATGCTGGGCAGGTTCTGGGCTTCCATAATTATTCTTCTTGCTGTCAAAACACAAGTTCACATTTGCTTGGCTCTGCATAGCAAAAGCCATTTCCAGCTTCCATTTTCCTCTTGTCCTTAGATTTTGATCCAGTAATTGCTTCACTAATTACTTACATGTAATTACTTACATGTAATTTACTAATTTCCATGTAAGAATATGTTTTTTTATATTTTGTCTAGCATTTTCAACTGTTGGCTTAAATAACCTAGCCTGCTATATTCTTGGGAAAGAAAATGAATGTTATTATTTTTCTCAATACTTTAACTGAGAGGTTCTTTAAAAAAATTTTTTTTAATGTTTATTTTTGAAAAAGAGAGAGAGAAAAAAAGGTGTGAGCGGGGGGGAGGGGCAGAGAGAGAAGGAGACACAGAATCCGAAGCAGGTTCCAGGATCTGAGCTGTGAGCACAGAGCCCAATGCGGGATTCGAACTCACAAGCTGTGAGATCATGACCTGAGCTGAAGTCAGATACCCAACTGACAAAGCCACTCAGGTGCCCCTAACTGAGAGGTTCTAAAAAACCAGGAATTTATGCATGGACTTGAAGGTATCCATGAACTACGCCTGGAAATTTTATGCAACATTTTGTACTTATGGAGTTTTTCTGGGGAAAAAAGTCCATAGATTTTATCAGACTGTCAGAAGTGTTTATGACTGATCCCTAAACTTGAGAACTACCACTCTGAAGTTCCCTCAGCACTTACAATTGTGCCTTTAAAAAATGATTTCAGAATAATTTCAAATTCACAGAAAAGTTGCAAATACCATTTTCATATTAACTTCACCCTTTCTATATACACACGCGTGCAAGTACATGCATACATGTGTGCGCGTGCACACATACACAGTCTTTTTTCTGAACTACTTGAGTCTAAGCTTCAAAGCTAATCCTACAACATACCTAAATGCTCTAGTGTGTATTTCACTATACGCGGATCTCTGAAAACTCAGGAAATCAACATCGATGCAACACTAACCTTCAAAGATACTATTCAAATTTCGAGTTTGCCAATTGTCCCCAAAATATCTTTTTGAATATGCTGGTGCAGGATCTCATCCAGAAACATACGTTGCACTTAGTTGTCATCTCTTTGGCCTCCTCGAATCTGGAACGGCTCCCGGGTCGTCTCCTCCTCCTGTCCTTGACAGTTTACGACAGTGTAGGCCTTATGTGCTCTCGGCTGCCCCTCAGCCCGGGTCCATCTGCTGTGTCCTCTGCCTAGACGCAGGAGTGCCTTGTTGGGAAGCTTTGACTTCTCATCACGTCAGTCTGTCCCGTCACGGGTGATGCTAACCACCCTGATCGCCTAGTCATGCAGGTGTCTTCGCTGTAAAGTTTCTGTTTCCTTTCCTGTTCCCCATCCAAACTTCACCCAGTCTTAGCCTCTGTTGGCAACTCCAGCCTGATGCATTATGATGGTTGGCAAATGATTTTCTGTATTATTTTTTTTTTACATTTATTTGTTGGTATTACACTGCAAAGGGAGAGCTTTTCTTTCTCCCTAGTTATTTTTGTCAGTATGAACTCATAGATTCCTATTTTGTTCAGCTCATTATAATCTGTTAACTGTTAATATTGACTTTCGTGCTCAATTGTCCCCAGCGTGTCCAATGGGAGCCCCTTTGAGCTGGTTTCGAGGTCTTTTGAACATGCCCCTGTCAATTTTTGAGTACTTCCTTGATTTCTGTCGTAAGAGCTCCTTGGTTTGTGTTGTAGTTTTCCCACTCCAGCCCCCCTCATCTGGTATTTATTCAGTCTTGGTCCCCTTTCTTTTCCATGTGAGTACTTTTTTTTTTTTAATGTTTTATTTATTTCTAGGAGATAGAGAGAGAGACAGCGTGAGCAGGGGAGGGTCAGAGAGAGAGGGAATCACAGACTCTGAAACAGGCTCCAGGCTCTGAGCTGGCAGTCAGCACAGAGCCCGACGCGGGGCTCGAACCCACGAACTGCGAGATCATGACCTAAGCGAAAGTCGGACGCTTAACCAACTAAGCCACCCAGGCGCCCCTCCATGTGAGTGCTTTTTAAAAATTTTCAGACATGGGGCACTTGGGTGGCTCAGTCAGTTGAGCGACTGACTTGGGCTTAGGTCATGATCTCATGTGGGTTCGTGGGTTGAAGTCCCACGCTGGGCTCTGTGCTGACAGCTGGGAGCCTGGGGGCGGCTTCGGATTTTGTGTCTCCCTCTCTCTGCCCCTCCCCCGCTTGCACTCTGTCTTTCTCAAAAATAAATAAACATTAAAAACAATTTTAAAAAAAGTTGAGTTTAACGTCAGCGTTAAGTGGGGTGGCTGCTAATTGCGCGAACTGGTGGGGCTTAAAACTTGGGAGGCTTGCTGTTGGACAGATGTGCTCTTCTTTAAAAAGTCTTAATGTTTATTTATTTATTCTGAGACAGAGAGAGAAAGCAAGTGGGAGAGGAGCAGACAGAGAGAGGGAGAGGGAATCCCAAATAGGCTCTGTGTTGACAGCGGACTCGGAGCTGGATCTCACAGACCATGAGGTCAAGACCTGAGCCAAAAATCAAGAGTTAGGGCCAGGTGCCCCAGACATGTGTTTTAATTCTCATTCCTCTTCTACGTACATGGCCAAGAGCTAGTTACTTATCAGTTGTGAGTCTCAGAATCCTCATCTGTAAAAATGGGTTATAATGTTTACCTCACAGGATTGCTATGAACGTTCATTGGACATAAGGAGTTTGATTTATTGTTATTGTTATTTTGTTAGTTACAGGTTATGCCCAAAATATTGTGCTCTGTTTTCCTACACGGCCCCTCTTGCTCATTGTTTTGCTGTATGGAAACCCGGGATTACTATAGTACCCTCATGACCCCAGTACACACACATATGCAAGTGAGGCTGGAACAATGTGTGTGCTATACCTTTAAGTATCTCTTTTGATCGAAATGACATGTGTTCCAGATGGAATTCTGTACCCATTTTGACATTGGTTTTCTTGGCTAAAAGTCGCAAGTGAAAATATTTTTATAGAATATTGGTGTTTTCCGAAAACAGTAATTCTAATATAATGCACATCTACTATTTTGCCCTCTCCTCTCTCACAGGAAACGATCTTTCTCTGCTTTAATACCGTAGTTCAACGGTAGTGCCTTCGTTCTTACAGATCTTACCTCTTTGACACAATCCTTTGGTTCAGGGATGGACCCTAGCTGGACCAATGAACTGTACATCCCTGGGAATTTTGTTGTTTATTTTTTTTATAATTTTTTTTTTTATTTATTTCTAGGAGAGAGAGAGAGACAGCATGAGCAGGGGAGGGTCAGAGAGAGAGGGAGTCACAGACTGAAACAGGCTCCAGGCTCTGAGCTGGCAGTCAGCACAGAGCCCGACGCGGGGCTTGAACCCACGAACCGCGAGATCATGACCTAAGCGAAAGTCGGACGCTTAACCGACTAAGCCACCCAGGCGCCCCTGTTTGTTGTTTATTTTTGAGAGAGAAACCACACAAGCAGGGGAGGGGCAGCGAGAGAGAGAGAGAGAGAGAGAGAGAGAGAGAGAGAGAGAGAATCCCAAGCAGACTGTGCTTGGAGCACAGAGCCCTATGCAGGACTTGAACTCACGAAACACGAGATCATGACGTGAGCTGATGTTGGACACTTAATCGACTGAGCCACCAAGGTGCCTCTGCCTGGGAATTTTTAACTTGGGACCAGAGATGATCATCCTCAGCCCATCTGATGGGGAGGCTGAAGACGTGACCTTGAGAGCTACCAGTGGCCTTCTCTCCAGCCATGTGGAGGAAGCTGGCCAGACAGCATGAAGCTAATATGCAGAGAAAAGCAGAATTGAGGGAGGGGGGCAGAGAGAGGGACCCTGGTTCGACCAGTCCCTGAGGCCCACTGGACCACAATTCTCATACTCATTTGTTTGTATCAACAGTGCGTTCTTCCAACATAGCCCACAAGTTTAGTGGGGTTCCTGTCAATGGCTCCCAAGAGAGGTGTGACTGGGTTATGTATCTCAAAAGGGTGTTATGAGGACCAGTGCCTGACACACAGCAGGTACTCAGCGAATGTAGGTTTATTACTTTTATGGTTAACTTCCAGAGGCTGAATGAAAAACAGATTGGGATAGTTCTCAATTCTAGAAGTAATATTTTTTGAGTATCAGTAAGTAAGACACTTAAAGTCAACAGGAGGGCGCCCTCCACCTCACCACATAGACACACTTCCCTCCAATCTTACCCCGGCTTTGCTGTCCTGAGCTTCATACAGCTGCTCTGAAATATTACGAGTACTTCCGCGAGCACGTCTCAAAGTCTGTCTCACAGAATCCTTACTGTATAACATGAGACTGCGTTTGATGGTCCTGAACTGGGCCCCTGACCTCAGTTCTGTGAGAAGGGCTCTGCCACAGGCCTTTCAGGCATGTGAGCTCATGTTAGGGTTAGGTGAGGGGTAGAGGCTGGGGAATGAGCCTCTTTCAAATTCAATTTCTTGGGAGATCGTAAAAACACATTTAAAGAAAGAGTTAAATATGATCAGTTCTCAAGCTCAGGCCTTGAAATCAGCGGGTCTCCGTGCCTGTGTCAAGAATTCGCTTTCCTACATTGGGTACCATGAGTAGAATCAGTCAGATCAGTGCCAACGGTCTTGAGGCGTTGCTCTCTTTTTGGAAGTCTCCATTTCATTATTTTTACTCTAAATCTCATTCTGATTTAGAAAGTTTGGGGGCGGAGTCTTCCCATTTCCTTTAGTGACACAGATGGAGAAGAGATCGCTGGCATTCTTGAATCTATTCCTGCAAATCATCTGTATATTGTTTAAAATGTTTTTCTTTGGGGTTAGAGACATCTTTGCTTCTACTCAGGCAATCCTAAGGCACTGGCCTTTCTCATCTGTATTTCGTAAGTAGATCTTCGTTTAAAGAAAAAGGCAAGCTCCTGGTGTGGAGTGCTGACGGAGGGGGAGGTCAGGTTCTCAGGCCGGGTAGGCGTCCTTAATCGCGCACATGAAGGCCTGCGGGCATCTGACCCGGTCTCTAGTAGAGACGGAGGTTTCAACCCACACCCTCAGTGGTTTATTGAAGTCCTCCCAAACAAATGCATAATTTTCCTTGGGGGGGGGTGGCGGATTTTGGTAAAGTCAGTGTGTGTCTTAGTGTCTTAGATTTCAGTGATGTGGCACTATTTCCTCAAAACGTGCATCAGAACTACCCGGGTGCCGAACAAAAGTGCATCTTCCTGGGCCCCCTCCGGACCCACGGCGCTAGATTCTCGCGGCGGGAGAGAGGGCGCAGAAGCTGTTTTCTTTCACCCAGAGCATCCTTAAGCCTCCCAGAAACGAGCCTCTGCGGCGCGCCGCGGCCGGGCCCGCCCCGCGCTCGCAGCTAGGCTCTCGCTCACGCTCTCCCCCGCCTCCCCCCATTCCGGCTCCGTTTCTTCTTTGTCGCCGCCCTCCGGGCCACCAGAGTTCGGCTCCTGCTTAGGTTTCAGCCTGGCCGCCCACGACGAGACGCAGGCGGCCCGTAACCCGAAGGGCGGCAGCGCAGCCCGCGCCCCGCCCTCACCGTCCGGGCGGCCGCCGGCACCGGAAGTGACGGCACGCGTCGTTGGGGGGGGCGCTCCCGCCCCTTCCGCCCGGCGCCCCGCCCAGGCCTCTCCGCTCCGATCTCCCCGCCCCTCCCCCTCCCCTCTCGCGGCCGCTTTCTGTCAGCCTGTCTCCCTCTCCCTCTCCCCGTCTCTCCTTCCTCTCGCTTCCTCTCTCGCACCTGAGCACACGCACCTGCCCGGCCCGGCTCCGCTCCCTCCTCCCCCTCCCTCCCTCCCCGCCCGGGCCGGAAGGCTCCGGCCCCGGCCGCGGGAGCCTCGCGGCTGCGTCACCGCCGCCCCCCCAGACAAGATGGACACCGCCGAGGAAGGTAAGCGGCGGCGCCCGCGCCTGGCGATCTGGGTTCGGGCCAGGCCCGCGCTCCGGCCGCGGCGCTCGAGACCGGCGACGGGCCCGGGCGGCGCGGCCGGGGCTCCCGCGGGGCGGGGCGCGCGGTGACCGGCGGGGCCAGCGCCCGGGCCGTTTGCCCGCCGAGGAGGCGGCACGAGGGGCCGCGGGCGGGGGTGGGGGGGGCGAAGGTGACCCCTCGGCTGCCCCCGCCGTTTCCCGCCTGTGCGCGCGGGGTGCGGGGACCCGCCGGGGCCCGGGGGCTCGGGGCTGGAGGGCCTCCGGGCCGGCGCGGCCTCCCCGCCCCCTTCCATCCCCCGTAGCCCCCCACCGCCCCCGGGGGACACGCAGTGGTCGCCGCTCGAAGTACGGGGGCGTATTCCACGCCCATCCCCCACCCGGTTTTGTCTTATTGTCTTTTGGCCTATTGCTGTACAGGCCCTGTCCCCTGACGACAAAACTTCTTTGTTGACTCTGAAACTTGGCGAAAAATGCCCCGCCAGGTGACGGCTGCGTGCGGTTGACTGACCCCTATTTAAGAACCTTGCCCTGTGCGTCCCCGCTCCCAAATAACTTGCTTACTAAACGTGCAAGAGTAAGGTCCAGCGAGGTTATTGGGGGGCGGGGGGAGGAGTTTATTGAGAATTCTTTTGTTTCGGTGTAGTTTATTTTGTGTTCAGCCCCTGACACCGGTAAGCAGGGGTTTGTGTGCTTTGTTTTGTGAGTTGTGTTTCGGATGCGGCTGTTTGGGGACAGGCTTAACCCTGGTGAACTAAGTCCATAAGGTATAAACATGTAGGCGTGGGAAGGTGCATTTGCTTATCCACCCACGGTAGGTTCACTTTAAAGCGGTTTTATCTTTGTAGAACCGACGAATTTCGTGCGTTTGTAGAGGAAATTACTAAATTATCCTGTGTCTTGATGGTTTGGTTATCAGGGAAGACACACTGATGCTTTGAGTGGCTTTATGTGGGGATACGTCTTTCAACCTTAATGGATTGCGATTTTGGTGGTTTTAGATGAAAATCGTGGAGCACTGCCATGGCCTGCAACAGCGAGTAGTATAAAGTTGAAGATTGTGTATGCCAAGAATTGGTTGAACGCGATTTATCGTGTTTTAACTAAATCTTACATTAGATGGTAAGAACCTCGGCTGAAATGACATTTGTGTCTGACGGTTTGCAGAGCGGATTCACATGCCTTTGCATTTGATCTTCACAGTAGTCCAGGGGGGTCGGCAGGTACAGATGTGCAGATTCAGGCTTAGCTATTTTCACAGCTTGTCCAAGTTTCACACGCTTGTAAGAGATTTCAGCGTAGATAGTCTGATTACCAACAGGAGGTTTCCTTTCATTAAGCCTCAGTGTGTTTATCATACACAGTGAGCGAAGCTAGTCGCCACCGGAGACTCCCGTGGGGGGAAAAAAAAATAGTAAAACTGCTGAGAGGTTAGGAACTACTTTGTTTTTGACAGATGGTCCTTGTGTGTGAATTTCCGTCTGCAAAGATTTTACTCATTTCGGATTCACGTTTTAATGGCTCAGTCTGGTAAGGCATGAATTTATTTATGTATCACTTGATGTGTGCTGTCATACTAAATTCCATTCTTTGAGCCTGGGCACTTAGTATTTCCTGCATCTATAGTGCGATAGCTAGTGGTAAATCAGGAATTGCAGAATCTTGAAGTTTATATGGAATCATGAAAGAACGATTTCATTGTACTTCTAGCGCCTCAATATTGTTTTTCCTTGTAAAATTATAATCAGGGTAAGGTGTAAATGATTTTTATTTAGTGACTCGAACACTGTTGCTTACTGAAATAATTAACATTGAGTACTTGTGTAGGGCATGTGTTTACTGAACACTTTATACACAACCCCGTTTAATTCTCAACATTTTTAGGGTATCCACTCATTATAGAGAAGAAAGGCTCCGGAAGTGTTGGGGTAGGGGGTTGGGTTGATATAAAGTGACTTACCCAAGGTCATACAGGTAGCAGATGTCAGAGGTAAGATTCAGACTGTTAGGCCCTATGGTTAAAATAGATAATAAATTATTTTTGTCACTCCCTCTATGGGACGAATCATTTACATATTTTGACAAAGCCATTTTTGACATTTGTTTTATAAACTTTTAGTCATGAAATAAAAGTGATTTTTAGTACTTGCACACTTTTGCTAAATTCCAAATCAGAAATCTCCTGAAATTTTCAGAATTATTTTAAATTTAACTTGTAGGGGTACCTGAGTGGCTCTGTCGGTTGGGCCTCTGACTTCAGCTTAGGTCATGATCTCACCATTCTGGAGATCAAGCCCCCCATTGGACTCTGTGCTAACAGCTCAGAGCCTGGAGCCTGCCTTGGATTCTGTGTCTCCTTCTCTCTCTGTCCCTTTCTTGCTCACTCACACTCTGTCTCTCTCTCAAAAATTAATTAACACTGAAAAAAAATTTAAAACATTGAAAGGAAAGAGAGGATTATAGAGGATTATTTAATGAGAAAGTGAAAAAAAAAAAGCTTGGAAATAGCCGCTCTATTAGCTAAACTAGTAATTACAGATTATTTCTTTAAAAAAGCAATTAGGTGTTTTATCTGATTATAAAAGAAACAGTTTTTCTATAGGAGACAGTTAAAATGAAAGAAAATTACCAAAAAATATAAAGAAAATGAAATTTTAAAAAATTCTGTCCTTTATTGTTAAAAACACTGATAGTGTTTACTTTTCTATTTTTTAATATGTTAATCTGAGCAAAGATGAAGAATGTAATTAAAATACCAACTATTCAGAGTGTAACTCTTCCCTCTTAAAAGTGGCATGTTGCTTTCCTCTAGGGTACCGCATATGATGTTGTAATGCTCAGAATGTTTTGTATTTGTGGTAAGCAGTATTGAATTCTGTTAGAAAACTGATTATTTGCTAGATGGATTTTGGCCCTTCATAATGGTGTTTGTTAGATTTTAAAGATCTCTAAAACGTGTTTGGGGTATTGAATTTTGTTTTTGTAAAATCAACAGGTTTATGATCTGTTTTCATAACAGGATGTGTGAGTCATTCATATTGTTTTTTTTGTATGTAGTTTGTATGAGTGCAGATACATTATATAAACTATCATCAAATCTTTAAACTTCAAAGGATACCTTAGATACACAGTTTCCTTATTTTATGGATTAGGATTCTGATCCTGCAGTGCACTGAGATTTTTTTGGTTAAAAAAAAAAAAGCACAAACCCTGTCTTTTGCTCAAGGATATACATTTTTTAAAATTTTATTTATTTAGAGACAACCAGTGGGGGAGGGGCATAGAGAGAAGGGGGTACAGGGTATCTGAAGCAGGCTCCACGCTGACATCAGAGAACCTGATTCTGGGCTCGAACTCACAAACCCATGAGGTCGTGACATGAGCCAAAGTAGGATGCCTAACTGACCAAGTCACCCAGGTACCCCTCAAGAATATACATTTTTTAAAAGGAAAAGCACCACACTGTAGGAATGGATGTTGGAAGCGAGTATTGATGTATGAAACCCTCATAAAGATACTAAATATATTTTGCCATAGTAGAGTGTTATCTTTTCAATCCAATGATACAGATCTGATTTTTTTTTTTATTTTGCTAAATTACTACTTACGCTAGCAAAGCACAGTTCAAAATCTTATCAGGAATATGTTTATGGAATGCCAAAGCAATTATTTTTCATGCTTTGTGAAACATTGGGAGGGTATAAATTTGAAAGTGTATTGCAATCAATCATGTTTTATATTTACTATGGCACAAACTTGAGGTGAGATAGATTTGGAAGAAATGAGTTAAAAGTATGGGAAGCTGTCACAACCAGACAGCTAGTTACCATCTTTCTAGTACCGCATGGTCTTTCATCTCTGCTTCCAGACAAGTCTGCTTCATTCTTCTCACCGCGGAGCAGCTTTCACTGCATTGGCATGCTTATCACCAAGCAGACATGCACTTATTGACAAATGTTTATTTGAGCACCTGTTAGAAGCCAGGCACTATTTTATGCAAACAAAATAGACAAAATACTTTATTTCATAGCGTTTACATTCTTGCTTTTGTCTTGGTAGGAGAGGAAGGGAAGACAAAATAAATTATATGGCATAGCTGGAAGGTTATAAATACTACAAAGAATAAATCTGGAGGGAATAAGGAGGACGGGATTTCAGTTTTAAAAATGGCAGTAAAAGAAGGCCTCACTGAGCAGGAGCAAAGTAAGAGAGGAAGTTGGACATGCAGATACCCTGTGGACAGAGCATTCTAGGGAGAGAGAAATGCCAGTGTGAAATCTCTAAGATGGGAGTGTCCCAGGAATGTTTAAGTAATAATCAGGAGACCAGTGTAGTTACAATGGAGTGAATGAGTTGAGGGAAAAGTAAGTAAAATATGAGGTCAGAGATCTTGGGGCCTGTGTAGAAGCAGAACAGGTGTGTAGGACTTACCTTCCCTCTCACTGTTGTTAGATAGGGAGGGTTTTGAGCAGAGGGTAGGCATAAATTGTCTTGCCGTTGTGTCACTGGCTATTTCCCTGAACAGATCTCTTTCCTGATCAACTTAATCTTCAGTGCTGATTTCTGGCAGTTAAATCTGATTGGCTCATGTTGGATCAGGTGCCTACCTGTGACCCAGGTGGCTGTGAGGTGGTGGGGAAGATAATGAAAGAATAAAAATCATGTCAAAAACTAAAAATTAATGGTTGTAAGTCCTGGAGATGTAGTATATAGCCTGCTAACTATAGTTACTACTATGTTATATATTTGGAAGTTGTTGAGAGAGTGGATCTTAAAAGTTTTTATCACAAGAAAAAAATTACACGTGGTAATGGACTTAACTAGACTTCCTGTGGTGATCATTTCACATGTTATATATATTGAATATGTCATGCACTCAAAACTAATGTTATATGTCAGTTATAGTTCAATAAAAAGGAAAAGAATAAAAGTCATGGCTGGCAGTTTCCATTCTTGATTCAGGGCAGACATCCCAAAGGTTGTTTCCTCCATGGTTGAACTAGAATATCTTCTAGGCTGGAATTTTGTGAGTGATTAATGTTGGGCTACCTGAGGATCCTCCTCCAGACCAGGCTTATTTTAGTTGGGCTTACTTCTCTCCTGTAAGGACATGAAGATTGCTTATTTTTAGTATAATACAGGTAGAATGGAAAGTATTCTTTTTTAAAAAATTTTTAATGTTTTTATTTATTTTTAGGAGAGAGAGAGTGAGAGACAGCGTGAGCAGGGGAGGGTGAGAGAGAGGGAGACACAGAATTGGAAACAGGCTCCAGGCTCTGAGCTGTCAGCACAGAGCCCGACGCGGGGCTCAAACCCACGAACCGCGAGATGATGACCTAAGCGAAAGTTGGACGCTTAACCAACTAAGCCACCCAGGTGCCCCAGTATTCTTTTTTTTTTTTAATTTAAAATGTTTTATTTATTTCTGAGAGAGAGAGAGAGAGAGAGAGACAGTGTGAGCAGGGGAGGGTCAGAGAGAGAGGGAGAGACAGAATCTGAAACAGGCTCTAGGCTCTGAGCTGGCTGTCAGCACAGAGCCCGATGTGGGGCTTGAACCCATGAACTGTGAGATCATGACCTGAGCCAGAGTCGGACGCTTAACCAACCGAGCCACACAGGTGCCCCATAGAATGGAAAGTATTCTTAAAAAGGTCACAGGAAGTAAGACCCCAAGGGAAAACTTATTAATTCAGACTAGATTTTAGAATGCTATTGCAGTGGGCTAGGCAAGGTATTATATAGGAGTTTAAATTCAGTCAGTGGAAATGGAAAGAATGAGAAAGAAGAAACAGATCGGAGTAGAATTAATAGAATATAGTGATTGATGAGGTGATATAGGAAGGAAGAGTAAGAATGATTTCTAATGTAGTTTCATTAGCTCTGAATGGGAAGAGATAAATTCTGTTTTGGTTGTTGTATTTGCAACAGCTGCCATGGCAAAGTACCACAGACTGAGTGACTTCAACAATAGGAAGTTATTTTCTCACAGTTCTGGAGACCAGAAGTTTGATATCAAGGGGTCTGCAGGCCTGGTTTCTTCTGAAGCTTTCCTTCTTACTTGCAGATTTGTGTCTTCTTGTGCCTTCTATATGGTTGTCTCTCTTTGCATGTCTGTGCCCTAATCTTTAAAAATAATTTTTTTAATGTTTACTTATTTTTGAGAGAGAGACAGAGCCCAAATGGGAGGGGAGTAGAGAGAGGGAGACAGAATCTAAAACAGACTCCAGCTCTGAGCTGTCAGCACTGAGCCTGACATGGGGCTCGAACTCTGGAACCGTGAGATCATGACCGGAGGCGAAGTCGGATGCTTAACTGACTGAGCCACCTAGGTGTCTCCTTAATCTCCTCTTTTTACAAAGACATCAATCATGTTGAATTGGGGCCCATCCTAATGACCTTATTTTTTAACTTAATTATCTCCTTAAATATTCTGTCTACAAATACTGAGGTCCTAGGGGCTAAGATGTCAGTTTAGGAATTTTGGTAGAGCTGGTGGAAACAACACAATCAGTTCATAACACAATTCAGGGATAAATTCTTGAGGGCTTGGAAAAGACCTAGAATCTTTTCTGTACACTTTCTTCTTGTAACTGAACTTAATTTTAATGACTTTTTTACTTTTCTCTCACTTCCTTGCTTCCACTTGTGTGTTGTATATTGCTAGATTAATAAGGTATAATTTACATACAATCAAATTTAGTATTTTTAGTGTATGATTCTATTATAGCACTTTTGAGATAGAAGATTTGGAGGTTCCCTGTTTTTTCTTCTCCATTTATCAAATATTGAATACCCACTTAGGCCTTGTGCCGACTGTGTTTTCTGTGTGAATTTTATTTCCCCCATTCTTAGCCATTCCAGAGTTCCTCAGAGGCACTTGTATTAAAAGGAACAGTTCGTAGACCATTGGTCTTAGAACTCCTTTATATGTTTTTTTTTTTTTTAATTTTTAAATTTTAGAGCGAGCAGGGGAGAGGGGCTGAGAGAGAGACAAATTTTTTTTTAATGTTTTTATTTATTTTTGAGAGAGAGAGAGAGAACAGCGGGGAAGGGTCAGAGAGAGGGACACACAGAATCAGAAGCAGGCTTCAAGCTCTGAGCTGTCAGCACATGAGCCTAATGTGGGGCTCGGACTTGTGAACTGCGAGATCATGACCTGAGCCGAAGAGGGACGCTTAACCGACTGAGCCACTCACGTGCCCCACGAGAGACTCTTAAGCAGGGGCTCAATCCCACGACCTGGGATCACGACCTGAGCTGAAATCAAGAGTTGAGTGCTCAACTGACTGAACCACTCAGGCACCGTTTCTTTTACACTTTGAAATACTGAAGACCCATAGGACTTTTGTTTATGTAGGGGTTATCTTTTTACTCTATTAAAGATGAAAACAGAACTTTAAATGCAATACATGTTAACAAAAATAACTTTTTGATAAATGTATTTTCCAAGACAAAAACCTCAGTGATAAAATTATCATTGTTTGAATTTTTTGCCAATGTCTTTTAAGCCTGGATTGTTAGAAGACATTTGGATTCACGTCTCTGCCTCTGTAGTTACTCTTCCATATGTTTTGGTCAAAGCGTATGAAGAAAATATGGCTTTACACAGGTGATTTTAAAAGGAAGGTATATTTTCAGCTAATTTTTGATATCCTTTGATACTATGCCAAAATTTGACAAGTGGTAGTTTCTTTAAGCAGTATTACATCTGAAAGCATTACATCACCTTTTAAAAGTTAAACACCTTTGGAGCGCCTGGGTGGCTTAGTCGGTTAAGCGTCCGACTTTCGCTTAAGTCATGATCTCGCGGTTCGTGGGTTCGGGCCCCGCGTCAGGCTCTGTGCTGACTGCCAGCTCAGAGCCTGGAGCCTGTTTCAGTCTGTGACTCCCTCTCTCTCTGACCCTCCCCTGCTCACGCTGTCTCTCTCTCTCTCTCTCCTAGAAATAAATAAAACATTTAAAAGAAAAAAAAAGTTAAACACCTTAAATTAAAACCCCTTGGTCTGATGGCTCAGGATAGTCCAGGAATAGACTCACACATACATAGACAATTGATTTTTGACTAAGACACACAAGCAGGGGTGCTAGGGTGGCTCTGTCTGTTGAGCATCTGTCTCAGGTCATGGTCTCAGGGTCATGGGATTGAGCCCTGTGTTGGACTCTGTGCTGAGCAGGGAGCCTGCTTGGGATTCTCTCTCCCTCTGGCCCCCTCCCCTGCTTGACTTTGCTCTTGTGTGCGCTCGCTCACTCTCTCAAAAAAAGAAAAAAATACAAAGGCATTTTGGTGGAGAAAGTATAGAATTTCAACAAATGGTGCTGGAATAATTGTCCATAGGGAAAAAATGAATTTTGAGCCATTCCTTGGACCATGTACCAAAATTAGCCCAAAGGGATGTTAGATCTAAATGAAAGACCTAACTATGAAAGTTTTAGAAGAACATAGGAGAAAATCTTTGTGATCTTGGGTTAAGCTGCTAAGATATCTTAGGTATAACACTAAAAGCATGGTCCCTTAAAGAAGAAATTGATAAATTGGATGGTATCAAAATTCCTCACTTCTGCCCTTTGAGAGATACTGTTTAGACAATGAAGACATGCCACAGAAAATGTCGACAAAACATGTATCTGATAAAAGGACTCACTGGAGTATATGAGAAACTCTCAAAACTCAGTAAGAAGAAAGCAAATGATCTAGTTTAACAGCTGGCCCAAAGAATTTGGAAACTTCACTAGAGAATATATGCACATGGCTAGTAAGCATATGAAAAGATGCTGAACATCACTGGTCACTGGATACATGCATATCAAAACCACAGTGAAATAATTCACACCCGCAAGGATGACTATAATCAAAAGGGGGACAGATAATCAGTGTTGTTGAGATGGTAGAGAAATTGGAACTTTCAATGATTGCTGGTGAGAATGTAAGATAGTGTGGTTAATTAACCTCAAAGTTCAACTGAGTTGCCATGTGACTCTCTAATTCCATGCCTAGGTGTATATACCCAGGAGAATTAAAAATCTCACAGTCCATTGTCTATCAACTGATGAATGGATAAGCAAAACATGGTAGATCTATAAAATGGAATATTTTGCAACACAAAGGAATGAAATACTGGTATGTATTACATCTTGGTTGAACCTCATAAACATTTTGCTAGGTAAAACTAGTCCTGAAACACCACATTTTATATGATTCAAATTGTGTGAAATATCCCAAACAGGCAAATCTGTATAAAGGGAAAGAAGAAAGAGTGACTGTTAATTGTGACAAGGTTTCTTTTTGGGATGATGATGTTAAAAAATTAGATTGTGGTAATGGTTGCATAACTCTGCATAAATTAAAAACCATTGGATTGTATACTTGAAGTTGTTGAGCTTTATAATACATATATTTCACTAAAGCAGTTAACAGAAGAAAACAACGATGGGATATTGCTGTACTGTGTACCTATTAGAAAGGCTGAAATTATGAAGTACGACCATCCCAAACCTTGGTGGGAATGTGCAACAACAGGAGCTTTCATATACTACTGGCGGGAATGTAAAGTGGTACAGCCGCTTTGGAAATCAGTGTAGCAGTTTCTTAAAAAGTTAAACATGAACTTAACATATGATCCAGCTATAGTACTCCTAGAGATTTACTTAGAGAAATGAATACATATAAACTCTCATATGTGAATGTACATAGCAGTTTTATTTGTAAAAACCCAAAACTGGTACTAGCCCAAGTGCCCATCAACAGATGAATGGATAAACCAATTGTGATACATCCATACAGTGGAATTCCAGCCTGTGATAAAAAGAAACGAACTTTTGATACACATAACAACATAGATGAATCTCAAAATAATTATGATGAGTGAAAGAAGCCAGGGTATGTGCCCCTTACATAAAACTCTAGAGAATGGAAATTAATCCTAATCCGTAGTACCAGAATGTAGATAGGTACTTGGTTTAGGAATGGGGCCAGAGAAGGGTGGGACAGTGAAATTATCAAGGAACTTGTGTTAATTTTTGGTGGTGATGGATATCTTCATTATTTCAGATGTGGTGACAGTTTTATCATTGTCAAGATTACCAAGTGATATTCTTTAAATAAGTGCATTTTTTAAAAATGTTTTTATTTATTTTTGAGAGAGAGAGAGACAACATGAGCAGGGGAGGGTCAGAGAGAGAGGGAGATACAGAATCTGAAGCAGGCTCCAGGCTCTGATCTGGTTGTCAGCACAGAGCCCGACACAGGGCTCGAACCCATGAACCATGAGATCATGACCTAAGCCGAGGTTGGACACTTAACCAACTGAGCCACCTAGGTGCCCCAAAACAAGTGCATTTTATGTATGTCAGTTATTCCTCAATAAAGCTATTTTTAAAAAATCTATTTTTTTTAAACTCACGCATGGTTTTGTAACATCATATATTAATCTTTTGGTAGATACTAGATCTTTGAGTTCTGCAGCTCTTCCAAATGCTGACACAATTCATGTGTAGTATAAAACCTTCCATTCACTAACGTCATCACCTAGCTCATCTTGAAAAGCCTTTAGATACTGGGGAGACTGTTTTGCTCGTTGTGATGGATATACGTTTTCTAAAATCTTCATTTTTGCCTGAAAGTTTGATTTTTATCATTGCAGTTAATGTCGTTAGTTGTTTTCCTTGGCTTCTAGGCTCACTTCAGTCTTTTGTGATAAAATGTTTGGTGAATATCCAGATCTACCTGAATAACTGTTTTTGTTTTTTCTGTTTTTTTACCCATGGTAAAAATGGTGTTTCGAAAACATCATGTTTCATTGAAGGAAAAAGCAGCTAGTTCAGCTGGCAAGTCCAAAGAATTGTACAGGTGCTTTTTCTTGAGGCAACTGTTGCTGTTGAGCTCAAGTCCAGGATGAGCTCACACTCCCTGTATTTTCCAGTTCTAAAACTTCTACTTGCTCCTTTAAATATTCCACACACACACCCCCTCCCCCCCATCTTGGTCTAGTGAGGAGACAGAAAACACACAGTAATTTAACCAGAGGAAGTTGAAAGAATTATTGAACTACAGTAAAAGGGTGGTATAAAGATGTAAAGAATACTGTAAACCGTACCTTGGTCAAAAGGGAGTCTGTCCAAGTAGGGACACATTCTGAATCAGTGGGGCCCATCTCACAGCTGTGGGTCAGACACCGTTGGAGAAATGTGTCCAGAGCCGGTCTGCAGTTTTGGCAAGCAGGAAGCAACCCTCCAGGGTGCAGGCAAGCCAGAGTTGATGGATCTCGTTGTTAGGTACGAGGCCCAGAGTGTTTTGAGTTTTTACCAGTAGGACTGTGAAAAGCTAGCATTATAGCAGACCTACTGATGTACAGCAGGAGCCGGGAAACCACTTCCGTCTTCCTGTCTTGTCCCTCCAGCACCCTCTACTGACATGTGTGTTTAAAAAAAGGCTTAAGGACTCAGTCTCTTCCCACTGGACAGGTGCTGAAGAACAAAGGAGCTGAGAGGAAATACATGGACACTGGGCCCACTCACTCCTCCTGCAGCCGTGGGAGCCAGTGCCTGTGTCTCTGAGCTTATGGGTGCCCACGGCTGCTGCCGAGCCACTGCCAGGGTGTCTGTGACTACCGCGGGGTCCCCAGCACCTACAGGGAGCTGCGCCCCTGTGCTTAGAGCTACCAGTAGAAAATGGCTTCACCTTGTCCTGCAGAAGTGTCCTTTGACTGAATGCAACTCAAGCCCACTTAGTAAAGAAGCCCCCTTCCCCCGAAAAAATGTACTTTTCAGGCTTCCAGGAGCAACAGTGCAGGTGAACGTTAATTTTTGTAATAAGTAATCTGGAGAGAGAAAATAACTAAACTTTGGGGTACATGGAGAATTAGGACATTGAATTCTACGTTTGCAAGACCTAATTGTGTACATTTTCTTTCTTTTTTTGTGTGTACATTTTCCTATAGGTAAACTTTTCCAGGTAGAAAGGGAGTGTTTCTCACAGAATTTTATTAGCAGGTTTTTTTTTTCTTTGTGATTATAAAAGTAGCAGTGAAGCACTAGAAACTTAAGGGAAGGAAGGCAAGAAAATCTCCCATGTTCTCATTTAACCAGTTCGAATCGCTATCGTTTTTTTGTATTTTCTCTTTTAGGCTACTTTGATATTTTTACCTAGTAGGAAGTATTCTATTTAGTTTTTTGCTCCTGCTTTATTTACTTAACATTATGTATTTTTTCATAACCCGTGGAGTGAATGTACCACAATTATATACCATTCCCTTGGTTTTGGGTATGTAGGGTTTTCATTGGCATTTTGAGTAATATTCTATATTCTTAATATTTGCTTACTGTGATCATAGCTACTAACTGTAAAATTTTTGTTGTAATCAGATATTAGAAATCCTCTGTTAACTTCAGCCGATTGAGTCAAGGCCAACATTAACAATCTTAATTCATGTTAATGGTATATACTCTTGATATGATGTGATGAAAATGGCACATTGCCTAGATGATTTTCTTGCCTCAAACCCATAGCCCCATTCTAATCATGAACAAAACATGAGACAAATTCTGATAGGGGCATCCTACAACATACCCAACCAGTACTCCTTAAAACAACCAAAGTCATCAAAGACAAGGAAAGCCTAAGAAACTGCCAGAGCCAAGAGAAACTGCCTTAGCCAAGCTAAGGAGACGTGGCCCCTAAATAAATATCAGGTGGCTTTTGGAACAAAAAAGGCGACATTTGGTGCAGACTGAGGAAATCTGAATGGGCTGTTGATTTTAGTTAATGATTATGTGTGAATATTAATTAGTTCATTAGGTTCAGCAAAAGTAGTATCCTAATGTAATATGTTAACAGGGGATACTGGGTGCTGTGCATATGGGAACACTGCAGTGTCTTCTCAGATGTTCTGTAAATGTAAAATCGTGCTGGAAAATAAAGTCTTTTAATAATTTACCAATCCTTTGTTTATTGAGTTATTAGGTTTTTTTTAAATGTTTTTTTATTTATTTCTGAGAGAGAGAGAGAGAGAGTATGAGCAGGGGAGGGTCAGAGAGAGAGGGAGACATAGAATCTGAAACAGGCTCCAGGCTCTCATCTGTCAACACAGAGCCCGACGTGGGGCTCGAACCCACGAACCGTGAGATCATGACCTGAGCCGAAGTCAGATGCTTAACTGACTGAGCCACCCAGGCGCCCGAGTTATTAGTTTATTACCAGAAGGAATGTGCAGACATTTTGAAACCTTATGTGGAAAAATCATCAAGGTAGATGATGGTCTAAAAATTATGACATCTACCCAAAGCTCTTCTTCTTTTTGCGTAGGAGGTACCTAGCATACATTTGGTGAACTGGATTATTGACTAGAAAAATTGATGGGATGGGCCAAACCACCGCGGTTTGACTTCCACAGCTGACTTCAACTTGATAACCTACTCTGACTGGTTGTTCTTTTCTCCCTCCCTCTCATTTCCTGGGCCATCTCCATACTCAGTTACTAAGGGTTTGAAGTTTTTCAGTAAAAAACAGAAATCCCCCCTCCCCACCTTTATGAGGTAGGCTCTGTGCTAGGAACTTTTAAAAGGTATGCTTTTGTGAAGATACTAGGTATTCAAATAAAGTCACAAAAGTTCCTACAGGATTAAACAGAAGAAATATACTTTCGAAAAGTGGGAAGAGCCTGAGGGGGGTCGGGGGGAGCACTAAGCGATTCTCTTTACTGTGTCTAAGTAGGTTTGCATTCCTAATAAAATGCAATGCTTTAACTTTGGCCTGAGCAAGATTTGTAATTTTGCTGCTTGTAAATCTGCATTGTAGATTTACATTGCTCTACTGCAAAACTTTATTATTTCAGTTTTAGTAAAAGGCCTTAGGCTGTGCCTTTTGTAGACTTTATTCTTTTATAACCTTGGGCATATTATTCTGTTGAGGTTTTGGGTGGTGGCATTGATCTTAGTTTACAAAACAGGTTATTGTTTCTTTGACTTTCTGTGTTGGTGGTGGTGTGTTTTAGTTGTCCCGCCCCCGCCCCGGAAGCTGCTAATATCCTTTATGAAACAGGATAGGCTAATTTGTGTCTTAGTCATAACTAAAAAGTCACAGTCAGCAGCCTAAAGCAACCAAAGGTCTCTTTCTCACTGAATGTCATGTTTAGTACAGGCTGGGAAGAGATGCTTCTGCTAACTGTAGTCACTTGGGGACCTAGATTGATGGAAGCGCCATCTTAGTGTGCTTCCGCAGTCATCAAGGCAGGAAAATGCAGTGTGGTGAATTGTGTTCATTAGCTCCCAGAGTTTTCTGCCTAAAAGTGGTACACATCACTGTAGCTTATATTGCATTGATCAAAGCAGGTCACATGTCTAATTTCAGAGTGGCAGGGAGGGCAATCCTATTATTTATCTAGAAAGTGGAATGCCAGAAATACTTAACATCCAATGCTGATGATTTCCACAGTCCCTAACAGCATTAATTCCTGTCTGGGTGGATGAAATTAACGTGCTTGTTGGGATACATTTCAGTATACAACTTCATTAGACCACATTTGAGTGAGGGAACAGTAATTTTTTTTTTTATGTCATTACCCTTTCTCATTTGTTCTTCAATTAAAGTATTTACATGATACTTTAATTTACATTACTATTTAATGTTAATGGGTTTTTTTGTGTTTTGTTTGTTTGGTCTGGGTTAGTTTATTTATTTAGGTTTTTAATTCCAGTGAAGTTAATGTACAGTGTTATATTAGTTTCAGTGTACAGTATTAGTGATTCAACAGTTCCATATATTACTCAGTGCTTATTATGGCAAGTGTGCTGTTAATCCCCTTCACCTATCACTCACCCTGCTGCTGACCTCCCCTCTGGCATCCACCTGTTTATTTTCTGTAGTTAAGAGACTGGGTTTTGGTTTGTCTCTCTCTTTTTTCTTTATTCATTTTTTTAAATGTTTTTATTTCTGAGGGAGATAGAGGGAAACACAGAATCCAAAGCAGGCTGTAGGCTCCAGGCTCTGAGCTGTCAGCACAGAGCTTGACGTGGGGCTTGAACCCACGAACCGTGAGATCATGGCCTGAGCCGAAATCCAGAGTCAGCTGCTTAACCAACTGAGCCACCCAGGCGCCCCTGTTTTGTTTCTTAAATTCCACATGAGTGAAATCATATGGTATGCGTTTTTCTCTGATTTATTTCACTTAGCATTATACTCTCTAGATCCATTCATATATTGCAAATGGCAAGATTTCATTCTTTTTTATGGCTGAATAATAATCATTGTGTATATAGGATGTCTTTTTGTTTTTGTTTTTGTTTTTTTTTTAATGTTTATTTATTTTTGAGAGGGAGGGAGGGAATCCCAAGCAGGCTCCCCTGTGATTTCAGAGCCCCACATGGGGCCTGGACCCACGAACCATGAGATCATGACCTGAGCCAAAATTAAGAGTCAGATGCCCAACAGACAGCCACCCAGGCACCCCCTACAGTACATCTTCTTTATCTATTTATCAATGGTATATTGTCCATGAATTTTTGACAAGTGCTTACAGTCATGTAGGCAGCACATTCAGAATATGGAATAGTTCAACCACTTATCAAAATATCCCTGTTCCCTTTTATGGGCAGCCCCACCCTCAGACCCTGGCAACCACTAATGTGTTTCTGTCTCTATAGTTTTACCTTTTCTAGAATGTCATAAATGGAATTATATAGTATGTAGCTTTTTTCAGTCTGGCTTCTTCTGCTTAACATGCGATTAATTTGAGATTTATTTATGTGGTTGTATTTATCATTATTTCATTCCTTTTTTTTGCTTAATAGTATTCTGTTATAGAAAAAAATACCAGATGTACTACAGTTTATATATTCTCCATTTGTGGAATGCTTGGATTGGTTGTTTCCAGTTTGGGGGAAATTATGAATGAAGCCATTGTACAAATTCATGTGGGTCTTTATGCATATATAAATTTTCATTTTAATAAGTTAAGTACCTAGGAATGGGATTGCTGGGTCATATGGTAAATTTTTTTCTCTTTTTGTCATTTTAATCAGTATGTAGTGGTATCTTACTGTGATTTAAATTTTTTGTGGTAAAATAAACATAACAATTTACCACCCTAGTAATTTTTAATTGTACAATTCACTGGCATTAAATATACATTGTTGTGCAGCCATCACCATCTTACTGTGATTTTAACTATATTTTCCTAACGACTTCAGTATTTTTGCATTTGTATACCTTCTTTGGTGAAGTATCTGTTCAAATCTTTTACTGATTTTTTTTCTTGCACTGTTTTCTTATTGTTAAGACCCCAATTAGGCTTAAACAGAAAATTCACAAAGAAGAGAACTTAGTAAAATGTTTGGATTTACTATTAATTAGTTGTTGTTCTACCTAGTTATTTTATCTTTATATTTCAGTGGTGTAATGTGTTTTGCCAGATGGAGCAGTCTACTATAGAAATGGAAGAATATTACAAAGTTGGAGGAGTAGATAGTAACGATATATACAGAATATATACATTAAATTGTGAAAAAAAGGAAATATTCAAGAAAGGATCATACAACCAAGGTTGGAAGTATGATAAAGTCAGAAGGAATAGTCTTTTGTAATTGGAAGTTAGGTATTAATGCTCATTTCCTCGTTAACGTGCTTGGTAATTTAGTTGGGCCTCAGTAACTAAAATAGAGTTAACTAGTCTAAGTCTACACTGCTCGGCCTTGGCTGGCAGTGGTGGTGTTGGGCTGCATTTCCCCTGCGGTGTTTGGCTGGGGTACAGCGGCATTTATGGTCTAAACATTTTCTGTCTTGCTAGGTTGCCTCTTTTGTGGTCTTTGACTTTTGGGGAGGCAGCTTATTTGTTTGCATTGGTGGTTTTAGGTTGTCCGCTCCTCCACCTCCACCACCACTTCCCAGGATACATGAAGCAAAACACATGCCCAGATAACTCACTGCATGTGATTCCTTGGGTCACCTTCTCTTTACCTTTTAGATTCCTCTGTGTTTTATGTATAATGTCCTGGACTTTTAGCTGTACTTTGCAGGAGGTATAGAGAGAAGTGTGTTGATTTCATCTTGGCCTGAGCTTTCCATCTCTTCAGTCCTCAGGTAGTCTTGACTGCCTCTTTCCCCAGAGGTAACTACTATGCTATTTTTTTTTTTTAATGTTTATTTATTTTGAGGGAGAAGAACACGAGGTAGGGAAAGGTAGAAAGAATCCCAAGAAGGCTCCGCACTGTCTGCACAGAGCCCATCATGGGGCTCGATCTCATGATCTTGAGATTATGACCTGAGCCCAAATCAAGAGTCAGATGCTTAACTGACTTGAGCCACCCAGATACCCCTACTGTGCTGACTTCTGATGACAGATGTTAGTTTTTCCTGTTTGTGAACTTTTTGGAAAAAAAAGTTTATTTATTTTGAGAGAGAGAGAGAAAGCATGTACATGCCCATGTCTAGTGAGCACGAGTGGGGGAGGGGCAGAGAGCTAGGGCTCTGTTAGCACAGAGCCCATGGTGGGGCTCAGTCTCATGAACTGTGAGATCATGACCTAACCTGAAATCAAGAGTTAACCAACTGAGCCACCCAGGCACCCTTGTTTGTGAACTTTTTTCATGTAGAATAGGTGTTCTTTGTGTGTGTGTGTTTGTCTGAATTCTTTATCACTAAACATCACTGTGCAGTAAATTTAGATTGTGGTTTATAATTTTAGTTGGTTTATTCTCACTGCATATAGTATATTCAATTGTGTGAATGTGCCAAAATTGATCTACTCTACCGTAGATAGATACTAGTTTCCATTTTGGAGGTAGTTTTATGAATAGTGCTGCTGTGAACACTCTGATACGTGTCTTTGAACATAAGTTTATAGGAAACTATTGATTTTAAAAGCAAGGTATTGGCAAAATACTACACAAAATATATACAGTAGACAGAATACACATATAAAACGTGTGTATTTTCCCCTCATGTGCATCCATCAAATTTAGCAACTATCAATAGTTTCTTGTGTATCCTTCTAGAAGAAAAGTTTAGCTCTGTGTACCTATGCCTTGTTTTAGATTTTTTTTTTGCTGGAAAATGGATTGGCAGGGAAGAAGCTTCCATTCCTTCCTAGTCCACACACTGACTAGATAAGGAAATTTAGTTGAGGACATAGAGTGAGAGCAGGTGCAGCCTTTCTCTTTGGCAGCTTTTCCCAGCTTGCAGTTCCCTGATAAGGTATGGCTATGCCCATGACACAGTCTAATTAGGGATTGGGGCCTGCTAAACTGCCAAATGTTTGCCTTGCAAGTATTTTATACCTAGGGCTTATCACCATTCTAGTTTATTTATACCAGCAATCTTCACCTTTCCATTTAGGGTAATACTTATATACAAGGTGCTTTTGGACAAAACTCAGTCACATCTTCATGATGTGGGAAAACACAGGGTCAGTACTGCAGAAGAGACTTGTGATATTTTTTGGACCAAGTTCCATATTAAAGTCATTTAGAATAACTGGTTTTTAGATTAGAATTGGGTTGTTGGTGCACAGAAATAGGCTTTTAGGAATGTCGAGACATTGTTTAAATCTTATTCTGATTTCTTCTCCTGATGAAGATATAGCTAGTGAAAGTCATATCACATTTTATTTTATATATAAGTTTTTATTTATTTTGAGAGAAAGCGAGCTGGGGAGGGGCAGAGAGAGAAGGAGAGAAAGAATCTCAAGCAGGCTGCACACTGTTAGTACAGAACCTGATGCGGTGCTTAAATCTGCAAGCTGCAAGATCATGACCAGAGCCAAAATCAAGAGTTGGACCCTTAACCAACTGAGCCATCCAGGTGCCCCAAGTTTTTCACATTAATAAAAACATGATCAGTGTAATAAAAGAATCTAACATGAGTTTTCAAACTTGTGTGTGTACATAAAATAAATTGCATGCTAAGCTCTCTTGCTGAAAAACCTCATTGATAAAATTGGGCTGGTAGTGTCAGTACAATAAAAGTTCAGCTGTGATGATATTTATTAATTGCATATTTCACAATTGCTTGTTTTTAAAGGTTTTATTATATAAAATGTTATTCTTTTTTTTAAAGCTTTTATTTTTTTTTTTTAATGTTTATTTATTTTGAGAGGTGGGGAGGCACAGAGAGGGAAGGAGGAGCAGGGAGGGAGAAAATCCTAAGCAGGCTCTACAGTGTCCGCACAGAGCCCAGTGCTGGGCTCCACCATGAGATCATGACCTGAGCTGAAATCAGGAGTTGGATGCCCAATGGACTGAGCCACCCAGATGCCCCTAAAGATTTTATTTTTGAGTAATCTGTATACCCAACGTGGGGCTCAGACTCACGATCCCCAAACCAAGGGTCACATGCTTCACCAGCTGACCTAGCCAGGCACCCATATCATGTAAAATTTTAAACACGAAATAGACTAATACAATAAACCTTCAATAACCATTTAGTTTAAACAAATAAAGCATATTGCTGATAATAATTTCATCTGAACCCTTTCCCTCCCCCATCTTCACACTGCTGGATTATTTTAAAGAACATCCCAGATAAATCTTTTCATCTGTAAATACTTATGTATTCTAAGAGATAACTTTAAGAAAAACACATAAGCACAGTGGGGTGCCTGCCTGGGTGGCTCTATGGGTAGACAGACTTGGCCTCAGGTCATCATTTCATGGTTTGTGGGTCTGAGCCCTTAATGGAATCGGGTTCTGTGCTGACAACTCATAGCCTGGAGCCTGTTTTGGATTCAGTGTCTCTGTCTCTCTGTCTCTCTCTCTCTCCCCCTCCCCTGCTCACACTCTGTGTGTGTGTGTCTCTCTCTCAAAAATAAACATTTAGAAAAACATAACCACAATACAGCTGCTTACTGACTTTATTGTCCCACGTTTTATTTCTGTATTTATTTATTTTTAATGCTTATTTATTTTTGATAGAAAATGTAAGCAGGGGAGGGGCAGAGAGAGGGAGATGCAGAATGTGAAGCAGGCTCCAGGCTCTGAGCTGTCAGCACAGAGCCCAATACAGGACTTGAACCCGTAAGCTGGGAGGTCCTGACCTGAGCTGAAGTCAGACGCTTAACCACTGAGCCACCCAGGTGCCCCTGTCCTCCCACGTTTTAAAATGATTATCAATATTATTATTAACACCATGATTACTGGATTCATTTGGGATTTATTTGGAGTTTTTTCTGAGGATATAGCCTACTAGGGATATATGGTCATATTACTGTTCTAAATCTCCAAAATAATTGTTTTCTGTGGCTAAATTTAATACATACAGATTCATTTGTGTGATTTGTTTTTATTTGGGCATTGCTTATTTTCCATTTTAATATAATTTTATTCTGTAATTATGTAAAAGATTTCCATGGTTCCAGAACAAGGCAGTTCAGAAGTCTAATGTTCGTTCCTTTTCCTTTTCTTTGTAGAATCAAGGAGGCTTCTGAAACTCCTTACAGAATAATGAAAATTTTGTCTAATGTGTATATTTTGATAGAACCATAGTTATTCTCTGATTTTTTTCAGAGGTTTCATGAAGTAATAGTAGTTCTTGAACTTTTTTTCAAAAAGCCTCTGGATCCCTTTACACTCTTAGAAACAAAGATTCAGGAGAACTCATTTGCCATTAGAAAGTAAAACAAAATTTGGAAATATTTATTCACTTAACAACACAGCCATTATGTTAATGTAACTTTTTTCAAAGAAATAATTATATACTTCAAACCCAAAAATGTGAGAAGAGTAGATTTGTTTTATATTTGCACAGCTCTTAAATGCCTGTTTAATGGAAGGCGGTGGATTTTTTTTTCATCTTGGCTGCGTTCAGCCAGTTGTGTTGTGTACCATCCGGAAAACTCCAGTACCCTGGCAAGACAATGAGGGTAAAAGGCAATGTCTTAGTGTTAGGACGAAAATAGTCTCAGCCTTGCTGAGGTGGATGAATCTGGTACTCTAGACTGTTCAGCAGAGCCCTGGGGCTGATTTAGATTTGCTGCAGTGGCTTAGTTTTATGTTTGTTAGTTTGTCATTGAATGTGGTCTTTTGAAAGTCAGTGTCTCGTGCACTACACCCCCCTCCCCCCAGCCCCAGAGTGTGCAGAGCTACACAGTGCCTTTCCAGGTGCCACACCCAATCTGGCCAACGTGTGGTCCTCCCCATAGCTTCCTCGTGCCACGTGGGGGCCGGGCCGCCCTTGTGCTGGTTCCCGTTGCAGGATGAGCCCAGTGGCATCAGCTCTTTGCACATATGTGAGAATTCCTCCCCCATTGTCGCTGCATCTTGTTGGCAGCAGTGTGCCAACAAAGGCACTGCTTACCCAGTTAGTCACCTTGGTTCCAAAGGGCGACACAGCTACCCTTCTTTGTGTGAGTGTGGCAGTGTCTGCTGCTTTCCTCTACACTGTGTCCTGATGGCAGGACGCCCCGTGCCACGCTTTTGCTGTTGTGCCCTACTGCTGCATCTGCCTGAGAGCTGCCTGTGCAGTCACAGGGTGAGGTGGGACTGCTTTGCCTGTGTCTGCACCAGCTCACCAACGTTTGCACCCAAACCACCCAACCTGGTTAATCCGTCAGTAGCACATGCCTGTCTCTAAAGTTAATCCACAGGCCTCCTAGCACTTGTGGTTGGTGTGGTCATGAGTGCTTGTTCTGTTCATACCTGGGTAAGTCTGATAATCATGGAACTAATTGATGCCCACAGGCACCAGCAGCTATGGTGATTCTAGATAACCTAGATCGGTCTCACATCTCATGGACCTGTCTCAGCTACTTTATTTATTTTTTTTTAATGTTTTATTTATTTCTAGGAGAGAGAGAGAGACAGCGTGAGCAGGGGAGGGTCAGAGAGAGAGGGAGTCACAGAGTGAAACAGGCTCCAGGCTCTGAGCTGGCAGTCAGCACAGAGCCCGACGCGGGGCTCGAACCCACGAACCGCGAGATCATGACCTAAGCGAAAGTCGGACGCTTAACCGACTAGGCCACCCAGGTGCCCCTCAGCTACTTTAGATAGAAGTCCTAGTGCCTACAGTGGCAGCCATCATGATGAGGAATCCAGGCTTAGAACCATAAATGTAACTTGATGGTCAAATATCCCAACCAAGAAACACCACAGACGCACAGATTACCTACTTGCGACCTGGGAGAGGAGTGATGAAAAATAGCATTGGTCTCTTTTAAGGTCCTCTAATTGGAATGAGTCCATTTTAAGTCCTTGAAGGAGGATCCATAGCAGGGTGAGCCTGGTGCTGGCAGCTGCAGAAGTCCCAGCTTCAGTGCAGATACTGAATTCGGTGTACTTTTTAAGTGTTTGCATGGTATTGGATCTCCTGCTTCGCTGTGGGTCCACCACTGGGTCCTTGCAGACCCCCATCCCCTGCCTCTAGTGAGTTCCTGGCTCTTGGCTGAGTTTCCCTAGGCTGAAGTGTATATTTGGAGAAAATTACGCAAAGCAGACTCGAACAGCCACGATACGTCCCCGGGATCATGAGATTCTAGTGTGGTTCTGTTTTGTTTTGGAACTTTGCAGAGGCTGATTAGGCAGAATTGTTGGGACATTCATATTATCGCTAGAGCCCAAAGTCTTATTAGAATGGTGAAAGATGGACCAGAGTGAAAGCTTTTGCCAGAGGTGTTTTCATTAATCAAGGATGAAGGTGAAAGTGGGAGGTTTGAAGAGGCTTGGATCCTGAGTATCCAGTGCAGTTCTGACTGTAAACAGATGCAGATCACCAGCTTGTTCTCCTGACCCACAGGCTGCTTCCAGAAAACCAGTCCTTTGAGTGGTGGTAGCTGGAGGGTGTGGTTCCAAAGCTGAAGCTGAAAGGCGCAGTGCTAGAATGTGTGCTTGATTTGACCCAGCCTGGACAACCCTCCTGGCTCCTGTGCAGACAGAATTGGCGCAGCAAAAGCTCTTCCGTGGGCGGTGGTATATGGCCTTTCTGTGTTGGCAGTGATTTGCCTGGCTTATTAGTAACTAGGGCTATTAATATACGTGCTGACCAGTTAGCCAGCCTGAGTCCTCAGTACTGCTCAAATTCGGTAAGTGGCATTCAGCCACTTGAGATTGAGCAGCACAATGCTTTTTAATGTTGGGGACCAGATACCACACTGCTTAGCTCTTGTGTACTCTAGTCCCACGGATGCTAGAGACTGGTTAAATCCATTAATAATGGGCTTGGATTGCAGTTACTCCCCATTAAGGAGAAATTCCCTGTGAGAAAGTAGATCAAAAGTTTGCCTTAAATGAGAAAGAATGAAACCTGGCCATGTGTAGCAACATGGATGGGCCTTGATGGTGTTATGCTGAGCTAAATAAGTCAGGCAGAGAAGGACAAATACCATATGTTTGCACGTATAGGAGGATTAGGAGGAACTTAACAGGGACCATGGGGGAGAAGAAGGGAGGAAATAGTGGGGGAGAGGGAGGGAGGCAAACCATGAGAGACTCTTGAATGCTGAGAACAAACTGAGAGCTGATGGGTGTGGGGGGTGAGGGGGGGATGCGCATGGAGGAGGGCACTTGTGGGGTGAGCACTGGGTGTTATGTGGAAACCAACTTAACAATGAACTATTTGTTAAAAAAAAAAAAAAAGTTTGTCTTAAGTCCCTGCCCCTAGGACACACTGCCTGTGGCCTTTCAGATTGGCCACTTGGGGTGGTCATTGACCTTGCGGATTGCAGAGAAGATGGTCTAAATGAAAGTTTCCATAGGTGGTCCTGCAGAGGGAGCATTCTGTAGCCTGTAGGATTGCTCATTTGAGGTTCTTCCTCAGTACCTCAGGGGCCTCCCCAGGCAAGAAGACGGACAGATGTGCTCACAGCGACGTGGGGCAGGGTGAAGGACTACCGACCAGGTAGTCCAGGGCTCTGGTAGCTTTTGCTTAAGGTGACCTCTAGCTTGCCTCTCTCTGGCCTGGCACCTTTGTGGTTTTGGGGTTCCCCCTCACCTTAATTGTGTTGGCATGTCCTTATATCCCTGGCAAGGTGAAGCCAAAGAGATGTCTCCTGTGCTGCCCACATTGATACTGTGTTAAGTCCTTGGATATGTTTTTGTGGAGTTTAAACTGTTAGGATCGGACTTAAGACTTTAAACTGTTGGGATTGGAGTTTAAAACTCTTAGGACATCAGTGGTGACCTGATTTTACATTATTTCTGTTTATCATTTGTTAATTATAGAAGACTGCAGTTTTTTGAGAATAGTTCTCATCAAAAGGACAAGTTACCTTTCTATATATTAGGAAATTTTTTAGCTTTGAATGTATTTATTATCACAGTCACACTTCTCTGCTGCTAACAGATTCTTTCCTTAACACACAGTATTCTTGTTTTGGGGTTCTGTTTTTTTAAAATGTTTATTTTTTTTATTTTTATTTTAAAAATTTTTAATGTTTTATTTATTTCTAGGAGAGAGAGAGAGAGAGAGAGAGAGAGAGAGAGAGAGACAGCGTGAGCAGGGGAGGGTCAGAGAGAGAGGGAGTCACAGACTGAAACAGGCTCCAGGCTCTGAGCTGGCAGTCAGCACAGAGCCCGACGCGGGGCTCGAACCCACGAACCGCGAGATCATGACCTAAGCGAAAGTCGGACGCTTAACCGACTAAGCCACCCAGGCGCCCCTCTTAAAATGTTTATTTTTGAGAGACCAGAAGACAGCATGAGTGAGGGAGGAGCAGAGAGAGAGGGAGACACAGAATCTGAAAGAGGCTCCAGGCTCTGAGCTGGCTGTCAGCACAGAGCCTGACGCGGGGCTCAAACCCACCAACTGTGAGATCATGACCTGAGCCGAAGTTGGATGCTTAACCAACTGAGCCTCCCAGGTGCCCCAAGGGTTTTTTTCTTTTTTTTTTTAAGTTATAATCAAAGATAATTCAATTTATCTTTTTCATTCACAGACATATGTAGAGTGTGTCGGTCAGAAGGAACACCCGAGAAACCTCTTTATCATCCTTGTGTATGTACTGGCAGTATTAAGTTTATCCATCAAGAATGGTGAGTCATCCTTACAGAAAAATTTTATGTCTGAGCTTCAGTTTTGTCATTCATATAAAAAAGGGATTGTTTTAATGAACTTTCTCTGTGATTATTTTTTAAAAATTTCTGAAAATTTGGAAATTACCTATATTCGTAATTACCATTCCCTGTCATTTTGGTATTGTTTTCTAGGTGTGTGTGAGTACCTGTTTATTTCTACCACATAGAGCTTATTTGTTCTTTGGAAATGTTCAGGTTTTCTGATTCTGCTTGTTGTGACAATAGCTTACATTTATGCAGTGCTTTGTGCCAGGTATTGCTCAGTGCTTGTACATAGTTCATTTAATCCTCAGAACCAGGAGGTGGAATATATTTTTATTATTATGCAGATGAGACAACCAGCATGAAAAGGTTAAGTAACTTGTTCTTGGTCACTCAGCCAACTTCTTAGTGACAGCCGGGATTCAGACCTAGCTACTCAGGTAACAGTATTACCAGACCAGTATTAGAACTGATATTGATACTTGGAGATTCTTTTATATTCAAGGCTAACTTTGAGGAGATTACAATTTAGTTCATTGAACTTTTTTAATAATAGAAATACATATTGTTTTTATCTGTTATAGTTTTGGACTGCCAGAAAGCATTGAGTTATAAAAAGCTAAAAAATATTACAAATATGAACCTGTCAGAATTGTAAAAGCTCTATGATATAGAAAATTTTAATAAAACATAATATTGGTTTTCAATGAGACTTCAAGTTTCTTTGCTGTAAATACTATGCTTATTAATGTATTTTTTATTGCAGCTTAGTTCAGTGGCTGAAACACAGTCGAAAAGAATACTGTGAACTATGCAAGCACAGATTCGCTTTCACACCAAGTAAGTTTTTTAGAAGCTTGCATTGCATTTTGGGGTTATAACTGATCACATAAAGGTGTTTAATAAAGTATTACTGTGAGATTTTGGAAAATATTTTAAAAAATGTTTTCTTTTAATGTTTGTTTATTTTTGAGAGACACAGCATGACCAAGGGAGAGGCAGAGAGAGAGGGAGATACAGAATCCAAAGCAGGCTCCAGGCTCCGAGCTGTCAGCACAGAGCCCAGTGTGGGTCTCAGACTCATAAGCCGTGAGATCATGACCTGAGCCAAAGTCAGATGCTTAACTGACTGAGCCAACCAAGCGCCCCGGAAGATATTTTTTAAAACTACATGTCAGTAGGCAGAGAAGGACAAATATCATATGTTTGCACGTATAGGAGGATTAGGAGGAACTTGACGGAGGAACAAGGGGGAGAAGAAGGGGGAAATGGTGGGGAAAAGGGAGAGAGGCAAACCATGAGAGACTCTTGAATGCTGACAAAAACTGAGGACTGATGGATGTGGGGGGGAGGGGGGGATGGGCATGGAGGAGGGCACTTGTGGGGATGAGCACTGGGTGTTATGTGGAAACTAATTTGACAATAAACTATTTGTAAAAAAAAACAAAACAAAAAAACCCAAAACTACATGTCAGCTTTTAACACACGAATGCATGTGTATGTGAGAAAGAGTGATTTAATTTGTGGGATATTCCTTTTTTCTTTATTTTTTAATTTTTTATTATGGACAAATTCAAATACATAAAAAAAGGTATAATAAGGCGTGCCCCCTCCCCCCCATCTCTTAGTTTGACTCATTTCCAGATCATGGCCTGGCCTTTACATGATACTTTTTACCTGTGTTCTTGTCCCCCACCTCTCTATCCTTTTTAAAGCAAATCTCATTTATAATTCACTGGTACATATTTTAGTATGTATCTCTAAACAGTAAGGATTCCTTTTAAAAACAACTTCGGGGGCATCTGGGTGGCTCAGTTGGTTGGACGTTCAACTTAATTTTGGCCCAGGTCATGATTTTTTTTTTTTTAATGTTTTATTTATTTCTAGGAGAGAGAGAGAGACAGCGTGAGCAGGGGAGGGTCAGAGAGAGAGGAGTCACAGACTCTGAAACAGGCTCCAGGCTCTGAGCTGGCAGTCAGCACAGAGCCCGACGCGGGGCTCGAACCCACGAACTGCGAGATCATGACCTAAGCGAAAGTCCAACGCTTAACCGACTAAGCCACCCAGGCGCCCCTGCCCAGGTCATGATCTTGCACTTTGTGAGATCAAGCCCTGTGTTCAGCTCTGTGCAGACAGCACAGAGCCTGATGCCTGCTTGGGATTCTCTGTTTCCCTCTCTCTCTGTTCACCTCTCTCTCTCTCTCTCTCTCTCTGAAAAATAAACATTTAGGAAAAATAAAAAGGAGATCTTTCTAAAACATGGCAAAACCTTTCTCTGTGTTGAACCGCATTTTATAGAGAGATGGGGAGATCTGAATTTACTCTTTGGGATATTAGTTATTGTGCTGAAATTGGGAAGAGGCGATTGCTTAACAAACATCAGCGGGCTGTTTGCTTGCACGTGAAATGACTTTACTACAGATTGTACTTTTTGAGTGCTGTGTTTCAGGCTTGTAGTTGGGAGGAGGGTTCTTTTTTCCTTTTTTTAAATTAAAGTATAGTTGAGAACACAGTGTTAAATTAGTTCTGATGTGTACAACATAGTGATTCCACAACTCGGTATGTCATGTTGTGCTCACTGCAGGTGTAGCTGCCCGCCTTTCTCCATGCAGTGCTGTTGTTGTACCACTGACTCCACCCCCTGTGCCGTACCTCTCATCCCCATGACTTGTTCCATAAGTACAAGCTGTACCTCTCACTCTCCTTCACCCATTTTGCCCACCTTCCCCTTTGGCAACCACCAAAGGGGGTTTGGGTCTGTTACTGGTTTTTTGTTTATTTGTTCATTTGTTTTGGTTTTTAGATTCCACATATAAGTAAAATCATACAGTACTTGTATTTTACTTACTGACTTATTTCACTTAGCATACTTTCTGGTCCATCTATGCTGTTGCAAAGGGCAGGATCTTATTTTTCATGGCTGAGCAATATTCCATTGTGTGTACGTGTGTGTGTGTGTGTGTGTAGTATTTTTTTCTTTATCCATTCATCTATCAGTGGACACTTGGGTTGCTTCCATATCTTGGCTATTGTAAGTCATGCTGCAGTAAATACAAAGATGCGTATATCTTTTCCAGTTAATGTTTTTGTTTTCCTTGGGTGAATACCCAGTAGTGGAATTACTGGATTGTATGATGCTATATATTTTTAATATTTTGAGGAACCTCCGTACTATTTTCCACAGTGGCTGCACCAATTTACGTTCTTACACCAGCAGTGCACAAGGGTTCCTTTTTTTCCACATTCTCGCCAACACTTACTATTGTCTTCTTCATACTAGCCATTTGACAGGTATAAGGTGATATCTTATTGTGGTTTTGCCTTAGGAGGGTTTTCTTTAACATGCCAACAGCTTCACTTTTTGCTCCTGTTTGCTTTATCTGATCTTTAATTTGGGAAACCAGATAATTATATCGTTTGAATGCTAAAATATGTATAAATTAGCTATGCATGAAGTTCATGGTAGTGACTGAGGGAATGTGAACTTCTCTTGAATCTTTTTTCCTGCACAGAGCATTTTTGTTGGCTTCTACATTTCACACGTGATTTGCTCTCAGATGACTTCTGGGTAAATGTGGTATTGTAACTGTTTGATTCCCTCTTTTAATAGGAAAACATAAGTACAATACGAAGGTTGAAAGTTAAGCTAGCACCACATGCCTATTTTATATTTATGAATTAAACTATTTTTAAATCTTCATGAAATTATATGTACTTTTTTTTCTTTTCTAGTTTATTCTCCAGATATGCCTTCACGGCTTCCAATCCAAGACATATTTGCCGGACTGGTTACAAGTATTGGCACCGCAATACGATACTGGTTTCATTATACACTTGTGGCCTTTGCGTGGTTGGGAGTTGTTCCTCTTACAGCATGTGAGTCTCCATTTCTCCGTGGTTGGAGTAGTTTGAAGTTTACGTCACTATTTAATATTCCAAAGTAGTTATATCGTATTTGTGTTCAAATGGTATTTAATTATTTGATATTATAATTTCATGTATTAGGAAAGCCTCCGTTAGAAAACATACACCTAAATTAAGAACTGTTACCAGCAGATCATTTTGTCGAATGAATGTGAGAAAGAAAAACACAGCATACAGAGGCCAGTAATGAAGGTTCATGAAAGAATTGAAAAAGCAAATGCAAATTATAATTGGAAGGACATTGATTTTTATTCTCTAAAGTATATTAGAAATTTCAAGGATTGCAGAAGATGGTTTATTTTGAGATTCTCTTCCTCTTTTAAAAGACAATTCATGTATCTATTGTAATAGTCCTGAATAATTGGAAGGATTATCTTTCAGGATATAGGAGATTTTCTGGAGGTTGGTGTACTAACCCTCAGTTGATCCGTTTTGTGTTTTTGCTTGCTTGTTTATTTAAATGTTTACTCATTTTTGAGAGAGAGCATGTGCGTGCACATGTGTGCATGCACACCTGGGAGCGAGGCAGAGAGAGAGGGGAACAGAGTCTGAAGAGGGCTCTGTGCTCACAGCAGTGAGCCCGATACAGGGCTCAAGCATGCGAACCATGGAATCAGAACCCAAGCAGAAATCTGACACTTAACCAACTGAGCCACCTAGGCACCTCTGTTTTTTTTTTTTTAATTTGTTTTTATTTTTATTTTTTTAATTATTTTTTTTATTTCGGGGGGGGAAGAGAGAGAGAGACAGCGACAGCATGAGCAGGGGAGGGTCAGAGGAAGAGGGAGATACACAGAATCTGAAGCAGGCTCCAGGCGTTGAGCTGTCAGCACAGAGCCCGACGCGGGGCTCGAACCCACGAACCGTGAGATCATGACCTGAGCCGAAGTCGGACGCTTAACTGACTGAGCCACCCAGGCGCCCTGTTTTTTGTTTTTAAAGACATGCAGAAGGTTAGATAGTATATGGTACCAGAGTGTGCAGATATGATTCTTTGGAGTTAAATGCAAATGAGATTTTTAAGTAAGCATAGTTAACATCCTCGTTTCTCTTTAGAATAAAATACACTTGATCATTTATGGAGATGAAAATCTTTGGGGATACATCAAGTAGCAGAATAGGTATTGTCGAAGAGTGAAGTGGTGAACTAGGAGATTGAGCAAGGAGTTCTTTAGAACAGAACTCAAAGAGACAAGAAGTTGCAAGTATGAGGGGAAAAATCAGGAGGTAAAGGCTATGTCCACTTGTTTCAGTATCTGTCAGTAAGCACTTTGGAAAGGTGAAAGAGATAATGGACATGAGGAAATGACCAGCATCTTTTCGACTGAAAGAGAGACCGTTGATTCTGATAAAGGACAGACTCACAAACCTAGACATTCTTAAGTTTTCCAGAGCTGAATAGGATGATAGAGAATCCATTTTCAAATTATCCTACAAAGTAATGAAAATCAGACTGGCGTTAGACTTAAAATCAGCTGTGAATGCCAGAAGACTGCAGAGACTTCAGATTTTGACAAATCTGTGTATCGGCACAGAGCCTGACGTGGGGCTCACACTCAAGAATTTCGAGATCATGACCCAAGCTGAAGTTGGGTGCTTAACCAACTGAGCCACCCAGGCGCACCAAGCTACCTTATCTTTTGATGAGTGCACAGCACTCCGTACTGAGGATGCCTGTAATGTATGAATCCATTTTCTACAGACATTGTCTGTTTTCAGTTTTACTTTGTTACAGCCATACTTGCTTTGAATATTTTGTAAAGGAATGTAAGTCATTTCTATTACAGAAATCTTCTCCTACCTTTTCATTTTGATTTGGCTTTTGAAAACAGCCATTGAAGTCACTGAAAATTTTGATACAAGGCCAGAGGGAGTGCTTAAACTAATACACATGTTCTGGTTAGAAGGAAAATCTCAGCTGTTTCCTCGTGGGTTGCTTTTCTGAGTAAGAGGATAAGGGGATGACTGCGTATTCACCCACATTTTATCTTTTTTTCCCTTCATGGCCACATCTTCGATTCTGTTTTTTAAAAATTGATTATTAGTTTGCTATTCATGTTATTAGAGCATTTACTCTTCTGAAAAGTCCTCTTAATTTCAAATTATATACCCTTAGAACTGAAACCTTTTATTTTCATGAGCAGATTCCATGAATTTTAGAATTCTTGGTACAAAAAAAATTTCCATATTGTATTTTGGAGGTTTTTACTGTCGATTTTTTCCTTTTCAAACATCAAAGCTCATTCAGAAGAAACAAGTCGGTCTATAGACAGTCTGAGCTTTCAACATTAGTGTGTAGTGTTTACTTCTCACTGTCACTATTTTCATACTTAACCGTGTTGGGTTGTTTTACTGTAGTCTTGTGAGACAGCCTTGCAAAGACTAAATATTTCAGTGACTTTCACTTTACTCTGTTTAATTGAGGCCTTGAGGTCATGATGAGCGTTGTAACTAACTGTATGCCGTCTTGCCCTTTCTGGCAGGCCGTATCTACAAGTGCTTGTTTACTGGCTCCGTGAGCTCACTGCTGACACTGCCGCTAGACATGCTGTCCACGTGAGTACTGGACCTGGGGACGCCGGAGGGCTCATCGCACAGACAGTGCTCATTTACCTGCACACATGGATGTTTCTTACAATTGGAAAATTCCTTTTGTTCCAAGGACAAATCAATAGCAATGTGTCTTAGTCGGACAGTTATAGTTACAGTAGAAGGGCTGATGCACGTACATGTTTATTTAAAGAGATATGTTTTAAAGGACTGTTTTGTAATGGGGCGCCTCTTAAATAGCCTTGTGCAGTGTGAGATCTATGCTGCTGTGTTCCTATCCTGAGAGTTCATTTAAACATGCATTTTTAACAACATAGTCATTTGAATACAAATTTAGTTTTAATATGTGTCTTGTGATATTTAGAATATGGACTGTAAAAAAACTTGTTCGTGGTCATTGTTTTACTGTGTCTTAATTTGACATTAAGCATTGTAATTGTGTTTTTTGGGGAAAGACATGTGTTTTTATTACTGATATCAGAATTAGAAATGCTATAAATGATTAACTATATCAAGATCATTAGAGAATTAAGCCTGCCAAAGATTGCACCTATATTTGCTAAATCTTTTGTACCCAATTGACCTTAAATTCTTGATCCCTATGTCAGTAAGAACAAAGAACAGTATCAAACCCTCCTGTGAACAAAAGTATTCAGAGCATATTACCATAAAAATAAGCCACCTGGCAACAGCGGGGAGCCAGAGGGTGTACTGTATGTCCACTGGGAAGGAAATGAAGGAGGAGTTCTCTGAAGTTTCATGCTTTTGTGTCATTACTTTTAATCATGTTTCTGAGTATTTAGAAACATTAGTTGTGTCTATGACTTGGTTTTTCTACTTGCTGATTATACCTTTTTGGATTGAACAGGGAAGTTACTTCATTTATGTCTCTTTCTTTGGCAGTATAGGAAATAATAGGTTTTCAGAAAAGGTTTTCAACTTGAACCTTTTTTACATTAGAATTGTTTTTTGTTTTCATTACTGAAGAACAGCTTTGATAAAGTAATTTTTAGAAGTAGGCCTTGAAATAGGGCACTAATTGCTGTGGCCATGACAGAAAAAGGAAGCAGTAATTTAACACACTTCAAAATTTGGAACTAGTTTAAGAAGATAACCCTTTGTGTAAAAATACAGGCCTTTTGTGAAATGAATGATGCAGTAGTAACCAACAGGATAGTGATCTCATTTCTGGACATCCAACTTTTTTTTTTTTTTTAATATTTTTATTTATTTCTTGGAGAAAGAGAGACAGCGTGAGCAGGGGAGGGTCAGAGAGAGAGGGAGATGCAGACTCTGAAATAGGCTCCAGGCTCTGAGCTGGGAGCTGGCAGTCAGCACGGAGCCCGACGCGGGGCTCGAACCCACGAACCGCGAGATCATGACCTAAGCGAAAGTCGGACGCTTAACCGGCTAAGCCATCCAGACGCCCCTTCATCCAACTTTTATCTCAACGATCCAGACATGGTCTTAGTATAGCAGTTTAGAAAGTCTGTCTTAAATGGCTTGGCTGTCATTTGTGGATGTGACATAGTTCACCTCTGACTTTCAGTTAGGAATTGTGTACAAAGCAAGATGCATATTGGAAGTAGTGAGGGAGGTCAGAAAAAAGCAAGTGGTGACTGCTAAGAGGGATGGGAATTTTATTTTAATACGTATAAACTAATGAAAGAACCATTTCACATAGGGTAGACTTGTTCCATTGAGTTTGGACTAAAATTCTGTAAACCATTGTAGTTATGAGTGTGCATAGTAGCGGCCAGTCAGTATCTCAGTTGTTAGAAAAGTTGAATTGAGTTCCTATCTGGGCAATTTAATGAAGCAGAGATAAATTATTTCTCTGATGGTTTCTGTTTTAAATGGCTAAATCAGCATTTACTACCAAAGCCTAAATTGGTAGGCTTTGGCTGTGTTTATGGAAGCCATGTCAGTGAAAGTGCCAGACAAAGTGTAGTACTTCACTTACCTACTACCTTTACTTCTTACTGGTAGAACCATTGAACAGCTGGTTGTTTGGCAAGTTTGATCACTTAGGTGATACAAAGAGGTAGTTGGTTGTAACAGAAGGAATCCTAGCATTGGAATACAGTTTCTGTATCTGGAAGTTTTTTGGTGACCCTGGGTAAATCCCTGGACCTTTCTGAACCTGTTTTTTCAACTGTAAAGTCAGGAAGATCATGCCTCAAGGATTTGGGGAGGCTATTCAAAGGTTAAATTCACATCTATATGTAAAAACTCCAGGTGAATTTTCAGTACTGTTAATGTTACAGCAGAATTATCACCAAAGGCCAGAGCTGTTGCTTGGCAGGCTCCCCTTTTCTTTCCAACCTGATTGGTGAGTGAGCCACCAGAATTGCCTTCAAGAGACTTCTGATTAGCAGGAAGAACACCGAAAGCGTGGATGGGGGGATAGTCCAAAGAAATTGTGAATATGGTTTGGTTTTATAATTCCGTGCTGCCTTTTACAGTTTGAAGAGCTAAGCCAGTTTTCCTGAAAGCAGTTTTAACTAAACTGCATTTTTTTTAATGAATGATATTTCATTAATTTTATTTCTATAATTTATTTTAAATTTCTTAGTATTTTAGCCACTCCTTACATATTCTGTAGCTCAGTTGTCCAGATCATCTCTAGGACCAACATGTTAGTTAATTACTACTTTAAAACATACTGTCCCCAAAACTTACTAGCTTAAAACAACAGTTATTTTATTTGCTTGTAATTCCGGGGCCAGCAGTTTGAGCTGGGCTCGGCTGGTCAGCTCATCTCTTGGGCTTGCCTCCGTTACTCCTGTGTCTCCCTGGGGTTGGATGGTCTGAGGTGGCTCTGTCTGGGGTGTTGTGGTTCTCTTCCACGTGGCCTCTCATCTTGCAGAAAGCCAGCGGCAGGGCTTCTCTATGTGGTGGCCGCAGGGCAGCATTCTAAAAGGGTGAGTGTGGCAGCTTGCAGGTTTCTTCAGGCTCTAAACTCAGGCAGCCTCTCCTTGGTCCAGGCAGTTCATGGAACCAGCCCAGATTCTAGGTATGAGGGAAAAGAACTCTACAAAGGGTTTGTTACTGTTTAAAATTGATATCAAACAGTTGTTATTCTTATTGCTGTTGACAAGCACAGAGTAGAGAAGTGGGTATTTTAGTCCCAAACTATCAAAGTTTGAATAATCTGAAGGGTTCCTTAGCTCAGGAGCGGTTAGGATTCCTGTTTCGGTTAGGATATATTCCAGATAATATCTGTGGGCCACATAAGTTCTTTAAGTTTGGAGCTTATAGGGTGAGATCTCTCAAAAGGATCCTTCCCCAGACTTTCCTTGGAGGAACAAAGTCATTCCATTCTGATGGAAGATTTTCCTAAGGCCACCAAGATCCTTGAGTTATCCTTGAATCATTCTGAGATCAGACATAGACTAGGGAAGGACAAGCCCCTTCAGAAAGGGAAAGAACAAAGAGGCCTTTGGTGCTATGGTATTGTATTTTCATGTACGACTGTAAAGGAATCGTAATTTGTCTTTCTGTATTTGTTGAGGAACTACCAATATACTTTTGGTCTATTTGCAGTGGCATCGAAATTTAATCTGCTTTCTCACTGACCCTTGCCTAAAGTGTGTTACAGACTTCTTTGTCTTACACACTGCATAGCCAGTATGCTCAGCCTCTCTTGGACATTGTGCAGTCACTCACCTCTAGTAAATTACATGTACATACTTGGTCTTTCTCACGTGTTTGGCTGCTTTTGGCTTTTTGCTTTTTGCCTGCCTGTTTTTAAGCCATGTTCATAGAGAGGCCAGGTCACTAATTTCTGTGTACTTCTTACATTTTTTTTGCTTTTTATAATAAAAACACATATAATAGAAATGTAGGAATAAATACCTTTGGCCAGCTTATAAGATAGCTAGAATTTCACCATTCTCAGAAATAATTCTGAGAGACTGATTTTCACCCAGAAAATGATGACTTCTTTTTCTGGGCATTGTTTCTGACATTTTAGTGTAAAATGAAATGTTGTTACTTTTAGTTTCTTAATTTTAAGTGTTCTTTGGAGTAATTCTCTAATTTTTTTTTAATAGGGACAATTTATTGGCGGATTGTTTGCAGGGTTGTTTCGTGGTGACATGCACGCTGTGCGCATTCATCAGCCTCGTGTGGTTGCGAGAGCAGATAGTCCACGGTGGAGCCCCGATTTGGTTGGAGCACGCTGCCCCACCCTTCAATGCTGCTGGGCACCACCACAACGAGGTACCTCCTCCGCCCCCGGTGATTCTGTTTAAGTGGGACCTGGGAATTACTGTCGCCTTCTGAGACCTAAACCCTTGACTCCTGTGTCTGACATTGGGAAGCAGGGCAGTGAAAAGGTTTGGGAGAAGATTAAGGGAGATGCAAAAAATCAAAAGAAGGCTACTTTTACTTTGCCTCTTAATTTTCTGGTGAGATTGGGAACAATGTTAAGGGTGTACTGAAGCGCTCTTGTGTTCCCTTTGCCTGGGTTTACTGCTTAACACTGGCCTAGAAGTTACCACACATACTTCTGGATGTGAAGCTGACATGTTGCCTGGCTCTGAGGAGGCTCCATACCTCCTTGGTGCATCAGTCTCTTGTTATGTAAGATGCCCGTGTTTTCTGCTCCCCGTAGCAACATCACCAAAAGTAGAAAAATTGGAACACTGTCAACAGTCTCATGCATTTTCAGTGTTTCTTGATGAGAGATGCCATGCTTAACGTTAGATACAGGAGCATTTGCTAGAATTGTTAAGAGAAAGAGGATAAGGTAAATAATTTGTGGTGCGTTGGTTGCTGAGAAGTTATGTCAAAATATTAACTACTTTCCTTTGGAAATCTGTTTATATTTCATACAATTTTATTATGAAAAATTGACTCTAGGATACTCAGAGTGATAATTAACAACTTAACTTTTCATTTAAGGACTTTCTGCTCTGTCAGTGTGTACCTTGATGTCATCAAAGTCTGCCATACTTTTTTTTTTTAAGTTTTTAAATGTTCATTTATTTTTGAGAGAAAGTGTGCAGGAGTGGGGGAGGAGCAGAGAACGAGGACAGAGAATCCCAAGCAGGCTCTGCGCTGTGAGCGCAAAGCCCGACGTGGGGCTTGAACCCACGAGCTGTGAGATCATGACCTGAGCCAAAGTCGGATGCTCAGCTGACTGAGCCACCCAGAAACCCCCAAATTCTGTCATACTTTTTTCTCTACAGAGTTAACAGTGTAACTTTTCCTTAGCAAATCACAAACACAAAATGCAAGACTAATAAGTAAAGACATTTCTTAGGTAGTATTAATATGTTTAGTGTTGTACCTCCTATTTTGAAGCATTTAATGCAGTTCGTTTAGAATCTTCATTGACTCCATGGGAGTTCAGTGTTTTCCTTGACTGTAGCTGTGTCTGCATTTGGTCGGTAGCAGAACTTTGAAAGAGCCAAAACGCATACAGGAACTGACAAGAGTCCCTGTGGATAGGTTCACCTACTGAGCAAGAATAAGAAACCTTTTCCTCAAGTCTTTAACTGATAACTGAGGATTAAGTTCTGTATCTGTACGGGTGTAAACAAATAGGTACGTAAGTGAATCTGTTTTCATCCCTGAGGTAGTCCGTGAAGGCAGTAAAGAATTGCAGCTCTTTCCCCGAGTTGGTTGTGAGGTTTGAGTCTCCTCATGAGCTGCCCCCACTGCCCTGCCGCCCTCCAGGAGAATCTGAGTTCTCTCTTCCCAGAGTTAAAGAATGGAGTTGGAAGGGCACCCAAAGACACCAAGAGATAGAGAAGTCCAGAATGATCAAATAAAGTCATCCCCAAATGAGATGGTGGCTGAGGAGCCAGAGGTCATCCTAATAACGGCTCCCCAGGTCCAGGTTCCACAAGAACTTTCTGGGCTTCCCCTGAGGAGCCTTGATGAAGACTGTGTGGAAGACATTGAGATCATTCTGTGAAGGAATCCTCTCAACCCCTTAGTCTCCAGGCAGAGGTTGAAGCTGGGCACAAGGGTGTCCTCAGACCTTTCCAGGATCTTGCTGGACAGTGGCTGAGACCCGTGTTCATACAGAGGAGCAGACTGCGGAGACACTGGCGTAGGAGTAACCGGGTTGTCTTGCCTGAGGAGCTCAGAGCGCAGGTGCAGGGATGCCGGCCTGGGTCAGAATCCCTGGTTGAGTCTCGCAGCTCCTCCTTGCTCCGCCTCCCAGAGAAGTGCCCAGCGCTCTCTTGTCGCAGGGTTGGGGAATCTAGCCCTGGTTCTGCTAGAGTTTGCCTTTCACTAGTTACAGTAAATGAGAACTCCGGTCTGGATTCTGTGGCTGAGGCAGCTCTGTTTCCTGAGACTGTGAGCTCCAGGGGTTTCTCTCTCCTGTTGTTAAGACCGTCAGCCTGCTGCTTATTTTTACTCTCCTGAACGCCTCCATTTTTTCCACTTTGTGATATGTTTTATTGTACTGCTTTTATGTGTACAAAGAGAATATTGCTTTAACTCCAGATTCTCGATTCTTGCTCTGCTGGCGTGAGTAGAAGCTTCTTTAACCACACTAGTAACTCATTTGGGATGTGCTTGAAATGTTAAAGTTTGGTCCTTAAAAAAATTTTTTTAAGGTAAAGAAGGAGTATGGAATCATACATTCAGAATAGCTAGCCAGCTTTGTTAATCCATTTTCTGTACTGCTTTGTGAAATCCCTAAAGTGTACTGAAGGAGTATACACGCTGTGACATGAACTTATGCTCTCATATACTGAGTTGGACCACAATCAAATACTTACAGAAAAGATGTCTTTGAGAGGTGTTTTTTGGAGTTTTAACAGAATGTGTGTTAGTTTTATTTTTTTAGCAAGAAGAGTGCGATTTGGGGGCGCCTGGGTGGCGTAGTCGGTTAAGCGTCCGACTTTCGCTTGGGTCATGATCTCGCGGTTCGTGGGTTCGAGCCCCGCGTCGGGCTCTGTGCTGACTGCCAGCTCAGAGCCTAGAGCCCGTTTCAGTCTGTCACTCCCTCTCTCTCTGACCCTCCCCTGCTCGCGCTGTCTCTCTCTCTCTCTCCTAGAAATAAATAAAAATATTAAAAAAAAAAAAAAAGAAGAGTGCGATTTGGAAATAGAGTAAAACTGAGACACGTTAGCTACATTTCTGGGCTCTTCTGTCATTTTAGGCTCCAGCGGGAGGAAATGGTGCTGAGAATGTGGCCCCTGAGCAGCCTGCTAACCCACCGGCCGAGAACGCGGTGGTGGGCGAAAACCCCGATGCCCAGGACGATCAGGCAGAAGAGGAGGAGGAGGACAACGAGGAGGAGGAAGACGCGGGCGGGGAAGATGCCGCCGATGCCAACAACGGGGCCCAGGGTAACGTCCGCCAGCCTCTCCTTCCGCGTCCTTCGTGACCATGAGTTCCGCGGAGAAGGCCTAGAGTGTTCAGAAGTTTGTGGTCTCGGAGTTGTATTTCTAACCTGTTTTTACTCTGTTCTGGCAAACTTGCATTTCTGGATACACATATGTGTAATTTTTCTTTTTCTGTGACGCAGGGTACATTTTGTGTTTTATTTATGTATTTATGTATTTAATGTTTATTTATGGGAGAGTGCAAGCTGGGGAGGGGTAGAGAGAGGGAGACGGAGGATCCCAAGCAGGCTCTGTGTTGACAGCAGCGAGCCTGATGGGGGGCTCACATTCACAAGCCACGAGATCATGGCCTGAGCTGAAGTGGGACGCTTTACCGACTGAGCCACCCAGGAGCCCCACATTTTGTGTTCCAAAGTCCTGCTTTACAGAGGACTTTTACAGAAGGAGTAGGAAGAAGTTATTTGTAAGTTGTAATAGATCCTAGTTTTTTTTTTAAGGTATTTGATACAGATTTACCTATTCCCTTCCGTTTCTATTAAGTCAGCACAGCTCAGTTGAAGTGTACACTGCAGGCCAGATGCCGTTAAGGGGACCATTTCTCTTATTTTCTAGTAGCTTGTAACTCTAGAAAGTTAAGGAAAATCCAAGACCGTGCCTGCCAGTCAGCTGTTACTAGCTCACCACCTCCATTTCCCCCTCTTGCCCCAGAGTCTTCTTGTCAAGCACCATGCTGTCTCTGGGCCCACTTGACATCACTGATACAAAGTGCCTCCTGGATGCCAGGCATGGGTCCCTGCCTTCATGGAACTTCTGGTCTGAGCGAAGAGGCAGGAATACCTCATTACACGTTGTGATAAATGTGCAGGTTGCTCTGAGGTTGCTGCTGGGAGAAACCTTTTGTAAATAGATGGTCTGGGTAGCGCAGAGTAGGTGGTAGCTGAGCTGAGACCCGAAGGATGAGGAGCCAGTTGTGTAATGGGGGCACGGGGCCTTCATGGGGAGAGCCAGTTGTGTAATGGGAGCACGGGGCCTTCATGGGGAGAGCCAGTTGTGTAATGGGGGCACGGGGCCTTCATGGGGAGAGGCAAGTGTGTAATGGGGGCACGGGGCCTTCATGGGGAGAGGCAAGTGTGTGTTCAGAGGCTCTGAGAATGCGGCCCTGCTGCTGCTGCTACCCTGGCGCGGCCACCGTTTCCTTCTCTCAGTCTAACCCGTGCTCCTAAGTAGCTCCTTCCTCGGGCTCTTGCTCCACGTAGTGTTCGTAGTGCTCATCCGCCTTTAAATTCTTGTAGTGGTTTCTCCATTATACTAACAAATAAAACACAATCCAGTGTTACCTTCCCCTCTTGTATGATCTGATCTTAGTCTGCCTTTCGTATTCTGTCTTCTATCACCCTTCTCCCCTGAAGAATTCTTGTCCCCTGCCTTCCTCATTCTTTTCAAATTTGCCAGATTAATTCTTGTTTAGTTCCTCTCTTTCACATAATCCTATTTATTTCCTTTCTAACACTTAACCACAATCTAGAATCACCTATGTATGTGTTAAAATTACGTGTGTGTATTATATATAATGTATTCTTCCTACCTAACAAGCAAGTAATATGGTTCAGCTTCTCATCAGTAGTTTATAACAAACCAAATTAAAAGAATGTGTTTTATTATTTATGGTTCAGGTTCCATCAGTAATCTTTAAATTACATTTCCAGATGACATGAACTGGAATGCTTTAGAGTGGGACCGAGCTGCAGAAGAACTTACGTGGGAAAGAGTAAGATTCTTTCATGCATTCTATCTAGTGTTGTTGTTTTTAATTAATTTTTTTATTTGAGAAAGAGCACAAGGCAGGGGTGGAGAGAGAAAACCCCAAGCAGGCTCCTCACTGTCAACACAGAGCCCAGTGCAGGGCTTGAACTGATGAACTGTAAGATCATGATCTGAGCTAAAATCAAGAGTCGGAAGCTTAACTGACTGAGCTACCCAGGTGCCCTGCATTCTAGTGTTTTAACCTGAAACTGTTTTAAAGTTGGGAATGTTTATATGTATACACTTGTGGTTAGCATTTGATGGAAACTGCAGTAGAACTTTAATTTCTAGAGAAAAGTGATGTTTGTGGGTAAAAATATTAAAACTATAATCTACTACTGACTATTTTTCTATTTTCTGACCTTTAATACAAACACATTGTGGACTTTTGAAGAAAGGAAAAATTTAAATGAAATATTATTCTGATACTACAAGTTAATAGGTCCTGAAACGTTGACCGGCTCCATAGCTAATGTAAGAATTAAATCCAAGATAGAATTGTTTTGATTTTATAATCATAAGGTGTGGAATAGAAGGAGGCCCAGATATAACTCTAGTAAGTTTTTTACTCTCTGAAAATGATAAGCTGTTTTAGAAAGTAGCAGATAAGGATTATATTTACAGATGATTGAAATTGAGCCTTTTTTATAAATAGAAAAACAAATCCTGTTGCATCTTTAATTTATGCATATTGTTATTTATTTTAGATGCTAGGACTTGATGGATCACTAGTTTTTCTAGTAAGTAAAATTAATATATTTTTAATAATAGAGTTGTGATTTAATTGTTGATCTTAATGACTCAGCAATTTCAAATTTACAGTATTATGTGCTGGCTTTTTAAACTAAAGGTCAGCATGCCCTGTGGTCAGCATGCCCTGTGCCTTTTGATTACTTAATATGTTGAAGAAAGGCTTGTTTTGTGTATTGAAATATTGGCAAATAACAAAGGTAATAGTATTTAAAAAGGTAATTGTTGATTACTCAATTTTTAGAAGACAAAATGAAATACAGATTGTAGTTGGGAAGACCTTGATCTTTCTTTGGGTGGGGGGGTCTTTTAAACTGGTAAAAATAGAGGAGCTTTGCAGTGTTTCCAGTGAGAGGCCCGTTTTCCTGTTAGGTCTCCACTGTGTGCCGGACCTCACCTATCTTCTTTACCTTCCTGGTAAAGGGTACAAGTCAGAGGTGAGGAGTAGTTCTTTAAAGGAGAAGTGATGCTCTTCCCAGGTTCTGTAATACGAAATCACGTGGGAGTTTTGAGTAGTGAGATGACTTCAGCTGCGGGTGGAGCGGTCACGCCGGGCGGTCTTGGGGGTGGCGGCACGTAGTGGTACTGGGAGTGGGTGTGCGGCTGGTGGGAACGGGAGTTCTGAGAGCCCCGCTGAGAAACCCGGGGCGTCGCGGGGGGGGGGCGCCAGGAACATCAGATGGCCTTGCAGAAGCCGTGAGAACAGAATGGACAGTGGAAAGCGCCGTGCAGTTTACATCGCTAAAAAGTTCAGAATTAATGTGATGCTCAGTTTTCCTCTAGTTGGAAATTTTCAGTGTCTTTTGATTTAAATGAAATCTGGGCGTTGTTTATGAGAATGTGTCATTTGTAGTGGCTTATTTCTGAAAAGGAAATGTTTCTAGATTGAGTTTTTTCCCTACATGTAACATTATGAACTTGAGTTTTATTAGGCTTAATTTTCTGAGCTATGTAATGAAAAATAAGTTGCACATAACTTCTGAAATGAAATCTTCACATATAGAGTGAAATTCCTGTCTAAGGGCAATAGTCGGGTTAGACGCACAGTAAGAATTGGATGTCTTGCTAACGCTCTTCTCTTTTAGGAGCATGTCTTCTGGGTGGTGTCTTTAAACACACTCTTCATTCTTGTCTTTGGTAAGTGGTGTTTACGCTGTTATTTATGGTAATAAGATAGGAGTTTAGTTTTTTTTTTTTGTATCTTTGTTACAGGTTTTGTGTTTGTTTTTAAACACAGGGATGTATGAAATGGTTTTAGTTAGTTGTCCTGGATTGGAAGGCCCCAGGTGTACAGGTGCCTTTTCTTTCCTAAGCGACATTGACTGTAGTTACCTATCATCTCTGCTTCTTTGAGGGCATTTCCGTCTCTTTTTATAGAAGTTGATTTTAGACTGAGTTGAGAATATGCATCATCCTGACTCTGGAGCCAGTTTTGTGGCAGCTATCTGTGTGTTCTTTCCTCGGGCAGAAGATCTTGTTTCCTCTGTCACAGTCCTATCCGAGGCATTCCCAGGGACCCTGGCTTGGGAGCTGTCACCAGAGATGGGTATAGGCTTGAGGAGAAGAGTGAACCTTTCCCAAGTGTGAATTTCCTTTAGAACCAAATTTCAGTAAATGCAAAGTCACTTTCAGACACTTTGATAGCTGCAGCTGTGAGAGTTTTGTGACCGCACATGAGTCCCTCCTGTTGGGAGTAATTAGGGAAAGGAGGATGGGGGCGAGGAGACAGAATTCACAGGTTTTTCTGCTTTGAGAAAGATGCTATTCCTGCACCTCTCAAGGGTGTGTTAGAATCAGACTGTTAGATTGTGCTGTGATTTGTGTCTCATAGAGATACCTCCCACTACATATCTCTCGATAGGGCTAATCTTTGAGAAATTGCTTCTTTCTGCATGTGAGTTACCCCTTAATTCTGCTGAGGAGCAGCAGTATAGATTTCCCAAGGTTCTTGCACTGAATTCCCAGTTATTTGCTTTGGGTTGGCGACCACATTGTGACTCAGAAAGCAGTTGTCTTCAATGGAAAGTGTTGAAGTATTGTGAAAAAGACATTGAATACGTAGATTTGAGAATGAGACAAAAAATTATTCCTGAGTATTATCTATGGAAGAACAAAATAAATTTAAAGGTATCTTGTTGAAACAGAATTATCTTGAAAAAGTTCCATTGATTCTTAATTTTTAGTAGCTATTTAACATGCAAATTGATAGGAAGATCATCCTTTGTTTCCTTTTGCACAGGGGTGGGGGGGAGGGTGTTGAAATGTGAAAATTCAGATTATTCTGCGTACATTCTTCATTTTGTAAAATAATTGGTATATACATAGAGTGTGAAACTGTTTTGATTCTTTAAGAGAAAAAATGATCTGTAGATTTTGTCTTTGTTCTAGCAAGAAAAGCTTAATGCTATATTAATGTTTGGAGGAACAAGTCACCTTTAAAACATGAATTATAGTGGGGCATGTGGCTGGCTGAGTCGGAGGAGCATGCAGCTCTTAACCCTGAATTTGTGAGTTGAGCCCCACATTGGGTATAGAGATTACTAAAAAATAAATAAAATGAATAAACGTTAAAAACAAACAAATCATGAATTATAGAATTGGGAGCACTCATTTATGCAAAGCAAATCTAAGTAAATTTGTTTCAGTGTGGCTTCTAAGCTTATGCTATAAAAAAGTTGTTTTAGTAAACCTGTATATAGTATACTTAGGATCTTTTGAAGTGAAGCACGAAGTTTTCCTCTTTTTAGGAGTACATTTTTCCTTAAAAGTGAATGGTCATTGGGATTAAGCATACTCCTATTTCTTTCCTACTTTGGTTGCTCTGTTGGAATTTTCCACCTGCATTTTTGGCCTCTTATGGTCATGTACTTTGCAGAATTGTATCCTTACAATGCAGCTGTGTTTTAGTAGAAGGGAATGATACTGTGAGAAACTGACCTTAATTTCAGGATACTCATCTGGTAGTTGCTGTGTAATTGGATAGAAATTGATTGCTAACAATTGGTGCTTCTTCGGAGTCTGTTTGAGTCATTGTCAGAGTTGGGTGAGAGAACAAAACAGGAAAAATTCTTCATGTAGTTTTTTCTTAACTCTTATAAGAATTTCTTGTGCTTTATAATACACATAATTCATTTGTAAAATAATGTGTAATAATTTTTTTTTGTTTTGTTTTTTTTTAAATGTTTTTTATTTATTTCTAGGAGAGAGAGAGAGAGAGACAGTGTGAGCAGGGGAGGGTCAGAGAGAGAGGGAGTCACAGACTGAAACAGGCTCCAGGCTCTGAGCTGGCTGTCAGCACAGAGCCCGACGGGGCTCGAACCCACGAACCGTGAGATCATGACCTAAGCGAAAGTCGGACACTTAACCGACTAAGCCACCCAGGCGCCCCAATAATGTGTAATAATTTATAATTTTAAATATGTTGAGAATACCTGTTCAAAATAATTTCTACCCATGGAATGTAATCAGTTAGGAAGGTGTGGTAGCCAGATCCCTGTAGATTCACTCTAAATTTTGTCTTAATGATTGAATTCCCCTCGTGGCTTCCATAGTAATTTGTGCTGTTCAGTTAATTTTGCCGTAAAGAAAATAAAATTACATTTTATTAAGAAAAATAAAATTTTTGGGGCGCCTGGGTGGCTTAGTCGGTTAAGCGTCCGACTTTCGCTTAGGTCATGATCTCGCGGTTCGTGGGTTCGAGCCCCGCGTCGGGCTCTGTGCTGACTGCCAGCTCAGAGCCTGGAGCCTGTTTCAGTCTGTGACTCCCTCTCTCTCTGACCCTCCCCTGCTCACGCTCTCTCTCTCTCTCCTAGAAATTAAAAAAAAAAAAAACCATTAAAAAAAAAAAGAAAAATAAAATTTTTTTAATGTGACAAGAACGATTTGAGGAAAAGAGGCTATAAAAAGTTTCACTATGAAAATTTTTTCATTCAATCATAATGTCTATCACATTGTACTAAATTAGCAGAATTTAATTTTTTTTAACAGTCCATCATATTAAAAATTCATAGATTGTCTTCTTAAATGTCATTTTGCAGTTGGTTTGTTTGAATGAGGGTGAAAATAAGGTCTACACACTAGTTTTGGTTGCTAAGTCTTAAGTTCCTTTTGATCTAGAATATTCTTCTTTGCTCCCTTCCTCTACTCCTACCCTATTTTGCCATTGATTTCTTGAATAGACTAGGTCAGTTCTCCTACATTTGTTTGATTGCTTCTTGTTTGCTGTCCACTGCCTTGCTCCTTTGTCTCTGTATTTCCTTTGAACCGGAACACGTAAGTAGCATCATAGTTAACCTGAACCTGAACCTGTTTGTTCAGAAGAAGCAGGACAGGTGTGCAGTTCTTTCCCTTCAGTTATCAGGTTTCAGGGTAAGGAATTGATGTGCTATTTCCATGGGTGATGAAAGCGTTTTTTCTTGTGTTGATTTTTTTCCTTTTGTGGTTTTGTTTTTGGCTTACCCTTTTTGAGTATTATGAACTCGTGAATTTGTGAAGCATTCACTGTGTTTCCATCAGTTTGGTCATTCTTTGATGCTCATATCGTCCTTTCTTTGGCCTGTGAGACCTTCATGATGGTTCCTGTGTCCTTTTACCGTGAGCCTGTTAGACTTTGATATCTTTGTTGTTTTTCGGTTATGGAGAATGTCCCCAGGCAGTACATTTTTTAATCCAGTTCTGGAATCTTTCATTTCTCGAAGAAGCTCTGGTTCCTTTCAGTGTGGGTTGGTACTAGGAGTGTTCACTGTTTTGATTTTGAAGTTTTCATTGAGTTTTTTCTTCCCCTTTTAGCATTTTGCCCTTACCATATTGGTCATTTCTCCCTTGTTGGTTTGGGATTTGAAGAACACGTGAGTATAATACTTTTATAGACTTACTTTCATTACTTTGCCCTAAATATGGTATTTGTTGAGTGAATGACAGTGTTGTAGAGTTTCTTCATTTCTCAATTTGCCTTATGCAAAGGACTAATTATCCAACATGATGTCATTCCTTTTCTTTTTTAAACTAACAGTGGCCCAAGACAGTAGATAATATTGCCAGCTGAGGAAGATGTGCTCTGAATTCCATGATGCACTGTCTTCCTTCCTGTTGGCTGGGTCAAGGCATGCCACTGGACAGTTTCCTTACAGGATGATTTTTGATTGGTCTGTTTTGGAATGATAGACTCTAGTGTTTTCTAAAGAATTTGTTTTAATTTTGACATCTTGTTTTTAGAGGTAGATAAATATTTGGATAGTCAACTACGACGATTTTGTGGGGGCCCCAGAAAGATCTAGTCTTTCAAGGAAGAGCGGATATATCTGGAATGTTCTTTTGAATTTGTGTATGTAAATCTGGAAAGATCAAATTCTGAAGTGTTCTAAAAGGGCAGAGAGATGTGTTTCAGTGTTTAATTGCAGCTCTACTCCTCATGGTTATACACTTGAAAGGTTCAGATAAATGCTTTGATAGATTTGACTTCCCAAACTATCATCACTTGCTGTCTGAAATTCAGGAACCCAAAAGATTTGTCACTGTCCACACTTTTACTGTCTGTAAGTTGAAAATGAAACGGATTTGGAGAACAAGGGAAATGTCAATAGTCGCTCCTGGGGGTAGGAGGTGAGGCAGCTGAGATGTACCTGGCAGGCGGGCCGCTTGGGTGGCACCTTGCTGCTTTCATTGCTTAGCCCTTTGAGAGTCCCCCTCAGACTGGAATAGAATGGAGACCAGTGTATTGCCGCTGTTAATTTTTTTTTTTTTAATATTTTTTATTTATTTCTAGACGAGAGAGAGAGACAGCATGAGCAGGGGAGGGTCAGAGAGAGAGGGAGTCACAGACTGAAACAGGCTCCAGGCTCTGAGCTGGCAGTCAGCACAGAGCCCGACTCGGGACTCGAACCCACGAACCGCGAGATCATGACCTAAGCGAAAGTCGGACGCTTAACCGACTAAGCCACCCAGGCGCCCCTGCAGCTGTTAATTTTGTAAAATTTAATTCACTCTGCTTTTATTTTGTCTGCTTGAGTAGAGTGTTATTTGATTTTGCCTCATCTTTTCATGATATGTAATAGTGGGAGAGTCTGGTTTGCAGAGATGTCATTCAAAGGGGTTTTATAGCTGTTTTATAACAGTTCACTTTTAGTCTGCTTGGATTGTTCATACAATGTTAATCTGGGACGTAGGCCATATGGTAAAGTTAAATTTTATTTATTTTTATTTCCAGGTTCAAGCGTCTCATTTTGAAGGTCTAATCACAACAATAGTTGGATATATACTTTTAGCAATAACACTGATAATTTGTCATGTATCCTTTAATTAAGAAACGTGGGTGTTCAGTGATGTTGTTATTCATACCAAAGAGTTGTTCCTGTTACTGACAAAACTGTTTCTCTTCTCTTGTCCTCTCAGTAAAAACTGTAGATACATGATGGATACCAACTTGACAATAAACTATTTAAAAACAAAAACAAAAAACTGTAGATATATGTAGTGAGGATGAGGGCAGATAGAGTATGAAATAAATTATATGTCAAATAATAGTAAGTGTTGCCTAAATACCTGTTTCACTGTACCTTCAAATGCTCCGTTTTTCCTTGACTAGATGCTATAGGGCTTGGCGACTCTTGTTAAATTTCATAGGTCTCGTCGCTTGCTGGGAGTCTGCTATATTGTTGTTAAGGTAATTCCTGTTAGAAGTTAAAACTGGAAATGATTTCTCCCCATTTGGATGTTACTGATGGTCTCTGTTTTTACCTAAGGTCTCTTTGCTAGTGGTGGTAGAGATTGGAGTGTTCCCACTCATTTGTGGCTGGTGGCTGGATATCTGTTCCCTGGTGAGTTTATTGTTCATTATCATATAATCTAAAAGGCTTCAAAAAAGAAGGTGTTTAGAATGGATTATTTTTTAAAAGAAACTCAACATGATGATAATTTGCTTATTTTTTCTGAGGATGTATCATTGTGAAGTCTTAACATTACTAATATTTCTTGAGTACCTAAATTTTTAAAATGTTTTATTTATTTCTGAGAGAGACAGCATGAGCAAGGGAGGGTTAGAGAGAGAAGGAGACACAGAATCTGAAACAGGCTCCAGGCTCTGAGCTGGCTGTCAGCACAGAGCCTGACGCGGGGATTGAACCTATGAACTGTGAGATCATGACCTGAGCCGAAGTCGGACGCTTAACTGACGAAGCTACCCAGGCGCCCCCGAGTACCTAATTTTTTTTTTGAGGCTTTGCAAAATTTTGATGTCAGAGTATTTTGACTGGAACCTTTCTAATCAGCGAAGAATTTTTGTACCCATTTTACCCTTCTAAATTTTACAATAATGCCAAGACATTACGTACATAAAGAGAACAATCTGATAAGACTATCTTTGTTTAGTAAATTCAACTTTGATCATTTTTTTTTTAAACTAAGATGCTTAGTCTTGATTATAATTTTTAATGGCTGTCCGTGATAATCAGGTTTTGACTTTTCAAAAATACTTTGTATGTAGAAAAGCTGCCTTTGGTTCTTCTTCACCCATACCTTACTGTTAAAACTTGTCATGAATGCCATCCTGTAACCAAGGAAAAAGGTATTGTTAACCAAAAATGGGTCTTTCACAGTAGCAGCATTAGTAAATTTTTTTTTTTAAGTTTATTTTTTGAGAGAGAGAGACAGTGCAAATGGGGGAGGGACAGAGAGAGGGGGAGAACGAGAGTCCCAGGCAGCCTCCGCACTGTCAGTGCAGAGCGTGACACGGGGCTTGAACCCACAAAACCACAAGATCATGACCTGAGCTGAAACCAGTAGTCGGACACTCAACCGACTGAGCCACCAGGTGCCCCTGCATTAGTAATTCTTATTCACCAATTGGTTTATCAGTCTTCCTTCTGATATTTAAAGATTTCAAGTGTCCTTATCTATCTTTGAAATAACATCTTGTATCAGTTATATTTCTGTCACATCACACAATGACATCAGAAGAACTATATGTCCTAGAGCATCATAACCCACACATGCTGATGTGGTCACTTCCTGAAAGATGAAGATGTTCATTTGGCAAATGTAAGTGGTACAGATTTCTCTCACCTGTTTGTTTTGATTTAGGAAATGTTTGATGCTACCTTGAAAGATCGAGAGCTGAGCTTTCAGTCAGCGCCAGGTACTACCATGTTTCTGCACTGGCTGGTGGGAATGGTGTATGTGTTCTACTTTGCCTCCTTCATTCTGTTGCTGAGAGAGGTAAGTTCTCAGGGAAATGCCAGCACTGTCCATTTAAAGGAAGGACTTTGTTTTAACCACATGTCCTACCGCAAAGGCTATTATGATTTCCTAACTAATTTTCTCAGTTATTTTAATCTAAGAGGGAATAGCTGATAGATGAGTTTGGCTTTATGTTTTTAAGCTGTTTTTAGTTATTTGTCTCAAAAATTGATAAATTTTATTATTATTAGTGTCTATAGTTATGAGTTTGAAAGATGAATAGACTGAGGGAAAAAACTAAAAGTACTTTAAGTTTTATTTGGTATCTTTTGTAGCTATCTTCTCACACAAATTCTTGGAATTTTATATGATAGGAGTCTGTCTTGGACTCCATTCAAGGAAATCAGTAGTCGAAATACCCAGAGGATATGGTTTTGCAGGATCAAAATGTAAAGTTTGTAATCAAGTACCTTAAATATGGAATCACAGTGAGGGTCCTTTGTGATTGCAGTTCACTTGCCGGATGGGTACCTTTACTACTCCTCTTTTTAGAATATAGTCCTTCCTGATTTGAAGAGAGTGAAAGTAGGGTCAGTATTTGATGAGTATACGTCACGCACAGTCATTCTATCGCGGTGGGAAGTATAAAAGTGAGTAACTTGTCAAGTGTACTTGCTGCTGTGGATTCACCTCTCATATATTACCACACAGTCCCTCGGGGCCAGATGCTGTGCTGACTGCTGAGGTCATAGTGAGAATCAGACACGATTCCCATTTTGATTTTATACCCTGGGAAGGAAACGAGCCACCTGACAAGTCTGCTTCCTGCAGTGAGAGGTGATGGAGAATGTGGGGCCGCCGGAAGAGGTCGGCCGATCCTGTGTGGATGGCTTAGTGCTGTCCTTGGTGTACTTTGTTCTTTGGGAGATTGAGGAGTTAAGGAGGGGGGCTGAGGTCAAAATGTTCTCCTAAATCATATAATGTAAGTTCAATAAATTCTGCTTGCAAATAAAACTTAACATTCTTTCTTTGAAACAAGTGATTGAGACTAACTTAATCTATTCAAAACTGTATATAGAACCTCTTAAGTAAATTGTTAAGTGATAAACTTTTACATTTAAGTTTTCATCTTCTCTGGATGGTGGTTTTTTGTGGTACACAATCCTAGTATTGGGAAGTTCGAGGAAACCTTAGAGGTCAGAGGTCAGATACCCCCTCATTTGGAAGATGGAGAAATAGAGTTTGGGCAGTTGAAATGGTACACATGGTAGCTCCGTGAACTTGAACCACCTGAGACCAATACCTGTACTCACCCATTGCCCCATCCCCCACAGCCTCTTGGGGTGATGATTTCCACTGAGAAACGGAAAAAGGATGTAGACAGTAAAATGAAAATGCTGAGAGGTTTCTAACTCCTCTTGGGAGTGTGAGACTGAAATCAGATCTTCTGTTAAACATTTATAAATTGCAACATAATTTTTTCACCAGATGACATAATATATATTGTGACAGTTTTTTTATTTTTCTAGTTTTATTTTGTTTTAATATTTAAAAAATTTTTTTTGAGAGAGTGAGTGGGGGAGGTCCAGAGAGGGAGCATACAGAGGATCCAAAGTGAGCTCAGTGCGGACAACAGAGAGCCCGGTGCGGGGCTTGAACTCACGAACTGTGAGATCATGACCCAAGCTGAGCTGAAGTTGATCCTCAACTGACTGAGCCACCCAGGTGCTTCTATAGTGACAGTTTTTTAAAAAAATACTTATTTTTTATCTTAGAGATTTAGCTTTCTTGACAAATTATACTTAATTTGTTCATTGAATGATTAAATGGACATCAAACACAAGATAGTTTATTTCATACAGATTCTGATTTAGGAACTTCTTTTCATAGGAAAGCCATGTGAATTTTCTGGGGTCCATTTTATTAAGTTTTAAGAGCTTTTCTGTTAATATTTTAGCTCATCTACAGAGTCTGAAGATATTGGTGAGCATTCATAACATTTAAAATATATTTGCAGGTACTTCGACCTGGTGTCTTATGGTTTCTAAGGAATTTGAATGATCCAGATTTTAATCCAGTACAAGAAATGATCCATTTGCCCATTTATAGGCATCTCCGGAGATTTATTTTGTCAGTGGTAAGCACACCGTTTTATTGGTTTTTAAGTAAAGTGTGCTTAAAGTGTGCTACCCTTTTGTATTATTTTTTTGGGTTTCTTTTGGGGTGGAGGGGTCGGTCAGGGACTAGTAGAGTAGATATATTGAGCTATTTATGTTTATCTAAGCCTGTGGAACTTAGTTGTCAAATAGCTGTTCTGTTGGTTATTTTGATAAAGTAAATGTTGACTAAAACAGTCATCCTCTGATTCTTTAGTAGTATAATTGATGGCCATTTTATGGGGTTTTGAATTACACTTAATTTGCATTGGAGCAATGGAGATTCATTAATAGTTTCTAAATTAAACTCTAAACGAAGGTATCTCTAAGTTTCTACCCTGCCAGGAAGAAGAAATTACGTAGTTAAAGCTAAGTTTTTTTTGTTGTTTTTTTTTTTAATCTTTCTAAAAGGGTTTTGCCTCTAGTCTAGTTTAGTTTTTCTTTTTCTTTTTTTTTTTTTTTTTTTGGAATGATTTATTTATTTATTTATTTATTTATTTATTTATTTACAAATAGTTTATTGTCAAATTAGTTTCCACTAAAGCTAAGTTTTTTGAAAATAACATTTAGAAAGCAGTATGGTGCCTTTTGGGAACTGTTGTGGCCATTAATATGGGTCATGTCTTACAATGCTTGTAGGTGGTTTATTAAGTTGCAGACAATTCTGATCCTTCCTTGTAAGTTTCTAACTCTTCACATACCTTGCAGTGATGATCTTTTGTGGCTCCTGTTTGAGTCTTTGTGTCTTAGAGAGAGAGAGGAGCAGCCTCCCCAGAAATGTATTCTCTCCACAAAGTGACCCAAGTATAGTCTGTGGAGTGAGAGCACTCTGGACCGTGTGTGGGTGCATAGCCTCGGCTGTGTACTGGTCGGGTAGGTTCAGAAGTCCGCTTGTCTCACAGGATAGTTGACAGCCTTGTCCTGCCTTGTCTCCTACACAGATTGTCTTCGGCTCCATTGTTCTTCTGATGCTTTGGCTTCCTATACGCATAATTAAGAGTCTGCTGCCGAATTTTCTTCCGTACAATGTCATGCTCTATAGGTGAGTTTTTTAAATTGAGAAGCTTTACTGATTTAGCTTTATTAATAATCTAGAGTGTACATTTCTTAACAGATCCTGGAAATCATTTGATAGTTGAGTTTTGCCATTTTAGATTGTATAAACATTAGTTTAGAAGTTTCATTTTCCAAAGGAAGACTTACTTTTATGCAAATGAAGTGTGCCTTTGTTCAGCATTGAAATGTTTACCATACTTAATGAGAGCATGTTAGCCACCATTATTTTCATATGAAAAGCACATCATAAGGAATGTAGCCATAATTGTATGTTTAATTACAGATTAAAATTAATATATAAGGCTTATGGATGGAAAATCTTTTTGATTTAAAAGCCTAAGTCACCTAGAAACCTAGTCTCTTCCCCCACTCCCCCGCCCCATTCCTTTTTTCATTGACTTGCATCATCCTTTCAGTTACCTAAACAGAAGTCTGTGGGGAAATTGGATTTCTTCCTCAGACTTCTAATTAGTCATTAAATCTTGTTAAGTCTGACTTTTAAAGGTCTCTTATCTAATCCAGGTTGATTTACCACTTCCTTAGTTTAGGCTTTCCTCTTGTTCTCCATTTATAACCCATCCTTAACACCCCTGCCTCTTCCTCCATAATCTACATCCTAATGTCCAGTTCCTGTGCAGGCCGTAGTCTCCTGTGACTTGCCAGCGTCCTGTCCCGCCCTCCGCTGACTGGATTGTCTCTCCAGCCGTGCCCCCTCCACCCAGTCTCCCTGAGACACCCAGCTCTTCCTTGTCATCCTTTCTGTTTAGAATGACCTTCTTCCCCAGGTTGAGCTGGAACTCGTTTTGTTATCTTTTCTCAAAATCTAAATTAAGATTTTATTCTCTGAATTTTTCCCTCACTAGAATAAGTCCACATTCCCTTCTAGTTAATTTGGGTCTGGTTACAGTGAGAACCAGGAAGCTTAAGTTTTGGCTTTATATATTGTTAGGATAGACCAATTTTGGTAGTCAGTTACACTTAGAAGTTTAGCAGTTTTGGGGCTGTATAGTAGTATTTGGTCCATTCTTCCATTCAACAACAACAACAATGGAGGCCCATCGTATCCCTGGTCTTTGCTGTGCACTAGGTACGTAACCGTGAACAAAACAGAATCCAGACGATTCTCTGCTCTTGTGGAGCTTCTATTTCAGTGAGGGGGAGACACCCCCCAAAATAGATACATAGTATATCAGGGGTCTTAAGTACTAGGGGAAGAAGGAAGCAGAGAAAGAGAATAGAGAGAGTGGCCAGGTTGGGACTGTAATTGAGAAGTGACTGATGAGGACCTGAAGAGGTGACAGCTGAGGAAAGCCCTGTGGGAAGTGCTGAGGGGTGGGCCGTGTGCACTCCCGAAGGGAGACTGTCCTTGCAGGGGTCAGGCACGTGCAGTGACATCACAGTCTGTTTGGGGAGCCGCAGGGAGGCCACTCTGGCTGGGGTGGAAGAAGGAGCATGGTAGTTGGCTGTGAGGTCAGAGAAGTCCTGGAAAGCCAGATCCTACAGAGTCTCATGAGCCACTGTAAGTATTTTGGCTTTAACCTGAGTGATTTGGGGAGTTCTTGACAGGTTTGACTAGAAGAGTGATCTGATACAGGTTAATAAATGTCACCATGGCTGCTGTGATGAGAAGAGATGGGGTCAGGGTGTCCAGGGCAGAAGTGGGAGGCCGGCTGGGAGGAAGGCCCAGTGACCCCGGTGCTGGGATGAAGGAAGTGGCGGTGGAGGCGAGAGGTGGTGAGATTCGGCATGTTGTTAGGATCCAGTCAGCAGGACCTTGGCTGTTTGAGCGTGGAGTGAAATAAAGGCAGTCAAGGATCTCAGCACCCAGAAGGATGGAGCTGGCTTTTACTGGATGAGGAAAGCTGTGGAGGAGCTGGATTAAAAGGGAGGAGTGGGAATTTGGTAATGATCCATCGAAGATGCCTCATGTCTATAGGGACATTGAGGCGCACTTTGGGTACAATGGTAGGAGTTAGGGAAGATGTCTGAGTGGTGCATAGAAATTTACCAAAAGGTGGAAATTTAAGCCACGTGGGTTTGCATTCATCCAGGGAGCACGCATAGATGAGAGAGGACAGAGCCTGGGGCCCTCTGTTGTCTTCAGCTCCCTGAGCTAACAGACCTAGAAGGGCGTCCAGTGGGAAAGTGTTTTGAGGAGCAAAGAGTGACCGGTTGTGTCACATGCTGCTGTACAGCAAGTGAGGTGAGGACCAGGACCTGACCATCACAGTCGTCATCACGAAGGTTGTTGGCGACCCCTGTCGGGACTGGTTTTGGAGGATTCTGAGGGGGAAGCCTTGCTGGCTTCAAGGGCGAATGGGGCGAGGTGTAAAGATGACGGCGTCCCCTCAGATGTTTAGCATGAAGCACTGGTAATGGAAAATGGAGTCACACTGTAAACCACAGCTGTTTGTAATCGTCCTAGTGACGCGCCAGTGAGTGAGCTGTCACTTGAGCTGCTCCTGCTTCAGGTGGTCTTGCCGGCACTACTGGAACAGGGTCACACGCGGCAGTGGCTGAAGGGACTCGTGCGAGCATGGACCGTAACCGCGGGGTACTTGCTGTAAGTAGGCACTCGATACGCTTTCTGACAAAGCGTGTTCTGTGCCCCACTCAGGAGGTAGTAGTTTGAAGAAGAGACCATTTAGTGCTCTCTGCAGAGGCATAGGATACTTTGGTAAATTCTTAATTTTTCTTATTTTCCCAATTATTGTACATCCTTTTATAGACAACATATGCATATTTCTGTCCTCTTATAGAAGTTCGCTGCTGGCCCAGGTGCTTTCATTCATCACACAGGGTACAAGTAAAAGTTTTTTTCAGTGCATTAAACACAAACCGACCTACCCCTTCCTGTTGTGGGGTCCTGTCCCGGTGGGGGGTTTCTCGGTCATTTAGTCAGCACACTGCCTTTGTTTTTTTCAAGCTCTGCGTATCATCTACTTATTTTAAAGTGGAATCTTTGTGGTTGAAATGTTTCTTCAGAAAGCACGTGGCATTCTGCAGATGCCTTACTGGGAAGTGTGCGTTGGCTGGAACTGGAGAGGGCCGGTGGCCTGTGGCGCCCCCGCCACCTCATTTCTGCTGTCGCTGGTGTGTGGCCTGCAGGCTTTAGTTGAGTCCCCTGCCACAGCAGGCACAGTAACTGAACCGAATTTTTGGGGGTGCTCTAGACATTCATATTAAATTTGGAAAAGTTTAAAGCGGGGACCAGCGTTTAGACCAGAATGAGGGATTAATAGTGCCGTGTATGGGTTCTGCTTGTACTTTTTCTGCCATAAGGAATAATAAGAAAGTAAGTCTCCTGTCTGCTGTTTTCTTCTGATCTGAAGTGAGAGTTTTCATTGACGTAATTTTTACACAGGGACCTTCATTCCTATTTATTGGGAGACCAGGAAGAAAACGAAAACAGTGCAAACCAGCAAGTTAACAATAATCAGCACGCTCGCAACAACAACGCGATTCCTGTGGTGGGGGAAGGCCTGCACGCGGCCCACCAAGCCATTCTCCAGCAGGGAGGGCCTGTGGGCTTTCAGCCTTATCGCCGGCCTTTAAATTTTCCACTCAGGGTAAGTAACAGAAGACTTAGCCATAGGCCGCCTGGGTGGCTCAGTCGGTTAAGCATCTGACTTTGGCTCAGGTCATGATCTCACAGCTCGTGAGTTTGAGCCCCGCGTCAGCCTCTGTGCTGAAAGCTTGGAGCCTCGAGCCTGCTTTGGATTCTGCGTCTCCATCTCTCTCTCTCTCCCCCTTTTCTGCTCACCCTGTGTCTCTTTCTGTCTCTGAAAAATAAACATTAAAAAAATTTAAAAACGGCTTAACAGAAGTCAGGTTTTTTCCAGTTTCTGTTGAGAAGTTTGGTGCTGGTGCTGGTGCTACGAGCGAGCAGGTGGCCCTCTGTGTAGACCTAAGTCTTCCTGACAAGCACCCCCAGCCCGCTCGTTCACAGCATGATGCGTATAACCTAAGAGGAGCTGACCAGATCTCAGAGGTGGGCCATGCTGGGGCTCTGTGCTGCTCCCTGCCGCCTGAAAGCAGCAATGTGAAAGAGCCTAGTGAAAATAAGAAATACAACACTACTGATATGTTGCAGTTACAGGTCAGGATGTGAAATGAGCATTTTAACGTTTTCCCTATTTAATATTCTTCCTAATACAGCAAGATTGAATAGTAATCTCGTGTTTATATCTGATGAAACTGAAGACCAGATTGGTTAAGGAAGTGTCTGTCCCAGCAGAACCCCCCCCAGGCCCACCCATACTGCTCCTGACGAGGGTCGCAGTGGCTTTTGTGTCTTTAAATCTGATGGTCAGGTCTTGGTCCTCACCTCACTTGCTCTATTAGTGATGTGTTGCACAGCTGGCCAGTCCTTATCCACAAAAAGCTTTTTCAGAAAGTGTTCAGAAATCTTCAGGGAGGAGATGATGCTTTAAGTCTCTAAAGTTAGGCCAGGCAGAGAATAAAACCGGAAAATGGAAGGGTATTCCAGGCACATGCCAAAACACGAGGCAGGTTAGACACGGTACGTTTGGAACTGCAGGGAATTCAGAGGGTGGAGTGGGGGCGCCTGGGGGGCTCAGACTCTTAGGTGTCTGACTCTTGACATCCGCTCAGGTCTTGATTTTAGCATCATGAGTTCAGTCCCAGTGTTGGGCTCTGCACTGGGTGTGAAGGCTACCTAAAAAAAAGTAGGGGTGCCTGGGTAGCTCGGTTGGTTAAGCGCCCGAGTCTTCATTTCGCCTCAGGTCACGATCTCATGATTTGTGAGATCGATCCCTGCTTGGGATTCTCTCTCGGTCTCTCTGTCTCTCTCTCTGTCTCTAAATAAATAAATGTTTAAAAAAATAGACGGTGAGGTGTATGCAGGTGAGCGTGAGCGATGGGGGAGTCATGAGAGATGAGGCTCACAGGCGAAGGTACATTCTGGCCCAGATCAGAGAGAATCGGTAGGAAGTTTCTCAAGCAGCAAAAGCTGACAGGCTCCTCTTGGAGTGTTTTTGTAGGTCCTTCTCAGTCTTCCCTCTAGAGCTCTGTCTTCTGGGCCTGGTGAGGGAGAGGCCAGCGTCTGCCTTCGCTACTCCTCTGTCACTGCCCCCGGGGGCAGCCACTTTCCTCTGGGCGTGCTCCCTTTTTATCTCGCTGCTCGTGTAGGAGCCGCTGCTACACGTGGCACTTGACATTTAAGCCTAATTAAAAGTAAATACAACTTGTAAGGATGTGGTGTGATGGATGTGTTAATTACTTCACTGGTAGGAATCCCTTTACAGTGTGTATGTACAGTAAATCATGTTATACACTTTAAATATATTACAGTTTGGTCAGTGAGGGGAAAGTACGTTTCTAGCAGACAGCACATGGCGGAGTAAGTACAGTGTGAACTGTCACCACCCAGTGACCCCACATCACGTGTGCAGCGGCCACTTGTGTGGTTCCGCCATCAGTCAAGGAGAGGTCTAATTAGGCAGCACTGTTAGGAAGCTTTCCTTTTCACAAAAACTTGTTTTTTGAGAATTTGATTAAAAAGTGAGTGTTGGGGTTGATTAAAAAGTGAGTGTTTGGAGATTGAGCCCTGAGTCGGACTCTGTGCTGACAGTGTGGAGCCTGCTTGGGAGTTTCTCTCCTTCTGACCTTGTCCTGTGCCTATGTGCACTCTCTCTCTTTCTGTCTCTTTCTCAAGTAAATAAACTATTTTAAATGTTTGAGAGAGAGAGAGGGAGGGAGGGAGCATGTGCACAAGTGGGGTAGGGGAAGAGAGAGAGGGAGGGAGAGACACACACACATGCTCACTCACTCACTCTCTTATTCACTCTGAAGCAGGCTCCAGGCTCTGAGCTGTCAGCACAGAGCCTGATGTGGGGCTCGAACCCACAAACTGTGAGATCATGACCTGAGCCGAGGTCAGATACTTAACTGACAAGCCACCTAGGTGCCCCTAAATAAACTGTTTTTAAAAACTGAATGATTTTGGGGTGCCTAGGTGGCTCAGTCCGTTGAGTGTCTGGCTTTGGCTCAGGTCATGATCTCACAGTTCATGGGTTCAAACCCCGCATCGGGCTCTGTGCTGACAGCTAGCTCAGAGCCTGGAACCTGTTTTGGATTCTGTCTCCCTGTCTCTGACACTCCCCTACTCATTCTTTCTCTCTCTCTCTCTCAGAAATAAATAAAACAAAAATTAAAAAAAAATAAGAATTGAATGTTTTAAATTTTAATTTGGAAAAAATAAGCTGATTATGTTCTACTTTTATGCTCTTTGATTACAAATTATACATCCTTATTACTTGCTGGTGTATCTGATTATATGAAAATACATACTTTCTTTTGACTGAAATTATAGGTAAATTTACTTTAAAAATCTTTTTTGTGTGAAATGGAAGGAAACCTGAGAATATAAACAATTTCTTCTTCCTGGGAGGATTATGCTGACACGCTGAGGGACGTCCTAAAATATGTTGAGCACATTTGAACCCTTTATGACTCTCGTGCTTTGCCTTGCAGATATTTTTGTTGATTGTCTTCATGTGTATAACCTTGCTGATTGCCAGCCTCATCTGCCTTACTTTACCAGGTATGAGCTCATGATGTGCAGAGATAGATGCCTTGTATCTTTCAAGTTTAAACCTAAAATAGTTTGCGCCTTATTTTTGACTGAATATGGGATATTGATCTCTTTAGGACCCTCCATCTCCGTGGAGTCATTTGTGTTAGAACAGAGGCAGACGAAATCAAGATACAATTTCTGATTCATTTTTAGAAGTACATTACATGTGAACACTCAGTTTTCTTGGACATAGTCTTCAAAAAGTCACCTGTATGGTTTAGGTCATTTTTTCAAGTCAGTCTTTTGATGTTCATTAGGTTTGCCCTCATTATATCTTTCCAGTTCACTGCATCTTCTTGCTAGACACCTTTATGAAGCCAAACTGTTTCCCTTTATCGTCTGGTATTCACAGAGCCTAATCTTTAAATTTCAGTTAGTTCCTTTATCTGACAGATAAGACACATGTTCTGCAAAGGTCAGGAGTAAATGGAGTTGAGCCCAGAGCTGTGACGAAGTCTTGGGAATGGCTTGCTACCACCAGGCCTCCAGGTAGTGTTTATAGCAGGCCAGAAAACCCTGAGTCATCCTGACACGTGTTAGCCACTCAAAAAATCATTGAAAGTACTTCTCATTCTTATAAGTACGTAAATGTATAGTGAGTTAGTATCTTAATTATAGCACTACTTCGATAATGTTATAAATCAAATTTGTATTGAATATTTGAGTTTTTCCACGAGGGCTGAGGTCAAGAAAGAACAAGTAGGAAATTTAATTTCAAGTGAGGTTTTTAAAAATAATGAGAATATTCTCCAATCTGTAGGAATTGTGATTTAACTTAAAATGGTAAAAATAAAAGTGTTTTTTTTTAACTGCTTCTGAATAATAAATTTCAACCTTTAGATCTATACTTAGAATAAGCTCACTACTCCTCATATCACAACTCTCAAAATGATACATTCTGATTAATGGGTGCAATGTAGTAAATACATTGCTGAGAAAGTTTGGTTTTTGAACTTTGGATAGTTTTACATTTATTGTTTTTATGTTCTGTTTTCATGTTTTTATCAGAAATATTAAAAAGTTAAAGGAAGAAAACCTAGTTTTAGTACCTGAATTTGTCAGTAAATCATTGAAGATTGTTAATTAAACATTCCCCTGTTAATCTAATCCCACCATAGGTTACTTTTCTGTAGCTACAGTTCAACTGATGATACCTTAGTACAAACTAAAAACTTAACCCTGTCCTCTCAGAAGCACTTCAGTAGAAAGGTGTGATGTATGGAATAGAAACTGGCTATTAGATTTTTATTTTTATTTATTTTATTATTTTTTAATTTTTTATTTAATTTTATTTTTGTATTATTATAGTTTACTGTCAAGTTGGTTTCCATATAACATCCAGGGCTCATAATAAGTGTCCTCCTCCATGCCTAGATTTTTAAAAAGCAAACATCCACAGTAACTACAAAAAACCTTGGAATAGAAATATACGTATGTATGTATACGTGTATATAAAATACTAGACATGTCTACACAATTATCAGACGTGATTTTTACATTTTTTTCAAATTAACATGTACATGTGTTTATTTTACATAATATTTACGTGTATTCGTCTTTAGCCATAACTGTCTTCACATTCACACCATTTTGTGAGGTTGCAAAGTCTCATTGCCAGCAGTGTGGCTATTAAGACTTCGCTCTAGAGCTGGTTTAGTTTAGTTGGAGGCAGCGTGCTTCATTGGTCAAGAGCATGAGCTTTGTGGTTCAGTGGTCAGGGCATGAGTTCAAATTCAGCCTCCACCCTCATGGGACCTTGATTGGGTAAGGTACTGTTGCTGAGCCTTGCGTTCTTAATCTTCAAAATGGAAATAGTGGCTACCTGGGGGGTTCTTCGAAGGATTAATGAGATAATATACGGAAGGTTCTCAGCACAGCCACTAGCTCCTTTTAGTTGTTTCAGAGTGACAAATGGCGCTGGATTAAGAAGAACTTAATCCATAGACACAGACGCAAGACATTTGGGCCTCACTGTTCTTGTTACCCTTATTGGAGAGTAACCAAGTGAAGTCAGTTACTATATAAAATGATCTTGCCTGAGTTAGATTTTTAGGGGTACGCTGTAGAATTTCTTTGTATTAACTTCATCCGAGGCAGTTCTTTAGACACTTTTCAAATCTGTTTAAGTTGCAATATATTTGGATCTTTTTTCTACGAAAATTACTTTATTCCTTGTTTATTGTACTTTAAAATGTTACTATGCGCATTTCTTATTAAAATAAGGTTAGTTTTCTGTCTTGCTGGACGAGTCAACTGAAAGAGAGTTAATCTGACTTATTTGTAATGTTCCTAAATGTTGAAAGTATTGACAGCATAACATATAAATAAATTCTCCACTTTTGTCATATTATGTCTCTAATGATTTTATTTGGTGGTGAAAACAATGAAAATAACCTCTTCAGTCATTTTCATTTCTGAAGGAGCAGGTTATTGGCGTCACTGGACAAAGTAGGTGTCACAGGAGAGCTTGTCCCCAGTGACTTCCTGCTGTTTTGGTTGTGTTAATCAAAGAATTGTGTTCTTTAAAGTGTGTGTGGGGTTTTGTTGGGTTTTATTTTTAATGAAGACATTGATCTATCAAAAGGTGATGTCTTTTTACTTACCACTTAAAATGATTGAAATAATTGAAAATACTAACAGAAGAACATCAAGATTATAGTTCTCTTTACATAGATAGCCATGCATCTCATTTATCAGCCTTTCTGTTTTCAGTATTTGCTGGCCGTTGGTTAATGTCATTTTGGACGGGGACTGCCAAAATTCATGAGCTCTACACAGCCGCTTGTGGCCTCTATGTTTGCTGGCTGACCATACGGGCGGTGACGGTGCTGGTGGCCTGGATGCCGCAGGGACGCAGGGTGATCTTCCAGAAGGTGAAGGAGTGGTCCCTCATGGTAGGTTTTTCTAGGAAGGAACTGGTCTTGTATGATAGGAGCAGTGGATACTTTTTAGTCATTTCTTTAAATCTTTTCACTTTTGTTCATTATGCATATAGTGTTGAGAGTTGATTTAAGTAGGAGGAATATTCCATTAAGACATTAGCTTTCTGATTCATTCTGAGAATCACAGATGAATTCAAGGGTCAAAAGAAAATCATGCTATTACGTGATCCAGTAAGGCCCTTAAGTAAGTAATGTAATTAGAAGTTATTTTGGAAATTGTCAAGGTATAAGATATTTTGTAGAACTTAAAATCAGGTTAAGTGAAATTTTACGATATTTTTTCTGAAGTTTGATTTTTTAATCTACTTGAATATGTAAAAATCATGACTTCAGGATTAAGTTCATGTGTTTCATATTAATGGTATTCCTTTAATTGCACATTTCTGTTGCTAATTCAAGAATGTCTTGGCTAATGTGAAAGTATAGATAAGTAATGGAAATTATTGCTCAGTAAGTACTTACTTGTACATAGGTGGGGGAAAGTGTCAGTGTAAGATGGTCATCCGTGTGTGATGATTATTATGTCAGCTGCGCCTGCTAAATAGTTTAGGTCACTGCTTATGCGTCTTCATTTGTATAATCGTAGTTTTGTATCTGAATTTAGATTTTAATTTCACTAAAAGGTTACTGTATTAGTATTTAAAGAAAAACTTGAGATTTATTGTGTATTATGAGTGGAGGGGTTTACTTGTTTAATTCCACAAGATAATGAGCAACTATATTTAAAATACAGAAACCAGCTAATAACGAGTTTTCATTTGATAATCTTTTATATCATCAATATGCCTTTTTTTTTTTTTTTTTTTACAAATAGTTTATTGTCAAGTTGGTTTCCATATAACACCCAGTGCTCATCCCCACAAGTGCCCCTCTCCGTGCCCATCCCCCCATCCATCAGTCCTCAGTTTTTGTCAGCATTCAAGAGTCTCTCATGGTTTGCCTCTCCCCTTTCCCCCACTATTTCCCCCTTCTTCTCCCCCTTGTGGTCCTCCGTTAAGTTCCTCCTAATCCTCCTATACGTGCAAACATGATATTTGTCCTTCTCTGCCTGACTTATTTCGCTCAGCATAACACCCTCAAGGTCCATCCATGTTGCTACACGCGGCCAGATTTCATTGTTTCTCAGTGCCATGTAGTATTCCATGGTATAGATAAACCACATCTTCTTGATCCATTCGTCCGTTGATGGACACTTAGGCTCTTTCCATGTTTTGGCTATCACTATGCCATTTTAAAAAAGCATCTTATATGACCCACATCACATTAGTCTCTTGTTGAAACAAACGTACTCACCAAGGCTACCTTAAGAGAAAGGGAGGTCATCAGACATTAGGGCCACTTTAAGCACTCATATCTTTGTCAGGATTCTGTAGTGGTGCTTTCATAGTCTTTCTTTTTTACTCTGTGTTGACTATTTTCATTTTTTGTTGCTTTGTCTGGATTCTAGAGCTGTGCTAACAGTAGCCATGTGGCTATTGCCTACCGTATTGGCAACACAGATATAAGACATTTTGGTTATCATAGTGAGTTCTCTTGGGCCACACAGGATTCTAGAGGGAGCCAGTTTGATCAGCTTGATTTGTTACCTTCACTAGGATTCTGCAGAGCCCTTCTCCTGTCCCCCTCCACCTCTGGGGTCACAGGTCAGCCTGTGAGTTAGCCATCATTGGATTAGGAGCCTGGGATAATCAGTACCTTTTCTTGGACAAACAAAAGCCTCCTCCTCAGAATGAGACTGAGAAAAACAGCACAGCCACCTGGTTAATATATGTAATGATGACTTCTATGATTTATAAGCAGAAATGCATAATTCATGCTTTTATTATGGCTTGAGCTGGATATACACACTGAAATTTTATTTAATGATATAACATGTATGTGAAGTGTTTAGGTAATAATATTTGTTCTGTTAGGCATCAGGTGAAAGAAGAAAAATGAAATTCCAATTGGAGTAGAGTTTAGCTAAAAATCAGAAGGCCTCTCGAGTGACATGGTCTTATTTGCCGGCAGATCATGAAGACTTTGATAGTCGCCGTGCTGCTGGCTGGGGTTGTCCCGCTCCTGCTGGGGCTCCTTTTCGAGCTGGTGATAGTCGCCCCCCTGCGGGTTCCCTTGGATCAGACTCCGCTTTTTTACCCATGGCAGGTAAGTACAGACTTTTGCTCATGGTATTTCTTTATGGATTTGGAATCAGAGAGGTCGCTTTTTTAAAAAATGATTTTAAGTAGTTTGTTTAGAAAGACCATTTTTTTCTATTCAAGGAACCCTTATAAAATTGATTAAATGGTATGTTTTAATCTATTGTTTCAAAATATACAGGTCATGTAAGTCCTTTAAAAGGGTTTTATTGGTTAAAATGCCACTAACTGTTCATTTAGGATTCACCCGATCTTTGAAGATACAAACTAACGTGTTGATCTTTCCACATTTTAGTTAAGATGAGGTATCTTGATTCTTTTAGGTTTAGACTTTAAGCAGTAACTTACACTTTTGAATAATTACAGCATATTTTCCCACAAAGTCACAGGCTTATTAAAAAGAACATTATGAGGGAACCTATGTAGGTCACAGCAAAGATCTTTAAGCTATTGAGGAGGAAAAATACTACTTTTCTCTAGTATTTAGAGCCTGAATTTAGTATCCTAGACTTCAAGTTCTTAAGAGATAATGAGGAAAGAGCTAGGCATTGACTTCAGTCATTCATAGTCTTTCAGCCTTTTTTCTTTTTCCTCTTACTGTATGAGAGTACTTCCTGGAGGTGAAAATTCTGAAGGATGTGTTTCCCTTCCTCTACTTTCCAGATGAAGAGACCCCACAAACTTTACTTACTGGCAGATATTTACTTTCCTACTCTAACGTTTGCTAAAAACCCTGTACTGTATGACTCAGCTGGAAATGAGTCCAATGCAGGACCGTCTTGTGGACCTTCTGGGCTGACGGGCGAAGCACTCAGGAGCCAGGCAGGCTGCACTGTGCTTGGGGCAGCACGGGCTGCTGTGGCATCGTGTAGGAGGTACTTCCCCTGGCTTTGGGGGTTCGGTACGGTTTTCTGTAGGAGACCAGGCCTAGGACAAGCTAGAGCAGAGTACAAAGGAGTGGATAAGAAAGGAAGAAGTGTATTCCAGAAGAGAGCGAGTGGGCAGACCACGGATGAAACAAAGCATGTGTGTGGAGCTGCCTGTGAGCCTGTGTGCTCTCGATTAGACTTGGAAAAGTGAGAAACCCAAGGGAAGTTCAGCACACACAAAGTCTTTCTGTAAGGTCTGTACTACAGGGTGGTCAGATGGCGTCAGTAATTGAAAGAAAGCTATTTTTTATAGAGTAATACCAGCTAATAAAGGTCGAGGAAGTAACAATTAGAAAAGTCAGTGTCTTGCAGTAGTTAACAGAATAAACAATTCTGGCAGAGATTGTCAGTGAATGCTGAACCCGTCGGGTGAGAGTCGATGGGTCTTCAGTTTCTACTGCTGCATAGCAAGTTATGTCACAACCATGTTGTAGTTATTTAAATGGTGGCATATTAAAAAGTGTCATATTGCAGATTATTTGATATCCCAAAGGAGAACACACAGCTTTACTGTGGAAGGCTCCACCAGATGCTGGCTTAAAGCAGTGATCACTGCAGATGGCACAAACAGGCAGGATTTCAGCGCATGGCACTGAAACAGCAGGGGACCCCTGACACGCAGGAGCCGCCCTGGCCTCATTGGCTGGGCCTTGCTTTCGTCCCAGCAGAGACAACTTCACACAGCATCAGCATCACCACGATGGGTCAAGACAAAAACAAGACCCTTTTGAAACCACTTCTGAACACGGGCAAAACGTGAGCATCGTCCAAACCACAAAAATGAGAAAGCATTCCCGCTTCCCAGCTGATGTCGTTAGTTGCTGCTGCGTTACTGACTACGGTTTTAGCTGCGGTTGGTCCCTGCTTCTGGGCGAGATTTATTAAGAGGCCCAGCATAGATTACCTCTGCTTTCTAAGAGCATCTGACACGGAGCAAAGCCCTGTGCCCTTTCCTTCCCCCCAGTCACCTCACATAAGCAGAAATCTTACCGTCAGCTTTTCTGGCACTTTCAGCAAGCACCCCGCACCCCCAGACTGTGCACTTCCTCCTGCTGTGAGTAGCAGATGCTGCTCGCACGGTTACACTGTGTCCCTGTGACCTTGACGGCACCCAGCGTTGTCCTTCTGCACAATGACTGGAAACGCTCCGCTTTTGAGAATACTGACATATTGTGAGCCAGTGGTTTCACTGCTCGGAATCCGCTGCAGGGAACGTGGATGTGCACGGGAGGCACAGGCCCGGCTGTGTCCACTGTGTCGTTGTTTCTGATGTCAGTGTTGTAAGCCACCTGGATGTCCACCAGCACAGAACGCCTAAATAAGTGTGATGTGTTTGTGCTTTGGCACTTGGTGCAGCAGTTAATGAGAGGGAAGTAGAGCTGTGTGTTTTGTTAGAGACTGCTCAGTCATGTTTGTAAGTAGGAGAAAAATACAAGTTGTAGATGGCTGTGTGTAGCATGGTGTCCTTAAAGTTCTGCATCAGAACAGCTTACCTTTTCTCCATACCTGACTCTAAGCTGCTTGCCTTTGCCTTGTGAAGTGGCTGCAGATTGATGGGAGAGTGGGCACATGGAGTTCTAGCAGAGGGACTCGTGTGTGAGTCCTGTCCTGGGGGAAAGGACTGGATGTCAGTGGCTCCTGAAAGAGCTTGAACCTCAGCAGTCTGTGGACCTCCTCAGGTGAAAATGAACCTCACCTGGGCTCCTTCTAGACTCCAAAGGCCAAGAGAAAGCTGAATTTTGAGTCGAATCTCCTCTGCCTGGGGCCCTGGGACAGCACAGGAATGAAACAGGAGGCTTCACCATGTTCTCAGGAGGGGACTAGGGCTTACTGTCCCAGCATCTAAAAGGCTAAAAGGTTGTTTTGCACCCTTTAGGATATTTGTAGTCTGAACTGAGCCTCATTGAACCTGCAGAGAAAAATAGCAAATGCTTTATTCAAGGGGATACACAGCAACCACAGAAAGCAGGGTCAGGCAGAGAAGTCCGAACACGTGCCCTGTGATGTGCCCGCCAAGCACTGAGCACACGAGTACAAGGACACAAACATAGGTGATCAAGGGCAGTATGTGTGCAGACACACAGTGGCATTAAAACAAAGTAACTGTGGTGCCCTGCACCACGGACCTCACACCTGCAGTAGGTGAATGAAAGACGTGGTTTGTCACCACTGAGGCTCACACTGCGCTCCTGAAGGATCACTGCAGCGCACAGGGCCAAACTGAACAAGGAGAAAGTCGAGGGTAAAGGTAAGGGTCTTGGAGGGCACATCCAGGGAAGCTAGCCTCCCTAATAAGGGCTCCAGAGTGTGGAAATGAGTAGCGTAGAATGAAATAGAAAAATTTAACTGAATTAAAGAAAAGTCCTGATTCTGTAGGTTTAAGGAGCTCATCAGGTTTAGTGAAATGGACATTGATGAGAAAAATTTTGGGCGTATTTTGGTAAGATTTCTGAATTCTGAAGGCAAAGAAAAATGATAAACCTCAAAAAAGAAAATCATATTGGTGATGGACTTTTTTCTATCGCACCCAAAGCCAGGCGGCAGAAGAGCATTTATAGATGATTGAGATAAAAGGGACAAAACCAGGCTCCTGTACCAGGCAAAGTGTCGCTCAGCCATTTGTCTGTCAGGGTGAAGAGCCGTGGTAGCAGGAGTTTGGTGCCTGCATCAGCCTTTCAGCCCGCTTGAAGAAGGTGCCCAAAATACAAACCCAGCAAAGCAGTAAATCAGAGCCTTAGCCTCAAGGTGGTGGGCGAGGCAGAGGACAAACAGTATGAGCAGAGTCCACGTAAAACTGATACTGCCTCTTTCCAAAGGGGCGTCTCTGTACAGATGCAAGCACACGCACAGGGGAAGACACGGAGGGTGCGTTAGTGGCGGTCATGGCTGGGGAGGGATCGGGGTTTGGGCTCTAGTCACAGAGGACTCCAGCCTGCCCTGCAAAGGTTTTGGTTTTATGTAAGACAACATCTAAATGTTATGTGTTACTTTTTTAAAAACCCATTACAAAAAAAAAACCCCAGAGACCAGGTTATGAAGGACTTTGTGTGCCACGCCGAGGACTTGCGCGTTGCAAGTAGGGAGCTGTCCTTACGTGGTGTGATGTGTGGGGAGTGATGATTCTGGTGGCCTGGCGTTGAGGGGCCAGGCGCGGGCAGCAGAGGCTCCAGTAGCAGGTCGGCAGTGCTGGAGCGGGCAGCTCTCCGAGCCTTTGGGGCTGGTTCTTCGGGCCAAACACGGCTCCGCAGGCTGGTTTTGATGTAATTAGCGCAGCGGACAGCAACACAGCAGCTAAGATGATTTGAAGAAAGAAAATCGTGGCACTGTTCTACTCGCTGATTGAGCTCTCCAGCAATGTGGACATGTTTGCTAATTCCACTGGGAAAATTAGGGTTCTGAAAGATATTAAAATGTGTTTTGTTGGAAACAGAATTTGAGCTCTTGGGGAAATTTCCCTGGATTTTTCTAGTGTATGTTTGTCTTGTGTAAAATTATTAAAACCATGTAGAACTTCTGTTTTGAAATGAAATATGCAGGAAAATCGTATAGCCTTTATTGTCTGGGCTTGTTGCTGAAAACAAAAATCTGCTAAATGGTTTTTATTTCCTAGGACTGGGCACTCGGAGTCCTGCACGCCAAAATCATCGCAGCTATAACGCTGATGGGCCCCCAGTGGTGGTTAAAAACCGTCATCGAGCAGGTAAGTCAACTTCGCTTTCAGGCGGGACTGGGAGCGGCAGGAGCCACTGCAGTTTCGTTTTCCACCTTCCTGAGTTTCCCACCTCTTCTCTAAGAAGCCTATGGAGCTGTTTTTCTTCTTTAAGAAGACAGTTTGTTGTTTTACCACCATGAATTTTCAACAACCATTCTTAAGACTTCCTTTTTTTTTTTTCAATGTATATGTATGTATTTTGAGGGGGAGCGAAAGAGTGTGAGGGCACAGAGAGGAGAGAGAGTCCGGAGCAGGCTCTGCCCTGTCAGCCCCATGCAGGACTCGATCTCACAAACTGTGAGATCATGACCTGAGCCAAAATCAAGAGTTGAACATTCACCAGCTGAGCCCCCTGGCGTCCCAAGACTTCATTTATCTGAAGTTTAACCAGCGGCTTACAGTACCTGAAGCTCTGAAGTAAAGGCAAAAATTAGCGCATGTCGTTTTTTTCAGGGCAAGAGTTCTGATGTACATTTGCCATTCAGTTTTCTAAATCTGTAGTAGGGAAAAGAGTTTACTGTTGAAGACAGTAAATAAAGGGCAGGGGGAAAATTAGATTAAAAAAGCAAAGCTGATACTGTATACTTGAAACTGATACAACAGTCTATGTTAACTATCTGGAATTAAAATAAAAACTTAAGGGTGCCTGGGTGGCTCAGTTGATGAAGCATCTGACTCTTGATTTTGGCTCAGGGTATGACCTCATAGTTCCTGGGGTCGAGCCTTGCTTGGGATTCTCTGTCTCTCGTCTCTTCCTCCCGCTTCCCTGCATTTCACATGCCCATGTGCACTCTTAATGTGCACTCTCTTTCCATCCCCCGTATAAATAAATTTGAAAAAAAAAAGAGACTTAGAAAACCTATCCCAAAGCCTTAAAAAAATACAAAATAAAAGCAATCTTAATTTAAAAAAAAGCAGAGCTGTTTGGGAATATTTTACTACCTAGCATGTAGACAATTACTGTATTATGGAACCATCAGGTAACTTGATCATTGTGGTGATAACCTTAAAAAACTACATGGTGTTTCTGTACTCTGGTAATAGGGCTGGGAAGTATGAGAATTCCCTTTAGGAAGATTTCCATCTAAGTAACCAGCCTAATAGATTTTGGTACTTCTTTACATTTTAGTTGTCTAGAAAATGTACTTATGAACAGTCCTCTTACCTGTAGGTCAGCGCCAAATACATTAGGTGCTCTGTTGCAGTAGAGGTACACCTCCTTCTGATGTATAGGAAATAACGACTGTAGTTCCCTGCTCGGTATGCATGAGAAAATTGTCAGAAAAACCCTGACCCCGGAGATTCGTGGGGGTAGGAGAGCCAGGAGTCGCCGTGTGTTTCCACACATCTCCACTTTGGAGTCTCCGGGTGGGGCTGGCCCTCACCCCAAAGAATGTGGAGAAGAGGGGTTTCATCACAATTGGAGCTTGTGAAACGTTGATTTTTGTAATGTTTTGCTCTCTGGTAACATTCTTTTTTCATACTATGTGTGTAAGTTTGAGTAAAATGGTTGAGAAACACTGGGATGTCTTGTTGCATGGATTTAAATGCATTTGGGATTGGAAGCCTTTGAAAGGTGGAGCCTGTTGTCAGGCATGTTTGTCTGTGTGCTATGCCCTGGCCTGTTGCTGGGAGGTGTGCCTCAGCACCTCGCACTGTGCGCTGGGGGCCGGGAGGTGAGGGGCTGGGAGAAAGCAAAAACTGCGCTCTCTTCTGTTTTGGCCCCCTCTGCATAGTATCTTTATTTTCCGTTATTCCCAAGGTTTTCCCACTTTTTTATTCATTCTTTCCTCTGAAGTGCAATTCATTAGAACTTTCTGGATAAGATAGTGAAAATACTGTAGAAATTCTTGACATAAAACAAAAAACTTCACTGTAGAATTCTTTCATACTAAGTTTTTACATAAAATATCTTTGGTTTGTTAAAATTTTGATTTATACAACTTATCAGAAACCTATTTCCTGCTTATAATGTTTTCTTCTATTCAGGTAAAATGAAAATAATCTTGATTAATAGTAGATCATTCTTACACAGATATGCGAGTAGTTGTTTCAGGTTATGACATGGTCTTTATCTAATATTATTGGGTGTATCTGGTATTGTATAGTGCGGGATTAGGCAGTGTAGTTAGGATTCTAGGTTAGTGTTGTATTATTTCTTCCTTTTGCAGAGTTAACTGCAAAGTGTAAGGAAGTAAATGCATTTCTGTAACAACTTGTGGGCCTCATACTTACATTTGTGTTCAGAGTTTGTCTTGACTTTGGAAAAAATAACCAGTAGTTTCAACTCCCTGTGGCTTGAATTCAGTAGACATTGCCCTGTTAACTTGGGGGGATTCGTCTCGTATCCCTTTTTCTAATTTTCTCTCTCATGTTTCAGGTTTATGCAAATGGCATCCGAAACATTGACCTTCACTATATCATTCGTAAACTGGCAGCTCCAGTGATCTCTGTGCTCTTGCTTTCCCTGTGCATACCTTACGTCATCGCGTCCGGCATCGTTCCTTTACTAGGTGGGTATTGCCAGCCGGAAAGCTGGAGAGTGCGCCTCTTAACCTCACCACGTGCCGAGAGCACTTCCAGTATCATAGGCTGTCTGGCTCCAAATGATTAATTTGTAAATATAAATCCAGCTAAAACAGCGATTTCACAAGAGACTCTTTCTTAGATTTGGGCACTACCTAGGGCAAGATTTGGAGAATCCTAAACGTCCTTGGTAGTTTTTTTCCTCTAGGCAGGTGAGGAAGTATTGACGTTTACAGTGTCCCCAAATAGGCACAGCTTTCCTTCTCCTCACCGGAAGTGCTCTGCTCCTGTACTTGTAAGAGCAAGGAAAAGTGAGCTATTGGCAACGGTATTATTTTTTAAGTTTGTTTATTTTGAGAGAGAGAGTACATGTAACATTAGCAAGGGAGGGGCAAAGGGGGGGGGCAGAAAGGGAGGGGGGGAGGGAAGGGGAGATCCCAAGCAGGCTCTGCACTGACAGTGCAGAGCCCAGTGCAGGGCTTGAACCCATGAAGCGTGAGGTCATAACCTGAGCTGAAATCAAGAGTCAGATGCTTAACCAGCTGAGTCACCCAGGCACCCACAACTAGATATTATCTGGACAGTTATGTGCTGAAAAGTCCTTACAGGACCTTAAACCCAGCATATTTTCAAAATTATAAGCACAAAGTCTTCTCCTCCAGATCTTTATCCTCTCCTGAATTCCCCCTCTGAGTGTCTAGTGTTATCATCCAACAGGTTGCGTGAGTCACAAACCTCTTAGGTCATCTGTGTCACCTGCCATACTCACATGGTCTCCAAGTCCATGTGACCCAGTTTCTAGAAGCCATTCTCTAATGTGGTACCTTTTCCCATGGCTCTCACCTTAACCTCAGTGGCCTCCTGTCTGGTTTCTCTACTTTGAAGCCACAACCACTAATTCATTCTCCACACTGCGGCCTCAACGACCTTTCAAAAGAATAAGTCTCGTTGTTCCTCTCTGGTGAACGTCCTCTCGTTTCCAGCGTGGACTTTAAAGCACAGTCCAGCTTGTCGGCGTGGTTCCCGAGGCTCCTCTGGCTGGGACCGCCATGCTCTGGCCTCACTCCTGGCCTCGCCCCATCTCACATGACAAGTGTCAGCTTCAGTTAAGCACCTCCCAGCCCCACCTGTTAGGGGAAGGACCTATTTTTATTTC